>JAZHRO010000036.1:89870833-92279166 GCA_037157565.1 Thalassia testudinum
CAAAAGCTTCTTGATCCTTGTGCTAGAGGATCCCTCCCTACTCGTACCTTGAATCTTCGTGTTTGGGAGATCTTGGAGCACATACACGGCCTCCACTTGCCATGCACGCATAAGCGCAACCTCTTCGCTTACTTGCAAACCCTACCATCTCCATTGTTGGCGCAACCCAGCCCTTCCGAGTGCCAACACACACATCTACCTGTGCCTCTGTCTACGTACAACACTTCTGCGTGGCCTACTTGGTGTGTGCTGCTCCTCCACTCAGTGTGCTTTTATGTGTGTAGGGCCTAGTGCATAATAGCACCTAGCACCATGCAATCCTTGTGCATGTAGTGCCTACCTTTGTGTGCAATCTCCTTATACATGATCCCCTTGCACGCAATCTCCGTGTATGCGCAACACTTGCCTCTTGCTTTGTTGTACATGTATTAGGCGCAGCATGCCCCTCTATGTGTAGCTTGTATGCCTACTGTGTGCCTTGCTACGCACCCCTTGAATGATCCTTGATCGACCATGACTACCTCTGTAATAATGTTCCCATGGCTTACAGGAATCTTGGATTGTTACCTTAAGAGGCCAAGATATCTATCGCTATTCTGGTTTAGGAGACCACAATCAAGTTGGTTGGATCCTAAAACTGTCCTGTGGTCGAGGACTTTTCGTATCTTCATTGGTGGACAAGTCGTATATGTCTGTTGATTGATAGGGCTCTAGATTTATCCAAGGAGGCGAAGTATAAAAAATGGGAGAACTATCTTATGATGAATTGGCCAAAAAACAACTTTAACCCCAAGATTACTGCAAATATGCTATACAAGAAAACGACCTAGGAGATCTGGGATACTCTAGAGAGAAGATAGTCTCGACAGATGAGCAAATCTCATAGTGTAAATATTTATAGGCGTATATGGAATACCAACTGGGGTAGTATGTCCTTGGTTGAGTATTTTATTACTTTGGAAGGTTTATTTAAGGAACTTGATGTTTTCCACCCTCCTGGCTATAAGATGCAGGTCACTGAGTGAGCAGAGTGGTAGACTTGCTAATTTCTAGATGGCCTAACACCACGGTATCAATCGGCCATAGATCAAATATTATCGTTTGACTTGTACCAAATCTTGAGACTATTTATAGCTTTGTGATCAAGGTCACTACTATTCTCCCTGTATTCGTTGCAAGTGCTTCAATCATCCATTAAAGAAGTGTTGGGTAAATTCGGAAAGCCTGTTGGGCTAATCAGATATCCACTACTATTGAGTCCCCTGTGACAAAAACTAATGTAGAGCCATCTGGTCTTCCACTTACTGTTGATGAGTTGGATCATTTGAGAAGTTTGTTAAGGGGTGAACCCTTATCTGTTGGTACCTTTACTATAGTTACAGTTGAAGTGAAAAAGAAATCTTAGTTTACCAAACCGTCCCTATGTTTCTTTATATAGAGAGAGACAAGGGAAAAATAACACAAGTCCAACAAAGAAAACAAGATAGCAAATAGTCCCTCACAATAACAGGTAACTCAACACTCTCCCTCAAGCTGGAGCATATATATTCACCATGCTCAGCTTGTTTCTATACTTCTCAAACTGGGGGCAAGGTAGTGGCTTGGTAAAACCATCAGTACTCTGGTCAGTAGAGGCAAGGCACGTAGTACAAAGTTGACCTTGCTGAATCAGGCTCCTGGTATAATGACAGTCCAGTTCCACATGTTTTGTCCTCCCATGAAATATGGGATCATTAGCTATATATGTTACAACTTGGTTATGACAATGCATCTCCATAAGCTCCTGAATTTCAACATGAAGATCTCTTAGTAGAGATTCGATCCATATCATCTCAGCTGGAGTATGAGCCATAGCCCTGTACTCGGACTTAGCACTAGAGCGTGAAACAACACTCTGTTTCTTGCTTCTCCAAGTCACCAAATTTCCAACCACAAATGTGCAAAAACTAGTAGTAGACCGCCTGTTTCTTATGTCTCCTGCATAATCTGCATCAGAGTAAGCCACACAGGCATAGGGCCCTTCTTCTAGAATAGAATGCCTCTTCCTGGACATCCCTTAATGTACCTCATCACTTGTATAATCACCTGCTAGTGAATATCAGTGGACTTGTCTAAGAACTGACTTAGCTTACCCACTGCAAGGCTGATGTCTGACCTGGTGATGGTTAGATATAATAATTTCCCAACCAGCTGTCGATAGACCTTCTTATCCTTTAGCTTCACTGTATCTACAAATAAGTGAACTTTAGGATCCATAGGAATGTTGGTTTCCTTGTATCCTAGCATGCCTGTCCTGAATAATATCAAGTACATACTTCCTTTGAGATATCGCTATGCCTTGCTTGGTCGTGGTGATCTCAATACCCAGAAAATATCTCAGCTTCCCTAGATCTATCATGACAAATTGGTAAGCCAAATACTCCACCTGAGGAATATCATCTGCATCATCACCTGTAAGGATAAGGTCATCAACATATATCAATAAAGCTATGATACCAGTACTGGTCTTCCTAGCAAACAAGGAATGATAAGATCTCTACATTCCAAACATAGAGAGTGCCTCAGACAAATGTTGAAATCAGGTTTGAGGGCTCTGCTTAAGGCCATAAATACATTACGAAGTTTGCACACAGACTCCCCCTAAACGTCAAAACTAGGTGACTCTGCATGTATATCTCCTCCTTAAAGTCTCCATATAGAAAGGCATTTTTGACATCCAGCTGATAAAGATGTCATTCATAATGAGCTACAACAGAGACAAGAATACAGACCGTAGAGAGTCGTGCCACAGGAGAAAAAGTGTCAGAAATCCATCCCATAGGTCTGGGTGAATCCTTTGGTTACAAGGCGAGCCTTATATCGAGAAATAGGGGTTGTATTTTAGGGCAAAAGCCCATCTGACCCCAACCAAGTGCGTACCAGAAGGTAAACCAGACAATTCTCAGGTGCCTCTATCAGTAAGTGCAGACATCTCTTCCATAGTCGCCTTCCAATGTGGATGTAAGAGAGCCTGCTTGTAGGAAGTATGTATCTCTGTACTAGAGATTGCAGTTGTAAAGGCATGAAACTCTTACCCAAGAGAAGCTACAAAACAACACTGCTAGCAATACGATACTGTGCACAGGATCTCGGAGCCTTCCTGATAGCAATGGGAATATCCTCATCTGTGGGCAAAGAAAGGGACCCTGAAGACACATGAGCAGAAGACTCATCAGTATTGCCAATACATACCTGAGCAGAGAACGATGGTGGCTCAGTAGGAACAGAAGAAGAGGGGGTGTGTCTTCTCTTTGTAACTGGCAGCTGATATATAGCACCCTTAAATACCTTCTCATCAAGTGGTACAGGTTTAAAAGTGCCCACAATATGATCTGGAGTAGATACACTATTATTATGAGAAAAATCCTCCAAGGCAATAGGAGGTACAGGCATAGGAGCAGCCACCTCTATCTCTCTCAACTGATGACTTGAGGTAGAAAAATAAGAGATAGACTCATGACAAGTCACATCCGCACTCACATAGTATTTTTGGTGTATGAAATTAAAACACTTGTATCCCTTCTGTGTAAATATCCCAGAAATACACACTTAACCACCCTTGGTGCCAATTTGTCACGTCCAGACCCAAGGAGGTGTACAAATGCTACACACCCAAAGGTCTTTGGTGGCATAAGAAATAAGTCAGCATCAGGATATAAGATACTCCATGGAATCTGCTCATGTAACACAGAGGAAGGGAGCCTGTTAATGAGATAACACGCAGTAAGAAGCGCATCAACCCAGTAACTATGCGGAACATTATTTTAGATAAGTAAAGCTTTAGCTATATTCAGAATGTGGTGGTGTTTCCTTTCTGCTATCCTATTCTACTGCGACGTATGAGGACATGATGTTTGATGCACAATACCCAGCGATCTATACAAATCAGTCAGTTTCTTTGTGCAAAATTCTAATATATTATTTGTTGTAATTTTCTTAATGCATACATCAAATTGATTTTTCACAAATACCACAAATTGCTGAATCAAAGATCCAACTTTCGATTTATTTTTCATTAAAAAGGTCTATGATAAGCGAGAAAAATCATCCACAAATAACAGATAATATCTAAAATTCTAGCGATTTGCCACACGACTAGGACCCCAAACATCACAATGTAATAAATCAAAACAAGTAGAACTGGTAGATTGGATAGAAGTTGGAAACTGGCACGATGATGCTTTCCCAGTTGACATGCATCACACTGAATCTTCATGGCAGGAGACAAGCGAGGGATGACACGGCATAGCTTGTCCAGTGAAGGATGACCTAGTCTTCTGTACCACTGCAAGGCATTCCCCGCAGTAGTCGTCTGATAGGCTATTGCAACTGGACTCTGAACTAGCCGATACACACCCCCTCCTTATGGCTACCACCAATCGTCCTCCCTATCATGCGATCCTGAAAAGTGCATCCAACAGCATCAAAAATAGCACGACAATTCAATTGCTTAATAATAAAACTAACAGATAGCAGTTGCATTGCTGTGTCCGGCACATAATACACATCATCAAGATGCATGGTGTAACAGATACCCCTCCCTTACCATGGATGGGGGCATGTCTACCATCTGCCAGCTGTACTGTATGTTCCTATGGTGTCTTTTATAATTCCCTAAAGCACTAGAAATTTCCTGTCAAATGATCAGATGCACCTGAATCAATCAACCATGACCTTTTCGCACCTGATGCAGATGCATAGGCTGCAGTGCTGGAGGATTGAGGCTACACATGGGTTAACTGTGCTAACCGCTGCACAACTGCATCATAGTCTACCTTGTTGGAATCTAGTTTCACTTCTCTTTTATGTTTTGGTGTTAACAAAATCATTTTAAATCTAATGAGTTTATGAAGTGTTATTTTCAGGAAATAATAGGATCTAAGGATGGATGAAAGAAGTAATGGTGGCATGAAGATTGAAGACTTAAGTTTTGTTTAGTTTGTTATATCTTAGAACTTTTGCATGTCTCTTAATAAGAAAAAGATATCTTAGGAGTTAAAATCAAAGTAGAGATAATTAGGGATCAAAATTACGTTCAATCATTCATTTTAAAACGAAAGATCGACTCTTTGAAAATATTATCGTATAGCTAAGATAGGATTTCCATGAAACTTGGTTTAAATTTGTAAAACAAGGTACTTGTAGCAAGTACCGGTACTAGTCATAAGTATCGATACATGCTAGGCACAGGTTTGGGTCTAAGTCCCAAACTGTGAATAAGTACCGGTACTCATGATGAGTACCAGTATTAAGTGTTCATAGTTGGTGGAGCCTGTGAGTCATAAGTATCGGTACTAGTGATAAGCACTGGTGCCAAGTGACTTTGTTGGTGTACTCAACAGAATGCACCGAGTATCGGTACCAATGTTTAGTACCGGTACTCCAGGCATTGTTGGGCTGACTGTGAGCAGTCAGTACCGGTACCAACTAGCCGTTGTGCCTAATTAGAATGGCTATATTGCAATTTATGTTAATCCTAATCTTCCCAAATTGCCCCTAACGGCTAGTAATCGTAGAAGAGGTGTTTAGTGACCTATATAAACACTCCTTGTGTGTCTTTTTCAAAGAACATCAAGCCAAAAATACTCTCCTTGCCTACACCTCCATTTCCCAATTTTCTAGCTGCAAAGGAGCTTGATTTGTTGCATTCTCAAGGCCACTCTTTGCTTATAACAAATCTTCAAAGGCGATTGTGTACTTCATTGTTAAATTGTTCGCTTTCAATTTAGTATTCTAGTTAGATTAATTCATACACTTTTTAAGCAATATACTTGTTGGAGACTTAGGAACTTTAGTTATAAGCTTTTTATATCTTGCTTATACCTGTACTTTTGTTCATTTCTTTATCTTGTAATTGGGTTGAGGTAACCAATTAATTACCTCAGGTTATTAGTAAATTGATTCCATCTGGGTTGAGGGAATCGGGTTAAAAATCCTAAGTCGGGAGACTTAGGTAGTGGAGTACTCGAGTGAGGGGAACCACTATACGTCTCGTGCGCTTTTTGTGGTTTGCTTATTCTTACAATTTTTATTTATATACCACACTATTCATCTCCCCTTCTAATGTGCTTGTGCCCTACAGATCCTACATACCTCTACAAGGAATACTACCTCAGTACTCACACTTGGAGATGTTGTAACAGAAGCTTGGTTGGCTACAATAGAATGGCTAAGCTTATTCCAACACTTAGCCTCAACATGGCCAAGCCTGTCATAGTAAGAACACGTAGGCTTGCCATGACCACCATCAATTCATCCTTTGTCTTTGCCATGAAAAAAGCCTCCACGACCATCACGAGTGCGATAGCAGCATGAGCCGAAAATGTATTGGTAATTACTGTATCATGAGTAGGCTGAATTTGCAGCCTACTTAACCTCCTGTAAATTTCCTGAATAGGAGGAAGCTTAGAGAGAGTCAATTTGTGAACGAGCCACAGAATAGTGATCACTCAGCCTAGTAAGGAACATGTGGGCTGCAAACTCCTTCCTGTGGTCCATGCATGTAGCAGTATACATCGGTCTATATGCATTATATTTCTTTAATAACCCCTTCATAGTGGAGTAATATTGAGACAGGTTCATCTCTTACTTGAGATGGCATAAATTATAATGGATCTGAAATACTTGAGTTGAATTCAACTCATGTGAATAAACCGTCCTCAAGCCATGCCACATCTCTTTGGCAGAATTGTAGTACATAACTTCATTGCAATCCTTGGAATTACGTTATTCAAGATCCAGGCTCTCACTATAGCATCATCCCGATTCCAAGTTGCGTATTTTCCTATTTTTTGCTCCAGTGGTGCTTCCATAAGCACATGCTTCTTATCATGGCCTTCCACAGTGACTAGGAAGGTTTGAGACCAACGGAGGTAATTGGTCTCATCCAATTTTGTAATTGGAGCAAAGAAGAGGCTCTTATACATCTCACTTTCTGTAATCTGTCCTGAAGACACCTCAGAAGCATCTGACGCAGACATAACTTCAAACACACGAATAAACCCAAACAGTAGATTTGAAATCTTGGATTAAATACTAACAACTTGGGGAATACACACCTCGCAATTCATAGACAAAATATCCAATGCTTCATTGGGGAATACACCCCAAGAATTAAGCAATTAGGGGAATATACACCAGAAAAAAAAATCATTCACAATGGGGAATACACACCTCAAATCAGATCAAGAGATCAAGAAAGTCATACCACCCATAGGAAAGTTCCTGCTTCAAATCTTCATCCCTCAATATTCAAGAACCTTCCTACGGAGTTCTTGAAGACACCGATCCTTCTCTCCGATGACCTAGGTGGTGGCAAAATGAGGAGAGAACGATGGTGGCTACACTGCGGCTGCGACTCACACTACTGTAGCATGCACACCAAGGTGTGGTGACAAGCTACAGGGGCTTTAAGGCGAGGCGTAGCAGCAGCACAGGTTGTGGGCGATGCTCAGGCAATCGCTGTAGTAGGGCGACGACGCTTCGACTACAACGATGGCAGTTAGTGATGCTACTATTGCTGCTGCGGCGATCCGACGTCGACGTTGCTGCCGGTGGTGGTAGCGGTGGCTCCCGGCGAAAGGGCTTAAGGTGGGGTTAGGGTTCTTTTTAGTGGAGACCTCAACCTGGTGCTCTGATACCAAGTTGAAATGAATAAAAAATCTTATTTTACTAAGCCATCCCTATGTCTTTTTATATAGAGAGAAACAAGGGAAAAATAACACAATAAGTCCAACAAAGAAGAAAAGATAGCAAATCGCCCCTCACAATAACTCGTAACTCACTAGCTACTGTAGAAAATTCTGCTTCTAGGAGCACATTCGACTGGATCATTGATTCTGGAACCTTTGGTCACTTCGTGAGTAAGGTTGCTAATTTATTGTCCTCTAGGAGATCAACTAACATCATTTCCGTTTGATCGACTGATGGGGTCCAATCTCTAATTACTTCCGTTGGCATATTGGAGTTTACTTGCAAATTATAGCTTAATAATATTTATTATTTCTAAAATTTCCCTCAATTTATTATCTATTAGTTAGATATGTAAATAGCTTAAGTGTCATTCCATTTTTTATTAAGATCATTGTTTTGTTCAGGACATTTGGATGAAGCAGATGATTTGCGAGGATTTTAAGCGAGGTAGGCTATATACCTCCACTTACCTTCTATCTTTTTGGCATCGCGTCTATCTCTATGGACCCTTTTTTGTGGCACTTCAGGCTTGGTTATCCTTCTATGTCCAAATTGAAGTAGATGTTCGATGTTCTTTCCACTACCTTGGAGTGTGATGCTCGCCAACTAGGGAAGCATTATTGGAGTTCCTTTCCTTGTCCAAAGAGGAAGAGTTAGGGTGTCCTTGATCTAATCTATTGTGATGTTTGGGGTCTGTGTCCTATTCGTAAGGGTTTAGTCATAGATATTTTCTTGTTTTATTGATGATTATAGTTGTCTCTTTGGTCTTCTTTTTGAAAGACATGTATAAATTATTTTTTTTTGAAAAGTTCTTTTTGGATTTGCAAAATGTTTATGTTGAGTTACGTTATATTGTAAGGGGGCGTTATATCCTTTTTATTATTTTGTTAGATTTATATTGTAACTTTTCCCTCGCCTTTCTATATAAGGAGGTGTAGGGGGCTTGGTAATTAAGGAAAATCATTTTCTTTAACTTGGTATCAGAGCCAAGTTGGGGATTCCACCTCCAAAACTCTAACCCTACCATCAAGCCTCACCATTGTCATCGCCACCAGCAGCAACGTCGGCCAGCAGCATCACAACTGTCGTCGCTAGCCAATGCTGTCGCCAGCGACAGCAACAACAGCGTCGCATCACTTGCAGTAGCGCTGGCAGTAGCTTCGCAGCCCAGGTGTAGGCGCCGCCGTTGCCCATTGCAGCAGCAAGAGTAGCAGTAGGGGGCTCCTCAACCCTCCTGCTCTTCTCCGGTGCCTTCTTGCTGTTGGGTTTCTTCCAGCAGTAAGGAGAGGGTTGTTGATCCTGATTTCCCTTGCAACGGGGTCTAAGAAGATCCTTCACATGTTGGTGATGGAGTTCTAAAGTGAGGATCTTCTGGAAAGAAGTTTGGAAATTTGTCTTTTATGGTATAATCAAATCAAAATTTTTATTACTGTTTTGGGGTGTGTATTCTCCTGTTGATGCATGTTTTGGGGTGTGCTCCCCCTTATTTGTTGACCGCGTGTGAGCGGAGCTTTTTAGGGTGTGTATTCCCTGTTTGGTGCATATTTTAGGGTGTGTATTCCCAGTTTTTGTCAGATGTCAGGTCCGTGTTTGAAGGTGTTTGTGATTGATTTCACTATGGCCTCATCACCGTCAGAATCCGGAGTTACTTCGGAACAAACTGGAGACAATGTAGTCTACAAAAACCCATTCTTTGCTCTTATTGTGAAGCTTGATGAGACCAATTATCCCTGTTGGTCTCAAACATTTCTTTTGTGATATGAGAAGCAGTATGTTCTCATAGATGCACTCCAAGAGCAGAAGATAGGTAAATATGCAACTTGGAATAGAGATGATGCCATGGTGAGGGCTTGGATGCTCAACAATGTTATACCTCGCATTGGAGATGAAGTCATGTATTAAATGACGACCAAGGAGATGTCGGATGGTTTGACGGTTGCTTATTCTCATGAACTCAACTCCACCCAGGTTTTTTAGATCCATTATGATTTCTATCACTTGAAGTAGGAATCCATGAGTCTCTCGCAGTACTATTCTACCGTGAAAGGACTCTTGCAGAAATACAATGCATGTAAGCCTATGTGCATCTCAGCCACGTGTAGGGATCAGAGGAAGTTCTTTGCACATATGTTTCTAAAAGGGCTTAATGACAGTTATTTTGCTACACGCTCATAGATTTTGACACTATCTGATCTTCCTCCTATTAAGGATATATACAGGAGATTTAGCAGGTTGCATATTTAGTCTATGCTAGAGAGTGTTACTTGTAGCACCTCCTCTGATCATGCAGCTGTGAGTGTTCGTGGAGGACGGATAGGAGGCTCCAGGGGCAAAGGCAGGGGGCATGCTGATAGTGGTCGTCGTAAGCCCACCTGTTCTTATTATGGGAGACTTGGCTACATTGAGGCCAAGTGCTGGAACAAACTTGAATGGCCTGCAATTGCCAACCAAGTTTCTGTGACTACACCTCTAGCTGTGTCTATTGAGGCAGTGACCCTTGCAGAGGCAGACTATGATGCAGTTGTACAGTGTCTAGCCTAGTTTACCCATGAGCAATCTTAGTCTTCAGGCACAGTTGCTTATGCATCCGCATCAGGTATGAATAGCTCATGGTTGATTGATTTAAGTGCCTCGGATCATTTGATAGAGAATTCCCAGTGTTTTAGGAATATGCAAAAGATACCACAGGATCTTTAAGTGCATCTTGCAGATGGTAGACACACCCCCCCTCAATCCCTACGAAGCCATAATCGTCCTCCCCCACTCAGGTATGTGTTGAGGGTATTGATAATCCTTCTAGTGTTGTGTCGTTAGGTTCTCTTTTTATGCCCACAAATGAAGATATCCCCATTGCTATCAGGAAGGCTCCACGATCTTGTGCACAGTATTGTGTTGTTTGTAGTGTTGTTTCTGCTAATTCTCTTTGTTCGGAGTTTCATGTGTTTACTACTACAGTTTCCAATGCTAAGATCCCTACCTCATACCAGCTGGCTCTACTACATCCACACTGGAAGGCAGCTATAGAAGAGATGCTTGCTCTTACTGATAGAGGCACCTTGGAGCTGTCTCCTCTGTCGTCTAGTGTGCACCTTGTTGAAGCTAGATGGGTCTTTTCTAGGTATAAGGTCCGTCTTGTGGCAAAGGGTTCACCAAAACCTATGGGGTAGATTTCTTTGACACGTTCTCCCTAGTAGCTTGGCTCTCCACTTTTCGTGTACTCGTTTTTGTTACAGTTCATTATGGATGGCATCTAAATCAGCTAGATGTTAAAAATGCATTCTTATATGAAGATTTACAGGAGGAGATATATATGCAGTAGCCACCTGGATTTGAGGTTCAGGGAAAGTGTGTATATAGACTTCGTAAGGCCATCTATGGTCTTAAGTAGAGCCCTCGTGCCTTGTTTCAATGCCTATTTGAGGTGTTATCTGTTATTGGGATGCAAAGGTCCTCGTTTGACCATTCACTATTTGTAAGGAAGATCAATAGTGGTACAGTGGCTCTACTTGTGTTTGTGGATGACTTTATCCTCAGGTAATGATGCAGATTGCATTTCTCAAGTGAAAGAGTACTTGGCACGTCAGTTTGTTTTGAAAGACCTTGAGAAGCTGAGATATTTTTTAGGCATTGAGATTTCCGCAAGTAAGCAAGGGATAATTATGTTACAAAAAAAGTATGCTCTTGATATTCTTTAGGAGACAGGCATGCTAGGATCCAAGGATGCCAATATTCCTATGGATCCTGAAGTTCATCTCTTTGATGATATAGTGCAACTGAAGGACAAGAAGGCATATCGACAACTGGTGGGGAAGTTATTATATCTAACCATCACTAGGCCAGATATTAGTCTTGCAGTGGGTAAGCTAAGTCAGTTCTTAGGCAAACCCACCGATGTTTATTGGCAGGCTGTGATGTTCAGGTAGAGGCATTCTATTTTAGAAGAAGGCTCCTATGTTTGTTGTTGCCTACTTAGGCGCAAATTATGTAGGAGATTTTGGAGACAGACGGTCTACCACTAGTTCTATACTTTTGTAGCCGAGAACTTGGTGACCTGGAGGAGGAAGAAACAAAGTGTAGTTTCACGTTCTAGTGTTGAGTCTGAGTATTGGGCACTTGCACATACTACAGCTGTGATGATATGGATTAGATCTTTGTTACGAGATCTTCATGTTACTATTCAGGAGCCAATGGAGATGCATTATGACAACTAAGCTCCAACATACATTGCAAACAATCCCATATTCCATGAGAGAACGAAATATGTGGAAGTGGATTGTCATTACATTAGGAGTTTGATTCAGTAGGGTCTGCTTCGTATTACCTATCTTGCCTCTTCAAACTAGATTGCTGACATATTTACCAAGTATAGAAACAAGCTGAGCATGGTGAATATATATGCTCCAGCTTGAGGGAGAGTGTTGAGTTGCGTTATATTGTAAAGGGGCATTATGTCATTTTTATTATTTAGTTGGGTTTATGTTGTAACTTTTTCCTTATCTCTCTCTATATAAAGAGGTGTAAGGATGGCTTAGTAATTAAGAAAAATCATTTTCTTCAATTGATTATTCTATTAAAATAAAAATTTTGATAATGCGATGAAAATCGGGGGAACATGAGCGAGAAAGAGAGCGAAAGGGAGAGCGAGAGGTGTGTGGGGTGAGTGACGGGTGAGGGGGGGAAAGATGGCGTTGGCTAGACGGAGGTGAGGAGGTTGCGGAAGGGAGCGGCGCCGGTGAAATGTTTCAAGTGCCTCGGGAGGGGGCATGTGGCGGCGGGCTGCAGGGATCCGGTGAGATGCCTGCGCTGTGGTGGTCTGGGTCACCGAAGGTCGACCTGTGGGCTCCGTGGTCCGGGCGGCGGTGCCTCTTTGAGGGTGGGGACGCCTCCACCCCCCGGAAGGGGCGCCTCTCATGGAGGTTGAGGTGCTGTGGTCGGAGGAGATAGGGTCGCTGGAAGGGAGGTTGGCGTCGGCTATGGTGGCGGTGGTGCTGGAGGGGGAGGTGGATGTGGGAGCTCTGAGAAGGGCGGTCATGGCCTTCTTGGGGAATGGCTGGGGATCCTTTGGGGTGGCTTCCCTCAGGAATGGGTGCTTGGTGCTGCTGGGACTCGGTCAGGAGGAGCTGCGACGTTTGGCCTTCAAGGTGCTGCAGTGTGGTCGGGGCGTGGTGAGGTGTCGTTGGCCGGTGAGATCGGATGGCGCGTTGGAGGAGCGACCGCCGACTGACGCGAGGTAGAAGGTGACGATTAAGGGGGTTCCCCTCTTCCTCCGCACGGTGGAGGTGGCGGCGACGGTGGTTGCCCCTTTTGCGAGGCTCCGGGGTTGCGAAGGCTTGGGCCTGAGGTCGGTGGACTTGTCGCGGTTCGAGGCGTGCTTGGAGATGAAATCGCGGTGGTAGCTTGTGGAGTGGATGGCCCTCAGATGGGGGAGCTCCTCCTGGCTAGTTCGTGTCTCGCGGGTATCTGGTAGACCTAGATCCTTTGCTGAGGCGATGGTTGGTGGTGCGGCGACGGTGCTTGGAGGATGAGTTGGCGGGCGAGCGGACGAGGGGCAGGCTACTTTTGGGAAGTCCGATGGTCGCGGCGAGGATGGTGCAGCGGTTGCGATCCACGAGGCGCGATCTGGGGAAGGTGAAAGGGCGGGGATCTCTGAGGCCGGTGCGGGTTTTGCGGAGGAGATTGTGGAGGAATCCGCGACGCTGAGGGAGGTCTTCGCGAAGGAGGCCCCGGGTCTTGTGGAGGGAGTTGCGGTAGATTTAGGTTGGGCGGGTTGGACCTGATTGAGGGGGGCGATGGACCTGATGGGGTTGTTGATTCGAACCTTGCCTCGCGGGCGGATCCGATGCTTCGATCCAGTGAAGCTAGCAGATTGGGGGCTGCGGCTGGAGGCCCACGACACGCCCTCGACAGAACGGATTGGGTAGCGGGATGCGGTGTGGTTGGCGAGGTGGGCAAGCGCTCTCGCGGTGCGGGATGCTGGTCTCCCATGCTTAGACCAGCATGACACCACGTGACCAATCCTACCACAGTAGGTGCATGTGGATCGTGGTGTGCCTGTCTGTCCTCTGCCACGACCACGCCCACGAGTTGAGGATACACCTCTCGTGCCTCGACCTCTGCCAACAACTAGTGCGGAGGTCAGCCCAATAATCTCAAGAGTAGGAGCTGCTACAGTGATCCGGTTCAGTCTGCCATAAGTCTCCTCAAGTGTCAGAAGCTTCGATAATGTCAGAATCTGAGATCATGCAAGATCATATTCTGGGCCTAACCCAGAGAGAAAATGAAGCACATCCGTCTCCTTGCGATACTTCAAATGAGTACCACAAGTGCACACCAATCTACAGGCGTTATACTTCTCCAGAAGTCCTTTCAAAGTGACAATACTATGTCGAGGATTGTCCCTCCTGTCTGAGGGAGAACATCTGATTGCAGATTTGATAGACCTTACTAGAATTCTTCTCATAGGAATACGTGTCATGAAGCATATCCCACATCTCCGTAGTCTTGTAATATATGATGTCTCCAATTTGCGGTGACACGACATTCATGATCTAAGCCCTCACCAATGCATTGTCCTTCCAGGAGGCGCACTTCCCAGTCTTATTTTGAGGCTCTTGCTCAAGTAAGAGATGTTCCTTGTCATGACCCTCCACGATCATCAAGAACGTTTAAGACCAACGAGCATAGTTGGTCTCATCTAGCTTCACGATAGGCACGAAGAATGGGTTTTTGTAGTTCCCGCTCTCCTAGGTGGTCTTCGAGGTCACTTCGGATGACGAAGAAGCCATAGTCCTCAAATACGCTAAGAAGTCACCACAATCAGATCTGAAACAAACTATTCAGATATGTAGAATCACGATCAGATCACGGATCAAGTGATCCAACATGAAATCTAGGTGATTGATTTCTCGGAAATCACGCTAGATGTTCATAGCAGCCCTTTGGATGGTAAGAGGGGCACGCTAGAGTCCGGAGGGACCCCTAGCGGCCCTCAAAGGATGAATTCTGCCTTCCCGACCGGAGTAGACTACTCCAGGCCCATTGGCGATGCTCCTGCTAGCTGGTGGGGTTGCTGCCTGTTGCCACTACTTCTCTGCCACCGTGCGCTCAGTAATGTTGGTCACTGCATGTCGCCATGCCTTCCACGTGTGCTTCTGCCGTGCATGCACTCCTGCAGCGAACGTCACCACTGGTTGTGGCGCCCTGCCGATGCTACTATCGATGGTAGTGACGGACCACGTGATTAGGGTTTTGGTGGGATAGGTTTGGAGGCCTCTGTTTCGGTGGGATACCCGAGCGCCAACCTAGGATCGCTGCTTTGATACTAAGTAGGACAAAATAACCAGCTTTATTCCAATAGTAACCCTGCACCTCTTTATATAGAGAAAGGTGTTGGAAAAATTACGTGAGATTCTAGAAAGAATATAAAAAAACTAAACAACCCAAAAACATGAAGATAACTAGAGACCTCAACTTCTTAACTTCAACTATTCTCTCCTTCGAATCCTTATGGACAACAATTTCAACTCCATTTCTAGCATTCTCATTTCTTGATTACCATAATTTGAAGTCCGTTCTCTCAATTTTCTTGGTTCTCTCCTGCCCATTTTGTCTCTTGAAGGCAAATAATTCAAATAATTAGGAGAAAGATTTTTTTTTTTTTCCTTCAGGAGATAAAGTTGGTAGGAAAGAAAACTGAGATTGAGAGAACAAGTTTTACATTATTGTATTCATGAAAAGAGAAAGCTAGAAATGCCTTGAAAGTTGGATACTGCAGATGCTTCTAAAGTGGAATGGAGAAACACCTTTAAAGTATTTTTTTGAAAAAGAAAAGGATGGTCACATGAGGTTAGTGATCATCCTGCTCCATTGATAAAAGAAATGGCTATGACAAGAAAAGGAAACAAAGAATTAACTACCCCAAAGCTCCTTAAAAACCGAACGATCGCAGCAAACATTGTCCACAAAATGTTGCTCCCCACTGAAGAATGAAGAATTGCATTATAGCCATATTGCCTAAAGGATGACAAAAGGTGTCGCATGTTCCCGCTGGGATCTAAAGTTGCCTGTTCAAAAAGATTGCCATAATTCATCCCAAGAACAATGAATCGACCATTGAGTACTACTAGCTGCCCAGACTTGCCTAGGAAAAGGGACAAGAAGAATAGACGGTTACGGTCCTTCACCTCATCAACACCAAAAATTCAAGTAGGATCTAAATTGGGCACCAGCTTCAGTTTGTACTCCTTTGTTGTCACCTCTTTTGTGTAAGAAGCCATGCTAAGATTTTGACCTTCGATGGCATAGTTGCTTTCCAAAGCAAACAACAGTCCTTGCTAGGAATCCAGTCCACATTTCTTGGCGGTTATAGTCTTCAATAAGCTGACTTCACATAAAAACGTCCATCCTCCTACGTCCAAGCATCATAACCCCCTTAGTAGGGGCAAAATTTGCCAAAATCTCCTGAAGTTGAAGAAATTCCTCCACCCTTTAATCAGACAAAGTAGTCTGAAACATCAAAGATCAGGAGTGTCCATCCCAACACCCAGCCATGGAGGCAACATGGTTCACTGTCAAAGCGTAGAGCCACGGGTATACATCGACAAAAGGACCAAATTCGTCCAATCATCTAGCCAGAAGGAAAGTCCTTCCCATCTCCCAGATCTCCATAACATTAAGAAATAAGGGTATTTCATGTATAAGTGACCTCCAAAAGGCATAATCACCTCTTCTTCATAGCAATCTATCTAGCCAATTCAATTTTCTACCATAAAGCGTTGTGAAGATGCCAGCAAAAAGAGAAGCTCCCCTGCCCATAATTTCAATAATCCACTTCGTGAGGAGAGCCTTGTTCATGGCTTGTAAATCCCGTACCCTAGGCCGCCTTCCATGATAGGTTTGCAAACATCGTCCCAAGCAACTATGGATATCCCCCTACCATGTTCATGTACCCCTTTCCAAAAGAAATGTCTTCTCATCGCATCTATCTTCCACAGAACCTTCATTGGAGCTACAAACAACGAAAGAAGGAAAATGGACAAAGTTGAAAGCACTAAGTTAAGTAAAACAAGTCTTCCTCCCCTAGAGTGCACCTTCTACTTCCAACTTACCAACTTCTCAAACTTTGATAGCAAACCATTCCAATCTAACACCTTCATAAGTCTATCTAAGAAAGGAACACCCAAGTACTTCGACGATAGGCGCATAATGGGAGTACCCAACACCTCACAACAAAGTTGGTTAAACGCCTTTGACATCTCAAAAGGCACAGAAGGATTTCTCCTGGTTGATATGAGGACTAGAGAAGCCACTAAGGGATTGGCATAGTGGTAGAGCCTTTCCATTAGCATCTTAGAGGTTGTGGGATTAAATCCCATGCCCATCATATTTACCCTTTAAAAAAGAAAAAACCAAAGAAACCACCGAAGATCTCAAGAAGAGCGGTGATGTTCTTGGCTTCCTCATGTGATCCCTCCATGAAAAAACCCATATCATGAGCAAACACACCATGTTATGATGATCACCTGAGCTGAAACTCTTCAGAAGGCCTTCCCCACATGCAACATATGTGCCAATAGCATGTGAATCGACTGCCAAAAGGAAAAGTAAAGGTGCTAGGGGGCAACCTTGATGGATCCCCATTGTGGCTGGGTCCACGCCATTAACCAAGATAGCGAATGAAATCATAGTGGCACACCTTTTCATCCAGGCAATCCATAAATTTGAAAATCCCCTTCTGCACAAGGAAGACCATATAGAACCACCCACTTGGTGCCAAAGCACATCATCACACATGTCAAACTTTGTCTCTTGGAATAGAGCAATATCCACACCCCAATCGGCTAAATACTTGCCAGGTATACATTGACAGTGTTGGTCCTTGTTGAGTGATATTGTAAAAAGGGTAAACAGATCTTGGGGGTGGATCCACTTATCCCTCTTCATATAAGTATGTAACACCCTCCTCACAAGTAGTGAGGTTTTTTTTAGTGAAGTGAAACCCCTTGGTGCTAGTGGGCACCAAGGCCTTGTGGAGCTCAAGCCCCCGTGGTTTTCCCCCTTACAGGGTTTTCCATATATTTTCCATCTTGTGTGTCATTATTGGTATTTCAACATGGTATCAAAGCCTATGGAGATCTGATCCAAGGGATCTTTTTCTCTTTGATGGCCCTTCTCTAATTTGTGGTGGCACGCTGCTCACCGGTGCCCTTTGCCATGGTCTCCGACTGCCCATGCGGCTTGGAGTGGTAATGCGTGGACATCAAGCTCGACTGCAACAAGACCATCATCGACAGAGCAACATGATCTCCATGGTTGTGTTGACTACAACCCTGCCTAGGTTGACCATGCCAGAACCCTAGGTGCTCAATTGCTCTGGTTGTTTTCCTTCCTGAAGTCTGGCGACCCCCTGAGGAGGTTCGGCGGTGTCCCCCTTGTCCTGTTATGGCACTCTGGTGGCCAAGCTCATCTAGGTAGCATAGCCCCTCACCGGATCTCAACCGCCGGGTCAGGTTCTCTTCCAGTAGTGGCCAATCTTCTCTTCACTCTGTTTATTTGTTCGTGGATCTACGGTCCCTACTTCCTGTTATTCACTGTTAGGGGTGACTGGACTGTTGGGGCTATTTTATGCAATCAATTTGGGGGCTCGTTCCTATCTTATCCTTGCTTGTGGTTGTGTTTTGTCTTGGGGGTAGCTTCTCTTGTGTTCCAATGTCAGCATCTGAGGTGAGAATAGATGTTGGCTTATTTATGGGAGATATTTAGGAGGGTATTTCTAGAAAAATGGGTACAATGGATGAAGTGATGTATCACCACCTTATTTTTTCCACTCTTAAATGGGAAGCCAATGGGGCAATGGATCCAACCACGAAGGGGAGTGAAGCAGGGATGTGCTATTGCACCATTGATCTTTATTCTCACATTGGATGCCTTAGCAAGTTTTCCTTTAAGGCATGTGCTAGGGGGCTGATGCATGGTTACACCTTAACGTCTCAGAGAACATTGACGCTTATTCTTCAATTTGCAGATGACATCTTCATTCAGGGGGGATGTAAGGAGGTTATGTACTTGAAACATGTGGTGGAGATTTTTAGTGAAGTATCGAGGCTCGTCATCAATGGCTCCAAGTTTTTGCTTATTTGTTTTGGGGCTGCATGCAACAAGAAGGATAATATCTCTGAAATTCTTCACGCACCGGTCACAAGTTTTCTAATACAATATCTGGTCTTCCTTTGTAGACGAAGAAGATGAAAAAGGCAGACTGGGCACAACTATTTGAGAAGATGTGTTTACGCCTGGCTACTTGGTGTGGACGGTTTCTATCTAAAGGTGGTAGCCTCATCTTGCTTAATTCTGTATTATCGGCCATACTGGTTTTCTTTTTATCAATGTTCAGACCACTTAGGTCTATTCTAAAAAAAATGGATTTGATTAGGAAGTGCTTTTTTTGGAAAGGCCCAAAGCATGAGGGGTGTTTCCTTCAACTTGTGAAGTGGCGCTATATTTGTTCTCCTAAGAAGAATGGAGGGATGGGAGTCAAATCATTCAAAGAGTGTGGTGACTCCCTACTACTCAAATGGGGAGTGGTTATCATGAGGGGCGATATTGGCATGTGGCAAGATGTGATGTAGGATTTGTATGTGGAGTTTAATGCACATTCAAATAGGGTGAATCCTTTTGCACCATCCCCTTTTTGGTGGTTAGTATCTAAATCCTTGGAGTTGCATTGGGAGAGGTTTGCTCCAGTCTTGGGAGATGGCCGTTGCTTTAGATTTTGAAAGGATAATTGGAGTGCATTGGGATGCTTCAAAGATCTTTATCCTCGTGCATATAGTGGCGTAGCTAAGGTTTTAAAAAACAAAAGGCGATACCAAGGCGATTTGCCTTCATGGAGGCATTTAAGGTGTAAGCCTCAATTTTTGGATCGAAAATAAGAAAAAATGACACAAAAATATACTGTTAAGTGCTAATAAAGAAAAAATAATGTAAAAGCACACTTTTATATTATTTTTGCTCTATCACAACATTTAAATGTCTATTACTAAATATTATTACTGCATAATACACACATAATATTCACATAGAAATTAATATAACAAGATTTAAATACACATAAGTACCACACAACATATAAACTCTTCAAAAAATCAAAATACTAGTCACATTATAGTACTAAAAGAAATCAAAACAATAATAAAAAATAATTTTTTTGAGAGAATAATAATAATAAACATGTAACAAGATTTAAGTAAATAATCACCACATAGCTTCTTCAAAAAAAAAATTCAATTAAGTGATCACATAACATGTAAACTAACCACATAAAATATTTAAATATACTTTAACATAACTAAATAGTAAAATAAAGGTTTAAGTAATAAGAAAAAATGTAATGTATAATTCAAGAGAAGTCAAGACTCTTACTAACAACAACAAAAAGGTTGAGACTTGAAAAGGGAAGGGGCCAACGATAGGCAGTGGAAAGGGGACAAAATGATAAGGGTGGCACATAAGGGAGGTGACTGGCAATGCAATAGTTGCCATTGGCAATGGTAATGGAGTAGTCTAAAGATGGAGAATGACTTGCAACAGTTAAGGGCGATGTGTTTTGTAGGGCTTGAGAGGTTAGGACCATTTTTGGGGTTAGGTAATAGGAATAGGATTTTAGAAAAGGATTTTATTTGCTTTATTAGGTCATATGTAACTCACATGACCTTCAAGTGTGAACTTTCGATTGAGGCTATAGCCTTGGTTCCGCTTCGCCACCTCACCGCCTCAGCTCCACCTTGACAAACTGAGGTGCACACCTCACACTGCAACCTTGAGGCTATAGCTTTAAGGCAATTTTCTTACACCTTGCCTCAAGGCTTACACCTTATGCACCTCGAGGTTAGTTTTTTAAAACCATGAGTTCAGCTGAGAAGGCAGCCATGGTCGCAAAGCATTGGGAGGAGGACACAGAAGGGTGGAAGCCACTCACACTGAATAGTACTTGTGAGAGTTGGTCTTCCTTGGAGTACACTATACGTATGGAAGTCTCGGAAGCGTTCAAACCTGGGGAAGGGGTGGACACGTTTGAATGGAGGGAAGGAGTTTATGCTGCAGATAGAGCTTATCAGAAAATTATACCTCTGACGGATTATGATAGTCATTGTTCGGCTATATGGAGATTGAAGGTTCCTCTGAAGATCTAGATTTTCTTGTGGTTAGCTAGAAGAGATGGCTTGGTCACTGAAGCGTTGAGGGGGTGCATCATGGGCACTCCTGGAGCTACGTGGCCCTTGTGTGGCTATGATCAAGATGATATCAAGCATTTATTTAGTGCTTGTTTGGTGACGAATGAAGTCTGGCGCAGGTTTTGTTCATCTTCCATTTCCAACATGGGATGGGTTGTGGTTGATATCACTTTCTTTGAGATCGTTATTAGTATAGCCAACTGAGGAAGGAGGTCATGAGGGTTAGAGGGAAGACGAGGGGTGACGTTGGGTCTGCTTTTCTCCGTCGCCTACGGAAGGTGTGCTACAAGTGTCGTGGGCAGGGCCATTAGGCGAGGGATTGCAGAGATCCTTTAGTGTGCCTTCAATTTAGGGGTGTGGGGCATTGACATAATGTGTGTACGGCGTTGGTGAAGGTGCAGGGTTTGGCTAAGGGTTCACCCTTACCTCCTCCACCGAGTGCTCCTCCTTCATTGGAGGTCCACTCTTCATGGTCAAACGAGGTAGGTGCTATTGAGCCTGCCTTGAACTCTTCTGTGGTCGAAACTTTTCTAACAGATGCGTCATCGGTGGTGTTGGTTAGGTTTGTTCTTTCTCATGTCGGGCTTTCTTCATCGACCAGGAAGGTGGCCATTTTTTCGGAGGTGAAGGTGTTGGTTTTTGGTTTGAGTGCCGATGTTGTGCGTTTGTTGTTCGAAGTAATGGACTTTGGCCAAGCTTCAGTGGTCGTCACCAAGCATCTACGAAGGCACTTCAGGTGAGTGAGTGCCATCTCAACCTTCCCTTTTGTTTCTCATTTATGGTGTCCCTTTAAGGTGGAGGATGATTGGGATGATCGTTTTGCTTTTTGAGTCTTTTGCTAAGGTGTCGTGCTATCGGGGCATCAATCTCTTGGAAGGTGATGTCTCCTCGATTTTGGTAGAGGGGGATTTATTGGTTGGGAAAAGCTTGCTGCTCAAGGAGATTCTTCGACTTGGGGGTTGCACTTGTGTTGTCTCTTTCAAGGAGGTTGGGGAGAAGTTTGAGAGGTCACTAACATATGCTCAAGCGTTGGCTGGTTATCGTGTGTCGTCGGAGGGGAGTGGTGTGATGTTGGTGGTCTCCTTCAGTCAGAGGGAGCATCGGCGAGTGATTTATCGAGAACGGGCTCCGATGGCGAAAACAAACGGTCGAAGGCATGCTGCTGGGGTTGGAGTGCAGGCGTCGTCTGTGGGATTCACGCCTTGTTTGGAGACGTGTTTCCAAATTGGGCAATGACCAAGGTGGTAGGATTCAAGTTTTGAATCATGCGTAATAGGATTTGGATGGCAAGAAACCCTTTCCATATTTGGCAAATCGCATTCAGCCTGAGATTTGCGATGATGGGGCCCTTCCTGATTTGGCAGACCAACCTTACTCGGTTGCTGACGTGGAGTACTCAAGCTCTCAACAGGTGGACTCTGGATCCGTAAACGAATTCGAGCGTGGTAAGTCGGACGCAACTATACATCATGATCTATCTCTTAGGGTTCTCGATGATGGGGACCCTTTTATTGTTGTGGCTGTGTCTGTGCAGGCTAGTGGCGATCGGCAGCGTGCAGTGGAGGGTGATGATGCTAATCATGTGGGGACCAATGATGGAGCGATGCAATCTAAGGGTAGTTTTTCTCTGTGATTGTGCACGGTCAGGAGGTTCTAAACGTGTTCATCGCCAACTGCAGGTGGATGTCGGACCTAGCAACGATTCCGAGCATGGTGAGTTTGTTGCGAGACACTCTTCCCGAAGATCTGCCCTAGATCCTGTCTGCCACTTTTGCTCCTAATTTTGTGCAGGATGGGGATGTTCCAACGGCCTTTGGGTCCATTTTTTTCACTCGAGGTCAGGAGGACCTATGTTGCGGGGATCTAGGTCGCCTGAACGTGGTTGAGCTGATGGGATGGACTACGTCTCAGGTCGTGCCACTTGAGGATGCAGCCTCTAATGTGGGTGGCATGGGGTGCCAAGGGAACGAAGGTCAGAAACACGACATTGCGGTCCGATCCTCTAGTAACTCGTCTGGTCCGAGATTGTTGTCGCAAAAGCACAGATTAGTCCTTGGTGCTTGTTATAAGCGGAAGAGGACAACCAAGAAGCTGACCCCCAACATAAGCTCCAGAGACAGTCAGGAGGAAAAGCTAAAGGGATTGATGAATGGGCAGCCAAAGTGGTTGGCGTGAAGAAAATTCACAGAGAAGGGGCTAGTCGTGTGCATCATGACTAAGGTCCTCTCCTGGAATGTTCGTGGGCTACAGGATGCAGATTGGAGATCAGCTCTGAAGAGGTTCCTGATGGAGTGGCATGTGGATGTTGTGTTTTTGCAAGAAACCCATTTAGAGGGCATGTCTGCTTAGGTGAATGACGCCTGTGATGATAGGTATACGAATTTTCTTGAAGTGAAACCAAAAGGCAGATCGGGTGGCATCCTTATGTTGTGGCATGCTGATAATTTTGATCTGGAGTCCTCTTTGGTGGTTGGGAGAATGGCTACCGCTATTCTTAGTAGGAAGGCATAAGGTTTTGGCTTTGCAGACTCTTGCATCTACGGTCCCTGTGATGATTTTGCTAGATTGCATTTTTGGGAAGAGATTTGTCAGGCGTTTTAGTTTATGGATGGTAGGCCTTGGTTGATCGAGGGAGATTTCAATGCAACTCTACATGTGAAGGACAGGTCGGATGGGAGAGGCGATAGGCCCTCTATTGATTTCCAACATACGGTCCACGATCTTGAGCTGATTGATTTGCCTACCACTGGGATAAGGTTTACTTGGAGGAATGGTAACGGTGGAGCTTTGTTCATAGACAGATTCTTATGTAATATTTCCATGGTAGAGTCTTTTCATGGTGCATAGGTGGTCATCGGTGATAGGCCTTTCTCCATTCATACACCTTTGCGGTGGTCGTAATGAAGATGCCAATTTCTCTACGTATTTCAAATTCTGTATGTCCTGGTTGAAAGAGCCTGGTTTTGGGGAGTTGATTCGGGATAAGTGGTTGCTACACCCTCATCCTTATCTATCGCCCGGATTGTGGCGTGTAGGATCCAGGCTATTAGGGAGGTTATGATTGCGTTCAAATGTGATTTACGGTCACGTAGGGAGGCAAGGAGAAATGATGCGTTGAAGAAAATTTCTAAGCTGGATAGATGTGAAGAGGTGTCTCCTTTATCTGATGGCGATTGTCTTGTGTGGCGATAGATGCAGATTGTTGTTTTGGAAGAAAATCATAAGAGATGGACTAGAGATAGAAGTCTCGGTAGCTTTAGCTCAGGGAGGGTGATGCCAACACTAAATTCTTTCATTTGATAGAGCAATAGGAGGGTGAATATGGTCAGTGCCTTGAAGGTAGGGGAGAATATTCTACGTCAAAGTGGTTAGATTGGTGATGCTTTCTGATCTTACTATCATGATTTGACCCGAAGGTAGGATGGTGGTGATTGGCACTTGGGAGCCTTGGAGTTTGATTAGGTCAGGAAGGAGGTGAGGGTGGGACTTCTGAAGGAGGTTGCTAAGGAGGAGGTTTTGTGTGTGCTTAGGGGTTTGAAGGCGGAGGGTTCTCCAGGTCCTGATGGTCTGTAGGTCGTGTTTTTTAGGGAGATGTGGGAGGTGGTAGGGTTGGATGCGATGGCTCTCATTTGGGAATTTTTTATAGGCAATGCAGGTTTTGATAGATTGAATCATTCCTACTTGTTCCTATTGCCCAAGAAACCAGGTGCAGAAGGTATAGATGATTTTCGGCCTATGACATTGTTGAACTCCATTTACTTGTTGGTAGCAAAGGTTCTAGCTAATAGATTGAGGTTGGTTTTGCCAGATATCATTTCCCCTATCTAGTCAACATCTATAAAAGGTAGATCTTCGCAGAACTCCTTCGCGTTAGCAGAGGAGATGGTGGCGACTTGGAAGAGAAGGGGTGTTCCTGGTTTCCTTTGGAAATTTGACTTTTCCAAAGCGTATGACTCTTATCTCGTGCAGATATTTGTGGGACATCCTTAGAATAAGGGGCTTCCTGGAGGGTTGGGTGCAATTGATGAAGAGATCCATTACCACCTCGTCTTTTTTTGTCTTGGTGAATGGTAGGGCTAGTGGAGCCTGGATCCAGCATCAGCGTGGAGTGAGGCAGGGGTGTCCTCTGGCATTGATGTTGTTTGATATAGCCGTTGACACTCTTCTTGTTATGGCTTTTAGAGCTTGTATAAGCCATCAGTTCAGGGGTTTTACTTGCCAAGGTAATAGGTCGCTCTTGACGCCTTTGTTACAGTATGTAGATGATACAACTTTTTTTATAGAGGGTGGAGCGGTTGAGGCTAAACATGTTTCTTCTTTGGTGAGGATTTTTGCCTCTCTGTCTGGCCTCAACATAATCAGGCCAAATCTATTTTTGTTCCTTTCTCTTCTGTGGACTCTTAGGTATGGTGCATTGCCAACATTTTGGAGTCGCCTGTGGACCACCTACCAATTCGTTATCTTGGGCTTCCATTAAAAGGAAAGAGTTAGTTTCTTCCGATTGGAATTGTGTTGTGGACCGTGTTATGAAAAGGTTTTCTTGGAGTGGTAGGTTGTTGTCTAGAGGAGGAAGGCTTGTTTTGCTGAAGTTCGTGCTCTCCTCTATTTCGATTTTCTATTTCTCAATTTTTAAATCACCAAAGAAGATCATTTCGCAGATAGAGTTGATTAGAAAGAGATTTTTCTGGAAAGGGGCAGAACATGTGGGTAGGTTTTGCCCAAATGGTCCCTTGGAATGATGTTTGTGTGCCCAGGAAGGATGGGAGCCTTGGGGTGAGACATTTGGAAGCCTTTAACGAGGTGTTACTTTTGAAGTGGGTGGTGAAGCTGCTTTTAGGGGAAGCTTCCATTGTTTCCACCTTAATTGGTGACTCGTACGGTTTGGACATGAATCTGGTTGACAGAGCGGCTGCTAGGCATGGAATGTCTTCTTTTTGGCACTCTCTACGGCCTATTTTGTTGAAAAATGTTGGTGTGTTTGTTCCGGTTTTGGGAAATGGTAGATTTTGCAAGTTCTGGTTGGATATTTGGTGTGATTCGGGTGCCTTTTCAGATCTATTTCCAAGGGTTTTTCAGCTTGTAGACAATAAGAGAGTCACAGTGGAAGATACATGGGATGTTGGAAGGGAAACGTGGAATTTCCAGCTGCCTGTCGGGCTGTCCAGACAGACTTTCAGTGAATTTCAGCAACTGTTGGCTCTCATTTCAGATTTGCGACCGGTCAGTGATATGTTGGATGGTATTGCTTGGAAGGAGCAGTCTTTTCCAGTCAAGAAGGCCTATAGTAAATTGATCCCTGCTGTGGAAAATCGTGATGTGGTGAGGTCAGATTGTGGGACGATTTTGGAAGTGTGCTATTCCCCTGAAGATCAAAATATTTCTTTGGCTGCTTAGGAGGGAACGACTGGTTACTAGAAAAGTGTTGGGGAGATGGCTTATCGAGGTTGATGCTACTTGTCCTTTGTGTAGCCGAATGGAGGAGAATGTTGACCATTTGTTCTTTGGATGTGGTTTTCCCAAAGATGTTTGCGATCAAATGAAAGTGTTGGGGAGATGGCTTACTGAGGTTGATGCTACTTGTCCTTTATGTAGCCAAATGGAGGAGAATGTTGACCATTTGTTCTTTGGATGTGATTTTTACAAAGATGTTTGGGATCGAATGCAGCTGCGTACAGTGAAGGTTTTCAATCAGCAGGACTTCTGGGCTTCTTTTTGGGATCATTATGATCTTGATGTGGCCAATTGGATCAATGCCTTTGCCTCTCTTTAGTGTATCTGGTTGCAGAGGAATGGGAAGATTTTCAAAGCTGAGTGGTGTTGGGTTGACAATGTTTTGAGGGAGATACATTTTTTGTCTATTTTTTGCTTCAAAATATGTAAGTCCATTCCTTTTCTACGATTAATGAAACTTCTAGATGATTACTGACCTTAGGCAATCTTCCTTTACCCTTCTCAAAAGAAAACATGGGATGAGTTGTGGAAGGATCTCTCCAATGCTACTAGGCTGCGGGTATACATGGCAACAGTTTTGTGGTCAATTTGGAGGCAGCGGAATGATATCATCTTTAATGGGGGTGGATGTTGGATAGAAAACATTTGTAATGAGGTGGCATGTAATATCAGTTTGTGGTTGTCTGCTATGTAATCCCCATTATCTATACTAATAAAATTTTTCAAAATGTGATCAGTAGTGGTCCTTTCTCTGTTTCAGAAAAAAAAGATGTTGGGTTGATGAGAAGCCAAGATAGTATGAGCATTCAAATCACCTCCATGAAGTTGACAAAAGACAACTATCCTTCATAGTCAGCTGCAGTTGAAATGGCAATTACCAGTATGGCCAGGATTGGGTACATTGATGGGAACAAACCGAGGCCCGACATGGATGACAAATTATGGGAAAAATGGTACCTTGAAGACACAGCCAAGTCAAGACTTGGATTGTGAACTCAGTTACTAGTGAGATTCAGTCTTTAATTCTGAGGAAGAAAACAACTAGAGAGATGTAGGAAATTCTTAAAAGCATGTTTGGTCAGAAGAAAAAGGAAGTTCGTGTGTGCCATCTTATGAGGGAGATATACTCTCTTCGCCAGGGTGATCTCTCCATTGCTAGCTACTATGGGGCTCTAAAATCCAAGTGGGAAGACTTCGATTATTATTCTGATGAGACCTGGAAATGTGCAAGTGATCATAAGCTCTTTTAGGAGCATGAGTGGAAAAATCGTACCTTCATCTTCTTGGTTGGCCTTAACTTTGAATTTGACGGTGTGAGAAGTCAAATCCTTAATTCTCCCAAGCTCCCCAGCATTGAGGAAGTGTACTTTCAAGTGGAGGCAGATGAAGAGAGACGTCGGGTCATGATGTCTAAATCCATTGGTGTAAGGGATGATGACAAAGATGTAGAGCACTCTGCCCTTACAAGCCATAGTTCAGGTAACAAGGAAAATTTTGATGGGCCTAGAGTTAATAGGAAGTGTACACATTGTCATAAGAATGGACATACAGCTGAGTACTATTGGGATTTACACCCAGAGAGGAAAAATAAAAGAAAATTTAGCCAGAAATTTATGGGAAAGCACCAGAGTGTGAGACCAATGACCACCATCGGCTCTGAAGGCTCTAGTTCTATCAATTGGGAGATGTCTTAAAGAGGCAACAAAGTTGACACTTCATGATCTTACTGCTGATCTGATTCAGGAGTTGCAAGGAATGTTCTTTGAGGCTTTATCTACAAAGGAGGACAACCCAAAAATCAAGTCTCTCAACTGTGCTCTCACTGCTCAAGGGAAGTTGGGTGATGATCCCTCTAGTTCTAGTAGAGATTATTGGATTATTAATAATGGGGTAACGGATCATATGGTTGGAAATGCCAGTTGCTTTCAACAATACACTTGGCACTGGACACGATCATGTAGCCATGGCTGACGAGTCTAGTGTATCTATTGCAGGGAAAGGGCTCATTTCCATTGTAGGTCGTTTTCTCCTTAGTGATGCTCTTCATATTCTGATCTTCCTCTTAATTTGTTGTCAATAAGCAAAATTACCAAAGAGCTCAACTGTAAACTAATATTCTATGACAATCGATGTGTATTGTAGGATCCAGTGACGAGGGAGAAGATTGGGATTGGTTTGGTCTGTGATGGGTTGTACAAGCTTCTTCCTAGAGTTGTAAATGCTCTAGCCACCATTTTGGTTGATCGTGGTCAGCATAAGTGTGTGATGAATCAAATTTTGACATGGCACTACAAATTAGGGCATCTGAGTTTTTTGGGTTTGTAAAAGTTCCCTAAATTGTTGTGTAGCACTAGTGTGCATTCTCTTAAGTGCACAATATGCCAGTTGGCTACACATTGTTGTCCTTCATTTTCTAAATTTAGTAGTAAAAGTGATTCTGGTTTTTAATTAGTGCATTCTGATGTATGGGGACCATTTAGTGTTAAATATGTTGATGGTTATCAATACTTCATTTCCTTTATAGATAATTGTTCATGTTGCACTTTCATTTACTTGATGAGGAATCGGTTTAAAGTACCTAGCCTTGTGCAAATGTTTATCTCTATGGTTGAAAATCAGTTTAATACCATTGTGAAAGTTTTTCATTTTGATAATGCTCGGGAGTACCTTCAGAAGCCATTAGCTGAATTCTTCAAAAGTAAGGGTATCATACATGAAACTTCTTGTTGCTACACCCCTCAATAGAATGGCATTGCAAAGAGGAAAAATTGGCAACTGCTTGACACTACCTGAGCTTTACTCATCTAGAGAAATGTACCTAAGGAATTCTGGGTAGAAGATGTACTTCAAGTGCATTCCTGATAAACCGAATGCCTTCTCAAATACTTAGGGGGAAAACCCTTGTTTCATTATTAAGACCCATATCTCAGCTCTTTTCCCTGATGCAAGGAGTTTTTGGATGTCTGCATCATCCATGATCTCATTCTTGGATGTAGTAAATTGGATTCGATGTCCATCCAGGGCATTTTCCTTAGGTATTCCTTTACTCAAAAAGGATATAAATGTCTTGATCCTGGCGAGAAGTATGTGACTCATGATGTCACTTTCCTTGAGGATTCCTCCTACTTCCCTAACAATCCTCTTCAGGGGGAGAGCGCTATTGATTAGGAAGAGGATGTTAAGGATCATGTGTTTATCCATGAAGACTATGTAGAGGGGGTTGATGGCCATGAAGAGAATGAGGATCGAGTGGCTAATGGTCAGGGGGAGATAGAAGGTGATGGTATGGAATCGATACAAGATATGGCCAGATATACATTAAGGGACAACACAGAAGGTACTCTAATCGCGAGACCAACCTCAATCCTTCTACTTTTGCACCAAATTCAAATCTCCATGACATCTTACTAATGTCCAGAACTGAAAGCCATAATGGGATAGAGGGAGTGGAAAATATCTCAAGTGTTGAAGATATGTCTATTACTCTCAGGAAGGGAGTTAAAGAATGTACTAAATGTCCTATAAATAGGTTTGTCACCTATTCCAAGTTGAGCTCCAATTATAGGTGCTTCCTATCCTCTGTCTTCCTCAATCATACCTAGGAACATTTCTAAAGCTCAACTTGACCCTGAGTGGGTTGATGCCATGCAGGAGGACATGTTTGCCTTATTAAAGAATCACACTTGGAATGTTGTTGACACACCCAGAGAGGCTCATGTTTGCTCAAAATGAGTATATACGATCAAGTATAAAGCTAATGGGTAAATTGATAGATACAAGGCTTGCTTGGTGGCAAAGGGATTCACCCAAAAGTATGGCATTGACTATTTTGAGACCTTCGCTCCTGTGGCCAAGATGAATTTTGTTTGGGTCATCCTATCTCTTACAGTTAAATACTCATGGAAGCTTCATCGACTACTTGCGAAAAATGCATTCTTGAATGGTGACATGAAGGAAGTCATCTATATGAGTATGCCTTTGGGATATGAATAAGGAAAGTGCTGCAAACTCAAGAAGGTGTTGTATGGATTAAAGCAATTTGCTAGAGCATGGTTTGAACGTCTTTGTCATACTATGAAGAACCAAGGGTACAAACAAGGAAATAGTGATCACACTCTCTTTGTGAAGAAGGGTACTTCCAAGGTCACCGTCCTAATTGTGTACGTTGATGACATGGTAGTAACAGGAAATAATGAGGAAGAGATTGATAGGATTAAGTGTTAGCTAGCAAATGAGTTTGAGATTAAAGATTTAGGCAAGCTTAAGTACTTCCTTGGGATTGAAGTGGTGAGATCTCCAAAGTATCTTCTTATCTGTCAAAGGAAGTATGTCCTTGATTTGCTGAAAGAGACAGGGAAGCTTGGATGTAGACTGGTTGGTACCCCGATTGAGGCAAATCATCACCTGAGATTGAAGGATGGAAATAAATTGAATGAGACTAAAAAGAGCAGATAGCAGAAGATTGTGGGAAAACTAATTTATCTTACTATGATTCGTCTAGACATCACATATGCAGTCAATGTGGGTAGCCAGTTCATGCATGCTCTGACCGATGTTCATCTAAGTGTGGTTGATTGCATTCTTAGGTACCTGAAGAAGAATCCTAAAAAAGGTCTCCCGGTTAGCAAAGGTGATAATCTGAACATCGAGGCTTATACTGATGCTGATTGAGCTGGATCAGTAGATTACAGGCAATCCACCAGTGGATACTATTTGTATCTAGCTGGGAATTTGATTATATGGCGAGGCAAGATGTAAAGTGTGTGTGCAAGGTCTAGTGCTGAAGCATAATACAAAGCAGTTGCCATGGGGGTCACTGAAATGCTGTGGGTGAAGATTCTACTTGCTGTTATTGGAATCCAATTATCAGACCCCATGAAGCTATATTGTGACAAGGCGGCCATCAATCTTGCCAACAATCCAGTTCTGCAGGACAAAACCAAATATGTGGAGCTAGATAGGCATTTCATTCGTGAGAAGATTGTCTCTAGAGATCTCTATCTCCCTTACATGAAGTCTGAAGACCAACTTGCAGACATCTTTACTAATGGGTTAGCCCCAATGCAATATGAAAGAAATATAGGCAAGTTGGGCATGTTTGACATGTATGCCCAACTTGAGGGAGAGTGTTGAGTGACATTGTAAAAAGGGTAAATAGATCTTGGGGGTGGATCCACTTATCCCTCTTCTTAGAAGTATGTTACACTCCCCTCCTCCTCACAAGTAGTGAGGTGTTTTTTAGTGAAGTGAAACCCCATGGTGCTAGTGGGCACCAAGGCCTTGTGGAGCTCAAGCTCCTGTGGTTTTTCCCCTCATGGGATTTTCCACGTATTTTCTATCTTGCGTGTGTCATTATTGGTATTTCAACAGTCCCAAAGACCACAAACATTTCCCAATGATCACGAGCATTCCAAGAAATAATCTTCATTTGAAATCTTCGTTTCCCTTACGAGCTCCCACAGCTCTTGCCACCTCCTCCATAATCTCAGCCGTAGGAGTGAATCACCCACCTGCAGTTGCTGATCGACCACAATGAAGCCATATCACTGTACAATCTTGCTGTGGCACAGCTGGAGGGTCAATTACCACTGTCTCAGTGTTCGGAAAGTCCAAACCAGTCCTGAGAGCTGGCTTGTCTACCTGGGTTACCTCGTGCATCAGAACATTCCCCATTATCGACTTCGAAGAGGAAGAAGATGATAGGGAAGCCATGTCTGAAATGCCTTTTAAGTTGCCTTAAAGAAATTAGTTTTCAATAAATCATTTTAGTATAGGGCAGATGGTATAGCCAGAATATTGAGCTGGACCCACCATTTGAAATGCTTTTTAAGTTGGATAACTGCATCACTTATGATTATTAGCTGTTGGTGATTACCGAATCCTAAGTTGCCACATACGTTTCATCCTCAGATGGTGCAGTTGTGAATGGCAACTTTTCTGTTCACCAGAAAAGCCTCTCTTTCTGATGAATGTATATTTTTGCCAGTCTGACACTTTGTGGCCTCTCCAAAAGGAAAAAAATCACCTGAATCTTTGTGATAAACTTCTTGCATGCAATCATTGCCAATAAACTTTGACAGGAAATGCTTACATAGTTTTACCATGTATTGTGTCAACAGTCGCACAGTTGCGGGTAAGAAGGCCTTCATTTACGTCTTTTTTTTTTTATAGTGGAACTAAAAGGAAACTGAAACACCTGCTGCACTGGATGTACTTGATTTATTCCAGCCATGGTATGCTGGATTGAGCTAAGTTGTCGTCTTATTATCCCAAATAATGTACATCGGTTAGGATGTAACTAAGGTCGTAGATAAGTGATTACAAACTGCTCAGATATTGGTCAAGAGAATTCATGGAAGCAATTGATGTCACCAGGGTTGTAGAGAATTGATCACCAAATGGTTAGATATTGATGAAAGAATGTGGAATCATCTTCTATATCATTCACCCTGATTGTAAAGGCATCGATGCAAGTTCATTGCCTCTCTCCTGCCTGGGTCCTATTCATTCTCACTAGGAAGCTAACAAAGAAGCTGCTAACTTTGACTGTCTACTTACGAACTTGTTTGCTGCCTTCCTGATTCTAGTAACAGGTAGTGTATATCAATGGCATTAAGCAGTCTTTTCTTACCTCCAGGTACTTCTTGAGCTGGGTCAATTCTTGGCAAATCATGTTGGCTTGCTCTTTGCTAGTGAAATGGCCCATCTGAAACATGTAGAGCAGCAAGCAACCATTGTCCAGGAGCCATGGAGAGCAATCTATGGATGACAAGTTTAGGCCAGGAACAAATTTTCATTGGGAATTGGAAGATGGAAACATATGCCACAATCCTGTTTTCTCAATGGGGTTCAGTAGCTGGTCATTTGTTGTAGTTATTGTGGTATAATGTTAAGGGATTGTTTTTAAATTTTTTGCTTAACCTTTCTATCTAAGGAGAAAAATTTTGAAAACGATTAGTATCTTAAAATGGTTAAATAAGAAATTAGGTACTTTAGTCTTTTGATACCGGTGATAAATGGAGCACGCAGAGATTGCATTGAAATGCTTGTCAATATGCAATATTGTTCAACGAATTAACTTGATTTATTTTGTGGCTCGCCTGTAATGGTATAGACCTTGGCTAATTATAATTGTATTTGATTTGCCGTATCTTCGTTGCTTAAGACTTTGAAATGTGAAAATCATTAAGCTCATCAAAGAACTTGAAACCTTGGTAGCTTTGGCATGTGTATCGAGTAAGTTGCATATTCAGTTCAACTCACCAAGGGTCTTCAACTTACGATGAAGCATGGAGTGTTGGCTTCGAGCCTTCAAGGAGTTAAAGGCTTGATTTGGCAGACGCATCGAAGTAAAAGGGTGAGCCTAGTAAGTTTCTTATGAACACTCTGATTGATATGTAATAAGAAAGCTATTTTCAGTCGACGTGTATTTAGGCTTTTTTTTTCACAAGAATATTATCGTTTTAAAATTTTCCTTTAAGTTGTGCCTAAATGACATGGGTTGAGTTCTGGCCTTTTATTTATTGTAACTTACGTTTTAAGGTGAAATTCAATATTGTAAAACAACGATAACTCAATAAAAGATTCGACAGACAATGAGTTCATATTTGTCCAGAGGGGTAGTTATGTCTGAGAAGATCTTGATATGCGAAGCAACCATGTGAATGATCGAGTGGGAGAAGGGGATTTTCAATAGTGTTAATGGTGTTGATTTGCTTCGTTTTTGGCCCCGTTATCAAGGGTTACAACTCTTCAATTGAAATGGCCTAAAAACTCTAGGTCACCAATTGAATATCTACGTGTGTGCTTACATTGTTAATTTCGATCCTTAATTTTAGTAGGTATTTGTTTCCTTTTTCTTTTTTTTTAAAATACAATTTAATCAAATGAAATATGTTTGCATAAAAAGAACCTGAATGCATGAAATTTTAAATGTAATTTTTTTTATATAAATGCTAACACGAACGGAGATATGATAAAATCCCAAACTCAAAGTGCCTTACCCTGTGCTTAAATCCTACAATATTCTCAAAATTAAAGCAAGAGAATGGAAAATATTATCTTTAAACTGTACAAAACACCCGTTTAAAATTGTGAAAGAAAATTCACGATGTTTAAAATAAATAAAATTATTAAAAGTCAACATGTGGAATGAAATAAATACTAGTAAAAGATACATTATTCTCAATGGTGAATTTTTGACCGTTATGACAAGTCAACAATAAAAATATTCTCGATCGTTGTAAAATGTAATAGATGTCAAAAGTCTGGTCATTGACTTTTTCACCTATCTAGGAGGTGGAGTGGTTGAAATTATTCTCGATCATTTGTAACGGTTGAAAATAACAATATACTTGACCGTTAGATAAATGGTCGAGGATATTCTCCTCGGAAATTATAGGTGCGAAAAGTTATATTTTCAAACGCAATCGTTGATCGTTCAATCTAAAGTGGTCGAGAAAAGTCTGATCTTATAAAGGGTGTAAGGTTGAGAACATTCTCGATTGCTTACAACGATCGAGAATAACAATATACTCGATCGTTATTAGATAAACGGTCGAGCATATTCTCTTTGGAAATTGCCGATGTAAAAAGTTATATTTTTAAATGCAATCATCGATCGTTCAATCTAAAATCATCAAGAAAAGTCCACCTAAAACTGTTGTGCTCACCTGACTCCTTCCTTCATCGATAACCCTTCCCTTTCCCAACGATCGATCATCCTCTCCTCCACCCTCTCTTGCCTCCTCTCATTGACGACTGCACAGCCGTCCTCTGGTGCCCAGCCTAAGGTAAGGGCTCCTCGCCAACCCCCTCCTCTTCGATCTCATCGGCAGCTCCTTCGCCGCCCTCCCCCTCCCCTCGACAAACACCAACTCAGGCACCACCACCATAACCTCCTCCTCCTCCCACCACCACCGCCACAGACCACCACCACCACCTCCTCCTCATCCCACCACCATCCAACAACGACCACCACCTCCTCCCTAAACCACCATCTGCGTAGAGGCCCCTCCCACCTCCTCCTCCTCCTCCCACCACCAACCGCAGACCACCACCACCTCCTTCCCAAACCACCAGCCACCACCCACCTCCTCCCACCTCCAATGTAAAGTCCTAGGTCGCATGTTGTTTTAGACCAATGTAAAGTCCTAAGTTTTTGATGTTGAGTCATTCCAAAATTGTAAAAGAAAATGCATGTTGTTTTGGACCCATCAACAGCCGCTAGGTACAAGTTAGGTCAGAATGTCTCAAAAAATGTGAAAACTCGTGTTTTCTAAGCAATCTTAGTTAAACCTATCCAATATAGGTCATATTGGATATCATTGGGTTTCTCTCATTGCAAGATTTCTAACGGTTTTTGTTTGATTAAAATTCAAGGTTAATAGCAGAAGTTACGTGAAAAATACAAGAAATGAATGAGAAGCATAAATAAACTAATTCTAAGGGTATTTTTATCTAATTTAAGTTAACCTAAGCCTAAATTGTGCTCCTAGGCTTATAAATAGGTTAATTAGGACTTAACCTTGTCATTAGCATCCTTGTAGTGCCACTATTCGAGAGATAGAGAGAGGGGAAGAAGAAGAAAAGAAGGAAGAGAGAGAGAGTGAGAGAGCACGCTCTCTTCTCTTTTCTTCACGCAAGCTCCACCATAGCAAGTGTGGTAGCACGACAAAGAGAGGGTGGCCACATGGCAAGGATTGATGCAACATGAGTATGTGGTCACCTATGGTTCAAGGCAACTAAAGCCACATGAAAAAAAATTATCCAACTCATGATCTTGAGTTGACAACCATTGTCTTTGCCTTGAAGCTTTAAAGGCATTACTTATATGATGAGACCTTTTAGATCCACACTGATCATAAAAGCTTGAAATACTTGTTTAATCAAAAGGTGTTGAACTTGTGGCAGCATCCTTGGATGGAACCATTGAAGGATTATGGCTACTTTATCATATATCACCTAGGAAAAGGAAATGTGGTGGTTGACGCCCTCAGCAGGAAGCCACCAATGAGGTAGGTAGTACTTGAGGCATAGCGATAGAGGTGAATGACTGAGGTGGCATGCTGGAAGCCACGATTATTTTATGGGCACTTGGGAACTCTAACCATTTTAAGGAGACTATACCTCGAGTTCATAAATCGTGTTATTAGTGGTCAGATGACTGACCCAGAGTTGCAAACAATTCATGATAGAATCTTGGCAGGAGTTCCAAGTGACTTCACCTTCACAGATGGAGTATTGAGACTACGTGTGCAATTATGCATCCCTCGAGATGATACTCTACAAAGAGAGCTACTTGCAGAGGTCCACTGCAATAGGCTTATTATTCACCTAGGCAGCAACAAGATGTATCATAACCTGAAGAGAAAGTTTTGGTGGTGTGGTATAGAAAAGGATATTGGCAAATTTATGAACCAGTGCTTGACCTGTCAGCAGGTGAAGACGAAGCATTGGAGGCCAGCCAAACAACTATAGCCTCTCCTCATACTGGAATGGAAGTGGGAGAGCATCTCTATAGATTTCGTGGTCAGAATGTCAACAACATAGAGGGCATGACGCCATATGGGTGATTATCGATCAATTGATGAAGCCTGTACGATTCTTGTCAATCAGAATGACTTACAACCCATCTCAGTTAGCAGAATTGTACATAAAAAAATGTGTGAATTCATAGTGCCCTAAGGAGACTGTTTCTGATAAAGTCCCATTTTATTTCACAGTTTTTGGGGGGATTTCAGCAAGCATGGGGGACTCGGCTCCATTTTAGCATCACATATCTCCTATAAAGTGATGGTCAATTGGAACAAACGATACTGACATTGGAGGATCTATAACAATCCTGTACTCTGAAGTGGAAAGACTCGTGGGAGGATCATCTACGTCTAGTTGAGTTTACTTATAACAATAGCTACTATGTTAGGATCGATATAGCCCACTATAAGGCACTATATGATTAGAAATTCATGTACCCTCTCATTGGGTGCAAGCTAGAGTAAAATAGGAAGTGGGCCCCAAATTGATTCACCACAGTAAAGAGGTTATCGAGTAGATCAGGAAGAAACTCATCACAGCACAAAGCTGACAGAAGAGCTATGAGGATCAAAGGTGTAGAGATATTCAATTTGACGTTGGCGACTTCGTCTTCCTCAAGGTATCACCCATGAAGGGCATACAACGATTTGGGGTGAAGGGCAAGCTAGCTTGGAGGTTTGTAGGCCCCTTCAAGATTCTGGATCGAGTCAAACTTATCGCATATAGCCTTGCCTTACCACTATAGTTAACTAGCATGCATGACGTATTTCACATCTCGAACTTGTGGAAGTACAAGTTGGACCCAAACCACATTCTCAACTACAAGAATGTGGGGATCAAGGAAGGCTTGACATACCAGGAGTAGCTAGTACAGATTCTAGATAGATCAATTAAGAGACTGTGAAATAAGGAGGCTTCTCTAGTCAAAGTGTTGCGGAGGAGTCAGAGATTTGAGGACATGACTTGGGAGCCTAAGGCTAAAATGTGGGAGAAATATCCAGAGTTATTTGTTGGTGAGCCCAAAACACCCTAATATGTTCTCTTTAAAGTTCTTATGTCTCTTTAAGGTTATTATGGACGAATTAACTACATGCCTTTTCCTTACCTAAATCATACTTAAATTTTGGGAATGAAACTCTCTTTAACATTATTATGTTTGTAGAACCCCAAAATTTGGATCCCGAGTCGGTCCAAACTCGAGAATGTTGTTTCGGATCCATCAACACCTGTCAAGTATGAGTTGAGTCAAACCATCTCGCAAAATGTGAAAACTTATGTTTTGCAATCAAATTCTCGAGAAAGAGAAGGGGAGAAAGGAGGAAGAAAGGAGGAAGAGAAGAGAGAAAAGAGAGGAAGGGGGAGAAAGAGAGAGAACGAGAGCATGGTCTCCTCTTTTCTTCACGTGGGCTCCACCGCAGTAAGTGTGGTGGCATGGTGGACAACGAAGGGTGTCCATGTGGCGGGTATTGTACGAGGACGGGCGTGGGAGCATGATCGGACAAGAGTTACTAGTTCTCGTGGGAGAGTTCGCACTCGATCATGACTGCGTGGTGAGAAGCATGTGCCAGACCAACATGGGGCATTTTTCTGGGCAACCATTAATGATCCGTGACGTGTGGTTTTGGCAAATGGGAGAGCGCAACAGGGTGTAGATAGTTTTAGGGCATTTGGTTCAACCTCCAAAGGACCAGTTAGGCCTTTAAACTGCACCGATTAAGCGGCCTTTCGACCTCCATTTTTTGCATTCCAAGACTTGTTGGAATTGCATTTTCGACCACAAGATGTCGTGATTGATCCTCGGAACGTGTATGGAGCATCATGGCTCCTGGGTAGTGGTGAGAAACCTTCGACCCACATTTTGGAGTCACTGTGTTCCCCTGGTGACATTAAGTAAAGTAGTCGAATTTCTCTCTCCATATGATTGGGTATCATGCTCCTTTTCATGTATTAGCATCATTTTGCATGTGTTCTCTCTTGTTGCTAAGTGTCAAGGTTCTTAATTGATCTTAATTAGATATTCTTGCTTGGGTACTATGGCCTCAACTAAATATTGCATATGATCAACTTCTATATCTAAAGTGAGAATAATTGATGACCTAAGTTACCGATCTGATTTGTAAATTATGTTACTAATGAGTCACTAAAATCTAAACCAATGTTTTAATCTATAATCTAACCTTCTTTCTCAAGCAATCGGCATTGCATGCTTGTCTTGGTGTATAATGGTAAAATCCATGTGAAAATTAAATATTTGTGCACATTTATGCCTACAACACTTTAAATTAAGATCATTGACATAATTGCATCGTAATACCAATTACTAAGATCGGACCTAGTGGTAAAATTATCATATGTACATAATCCATCCTCAATAACTTCCTCATAAAAGATTCAAACAAATATCTCTAACTAAATGGTTGCTAAAGATGATCTAGTTATCTTAAGTTTATGCTTGAATAAAATGAATGCGATGAAATATGGATACAACCTACAAATAACTAGTTGGTTCGCGATATACCAATATGGATTTGATTGATTGGGCAATTCAGGGAGTTGCTAGCCTCCCTCCGAATCCATGATAGGCTTATTAGCTAACTAGATAGCGAGGTAGGCGTATGAAGGTGGATATAGACAAATGCTATATTGTGATACATACCCAGATTGTGGAGAGGGTTATATATGAACTAGTGCAAGTCGCATGTATACGTATAGTTCGTAATACGTAGCTACCACACTACCTACATTGGAACCTCAGGATGATGGAATGAGTTGTAGGATGAGTGTGGGGTTTTCTTCTAGCCAAGAGGGTGCCTCGTGGCTGTCATACTCTTTGGGAAATTGTAGCGAGATCTCCTCATACCTTCCAAGAAACTGATTTGCAACAATCATGACCGTAATGCTGAGGGTAATACACATAACAATAATTCAGAAATAAAGAATGATGGATTGGAAATTAGTAATATAATTAATTTAATAGTTCCTAATCTTTATGTGTTCATTACATTGTATATTTCACGTTTACTCTGCTCTACTTAGGTTTTGCTAGCATGTTCTTGGACTCCGTACTTAGGTACAACTAAGCAATCAAGAGTGACTGTATTTGGAATGACTGATACAAGACCTAGCTCAACACCAATAGACAATCTATGATGTCAAATACGTTTTGTTCTATATATTTAATTTTCTTTCCTATTTCCTGGTGGTTGTACTCTCAGTAGATTGCTCTTTCCTTCTTTCAATTTGTGAGATCAGTGAACATTATACCCTTTGGATTAGTATTTATCTTTTCTTGTGCTATTTAATACCTTATGAATGGTTTGGTTGGCTATATTTGTATTTTATAACGACATAGGTGACTGTAGATCTTATGAGGAGCTTATTATTTGTATTAGATAACTCAGCTTCTATCGGATTTGGTCAATTGGTAGGGTCCAGGTTGTCACACCCAACAAGCACTAAAATTATTGCCTTCAACTCAGTTAATGCAATCTATCGTCGAGAAATTCACAAGGTGATAAAGAAGTTTCATTATGTGCGAAAACATAATTGTTTACAAAATTTTCAAAATTTCGAAACAAATAGGAATAAGTATAATAGGAGTCCGAGTTGTCCTCAGCGATGCAAAATTGCCTAAATTAATAACCTAAACTATTTTTTGGATTTTTAGGGATTTTTTATATTTTTTTGAAATTTTATAATAAGGAATAAGAACTAATCTTAAAGTTAAAAACTAATTTTAAACAAGCAAAATAGAATTACACAAACAACGAGAAACAAATTAACTAATGAAGATAAAAATAAATCACCAAAGTGAAATTTTATTAATGTAAAATAATGTCAAAATTACAACTAAAGAAAGTAAAGAGAGAGAGAAAGAGAAAGAGCAAGGGAAGGCCTCGACGTGGTGGTGACAAGCAAGCGGTGGCGACAAACAACAACTACATTGGTGGAGAGGCAAAAGTGCTGTAGAGGTTCCCAGACGGAGAGGAGGAACAATAAGAAATGAATTATCCATGAAGGGGTCTTGAGAAGTTTTTTTTTTTTTTCTCTTGAGAAGTATTTATAGCTCTTTTGAATCCCAAAATCATTGGGTTTAAGGCTAAATTTATCCCTTTTAATATTAGTAATTTTGGAAGATTTTTGAAACTTCAAATTCCATTAAAAATAAGATTTTTTTTTTTGTTAGGAATAGGATTCTTTCCATTCCCAGAGCGCGAATGCATCTTCGACCCATGCATAATGAGAGAAAGAAAGGAGCACAAGACTTGTGCTCAACGGCTATCTCTTCTCTCTCTCGTTTTTTAATTGCCCTTTTTTTCTTCATTTTTTTCCACTTGTTTCTTTGTTTCTCCTTCTCACTTTGTGGAGCATCCTTGTCGATTTCTTTCTTCATGATCAACTTTCTTGTCTCATGCTCTTTCATTTAAGATTAATATTGATTATGTTTTTCCCTCATTTTCTCTCTCCTACATTAAAAATTAAAGATATTAAACTATTTTAAAATGTAAAGTAAAAATCTAAAAAATACCCAAAAAATAACAAAAAATAGTAGGAAAAATTATACAAAATTATTATGCAATCACACCTGCATACCGAATTTTTGTTGATCCTTGAGCAAAATAAAATACAAAAATCCTAACTTATTTTCGTAGGAATCGTAGTTATATTTACCATATGCAATAAGACTCTAAACTCATAGGTTACTCTAGTGGAGGAGTTATAGTCTTCTATGGGTTTAGAGCTGACACACCCACAAAGTCAAAGACAAAGCTGATAACAAAAATGCCAACAAGCCTTAGTAGCGCTTTATAAGTCAAAAAGTTTCGATCATCACCAACGACAAAGAATATATGTCAAATCTAAACACGAAAACTCAATGGCACTCAAGTAGCAACTAAAATACAAACCACCTATCTTATCAAACTCTAATCATCCTTAGATTTTGGCTTCAAGTACAAGTTTCTATGGGTCAGAAATCCACCCAAAGGTTTGAATAAGATCAGATGGATTGAGTATCTATGTATGTGATAGCTGGTGTGACAAGTGGGCAACTCTTCTATAAAATTCCAAGTTTTTTGTCAGGGAATGAGTCTACTTATCACTCAATGTATCCCGCTTCAAATATATATGCTTTACTACACACAGGAATCACCATCCCTCTCTATATCTCATGGAGGTTCTACACTTTGACGCCTCGACATGACATTGTAAGAGGCACCGTCGAAAGGTCCTGCACTCCGACATCTCAGGTTGACATCGTAAGAGGCACCTTTTAGGCTAAGCCCTACACTCTGATGCCTCGCCATAACACTGTAAGAGACACTTGACTCTTCTTAGGTGTATATTTAGATATGCACACACGCACATGCGCACACACACAAATATATATATAGCCATAAGGCACCTGGCGGGTGTTAACTGATGTGCATACATCTGATTAACCTAAAATGTCTATTAATGCATGTTCTTAGTGTCACATTAGCATCATACATTGTAAATAGTGTATAACATGCATAATCATGCATTTAGATCATGTTGTATAAATTGTAGAGTAATTTTCTCCTTCTTATGGTCAGGGACAGGGTGACTTTTTATCGGGGCCTTGGATCGAAGATCCAACCATACAAATCTGATCAGGGCGACGATTGGAGTTTAACGACTCCAAGATCGCCTTAATCGGACATCCGTAGCACCAGATAGAGATCGAGGAATCCTAAAGATCAAGGGCCAAGATGGTGTTAATCTGCACCTCAGACGACAAATCTGACTGCATGGATAGATTCGGATCGATGATCGCAGCCTAACGACGTAAAAATCGATCCAATCCGACACCTGTGGCACCGTCTATAATACTCAGAAGATGGACGGCCAAGATGGTGCCACGTGGTGCCATCTCAGCCACCCAACCGGCCCTAAGGACCCGCCTCTGCCTTTCTTCTTCATCCGATCGACGATTCTCCATCCTTGGATGCCCATCCAACAGCTGCAGACCCGCGCGCTCAAAATCACCACGCGACACAAAGCCACGCATAGCGCAGCGATCGAGCACGCTATGTGAGCAATCAGACGCCCGTTCGAGCCATGCTGCACCTCAAATTGAAGAGCAGGCATGGAGCGGGTGAGTGAGTGGGGCTACGCGATGAGGATCGGACGGCGCTGAGTGAGTGATAGTGCCCACGCGCGATCAAATGCAGGCGCGCGACATAGGCGTAGGCGGTTTAAGCTATCCGATCTCTTGATCGGATAGCTGTGAGTGCGCGGACGTGCGTGTGCGTTGAAGGACGCGGAGGCGAGGGGGCGTGCGAGCGGCGAGCACGACAGCCACGTTCAAGCCTTTAGTGACGAATAAAGGTCCTGAATTAATGTTTTTCAAATTGTACTGTCCAAAATGCCCCCACTCCTTGCAACTATAAAAGGAGACCCCCTCCATATGAATTTCTCATCCCTTCCTTCTCTTCTCTCCCTCTCCAAAGCTCAAGAGAAGTTTGTCCCACACCTGGGATGCTCCTCAAGAGCTAAAATCAATTTTTCGCCCCCATTTCGGAAGCAGATCCCGCAACGACGACGACGTGCTGCTTCATTCCCGTTCCTCCTGCTTCCACCTCCTCGCTCCGTTCCTCGTCTTCCAGTCGTTGTCTCGTCCAGCTCGTCCTCCAAGTGATCATTAAGGAGGATAACTTCTCTCTCCCATTCCTTTTTCCTGCTTTTTAGAGTAAAATTTTCCTACTTTCTAGTGTAATAATTTCTCACTTTCTAGTATAATCTTTTCTCGCTTTCTTAGTTGTACAAACATTTTGCAGCATCACGTGAATGTTTTCTCTCTCTCTCTTATTGTCTATAATTATTTCATTTCATTGTGATTATTCCACTCTTTAAACTAAAACACAAAAAAAAACTATAATTACGAATTTTGATCGACGTAGCTTTCCTGATTTCGACCTGGGATTTCTTTTCCGGTATAAATTTTATTTGTTGAACCCGAGTTCTTCACTACTCAAACTATGACAGGTTTCAAAACCAACTCCGATAGCGTAGTCCTCCGACGTTCAACATTAACCAAGGGACATTTGTGTTAATGGAGAGAAGATGTAAGGGGTATTTCTATAATAACAAAGAATATAAGAGTATATACATAATATTCAAAAATTACATGGGTATATATGTAAAAGCCTCTTTTTACATGCATGCCCTTCTTATATTGACTAATAACATTTAGAAAGAATATCACCTGAGCCTTATGACCTTACACTAGTTTCCTTAGAATCTCAATACTCTAGAGGATCCTTCCCTTTAGGCTATTAGATGATTCTTGATAATTGAAATGGATGACTGTTGCAGATCTGAAAATGGACTACCCATGTAGAACAAGTGCTTGTTCACTTATTTCAATAATAAGTCATATTTCCTCTTTTAATACTTTAAATATCCTCTTGATAAAAGTGATTCAAGTCTTTTTATTAATCATGCATCCTTTTGTCAAAAACCTTGTGCTATCACCAACATACAAATGCACAGAATAATTGTAACGTACTTATACATATGCGCATTTACTTTGATAATAAGGATTACGACCACATAGTTATGCAAAAAGACAACATGCTAGTAATCCAACTAGTACATATTTATGCATAACATTTAGACAATTATTTTTATGAAGTAATATGTGAATGAGATGAATAATAACTTATTTGATGAAAGCACATTTTCTTTTGTCCACTACTAATATTCGAATATATTAATTTATTCAAAACTAATAATAAAGACACATAAAACTATATGATAAGTATCCTCTTTATGTAGGGGATATTAATTTAAACCCTCAAGGGTTTAACTGTAAATAACCTACTTCTAACTTAGAATGGACCTACGCCACAACATAACTTAACTGGACTTCATATTAACTGAGTACTGGTACTGGTAAACCAGTACCTCATCATGAGCCATAACTAGCTCATTTTGACCTAATACAGAGAATAAAAGTTCCTACATAACCTTAGAAAGGCTTGGCTCAGAGAGATTCTAAGTTTGCAAAGAAAACATAAACTGAGGGGTAAAAATACAATTTCACCAATCCAATCTGAAAACAGGGTAACTCAGGGTCCAAACATAGGTCAAAACAACCTAATAAGAAGAAAAGTGGGATGAAATGACTCAACAAGGGCTACAGCAACTCCGAAGAATTAAATGACATCCTGTAACCCTAAAAACAAATCCACTTAAATACACGAGGTTCGAGGCAGATAAAAAATCAACTAAATCCTCTAAAATTCATAGGAAAATAATCTCTAGGGTTTAGAACCTTCAATTGGCCTTAGGAACCCATTTTGACCTACATTGAGAACCATGCCCAATTAACAACTTACTTTAGGTTTTTATGTAAATTGACCAGTCAAACAAGGTTTAACCTAGAAATAAAATTCACCATCAGAATCCTTAGGTCCTAATTAGTCATGTATAAAAACTTGAGCCTAAGAAGAAACCTTCTTGACCAACTTTACACTTTGGTCCTCATATATTTACCTTTTGGCCCTCAACTTATGAACCCTCACATTTTGGGCCCTAATTCTCCTTCGTTCTTTGCGTCACCGCCGACAAAGTGATGGATCGTGCGTTGTGACTAGGTTTGTTGTAGAAATAACGATGTAGTACACCTAGTCATTGCCATCATTACAGATATATTTTTTTTTACTCGGAAAATAAAAGAGTTCCCGAGGTCGAACTCAAGGAGTAAGTCGTATTCTAGAAGTACAAAAGTTCTTATTACAAAAATAGAGAGAGAGAGACATGAAAATTTGGCTTCTTCTCTTCTTTCTTCCTCTTTGTCTTCTCTTCTCTTTGGCTCTTGAATCTTCTTCCTTTTGTTCTTCCTGTGTTCTTCTTCTTTGTTTCTTCTTTTTCTTTCTTCAGATCTTCTTCTCGTGCTCTTCTTGTTCTTTTCTTGCTTCTTCTCTTCTTTCTTCTTGGTTGGACGATCCTGTCCTTCTCTTCTTCTGATTTTTGCTTCTCCACTTGGCCTTCAGGACGTCGTCTGATTTTCCAATCGGACGACTTAAACCGCTGCTGCTACAGTGCTGCTTGGTGCTCCTCCTTCTTCTTCCTTCAGTCTTTCTTCGTCGGTCTTCTTCTTCTCTGCCTCGGCCTGTTCCTGCACACACCACAGCCAACGCAAAACCTATCCCTTTTCCTCTACCCGCACGTCTCTCTCTTTCTCAGACTTCGCTCGTAGGATAGCTCTCCCAGAGCCGCCGGATAATCGGGTCGGGCTTCGTACCCGTGACCAGGTGTACCGGTGTGAGTGGTACACGAGGAGTGCGTAGGTAGGGTGTCGAGTCGGGTCCGCCGGATCCACGTGGTGAGCTCGCGTATCGGGCGGGTGAGTGGGCGCGGGACCTCACCCCGGTGCGTTCGGAGGCGATAAGGCTTATTCACAAAAATAATTTAAACGGTGAAAGCGTTGTGAGGCTTACCAATGTGGGACTAAACTGACGCCTCTCCTCGCGTGCACCTGCTGGAAGGCCGCGGCCTTGCTTCTGCAGCTGCAGCTTCGATTTTCATCGGTTGCTGGCTGGCTGCCTTCGTAGGAGTCTCCTTAATCCGCAGCAGCTGGAAACCTGGAGTCCTCAAGCCTGGAGCGCGAGAGAAGCTGCTTCAATGTGGAGTCAATGGCGGTCGAGCCTCAGAACCTGTTGGACACGAATATGGCCTCTCGGCCTAATCAAACTACTGGGGAACCTTCGCCGTGGCACGGCGAAGGTGTTGAGCTGTGCGGCAGGCCGCGAGGCGGTGTCTGGCGGCAGCCCTAGGTCGGACTGCAACCGGAGAAATGGGTTTGTTTCGGGGAGCGTTATGGAGGTGTGGAGTGGCAGTGGAGGGGTGGGGGGTGTTCAGTGTGATGAGGCGGAGGTTCGATGAGGGTCGGCGAGGCGTGTGAGGCTGTGGAGCGATAGGGGCGTCTCGCCGGAGGGTAGCCGGAGACGAAGGGGGTGACGGTGGTCAGGGTCGGTCGAGGGCTTAATTGAACAAATTGAAATAGGGAAAAGAAAGAGGAGAGGAAGTGAAGTAGTTCTAACTTACTTGCAGGGACGAAGGGGGAGGAGCAGGGCGACAGTCGTATCGACTGTCGCCGGAGAAGAAGATACCCAGTGGGGAAGGACGGCGGCGACGGGGCTGAAGCAGCGCGCGCGGGTATTTGCGCGATGCGGAGGAGGATCAGGAAGAAGTTTCTGCCACTGGTTTTGTGGCAGAGCGAAGAGGAAAGGAAAGGGAGCTCGCCAGAGCTCGCTGGGTACCTGCCGGAGTGGGAAGAGAAGATAGTTGTGGGTGATTCTCCGTCAGGATCGAGCTGGGAAGAACGGCGGAGCGACGGGGGTATTTATAGGGGCAGAACCATAGAGGAGGGCGGAGGGAGACGACGTGTCTCCCTCGCCGGAGGACGCCGGAGGAAGGATACCCATACCGGCCGTGCGAAACAGCCATCAGGGGGTGTTCCTGCGACGGCTGACGACGTAGGGCACCCCCATTTAACTTGGCAGGCTCCCTCCCTTACCCTACGCGGCGCCATGCTCCGCGCAAGGTCGCCAGAGCATGGTGCTGCTCAGGTTTTGCAGGAGGGACCTAAACGCAAAGAACGAAGGAGAGTTAGGGGTCAAAATGTGAGGGTTCATAAGTTGAGGGCCAAAAAGTAAATATATGAGGACCAAAGTGTAAAGTTGGTCAAGAAGGTTTCTTCTTAGGCTCAAGTTTTTATACATGACTAATTAGGACCTACGGATTTTGATGGTGAATTTTATTTCTAGGTTAAACCTTGTTTGACTGGTCAATTTACGTAAAAACCCAAATTAGGTTGTTAATTGGGCATGGTTCTCAATGTAGGTCAAAATGGGTTCCTAAGGCCAAATTGAAGGTTCTAAACCCTAGAGATTATTTTTATATGAATTTTAGAGGGTTTAGTTGATTTTTTATCTGCCTCGAACCTCGTGTATTTAAGTGGATTTGTTTTTAGGGTTACAGGATGTCATTTAATTCTTCGGAGTTGCTGTAGCCCTTGTTGAGTCGTTTCATCCCAGTTTTATTCTTATTAGGTTGTTTTGACCTATGTTTGGACCCTGAGTTACCCTGTTTTCAGATTGGATTGGTGAAATTACATTTTTACCCCTCAGTTTATGTTTTCTTTGCAAACTCAGAATCTCTCTGAGCCAAGCCTTTCTAAGGTTATGTAGGAGCTTTTATTCTCTGTATTAGGTCAAAATGAGCTAGTTATGGCTCATGATGAGGTTCTCATCAGTACCGATATCCTTGAGTTACAATTATGTATTCTATATCCCAATGAGTACTGGTACTGATGACAAGTATCGGTACATATGGGTTACAGTTTAGAATCCATGTTTAGATGAATACTTGTCTAGTATTCACTATGTACCAGTACTTGTATTGAGTACCGATACTCATAGAGTACTAGTACCTCTCCAGGAAACAATTGGTCTTAATAAGTATCGGTACTCATGAAGAATACCGGTACTAGTTCAATACTAGATGCATCACCTGTAGCCTACTAGTACCGATACTCACGATGAGTACCGGTACTTGTAAGTTACAGGTTATGGTAACTTCAAGTCCAGAACCTGACCTGAGACTCAAGTGTACCGATACTCATGATGAGTACCGATACATGTAAGTCTCAATTTTGGACTTAATACGACATGGAGCCTCGTTTGTAGCTTGCATGTACCAGTACTCATGAAGAGTACCGGTACTAGCAACTTTCAGTACACCTAATGGTCCAAAACTAGTATTACGTATGTTGATGAGTACCGGTACTTACGATGGTTACAAAAGGATTTTTGAGTTTTACAGGAATATGGAAAGGGTTATTAATTGATGAGAACCTCATCATAAATCCTAACTAGCACAATCTAACCCAGATATGTGAGAAAAAGCTCTTACATGACCCAAAGAAAGGCTTAACTCAGAGAATTCTGATTTAGTGAATAAAATAAATCATAAGGGGTAAAACTGCAATTTCACCAATGCAGTATGCGAACAGGGTAATTAAGGGTCCAAACATAGGTCAAACAAGATTAACAATGAGGGAAGTGGGTTGATCTGATCTGAAAAGGGTTGTAGCAACTTCTAGGAATTAAATGACATTCTGCAACCCTAAAACAAATCCACTTCAATTCATGAGGTTCGAGGCAGGATAAAAATAAAATAAACCCTCTAAAAATTATATAAAAATATTTCCTAGGATTTAGAACCTTCAATTTAGCCTTTGAAACCTATTTTGACCTAAAAAGAGAACCATGCCCAATTAATAACTTAATTTAGGTTTTTACGCAAATTGGCTGGTCAAACATGGTCCAACCTAGAATTAAATTTCACCATTAAAATCCTTAGGTTTAAATTAGTCTTGTATAAAAATTTGAGCCTAAGAAGAGACCTCTTTGACCGACTTTACAATTTGGTCCTCTTTATTTACTTTCTGACCCTTATCTTTTGAAACTCTTGCATTTAGGTCCCTAACTTTTCATCATTCTTTGCAGAACAGTCCTCCCTGCAACTTCTACGCAGCACCATACTCCGGCGACCTTGCACGGAGCATGGCGCCGCGCAGAGTAGGGTTACCGTCCTCTAGAACAGAAGCGGGGTTCCCTACGACGTCCTCTGTCGCATGGACCCACCCACGATCTCTGCCAACCACCATGCCTTCCGTGCGAATGCGCGGAAGGCATGGGTGTCATCTCTGGCGAGGCTGGCACGACACCATCTCGCCCCTCTCTCTGCGCCAAGCTCTTTATAAGGACCAGCAGACCCTGCCGGCTCCTTCAAGCTTCCTTTGATGGAGAACTATCCCCCTCTTCATCCCTTCCTCCTCCGTCAGAGAGCCTGAAGCTTCCGACGAACTCCTCCTCTTCCTCCTCGTCGCTCTACTGCCCTACCTGCAGCAAGGTTTACCCTGCTCCGTCGTCCGCGCCAGGCTTTACCTACTGGTGCCCTCTGCCTACTTCCTCGTCGCTGAAACCCTCCTCTAGGGCGTCTTCGTCTCCAGCTCCGGCAGATACGAGCCAGCTGCTCTACCCTCCCCCTTCATCGAGTAATTAGGTAGATAGCTTCCTCTCTCCTTCCCTTGTATTTTCCCCCTTTTAAACTGCCCTTTTGACCACCCAACCGCCACTGTCCAGACCACCTTCTCCACCTCCGATCACCCCCTCCGGCGTGACCATCTCACGACCACAGACGCTCTCACATCTCGCCGACCAGCCCAGAAGCTCCCTCACACTCCACTCCACCGATCCCCCCTCTCCATTTACTGCCAAGCGCCACCCGACCACCCCCCGAACAAACCCACCTTTCTGGCCACAATCTGACCTAGGTCAGCCTCTCCACGCACTCCCGCGCCCCGCCGACCACCGCACAAGCTTTGCCTCACTCCATCGAAGCTTCCTACGTATTCTGACTGGGCCGAGAGGCCGTAGCTGTGATTTCAGGTTCGCGCCCCTCGCCGCCATTGTCGACGAGCTGCAGCAGCTTCACCTACAGCTGCAGGCACTCTCCAGCCCAGGTGCGCATCTCAGGTCGCGCGGGCAGGAATCGCGAAGACACCCAGGCCCGCAGCTGGGGCGAAGGCCTCACGGGCTGCCTCAATTGGTGGCTGATCGCTCGCCTGCGAACGCCAATTTGGGACGTGGGACTTTAGTCCCCACCTCAGAAGTGCATGGCTAAGCTCCCGCACTTAAATTGAAAAAGTGCCTACAGCTTATCGCCTTCGAACACAGGGGTCAGGTCCCTCTCCCGCATGCAGCGCGCCACGTGCTCGCTCGCCCTCGCCTGCGCTCACGCCCCGCAGGTCTGGGCAGGATCTAATTACCCAAACCGCGCACTCCTCGCCCACCACCGCACGTCGGTGAGCCTGGTCCCGGGCGCGATACCCGCACCAGATTACCCAGCTCTAGGAGAGCAGTCCTAAGAGAGAAATTTGAGAAAGAGAGAGACGCAGGGAAGGGTAGGGGTAGGTTTTGCTCTGACCCTTGTGTGAACGTGCAAGAAGAAAAGAAGAAGAGAAGTGGCCGAAGCCTTAGCCGCTCAGGACAGCTGAAGAAGAAGAAGACAGGAAGGAAAAGAAGAAGGAAGGAAGGAGAGAAACAGAACGAGAAGAAAAGAAGAAGGAAGGCACTATAGCAAAGCCACAGATAAGTCATCTGAGCACAGCATCAGACGTCGGAATCACCACAGCTGCAGAAGGCAGAGAAGAAAAGAGGAAGAAAGAAGAAGATCACCACAGCTGCCGGCTGAAGAAAGGAAGGAAGGAAAAGAAGAAAGAAGAAGGCAAAAAGAAAAGAAGAATAGAAGAAGAAGAAGAAGAAAGAAGGAAGAAAGAAAGAAAAAGAAGAGGAAGATCACCACTGCCACAGAGAAGGAAAAGAAAAGAGAAGAAGCAAGCAGAGCAAGCAAGAAGAAAAGAAGACTCTACAGAAGAAAGAAGAAAGAAATAAAAAGAAGAGGAAGATCACCATTGCCGCAAAGAAGGAAAAGAAAAGAGAAGAAGCAAGCAGAGCAGGCAAGAAGAAAAGAAGACTCTGCAGAAGAAAGAAGAAAGAAAGAAAGAAAAGAAGAGAGAAGAAGAAGAAACCAAGAGAACTCTAGCCCCCTCTCTCTCTCTCTTTCTCTTATTTTTTGTAACCTAATTGAGAACTTTCTACTTTTAGAATTCTAGTTGCTCCCTGAGTTCGACCTCGGGAAAACCTTGTTATTCCGAGTAAAAAATCTTGTATTAAGCTGGTAACTGTTCTGTCATATACTACAACGAATATAAACAAAGACAGAAGTCATGCCACCATTAATCTCATGTTAATCTGTGAACTAATCTAAGCAAAATATATGAACGTTTGAATAGATAAAGATCTATGTATAAGCTAAACACTTCAATATGCTAAGACATGGATTTACCTTGGTTATTGCATCATGCACGTATAGAAAACTAAATACTACCTATGAAGGAAGGTAGTCATCTGTTTATGCAAACAAACCTGTAGATTACCTGTGTTCATAATTCCATAGAGTAATAGGAGCTTCAATCTAGATCTTCCAAGAGATGTCCACCTTTTGACTCTTTAAATGGCTGCCTTGAGGAGAAGCTTTCATATTCTCCTTCTATCTCCAACTGTCTACAACACTTGAACCCTAAACCTCCCTCAATCTCGATGCAGAAAATAGAGAGAATGATGATTTGGGTCTTTTGGGGACCTGACTGCCCTAATTAGCAATTAGTCATACTAATTACTGTGGGTGAATTATGTTTCAGCCCATCAGAGAAACACAATTCACAACTTAAGTTTCTGCACATATGTCATTTAAACCACAAAATCCTTTTGTATTTTATGCCCATACCCTTAATAAACCTTAAATTGATCACTTTAAGTGATGGGCAATTATATGACAGTCTATAATATGTATGTTGAATGATTATACCTATATGTAAATGCATATACTAATCCATACGTTGGATTATGATCCAACAATCTCTCACTTAGACTGTGTATGTAACATGTTAATCAAACAACATTAAAACTGAATTAGCTCAACTTTGCTGTCATATCTGGATATGCATATCTAAAAACAATCCACTAGTAATAAAGTCAAGGTGGCTTTCACTACATAACAGTAACTAAACCAACAATGATCATGTACACTAATGTAAAAAACCAAAAACGTGTGGATGTGTAGCATGGAAATTACATGCTAATATGATCAATGCATGTCTATTCCCAACTAGTCCTTCTAATATAGATCACTTCCAAAACCAAAATCAAATTGCTTCTCAGAATGGACAATCACAGAACTGAAAACTTTAAGTTTTGTTTATTCCATAACAAAAATGAAGCTTTATAAAACTTTATACATAACCAAAAAGTAGAATAACTGAATTACTGAAATAGTCTATTACAAATGAACACTATATAAAATTTACAAACTTCCACTAAAGCTGAAATTTCTACAATGACATAAGACCCATAGAAGCTGCGTGTTCATAGAACAACTTGGGTATTATTCATTTTACTAAGCAGATCCGCAACCATGGAGTCTATACCAATGTGCTCTATAGACAGTTGTCCATTCTGTGTCCTTTCTTTAACAACCACGAACTTGATCTTAATGTGCTTCGATTTGAAGGAGCTCCTGTTGTTATTGGAGTAGAAGACTCCGGACTAATTATCACAAAACAGTTGTAGTGGCCTGTCAATGCCATCTACTATGCGCAACCCCGATATAAAGTTCCGCAGCCATACTCCATGTTGGATGCCTCATAGTATGCTATGAATTCTGCTGCCATGGTAGAAGATGTAATAAGAGACTGTTTTGCACTCTTCTAAGAGATTGCACCATTGGCAAGCAGAAATACATATCCCGAAGTAGACTTTCTGCTATCTTGGCACCCAGCAAAATCTGAGTCAGTATAGCCATAAACTTGAAGCTTTTCTGACCTCTTGAAGGTGAGCATATAATCTTGTGTCTTCTGCAAATATCTCAGTACTCTCTTGACTGCTCTCCAATGATCTTTTCTTGGGTTTGCCAGGTATCTGCCCAACATACCTGTAATGTATGCCAAGTCTAGTCTAGTACAGACCTAAGTATACATTATACCACCAACGGCAAATGCATAAGGAACTGTTTGCATATCTTGTTTGTCCAAATCACTTAAGGGGCACTAATTAAGACTAAACTTGTCTCCCTTAGCCACAGGAGTATCCAGTGGCTTGCAATCTTGCATGCCATACCTTTTCAGAACCTTATCTATATCACTTCTTTGGGATAAACCAAGAATGTGGCGAGAACGATCTCGACATATTTCAATCCCTAAAACAAATGAAGTATCTCCAAGATCTTTCATGTCAAAGTGTTTGGCAAGAAATTTCTTGGTGTCTAAAAGGATACTCATGTCATTAGTAGCAAGCAGGATATCATCAACATACAGAACCAGAAAGATACACCTGCTCCCATAGAACTTATGGTATATACATTCATCAGCGAAATTCGCCTTAAAACCAAATGAGAGAATCACCTGATGAAACTTAAAATACCATTGTTTAGATGCCTACTTGAGCCCATAGATGGATTTCTTTAATTTACATACCATACAATTTGGATCACCCCTAACAAAATATTCAGGCTAGCCATATAAATGGTTTCCTCAATGTCATCACTAAGGAATGCAGTTTTTACATCCATTTGATGCAACTCAAGATCAAAGTGGGCCACAAGTGCCATTATAACCCTTAATGAATCCTTAGAAGAAATAGGAGAGAATGTTTCATTATAATCAATGTCCTCCTTTTGGGTAAAACCCTTAGCAACAAGACACGCTTTGTATCGTTCCACTTTTCCTTTCGAATCCTGTTTGGTTTTAAAAATTCATTTGCAACCAACGGGTTTCACACCTTCTGGCAGTGAAACAACATCCCAAATGTAATTGTCTTTCATTGACTTCATTTCTTCTTCCATTGTCTCAATCCACTGTTCATGATTCAGACTTTCCATTACCTAACGGAAGATGATAACATCATCTTCCATCACCCCAATGTCTGTTTCATGTTCTTGAAAGAATACCACATAATCATCCAAAATTGCACTCCTTCTTTCCCTAGTGGATCTCCTTAATGGCACAGATTCTGTATGTGTCTGAGGCTGCTCTACAAGAGCTAAAACTGTATCATTGTCTTCATTAGAATTGTCTTGAAGTACATCAAAGACATGCTCCTCATCAACCTGAGTAACTCCAGGAGGAATAACTATGTTTTCCTCTTCAAAGACATCCTTAACCCTATCAGCTTGGGCAGACTTAACACTCTCAAAGAACTTGGCATTACCAAACTCAAAAATAGCCTTAGTTGTGGGATCATAAAATTTATATCCTCTTAACCTCTCAGAATACCAACAAAATAACAACTAACTATCCTTGTGTCCAGTTTCTTTTCATTTGGCCTATAAGGCCTAGCCTCAACTGGACATCCCCACACATGAAAATGCTTAAGACTGAGTTTCCGCCCAGTCCATAGCTCATATGGGGTTTTGTTAGTTGCCTTAGTTGGGACTCTATTCAGAATATAAGCTGCAGTATTTAAGGCCTCTCCCCAGAGTGAATCTGGTAAGGAAGAATGAGCAATCATACTTCTTATCATGTCCTTAAGCATCCTGTTTCGTCTCTTAGCAACACCATTCATAGTGGGCGAGCCCGGCATGGTGTACTAAGGCATGATACCGCATTCCTCTAAGAACCTGGAAAATGGTTCTGGACGTTGTTTACCTGATCCATCATATCTACCGTAGTATTCACCACCACAGTCAGATTTGATAGATTTAATCTTTCTGTCGAGTTGATTCTCAACTTCAACTTTATAATTCTTGAACGTGTTCAATGACTATGCCTTTTCATGAATTAAGTAGGTAAAGTCATATTTTGAGTGGTCATCTATGAATGTGATAAAATACTATTGGTCACTTCACGCAGGCGTAGGAAATGGCCCACAAATATCCGTATGAATCACATCCAAGACACCATTTGACCTGTTAGCTTCAAATTTCCTATTATTGGTTTGTTTCCCCTTAATACATTCTATACACTGATTAAAATCAGAAAAATCTAAAAGGTCCAAAATACCATTTGACACAAGTCTCTCTATTCTCCTTCTAAAGATGTGACCTAATCTCTTGTGTCATAGTGTAGCTGAGGATTCATTATCTAATTTTCTTTTCATTCCCCGTGTATCCAAAAGAGAAGACTTGTTATATGAAGTTATCGTTTCAAGACAATATAGATTATCAAAGTATGAAAGAAAACCAGTATCCATTAATTTGGAATCATAAAATAAAGAAATTTTTCCATCACCAAAACTGCAAGTGAAACCACACTTATCCAAAACATAAACAGAAATAAGATTATGTCTAAAAGATGATACAATAAATGTTTCATTCAATTCCAAATACAACATAGTTTTCAACAATAATTTAAATTGTCCTATAGCTTGAACTTCTATGGCTTTCCCGTCCCTGACATAAATGAATTTCTCAGCTTCATTTGGTCTTCAACAGCTTGGCAACCCTGCATAGGCACACTTATGTGAGTGGTAGCACTCGAATCCATCCACCAAGTGTGCCTAGGTACCAAAGCCAAATTTATTTCTGAACAAACCAAACTTAGAGTCGTACCTTTCTTAGCACATCATGTGTGATAATTGCTACAGTGCTTCTTCTGGTGTCCCTTAGCTCCACAAAAAAAGCATCCTGATTTGGAAGACTCTGCAGCCTTCCCCTTCTACTTCTTTTGTGAAGCTGTATCTGCAACTTCTGTAGCCCTCTTTTTAGCCTTGCCTTTTCCTTTAGAAGAAGATGCAACATTAGCACTTTCTGTCCTATCTTGCTTCATTCTCTCCTCTTGAATGCAGTGCAAGATGAGCTCATTCAAAGACCAAGTCTCTTTCTGACAGTTATAACTCACCTTAAACTAGTTAAATGCAGGAGGGAGAGATATTAAGACCAAATGCACTAACAGATCTTCAAAAAGATCTAGTTTAAGTGCTTTCAACTTTGAAGCAACATGGGACATCTCCATAATGTTGGTGCTAGAGCACCACGATCATTTGTTTTGATGATAACAAAACACGTGTTATTTAACATTTGCAATTTGAGTCCTAGATTTCAGGTCAATTGCAAATGTGGACGTGTTTAGACGGAGTTCGAGCTCGCATCCAAGACGGATTGGACGAGCTTGATGGAAAACAGAAGAGATTCGCGAGGAGCGATATATTAAAGAAGGAAGGAGATGAAGAATATGATAGATTTCCTTCTCTTGTACTTATTATATTTTTCGTTTCTTTTGTTGCTCTTTATTTTTGTTCTTAGAATATTATGTTAAAGAGCCTCAAAGTACCCTAACAGTAGTCCTAGGAACACCGGCACAACCCTAAGATACTTAGGTTTTCTGTAGAATACTTAGAAAACCAATATAGGGTTCAAACAGCACTTCCAGACGTCTAATTCCAAAATCAGACGTCTAATAAAGTATTTTAAGACGTCTGACTGTTGTTTCAGACGTCTAATAACTGTTAGGCTGGACATAGTAGTTCTGTCTGCTGAAATCAGACGTCCAGACCTTATACCAGACGTCTTAGGAGACGTCTGATGGACTTGCCAGACGTCCAGATAGTGGACCGTTGGCTAGCTTAGCAGGCACTCAGGAATATGACCGTTAGAGCCTTATCAGACGTCCATAGGACTTACTAGACGTCTGATAATTGACCGTTTTGCCTCGGCTGACCCAAAATCTCTTCTCAGAGATTTTCTAGCCATTGCAACGTTTGGAAATCCATTCCCACAGTAAAAGTAGGTTTCCAGACGTCCAGACATAGTGCCAGACGTCCTATATGTCGTCTGATGGACTTGCACTAAAACCCTGTTTAGATCTGATTCAAGTTAGGAGGAAACCCGCATAGAATCAGACGTCTGACCTTGAAATCAGACGTCTTAAAGTGAACTTCCAGACGTCTAATGCCAGAATTAGACGTCTGATAAGCCTGTCAGAACAATGATTGTTCCTGATTTCGGGCTGATTCTCTTGGGCTTTGTTCCCAACGGCTATAGAACCTTTCCTAAGCCTTCCAAAGCCTTCCTAAGGCCTCTATAAATAGAGGGGAGCCTTTACACACCTAGAAATACAAGAAATACACTAAGAGAAACACAAGATACACTTGGATACACTTAGCAACACACTTTCACACTCTTTTGTGTCCAGAAAAGATCTTGCTCTCCAAGCTCAAGTTCTACATCTTGAGAGCATCAAGCTTCGCGCACCCGCTCTCCCGCCGTTGTTTACGAGAGCGACATTGCGCCATCGCATGGCACACGCACCGCATCATCAACTCGACGCACTCCTTGCAAAGGGGAGTTTCCTATTTCCTATAGAAGCTAGGTTTAAATTACTTTGTTGGCTCTATAAGATTACTTGTTTTATTTTATCTTTGTCTTTTGGTTGGGTATTCGCTTTGCGAATTCCCGTCTCCTTCGTGGGACAAAATCCTTCTCGTGGAGAGAAGGGGTTGAGGAACGCTACCCTCGTACTTGTAGCGTGGTTGTACTGAGGTTGAATCACCTTCGTTTTAAAGTGATTCGGTTAGTGGATTTGATCAACTAGGTTGATCGAAAAATCCTAACTCGAGAGGGTTAGGTGGTGGTTTTCACCCGGTTTGGGTTTCCACCTAAAAATCTTTGTGTACTTTGTGTGATTGTCTTTTTGAGATTGCTTTATAATTTATTTCCGCATTTTATTACGTCACCCCTCCTCGTAGGGCCAAAACTTTCACATAATATATTCTCTAATGTTGTCCTTCCCCTTATACTTCATTGAAATTAGATTAGCCAAGAGTGTACCGATTTCTGCATTTTCATTCTTGGCAAATCTCTTTTCAATCTCAGCTAAAAATTCTTTGGCAGTGGCTATATCACTAGACGTAGTGCCCCTTAAAGCCTCAGGTATGGCCCTCTTCATAATCATCATAGAGATTCGGTTAGATCTCTCCCACCTTTCCTTTTCTCTCTTTTGATAGAGAGTACTAGCATCTGTAAGGATAGGAGAGTCTTCCCTAATCGCTAGATCAAGGTCCATTACACCTAAGACTATCAGTAGGTTTTCCTTCCAGGACTTAAAGTTTGAGTCATTCAACATGGGAATTGAATTGAGGGTGGCGGTAATGTTGGTAGAAAATATTTCTGGAATAAAATGCAAATAGGCATAAGATTAAACTCCTTTAAAACATAAGGTGTCTAATTAATTTAATAATCCCATCACATATCTTAGTTAACTCCATCAAGGGTCACATCTTTGGACAAGAGATTGACTTATATTTAAAGACATGGTGTGGTATGTAATGACTGTTGGTTCAAATTCAAGTTAGTCATGAACCTTCCTTTGAACCGATTCAATGACTACCTAGAAAACTTAATAACCAACACACCATTACTCCCAAGCAAATGAATAAAAGTACAACGAGTATGCACTTTCCTTTGGGTCAGTGCACACCCACCGACTAACACCCATTCATCCTTTTATTATTCATGGATAAGCCCCGTATTCACAGAAAAGCTCACTTTGGCGAGATGCTACGTCAACTGCGTTACCCTAGAATAATATATTAATTAGACTAGTCTTAATTACACTAAGTAGAGAGTGGGTTAACTCTGATACCACTTGTAAGGGATATTTCTTTAAACATTAAGAGCTTAACTGTAAATAACCTACCTCTAACTTAGGATGGACTTGTGCCACAACTTAACTCAACTGAACTTCATATTAACTGGGTACCGATATTGGTAAACCAGTACCGATATCCTTGAGTTACAGTTATGTGTTCTATATCCCAATGAGTACCGGTACTAATGACAAGTACGGGTACCTATGGGTTACAGTTTAGAACACATGTCTAAATGGGTACTTGTCCAATGCTCACTATGTTCCGATACTCGTATTGAGTACCGATACACATAGAATACTGGTATCTCTCCAGGAAATGACTGGTCTCAACGAGTACCGACACTTTTACCGGTACTAGTTGAGTACTAGATGTACCACCTATAGCATAACAATATCGGTACTCATGACGAGTATCGGTAGTTATAAGCTATAAGTTCTGGTGACTTCAAGTCCAAAACCTGACCTGGGACTCAACTGTACCGATACTCATGATGAGTACTGTACATGTAAGTCCCAGTTTTGGACTCAATACTACTTGGAGCCTCGTTTGTAGATTGCATGTACCAGTACTCATGAAGAATACCAATACTAGCAACTTACAGTACACCTAATGGTCCAAAACCAATATTGCATATGTACTCATCATGAGTATTGGTACTTACGATGGTTACAAAAGGATTTTTGAGTTTTACAGGAATACGAAAAGGGTTATTAATCTCATGTTAATCTATGATCTAATCTAGGAAAAATATATGAACGTATGAATAGATAAAGATCTATGTATAAAGCTAAACACATCAATATGCTAAGACATGGATTTACTGTGGTTATTACATCATGCACATGTATAGAAAACTAAATACTACCTATGAAGGAAGGTAATCTTCTATTTATGCAAACAAACCTGTAGATTACCTATGTTCATAATACCAAAGAGTAATAGGAGTTGCAATCTAGATCTTACAAGAGATGCCCACCTTTTGACTCTTTAGACGGCAGCCTTGAGGAGAAGCTTTCAGATTTTCCTTTTATCTCCAGCCGTCTGCAACACTTGAGCCCTGAACCTCCCTCAATCTCGATGGGGAAAACAGAGAGAATGATGATCCAACTTAAGTCTCTTGGGGACCTAACTGCCCTAATTAGCAATTAATCACACTAATTGCTATGGGTAAATTATGTTTCAGCCCATCAGAGAAACACAATTCACAACTTAAGTCTCTACACATGTCATTTAAACCACACAATCCTTTTGCATTTTATGCCCATACCCTTAATAAATCTTAAATTGATCACTTTAAGTAATGGACAATTACATGGCAGTCTATAATATTTATATTGAATGATTATATCTATATGTAAATACATATATTAGTCCATACATTGAATGATGATCCAACACTTTAAACTATGGCATGCTCTACTTTAGCTCAAACCAATTTTCAAGTCTAAGCTTCTTTATAAGGTGATTGGCAATGGGAGAACAATACATGTGTGGGAAGAGAAATGGCTCCCATAGCTGCAAGGTTGCTTCACCCCATGTAAGAGAGATATTATTACTGGGTAAGGGGTTTGGAATGAAGAGCTTTTCTAAGCATATTTTGCAGAGGAAGTTATTAATGCCATGAGATGTGTTTACAAATAGATGATACACTTGTTTGGACACCACATCCAAAGTAAAGGAATGTTTTTCCATCAAATCCACATACTGATCCTTGATAGGTCGTTGCATGATGGATGAGGACTAGTTGCATTGGAGCAAGCAAATTTGGCGACATGCAGGCCTTAAGCCCAGAGTTAAAATCTTTTTTTTTTTTCTGGAAATTGAGTAATGACAGCTTGCCATTGGGTAGTCTTAAAAAAGTGCCGGCATGCTGATGATATATAGCTGCTGGCTTTGTGGAGTGGAGGGCGAAGATAAGGAACACGTTTTTCTATCATGCCCTTTGGTTCGTGCTTTATGATTTGGATGGGGTATCATAACTGATGCAGTTCACCATTTAGGCATTAAGATCTTGTTTGACATCCTTCCAGGTGGAAACCTTCCAAATGATTAATTATTTGGGAAAATATGTGAAGATCTCTACCTCCCGTGTTGCAGTAGATGTTCCCAACGTTATATGCGAGTGTAGTCATCAGCTCATTCTCTTGTCAAGAGATTAATGGGATGGCCAACTGATTGTGGGAAGGCTTTGGATGGAGTGAGGCATGCATACATTGTCCGGTGTCAACATACCATGAAACACAACCCTATGGTTGCACTCAGCCATGTTTCAAGAGGACTGATTCAACCTACTCATGTTCTTGCTTTGTATTGTTTTGCAAATGCTTGTGAGGGGAGGTGATTCTGTCCTTATATGCCAATCACCTTCAAGACTTGCTTTTCTTGATTGTTGTTGGTTAATGAATTATAATTTATTGCTCTTCAAAAACAAAGAATGTTTACATATATGCCCTTGTAATATTTGAACATTGCATATATACCTATGTATTCTTTGTTATTATAAAAATACTCCTCTCACATCTTCACTCCATTAACATAAATGACCCTAAGTTAGCAGCCATCGGGTTAACTTGTTGACAATGGACTACCAGAAGGATATATTTGTTAGTGGAAAGGATGTAAGCGATATTTCTGTAATAACAAATAATACAGAGGTATATACATAATATTCAAGGATTATAGAGGTATATATGTAAAAATCCCATCTGATAATGGGAGAAAATAACTCATTAAATATGTTCAAGGTTTTGTTCTATTATGTACTGTGGCTACCTCGCCCTTAAAAAAGGTGAGTTTGGATGGGGGGGTCATTTACGTTAATCTCACCTTCACAAAAGGCAAGATAGCACGACACCCGTCCATCATTTCTTGGTTTTTGTCTGTTTGTAAGAAAAACTCACCTTTAGTAAAGGCCAGTTCAACATGAACGTATCTGAGTAGAACTTGCCTTCTATAAAGGCAAGTTCAATGAGTGGAAAGTTCTTAGTCGCTTGCTACTCCTTGAGAGAGAAGATCCTACATGATCCCTTCTTCTTGATCTCTATCCTGCTGAAAAAAATAGCAATATATTAACTTCATCCGGAAATATCAACTCCAATTTCTGCTCGTTCACATATCCAAAAACTCATAAAATCACTTATGAGCAGAGCCACCCATTGATAAATTTAGCAAAGACAATAAGTAAGCTGCAGTCTTGAAATCGCAACCCAAATTCTCATAAAGTACCAAAAAATGAAAAATAAAAGGAGAATCAGAAAGCCAAAAGTACAATCAAACCTCAAGCTCTCAACTCCAAGACAGGAACCCATCTGTCAAATACAAGGACGACATCTAAAGTAAAGATGACCCAAAACCACAAAGAAACCAAACATAACATGAAACAAATACCCATATCCAATCCAAATCCAAAGAGCCATATCCTAAACTGTTGTGCTGATTACCATTAAGCTATGATTAAAATTTTCAAAGGCACAACTAAAATGATTAACATAGAGAGCCAAGAACAAGCTTACATTTTCAACGGTTATACAATTCCAATTTAACAACATAAAGCCTCCACAAAAGATTTTGTCCATTTATTTGATCACCAACTAAAATGATTACATAGAAAGCCCTTTAGGGCGGTTGAAGCATGACATGTGGAGAAATGCATGGTGGGATGTTGGAGCACCATAAACGGTCTCCTATTGCTTGTGATTACAGGTTTCAAGTAGCAGCTTCATCGACCTCAATATAGTTTCGAGGTTGGCAAGGCAACAAAAATTTCTTGAATCTGCGTGAGAATGTAGTAAAAATACAGGTGAATCACCGTTTTTGTAGAAACTAACAATGTTTCTGAAATTTGAAACATATGAGGTATTTAAAACATGAAAGAATTGTAAAATAAACATGATAATTTTTTTGAAGTATGAATGCTTGCTACTATTCTCATAAATTCTAAATGGGGCAGATGATTTTTGGGATCAGCAGGAGGTTTCATTGGCCTAAAGTTTGTTTATTTAGCTTCATTTCAGCTTGTCGACATTTTCAATTTTAAATGGGTTAGATGATTTGCATTCAGATGCTGCTGTAAAAAATGAGAAGCATTTTATATCACACCTATGTAAATTGAACACGATATGATGTTGTTGTATTATGATACCTATTTAATTGATGCATTCACAGTTGTTTCGAGAATAAAATTGCATTTCTTTTCTCTCAAATGATTGGCTTTCGACGATGGGGATACTTGTGACAAGGACATTCATAATGAAATTTTCAGCACTCTACCTGTTTCTGGTATGAGTTCACTTCCATTTAGGCAAAAAGCAGAGATCCTAGGCTTAGGCTTGCCAGCCCCAATTTCGCTAGTGCATTGTAATCAGACAAACAAAGCTTGACTGTTGAACCCAACGAATCCAAGTTTGGACCTTCTCAAGTGGCTGCTGCTTATCCCAAAATGCATGAGGCGATGGATGGGCCTTCCTATGTAGATCATCCTCTAAAACGACATAGAAATGACTATGAATTCTAAAGGTTCACAATTTATAGCTGGCAAGAGTGGATGGTTAGAAGATAATGGGAGCACACCTGAGCAGTCTGTCCAAGCCAATCAACCTATGGGATATGCAAGAATTGAAACCACGAAATCTGAAAATAGAGTGAATGGTTGGGAAATCAGACAAGATTCCACCAGCATTATGGAGGCAGCAAATGTCACAAATAACCATGTGAAACCAACTACTTTTGTTCCTCCTCTTATTTTACCTACTATTTTTAAAGATATTGTTGTAAATCCTACAATGCTTTTGGAACTGCTAATGGCAGAATGAAATCAAAAACAGACACGTATTACAAGGGAATTGGCACCTGGTTTCAAATAAATTCTGCTGTAAAAAATTTGCACAGGTGATATAATTCTCACCCTGACATTTCAAGTTAAATTCTAACTCTAGCTGAACGAGAAAAAAGTTTCAAGTACAACATATCAGAATGAGATTGGAGCATGAATTTAAAAATGAGATTCATATCAGAATGGCATTTTTCAAAGTATTCTAAAACTATGCAGATTTGGGCTGAATTTTTTTTTTCTTTTGGAGATAGAAGCCAAAGTTATAATGTGGCATCTTTCTACCTCTTCAACATGTCCTCTATTAAAACCCACAAATTACTAAAAAGACATATCATAAAAAAAATTACTGAGAAATATACATAACATACCAACTTTTCCTTCTTAGCACTTGAACTTGCCAACATCTCCTCCCTGTTTTCATCTTAGCAGTACAGCACATTCCTGTGAATGCAAAAATGAGTTAACAAAATAGAGTAAAATTCATATACTTTTTGTTAGGAGAAATAGAGTAAAATATATACATCCCCAGTTCATGTCCCAACTAACCGGGGTAATAGGTTTGCGGGTTATTTATTCCCCCCGCCTAGGATGAGTTTTTCCTCCTCCACTTATAACCTTCAAATTCTCATTTCACTCAATTAGAGATGACTGGTCAATCTAGCTGATTTGCAATCCTAAGTTGTCCATGTACCCAAGGGTTGGCGGTAATGATGGTATAGTAACCACATGTGCAAGCATCTGAGTCACTCTCCTAAATCATCATCATCAGCAACTCGTCATTTTCTGGGTGCCCCTGGGGTTTGCATCGAGTCGAATGGAACCTCTGGAAGTAGAGTAACATAATTGGAATGGGATGAGCTACCAATGCCTTCTAATGGCAATATAGGTGATGCCTGGGTTGGATGATGTGGCGGTGGTGCCTGAGCTTGATCCAGTGATGCCTGAGCCTAATTTGCTGGTGCATGAGCCTGATCATGTGCAAATGGTGGTGCCTGAGCCTAATCATGTGGTGGTGATCATCCCTGAGCCTGATCTGCTGGTGCTTGAGCCTAATTTGTTGAAGCATGAGCGTGATCATGTGGTGGTCGTGGTGTTTGAGCCCAAGGGCGGAACCAGAAAATTGGTAGGGGGAATTGCTAATAACTAATTATAAAAAAAAAAGGCTAATATTACAATACTAAAAAAAAGATTCTTGTTTTGAGTTTCATGGTTATTTCTACATTAATTTTCCATTGAGATTTTTGTTTTGTGAATAAAGTAATGAACCATATAAGGAACTCCATTGCAAAAAATACAATCAAAATCTAAGGCTAAACCTTCAAATTAAATCTTCTACTTTTTGTAACCCTCATGAAAAAGGATAAACTTTTGGCAGGAAAGCATCCAAGCTAAATACCTAAACTAAAACCTACAACAATTTCCAACTAATTCCTTATATTAATTAAAAGCCAATTTCTACTTTCTCGAACTGCCAACAAAAAACTGCCACACCTCCTCTATACCTCCTGAGCAATCCGTCCAGTTCTTCAACAAAATATGCCAACACCCTATATTTAATTCCTATCTACGTCTTCACTCTACTCCTCCCACTCACTCTATGTAGCGCCTCTAATCACAATGTAATGCTTTCCAGAACTCTCTTACATCTAACATGACAGCATCCCATATTGAGTACAGGATAAAAGTTTCTCATGTGTAGAAAAAGAGTGACTGTCTTAGCAATATAGAAAAAATATAGGTAATGACTCATATCAGAAGTTGGGAAAAAAAGAATGACGCGGTACTGGTGCAATAGCCAAGAGGGAGAAGAGAAAAGCATGTGATAGACCATTATGCAACAGCCAGTAGGGAGAAGGGATCGTAGGGAAACAACAGGGAGAAGGAATGGTAGGGGACTGAGGACCATTGGTCTCCCACATTGAGTTTAGTTTAGGGTCCTTTTTTGTTAAATTTTTATCCTTACCCCTATTCTTTATGCTAAATATATGGAGGGAAGGAGGAGCCAATACGAATTTTACCTTATATGTAAAAGGGGTTTTGAAAAGCAAGGATGGGCCATGGTCCCCCATTCCCAATGTAGGTTCCACTCCTGCATGAGCATGATCTGATGGTGGTGGTGGTCCTCAATCTCATCAACGTCTACCACTTCACCAAAGGGGCTACTCACCATCATTTGGATTCTCTAGCTCTCCAATAAACTATACAACAATCAAGTGTTGTATCGTAGCTCTTGCGGCCTCTACAACGTCCCTGATGTCTAGTCTACCAGTTGACAACTCGATGATACGTGTCCACGGGGAGATCTACATTTTTAACCCAATCATATTAAATAGTACTTACATCATAAAGAAAATAAACAATACTTAAATTGTGTATGGCATCGTAAAGAAATAAATAGTACTTACATCATCAGGTAATACTGCCTCATGTTTGTCGATGTATCTCCAAGTGATCCTAACAAACCATGGAAGGTAATCATCGACAATTGCAGCCTCACCAGGTGGCTCTAGGTGGACAACATGCTGACGACGTGCATCCCACCTCTATGTATGCACTCTATGGTAATCCCTCCAATCAATGTCCATCCTCCCCCTAAGGTCGAGTCTATGGTGGTGATCATTTGTATCACATTCCCAAGGTCTACTTTATCGACCTCCAAATTGATGCACCACTTGAACTGGACAATGATACTTGACTATATGGAATACGATCAATGGTACTCGAACTCCCCATATCTCTTTCCCGGCTAGGCAATATTCAGGTAATGTTTGCATAACCTCCTTAGTGTAAGACATTCATCTCACCTATATATAAATTGTATAATGTTATGCTAACAATTTCAAACGCATCATTAAAAATATAATAAGAAGAATGCATATGATCAGGGATCCGTAAGTCGAAGGCATTTAACAGGTCCATATTTCACATACATGATTCTTGCCTAATGTTGTTATTTTTACATTATTCTCTCCAATAAATTAGGTATTTATAGTTTATTTTTATTTTTGCTCTTATTCTTATTTTTTTTCTAAATTCAAAAAAAAAAAAAATAAGTGGTGCATAAACCAACTAAGACAATTGGAGCAAATGAAGAGCTAAATAAATGGTGCATGGACTAAGCTAAGGCTTCATGGTGGTTTGATTACAACCCAAATCCAGAATCTTAAATCCCATTTCCCCCTTGTACACAAAGGCACACCGGTTGAATGACTACAACTCGCAAAGAGCCTACCAATTGAACACCACATTTGATCGAATAACACCATATACCCATGTACTTAAATCACCAATTTACACACACTTACACACCACACGCCAACCCACGTCAAATACGCACATTAACACACAAAAAAAAAAAAAAAACTGACGACAACCGCTGCCCTCCCCCACGTCCCCTCCCCATCCCCAACGTTCATCCTCTTCCCCTTCATCTTCTCCAGCCGACTCCTCTTCTCCTCCCCCACAACCATGGCTTTTCCACTTCTTCTCCCTTCTCCTTAAAATGCCACCACCACCACCAACCAGCAGGGCCACCACCTCTCCCCCACGCCCCCCCTCCTCTTCATCCTCCTTCTCCCCCAACACCTACACACCCACCACCTGCCACCAACCGGCCATCTCCAACAACCGGCCACCTCCCTCTTCCTTCTCTTCCTTTCCTCCTCGTCGACGTCCTCCACACAGCTACCGCCAACCTCTTCTTCCTTCTTTCCTCTCGTGCCCTCCCTTCTCCCTCTCCTTCTCCTCTTAGTTCCTCCTTTGTTTCACCACCACGTGAACCCAACTCCGCTTCCTCGCCAAATACGCGCACCCATCACCTTCGCCGTCACGACCGAGACCGCCTATGTCTTTCTCTTCCTCTCACTAACACACTCGTCAACTCAAGTCCTCTTTTTCCCTTTTTTTCACCCCTAATCCTCCCCTGCATCTCTTCCTTCCTCCGTTAACAGCTTAAAAAACCCACCAACCACCACTACCAACGTAACCCCTTCTTTTCTCCTCTCCTTTGCAACCACGACACCACCAACGCTCCATCATCTCCAACGCCATTCTTCTTCCTCTTCGTCCGCTCGACAACCTCCAAGCCTAACAAATGATCCTAGGAGAAGCCCTCTTCGGTGAGAAGGTGAGAAAAATTGATACCCACCGTTAGATTACTTTTAAATTAATGGATGGCTGAGGTTAAAAAAGTTCCTCTCCCACCTCCCCACCACTCACCCTTCCAGCTGTTCATCTCCCACACCAGCCACCATCGGTCACTCACCCTCACAGCCCCTGCCTCAGCTTCTCTCCCACACCCACCGCCACTACCATCGGTCTCTCTCTCACTCCGTCACTCGACTCTCCGGCGACGTCCTCCTCTCGCCGTCGGACACGTTCTTGAGGTAACATCGCCACCACCACCACCACCATCGGCCAATCCTCTTCTTCTCCCTCAACGCCACACCTCCTCTCTCCCTCGGCCGGGAACAGCACCCCCACCCCCACCACCTCCACCGGCCCTCCTCTTCTTCCTCTCCACAGCACCCCCACCACCACCACCACCACCACACCTCCCCTCTCCCTCAGCCCCTAAGCAGCCCCACTACCACCACCGACCCTCCTCTTCTCCCTCTCCATAGCACCCCCACCACCACCACCGCACCTTCTCTTCTTCTGCCGCAGCATCCACCACCCCCTCCACTCCCCTGAGTGCCAAGAACAACGTGAGATTTCCAATAAAGTTGATACATAGAATCACTAGAAATTAAGGCATTGATGTAACTTGTAAGAGGGGAAAAATTCACTTGATGTTGGTGCATCAGGGTTAATGAAAGGAAAGAAGGGAAAAGCACATGAAACATGCGAGGGTGCTCAATAGAACGGAAGTCTACTTCTGCAAGTAGTGGAGGATGACTAAAGATGGCAACAAGGATACGATAAGAACAGCAGTAAAGAAGTCTCATGTAGAATGAGCAAGTTGGAATGCCCAACCAAGTCTAGCTTTATTACCATGATAAACTGAAAGTCCTCACAGAGAATATCGTTGAATTTGCAAGAGAAGCGTGTTGTTGATGAACCCATGTTGAATGAAAGCTAGAACCAGCATTTTTACAATGACGAGAACCTGGAAATCATTATCTAGAGACCTCCTATGCGTAGAAGAAAACGGTCGAACATTTGCAATTTACACCTTTTATCAAGAAGGATTGCATGCCTACGTGAGGGACAACAATCACAACTATTAAATAAATTGGCCACACAACACATTTTTACTTTCATATTTGGAAGGGAGAGAGAGATTAAGTGGTAGACATATTAAAAGCCAGTAATACCAGGTTCAACAGTAAACCAAGTAACTTTATTTAAAAAATGAATCACAGAATACAAACATAAAGAACCACCAGGTTCTTTCATTTAAATAGATACATTTATTTAATACCCATTTAAATGGTAACTTATGTTTTAATGTTATGACTAAAACTGGTAAGTTACATTTCAATGTACAGTATAAATAAAAATTAATATTATAAATTTATTTATATAGATTACATGGACGAAAATTATCAAATCAAGCAAACCCTCAACATCTAGCCAACTTCAAAAAATCACTACCTCCATAACCAAAATCCTTGACAATGTTTACCATCAAAAGTTAAAATAGAATTGCTTAAGATCTTTCCTTCACCGCTTCAGACTTGCATGTGCAATAAAGATCATTTTTAGGGTTTACAAAACAAAAAACTTTCCACAACCTTTACCCTTCCTTTTACCACTTCATTTAAGTACAGTTGTCTAACTACAACATTATGAAACATCAGCTCATGCTTGCTAAAAAAGTTCACCTACACCATACACTCAATCTACCAGCATCAAGAAACCAACAGCTACACCAGACGAAAACAAATCCCTTATAATTGCCCCCCTTCCCTAACATAAACCAAGCCATCCCATCCCATGTAACAACCAACACAATATAACGCATACACGGTAGTTAGAAAAAGTGCACCGTGTTCACGGCTTAAACCAAAGGCAACACCTGCATGTAAAATAAAATGTTAATACAGCCAAATATTAGGATCAATTAAAATAAACTGTCTGGAGTTGAACATGAAATCTAATGTGGAAAAATTTGTAATGGATCCAATTACTTGCACGTGAACAATTTATCTTCTATGAGATTATTTTTTCCAAGTGATTTCAGAGTCTAGAAATCATCCCTTCTCAAGCAAACAATGCTGTAATCTTACCCTTCTCAAGAAGGGGGAAGTGAAGTTATACTGCTAATCCATGAAGAATGCATTATTCTATCCTCATTCTAGCAGGAGGCTAGTTGGGTAATTTCCAGGTGGTATAGAACAAATATGGAAGAATTTTTTATTTTTTATTTTTTACATTTGTAATTTTTTTTTATTCTTTGATAAACTTTACGAAAATTTGTTATTTAGATCGTGCTCGAAACATTCCAACTTCCTTGTCAGGTAGAAAACGTTTCAGTTTTAATGCATGAAAATGGGTGTTGAGAAATTCAAACAGTACATTTACGTTGGATTTTACAATCCATTCTTAACTTTTGTTGATTTCTAATCAACCTGCAACCAACTAAAGTATATGAATGGGTCATTAACAAAGAAACTTATGAGGCTTTTCTGATCAAAGTTATACCCTTGGATATGAATTTTATGGTCATTTGAAGAAAAGTCTTGATCATACTTAGTCACTAAAGGTAAACAAGGAAACAGAACACACTTATATTGTTGGTCTGTCCTAATCGGAGAGACGAGTCAAGGAGCAGAAATAAGGATTTGACAAACCATCGTAATGTCATGATAAGGTCTTATTCCTATTTAGTTCTCATTATTGTTCCTCTACTCTGCATCCCATCAAAACACTTCAAAGGAGAATCCCATCCACCTCCTCTCCTCAGCGACCATCCCCCCAAGAAGCAAAGATACAGGTTGACGCAAATAAAAGGGAAAACAACCATCTAAATGCGAAGTGTAACACACTAGACATCAACAAATGTTATTACAAATCAACGTCTATAAATCCAAAGAGATCACATCACTTGGCCCAAAAAAAAAAAAAAAGCAAACGCTGAAACTACCATTAGACTCAAGACTGGAAATATAACCCAAACATGTTTGCCCAACATAACAACACCAACATCAAGACTCGAACTTGCAACATTAAACTTGCTTGCTGCCATCAATCCAGAACAGCATTGCCGCGCTACGGAATGTCACTACCATGACAGGTGTGAGGGATGACGCGAGGCCAGCCATAGTGTTCAGGGTTGATGGTTGGGCATCATAAGGGGAACGGTGGGAGAGAACCAGAGCGAGCACAAATGAAGAGGGGGCTGGTGCGTGGTGGATATGACGGGGAGGAGGCTTCAAACTTATAACCAACCTACAATTGTCATGGAAAAAACAAATATCAATCTAAAGTTATTCCTTCCTGTAACCACGACATTCAACAAAAAAAATGATAACTTACAGAATCGTCTGGGGTCATCGTCGTAAACCCCATCCACATTTGTTACCTTCAGTACAACCTCAGCATTAACTGAAAATAGCAACAAAAGAATAATCAAAGCAATATCAACATGCAGATACCTAAAAGAGGTAAAATCCTTGATTGGATATGAACTCTGATGACGTGTTAAAGATACGGAAAACCCACTGCGAGGGGGAAATAAAATTGAACGCTTCAGTTATTGGTAGAAAACTCTTGAAAACCGATAATGTAAAATCACGTCTAGCTTACTTTATGCACAACAGAGGGCAACGGTAGTATCGGTTGTGAAGAAAGGGTTCCCAGTGCCAACTGCAAAGATGACCACCCTTCCTTTCTCCAGATGCCTCACAGCCCGCCTTCTAATGTATGGCTCGGGCACCTCGGACATTCTGAAGGCAGTCTATACACGTGTAGGAATCCCATGCTCTCCATTGTTGATTGGAGGAAGATTGCATTCATAACAGTAGCCAGCCTGCTTGGGCAAATTGAGGATAATAATTTCAACTTAGAACCATTTACTAAAGATAGGAAGATAAAAGTCTATGCAATTAACATGAATTTTAAATGCTACTGGAAAGATGCATCACAGAATATCCATGTTACGGTGGAGAACCAGCAACACAGTATAATTTTGCGGGAGAAACTGCAAATGTCTTGCGAGCAGAAGGTACTACCTAAAGTATGAATGCAAAAATCAAAATTACTTCATACATCAGAACTTCAAGCTAAGCGTTATGGAGAAACAAGCATTAAAAAGGGAATATATGGAATATAGAAAAGATTCGGAAGGGTGTAAATGGCAGTGAAAGCAAACAAATAATGACAAATAGCTGATACAAGTCGGGACTCGGACCTGACTTATGCCTTTTTTTTTTTTTTTTTGAAAAGAGGGCAGCGAGGGGTGGCGGGGTTGAGGGAGAAGATGGGGATGGGCGATCGTGGGGTTAAGGAAGAGGGGGGGAGGTGCAGTGGGGGGCGGAGGGGATTCTCTGGAAGGGTGAGCGGCGGTCACAGAGGGGGGCGGAGGGGTGAAAGGGGCGTCTCCGGGAGGAGCTGGGGTAGTGGGGCTGAAGGGTGAGAGGGGAAGGAGGAGGGAGTCGGCTGTGGTAAAGGGTAGTGGGGTTCAGGGAGAAGAAGAGGAGGGGCGATGGTGGTGGTGGGGGTGCTGTGGAGAGGGAGGAGGCCCGATGATGGTGGTGGAGGTGCTGTGGAGAGGGGGAAGAGAAGTTACTGATGTAAATACACGTAGAAAATAAATAAATAAATAAATATATATATATATACACATATATTAAATCAAATAAATTAAATGTGATTTGGTAAGATTTAGAATAAAATAAAAAATAAATAATATATAATAATATAAATAAATAAAATGAAAATTGATTAGATTTTATTTCGATCGAAGTATCTATTAAGGACTTCCTTTAAAGAAGATATCACCCCTCCCATAATATTGATGCTTTAGAGTTTGACAAACTCTTCCTAGAATACAACGATTCACCTCCGAGATTCGACATACTCCGATCTTGGACGTCCTCGAAAATCACCTCAGAAGAACAAAGCCGAGGCAATTTGGTTTACAACCAAATTCTCGATTGATTAACTAATTTAATGATTTGATGAACCAAAAACTTATTGTGGATCTCTCAATCTCCTTATGCAAGATCGACAAAAGTGATTGAAGACTTTTCTACCAATCTTACGTTAAACGAATGCACCAAGAAAGAGAGACAAGAACGAGAAAGGGAGAGAGTGGAGAGAGCTTTCTACTCTTCTTGTTATGTCAATGAGAGCCCCCTCGTGACCCCTATATAGAACTCACGACCAAACGTTTATATAAATTCTCATTTTATGAAAATATGGCAATTGATCAACCAATCAAGTTCATTGATCAACCAAAATAATTAGTCTATCAAACCTCACTATTTGGTTGACCAAACCAATTAATCGACCAAACTAAATTCATTGATCGACCAAAACAATTAGTCGACCAATTTTACATTCTGGTCGACCAATCAAGATCAAAATCGTGAGATTAAAATCTGTAGTAAAAGAGTATAAGTTCCAAGTTCTAAATTGATTATCACCCGAGCTCGAGCCCGAGCCCAAGTTGGGGCAGGGCGAGGCGCACACACGCGTGCGTAGTCCCCAACCCTACCTCTCACTCTTTGCTACATAAGCCATGAGGAGCAGAAGCCTTTTACGCCTACCAAGAGGTTTGTCCACTTCCAGTATAGGACTAAAAAACCTTTCCCAAATCTCACTAATTTCAACATAAATTCCCACATCAACATATAACAATTGCATCCCAATTGATGTAATTAAGCACTCAAATCCAACAATCCGCTGCAAATTCATTATTGAAATTCAACGATAAATTTCTTAGCTACCACACTCTACTTTCAGTAAAGGTACCTTCCGGTTTGAATCCTTACCTAAGTCATTCACCTTGACCACCACAGGAATAAAGTGAAACTAGTCTTGAACTCTAGACCTTTGATGTGGGGTGTATAGTAGTGACAACAGAATGAAATTCTTTGTGATAATCTTTAGAGTTGGTGCTCTTACGGGCCATGCACCCTATTCTGTTTCATGAGTGTAATCGGAAAAAATCTTATTCCTTTACCTACAGCCCACAGTAACACTCACATAGGTGGCATTCTCTAAGGATGCACTACTCACATCCTGCCAAAAGGCTTGAAACCATTCAGAGCCTCTGCTCTTCCTAAATTTGCAGCTTAAGGCACTCAAGCTTCCAGGGATTGGACTTAGATGCAACAACATCTAACAATGAGTGCCAACCAATTCTTCATACAGCTTGTTGTTACCACATTAAACCTACTTTATGGGATCTCCACTCAGTTAGGTTGTGTTGCTACTGCAGGTGAACTCCTAATGAGTCTCAGACTCATCCCAAGCCTAGACTTAAGGACTAAAGATCTATCAAGTCCTTTAGTAAACTGATCTGCTATGTTATCCTTGAATTCTATATATTCCACAGCAATCACTCCTTGAGATACTAAATCCCTTACATACTTGAGTCTGATTTGGATATGTCTCCTTGTTTTCTGATTAAACTTTGAACTCTTAATCTTTGATATAGCAATCATGCTATCACAATGCAAAGTATCGCAGGAATTGGCTTACCTACCATAGGGATTTCTGTAAGAAGTCCGTTTAGACATTCAACCTCAATTCTAGTGGTGTCCAAAGCACATAGCTTAGCCTTAAAGGTAGACCGGGCTAAAATGATCTGTTTTGCAGACCGCCAGGAGACAGTACCGCCTCCAAGGGTAAAGACATACCCTGTAGCACCATTACTCTCAGAATCCTCCATTTGACCGATCCAACTTGCATCACTATATCCTTCCAAAACTGAAGGATACTTATCATAATACAAATTAAGGGAAACAGATCCCTTTAAATACTTAAGTACTCAATCTAAGGCATCCCAATGAGTATGGTTAAGACAGCTTGTGTATCTACTCAACTTAGACACGGAAAAAGAAATCCAGTCTGGTACAGTTAGCCAAATACATCAAGCTTCTTATAATCTGTGAATATCTTAGTTGTGAAACAGGTGTTCCACTTTTATTCTTATAGAGAGTTTTTGATAAATCAAAGGAGCGCTTACGGCCTTGCAATCTTCATAGTCAAATTTCTCAAGAACCTTCTCAACATAATGAAATTGAGAAATAGCTATCCCTCTGACCGAATCAAATTGAGGCCTAAGATCACATTTGTAACACCCATATCCTTTATCTCAAACTTACTACTCAAGAACAACTTAGTTTCATTCACAATTCTAATGTCTGACCTAAATAATAATATATCATCTACATATAGGCATAGGACAATATACATATCACCCTTAATCATAAAGTAAACACACCTGTCAGATTGTGACCTATAAAGCCAAAAGATTGTATAGTCTTATCAAACTTTTCATCCCATTGCTTGGGTGCTTATTTCAAACCATAAAGAGATTTAACAAACTTGCAACCTTTTTCTCATTCTCAGGAGCTACAAATCCCTCAGGCTAGTCTATAAAGATCTCCTCAAGATAGCCATGAAGAAAGGCAGTCTTCACATCCATTTGATGGATAATGAGATCATAAATGTAAACCAATGCAATAAGCATTCGGATAGTAGTTATCCTAGTTATTGGAGAATATGTATTGAAATAATCGATTCCTTCCATTTGCTTGAACCCCTTGGCAACAAGTCTAGCTTTGTACTTTTCAATAGGTTCGTCAGGCTTGAGTTTTCTCTTAAATACCCACTTGCACCCAATAGTAAAACACCCTAGAAGTAAATCAACCAACTCCCAAGTGCCATTAGAGATGATTGAGTCCACCTCATTCTTAATGGCATCTTTCCAGTGCTTAGCTTCGGAGGAAGCCATAGCATCATGATAAGTAGGGGGATCACCCTCAATTTGGTAAGTAATAAAATCACTTCCCAAATCCTTAGCAATTCTTGGTCTTTTACTTCTCTTAGGTTTAGACTCTTCTACTTGATTGGGTTCAGAAGGGGAAGAGCTAGCCCCTACATTAGACATCCTTTCCACTTGACCAGGAATAGAACCAGATGTGGTGGCTAGATCATTTGAAGTCACATGTTGAGATAATCCAATTTTCATAGGAAAGACATTCTCAAAAAATGTAGCATCGCAAAGCTCAACAATAGTTTGACATCTATGCATGAAATCTCAAATTTTATAATAAAAAATCTATAGGCATAGCTATTATCAACATAACCCAGAAAGACTACGTCAACTGTCTTAGGTCCAAGTTTCTTCCTCTTGTATTCTGAGACAACCACTTTTGTAAGGTAGCCCCACACTTTGAGGTATTTCAAACTTGGTTTCCTGTTTCTCTAAATCTCAAATGGACTACTTTCCTTATGCTTGAGAGGAACTCTATTCAGAATATGGCATGTCGTATTCAAAGCTTCCCCCCACATGGAAATAGGTAATCCTGAGCTTTGCAAGAGAGCATTGACTATGCCAATTAGGGTCTTATTCTTTCACTCTGCTATCCCATTAGATTGAGGGGAATATGGGACCGTCACTTCATGAACTATACTAAAAGCTTGACATTGTTCATCAAATAAGTTAAACATATATTCCTCTCTTCTATCTGACCTCAATCTCTTAAGAGTTTTCTCAATTTGTATTTCTACTTCTTTCCTAAAGATGAGGAATTTACTTAATACCTCATCCTTAGACTTAACCAAATACACATAGCAGTATCTACTTCTGTCATCTATAAAGGTGATAAAATACTTTTTATTGTCCTTAGTCAACACACCGTTAAACTCACAGATATCCGTGTGCTCCAAATTTAGAATCACAATATCTTTAGTAATAGAGTGAAAAGGCTTCCTAATTTGTTTAGCCTGCACACATATCTCGCATTTCTTAATTTTATCTATGGTGTGTTTAGGAATAATATTTAATTTCATCATTCTTTTTAAAGAATTGAAATTTACATGACCCAATCTACCATGTCATATATCACAAGATTCAATATTACTGCAAACAGATTTAATCGAATGAAAAATAACATTATTTAGAGCATTTCTAGATGATACATCTAACATTACATCTCACTCTAAATAATAAATCAAAATCTACCAAATACCCCTTTCCATAAAATATTTCATGTCTCAACATAACAACTTTATTACATTTAACGTTTAACTCAAAACCCTCTCTAACTAACAAGGAACCAAAAAGAACATTCCTTTTCACAGCAGGAACGTGCAACACCCTATGCAGTGTCCAAACTTACCCTGAGGAAAACCTCAAGTCCACACGTCTGAATCCCAATAGCTTGGCTACAGAGTCATTCCCCATCTTCACGGTCCCGCCACTGCAAGCCTGATAGGAAGAAAAGAAAGATCTATCAGTACAAATATGTAATTGCTCTAGTATCCACGAGCCATTTAGCAGGATCGTGAATAACATAGAGTTCGAACTTTATTGAGACATACCCATCGCTAGGCCCGGTCTCCTCGGTGATCACATTCACCTAAGGATTCTCATCTGTGATCTTCTGCTGAGCTTTATTAGAAGGGCAATCCTTCTTCCAATGCTCAACCTACCCACAATGCTAGCATGGTTTGTTCTTGGATTTCTTCTGGATCTTGGGTTTGGCCTTCGTTTTGTTTTTATTATTCTTATGTTTATTCTCCTTGCCCTTAGATGTCATAACATTCACCTTAGAACCTACAGGCATTATAGGTTTCTGTTTCCTATGCTCTTCCTCAATAGTAATGGCTATCATCAAATCATCTAGAGAAATCTTTTCCTTCCTATCCTTGAGAGTCATCCCGAAGTCTTCCCAAGATTTAGGGAATTTCTCAGTGATAGACATAACTTGAAACTTCTCAGGAAGCTTCATTTCAGCCTTTGCTAAGCCATGGAGCAATAACAGAAATTCGTGTGCCTGCTCTGATACCGATTTACCCTCAACCATTTGAAATTTAAGGAATTTTGCGACAGAGTATTTTTCAATATCAAGGTCCTCGATATTATACTTCTAGTCCAAGTCCTCCCATAGCCCCTTCACAGTGGACGTGGATGTACTGTATACATCAAATAACACATTGGACAATGCCAATAAGATGCAACCATAACAAATACGATTGCGCTCATTCCACACATCCACCACCTTTTGGCCTTTAGGAGTGGGTTTTTCCTTATCCAAAATCGGGCAATCGATTTCCAAAGTCAAGATCAAACTAATGGTGGTCAACCAAATTCTCATAAGTTGTTGCCAATGCTTGAAATTTTGCCCACCAAATTTCTCAGGCATACCAAAAAAGTCTACATGTGCTTTGAAAGTCATTTCCGACAAACCAAATGTTTTAGATCTAAGCAATACTTTCTCTACGATTGTTGAAATAAATGCATATAGGAAATAAATAAATAAAACATATGCATTTCCAATGTTTTCGCATAAATCAAAAATATTAAATCAAGTAAGGTAAACATGATTTGACAAGATCTAAAATAAAATAAAGAATAAATAACATGCAATAGCACAAATAAATAAAATGAGAATGGATTAGATTTTACTTAGATCGAAGTGCCCATTAAGGACTTTCCTTAGAGAAGGTATTGCCCCACAATACTGGTGCATCGAGATCGACGAACTCCTCCTAGGATACGACAATCCACCTCCAAGGTTCGACGCACTTCGATCTTGGACGTCCTCAAAAACCACCTCAGGAGAGTGAAGCCGAAGCAATTTAGTTTCCAACCAAATTCCCGATTGATCTACCAATTTAATGATTTGATCAACCAAAAACTTATTGTAGGTCTCTCAATCTCCTTGTGCAAGATCGATAAAAGTGATTGAAGGCTTTTCTACCAATCTCACGTCGAACGAATACACCAAGAAAGAGAGACAAGAACGAGAGAGAGGGGAAGAGAGTGGAGAGAGCTTTCTACTCTTGTTGTTGTGTCAAATGAGAGCCCTCTCGTGGCCCTTATGTAGAGCTCACGACCAAATGTTTATGGAAATTCATGTTTTATGGAAATATGGTAATTGATCGACCAATTAAGTTCATTGATCGACCAAAATAATTAGTCGATCAAACTTTACTATTTGGTCGACCAAACCAATTAATCGACCAAACTAAATCCATTGATTGACTAAAACAATTGGTTAACCAATTTTATATTCTAGTCGACCAATTCAGGTCAAAATCGTGAGATTAAAATCCGTAGCAAAAAGGTTCAAGTTCCAAGTTTCAAATTGATTCTTACCCAAGCCTGAGCCTAAGCCAGCGTAGGGCAGGGCACACGTGCGTGCGTGCATGGTCCCCAGCCCCACCTCTCACTCTTTGCTACATAAGCCATAGGAGGCAGAAGCCTTTTACACCCACCAAGAGATTTATCAACCTCCAGGGTGGAACTAAAAAACCTTTCCCAAATCTCACTAATTTCAACATGAATTCCCACGTCAGCATATAACAATTGTATCTCAATTGATGCAATTAGGCTCTCAAATCCAACAGAGGGGCCGGTGGAGGTGGTGGGGGTGCGGGTGCAGGTGGGGGTGTTGTTCCCGGTCGAGGGAGAAAGGAGGTGTGGCGTCAAGGGAGAAGAAGAGGGGTCGATGATGGTGATGGTGGTGATGTTACCTCAAGAACGTGCTCGCCGGCGAGAGGAGGATGTCGATGGAGAGTCATCGGAGAGCCGAGTGATAAAGTGAGAGAGAGACCGATGATGGTGGCGATAGGTGTGGGCGAGAAGCTATAGCCGAAGTTGTGAGTGTGAGTGACCGATGGTGGTGGAAGTGGGAGATGAACAGCCGTAAGGGTGAGTGGGCAGGTGGGAAAGGAACTTTTTTAATCTTAACCATTCATTAATTTAAAATTATTCTGACGGTGAGACTAATTTTTCTCACCAAAGATGTCTTCTCATAGGGTCATTCCTTATATATATATATATATAAAATTTTCTGTTATATATAATTGTCCAATCTCATTTATCTACTGGGATATATATAATTTTCTGCTATATATAATTAGGGTACCACCAATCTCATTTATCCCAGTAGTTAAAGCCAAGCAGAGTTAACTATACAAGTAGGCCAAACTGTCACACCTCAATTGTATTGTCCTACAACATCTAAATCCTTCAAGAGTGGTAAAAACATCAAGGAGACATGAAATCCTGACTTATCTTGAAATACTATGCCACCAACGAGCTGCAATATGTATGCTTATGCATAGTGTTATCCTATCTTGTTGTCTACATCAACCAGAAATTCCTGAAAGTTCTTGGCAAGCCAAATCATAAGAACTCTCGAACCCGTAATCTACTTGCTTCTAGTGTTCGTCGAAGCAATCATGCACACAGCGCTAGCTAACTCTCCAATGTGGTGACACCAGTAACCACTATCTCATCAATAGGTAGGCTAGGAATAATTGCTATATCCTCCAAACTCAGCGTTATCTCTCCATGCCTTATATGAAATGTGCAAGTCTTGCGTCTCCATCTATCAACGATGGCAGAGATGAGATGTCAATCAAGCTGGATGAAATACATCTCGTATGCCTCAAAATCCACCTTTCTATATGTAATCGACAACTCTCAGATCCAACGAATCACTGCATAAGATGTACTCTCGACATCTGCATCTCAACCATGTAGAGTTCTACAATCCAAATAAACACTATTAGTTATCACAATAATGAATATATCTCAATTAATGAGATGCTTCATTTTCTTACATCTCCACCCTCCCAGACATTATGAGATTGGTGGCTTTCCTAAAGTCTCAACACATCCCTAGTAGTAGGCCTTAGCTTCATCTATAACAACTAAAAAAAATTAATTTAAGGTGCACATGATATGTTGCAAAATTCTTATTTGTAATAAATTAAAGCATAATATTATGTAAGAAATAAAACAAGTTCTCAAATTGTACCTCTATTTAGGATTTTTTTCTTATTATGTCCATACTATCTACATATGCCACATTTATTTTTATTTTGATTTCTGTGATGAGATAAAAATGTACAAATGATTATGTAGTAGGTATAGAAGATTGCGTTGTTTCTGGAACAAGTGGATACCTACGAATGTTGTGTCTAGGTTAGTTGCAATCTATATATATATTCTTCCCTCTCAACTCTCTAATATTGATTTCATTGTGAATTCCACTCAATCTTGGTTAACATTTTTCACGTCTTTGGCTTTCATGAGGAACTAACAATGGAAGGGAACAAGGTTCCCATGTCTCCTTATCACCATATGCATAAAATCTCCCTAATTATAATTTAAATTATTGTTCCCATGTGTACCACTCTCTAATGAATTGTTCAAGGTGAACATTCCTATATGAAAGGACTATGCATGCATGTGAACATGGGATTCTGTATATCTGTCACTTGTTACACGTATATGTACGATTATGGAGATTTACTTCATGCTTCTTGCCACCCTTATTTCCATAATCTGTATGTTGCTAACCAGTGACAACCTCGTAATGTAAATGAGGTTGTCCATGAAATCCTGTTACATGATGTAGATTTACAATGCCCCTCCAATGTTGAAACTTTTGTTGGGCATACTTTATTAATCGCTCAATTCTCAAAATTTCTATAGATGCTTCCTCACGTCTTTGATCAAAATATGAAACGCAATTATAAAATGTCTTCTCAACTATTGTAGCCACAGGTAGGCATCATGCATCCTTTAACACGACGTTGTAACTTTCGCTTACATTGGTCGTCGTGTACCTAATTGGTAGCCATCAAATGCCAATGTCCACTTCTTTGGGAGGCATTCATTTTCATAAAACCATTTCGGTGCATCCTCATTAATGTCCTTCACCTTGTTCATAACATCTTTGAAATTTAGTCGATGAAGCCTGTAATGATGCTCGTGTCACCAACTTTTTCAATGTATCATTCTTATGGGTCACATTGAAGTTGCTTGCAACATGTCGTGAATAATACCTCCATATAGCAAAGAGAGGATGCAACCTAACATATTCATTAGCCGCAAATGCCAAAATCCCTCCTTGACAATCTAAAATCAAACAAATGGGATCTTCACGATCTCCAATTACATGATTGCGAACATGCATAAGAAACCACCCACACGTATTAGTTGCCTCCTCAATGACAATTATGAAAGCAAAGGGGACTATATAGTTATCACTATCCATACTACATGTAATCAATAACTTCTTAGACTTTCCATAAATAAAGGTCCCATCAATATTTATCACCGAATGACAGTACTTGAATACTTCAATACATGACCTAAATACCCAAAAAGTTCCCTCAAAATATTCCTTAGTATGATCCTCATATGATGTCACATGGCAATATCAATAAAAGTGCCTAGATTCCTATCCTTTATAGCATGAAGTATTGCAAGTCATTGTATGATGCCATCCAATCACCATAGATAAGCTTGATGGCCTTTTTCCTCACATCCCAAACTCTCCTTTGTGTAACATCATAGGCATGCTTATCTTTTAAGAGTACTATCTTCAAATAGATCTTTACAATTAGAGAATCTCTAACATGATTGATTACAAAATGCACAAAGAAATTACAATCCAATTGGAGATGATCCTGATTCTTGCTTGTGTTGATGCAAGTATATGGTCTCTCAAATATTCCGACCACAAATTATCCATCAATTTTTCTTCTATGTGGCCATAATCTCCATTCACATCCATTGTCTCATTCCGTACAACTCACCGACCAAATGATTTCCATGATTCGTAGACAATGAAATCATATTTATGCTTGATGTGACAATTCTTCACAATAAATATCACAACACAATGAATAATTGAAACATCATTAATGTCCTGATCTCTAGCATCATCCCCTACACCTCCATTTTCCATTTCATCATCAATTGTATGGGCGATCCAATGAAATCTATCTTTGACATGCTTTTGCTCATCATGGCAATCATTTCCATCAATGTCGAAAGAATGATGTGAAACTGGCACGTTAAGCCATAACACACAAGTGCCTATAGTAGTCGAAAGTTGAATTGGTGACACTAAGAAGAAGCAATGCCAGCAAATTCATTCACTTGATGTGTTTAAGTATGAGTATCAATCAAAATCAATAACTCACCTCTAGTATCAGGCACTTCATGCACTTCATCCGTGTATAGTACTTTGAGCATTATGCAGTGAATACCGAAGTGGCTTACCAATATCATCATGCACACCAGCTTCATTACCACCAACACCCAAGCTCACTTCTAAATTTGGTTCATTGACAAGATGAGGTTCTTCCATTATGATAAGAGGCGTTCTATTTCCGAGAGGGCGTTTAATCAATACTTCACACCTTTCTTGAGACTCAATATATAGCTCCACACAATCACCAGTACTTTGACTTAAGCATATAAGTGTTTCTAAGGAATCATCATCAACTATAGGTGTCAACACATATTGGAAACCTATGATGGATCTGAACTTCACGGTTACATCAATTGATTCCAAAATCCATGCAAATATGGCTATGAAATCTATCAAATTTCCACTCACTACGAACCATTATAGTTCTGATTGGTCCTCTATCATAACTAATACCATCATCTCTATGTTTGACATTTCTATCTGCATAACAAAGACAAAATGCGTTTCAAACTATTGTAACTAGCAGACTGGACACCACAAAAAACTCTTTTAGGGTAAGCACAAATACTACATATTCATTTGGGGTTGAATAACATAATTAAATTCAATCATATTAACCAATAAAAACACAATCTTGTACTAAATGAATAATTCATTTCATATTTATTAACCACTTCCATAAAAGAACATTCTACTCAATTTGAAATATTTCAATATCTAAAACAAGTTATTTTACTTTACCAAAGTTTATGATGAGCTTGAGGATGAGCATTCTACTACATTGAAATCATGTAGTAGATTAGGAACTCTTTTGAAAATTATTATTTTTGTTATTTACTTTCTTTCTCTTGAGGATGAGCTATTAACTCTATATTTTTGCAATAAGATAAAGTGTAGTTGAAATAGGTTTGCTACAAGTTATTAGCAAACTGCAAGAGTGGAGGAAGGGCATTTGGTTGGGTGATGGAAGAAATGATAGGTTGGATGTAATACACGAGTGAAGAATGTAATAGAGTAAGTGATGATTGTTGTAGTAAAGGTGATGTTTTTGAATTTGGGAGTTGGGATGATTTGAGGTTTTGATGTTAATAAAGAATGTTGTATCATAGATTACACTATGTTACTATCCCCTTGAATCAATACCAAATGTCACTCAAACAAATCAAAAATTCATCACAAACTTAACAAATCAATAAATATCTTCTCCTAAAAACTCAACAAATCAATACCAAATTTCGCTCAACATATGTAGATGCCTCCACATTTTTTTCCATGTCAAACTAGGTGAAAGAGGACTTTTTGTTTAAACCAAAGTCAATGTGCAGTAGTAGCTACCTTGCTACTGGAAGGTTGACAAAGGGGCAGCGAGGAGGAGCGACAAGGGTGTGCAAGTGTGAGCAAAGGGGCAACGAGCAAGAGTTGGCGAGGAGCAGTGACTGCACATGGAGAGGACAACACTAGTAGTGCAAGGAAAGGCAATGCGAGGAGAGGAGAGCAATAACAGCACGAGAAGTGGAGAGCTCAAGGAGAGGAGAACATTCGACAGGGAGGGAGGGACGGGAGAGTGAGGGGAAGAAGGGGTTTTAGGTTTAAAGGGTTGCACCCAACTCGCCTTCACAAAAGGCGATATTCATGTAAGAAATACCTCGTGCAAACTCGCCTTCTTTAAAGGCAAGTTCACTACAATACATAATAAAAAAAAACCCCACACATATTCAATGAGTTTTTTCTCCTGTTATTATATTTTCGATTTTTTTTTCAAGAAAATAGGGGCACCATGTTTGCACAACAAGGACTAACGTGAGGAGCTTGTTCTCATAGATGGAGAAGGTCTATTGTAAGGGTGACAAAGCTTGACTCAAGAATGCAATAGGGCAGGCCTCTTGCATTAAGATACTTCAAGTCCCTTGTCACTAGCATCACATTCAAGAATAAAGAGCTTCTAGGAGTTAGGGAGCTGCAACACTAGAGTAGATGTAAGGATGAGCTTGAGCTACCCAAAAGATTGTAGGTGCATAAGTAATTAGGTACCACATTATCCTTAAATGATGGTCTTGATGATAACAAACATCTCAACTAATTGAGATTAAAATTGAATTTTGTGCATAGATATTTGATTGTGCAGCAATCATAAGACTTAATTAACCTAAATTGAGTTAGATCTTAGCATAACTTAGGAGTAATTTATACATTGGTTGCATATTCTGCATTCTTATTGCTTTGCTTAGCTATTCATTAAATAATGCCATATTTCTATACTAATTAGCAAATAATTTGGTTTGCAGGTAATAACAACTCAGGAGATGGCCTAAAGCTGGATAAAAGCTGGATAGAGGTTGGAAGCTGTGGTAGAGCTAGAGTAGAAGCCTGGAATAAAGTTGCAAATAAAGCTAAAGATAGAGAGTAGGAAGAGGTATACTATACTACTTGTGGGATTTAAATGTCAGAATTAAAGTATGAATAACTTAGGACAACCCTACACCTATCCCTAGTCCTTAGGATAAACCTATCCACCTTCCCATACCTAAGCCATCTTACTATTAGGTCATTTTAGCCTAGAACAACCAAAAATCACTTTCCAGCCCACCTCTGGATGTCCAGACAGTGTGCTGGATCTCCTAATTTCTGCAGAATCCATAAACATAACCCTACTCCAATACTATTTCAGAATTGGACGTCCAGCCAATCCCTCAGACATCAAACTTTGAAGTATAAGTCGTCTGACCTACTTCCCAGACATCTGGAGGTCACCTCTAGTTCCTGTTTTGGAATTAAAAGCTATATCTTGCTTCTTTAGGCATAGGAACCCTACCATGCACCTTAGGAAACCTATTTAGAGACACCCTGAGCCTAGTGCACTATTACTAGAGCCTCCTAAGAACCTAATTAGGTTCTCACTAAGCCTAATTGACTAAGTAGAAGTCAATTGAACTCTACTTGTCTAATTGGATCAATGAGACTCAATTATACCCTAATTTCAACCCATGCAAGTCTAATTGGACTCAGTCAAAGTCCAATTGACTCACACACAACCTAATTGGGAATTCTCTCTCCCAATTACACACACATTGACCCAATTAAACTAAGATAAAGTTTAACTAGACCTACCACCTTAGTAATAGGTTGTATGAACCTATTTTTAGGACCCTTATCAAGACCTAATACCCAAGCCTATTTGACTCAACCTAGACCAACCTTAGCCATGAACATAAGTGGTCCACCCAACCACTTAGTTCACGCCCACACACTTCACAAGTGGCGTCCACACTTCTCCACAAGTGGCACCACTTAAGTCCTAATCCCTAAGTCTAACCTAGTCTACATTCAACCCAACAACATCCATGAAAAGTGGATCTTGAAGACCCGCTCTTCCTCCCCTTTGACGACACCTAAGCCCTCTTCTAGAGGCTTCTTCCAACGCCAACTCAAAGGCCTCCCACATCTATAAAAGACCCTCCAAGGTGGCCACCCAATCCATCTTGATACCTTGGACTCCATCTCCTCCATAGCATCCACGACTCCCAACCATCACCATCTCCACGAGCACCACCTCCACGTCCAAGAGCATCCTTCACCACCTCATCAAGAGACTGTCCACCACACCCATGGCCATCCTCCTTCCACCTCCAACCACACGACCACTAAAGCCCACCTTTGGTGCCTCATTTTCCCGTAGTATTAATTGTTCTCCATCTTTAATTTCTTGCATTATTTCCTGCTTTTGTAGTGTAGTACTATCTCTTTCTAGAGTGCATGCATAAACTCTCCATGGGTTCCATGCTGTTTGCTGTGAAATCGTCGATGTTTAAGAAATGAGTTGTAGTATAGTTGACAAGATCGCTCAAAACATTTAAATTTATAAAACTCAGAATCTAATTGGAGTTTGAGGTCGTTCACAAGGAGCAAATATAGAATTCACGTATTAATCTCTATTTATAATAAATGAGCACAGTAAATTGAGCATCAGATAGAAGATATTCAATGAATAAACTGGTGTGAATAGCATTCAAACATAGATCAACATATCTCATGAAATGGCAAGGGCAAAAAGAATGGAAGATATCTAAAAGTGGTGATTTAGATCACCATTTTTATCCTTCTAATTAAGCATATATCCAAGTATCAAATTATTTAAATTTCTCAATAGTATTCTCAATCAATCAATCCAAATCAACTTAGGCACTTAAATATTCCAACAGTACCAGCAGAGTCAACCTCAAAGCCTCAGCAGAATCTAAGGCAAGGACCACAGTAGACGCACAAGGGCTATAGCCTCTCAAGACCTTCTCGTCTTCAATCCTTCATAAGCACAGGGCCAACCTTCTCAGACGCTAAGTGTAAGCCTCTTCCTTCAGCACACATCCCAAGGCATTCCAACATGAAGCAAAACCCTCCCCCCTCCTCATAGATCTCTCCTCTTTCTCTTCTCTGATAATCGGGTATATATTCAAGTAAGAAGGCGGGTAATCGGATCCTGAATAGTGGCCAGACCCACTAGTGTGATCGCGGGTAAGGTGTGAAAGGCATGTGAGTGGGGTACCCGACCCCCCGGTGTCTTAGGTAAACAGCAGCAAACACGAAATCAACTTATGCCCAGTCGCAAGCCCCTCAACTAACGATGTGGGACTATTGTGCCTACCTTCCTTGCATGCGGCTGTAGCTGTGAATCCTCTTCAATTGATGTTGCTGCAGCAGCTGGTGTCTTCATTTGCAGCTACGATCACGCTCCAAGAGCGAATCCGCAGCACCTAGGCGTATCAATGAGGAAGAACACTGCTTGAAGATGTCGGATGGAGCTGAAGAAGGTGGTGATGGCGACGGAGCTCCGGCAGCAACCTAAAACAGAGAACAAGGCCTCACGGCAACATCAAAATTGCTTAGGAGGGTCGCCTGAGTACGGCGAATGTGTTGGTGGTGGTTGCGTGGAGTGAGACAACATGTGGAGTTAGGGCGAAGTTGAGGAGGGTGTGTGGATGATGGGTTGGTCCATAGGGTGTTTCAATAGGTGTGTGGTGAAATTAAGTGAGGGGTTTTGATCATGGAGGTACGGCGGAAGTTTTGGGGGTGGTCACATGGAGTTTGGTGCGGTGTGGAGTGCGGAAGGCCTCGCCGGAGGCTTGGCCGAAGTGGAGGAAGATGGAGGTGGAACAGGTAGTTGGATGGTCGAAATAGGGAGAGAAGGAGATAGGGAGATTCAGGAGAAGGAAAGGAATGGCGCCGGCTGTGATTGGCTGGCGCTGGGGAAGGGGAATCCTTCGGTGGAAGAAGCAGTGACGACGAGGGGGTCTAGGAGTTCCTGCTGTGGCTGGCGAAGAGTGGAGGAAGGTGAGGAAGATGTTCCCGCTTCCTATGGTATGTGATAGCAGGTGAAGAAATCAGAGGGAGAGGAGTCGTTGGAGCTGCGGCGGAGGTGATCGTAGAGAGATGTTTTGAAGAGTTGAGGTCAAAAATCGAGCTAAAGAGCACAGAATTGGAAAGGGGGAACTTTTATAGAGCTCGAGGCAAGCTCTAAACAGGAAAGAAGCTTGATTGAGCTTCATTAGGAATCAAGAAGAACTAAAGAAATCTGTTGACATGATAAATCGGTGTTTAAAAAGTCGTCTACCTGCGAATTACTTTGGCAACTAGGAAGGGAGAGTCCTGCAAAGACCCTTATACGGCAGAGCGTCCCCACGAGTTACAAGGTTTCCCCCACCCGACCATTCTTGTCACTGAGGGTCTAGGTAGACCAGAATGGTGACTTGACCTCTTAAAACTACAAATTTTAAGTTAAGAGCAAGGTGCTTATGATTCCACTTGAACTTTAAGATACTTTTGTGCAAGGTGACCTAATTTGAAGATTGGTTGACCCTACAAGGTGAGTCAACTTCACCTGTTTGTCCTTTGAGAATATTAGGTCCCGCTTTTAGGATTCAAGTGAGATTTAGAGCCTGATTTTAGGGTTTGCTTGCTTAGGTAGATTCAATCAAGGCTTAGGCACACATTTTTTTGGGAAGATTGATTCTTTTTTTAAGCAAGTGTGTCTTTAAAACCCTGAGATGGAAACCCTAATTGGCTCTAATTGGTCCAATCAATTGATTCCAAATCTGACACCTAGGGCTCAATCAAGAAGGTGATAGCCCTAGATACCTTAAACCCTAAGTAGGTGCAGAAATCAGGGTTACGTTTTGTTCACAAAAGAATCAGATTAGGCAACTTGTGAGAATTGATTCTAAGAATGAAAAGCAAGTTGACCCTAATTGATTTTCTTCCTTTTTATCTCTTCTCAGAATTAGGGGCTTTTAAGGAAAAGGGAATGGAATTTACCTGCCCCTGGAGTGTTTGGTGCATGGCTGACTCTCCTCGATTGGATTCCCTGAATAGATCACAACAAAAGAGATAGAACAAGTTAGTATCAAATCAGAAATCGCAGAGATCAAATTACGCGTTGCTCCCCAGCAACGACACCAAAATGTTGATGCAATAAATCGGTGTTTGAAAAGTCGTTACGCTGTAGTATAGCCAATAAATCGCGAAAACAGATACAATTTATCTCGAAAGAAATCCAAGGTCGAAAATGGGGAGCAAGTATTGCAATAAATCTCAAGATCACAATTTGAATCAAATATATGAGTAATTTCAACCAAAACTTAATTCAGAATTAATTGAGAATGATGTATCAAGAATTCAAGTACTAATGTGCAAAAATAATAGGGTAAAATGGTGTTTTGAATCACCAATTACCCTTATACAATAATAGAAAATATTCAAATAGTATCAACTAATCAAACCAAGTGCACAGCGCACTCCCTGTCAAGCAAATCAGACGACAAAGCTCTCAATCAGATGACTTAGTTGTCCACTGCTACAGTGCCAAGAGGGCACTCTTCTTCTTCTTTCTTTCTCTATTCTTCTTCTCTGCTCTATCTCCTTTCTTCTTCTCGCAACTAAGTGTCTCACAAGTGCTTGCGAGAGCAAAACCCCCCTAACCCTGCTCTCTCTCTCTTCCCCTTCTCTTTCTCAAAGTCCGGTCAGATGCTCGAGTAATTGGGTATTCAGGGATCCGTGTACCCAGGACCAGGGCTACTGGCGTGGGTAGTAGTTGAGGTGTGGGGCTCAGGCAGGTGAGTGATCGGGTAAGGAGGACCTCACCCTCGTGTTAGGAGGTGAAGAGGCTAAGGCACTTTTTCAATTTATGCCACTGCGGAGGTTCTGCCACTTTCGATGTGGGACTAAAGATAGTGCTTCCTTCGCATGCAGCAATAGTCAGGTGCTTCTGTTCAATTGGCTTGGGGGAGCGGTCAACGCCCCAAATTGATGGTCTAAGGATGTTGCTGGATGAGTTTCGCTGAGCCTGGAGATCTCTCCTGGGGTTAGTGGTTGGGAAGCAAGCTTCAAGGCTTTCTTGAAGCTCTTTGGTAATGGCGAATGCACCCTAGGTACCTAAAATCCAAAGAACGGTCTTTCAACCCTGTTTAACCAGCTTAGTAGTGTCGCCGGATGACGACAAACGTGATGGTGGCCGTGAGGTGGCGTTTGGTGCAGTGAGGAGGTCGTATGACCTCGGAAAGTGAGTGCGGTGATGAAGGTGTTCGGTAGGTGGTTACGAGGGGCAATCGACCTAACTAAGTTGAGCTTTTGCTCCTGGGATCGAGGCAGAGGTGTAGGGAAAAACGGCGGCCAATTTGGTGTAGCGTGGTGGCCGTGCGAACTCGCCGGAGGTACATCGACGAGGTGGAAGACTGAGGCGTGCGAGCGAGTCGACGGTTGAAACAGAGTGTGGTTGACGTAGTTGTGAAGTAGAGATGCTAGAGAACTGATCTGGGTGGTTAGCAAATGACAAGGAGTAGAGGCGACGCCGGTTGTGGTGTGGTCAACACCGGGGAAGAAGGTGCTCCAGTGAGGAGGAAACGGCGAGGAAGACGGAGGGAGAGGTGTCGGCTGGTATGGCACAACGCGGAAGAAGATGAGGAAGACGAATCCAGCGCCAATATTGCAAGAGGACGAAGGATGGAGTCGAAGGAGATCACCGGACGTTGACGAGCTATTCGGCCGGAGAGGAGGGAGGAATTGAGGGTAATTCCAATCGAATTTGAGCGTGGAAGGATCGGGCAGGCCCTGGGAGTCTTTATATGGGTATCAGGGGGTCGGTTGGAGCTTGGAAGCCAAGCATTCAAGCTTGGAAGGTCGCCGAAGTTGGAAACCCAAATTTCTCATGTGTTCGCATGAGAGATTGGGAAAGAGTTGAAGCATAAGAATCGATCTGATTGAAAGAGGATTTCAATAGGAATCTCCGATTCAAATTTGAGGAGGTTTCATCAATCAATCAAGGAGAAATCCTTAATTGATTGTCGCAGGAGTTGTAGGATTAGGAGTTCTGTGCGACAAGGTCCTTTTTGAAGAAGATGATGATAAAGTTGGGGGGTTTTGTGTAAGAAATTTGAAACCTAAGGGGCCATTCGAGATAAAGAAAATTAGACTTGGATTAAAATGCAAATTAGGTCGAAATAATCTCAGATTGGGCCCAATTTTTGATAGAAACCTAATTTGGACCTAAGGAATTCAATGGTAAAGTTGGATGTTGGTTTTAACTTAGTTTGACTGGGTAATTTATGCAAAAACATAAATTAGGGTAAAAGTCTGTCTGTGGCTCTATTTTGGGTCAAGACATGTTCTGATGGTCAAATTGAAGGTACCAAACCCTAGAGAATATTTTTCTATAAATTTTAGAGGGTTTGGAGAAATTTTATCCTAACCAGAACCTCACTAGATTAAGCGGGTCTGTTTTTAGAGTTTCAGATGTCATTTAATTCTTGAAATGTGTGAAAACCCATTTCTGTTTGCATTGACCCCTTTATTAACCATTAATGACTATATGACCCTTAATGAACCCCTAAAATACCCCATGGTTATTCTGTATTTATGAATTACTGGTAAAATTACAAAAATAACCTAGTCTTGTTTTCTTCTCAAAATAATTCAACCTGCCTAAGAGACCTGACCGATATGTAGGAGCTTTTATGGACTTTATCAGATCAAAAAAGAGCTAGTTATGGCTCATGATGGTGTTCCCATCATATCCCCATGCCTAGCTTTTGCTAGTCCCATAACAAAATCATATGAATCAAACTAAATATCTAAGTCGGATGTAACCATCAAGATGCCCTACTTAGCTGCATCTCTAGGAATCAGATCTTAATACCAACAATAAGCTTAAAGGTACTCAAGTACCAGCCCAGATCCAGACCTGACTAGCCTTCACCTCAGTCCACCACAAAGGTTTCTAAGGCCCACAGGAACTAACCTAAGGTTTTTTGTACCCAGCGGTTAAAGCACCCGTGCTTGAAACATGATTCGTCCAGGTTCAATTTGCCAATGCATTTTGAGAGAGACATAGAAGGAGAATTTGATTTGTGGAGAGCTTTCTCTCTCTTTTCTTTTCATTATATTTTTCCTTAGATCCATCCTCAGATTGGCCCTAAACACGGTCTGTATCGGATTCCTTATCCCCACCATCAATCCTCGCAGGGTCCTTGGCAATTGATGTTTCAAGATAGCACCGCCCATGGCTTTCGATATTTCAGGATAATCCCGCCCATGGCGTTCTGTAGCTAAATCTAGACCCTGGCAATTGACATTCCGTGATAATGCTTCCCATGGCATCTAAACCAGCACAAGGTGCTTACATTCCCCCGGTAGGATATTTAGATATCCTAGGAGACAAGCACTGAGGAGACGATATGTTATTGCACAACTTCGAGGGAAATTTCCAGCCTCTCCACGTCGGGAACTAGTCCAAATCAACTTGTGTTTTCGATCCGCTCATAATCTAGATCTTAGGACCTTTTTCAGAATAGATTAAATGCCCTTTGGCATGATTTCATTTTTTAAAGAGCACTAAACCAGATTGTGTGATTGAGGGTGCTTAAGTTACCAAGTCCCGCAAACCAGAGGTCAATTAACGGGACCGAATACTCCCTAAGTTTTAGACCTAATACATAAGCTTTGCATTGTCCCAAACCTCCTAAGGATTAATCCGAATCTTGACAAGTATGTGAATGTTTAAATCTAATACAGATCCAAGAGGCCTAAGGTCAATATTCGCCACTAATCCCTTAAGTTTTAGCCTTCCAGGTCTTAATTCATCATTCAATCCAACCTAAAAGTTAGGTAAGTTCCATATTATTTTGAAGGGACTCAATTTTTTTCTTTATCTTTTTGCTCCTTTCCTCAATTTTAAATTTTCTTCCCCCATTTTCAAAAATGGCTCTCCTTTTTCCTCAACCTCTTTTTTTTTCATGAAACCCTTATTGCAAATTGATTCTCATGACGTTTTGCACTTTAATAACCCCCATGCCTACGATTTACAATGTCCTCAATGTAATTTAGGTGGGTTCGAGTTCAGCTTAGATCGTACATCAAAACAGGGTCAAAGGGTGGGTGGATGGGTCGGGATGTCTATTGCTGATGATTTCAAGCTCTGGTACGAGTACCAGAGGTGGAGTCGGCTGTTCTAATGGACGAACCCTAAAGTGCAATATGAGTTCAGCAAAGAGATGTGTCAAAAAGGTTTCGGGTTTTTTAAGAAAATGACGGGTTGCCTCCCATTAAGTACTGAGTTTAACGCCATCAGCCGAGCGCAATAGGCTCAGGGAGAATGGCGATCAAAAGATACCTCAGCCAAGTTTGTATCAGTGAGTTCAATAAACAGCTTGAGTTGCTGGCCATTCACAATAAAAGGTTTAGAATCAAGGCTAGGTTGACTGATTTCAACGGCTCCATTTCCGAAAACACGTCGGACAAGGTATGGTCCAATCCATTTCGATCTGAGTTTGCCTGGGAATAATTTCAGCTTGGCATAAAAGAGTATGACCTTTTGACCAAGATGAAAGATCTTTCTGGATATGTGTTTGTCGTGGAAGGCTTTTACCCATTCTTTATAAATTCATGAGTTCTCGTACACATCATTGCGTAGCTCCTCGTCTCACTCATTTGAAGCAATCGGTGGGTTCCAACCTTAGAAAGATCTAGATTGCACTTCCGTAATGCCCAATAGGCTTTGTGCTCCATCTTGACGGGGAGGTGACATGCCTTCTTGTATGCCAATCTGAATGGAGACATACCTAATTGGGTCTTGTGGGCGGTCCTATAGGCCCACAAAGCTTCCGGAAGTCGGAACGACCAGTCTTTCCTGTCAGGTCGAACAGTGACCTGAAGAATTTTCTTGATCTCCTGATTTGATAGCTCAGCTAGTCTGTTGGTTTAGGGGTGATAAGGAGTCGAGATTCGATGCAACACCCCGTACTTGGTCATCAGAGATCTGAATCGAGCATTCGTGAAATAGGTCCCTTCATCAGAGATAATAGCACGTGGGACGCCGAACCGTGAAAAGATGTTCTGGTGAATGAATCTAGTTACTACCTTATGATCATTGGTTCGGGTCGAGATGGTTTCGATCCATTTGGACACGTAGTCCACTGCAAGAAGAATGTATTCGAAGTCGTCTAACTTAGGGAAGGGTCCCATAAAATCAATCCCCCATATATCGAAGATTTCGCATATGAGAATTGGCTGTAATGGCATCATATCGCAGTGGCTTATGTTGCCCAAGGTTTAGCAACGAGTGCATGTCTTACAGTAGTCATATGGTTCCTTGAAGATCATGGGCCAATAAAAGCTGCATTGGAGGACTTTAGCTGCGGTTTTATGTTCGAAAAAGTGTCCACTGCAGGCTTGGTCATGGCACAAGGACAGAATGTCCTGACTCTCCGCTTTCGGGATGCATCGTCTGATGATCTAATCAACACCAATGCAGAAGAGGTACAGATCTTCCCAAAAGTAGTACTTGGCATCAGAAAGCAACTTGTCCTTCTTGGCCTTCGGCCAATCAGACAGGATCTGGTGTGATGCCAAGTAATTAACCATATCAGCGTACCAAGGAAGTCCCACACAGATAATCAGGAAGTGCTAATCAGGAAAGTGTTCTGTAATAGGTCTGGAAGGTTCGATAATGTCAGAAGGGAGGCGGGGCAAGTGATCAGCTATCACATTCTGTTTTCCTGCTTTATCATGAATCTCGAGGTCAAATTCTTGCCACAGCAAGATCCAGCGGATTAGTCGAGGCTTCGCATCCTTCTTCGCGAGGAGGTGCCTTACCACAATGTGATCCGAGTATATGATAACACAGGAACCCAAAAGATAAGATCAAAATTTTTCAAGCCCAAATACTACAGCTAGCAGCTCTTTCTCAGTAACTGTGTAGTTAAGTTGAGCCTCGTCAAATGTCTTGCTAGCATAATAGATGACCACGGGTTTCCCGTTGACTTTCTGCCCAAGCACCGCACCTACTGCGTAGTCAAACGCATCGCACATGATCTCAAAGGATAGAGACATTCAGGGGACTGCAGGATTGGTACTTGAGTAACTCGATCACTTAGGCTCTCAAATGTGTGAGTGCACTCCTCAGTGATCTCGAAGGGAACATCTTTAGAAAGCAGATTAATCAAGAGGCATGCGATTTTCGAGAAGTCAGGAATGAAACGACAGTAAAAATCAACGTGCCCCAGAAAGGATCGGATGTCCTTGATCGAGCTAGGCATAGGGAGTTTAGAAATCAAATTGACCTTGGCTCGATCAACCTGGATGCCTTTTTCAGAGACGAGATGTCTCAGGACAATTCCTTCAGGAACCATAAAATGGCTCTTTGCCTAGGAAAGAACTAGATTCACGTCGATACAAACTGAGGATTTGGACCAAGTGCGAGAGGCAATTATCAAAAGATTCCCCAAATACCTTGGGGATCAGGGGTAGCACAGTTGGTGCGCCTTCTCCCCATAAGGCACTCCCTATGCGAGGTGCACGGGGTCGATTCCCCGTGGCCTGCCCATACGCATATAATGTCCTTATGGGGGATGCATCGCTGATGTTGCCCCGCCTCAACTCGACGCCGGAGAGTGGCCGTGAAATCACGGAGTGGCTCCGTGGCAAGCGAGAAATTCGGGGGTCCCTGGGGGGGTGGGGGGTGGGGTCTCCCCCCTCCCTCCCCTTTTAAAAGATTTCCCAAATACCGAGAAGTCATCCATGAAGACTTCAAGATACTCACCTACCATATCTGAGAATATGGCAAGCATGCACCACTGAAAAGTAGCGGGTGCATTGCAAAGACCGAACGGCATCCTACGGAACGCGTACATCCCGAAGGAGTAGGTGAAGCTGGTCTTCTCTTGGTCCTCGGGATGAATTGCACCTGGTTATAATCGGAGTACCGGTCCAAGAAGCAAAAGAATCGATTTCCCGCCAATTTCTCGAGTATCTAATCAATAAATGGCAGGGGGAAATTGTCCCTTTTCGTGGAGGCATTTAGTCTTGAGTAATCAATACAGACTCTTCACGAGTTAAATATACGGGTTGGTATAGTCTCCCCAATTTCAGTCGTAATCACAGTGAGTCTGCCTTTTTGGGCACAACCTGGATTGGACTCACCCAACGACTGTCAGAGATCGGGTAGATGATACCAGCATCTAAACACTTGATGATCTCCTTTTTCACGACATCCTGTAGGTTTGGATTCAGGTGTCTCTGCATTTCACGGGATAGTCATGAGCCCTCTTCGGTATAGATGTGATGTGTGCAATATGAGGGGTTGATGCCAGTCAGATCATCGAGAGTCCATCCAATGGCTCTCCAATGCTGCTAGAGGACAGTAATCAAGCAGGTTTCCTGATCAAATGTGAGTCGGGAATTGATAATCACAGGAAATGTCTGATTAGAACCCAAAATGACATATTTGAGATGGTCAAGGAGGGGTTGCAATTCCACAACTGGATTATCAGCAGCAGCAGGTGGTTCAGGATGGGATTCGGGGGAAAAGGGAGGAGCAATAGGTGTGTCTACGTCGGGTCTAGGCTCCTCTAACTGTGGGGTTTGATCCTCTCGTGATTGAATAAGCGAGTTTTCCTCAATAATGGGCTCTTCAACCATAGACTCGATATCACTGATATGCTCGATAGCCCCACAATTAATTCCTTTTTGGATCTTGAAGATGTCGATCTTTAGTGCCTTGTTCCCAAATTTTAACTCAATTTGGCCCTCTTTGCAGTTGATATTGGCCTTAGCTGTGCCCATAAAAGGTCTCCCTAAAATAATCAGTGTATTCTTCAAGTTCTCAGGAGCATCCATATCTAAGACTATGAAATCCATGGGAAAGTAAAAATCGCGTACCCTAACTATGACATCCTTAAGTATTCCTTTTGGTGACTTAATATATCAATCAGCTAACTGCAAAGTCATCTCTGTCAGTTTAAGTTCAGATTTCTCAAAGTGGTCTAATAGGGATGTGGGTATCAAATTTATGGAAGCTCCTAGGTCCAATAAGGCTCTGTCAAATTGTATATCACCGATAGCACAAGAAATCAGAGGGGTACTGATGAGTGGCTACTCATCATAGCTAAAAGGCCGAAATTAAGCTAGACACTAAGCAAAACAATATCAAATTAACACATAAAAAGGGTTAAGTGTGGGAATTAAAGAAAAGACCTAAAACTTTTAATGTGTGTTAAAACCTCCTAATTAGGTCACAAAAATGAGATATTCTGAAAACTAAAGAACAAATGATGATCCATACATCAATTGAACACATAAACAAGTTTGAAAAGATAAATCAGAAGTAAAATCAATGTCTTAAATGTTCAATTAAGCACATGTAAAAATTTGAAAGCAATTGGACATCATTTAGGCTTAGAAATAAATAGATTACAATTAGGTCCTTCATGCATTACATTTCTACCCTTCAAAACTCCTTCTTGGACCTTTTTGCAAGCCGCAGGGACCCTTCTGTATGACTGCAAGGCCCTTCCAGTTATAGTTCTTCTCACTTTTGGACCTGCACGCTATTCTTCTACCCCTTCGTTCAAGGGTCTTCCTGCAAGTTTTCCCTCATTTCTGAGAGAAGCCTGTGTTCTTCACGTGCACTGTAGCACGCGAAGAACACAGCCACTCTCGACCGTCCATCGCACTTTTGATCTCGATCTGCGGCTGGAATCAAATGGAACCTTCGCGCGATTCGGTGCGTGCGTTCACCTCTCTTCCCAGATCTCATCTGACGGTCAGATCTCTCTCTTGACTCGCCGTGCGCTCTACCCATCTCATCCTCACCGTCGGCCTAATTTTGATTAACCTCACCCTTGCGGTGATCTCAGTCACTGAGCTGCTATTTAAGCACCTCAGTGGTGTCGCGCGCAAAGGATCACTCCCTCCTACATCTCTTAGCGATCAATTCTTCCACTCCAGTCTCTCCTCCTCATCTAGACCCTGATTTCACAGCCACTGGCTGTGGAATCATCGCCTGCTCTCGACCCTCCTCGTCGCTAAGGACCTCGTAGCACCTGAGGACGACCCTGGAGTCTCACTAGCAGACTCTTCCCTCCGCTGGAGTCACCCTCCTCCTTTCTTCCTCCTTAGCCGCCGGCTAAGGACCCATAGGTCCCATTCTTCCTTTTAGTTTAGGTTTTTAATTCTGCACAAGTAGTGTTAGATTTAGTTTGCAGTAGTTTAGAATAGATTTAGTTTTAATTGTTAGTGTTTAATGTTAGCTGTAGTTAGATTAGTCTTAGGAGTAGAATTAGTATTAGATCCCCTCCCTCACCTCCTCTGATCAGTCCAGATCAGAGGGGAAGAATCATCTGTTCATTGTTCAATTTATCTCCCTCTTCATGTTTTGTTTTTCCATCATCCAAATTCTGATTCTTGTTTTTTCCTTTTTAACGACGAATTTTTCATCAATCACCCACACATCCTGACCCAATTTCAGATCTGATGGCACACTGCCTCAGATCTGAAAGTGGCGTCACAAGCACCATTTGGGGCTTCTCACTCACTCCATTTGTTTCATAAAAGCCCCTCTGTTTTAAATGGATTGCCTCAGTTTGTCAGAGCACTTTTGATCTGGATTTTAAAGGATTTTTACTCTCTGAAATGTTTTGACAGATCTGACAAATTGAAGGGATTTTTGGTTTTCATTGTAGGCAAGGATTCTGAGAAGTTCTCTGGTGACAGAGAACCAATCAGAAGAGCCTTTCATGATTCTGTTTATACTTTGTTTTGAATGCATTCGCCAGCTTCCATTAAATTTCCTTAATGCATTCTTAGTCTCTTTTTGCTATTTCAGAACTGCCATGCACTATTTGTGTTGATGATCATTTCTGTATGGTGATTCTCTACCCTAAGGAGTTTTCCATACTCCTTAAGGTTGCAAGAAACTGGGATTGTGTTTCTTTGGTTTTAATTGATCGAGCTAAGTCTTCCTTCATGCTGTCTATGGCATTAGGAAGACTAACTCAATGCCATTTGAGTTTTGATCTGAAAGGATGCTTCTGATAAGGTTTTTCCTGATGAGTATTTGAGCTGAATTTACATGAGATTTTCGTGAGATTTAAACCCCTTTCAGATTTGGATTTCAACTCTGTAAATTGTAGTTTGTTTTGAATTTTATCTTACTCCCAGTTACACAGCAATATGCTGCATCTAGCAGCTACATTCCCCTCTTCTCTAAACTCCCTTCTTCTCTAAATTTCCCTCTTCTCTGTAGAATACTTCCCCCCTCTTCAAGTGGACTAACTGCAGCAGCAGTTAGCCATTTGACAGTGGCTTAAGCCACTGCCACTGTAAACAACACATACTAAATACATTCTTCTTTTCTCCATCTCCTCTGACAGTAGCTGCGGCTGCTGTCTAAACTCAAATAAAAACTCAATCAACTCTAATTCCCTAACTTTATACAAAAGCCTAATGGCATAGACTTATTTTAAAACTGTAAATATACCCATTCATAGTATTATAACTATAACTATAGCATATCAGTTAGATACATAGTTATACTGTAAATATGTATAAAACCTGTACAGAAATTCGTATACATATGTAATCTATGTAAAAATATGTATATATACTAATCTAGTATGTATGTATTTACTGATTTATGTATATATGTATGTACAGATTTATATTTACTGATTTAGTAGCTAAGTTAATAAGTTAGAGCAATAATCAAGTAAATAAATCTATAAACTTGGGAATATATATATATATATATTAAGTAATTTAGGTTAGTCAAAGTATAATTATACCTAGTATAACTTACTGTAACTTAGTTTTAATTTTAAACACCCAGAATTGCTATTTTAGCCTAAATAAAACATAAATAAATTCGTAAAAATACAATAAAAATATGTATTAAAGACTTAAGTATGTAAGTTAAAACTGTTTAAGGTCAATTAGACCATTTACTAATTATTTTATAAGTAATTAACTATTTAATCACCTAAATCAACCTGTATAATCAGCCTAGTTTAGTGAATTTATTTGTATAGTAAATATATTTAAAATTCAAAATTAATTAATCAATTATGTAGTATTATGTAAATATTTTATTTACCATATTTTATTTTATTTTTTTTAATAATTTATGGCCCCCAAATCGAGGGCCAAAAACGCGCACAGACGCAGCTGCGTCTGGTTTCCAGCGCACGATGTGGCGCTGGAATAGCACCACATCGTGGGCTGCAAACCAAACGCAGCATATAAATATAATTTATGTTATATCTTAATCAGTCGTCATGGCGCCGGGCGCCCGAAACACCGCCTGTTATGTCTGATCCGATAACCCGATTTGTGCTGAACTCTGATATGTGATGATATTGAATATGTGATGCATGTGTGGGGCTGGAGGCCCGAGCGTGTGCGAACTTGTTGAAGGCGTTGGGCTGAGGCCCTGCGCTGATACGAAAACGTAATTAAGGCACCTAATCTGAGATTAGGGCGCGCTTAGTAGAGGTCTGGTCCCACCCGAAGGGTGCTGTGTATCCCTCGAAAAGTGCGCCCGCTAATTAAGCAAATTTTACACTAAGGACTCTCCACCGCAGCCTCTGAAATACCACACAGAACAAAATGAAAGGACAGACGACTTAAAAAAAGGATAACACAAGATAACAACAGAAAAAGACTCTGTACATACAGCAGTAGAATAAGTAATACACATACGTATAAGTAAACCCACATAATTACTGACAGAATAAAACGACACTATAAATGTCGCTAAAGACCTCAGTTTGCTTCTTTAGGTTGTATATAGTGTTTTCTGAGATTTAGCGACGTTTATATCTGTCACTAAAACTGATATATATGTCACTATAAATAAATGACTAGTAAGTTAAGTTTTCACACTATGGTATCCTAATGTAGTATGAACTAACATATTAGCGTTAATAGTATAACTTGTAAATACATAGTTTAGAGTATAATAATAGATTGTTTGATGCTTGTTCATAGTTAGTATTTTTTTTGCAAGCATTTCTTAGCAACTAGGTAAATAAAACATTCATTCATTCTTTAAATGTAAAGTTTCTTTTTGAATAAGAAGACAATTTTGGAGATAATCAAAGAGTGACCGAATTAAATTCAATAAATTGCCTCCCAGAGAACGACCTGGAACAAAACCAGTAAAAATTAGATAAATAAGCAAATGATAATAATGGTTGTAATGACTGGTACTCACCCATACTCACCACTATACGACATCCTTAATGTTATATTATACACCCTATACTACAACGACATGATCATAACAATAATTATTCACCATCATCAACCAACAATTTACACCATCATTAGGTACCTGGGTCTTTTGCCTTAGGCGGGAGCTTGCTCAAGATGATGGAGCTGGCTAGCTTCGATAATACGATACAGTTCCTACCTTTGATTCGTGGCTTACGCTTTGGTGTACATACATCTTTTAGGAATCGTGCGTAAGCCAGTACGTGGCGTATCGCATCCATCAAGGGGATGTTTATTTGGACCTGCTCAAAGAGCTTGACCAGGTCCTCCTCAAGTGTCATGGGTTTAGTTTTCTTCTTTCTCTTGGTTAAGGCCTCGGGAAATGGAACCTTAGATGGTTCCTCTAGAATTGGCTCAGGCTCCTTAGCAGGGATGGGCGTGTCCTGGATAACCAATCTAGGGTTAGGGTCTACATTCTTGGACGAGTTGTGGCTAGGAAAAGGTGGGTCCTGTGTTGTTTTGCCACTATAGGTGGTGATGGAATTTAATCCTGCCTAATTTTGGTTTGAGTTGGGCAAAATAGGTGTCTACTGCTGAAATCCAGAGTGTGAAGTTAAAACATCCATCCAGTCAGGTGATGGAGCAGAAGGGGCCTGATAAACAAAGTAAGCTTGGCCCTGATTTGGGTTCATAACTCACCTCTGGTTCGTCACGTTATTCGGGTTTGGAAGAAGCTGAGAAGGAAGTGTACCAGGCTAGCGAGCACTTGCCAGCTGGGCCAATTGATTTCATAGTTCAGAGATCTCTTCTTTGTGTTGTTTTTGCATATCAACCAAGGTCTGTAGAATCAAAGATGCCTGATCTTCCTTAGGTAGTCCTAATTGGAAATTTTGATTGGGCCTTAGTTGAGTGGGTTGATATGGTCGCTGGTTTTGTGGTCGGGATTGGAAATGGGATCTCGGATTCAGGTTCTTTCCCAACCATAAAAAGTTAGGATGATTACGCCATCCAGGGTTGTAGGTGTTGGAGAAAGGATTATTCTGGACGGCGTGGAGATCCTCGTAGGTTTGAGGAGCTCTAAGATAATCAGGGTACAGGGGTTCAGAGTTCCCCCAACTGTGGTGGGCTGACCCAGAGTTGCCTCCGAAGCCATAATCAGACGGGGGTGGATATGCATCCATCCCTGGAGAGTGCTAGATGTTGTGCGCAGCCTCCCTTCCCGTGGGCAGGTGCGTGATTGCACAGCAATCATAGGCACTGATTCGCCTGAATTAAGGTAGAACCTAGCTTAACATGGGCATTTTGCATGCATACACATTGTACTTTGCATCTTAGACGATTGATATGTTTTATACGTAATAATGTGCCATTTGAGAGGTATTAATAATTGCAGGTATTCCGGGGCTGCAGATGATTGATCCAACCTTATGGATCTGTTCGAAATAACGACGGGAGTCCAACGCTTCCAAGAGCGCATCAATTAGACTCCCGTCGCACCTTAAGGAGTCTGCAGAAGCAGGAGTCAAGGGGAAATTTGAAGAATATCTGGATCTCTGATGACAAATCCAACTGCACAGATGGATCTGGATCGATGTTCGTAGTCCAACAGCCCAAAAATCAACTTAATTGGAGGCCTACATCATCAGATATAAGGAGAAGAAGATGGACGACCACGATGGCACCATCGTAGCCGCCCCTCACCGTGCCCCAATCTGGAAAGGAGAGTTATGGGCCGTTGGATCGTCATCCAATGGTCGTGATGCAGCCACGTCGCCCACCTCCAGCCGCCTCATCAAGCGAGGCCGAGATCTCGACCATTGGATTCCCATCCAACGGCCGAGGGCAGCCGCACAGGAATTGGAAAGTGCAACAATCCGCACGCGTAGCGTAGCGGAGAGCACGCCTAACAGACCACACGCGACACGAGATCGAAACGTAATTAGGAGTCGGGTGCCCGTGGATGAAATTCCACCACCGAATCTTCATCGAGTGGATCAGCGGTGAACGCATGGCGAGTGCGGAAGCATTGGATGCAGATGAGCGCGATGACGCGCTCCTTAGGACTTCACGAGTGCTGAGCGCGCTCTTCAAGCCGTCCGATCGAGAGATCGGACAGCTGAGAATCCTTAGGACTTGAGGGGCGTTTGAGCGCTGAGCAACAGGCAGCAGACGTGCGGGCAAGCAGGAGCTGTCGGATTCAAATCCAAGGGCGCACAAGCTACCACATGGCAGCATCAGAATAAATAGAGGATAAAAGAAGGATTTGGAAGGCTTAATCAGGGTCGTTGATCTCCTGATCAACGGATCTAATTAATCTGAAGCCTTTGCACGGATTTAAGGGCCCAAATACCATAAATGCCCTTCACTAAAGCTATAAAAAGAGGCCTCAGGGCCCCCTTTGAAAGGCAATTCTCTTAAATTCTTCTTCCTCCTACAACTCTCTCTATTTCTTCTTCCCGTCTTCTCTGCACCCCCGTCTGAAGCGTCCGTTGGGCCACCCCGATGGATCATTGCTACTCTTCCCAACCTCTCCAAAAGGCCACCACAGACCACCCATGGTGCCCTCATTCTGTTACAATAGTAGTTGTTTACATTCATGTTTTTAATCTATTTCATATATCAAATTCAATCTCTTTGTGATGTGGATATTGTAATTGATTGTTTCTATTACCCGATTCTTATATTTAGAACAAACGCATGAAATCAAAAGTGCTTTCTGCCTCCCTGTGATCGATCGGGACTCACCAGTTCAGTTAATTATTTGCTTGAGACATATTTCATGCTATACTACAACGTGCTAATTTTCTACGCGATCTACACCACGAACAAATTGATACCATTGTCGGGGAGGCAAGGCGACTTTTCATTTTATCTCTACTATAGTATTTTTGTGTGTAGGTACAATGACACGAAGCGGCGAAAGAGGAAAAGCGGGTGCTGCAAAAATCAGGTGCACACATTCTTATTAGAAACACGGCCAGAAATAAGTGTCATCTTTAAAATTCAATAGTCGTGTTTCTGATGTTCCAAAAATCCTGAAATTTGGACTGGAACTAGATCTTCAAATTATCTTTCCAATGCCACCTTTTCCAAAAAGAAATTTCTTCTGTTGAATTTTTAAACATTCGTGGAGTACATACTTGTCAGATTGCTTCAAAACAGAACTTTTATGAACTTTAGAAATCAATTTTGACCGACATACAAATCAGATTTACTCACAATTTGTGAGGTTTGAAAGATAATTAAATTATATTTCATTATCATATTTTTACAAAATTTTTGGAGCATATGTGGTATTGTTTTCAATAGAAAAACTAACACGGGATCTAAATCCCAGATTTGACCCCTGGTTTGTTAAAAATTCATAACTAATTGTTGGAAATAGTAAAATCATTGGAAAAATACTCTCTGAAAAGCTTATTGAAAAAGAAATCTTCTTGCCAAATTTCAAATCATTTGGCTTCCATCTTACATTACAGTATATATTTGAATTCTGGTCGTCAATTTGAAAAAGAACTTAAAAGTGCATGAGCCTATAGGACCACATAGACTAACTTGGACTCTGACGAGCCCAAGAATTAGTCGGTGAGCCGAGTCACCTTGTGGACCGCCTACCATCTACTAAATTAAAGAAATAGGTTAAAAATTCACGAAAATATATCAAATAACCTGCATTTGGCTTGAAACTACTGGGTAGTTCCAACCTCTCTTGCAAAACCTGGTCTCTAAGCTTGCAGGATGGTGACAAACAACCGCAGCTATGGGGTAATGGAGTCGGAGGTGAAAGCTAAAGGAAGAAGCTTCCTCATAGTCCCTTCGTAACCAGACTAGCCGGGCTAGCCTGAAAGGTGGGAATTCCTTGCAGTCGGTCTCTCTCCGAATTTTTAATAACGCAAACTTAAACGAAAAATTAGATCATCTGATCTAAAGGACCACTCTGATTAACAAGGCCTTAGCCTTGTTCTGCTTGATTGCACCAACCCTTTGATTTGGTGTATGCAAGGAAGAAGGTCGTTAGGACCTAAACTTGTGGGACCTTGGGAGCCGAACCTAAGGCAGCAAAGGCGATTCTCGCCCGACCTCAGCAGAGATGGCTAATCCTGGTCCTCGAGTTCGTCAGGACCCTGAGAATCAGGACCTAATGGCTCATCTGGAAGCCAAGGTCGAGGAAATGGAACAAAAATACGAGCAGAGCATCGACCGGATTCTCACAACACTCGACAGGATGCAGCATCCACCACGCGGAGAACTATGGGACTTCTACAATCCGGCGACAACAATTATAGTACCTTAGGTCTGGATTCCCGCAAGCGGAGACGCATTCGAGTTGAAGCCAAATATCATAAGTCTGATTCAAACTCATTTCCATGGAAACTCGAATGAGGATCCCTTCCAGCACATCAAAGATCTGAGTCGGATTGCAGAGTCAGTTCGACCCAGGCATGTAGATATTGGAATTGTTCTCATGAAGCTTTTTCCTTTTTCTCTCAAGGATAAAGCTACTTATTAGTTCAAGACAATCGGGAGGCCAATTGGAGCCTAGGAGGAATTACATCACGAATTCCTCCAAAAGTTCTTTCCGGTCGGTCGAACAAATGCTATCAAGCGCACAATCATGACTTTTGCCCAAGGCCCTAGAGAGAAGTTGCATGACGCCTGGGATTGATTCCATGACCTTCTCAGGAAGTGCCCACACCATGGTGCACCCAAATGGCACCTCGCTAAAGATTTTACCATGGGCTGGATGACGCACATCGGTACCTAGCTGATGCATCTAGCGATGGGAATTTCCTCGCGAAGGACGAGAACAGCGCGTTTGAACTGTTTTAGTCCTTAGCAGAGAACTCGATGAATGCCACCTCAATGAACTAGTTCCAGCAACCTAGATAGCAACAAGTCAGTGTCCACAAAGCTCAAGCCGAGTCTGCCCGAGCCGACATGGACACTATCACCAAAAAGTTGGACAAGGTGGATCTACTCAATAAGAAGCTCAATGAATTAATGCGAGCAAGATCTGGATCTTCTGGAAGCACTGCTCCATCTTACTCCTCTCAAGAATCCTGAGCCCCCTCTGCTCGAACATATCCGTTCACTCAGGATGTTTTTTCTCCATCTCCACGGGATCCTGTGTACCAGGAACCCAAGAACAATGTGGATCTGGCATTGTACAATAAGGGTTACGCACCACATGATGATGCAAGTGTGTATTCTTTGATGAATTTACATCTGAGACGTCTTCGGCCTACGAAGATGTCAATGCTATTCAGGGTTACAGGCGTAACAACCTATATTCTGAAACATATAACCCCGGTTGGCTCCAGCATCCCAAGTTCTCCTGGTCTAGTAACCCATAGAGACCAAGTCAAGCTCCACACTACCAGACCAGACAATACGGGAATGCGCAGAACACGTATCCTAGGCAGCAGCCATTCCCATCTCAGCAGCAATAGACACGCTTTATCTATCAGCCGCTGCACCAAGCTACCAACTACCCTCCAAAGCGGGTCGACCCTTTGGAGTCTCTGAAGGAGAGTAAAGAACCATTCTGTTCTGAGCCTTTTAAGACGTTTGGATTGTCGGTCAGACGTCTGGAAATTGAAAATTTGTACGTAGCTTCATGTCTGCACACTGGCTGCGCGCAGACTGCCTTTTTCCCTCTTCCCTCTCTACCTTCTCCCCTGCAAAACCCTAGCCACTCCCTTATAAAACCCCTCTCCCCATTCCTCTCCTCCCCACTCCACCACAGCCACCTTCCTTCCTTCCTCTCCACTACAACGAGAGGGGTGAGCGCAAGAGAGGGTGCGAGAGCGAGCGACGAGTAGGAGAGGCAGCATGAGGAGAGGAGGAAGAGCTCGAGCTCGCGAGCTAGTGGGAGCTCGCCGGAGGACGCACGGCCGGAGCAGCGCGTGCCGGAGGAAGAGCGCGTCGAGGGAGATGTCCCCAACACTTTGCTGCAGCCAGAGGTGCAGGCGAGGGGGAGAGGCCGCGGCTGCGCGCGGCGAGAGGAGCAGGTCGGTCTGGTTCTAGGATTTTTCTAGAATCAGACATCTGGCGTGCCATCCAGACGATGGGTTGGACGTCTGGTGACGACATCGAATGTCTGAAAGCAATGTTCCTTGAAGGTATGCTCCTCTTGCTGTTACTGCCATGCAGGCCGCACCGCAGCTTCGATCTGCATGGCTAAAAGTGGATGATTCGCCTGTCGCTTGCAGAGATAGCTTTGGGAAGGCACGGGACACGCCCTCCCACGCATTTTGGACGTCTGGACAGCTTACCAAACGATCGAAAGCACTTCCAGACGACTGGAGGAGAGGTCGGACGTCTGGAGCTGGGTCCAGACGGTCAAGAAGGGGTTCTAGACGTCTGAGGTCAACGTAGGAAACTAAGGTGAGACTCTAGTTACTTTTATGACGTCTGGACCTTGTGCCAGATGTCTGATTTAGGTCTGCAGTCCTATTTTTGACCCGTTTAGGGTCCGTTTGAGGTCTGTTTTACTCAAATAAGATATCTGTGGATTCCTTGTAAGTTCCTCTACGTGTTAGAAAGCCTTATATTCTATTCTGAACTTTCCGTTGTGATATGTACCTTGGTATAGGACTTCGATCTGTTGCGTGTTCGAGGACTGCAGAGGCACGTGAGCCTATCGTTCGAGCCCCCAGTACTCCCAAATTGTTTGGTGGAGTGGTTTCCCCCTATTTTAATTATAAAACCTAGATGCACATGTGAAATTGGATGACTAGAAACCTAGGATGTGGCATGAATCCTAAGACGAGAAGTACTTGCATTGTTTGTATGCGTATTTGAGATTGCAATCTTAAATGAATGAATAGAAATGTGAACAATTGCCTATTAATAAACAAGAGCTGCCTATGAAATATGAAATGCCTGTGCTAGTTAGACAGATACCTGTGACATTCTTGTGTATATGCAAATTGTGGAAATACGAGATGCATGTGTAAAAATCTGAGAATGGAAATGTGAATGATGAAACCTAGTATGGAATAACATGGGGAATACGAGCATGAACCCTACGGTGAATTAGGAGAAAAGCTCCTGTGGATAAATAGAAGGGATCTGGAATGTGAGTGGGAAGTATGCTGGCTCTTGAGTACGTGGTACCAAGGAGAGCGACTGTCCCCTATTTATTGTAGAGCGGAGCTAGCTGCCCTTAGGTTGGGACCCAGGGTTAGGATTGGCCACTCTACACCGACTTCTTTGGCCCTCGCATACATTGTATCGAGGAGAGCTACTAGTGTAGGGAGAGAGCTAGCCACCCCACGGGGCTCGGGGTTCAGCTAGCCACCCTACACCGACTTGTTAGGCCCACTAGGCAAACCGAGATAGTTAGATGAGGGTGCGCGGACTGTGGAGGGGCGTGACCCTTGTTTGGTTCTGAGGGGCTAGACCCCTATTACTGAGAGGGCTAGGCCCTATACTATTCCGTGCTGTACTTTAGGCGTACCCGCTAGCGGAAACGACTGATCGCGTGCCAGTGCGGGGTAGCTACTTGTGTGCTTATCGCGCGTGCCGTAGTCACCGCTACGCTTGTCCATGACCTCGGGGTGGTTGACTGGGTGTAGGATCACCACGGGGGACTCTCCCGGCCAGGAAAGCACCATGTATGCCTTCTACTCTTCGAAAAAGACTGCAATCAAGATCGTTCCCATGAGGAACATGCGAGATCAAGAAAGAGATCTGAAAAGTAAACCAATTAGTGAAAAGGAATGACTTGTAAAATAAAAAAATCAGAAAAGATAAATTACCTGTTAGCTTTTACTGCTTTAGTTAGTTTGGTTACCACTCTACTCAGCGTTCGCTGACTACGTTTTTCCCGTACCCCTTCACAGGTCCAGGAGTTGAGCAACCCGAGCCGCCGGCTGCAGAGGGTGCTAGGCCCAGTCGAGCCCAGCAGTAGTTTTCTATTGTTTTACTTCCTTTTTGTTAATGAGTTCAGACTCTTGTTACCATTTATGTTTCTGTACTTTGTTTCCGCTTTACTGTTGTGGTGGTGATATGTACTGTTAGCAACTTTTACTTCCTTTACTGCTGCACTCTTTTATTGTTAGTTACTTAGCATAGTGAATGTGGTTTACTTTCCTGCTTTTTGGTTATTTCTTGTTGGACGACTGGGTCTTGGGATTAGTCGAGTCGAGTCGGTCTCGTGTCCTGTAGGGATTCTGGAACCGGGTCGTAACAAAGAGAAATTGCAGGCATCAATTCGGAAATCTACTCATGACAACCTGCAAATAATGACGGCAATGGCTAACCAAATACAGAGTATACAGAACACGCAAAATCAGATGATGCAGGAGCATAGGTCACAGGGAGCTTTACCCTCCCAACCTGTTCCAAACCCGAGATATGTGCAGAATCAGGGCGCCCCACCTAGATTTCAAGCACCACAGGGGTAGGCACACATTGTTCTGCAAGCACCTCCCGCACCACCTGGTTATGGGCTCGGTCAGCCACCTCTGTTGCCAAACCTTGTGTATCCAAACCAACCCGCTCCTTTGCCCCTTCATGAACAGCACGCCGATGCAAACGCTGTCACCTTAAGGAGCGAAAAGACAACACAGGACCCGCTACCTAAGGCAAGCGAGTAATGATTTTTCCTGCGCTCTACCGCAAGATGGCTCACAACCCTCTTCCTCTCACAAGCCACCTTCATTAGATAAAGGAAAGAAGCCCCTAGACCCTGAAATTCCTGTTCCTTTCCTACGGCTCAAACGCGAGATTCAGCACGAAAAAAGGACACGGGGAATTTCGAGGACCTAAAATCTATGTTCAAGGAGGCTCACATTCAGGTCCCTCTCCTCAAAGCAATAGATCACATCCCTGCTATTGCTAGGTTCCTCAAGGACTACTGTACTCCGAAGCAACAGCAGAGAATCGAACGACAGGCGGCATTATCTGAGGAATCTAGCGGGGTTATCTTAGCCAACTTACCGCCCAAAAAGGACCCGGGCACACCACTGATTTCCTGCTTTTTGCTGGATTCCCCTTTTGATAGGGCCCTTCTTGACTTGGGGTCGTCCATCAACCTAACTCCAACCACAGTATTTGATCGATTTCGATTCGAGGAGTTAAAGCCCACCTCGGTTAGCATACAGTTGGCTGACCGATCAATGAAAACGCCGAGGGGGTGATTGAAAATGTGATTGTAAAAGTCCAAGGATTCTGCTTTCTGTGGGAACATTGGGCTCCTCTGTAGCAACCCAATGGCACATTCATTTTCACTACCAGGGGTCTTAGATTATGATCCACATGGGACTGAGACTAATGACATACACATTTCATCCCATGGATTTGGTTGTAATGGGTGTTCATCTGCTTCCAATACCCCTGATCCTGACTATTCTATCCTATCTAACACTGATATCTTAAGGCAGGATTACATGACCACTGCAGGCGGATTCTCCAATAGTCAGGATCAGCAGATTTTCGTTGTTGTTTCCTCTCCTCCCCTGCATAAACCCTCTCCCCACCCTCTGCTACTAGAGTTACAACCCTTACTTAATTCGCTCAAATACGTGTTTCTGGGAGAAAGTGAAACATATCCCGTGATTATCAATGCTCACTTGAGTCTAGATCAGGAATACCAGTTGATCTCCGTTTTGCAAGCACATAGGGCTGCTATCGGGTGGGGCATTGTTGATCTCCACGGGATTCACCCCTCATATTGCACTCACCATATCTACACTGATGAAGGGGTAAGACCATCGAGACAACCTCAAAGATGCCTAAATCCAAATATGTTGGAGGTTGTCAAGAAGGAGATCATTAAATGACTGGATGCGGACATTATCTATCCAATTTCCAACAGCTAGTGGGTGAGTCCCATTCAAATTGTGCCCAAAAAGGCGGGACTCACTGTAATAAAAAGTGAATTGGGCGAATCCATCCCGATTAGCATCATGACTTCATGGCGGGTCTGCATTGATTACAGGAAGCTAAACTTAGCTACCAAAAAGGATCATTTTCCTTTACCTTTTATTGATCAGATTCTAGAATGGCTAGCCGGGCATAGTTTCTTCTGCCTTCTAGATGGATACTCCGAATACAATCAAGTAGCAATCAACCCGGAAGATCAAGACAAGACGACTTTTACGTGTCCCTTCGAAACATTTGCTTTTAAGCGGATGCCTTTCGGCCTCTGCAACGCATCAGCTATTTTTCAGCGATGCATGATGGCCATCTTTTCAAACATGATCGAGGACTACGTAGGAGTGTTCATGGACGACTTCTCCGTGTTTGGAGATGATTTTTCATCTTGTCTTGACAACCTCACAAAGATCCTAAGGAGATATATAGAAGTTAACCTAGTACTTTCAAGGGAAAAAAGCCATTTTATGGTGAGGGATGGCATCGTACTAGGTCATAAGATCTCCTCTAATGGACTCGAGGTCGACCGAGCTAAGTCAGAAATCATCTTGCGATTACCTTCGCCTAGCTCGATCAGGCAAATCAGACCATTCTTAGGGCATGTCAGATTTTATCAAAGATTCATTCGAGATTTCTCGAAATTGCTCGTCCATTAACTAATCTTCTGGTAACCGACACGCCTTTTGATTTCGACTCCTCGTGTCTCAGCGCTTTTGAGACCTTGCGAAGCGTTGTTTCAAGTCACCTATTCTCCAACCTCCCAACTGGTCTCTCGACTTCAAGATAATGTGTGACGCCTCCAACTTCACAGTCGAAGCCATTCTTGGCCAGCATCAAGAGCGCCATCCATTCGTAATATACTACACTAGCAAAACACTGAACGAGGCTCAACATAACTATACAATCACTGAGAAAGAATTGCTAGCTGTGGTATTCAGGTTGGAGAAATTCAAGTCATACTTACTCGGGTCCAAAGTTATCATCTACACTGACCATTTCGCCCTCCGACATTTGTTGGCAAAGAAGGACGCCAAACCTCGCCTTATCAGATGGATCCTTCTTTTGCAGGAATTTTATGCCGAAATCCGCGACAAAGCCGGAGCCCATAATGTTGTGGAGGATCACTTGTCTCGGCTAGACCCAAACTACATTCCGTACTCCCCGCCGATATCAAATCGATTTCCAGATGAGCTCTGTTGTCCATCAACTCTATTGAGTTTCCTTGGCATGCTGATATAGCAAACTATCTCATCACAGGCAGACTACCTACGGGATTATCCAAGGATCAAAAACTCAAATTTATATCAAAGGCTAAATTCTATTTTTGGGATGACCCACTGCTCTTTCGCATTAGGGCTGATCAGATCATCCGTAGATGAGTCCCTGATTCGAAAATCTCTAGTGTGCTATCCTTCTACCTCAGCAATGCTTGTGGGGGTCATTTCTCAGGCCGAAAGACCGCTGCAAAGATCTTGCAGTCAGGATTTTTCTGGCCAACCATTTTCAAAGATACACACGAGTTTTCCAAGTGCTGTAAGCGATGCCAGGCGATCAGTTCTATGACCCGGAGAGACATGGTGCCCCTCCAATCTATTCTCATCGTAGAAGTGTTAGACATCTGGGGCATCGACTTTATGGGCCCCTTCCCGAACTCGCATGCCTTTGAGTACATACTCCTTACAGTAGACTATGTCTCAAAGTGGGTAGAAGCTATCCCAGCAAAATGACCCGATCATAAGATTGTTATATCCTTCGTCCAGGAATTCATTTTTGCGAGATTCAGAGTTCCCCGCACCCTGATAAGTGATGGGGGAAGTCACTCATCCATGCCCATTTCAGGTCATTATTGGAGAAATACGGGGTGCAGCACCGCATTGCTACCACGTATCACCCACAGACCAATGAGCAAGCTGAAGTATCAAACCATCAAATCAAGCTTATCCTTCAAAATACGATTAAACCTAATAGGAAGGATTGGTCCGATCGGTTGATTGATGCACTATGGGCATATCGGACCGCGTACAAGGCCCCTTTCAGAATGTCGCCATACCGCATGGTGTATGGAAAGGCCTGTCACCTTCCTATGAAGTTGGAGCACCGTGCCTTTTGGGCAGTGCAAAGGTGTAATTTTAACCTCGAGGCCGAAGGTTATGAAAGGAAGCTCCAACTCATTGAGTTAGAGGAGATTAGACAGGAAGCATACGAGAATGCAAAAATATACAAAGATAAGACAAAAGCTTTCCATGATTGACACATCCGGAGGAAGGAGTTCACACCTAACCAACAGGTCTGGTTGTTTGACTCCCGACTCAAATTCTTTGCAGGAAAGCTCAAGTCCGAGTGGACTAGGCCATTTTTTGTGGTCCACCTGTATCCTAACAGGACGGTCCAAATTAGAGACCCGAAAACTGGGCATGTTTTTACGGTTAATGGCCAGCGCCTCAAACCATTCTTTGCCAAGGAACCTCCTAATGCTGACGAAACGATACATCTTCTTGAGGACGTGTAACTGATGAGTTGCCCAGCTGGAGGCATTAAACTCAGCATGTGTACATATATACATACTATATATACATAGCATATTTCATTTTCGCATATTGTTTCTCATATTGTTTTGCATATTGTGTATGACATTGCAGTGATGGCATGAGCTGAACGACAACTCGGAAGCAGTTTTAGGTGATTTCTATCCACATAAACCTTTCCTTATTTCTTTTATTCATGCATAAGGACATGCAAACACTTAGGCATGGGGGGACGGGGGGTAGTCCATAAAAACTAAGAATTTTCTGCCAACTAGTGGGGGATTAAATTATTTTATTAAGAGGTTTTATTAAAAATTTATTCTTTAGTAGATTCCTAAGCTTAGAATCCAGTATAACCTCACATCTGCATGTAGAATTTGCAATTGATCCACTGTGAAAATCGAAAGACATCTCTAGTTTGTCGAGAAGAAGCATTGCTTCTTCTCCTGAACCCTTGGACAGCAATCAAGGAGTCAGGTGAACCATCTTCTAATAGATCCACCAAAACATATGTGAGATGAGAGTAGAGAGTCTACTGGTGCTCTAAGGCTAGTGTAAGGAATCTTTAATCTTTAATAATTGAATAATGACATTTGGAGTTAGGCATAGTTTTCGCTCTCAGTTACTAATTTTGTGAGAAATTCCGTACGAGAGCCACCAAATAAGGCAAAAACACAGAGAGCGAGTTCTGATAAAACTAGGACTGAGGTGGATGGTCACAACCGTCTTTTATGGAATCTTCGACTCAAGGAGGGTACTGATGTCAAGGTCAAAAATATATCATCCTATCTGTTCCCTACCCAGTGCCGAGAGTAGACACTTCCACCAAATAAGCCACCCGAGATCCTGTTGGTCATCCCCAAAAATCCCAAATAATGCCTCATAAATAAAAGTATGTATGTCTCGTTGAATTATTACGTTTTGTTATATTGGTAACAACATTGTGCCAGTAGATATATATATATATTGATAGAAAAAAAAAGAAGAAAAAGAATACAAAAGAGATATTTGCTTGTGAAAAAAAAAAAGTGTTATGTTAAGAAGTTTGAGTTATGTAAGTCAAAATGTATTGAGGCAAAAACACCTACCATCCCCACAAACCACCAAATACAGCCTTAACCTATTTTTCTATATTTTTGACCGCCTGAATACGAGTTGAGTCTGACTTAGTCGTAGGGTTATTAAAACCTAATTAAAGTGTAATGCCATGTAAGACCACCAAATACAAGTGCAAATTTGGTAAGATGTGAGCCCTTCTCTAAGTTAAAAAGGAAGAGAAAGAAAAGGAAAAAGGAAAAGAGAAAGAGAGAGAGAAAGAGAGAAAAGAAAACGTACAAAAGATTAAAGAAAGCAAAGTAGCGCTGTGTGCACTTTGCTAGAAACAATGTGGGACTTTGTTAGCGTGCTAAATAACACGCAATTACATGAGTTTGTGCTGATTTTAAGGATCTAATTAGGTATTAAATAATTAATTATTTTACAATTAAATTATATGTACATGTAGCCAATACATAAGATTACTTATTGGTATAATTTATTTACATTCATTAAATATATAAATATATTTAAAAATTAGTTAAAGTTAAGGATAAATACAAATTGAATTTAAGCTTAATTACTTAATTAAAGTATAAATTAATAAATTGATGGTGCAATTGACTCTAAAGTTAGTTAATTTACATTATTACCTAATTAATAAATATCTTTGATTGATTTTTATTGATTTATTTCTATATTTACACATTTCATATACACGGCTTATTTATATACATATATAATACAATATAAATACTATTCTACAGTATAAATAGGGTTATAAACATATTGGAAATACATTAAATTATAATATACAATGCTACAACATAATTTACTTCACTATTTCACTAATTTACTAATATAGATTAATAAGCTTAATAATTTACCTAATTAACTTATAAATATAATTATGTACAATATCTAAGTAAATAAATAAATATAGGGATATACTACTGTACATAAGAATTATTATAAGTTATATATAGAGATATGGATATGTTAATAAGTACATTTATATAGCTATTTATATTTACATATAGATTATATGCATATGGTTTAAATAAATATATATAAATATGTTATTGTACTATATACTATGTAACTTAACATAAATATATATCTAAATACATAAAATAAATATATAAGTTATTTACATACTTTATATACATTTAAGTTACTATATACAATTAATTTATGAATATATACAAGTATAAATACTATTTACATAGGTATTTTTATAGGATTTTGGAGTTTTTCGGATTTTTGTTTTGTTTTTATGTTTATAGGAATAAAGGAAGAGGAGAGAAAGTTCAGAAGAAGGGAAGTAACACTCTCTTTGTACTTTTGTTTTTGGTTTTTCTTTATTCAAAAACCTGAGAAGTATGAACTTTTGCAGGTATGTTCTATCAACAAATAGACTCAAATTCTAAATCTAACTATACACACACCTAAAATTAATCCTAATCTCATTCAAGATAGTTTTATTTTATTATTTACACTAACTATCTAATTATCACCCTAATTCTTGCAATAGAGCAGAAAATAGGCCAACTAAAGGTTGAAAAATTAATTCAAGCCCTAAAAATACCACAAAAATTTTGGAAATAAAGTTTGAAACATGAAAAACTTCCAAAAATTTTTAAACACCTAAATCAAATTCTAAACACATGATTTTTCATTGAAATCACCTTAGAACATTAGTTATATAATTATCAGCTTCTCAAGTTGCTAACAAGGATTTCTAATGGGATTTAACATGCGTTTTAGTTCATTTTAAGGAAAGATAAAATCAATCCATGCTTCTAATGACTAGTTCTATCATTAAACTCTTCAGAGAACATTGAGATTTAAAACAAGGCCAGGAACTGATTAAAACTTGAATCAAAATCTAATGCAATCCTAACTTCTCTCCAACTACAACTGCTATCAAAGAATTAGATTAGGCCTTCTCAAGTCTGATGTGATATAATTCATGGCTCTCAGAGACATCTGGAATGTAATTGAATGCTTTTCCCCTCCTAGACAGTTCATTACAAATTCAAGATCATGTAAATCTCAATTAAAATCCATAATACAAACCTATCAACAGTTCGTGTAGATAAAACAACTACTGGATACTGACAAAGACTTCTCAAAGTGAAATTGGGCTCAAATCACTATAGCAAATTACTCAAAACTCATCGTCTAATCATCAAAACATTCATCTAAGTAGTCGTAATCTATCGTCAGATGGTTTGAAACTCACAGAGAAACTGATCAAGGATTGAAAACCATCAAAACCCTAATATGATCTTTACCTCACATTATAGACAATGTGAAGATGAGAGATCAAATTAGGCTTTCTAAATGCATTAAAACTACATCCTAACCCTCATTGTGATCATCCAAGTCCATTGCAACTCCCAAAAGTCCCAGTAAAACCAATTTGGATCAAATCCAGTTATTGCCCAGCTAGGCTCTTGATCTTGCTTCGCCAAGATGACTTGGTCATCTAGCATACCTGCACACTATTGATTGGTGTGCAAGGATCCATTGTGACACTATAAAATCACTCAGGTCATCGTGAGGGTATCTATTCAGTGCATCAAAATCCTATACCTTTGCTACCCAGTGAGAGAAAACTAATATCAATGGAGAAATTTGGGTGCGAAAGAATCAACCATTAAAAATCCAATTAAACCAATCCAAAACAATTGCATTCAATATGATTAAGATTCAATCAACTCGATTTAATCAATTGAATCAAATTCATGATCAATTGCTCATGGAATCCCTCAATCAATCGCAAAAATCAAATCCAATTTAATGCATGTCTTGAATTCCGCTCATTTTAACTAGGGGGAGGACCTTGTGAACAGATGAAATGGATGGGAAGCCCTCTAGATGATTGGGCGCACCATTAGATCCGGGAGCTAGTGAGCTTCAGATCTAATTGTGGCAGTTGTGCAGAAGATGCTATGGTGATCAAATTATTGAGGAAAACGAATGAAGGCGATCATCAAAATGAGAAAGAAGATGCATGAATCGAAATGGTAATGTGCACTAGCCTCCCTAATCTGAAGTGATTAGAGGAGGTGGATCGTGGGTGAGAGAACAATAAACATTAATCTATGCTACTCTAAACTAAGCTAATGCGATTAAACGATGAATTCTAATCTAATCTACTAATCTAAGCTATCTAATCTAAGAAAGCAATAAAATCTTAACTAATTGGATGAATGGAACCTGAGATAAGTTGCAGTGGGTGGCTACGGTGATGAAGGACAATGAGAGAACTCCAGTGACGAAGAGCTCTCTAGTGTAGCTCCAAATTGCCCTTAGGCATCTCGAAATCCTTAGCAGCAAGGATCGAAGGAAGAGAGAAGAGGTGTCTCTGTTACAAGCACCAGATGAAGGGAGAAGGGAATCGGAGTGGGAGTGAATGGCCAACTTGAGAGGTGTAGTGGGGAGCTGGTAAAGAATCTTAGGTCGAGTGTGGAGCTACTTAAATAGGCTTAGGGGCTAGGAATGATCGAGTAGTGTAGGTCAAGGCCATTGGGGATCGACAGCATGGGAGAGAGCTGAGGGCGTGCAGTACGGAATTAAGACAAATAAGAACCGTGGGATGTAATCTGGAAATGGGTGGGAAGGAGGCGAAACCAGTTGTAGGAGGTTTGGTGGAGATCCACCATTAGATCAATGGTGGAAAGAATGGATAGCTTAGAACACTTGTGTTCTCAGTGCAAAGCAGCTAGAGAAGGAGATGCATGGTATCAGGTGTTTCAAGTTTTTTGCGGTGAAGTCCTTCAACAAACCAGTGTGAAAAATATTACAGGAACCCATAAGTGATGGAAATCAATGTAAAATAGTCCCTAAGAAGTTGGAAATAGGTCCCTGACGGTTTTTAAGTGAATAAAATGTGAAGGTTTTGTGTATGCATGAAGGACTTAAGTGCAAAATCTTGATTTCAAGGCCCTAATGGTGTCAAAACCTCATGAAACTTTTATGGCAACTTAATTGAACATATTAAAACATAAACCAACCTTTAATTTTTGCATTCAAGCTCAAATTGTGTTCAATTGATATTTAATACACCTATATGCATACTTATGTATAGAATCTCTCAAAATAGACTTAATTGTGCATTTTTAACATAGGTTTGATGTTTTAGGTCATTTTCCAATATTCCAGACTTAACCCTTTTATTGCGTTAATTGATAGTGATTTAACCTCGTTTCTAGCTTAACTTTGGCATTCTAGCTATGATGAGCCACACCTTATCAGGCTCTATTTCAAATCTTTTTAATCTTTTTTTTTTGTACTTCAACTAAGGAATTGGAATCTACAACTGGGAAGTTATGGCAGATCAGTAGGAGATCCCAAGAGTCTTGATGGGGAAATCATCTACACAAGTACGAATTCTAGTATACAGGGCACTTCTATCAAGTTGGATGAACCAACTTTCTTTTATGGTATACATCTTTCCCTCGATTTGTGGGTTCCCATTGAAAGAAATACATCCTTACAAGGGATGAATCTGCAATAAAGATTGATGATTGGGAAGAAAACAACGATTAGATGGCCACTTTCATGCTTAATAACATAGAGACCATTGCCAAATATAGGTTATGGCATATTCATCTACGAAGAAGACGTAGGAGGTGTTACATGAGATGCACTCCCATAAAAGCAATATCACTCGTCTCTAGTGGGTGATTAAGGAGTTCATACATTCCGGAAGGGAATGATGCCTCTGCCGGAGTTTTATGGTACTGTGAAGAATTTATGGGATGAACATGATATTCACCACACCCTCTCCTCAGACATTTCTGTTATGACGAAGCAACGTGAGACCATTAGATCTATTCAGATGCTTTCTACTCTTGGTCTAGAGTACAAGGTGGTAAAGGATCAACTCATGATGTTGGAGGAGATTCCTACATTGGTCAAATTTATGCTCACTTGTCATGCCTGGAGGTTTTAGATCCTATCCCTCCTTCTAACTCATCTACCACGGCATCTATACGTTGTGGTTAGGGGTTCTCTGGAGGAAGGGGGAGAGGATGAACAGCTCAAGGAGGAGGTCGTGGTTGTAGATGCACAGGTTTGTTTTGTGAGCCCTGTCACAAGACAAATCATATTGTTGATCGTTGCTTGATCAAGCATGGGTTTCCTCCAAGCCATCAGGCAAACTAGGTTGCCTATAAAGGAGGAGGTCATGATGAAGTGTGGCTCAAGTTAAGCTAGAAATTGAGTCAAAACACTATAATTAACTTAAGAAAAGGGTTAAGTGTGGAAATTATGGAAAATGACCTAAAATATCAAATTTATGCTAAAAATGCATAATTAGGTCATAATTAAAGAGATTTTATATTAAGTGTATAAATGGCTTAATCAAATGTCAATTGAAATAGTTTCTAATATGTTCAAATCACTTGCCATAAAAATCTCATGGAGTTTTAACACCATTTATACCTTGTATTTGATGTTGTTCACTTAGGTCCTTTGTATATAACAAGGCCTTTACATTTTATAAGCACAAAAAGTCGTAAGGACTTTGTTACAAGACTTCAAGGACATCTTGGTAATAAAACCTATCACTTATGGGTCTTTGCATAAATGTTCTACCACTTCATTGAAGGGCTTCTATTGTAATTTTCCCAACACACCTACTACTCCTTTGGCTATGAACACAAAGAACATAGCCATTCCAGCCGTCCATACTATCTTTGATTGATCCTATGGTGGATTCTCATCCTACCGCCTATGGCCAGTGCCCACTTCTTCACGCCACTCTCCAGATCTCATCTAACGGTCCTATTTTAATATAAACCCTTACATGCTTCCCAGATCCATCTTTGGCTATTGATCCCCAAGGGCTTGTCACCTATGAATGCTAGTCACTAATGTACAACTACCTTACATTGTTAATATGTCGTTGTTAAGTCGTAGTATAGTGAGTAAGATAGTTGTCATATTTTTATAATTTATACTGGTTTAGAGTCCAGGTCGTTTGCTGGGAGGCTAAGTTAGGAAAACATTCACCAATTATTCTTTATTTATTCTTGTATTCTTTAAATTAATAATAAAGATCCAATAACTAATAACTTAGACTTAACTTAGAATACATACTTAACCTAAATGTAATTATTTAGTTAAGTTGTATATAACTTATATTACTTACTAATAAGTTAGTTAATACTAACATAAATTGACTACTTAGCTTATCAACTTAACTGCTTATAAGTTAATCTATAACTTACTACTTAACTTAATTACTTAACCTATGTACTACTTATATAATTTACATAATACTTAAACTTAAATTATAAACTACTTAACTTAGTTAATCACTTAAATTATTTACTTAATTAAGGCTACTATAGGTTAATGACATAATTATATAATTAGAATATGTTAATTACATGAATCAACTTCAAAAAGTAAACAATATAAACATGGCAATCAACTCCAATTGAATATAAAGAACATTCTCTAAAAAGATTGAAAGAATTAATTCCCTTACTTAAGAAAATGTTGTTTTACAACAACCATTTAAGGTTTTAATTTTCAACTAAGCACAGCCAATGCTCTTAAGCCAAAGCCTTATAAATCTAACTAAGTGTTCAAACACCTAGCCTATTAACCACTTCAGCCTCTCTTCTTCTCTTTTCACTTAAGCCTCCCTCACCAATATAAGGAGCTACCCATTGGCCCTGCGACACCCATCGGTTCCCTCCCCTGTTGAGTTGATCCCTTCTTCCCCTTCCAACTCCAATTCTCCTTCCTTCCTCCTCTACCTGTGATAGGGGTAGTGATCTCCTCCACCCTTCATCCATGTTGCTATGGATCCCATGACTCCCGAGGACATCCTTGAGCTTCTCCTTCTATGAGTTTTCATCGTTGGAAGCTTCTCATCCCCTTCATCGCCATAGCTACCTGCTGTGGATCCTCAAGGTCCCATTCATCCATTTAGATTAGATTTACATGCTTCCCTAGCATAGATTAGATTAGATTAGATAGTTTATATCTAGATGTAATCATTTGATTGTCTTATATCAAAATAGATTAGTATAGAGTAGTGTAATTGGTCTCCTCTGTCGATCCACCCTCACTGATTAAAGAGGGTGAATTCACCCACTCACAACAATCCATTAATCTTCCCCACCACCCCATGATCACATTCACACACTTCCTTTAATGTTTTGAACATCAGATCACTTCATCCATCAGGACCACTATGAGACCTGAAGCTCTCTAGCTTCTAGATCTTATAGTGCATCAATTCCACCTGGAGGGTCTTCCATTCAATTCATTAATCCACAAAGGCCCTCCCTCTTAACTGAATTGGTTTAGTTTGATCAATTGCAGTGGATTTGGTTTTCATGTTTGATCGCAAAATTTGAGATCCAATGTGGATTTAATTTGATTTAATTAGTTTAATTAAGTCGATTATAGCTTGATTGAGTTGATTGCGATGATCTTGAGCTGTATCAATTAGATTTTTATCGCATTGAGGCATGACCCACTAAGGGCTAAGCCCATTATGGGCAGCCATCGGGCAAGTTGGGCCACTACTGTCAACTGTCGATTTGGTCCCATATGGGACTGTTGATTCATTTCGGGGTGGCCCAACACCATTTATTTAGACTAAGTGTTGGGCTTAAAGAAAAAATTTTGACTAAGAATTAAGAAGAGGTAAACTAGAGAGATTGAAGGCAAAAATTTGGTTAAGTGTTGAAGAATAGTTAAGAAGAGACTAAGAAGAAGATAAGATTAAGAAGTTAAAGTTAAAATGTAAATTAAACCATTCTTTTTTCTTTTGTGTGTATAGTGTTTGAAGCAAGGTTGTATATAAGACTTCCTTTATTTATTCTTTTTGCTTATTTTTGTATGTAGCTAATGTAGTTGGAAATAAATAGATACTAATAATGTAGGTATAATTAGGTGTAAATTAATCTAACCTAGATTGACTTAGTGTTTTTAAGCCTTTACTTTGTAGATATTCTTAAGGTTTTATATATTACTAACATTTGCTTATATATCTCACTTGTATATAATTGATTCAGATTAATTTCTTGTATATAAATTGTATAGATTCTACATATGCATTTGTAAATAATATCATATTTTTGGAATAAAAGACGGATTTTGGATCATAGAGAGTGATGTATATCAATAACTGCCTCCTAATGAATGACTTGGAATAAAACCAGTAAAAATTATATATGAATAAAATGGCATCCGCCTAGATTGCGACATTATACTACAAATATGATTGTGACATTAATAAACCCTAATTAACAAGCATTCCAAATCTTCAATCAGGTCAGTACCAAGACGAGGAGCATTCTGCTTCCCAAATCACCATCTCCAAGGAAGAGTAGGATTGACTTATCTCCTCACAGTCTACGTCTACAAATGGAGCATCTATTTCTCACCAAATGGGTACTATTGCCAGTGCTGGGAGTGTTCGTCAATTGGCCTAGTTTGTTGATTCAGGTTTTTCCTCTCACATCATAGGTGATGCCTGATAAATGTTAGTTTATCATCATTCTTATGCTCTAAAACACACCTAACTCTTAGGATCTTAACTTTGCAATTAGGTTTTTGGGTTACATTTAGGCATTTCTTAGGATAGGCATGCATTACACTATTTTTGTTATTTTGACATCTTTATTTAAGTGTTAGGGATGAACAGACAATCAAATATCGCAAACCCTAGCATCGAGAAAGGCAGAAGATGAAGGAGAAGCCTAATTCAGCTGGATCTTAGCTGAATCCAGCTCATCTCAACTGGATTCTAGCTCTTTTCAGCCCAACCTAATTGGGATCAACTCACCTCAGATAGATGGCAGCTCAGGCCAGCTCATCTCAGCTCCATTCAGCTCACCTCAGTTGGATGCCAGCTAAGTCCTGCTCAACTTAACTGATCCCAGCTCCATTTCAGCTCCTCCCAGCTCCATCCAACTCATGGAAGCTCCACCTAATCAGGCTTAGCTACTATTGTCAACTAACTAAGCCTGGTCAGATGAAGAAGTCCTTAACCAGTTTAGGTCAGCTCAAGTCCAACTCTCGAAGACTCAACTCAGCTCAACTTGGTTGAGCTTAGCTATTTGACCTAAGCTAGCTAGCTTAGTTAGCTAGGTAGTCTTCAGGAAAGTCAGACCCAACTCACCTCAACTCACAACAGCAGAAGCCAGCTTACATTAGCTTGGCTTAGTAGCTAACAAAGAACTAGCTAGCTAATGAGCTTAGATGTAGTCCTCTTCAACCACTTCCAGCCCTAAAAACAACATACAGCTCAAGTTCTCCTCCCTGCAACAAAACCCTAGCTCCCTCCTCTACTCATCTATTAACTAAGCTAGCTTAGCTAGCTAAGCTTAGCTCCACCTCTACTACCCTTCCCTTTTGCTGCCACCACTAAGCATCCCTTAACCCCATCACCACCACCAAAAGACACCTAAAAGTGGTGCCAAAATCAACTATAACTACCCCCTTTCTTGGCACCAAAACACCACCAAATCTCCATGATGACTCTACAACTAATAACATTAATTACCTCAACTAGAGTCAATCTCGAGGACACATGCGCATTAATATCACGCTATAGTGGGTTTAGGAGCATTGCATGCATTCTGTAGTATTTATGATAAGATTGCTTAGAATTAAGGTTTAATGACCTGTTGTACAAGTGCATATTGAAACAGGTCTCAGATGAGCAATCAAACATACGTTGGATCCGGATCAACGAATGGAGTCCAACATACTCAAAATTACCTCAATTCGACCTTCGTAGCTCCCACAACAAGTCCGAGAAGTTATGACCGTTGATCTGATTATCAATGGTCCTCATCACGCCATGTGGCACCCGCTCCGACCTTCATAGTGCACCAGCATCGGTTCCCTCATCGTGCAACATCCACCGTCAGATCTGCATCCAACGGTCGCCCACGTGCGCACACCTCGTCATCCTTGCAACCATTGGTGAAGTGTAGCACAGCAGGTGGGCGAGGCGTTTGCAAACGAGTGGTGCAGGATTGAGACTTCGGGTGCCTCAAATCAGCAGAGCGGAGGTTGGGGTGCAAAATTGGATCGCCCGATCGTCGATGTGCGGCTGAGATCTCGGCGACGTGGATGCACGAATGAAGCACACGCTGCATGCACATGATAACGTGCAAATCAACGCACCATCGTATGCGTAGCAAGGAGCACGATGCTTAAGTCGTTTGATGAGATGTCTGTCGTCTGATGGCGATCCAAAGCGTTGATCCAATGGCCAACAGCATGTCCTGCGCGATGGACGCGATTTGAGAAGTTGCTCGGTGCGATCTTCATGCAACTGTATCACTCAATCAAGATCCAACGGCCAGCAACGTCCTGCGCCAGCAATGCTTCGCCAGCTGCTGCCTTCACGCCTTGCTAGTGGGAGAGAAGTGATGCTTTAGCAACATCCAAGGTGGGTCTTCAGCGACGTTTTAAATGTCGTTGTTGACCCATGCATGCAAACACACCCTCTTCCACCACTATATAAGGACCTACACACCCATATCTTTTTACCATCTACTACCAAGCAATTCTCCCACCTCCATAGAGCTTCAAAGAAGGTCCCGGAGCTATTGAGCTATAAACGAAAGCCCCTCCACCACCGTGGCTGCCTCACCTCTCCATTTAGCTGCTAGTTTTCTTTAATGTTTATGTTTGATTAAGCATTCCTTTAGCTTTATTGTTAGACATTTGTGCTTATGCAATAGAATTCGTTATCTTGTTCCATATTCTACTATTCTATGTTTTAAGCAACGACATTAGTCTACCTTCTTTTAGCAATCAATTTCCCCTATGGATTTATAACCTATCATCTCTCTCTCTTCTCTCTCTCTCTCTATTCTTCTCACAAGCAAACCAAACAACATATTTTGTGACATTAAAACGATTAATTGATCCAATTTCTTACCTCCCTGTGTTCGACATTCGTACTCACGTACGATTATTCTTATTAAAATTGAGGTCGTAAGCGCATGCTACAATGAACTACTTAACCTAATGTGTTTCACAACATCACTCCACCATACACCTACCCTCCTAAACCATCTAAACCCTACATCTTTTCCCTCCAAAAACCCCCTTCTTGAAATCTTCCCTTGGCGCCAAACCTACCCACCTCTTCACCATATAACCACCCTACAATTGGCGCAAATAACCCCTACAACCCACCTACAAATTGGCACCAATTCCACCTACAATCTCCACCATCAAAACATCACCAACCCTAATCCTGTCCACCCATTTTTGGTGCCAACTTCTAAAAACCATAGTTGGCACCAAAACATCCTAACCACACCTTAACTCCACCTTCTTACACCCCCTCACTTAGTGCCATTTATCTCCCACCATAGATCCCATAACCACCACAACCAAACACCATCCTAACCCTTCATCACCCTTCACGCCATCTAACCCTAGGTTAACCTTAGGTGGTGACAACCCTTCCCCTCCTATCCTATATAGGTCACCTATAACCACCACCAATATACCATTTTTGGCTTACATCAATCTTCTACCCATACCTACCAAATTCGGCCAAGGAAGAAGGAGGAAGAAGTTGATCAAGGAGACTACCTTGTTTCCTTAGAGTTCATCTTATTCTTCCCTTCCTTCTTGTTCCAAAGCCAAGGAACACCATTCAAGAGGGGCGACCTGGCAAGGAGGAGGCTAGGGTGGTGGACGTCCACCCTTAGCAGGTTCAGAGAAGAGGAGCACCTCAAGGAAGGAGCAAGGAGAAGCTTTTCTAAGTCCCGGAGCATCTGAACTTGGAGCAAAGGCTTTATTCTTCATCATCATCATTTGGGAGATTTTATTTTCTTTTACTTTTATTATTTTGTAGTAGAAGCATTTCTCTACAAGTGTTTTTTAAAGAAAAGTTTTCTCCCATATCAATATAGTTGCCTTTTGCCATTTTTTTCTGTGTTTTAATTCAAGTAGTGTTTACTTAGTGCACTTAACACTTCCTTCCTAATTACTTTAGGTCTCTCGTGCCTAGAGTGAGTTTACAAAGGTCAGATTTTCTTTTGTTTCAATTCCACGCTTTGATTTCATTATCTTCAAGTTTTGTTACCCTAATTATTCTAAAACCCTAAAAGCAACAAAACAAAAATACAAAAAAAGAATATTCTAGTTTTTGTAAGAGAGAAATTACTTTTGAAAACTAAAAGTTACCTCCTTCGACAACCCTAGATACTCATCCTATCTAGGTTTTATAAATTCAAAAGTGATTGCGAAGTTGTGCGTTACAACTAAAATTTGCATTTAGAAATCACGCGATTTTTCTCATCAATGCCACATATTCTTTACTCTTCACACTCTTACCTCTTATGTTCATGTCAGGGTGGCAGATGGTGCCTTGTCACCTATTACAGGCGTGAGTGACATTCCTTGTCTCAGTCCTTGTCCCTTACAGATGTGATGCATGTCCCATAATTTGCTCTTAATTTGATGTCTATCTGTCAGATTACTAAAGCCCTAAATTGCCAAGCAGTTTTTCATGATCATTTTTTCTATTTACAAGACCTCTAGACGAAGAAGCAGATTGGTGGAGGACTTGAATAGAATGGCCTCTTTTACCTCTACCACCATCTATTACTACAGCTTGTGACACATCCACTCTTCAGTGGCACCTCTGCCTAGGATACCCTGGTATCTAAGTTCTTCGTTGTCAATTTCCCGACATACAGCTTCCTATTTCTTTTTCGATAATGATTGTCAACTTGGCAAGCACCATAGGGCATCCTTTCTAAATAGAAATAATAGAACTGAGTCTCCTTTTTCTTTAATTCATGTAGACTTATGGGGCCCCTGTAGGGTCCGCAGTGTTAGGGGTTTTTGCTATTTCTTTTATCTTTGTTAATGATTATTTTCGTGTGTTGGGTCTTTATGATGAAAGAGAAGTCTGAAACCCTGATATGGATTAAAAATTTTGTGAATAAAATAAAGATTCAGTTTTCTACTCTTATTCGTACGTTCAGGACTGACAACGAACTTGAGTTCGTGAATTCAACCTTATCACAATTTTTTCAGTCCGTGGGGATTATCCATCAAACATCTTGTGTTCATATGTTATGACTCGGTTCCCGAATCCCTACAGGACACAAGACCGGCCTAACTCAACTAATCCCAAGACCCAGTCATCCAACAAGAAATAACTAAAAAGTAGGAAAGTAAACCACATTCACTATGCGATGTAACTAACAGTAAAAGAGTACAAGCAGTAAGGAAAGAAAAGCTGCTAACAGTACATATCACCACCACAACAATAAAGCAAAAACAAAGTACAGAACGTAAACAGTAACAAGGGTCCGAACTCACTAACAAAAGAAAGTATAACAACAAGAAGACTACTGCTACTGGGCTCTACAGGGCCCAGTACCCTCTACAGCCGATGACTCGGGCTGCTCAACACCTGAACCTGAAAAGGGTTATGAGTAAACAAAGTTAGCAAACGCCGAGTAGAGTGGCAACCAACTAACTAAAGCAGTAAAAGCTAACAGGTAATTTATCTTTTCCAATTACTTTATTTCACAAGTTATTCATTTTCACCCATTGGTTTATTTTTCAGATCTCTTTCTTGATCTCGAATATTCCTCGTGGGAACGATCTTGATTGCAGTCTTTTCCAAAGAGTAGAAGGCACACGTGGTGCTCTCCTGGCCGGGAGAGTCCCCCGTGGTGATCCTACACCCAGTCAACCATCCCAAGGTCACGGATAGACATAGCAGTGACTACGGCATGCGTGATAAGCGCATGGGTAGCTACCCCACACTGGCACGCGGTCAGTCATTTCCGCTAACGGGTACTCCCAAAGTACAACACGGAATAGTATAAGGCCTAGCCCTCTCAGTAACACGGGTCTAGCCCCTCAGAACCAAACAGGGGTCTCGTCCCTCCATAGTCCGCGCACCCTCGTCTGACTACCCTGGTTTGCCTAATGGGCCTAACAAGTCGGTGTAGGGTGGCTAGCTGAACCGTGGGCCCCGTAGGGTGGCTAGCTCTCTCCCTACACTAGTAGCTCTCCCCAGTACAGTGTACGCGAGGGCCAAGAAGTCGGTGTAGAGTGGCCAATCCTAACCTCAGGTCCCAACCCAAGGGCGGCTAGCTATGCTCTACACTAAACAGGGGACAATCGCTCTCCTTGGTACCACGTACTCAAGGGCCAGCACACTTCCCACTCACATTTCCAGATCCATTCCATTTATTCACAGGAGCTCTACTCCTAATTCCTCGAGTTCATGCTCATATTTCTCATGCCATTCCATACCAGGTTTCATCATTCACATCCCCATTCTCAGGTTATACACATGCAGCTCGTATTTCTATCATTTAACATATACAACAGGTAATGTCACATGTAACTGTTTAACTAGCACAGGTAATTCATATTTCACAGGCAACTCTTGTTCATTATCAAGCAGTTGTTAACATTTCTATTCATTCATTCAAGACTGCAATTCTAAACATGCATACAGACATTTTAAGTACTTCTCATCCTAGGATTCATGCCATATCCTAGGTTCTAGTTATTCAATCCACATATGCATTCAGGTTTTATAATTAAATTAGGGGAAAACCACTCTACCAAACAAACCGAGAGTATTAGGGGCTCGAACGGTAGGCTCTCGTGCCTCAGCAAGTTCCAAACCTGCAACTGATCGAAGTCCTATAACAATGAACATACCACAATGGAACATTCAGAATAGTATAAAAGGCCTTCAACAAGTAGAGGAACTCACAAGGAAAACCCTGATATCTTGTTTGCATAAAACGGACCTCAAACGGACTGTAAACGGGTCAAAATAGGGATACAAACCCAAATTAGACGTCTGGCACAAGGTCCAAACGTCTTAAAAGTAACCAAAAACACACCTCAGGTTCTGCGTCGACCTCAGACGTCCACAACCTCTTCTAGACCGTCTGAACCCAGCTCCATACGTCCGACCTCTCCTCTGGACGTTTGGGAGTGCTTCTGGTCATCTAGTAAGCTGTCCAGACGTCCGAAATGCGTGGGAGGGCATGCCCTGCGCCTTCTTGAAGCAATCCCTGCTCGTGATAGCCAAATCGCCTATGTTTAGCCATGCAAATCGTAGTTGCGGTGTGGCCTGCATGGTCGTATCCGCAAAAGGAACGTACCTTCGCGAAGATCTGCTTTCAAATGTCCGGTGTAGTCACCAGACGTCAGCCCAGTCATCTGGACGTCACACCAGACATATGATTCTGGGAAAATCCTAGAACCAGAACCACTTCCTACTCTCCCTCACCATGCGCAGCCATGGCCTTGCCTCCTCGCCTGCAGCTCCAGCTGCAGCAGTGTTGGGGATGGCTCCCCCGACGCACTCCTCCTGCATGCGTCGCTCTGGACGTGCGCCCTCTGGCGAGCTCCCACGAGCTCGCGAGCTCAAGCTCTTCCTCCTCTCCTCATGCTGCCTTTCCTCGTCTCCACTCTCGCGCTCTCTCTTGCGCTCGCTCCTCTCGCTGTGGTGGAGAGGAAGAGAAGAAGGTGGCTAGCTGTGGTGAAGTGGGGAAGAAAGGAAGAGGGGGAGAGGGGTTTTATAGAGGTGCATTAGGGTTCAGTGGGGGAGGGAAGAGGGAAAGAGAGAGAAGAGAGGTACTGCCTGCGCGCAGCCCGCGCGTAGACACGAAGGCTCGTACCAAAATTTCGATTTCCAGACGTCTGGGAAGGGGTCCAGACGTTTAACCGATAGTCCAAACGTCTTAAAAGGCTCAGGACAGAATGGGTCATTACATCATAACAAACTTAAAGGAAGTTTCGTCCCCGAAACATGAGCAAGCTAGGGTGCAAAAAAAGGACTATATACGAATAACAAACTTAAAGAGGACCGAAGCCAATCTGAAAAGATGTACCCTCAAAAAGATCCGGGTACCGCTCTCACATCGCCGCTTCAGGCTCCCAGGTAGCCTCCTCGTACCTCTGGCTCCTCCACAAGACCTTCACCAAGGGTACCTGCTTCCGTCTCAAACTTCGAACGGCTATGTCTAGTATCTATACTGGTCGCTTGGGGTAGGTCAGGTCGTCACCCACCTCGACACTCTCGTGGCTCAAAACATGACTGGAATCGGTGACGTACTTCCTAAGGTTGGACATGTAGAACACGTCGTGCACACCGGAAAGCTGGGGAGGAAGGGCAAGCCTATAAGCAACGGGTCCTACCCGCTCCAAGACCTCAAAGGGCCCCACAAACCTCGACGCAAGCTTCCCTTTCACAATAAAACGGTGCAGGCCCATCATGGGTGAAACGCGAAGAAAGACGTGATCCCCAACCTCGAACTTCACCTCTCTGCGCTTTCGATCGGCATAACTCTTCTATCTGCTCCTGACAGTGCGAAGTCATCTGTGAATCTACTTTATCACCTTCTGACTCGGCCGGATCAGCCTGGGGCCAACCTCCCACTTGGTCCCCACCTCAACCCAACCAAAGGGTGCAGTACACCTCCGTCCGTACAGAGCCTCGTAGGGTGCCATGCCGATACTCGAGTGATAGATGTCATTATATGCAAACTCTACCAGGGGTAAGTGCTCCTCCCAAGAACCCCACCAGTCCAGCACACAGGCGTGCAAAAGGTCCTCAAGTGTCTGTATCGTGCGCTCTGACTGTTCGTCCGTCTGCGGGTGGTATGCCGTACTGAACCTCAATCGTGTCCGCAAGGCCTGCTGAAACTCAGCCCAAAATTGGGAAGTAAAGCAGGTATCCCAGTCGAATACAATCTCATGCAGGACTCTGTGCAGATGTACCACGTCACAAATATACCTCTCTGCCAACTGTGCTAGTCCTAAGGTGACTCGGATCTGCAAGAAACGTGTCGTCTTCGTCAATTTGTCTACAATCACCCAAACTGCATCATGTCCTCGCTGGGTAACGGGCAAGCCCACCACCAAGTCCATCGTGATGCTCTCGCACTTCCACTCTGGCACAAAAAGTGGCTGCAACGGCCCTGCAGGCCTCTGATGCTCGACCTTCACCTGCTGGCACACCAAACACTGCTGCACGAACTCACCTACATCCTGCTTCATCCATCTCCACCAAAAGTCACGTCTCAGATCATGGTACATCTTCGTGTTCCAGGATGTATGGTGAACCTGGACCCGTGTGCCTTAGTCAAGAGCTCTCTCAACAACTCCTCATCCCTGGGAACGCACAAACGTCCCCTCATACGCAGCACCTTATCTAAAAAGGACAAGTCTCCTGGGTCCACTGACAGTACTCTGTCTCGTAACGACTGCAGCTACAGATCTGTCATCTGTCTTGTAATGATGCGGTCTATCAGCTCTGGTCTCGTCTGTCGTGTAACTGTCACTGCCCCACAATGACCCTGTAACTCTAGGGGTCGCCAACTGCCTAACTCCTTCATAAGTCTCCAACTCTGTGCCTGTAAGCTGGCCAAGTGGGCAGGCGCCTTCCGGCTCAAGGCGTCAGCCACCACATTGGCCTTCCCCGGATGGTAGGAGATGCTGCAGTCATAGTCCTTCGGGAGCTCTAACCAACATCTCTGTCTCATGTTAAGCTCCTTCTGATCAAACAAATACCTGAGGCTCTTATGATCCGTGAATATCTCAAAGGTCTCACTGTAAAGGTAGTACCTCCATGTCTTCAGTGCGAAGACAACAGCTGCCAGTTCTAAGTCATGGGTAGGGTAGCTATGCTCATGGGGCTTCAGTTGCCGCGAAACGTAAGAGACAACGTGACCCCGCTACATGAGCACACCCCCTAACCGCTGTAACGAAGTATCCGTGTAGACAACAAAATCGCTGCTGCTATCTGGGATGGTAAGCACAAGAGCTGAAGTCAGCCTCTCTTTCAACTCCTGAAAACACACTTCACAAGCATCTGTCCAAGCAAAGGGCACGTCCTTCCAGGTCAACTGAGTCATAGGATGCACAATCTGCGAGAAACCCCTGATAAACCGCCGGTAGTAACCTAACAGTCTCAAGAAATTTCGCGGATCTCTGTCACTGTACGTGGCCTCTCCCACCTGAGTACTGCCTCTACCTTGGCTGGATCCACAACCAAGCCATCCCCTGAAATCACATGATCCAAGAAGGTCACCTGCCTCAACCAAAACTTGCACTTGTTGTATTTGGCATACAGCCTACATCGTCTCAACGTGTCCAGAACCATTCGCAAGTGTTGTCCGTGCTGCGCCTGATCCCGCGAGTTAATTAGCACATCATCAATAAATACCACTACAAACCGATCCAGATACGGTCTGAACACCCGGTTCATCAAATCCATGAAGGCAGCGAGGGCATTGGTCAGCCCTAACGGCATAACCAAAAACCCGTAGTGTCCGTACTGGGTGAGAAAAGATGTCTTGGAGACGTCGTCCCTGATCCTCAACTGGTGGTAGCCTGATCTCAGATCTATCTTGGAGAAAATCGTGGCACCTCACGACTAGTCAAACAGATCATCAATCCTCAGCAGCAGATACCTGTTCTTGATGGTAACCCCATTCAGCTGTCTGTTGTCGACACAAAGACATAGGGTACCACCCTTTTTCTTCACAAATAACATCGGGGCTCCCCACGGGGACACACTGGGCCTCAAAAAGCCCTTCTCCAACAATTCCTGCAACTGGGACTTAAGCTCTCACAGCTCAAGTGCTACCATCCTGTACAGTGCCATAGAAATGGGGATGGTCCTCGGCACCAATGAGATCTCAAACTCTATCTCACGCTCAGGCGGTAGTCCTGGCAGCTCCTCAGGAAACACGTTAGGGTACTCTCTGACCACCGGGATGCTCTGAAAGTCTGCCACGGGGCTAGGCTCTACCACTACACAGGCTAGGAAGCCCTCACACCCCTGGCCAAAAAGTCTCGCTGCCCGAAGTGCAGAAATGCACCTGAAACCTCTGTCCACCGGTTGTCCATGAAACTCAAAGGAAGGCATCTCCGGTATGGAGAAGACGATCTTCCTCTCAAAATAGTCCACCAAAGCATGGTAAGCGGATAGCCAATCCATCCCCAAAATCACGCCAAAATCCTCCATAGGTATCACGATAAGGTCAGCGGGGAGGCCGTGTCCCCCAACACTGACCTCACAGTCTATGCAGACCTCCTCAGCTACAAACAGCTGACCGCCCGGACCTCTGAACACAAATGGATCCTCTAACAACACGCAGTCCTGTCCCAAACTAACAGCAAAACTCGCAGCAACAAACGAGTGCGGGGCACCGGAATCAAAAAGTACGTAAACTAATATGTCGAAAACTGTAACCATACTTGCTACCACTGAACCTGATGCCCTAGTGTCTCTATGTGTCAGGGCGTTGATACGCCCCTCAGCTCTTGGTGCAGAAGAAGCAGCCACACTATGCGTCAGACGAGTAGCCGCTGGCCAGTACCCTCCCCGCGCCTGCTGTCCTCCCCCACGCGCCTGGGAACCACGACCACCTGCTCGTCCTCCAACGCTCGGTGCAGGGAGCATCTGCTGCGCTCCAACCCCAGACGAGCAGTCCCTCCTGATGTGGCCCAGTTAGCCACACTGGTAGCAGAGGGGGACTCGACTCCCTCCCTCGGTAAGTCCCTGCTGACGGCCGAGCGGGGGTCCAGTGCTGGCAGCTGGCCCCTGTCGGGGGCCCCCAAAGGCCACTGACGGCCCCTCAAAATGAGACAACTCTCCTGCGGGTGCAGCGTGCCTCCTCTCTCGTCAGCCCTGTGAGTACTCTGGCTGGTAGGGCCTCTTCCGTCCACTGTCGGTGTCTCGTGCGACCAGGTTAGTCTCCTCGTACGTCATAGCTGCCTCCACCACTCTCGAAAAGGTGGGCAGCTTCAGGGGCTTGACATAACCCCTAATGGCAGGTCAGAGCCCCTCAGTGAACCTCCACAAGCGCTCCTCCTCAGTAGCCATAGCTGTCACAGCAAAACGTGACAGCTCAAGGAAGCACGTGCTGTACACGCTAACAGTCATCGTCCCCTGACGGAGAGTGTGGAACTCCCGCCTCCTCTAGTCCTACCACATCTGCGGAAAGTACTGCTCGCAGAAGAGGGTCACAAACTGGTCCCACGTCAGCTTTGCCCTCTCCTAGCCTCTGACTTCCCTCCACCACCAGTGTGCCGCACTCTCCAGCTGATACGTGGCAAAGGCCACGCGGCACTCCGCAGGGGGGCGAAGGGTGTCAAACACCTTTTCGATATGCTTCAGCCAGTCCTCTACCTCAGACGGATCCTCATCCCCCTTGAAGGAGGGGGGCTTCAGCTTCTGAAACTGTCCGAAAAGCTCGTAGTGCAGCTGTAGTGGGGGAACGGGCACACCTCTAGGCAGAGAGGGCTCGTGCTCAGAAGTGTCAGAGTGCGGTAGGGGTGGTAGAGGACCACCCTCTCCCCCTCATCCAGCACTGCGACGGTCTCGTGGTCCCACAGAGGACTCCCCCTCCACGTCCCCAAGGAGAGGCGCCCGTGGAGGCGGGTGGAGCTCCTCTCGTATTATATCTCGCATCAACTGAGCGAGGTCCTGGGCCTGAACGCCCGAGAGAAGTGGCTGGTCAACTGACACCTCGGGCCCGGCACGTCCGTCCCTTCGACCTCGTCCACGACCGCGTCCGCGGCCCGCCTCAAGTACTCCACGTCGAGGCATCTCCTTCAAGGAGACAAAAAATAGAACAAAAAAAAAGAAGTAAACTCTAACGAACTTCAACAAAAGAACCTCAGAATAGATGTCAAACGGTACGTTGTGGTGGTTACTCTAGTTACACGCACGTGAATTGGTTATTCTCAAGCTAGTTGGTTCATTTCTCGGGATGACCTTACTCTGATACCATCTTGTTACGACCCGGTTCCCGAATCCCTACAAGACATGAGACCAGCCCAACTCGACTAATTCAAAGACCCAGTCGTCCAACAAGAAATAACCAAAAAGCAGGAAAGTAAACCACATTCACTATGCTATGTAACTAACAGTAAAAGAGTACAAATAGTAAGGAAAGAAAAGCTACTAACAGTACACATCACCACCACAACAATAAAGCGGAAATAAAGTACAGAATGTAAACAGTAACAAGAGCCTGAACTCACTAACAAAAGAAAGTACAACAACAGGAAGACTACTGCTACTGGACTCTACTGGGCCCAGCACCCTCTGCAGCCGGTGACTCAGGCTGCTCAACACCTGGACCTGAAAAGGGTTATGAGTAAACAAAGTTAGCAAACGCCGAGTAGAGTGGCAACCAACTAACTAAAGCAGTAAAAGCTAGCAGGTAATTTATCTTTTCCAATTACTTTATTTCACAAGTTATTCCTTTTCACCCATTGGTTTATTTTTCAGATCTCTTTCTTGATCTCGAATGTTCCTCGTGGGAACGATCTTGATTGCAGTCTTTTCCGAAGAGTAGAAGGTGCACGTGGTGCTCTCTTGGCCGGGAGAGTCTCCTGTGGTGATCCTACACCCAGTCAACCACCCCAAGGTCACGGACAGACGTGGTGGTGACTACAGCACGCGTGACAAGCGCACGGGTAGCTACCCCACACTGATATGCGGTCAATCGTTTCCGCTAATGGGTATGCCCAAAGTACATCATGGAACAGTATAGGGCCTAGGCCTCTCAGTAACACGGGTCTAGCCCCTCAGAACCAAACAGGAGTCTCGTCCCTTCACAGTCCGCGCACCCTCGTCTGACTACCCTGGTTTGCCTAATGGGCCTAACAAGTCGGTGTAGGGTGGCTTGCTGAACCCCAAGCCCCGTGGGGTGGCTAGCTCTCTCCCTACACTAGTAGCTCTCCCCGGTACAATGTACGCGAGGGCCAAGAAGTCGGTGTAGAGCGGCCAATCCTAACCCTGGGTCCCAACCCAAGGGCGGCTAACTCCGCTCTACACTAAACAGGGGACAGTCGCTCTCCTTGGTACCACGTACTCAAGGGCCAGCACACTTCCCACTAACATTTCCAAATCTATTCCATTTATTCACAGGAGCTCTACTCCTAATTCCCCGTAGAGTTCATGCTCATATTTCTCATGCCATTCCATACCAGGTTTCATCATTCACATCCCCATTCTCAGGTTATACACATGCAGCTCGTATTTCTATCATTTAACATATACAACAGGTAATGTCATATGTAACTGTTTAACTAGCACAGGTAATTCATATTTCACAGGTAGCTCTTATTCATTATCAAGCAGTTGTTAACATTTCTATTCATTCATTCAAGACAGCAATTCCAAACACGCATACAGACATTTCAAGTACTTCTCGTCCTAGGATTCATGCCATATCCTAGGTTCTAGTTATTCAATCCACATATGCATTCAGGTTTTATAATTAAAATAGGGGAAGACCACTCTACCAGACAACCCGATAGTGTTGGGGGCTCGAACTGTAGGCTCTCGTGCCTCAGGAAGCCCTAAACCCGCAATTGATCGAAGTCCCATAACAAGGAACATACCACAATGGAACATTTAGAATAGTATAAAAGGCCTTCTAACAAGTAGAGGAACACACAAGCAAAACCCCGATATCTTGTTTGCGTAAAATGGACCTCAAACGGACCCTAAACGGGTCAAAAATAGGGTTACAGACCCAAGTCAGATCTCTGGCACAAGGTCCAGACATCTTAAAAGTAACCAGAAACTCACCTTAGGTTCTGCGTCGACCTCAGATGTCCAGAACTTCTTCTAAACCGTCTGAACCCAGCTCCAGACATCCGACCTCTCCTCCGGATGTCTAGGAGTGCTTCCGGTCGTCTGGTAAGCTGTCCAAACGTCCGAAATGCATAGGAGGGCGTGCCCCACGCCTTCACGAAGCAATCCCTACACGCGACAGCCAAATTGCCAATGTTTAGCCATGTAAATCGTAGCTGCGATGCGGTCTACATGGCCGTATCCGCAAAAGGAATGTACCTTCACGAAGATCTACTTTCAGATGTTTGGTGTAGTCACCAGACGTCTGCCCGATCGTCTGGACGTCACACTAGACGTCTGATTCTGGGAAAATCCCAAAACTAGAACCACTTCCTACTCTCCCTCACCGCGCGCAGCCACGACCTCGCCTCCTTGCTTGTAGCTCCTGCTGCAGCAGTGTTGAGGATAGCTCCCCCGACACACTCCTCCCGCACGCGCCGCTTCAGCCGTGCTCCCTCCGGCGAGCTCCCACGAGCTCGCGAGCTCAAGCTCTTCCTCCTCTACTCACACTGCCTCTCCTCCTCGTCGCCGCTCTCGCGCTCGTTCCCCTCGCTGTAGTGGAGAGGAAGAGAAGAAGGTGGCTGGCTATGTTGAAGTGGGGAAGAAAGGAAGAGGGGGAGAGGGGTTTTATAGAGGTGCACTAGGGTTCGATGGAGGAGGGAAGAGGGAAAGAGAGAGAAGAGAGGTACTATCTGCGTGCAGCCCGCGCGCAGACGCGAAGGCTCGTACCAAAATTTCGATTTCCAAACGTTTGAGAAGGGGTCTAGACATCTGACCAACAGTCCAGACGTCTTAAAAGGCTCAGGACAGAATAGGTCTTTACATCATACATCCCAACAAAATGGGATGGTTGAGCGCAAGTTAAGACATTTAATATTGCCCGTATTGTTATGTTTCAAATTTATGTTCCTTCTCATTTTTGTGTAGATGTAGTTCTTACTGGCACTTTTTTTATTAAGAGGGTGTCCTCTGTTCTTGGTGGTAGGACTCCCTATTCACTTCTTTTTCTTGATTGAGAGTTATTTTCTTTACCTCCTAAGGTATTTGGGTGTGTATGTTTTGTTCATCTTTTCACAGTGGATAAGTTGTCCCCTTGGTCAGTTAAATGTGTCTTCAAGGGATACTCTAAGACCTAGAAGAGATACAGATGCTATGACCCACTAGCTCATTGATTTTATGTCAGTGCGAATGTCACATTTTTTTAGGAGATTCCCTATTACTCTGCTATAGGGAAAACTTCCTTTACACCACAGAATGTTCCTCTTCCCATGCCATATGCACCGCCTCCAAGGCCCTCTAAGCCATCCATACCACCGTCCACTAATACCACCCAGTTTTATCCACATACATTCCACCGTAGGTCCACAACCACTCCTATAGAAGAACCGCTGTCTACTATTCCTACTTATCAGTCTTCTACTAATCATGTGGATTCATCTGAAGATCCTGCCATCCCTGCCCCTGAGGTAAAAAACTTGGACCTTCCCATTGCCTAGAGGAAGGACCAACGGCCTTGTACTAGATATTATGTTTCCGACTATATGTCACTTGATCATTTGGCTGCAATAGGGAGACTTATCACTAATGGTTGATAGCCATCAAGTTTCACGAGATCATACTAAGGTGTTTCAAAGTGCTTCCTAGACTCTGGCTATGGAGGAGGAGATGGCATCTCTCCAGTCCCATGGGATGTGGGAGATTGTGGACCTACCACCAGGTGCTATAGTTGTGGAATATAGGTGGGTGTTCACCCTCAAGTGTCATCCAAATGGGTCAATTAAGCAACACAAAGCTCAACTTGTTGCCAAGGGCTATACTCAAACCTTTCGTGTAGATTATTTTGAGACGTTCTCTCCAGTGTGTTGCAACCTTGTTCCACATCTTGTTTTGATGTTAACAAAATTATTATGGATTAATGTTTGCAATTGAGTTCTTTCCGATTTAGGTGAAGATCAAGGCAAACATGAAATGATGGAGGCTTGATGAAAAGGAGAAGATCATGATAAGAAGGAGGAAGATGACAAGGAAGAATCAAGGAAGAGAAGATCATCTTCGACCTTTAGTGTTTCTAGTTTAGATTTTTTATTTATAGATTGTATATGCCTCTTAACAAAGGAATATAACTTAGATCGTAAAAATAATTAGAGATAAATTAGGATTTATATTTCGATCATTTTCAAATAACGTAATTGATTAAATCACTTAAAAAAGGTACTTGTTAACCCACAAGTACTGGTACTAAAGTTTAGTACCGGTACATGTGAGTCACAGGTTTGGGTTTTGTCAAGAAACAAACCTGTACCCTGTAAGTATTGATACTCATGATCAGTGCCGGTACTGGTGGTAACGAGCACCGATACTAATGATCAGTACCGGTACAAGTGGATTACAGATTTGTGTTAAGAGTTTAAAGCCCAAATCTAGAAGCAACGAGTACCGATACCCATACTTTAGTACCGGTACCGAGTAGCCGTTGGCTAAAAATTGAATGGCTAGAAAATTAATTTTGGCTATATGAACATTGAGATTTAAACCCCAATGTCTAGTAGACGAATCCTTGAGGTCCTAAACTCTATAAAATGACCCTAGGACTCTTTGTTTGCACACAAGATACATATGAGAAATAGAGAAGAAAAATTCTAGAACTATATTTCATATTCTCATAATATTTTGAAGAAGGAATAGTTTGCTGCTATCAATTTCTCTACGCATTTGCAAACACTTCGATGTGATTTCTTCATGCATTGTCAAGGCACTCATGCTCATTCTAGGCTCTCAAATCGGTAACATTACATTTACATTTGTTGAGAGGCTTAGGAACTTAGTTGTAAGATCTTTCTTTCTTACACCTGTATTTCATTTGTTCTTGAGCATTTGCTCATTGGGTTGTAATAAACCTGTTTTTGTACTTGGGTTGAGGTAACCCATTAATTACCTCGATTTAGTAAATTGATTCTCTCGGGGTTGAGAGAATCGGGTTAAAAACCCTAAGCTAGGAGGCTTAGGTAGTGGAGTACCCAAAGGAGGGGAAACACTATACATATTGTGCCTATTTCTGTGGTTTGATTGATTGTGCAAATATTTCTTGTTATTATTAATATTGTTCTTGAGTGTTTGTGCACGTAACCATATATTTCATATCTTTATATCCTATCAAATGGTATCAGAGTGCGGTTGCAAGAAGACGAAACAACTCGACTTGCGATGGCATCATTCTCAAGGCGCACCGAAGGACAGTCTTCTACCCGTCCTCCCTATTTCAATGGCATGGATTATGGGTATTGGAAGAGGAGGATGCAAGTCTTCCTCAAAGCCATGGATGAAGATTCGTGGACTCTCATTCAAGAGAGGTACATGGATCCGAAACCGTTAGAAGGAGTTGAATGGACAGCTGAGCAAAAGAAAAAGATTGCGGGAAACGCAAAGGCGATGAACGCACTTTATTGTGTGTTGTCAAGGGAAGAATTCAACCGTATCTCAGCATGCTAGTCAGCATTTGAGATATGGAACACACTTCAAATCACCTAGAAGGTACTAACAAGGAAAAAAACCCATATTTCTATTCTAACCGAAGAATATGAGTGTTTCAGGATGACAAAAGGTGAAACGATCAAAGACATGTACACAAGGTTTGGGGAAATAGTTAACCCCCTAAAAAACCTTGGAGTGAAGTTCACAGAAGAGAAGCTTGTAAGGAAAATCTTAAGATCTCTTACAAGTGATTAGTCTCCAAAGACTACAGCGATCCAAGAGGCGAACGATCTATCCACTCTCCCCTTGGATGATCTAATTGGAAGCCTCATGGCATATGAAGTCCAATTGGAGAATATCAAGAAGAACGAGGAGAAGGCGACAAGCAACAAGAAAAGCATTACTTTTAGAGCAATCAAGGAGGACTCAGACTCAACAACATCAGAATTCGAAGACGAGATGGAAATGCTCACTAGGAAATTCCAGAAATTCCTCAAGAAAAAAGGTAAGCAAGTAAATAAAATTTCTTCTAATATTATTTGTTATGAGTGCAAGAAGAAGGGCCACTTGCGAAAAGATTGCCCCTTAAATAAGGAGGACAATAGTAAAGAAACAAAGGAGCTCAAGAAGAAGAAGAAAGCATTTAAAGCAACATGGGATGATAGTGACTTCAACATGGACACAGACTCTAGCGAATCGGATGACGACGAGGTCGCTCATCTATGTTTGGCAGCAACTACGGAAGATACGGACAATGAGGTAAACCCAGATTTCTCTTTTGAAGAATTATTAGAAGCTTATGAAGAACTATATCATAAAGTTAAGTCATTTAAAAAGGAAAATAAGGTTTTAAAGAATAATTATCAAACATTAGAATTAGAAAAATCATGTTTAGAAATAGAATTAGAAATGTTAAAAGAAACTAATAATCAACTGCATGCAAAGATATTAGAACTAGAAGATATTTACGAGCACTTTGAAGGGACTTTAAATAATCTTAAAAAAATAACTAGGCTAAACACTGAATTTTGTGATTCATTAAAATCAAAATTTCAAAGTAAAAAGAATATACAAAATAAATCACATGTACTTAGGCATGTATGGATGTATCAAAAGGTTAAAAATCCCAAGAATTATAGATATAACACTAAAAAGTTCTATAAATCTCAAGATTTGAAAAGTACTAACTCTAAAAGACCCACAAGAAAATGGGTACCTAGAAAAGATATTTGTTTTGCAGGAGTAGATCAAAGTAATCAATGGGTGTTCAAGGCACATAATGGAACACTTCAACCTTTCTATAGGTTGAATGAAGACCAAGAATGTTGGACGAGAGATGTTTGGTATCCACAGGCTCCATTTTACTATTGGTAAATTTTATGGTATGATATTTCTTAATTTTTTTTTGTGATTGACAAAAAGGGGGAGAAAGATAGAGGGCAACTAGCAATATTTTTAGGGGGAGCATATATTGAGGGGGAGGATTTAATTAAAAGTTTTTTCCTTCATATAATATTATTAAAAATTGATTTACACTAATGATCTTCGGTAGCATTATATTTGCAAGATAGTTTTGTCAACACCAAAAGGGGGAGATTGTTGGAACCTTGTTCCACATTTTATTTTGGTGTTAACAAAATTATTATGAATTAATGTTTGCAATTGAGTTCTTCTAGATTTAGGTGAAGATCAAGGCAAACAGGAAATGATAGAGGCTTGATGAAAAGGAGAAGATCATGATAAGAAGGAGGCAAGATGACAAGGAAGAATCAAGGAGGAGATCATCTTCGACCTTTAGTGTTTCTAGTTTAGATTTTTTATTTATAGATTGTAGATGCCTCTTAACAAAGGAATATAACTTAGATCGTAAAAATAATAAGAGATAAATTAGGATTTATATTACGATCATTTTCAAAGAACATAATTGATTAAATCACTTAAAAAAGGTACTTGTTAACCCACAAGTACCGGTACTAAAGTTTAGTACCGGTACATGTGAGTCACAGGTTTGGGTTTTGTCAAGAAACAAACCTGTACCCTGCAAGTACCGGTACTCATGATCAGTACCGGTACTAGAGGTAACGAGTACCGGTACTAATGATCAGTACCGGTATAAGTGGGTTACAGATTTGTGTTAAGAGCTTGAAACTCAAATCTGGAAGCAACGAGTACCGATACCCATACTTTAGTACCGGTACCAAGTAGCCATTGGCTCAAAATTGAACAGCTAGAAAATTAATTTTGGCTATACGAACATTGGGATTTAAACCCCAACGTCTAGTATACGAATCCTTAAGGTCCTAAACTCTATAAAATGACCCTAGGACTCTTTGTTTGCACACAAGATACATATGAGAAATAGAGAAGAAAAATTCTAGAGCTATATTTCATATTCTCACAATATTTTGAAGAAGGAATAGTTTGCTGCTATCAATTTCTCTACGCATTTGCAAACACTTCGACGTGATTTCTTCACGCATTGTCAAGGCACTCACGCTCATTCTAGGCTCTCAAATCAGTAACATTACATTTACATTTGTTGAGAGGCTTAGGAACTTAGTTGTAAGATCTTTCTTTCTTACACCTGTATTTCATTTGTTCTTGAGCATTTGCTCGTTGGGTTGTAACAAACCCATTTTTGTACTTGGGTTGAGGTAACCCGTTAATTACTTCGGTTTAGTAAATTGATTCTCTCAGGGTTGAGAGAATCGGGTTAAAAATCCTAAGCTAAGAGGCTTAGGTAGTGGAGTACCCAAGGGAGGGGAACCACTATACATATTGTGCCTATTTCTGTGGTTTGATTGATTGTGCAAATCTTTCTTGTTATTACTAATATTGTTCTTGAGTGTTTGTGTACGTAGCCATATATTCCATATCTTTAGATCCTATCACAGTGACCCATCTCAATTCAGTACGAATCCTCCTCTCCTTTGCAGCTAATAGTGGTTGGTTAGTGTATCAACTAGACATTAAAAATGTCTTTCTATTTGGTGACTTAGAGGAAGAAGTATACATGCAGCAACCCCTGGATTTATTGCTGAGGGGGAGTGTCAAAAGGTATGCAAGCTGAAGAAAGCAATCTATGATTTGAAGTAGAGACCGAATGCATGGTTTGAGAGGTTAAATAAGGCTGTTAAGGAATATGGCCTTACTAGATCCTCCTCTAACTACTTTATTTTCACCTTACATAGGACTACAAGGTCTATTATTCTTATAGTCTATGTTGATAACATTTTGCTTATTGGCAGTGACAGGGATGGTGTTGAGGCTACCAAAGCTTTTTTACATTCACAGTTTGTTACAAGGGATCTACGACTGATAAGGCATTGAAGTACAACATTTTGATGGTTGTCTTGTCTTATCCTAGAGAAAATATGTGTTGGACATGTTACGAGAGGCAGGCATGCTAGAATGCAAGCGTGCGTGTGCCCCTATGGACCTATCTATGCCCTTAGCAAATTCAAACAATCCACTATTGCAAGACGTGAAGAGGCACCATACTATGGTGGGAAAGCTTTTATATTTGACCATAACAAGGCCTGACATAGCCTTTGCAGTGGGGTGGCTCAACCAGTTTATGCAGACTCCTAGAGAGGTGCACTAGGATGGAGTGTGTCAAATTTTGAGATACCTTCAAAGAGCTCCTAGGAAGGGCCTCTCCTTCCAAAAGCACAACCACCTTAATGTTAAGGACTACTCAAATGCAGACTATTGCTAAGGCACATGAGGACAAGAGATCCACCACTAGGTACCGTATGTATGTAGGAGGCAACCTTGTTACATGGAAGAGTAAGAAGCAAAATGTTATCTCCAAATCTAATGTCAAATCTGAATACAAGACAATGGCATACACCACCTGCAAGTTACTATAGGTGAGATATATCTTGCAGGATTTTGGCAGATTTCAAGGGCAATTCCTATGTACTGTGACAACAAGATTGCTACTTTCATTGCCAACAACCCAGCCTTTCAAGAGCGAACAAAGCATATTAAAGTGGATTGTCACTTCATTGGAGATGCTATTCTTAATGGAAAAATTTCTATACCCTATATTACTACTAAGGAACAAATTGTAGACATTTTCACTAAGGCGCTCTCTAAGAATCAACTTGAATTTCTATGTTCCAAGCTGAGCATGTCTGATGTTTATGCTGCAGCTTAAAGGGGAGTGTTAAGTTATGTTGTAAGGGTCTTTTATGATTTACTTGTTTCTATAAGGGTGTATGATGTACTTTTACCTTTTGTGCCTCTCTCTCTATAAGCGCACCAAGGGTCCCATAGAATAAACAATTTGTTCATTTGTCCCAACAAAGAGAAATAGCATACATCACAGAGTCACCCCATAGGACCGAGGAGGGAGTAAAAGGGAAAGAGGAGACAAGAAAAATAAAACAACTCCACCCACGATTAAAGGGCAAAACTCACCCATTGTCAAGAACAAAAGGGTGCATGTGAATGTGCTTGGCTAACCAAGACAACCCTCCATGAAACCACAAATGGGAAGAAAGCGGGAACAAGAAAAGAGAAGTTGTACATCTCATACATCTAGAGTGTGCGCTCTAGCTAGCAAGAAAATAATTCCTACATCTAGCTCAGCACCGATGGCATAAATCAATTTACTAACACTATGAACCAAGTAATCAAGGAGATGTCGAACGACCCTACAATGAAGCTCAAGTCTATTACCGCTCCCAATTACTCACAAGATCCTACGAAGAGAAAAAAGAAGAAAAGTGATCGTGACTGTAAAGTGCGAAGTTCAATACCGCCTGCTTTCTATTCATCCAAATTCACGAAATTTGTGGCATTTCGTTCTTGCATTTGTTAGGATATTTGAATAAATTTCTTGAATTTTTCTAATTACAGTCATTAGGGTTCTTGGTCACAATATTGCAATAGGGTTATTTTTGTCTTTCTGCACCCCACGTATTTAGAAAATACCAAAAAACTACTTGGGAGTTTCTCAAACTTACAAATAAATCTTTGAACTTATCCAGCCAACCTTAGAGTCATTTCGTGAGGATTCGACTTGTCTCACCACTATATATGTTAATACTTTGTGATTCAGTTAATAAGCTGCACATAGGTAACGACAACATGACCACCTATAGGGATGCATGGCTACGAGTTAGGACTTGTCCTTCAAACGTATATGATGAGTCTATGAGTAAAGGAGAGGAGGAATCTTGGGTTAGTTAAACACATCCATAAAATGGTTGAGTAGAGCTTGTGTCTCCCTTATAGAAGGTTCACTGGTCGATCACATGCCCCCTTTCTTCATGTGCACCAAATTCCATTGCTAGAGATCACAAATGGCATCACGTCTTTAATGATCAAATAGGGTCCCGTGATTTTGCACAAAATGCCCACTAAAGTCATAGTTTGACACTCATACTGTATACAGTGGATGGCCTATTCAAGTTCTAGGTGATCTTACCCAAAGATTTCAATGATGTTGTACCTAAAATCACATCAAAGGCCCCCAATGGTACAATATAAGCACCAATTAATGACAAAGGTGTATCCTTGTACCTTCAAATAAAGGGTATGCACCCATCTCTTTGTGCTTAAACATCCGCCCCCTGTGATAGTGACTTTTTGCTAATGGTCCATCATCGTGATTGAAGTGCCATCACCTAATAAACTTGCCTCCAAAAAGTTCATGGAGCTGCCAACATCTTCCAAAGTGACCATGTGCTTGTGGCAAACATTGCCCTAGAAATATACGAGGGTCTCCTTGGATCCCTCGTAATGGCATGGTTGTAGTAGCGAACCTTCAATTTGCACCGATGCCCAAAGTGTCACTACAAGAAAAAAAACCCTTCTAGATGTTTATTTTCCTAAATATCCAAATAAATTATAATTATCTAGATGCTTAATCAAGATCAACGTCAAGTATGATCCATCTTAACATGCCCTTTTGAGACGTTCGGTTCAAACCTATGACATACCCTTTAAAGATGCATGTCACGATGGATTTTACTTAATGTTAATTTCAATTAAATGTCTAGATAATATTAGAGTTTTTTGAACATTTAAGAAATAAATGTCTAGAAAAGTCTCTATTTTTTTTTGGGTAGTGTGAACTTCTTGACACAATAGCATCATAGGCCTTTGCTCTTTTTCTTTGCCATCTTTGCAAGTGAGACTTTGCGAATGGAAAATGTCATTAATACCATCTCCAGGTTCTTTTTCTTCACTTAAATCTTTTCCAAGGTGTATATGTGATTCTTCATTAAAAGTAGAAGTTGCTTCATTATCCTCTATTACTTTATGAGGAGGATCATTTTCAATGCTAAACAAATGGAGAAGTCCTATATCTCTCAATTCTTTGATCTCCTCATGGCATAAATCCTCACATGATGCGTATTGGCCCCAAGAGTCACTCCATATTTTTAAAGTAAGCTCCTCAATCATTTGTTCATCCTCCTCCAACTTAGACCCCACATCCACTTAGGGAAATCTATCTGGGATGATAGATTTTTAGATATGATGGGTGAGTCCTCAGATAGATGAAAATCAGGGATAAGTTACTAAGTTCCCTAAGGGTTGAGTTGGGATTGGGCTCACTAAGGGTAGGATGAGGTTCCACCACGCGATCAATCAGGGAAGTGGTATCGACAACACATCCTTAACCTGGGTCATCGGGAGTGAACAGGATACTGTCATGGGGGTCAAGGCCCTCTAGTAGTACCATCTTTCTTTTCTTTTGACTTTAGTACAGCTCGAGTGGATAATCAATGGGATCATCCTCCTCTAGTGGCCATATCTCATGGGTGGAGTCTAATTCATAGCTACTTCTCAAAACGGGATCCCTATGTTCAATTGTTTCCTCAAAATCTTTTTGGTGATTAGGATTGTAAAGGTAGGGATGAGAATCAGTCGTGGGAGGGTAGCTAAGCTACATAATTTCCTCATTTAATCTTTGACATTCCTCAATATCTCTCTCATGGATCCCATCATTTTCATATGTTGTTTTTACATTTCTAACATAAATGAAGAGAGGCTACTGCTAGATTGGGGATGATAGTCAAACTCAGGCTCAGGTTGCCTATGGGTATTGATCCAACCCTAATAATAAAAATCATGAATGGTGAGAGGGTTTGGTGTTTGCATTCTAGAAGGGATTCCAAAGGTGGGAAATCTTTCTCCTAGGCTCTACTCAAACTGATTGGGAGATATTGAGCCAGTACTCTGAAGGTGAGAATACGAATGACCTCATGAATTGTCATTAATTATATCCATCAAAGGATGGATAGGCTTGGGGCATGAGATCATAGTTTGAAGATTGGAAGTATTAGTTCTGATTATCTGAAAGATAGGAGTAAGGGGGTCCATCACTTTTGGATTGGGTGGTTTTGACTCCCACAGGTTTTTGTTAATTCAAAAATAAAACTTCCTAGAGAGTTTTAACCACGCACGCAACACTACCAATGCAAATGCAAACATAGCAGTACTCTATTTTTAGTAGATTTTAGGTTTTGAGTTAGTGTTTAATTGGTGGCCAAACAAATTTTGTGATTATGAATCCTAACTGACCTTCGTTTTGTACCTAGCCCACGCACAAGAAATCGAAATAACATGGTGGATAGGCTTCTTAATTTCCTACTAACTTCTCTTGCGATGCAAGAGGGATAGAATTTTTCCTAGTGCCTAAGTGTGTTGTGCACAAGTGCTAACGTGTACACACGCGCGAGTTTTGATTTTTTGAAAATCACGCAATCAAGTTTTGTTGGCACAGAATTTAGGTCACTAATTTTAGATCCAATCTTCTTAGCAATCCCAATTTTTTTAAGGTGACCACTTAATTAGTTAATTCAAGCAATTAGTGGTCATGAATTTTAAATCTATAAATGCAATGCATGGCACATGTTTGATGCTAGAGGTAGAAGACGTACTGAACTCTAACAATTCTTCAAGTAATATGTGATGCAGAAGCAAATAAACCTAGATGCAGCTAAAAATCCTACAATAATCGTCCTAATAGCATATATCTTCTAGGCATGGAGCTCAGAATTTTTTTCATCATTTTATTTATGTCAATCAAGCAAACTACTACCTATGTTAACTATCTAAGTACTCTATTTTATCATTTTATTTATGTCAATCAAGCAAACTACTACCTATGTTAGCTGTCTAAGTACTCTATGATCACCCCAAAATTCAAATTAACTTGTAGTCTAAAGAAATGGAAACATGCTCCTCAAAATGAAGCCCCTGCATACGAGGGCTTGTGATCAGTTACAGAAAGCGGGACATGCCCCGAAACACCCCCAAACAAGGGTTTGATATAGTCAAATAAAAGAGTAAAAATCTAACAGTCTATCTAATCTAAACCTAACCAAGATCAAATCTCCGGTCATCTGTCCTTCCTTCCCTGCCGGGCAAGTCATAGTCATTCCAAGGCGTCGTGGGCCCACATGCAAATACACACAGGTGAATAGCAATTAGAATCAAAACAAAGATTTCTAATCAAATCAAATAATAGCATGCAATATAATTTGTCAATGTCAGTCATATATAAATTCAAGTGTCCAAAATGCATCAAAAAAATCTTGCAAATTTATGGATTGACAGTGAACTCAACAAAGAAAATTTTTGGTGCAAATTTCCAGCAAATCAGATGGGGGTGTAGCTCTAGAAAAAATCTCGCAAGTTCAATAATCCAAGTATAAAATTTCAGACTGACACGCTGGTAGTCAAATCAGTAGCTGATACTAAAAACAGATTCAAAAGTTTTCAAAATTTTTTCTCCATAAACTACATTCAACAAGAAAACTATGAAAACAAGTTTCGTTGAAATCCAAGCTATGTGGAAATTTTAAAATTTCTGAAAGTTGCTGCACAGTAGCAGCAATTTAGTTCGACAACCCTGCACTAATTGGTCAATTTCTAGCAGCAAACTTGGAGTTAGAAGACACAACATATGCCCTTTGAAAGCTCATTCAAAGATGTATCATCAAACAAAAATCTAGAGTTTTTCGTGCGTAAATCAAGGGTCAAATTTAATCTAGAAAATTATGTCAGTTAAAACCGCTGATCTGAGATTGCAAAACGTGTTGCCATTTCTGGAATTTAATCTATGCACATACTCGGAGTTAGGCTACGAAATTCGTAAGCGTGATAGACCACATCAATACACATCTTCAGTAGCTATCTCGAAATTTTTGGCAAGCAATTCAACCCCGAACTCAGACTGAAATAGAGAACGAAACAGAACATGCCCGCACGGGGATTTGATGAATGGGGATTTTGCGTGAAGCTTCTCCGGCAATGGCGCCACTGATCGGTGCGCCACGATCAGTAAAACAAACACGTTGTCGTTGCATGCGGCTCGCGGCGTCACAAATCAGAAATAAAAACAATAATATGAAAATCTATCACCACACGTATAGAACTAATCGAGAATTGTCCACATGAAAGCAACAAACGAAACCAAGATTCATCAAATCAATATGTAATCAATGTACTTATGATGTCAAATCAGATCTGAAATTAAAACTAAAGAGAAACACGGACAAAAGAAAAAGGGCAAACAACGGGGTGAATAGGAGTGCACGTGCGTCTCGTTGGCGGCTTGAGGTACATGGAAGGACTGCGGGCATGCTCCTCGCGTGCAGGGTTGCGGTGAGCACACACGGAGGTTGACGTCGGCGATGGTCGCGGCCAACACACACACCTCTCGCATTGTCACTGCGAGGGGGCTGTCGGTGTGAACGCCGGCCGAAGTGCAGACAGTGGCTGGCTATCGTGACGTGCACATCACTCAAGCCTCCCGCGCTGTCACCGCAAGGAGGCACGGGATGCACGGTCCCGTGGTAGCCGCTAGAAGGAGCGAGGAGAGGGGATGAGGCCTGGGCCCTGGTGTGCTCTCGGCCAGCCTCCCTCCTTCCTCCTCGTCTCCGATTGTTGGTGGAGGTCGGTGATAGAAATGGTGGTGACGGCAGCTGAGAAGGATCGCGGACTGGTTGGAGGTGCAAGTGTTCCGAGGGGAGGGTGGCGATAGGAAGGAGAACAACGAGAGGGGGAAGAGGGGAGTGGGTGGAGGAGCACGGTCCCAAGGGCCTGCGCTACCTCCTGCTGTGTGCGATAGCAGCCCTGGTCGCGAGAGGGAGCGCTGGTTTTGTGCGGGCGAGTGAGGGAGTCGGGTCTTGCATGGGTAGTCGAGTGTGCATTCTATCCAGCGGGTGTTGTGTGCGCGCGGGCGCTGTGTCTTAGCACTGAGGAGGTGAGGTGCATGAGTGTGTGCGCGCGTTGTGTGCCTCACCACTGGAGGTGAGAAAGAGCTGCGGATCGTGTGTTTGTGGGAGAAGATGGGAAGTGGCCCGCTGGTTGAGGTTGGGAAAATGAAGGCTCTTGCATTGGTTAAAAGAATTAAGGGAGGGAAAGTGAGAAATTAGGTGGGATTTTATGTAAGATGAACGGGTACGGGAATTTAAGGATGGTGCCCACTTTGGCTCCTGTACATAAAAGAAATATATGAGATTTATTTATGTACCTAACAAACTATGAAATACAAGAATATATATATAGGTCTAAATCTCAATGCATACATTTATTATATAACAAACATGAAATATTAATACATCTAATATGTATATACTAACAAATTTACACTTAATACTAATCCGCTAATGTGGACTTATTAGGTGTCACCTTCAACTTCTTCACCTCATTATTTGTGGTCGTTGTAGCTTGCATATATAATAGCCAAGTGAGCTCCATTATTAGATGACCTCATCACACTCATCACCTAGAAGGTCGAAAAGGTGATTGGTGAGCCCCAGTTGGTGACTCATCCAGTTCATTTTTTCCTCGTATCGCCAAGCAAGCTTCATTACTAGGTCCATGGTTTTAGGCTCGATTATGCCTACCTTGGTGTAGATATTATTGAGGAAAACATATTGATGGTTAGAAGGGACATGTTGAGACATTAGTTTAATATCAAATTATCATGATTTTAGCGATTTCGATGTTAATAATTGTTATGCGTGAATCGAGATTTATTTAAAATCATACATTGTAATATAGTCAAAACATGCAAAAGTGACTTTTAAATTTGTAATTCTCAAAACAAAGTATTTCGAGGTCATCCGCTAGAAGAAATTCAGTGCGCGAATACCACTATCAAGAGTTTAAGACTCCGGAACTAGATGTAAGTAATTTGATCTTTAAATTCAACCGTTCTAGTTCGATATAATTAAGATTTACTAGGCTTCTCTTTTTCCTCTTAGAACAAGAATTAATTAAGCCTAGTAGGAAACCTTCCCTTATGAGGATAGAATTCTAAATAATGTCTAGCATAATCTTTGCAATCCACTGTCATGGAACTAAGTATGTATTCGAAACAACAAAGATTTAACTTCGTAAATTAGCAACCAGGAATCCTTTCTAATTACTTAACTCAATGCTTAATTAAGTGAAACAAAAATTATGGTGATTAAGCATTAAATAATTCAAGCAATGTTTGAACAAATTAATCTCCCAATATTCAATAGTCAAGAGAATTTATCAATTAAGAAAAAAAAACTAATAATCGATCCCTAAAAGTTGAGAAGGCATTGGTTTTCTTGCAGTTTGTCATTGAAATTTTGTGATTTGGTCCCTATGAGCTTCTTTCTCTCTCGATTGGGTCCTTGCTAGCGACAGGAGACCTTCTCCTCGTCGAGAATGGCTGCAGGGGAAAACTCGGTGGAGGTGGTTGAGGTGGTTCAGGGCCTGAAAGCTCCTACAAGCAGGTCGCAAAGCCTCCTTGGAGCACCACGAAGCTTCTTCGAAGCTTGGTGGCCGCTACGACAGTGGACGGTGGTGGTGATTCATCGCTTAGGCACTGGAGGTGGCAACGATGGGTGGTTTCGGCGAGGAGCTCCAACGCATGGGAGAACCTGCTAAGAATCACGATAGATTCCCCGTGTCCTCAACAAGCTCTAGGCCTCAGGGATAGGCAAAGGTGGTTGAATAGAGTCGAAGAAGGCGACAGAGGAGGTGTATGTCCAATGGGGATGTAGGAGCGTCAACGCCCCTAATTGGTTGAAGGCTTTTATTCATGGCGGGTTGGCGGAACTCGTGAAGTGGTTGACGGTGACGGAGGGGCACGGAGTGAGGTGGAGCGTGTGGCTGGAGCAACGTTGGATTCACTCCAAACATGAGGAAGATGGTGAAGAGGGCAGATTATTTGGGGGTATTTCCCTAACCTAAAATGCCTAAACTACTCTATGGAGCAAGAGGAGGAATAAGAACTACCTGAGAAATGATGAGAAGGTGGAGAACGACTAGTTTTGGCCCGCCAACTGCAACAAAGGAGGAGGGTCCGAGAAGAAAGCCGGTGAAGAAGAGGCGAAAAGAGGTCGTGCTTTGGCTGGCAACGATCAGAGGAAGGTGAGGGAAACATTGTCACTGCCCTTGTTGTAGGAGCATGCACGGAAGAGGAGGTTGGAGAGGGATGCTAGGTGTTCAGTGCGTAATTCGCGTTTTAAAAGTTAACTAGTTGCAGTATAGCATGAAAACACGACGACAAATAAATTTATAAAACTCCGGTGAGTACCGGGTCATTTGCAAGGTAGCAATCTTGATTTTTAACGAAAGCTTTTCACTAAACTAGCTCTAACGGTATTTATATATGCATATACGTATAAAGAGGCATCAGATATCCATAAGATCAAATTTAATTGCAATGATAAAGAGTTTTTCACAATAGAAATTGCTATGAAAAAAGTAGAGATAGATAGAGAGAAAGAGAGAGAGAAGAAAGTGGCAGAGAAACGACGTCGCTTGTGTGATACTTGTGCGAGGTGCGGCAGCACCTCAGATCCATAGCATCAGGACGAAGTTGCAGAGGGACGATACAAGGGATCTGGAGTTAATGGGAGAGAGATTCTAAGTTGATGCCTTCAACTAGGGGGCCCTGGGCCTTCTTTTATAGCTTTGATGAAGGGCAAAAAGGGTATTTGAGGCCTTAATCTCGTGTAACAACTCCTGCGCGATCTGATCCATTGATTGGGAGATCAACGGCTCTGATTTGGCCTCAAATAGCCTTCTACGCTCGAATTTGCTCTGGTGGCAGCCGTTGGAGTGTTGGATCAAAGATCGCACGGCCCCGCTTCCTCCTCGCGCGCACCCGTAAGGCCCATTTCAGCACCTTATCCTCAACCGTCGGATCGTGATGATCGAACGGCTTACGTACGCTTGCCTGGCCTTCCTAATCTCGCAAAACGCGTGCGATAACGTGTCCCCCACGGAGGGCTCTAATCGCGCCACGTGGTCACGCCTCTACTCTACGATTACGCAATTGCGCCTGCCCACGCCCGCACAACGCCAATGCCACTTCAATTTCGCGTAGAGCAAAGCTCGAACCCGCATCCCGCGCTTACGCGTGTGCGCGTGAGCCAACATGCTGCGCGAACCTTTTCTTATATGTGCTTGTTTGTTTCTATTTATGCTAATCTGGTCTGGGCGGGCGACGTGGCGCACTCGTGGCCGTTGGATGAAGATCCAATGGCCCACAGTGTGCGGTGCAGCCTTCCTAGATGGGGCAGTGATGAGGGAGCGGTTGTGATGGTGCCATGCGACACCATCATGGCCGTCCATCTTCTTTTCTTTGTATCTGGTGATGTAAACCTCCGATAGAGTTGATTTTTGCGCCGTTGGACTATGATCATCTATCCGAATTCATTCGTGCGATTGGATTCTTCATCTGAGGCTCAGATCTTTGTCCTTTGGCTCCATGATCTCTGTTCTTCTATGGACTACACACGATGCTCTGGTTGTCTGATCTGGACGATTTCGAAAGCGTTAGACTTCCGTCATTGTTCTGATCAGATCTGTCTAATCTGATCTAACATTCGCGGCTTCGAATCATCTGCAATTAAAATCATCTCTCTTTTAGGTTATAAAATGACGATATTATCTATATGACTAATAAACTAACTAGTATGCAAATTACGATGCTTATGCATGCATTAACTCGAAATTATGCTAAAATCTAGCTCAATTTAGGTGTTTTAGGTTGCATAATTGTTGTGTAATCACGCCCCCATGCCTAAATCTTGCTAATCCCTAGCAAATGCAAGACTAAATGCAAAGTGGTCCTACATGACAGATTTCTATCAAGAGTTTGACTAAAGATTTATGTCTTTTGTTTTCATCCAATACGTTAGTAATCTAGATAATCGTGAATGTGTTTTGTTGTAGTCTATGCAACGGATCCAAGTGAAAAGCCAATCCACATCTAAAGCTCGTACTTGACCCTTAGTAAAAATCTATTGGGATAGGCAAACTTCTCCCCTCAGGGTTATAAGGTAACCTATATATTCAGCCCCAGCTTTTGGGTTAGGTAGAAGATTTTTTGAGTCAAGTGAATTTATTTTTGGTGGCTCACACTCATTTGGTGCTACATATAGACTAGTACTTTAGAACCTAGATTTCCATATTGTTAAATACTTCAACTCAGAGAAAGGCGAGAAACTATGCTCTCTTTAGTTCCTTTGTACCCATTCTCTCTCTTTCATTCTCTTTTTCTTATCTTTTCTTTTCTTTCTTTTCGAGCTCACAATCTCACTAGATTTATCAGTATATTTGGTGGTCTCTCCTGGCACTAACACTTTGATTAGGTTCTGATAACTCTACGACTAAGTCAGAATCCTTCAGCCCGTATTCAAGCAGCCAGAAATACAGAAAAGTAAGTCAAGGCTATATTTGGTGGATCGTGAGGGTGATGGGTGTTGTTGCCTCAATACACTTGAAATAAACTCTAAAAACACTTATGAACTCTTTTTTTTTTTTTGCTTTTTCTTTCTCTCTTTTCTGCTCTTCTTTTTTTTGTATATGTATATTATTATTTTTTTCTATATGCATAGACATATATACCTATTCTTCTTTTTTTTCTTTTTCTTTTGCATCTAGACATCTACTAACGCAACACAGTAACACATACAACTTTTATTCACGAGGCATTATTCAGGATTATGGGTGTTTAAGAGGATATTGAGTGACTTATTTGGTGGAAGTGCCTATTCTCGGCATCGGGAAAGGAATAGATAGGACAGCATATTTATGACCTTGATACCAAAATCCTGTTGGCGCTAGAGCACCACGATCGTTTGTTTTGATAATAACAAAACACGTGTCTTTTAACATTTGCTTTTGAGTCCTAGTTTTCAGGTCAAATTGCAAATGGAGACAGGCGTTTAGACGGAGTTCGAGCTCGCATCCATGGTGGATTGGAGGAGCTTGACAAAGGCGAAGGAGCTTCACGAGGAGCGAAAGCTTGAAGAAGGAAGGAGATGAAGAATATGATAGATTTCCGTTCTATTGTGATTATATTTTGTTTCTTTTGTTACTCTTTATTTTATTTCTTAGATTCTTGTTAAAGAGACTCAAAGTACCCTAACAGTAGTCCTAGTAACACTTACATAAACCATAGGATACTTACCTTTTCTGTAGAAGAACTTAGAAAACCAAAATAGGGTTCAAACAGCCTTATCAGACGTCCAATCTGGAAATCAAACGTCTAATAGTGACTTTTAAGACGTCTAACTGTTTGATCAGACATCCAAAACATCGAGGCTGGACTTAATATGTTCTGTCTATTAGAATCAGTCATTCATACCTTAGTCCAGACGTCTTAGGAGACGTCTGATGCCTTTACCAGACGTCCAATTAGTGGAACGTTGGCTGCCTATGTAAATGTTGAGGAAAATGACCATTATCTTTATATCAAACGTCCGTAGAGGACCCCAGACATCTAATACGTGACCGTTTTGCCTCGACTGACCCAAAATCTCCTTTAAGAGATTTTCTAGCCGTTACCTTCCTTGAGAATCCATTTTCGCAGAACAAATAGGTTTCTAGATGTCCAGACCTAGTGCCAAACGTCCTATATGTCATCTAATGGCCATACACTAGAACCCTGTTTAGGTCTAATTCAAGTCAAGAAGGAAACCTGCTTAGAATCAGACGTCTGACTTAGTTACCAGATGTCTTAAACAGGTTTTCCAAACGTTTGATGCCCGGACCAGACGTCTAATGACCCTGTCAGAATCATGATTGATTCTGATTACAGCCTGTTTTGCCTTAGGTTCAATTCCAACGGCTATGGGAGCCTTCTAAGGCCTTCCAAAGCCTTCCTAGGTCCTTTATAAATAGAGGAGGACCCCTTGGCTTGGAAATACACAAAGATACACCAAGACACACCAAGCAACACACTTTCACATCTCTTATGTCAAAAAGAAGTAGAAGATCATCTAGAAGAAGATCTAGCTCTCCAAGTATTTGTTCCACATCTAGAGAGCCTGAATCAAGTTGCGCATCTGCTCTCCCTCTACGATTACGAGAGTGACGAAGCGCTGCCACATGGTTCACACACCCGCATTGTCACATCGACGCACTTCCACCAAAGAGAAGTTTCCTAACTCCTATAGAAGCTAGGTTTTAATATTTGTGACTCTATAGGATTGTTGTACTTTTATTGTTATTTGGTTTGAGTATTCGCTTTGCGAATTCTCGTCTCCATCGTGGGACAAAATACTCCTTGTGAAGAGGAGGGGTTGAGGAACGCTACCCTCATACTTGTAGCGTGGTTGTACTTGAGGTTGAACTACCCTCATTTAAGTAGTTCATATAGTGGATTTGATCGACTAGATCGATCGAGAAATCCTAACTCAAGAGGGTTAACTAGTGGTTTTCACCCAATTTAGGTTTCCACCTAAAAATACTTATGCCTATTGTGTGATTGCTCATTTTTTGTGAGATTGTTATCTTTTTAATTCCGCATTTTTTACGTCACGCATATCTCACCCCCTCCAAGTAAGAAATTACAAACCCTCCTTCAACCGAGGATTCCGTAAAGGATGGTCGTGACCATCCACCTCAGTCCTAGTTTTATCAGAACCCATTCTCTACGTATTTGCCTTATTTAGTAGCTCTCAAGAGATTCGCACTAAGAACTTGTATGCAGAAACCGAGAGTGGAAATTATGCCTAACTTCGAGTATCATTATCTCAGTACCCAGAAGTTAAGATTCCTCATGCTAGCCATAGAGCACCAGTAGACTTTCTACTCTCACCTCACACTTGTTTGGTGGATCTATTAGAAGATAGTTTGCCTAACTCCCTAATTACTGTCCAAAGGTTTAGGAGAAGAAGCAATGCTTCTTCTCGACAAACTAAAGATGCTTATCGGTCTTCACAGAGGATCCATTGCAAATTTTACGTGTAAGTGTGAAATTATACTGGATTCTAACCTCAGGAATCAACTTAAGAATAAATCCCTAATAAAACCTTAATAAAAATTCTTTATGCCTAAATATTTTTTTTTCTCCAGACATAAAGATAAGACATGCAATGTCCACCCCCCATGCCTATTCATTACATTGTCCTCATTGAAATGTATGCATGAAAATCAAAATATAATAAGCAAGAGGAGGGGATATCACCTGACTATGCTTGTTAATCATGGTCAGTATGGATGCAAAAAATGCAGAGCTACCTGTAATGAATACTGGGTTGCCTCCCAGCCAGCACTAAGTTTAACGTCGTTTGCCAGACATAAACCTAAAAAGGAATGATTAGATTGATGGGTTGGGTCAAGATTAAAATAAAGATATGGTCATGCAGCGCAAGGATCAGTGATCCACAAATACGAACCAGCTGATGGTGAATACCAAGCCCAAAGGGTCAGAAAAATTAAGTGAATGGGCTCGAAACTATTTGCAGCCAGATGCTACAAAAGAGATGAATATTAGTGCGAGTGCCAGAGTGGAAAGTAGATAGTAGCAACCTTAAGAATTGATGCATGAGGAAGGCAAATGGGGTGAATACAAGGTTGTCCATGGGGAATAAATCGTACGGGTCCTAAAGTGATAGGAAATGAAAGGAGGAACCCGAGTGGTGTAGTCCGAAATGGTATAAGAAACCACTTCGCAAGTCAACTCAGGTGTGGATGGATGTCGAGTAGGTGAGTCAAATAAGATCCAGTGATCCATCTCAATAGTTCCAGACTTATCAGAGTCCTAAATCTTATCCCAGGGGTGATTAACAGTCACATTTGAGTTGCCCAAATCTTGTTTTAATTCATTTTTCCTTAGAATCATAAGATCGGGGTTTGGATTAGTCAACACCTCAAATCCTTTTTGGACTATATCTTCTGAGGGAATATCTTCTTGTTTTTCATCAATCAAGTCAAATTCTTCCAAATCCCATGATTCAGCTAAAGTCTTTGCTTCCTCAAATAGATCCTCATAAGTCATCCCCAGTAATTCTGCAATTTCTTAAACATATTTTTCATAAGGGGATTGTCTGTTTTCTTCAATCTCGAGATGTTGGGGATAAGGGTCAAGTTTTTCCTCAGGACTTTAGTGGATGGGTAGAGAAAGGTGCGGATTAGCTAAAACAGAAGTGAAAGCATATTTGGCTTCTATATGGGAATGATCAATAGTGTCAAATCCAGATATGGAATCATTTAAGCATATTTCATCATGGTAATCCTCAGACAAGATTTCATCAGAGCCATCCAGCCGTGCTTGGCTGGGAGTGTCAATGTTCCCAATCTTTCTTTCTTCTTGATCTTGCTCTGATTCTCCCAAATCATTCATGTAATCTAATTGTGTGTCTTTAAATATAAAAGACACAGACTCCAGCTCACTATGAATTGACTCCTCAAAATAGAATGGTTGCAATTCAGGGCCTAAATCAAGATATACTTCCTCAAGTGAGCCTTCCTCCTCAAAGTCAGCTTTTGGGATATCAAAAAGGATCTGTTTTGCATAATCACGAGGCTGGTGGGTGGGCTTAGTGTATGTGGAGGTTGGGATTTGATAAGATGTCATACTTAAGGTTGGATCCTCAACCTTGAGTGGCTTACCACCAACTTGTTTCATACTCGGACCAGTTTTATCACCTTGTGCTTTCCGGATTCTATTGAGCTGTTTTGTCAGATTATCTATATTTCTTTTATTATCTTCTCTCATCCCCTGGAGTACTTGGAGTAATTGGGTGATCTCAGGATCAATTCCATGGTTAGGGATTTGATCAGGATGAGGATAATAATTTCCAGAATTTCTTTCCTTAGTTGAATCATATCCTTGGTTGGTTGGTGTAGGGTTATCCCAATGAGAAGGTGAAGTTGTTTGGGTGGGATTGGGATAATTTGAACAGTGATTTCGAGGATAGGATTGGTATTCTAGGTATTGAGATTCTGAGGCATATCCATGATCTGGGGAGAGATGAGTTTGGCTGAACCAGTCAAGATAACTGGTCATGCCACCCAGGTGTCGGTCCTATATAGAGAGTATCTCTTTAGACTGTATAGATCCTTGATATCCAAAGATTCGTGTGGGATTCGAGATAGGCCTGGCTATACCCGAGGAATATGAGGTATAGGCAATGGAATCAAGTCCCAAGTATTGAGGAGAGTTCTCCCAACCTAAAGAAGTTGATGTAAGGGGAGGGTTGGGATAGGGAGAAAAGGAGGAATAGTGTAAGGCAAAGGAGTATGGGTTCATGGTTTCCCCCTCAATCAGTTCTTCCTCATGGCAATTGGATATTAAAGTGTACTCAAAAAAATTAGGTCTTCTCTTTAGTTTACTCTCTAAAGGTGGTACCAAATTAGGGTTCAGAAACCTTTTAGCATCCATGTACCAAAAGAAAGTTAATAGATGAGAAAGAGAAGACAGATAAGAGAATACCCTACCCTTTCAATACAAGCAATCAAACCAATCCTTAGAGTGCCAACCCTAAATAGACCTAATCCTGGTTCCCCAAAACATGACTAGGTTAGATCAAGCCTTGAATTACTTGGCTAGCCAGAAGGGTGGGACCCCTTAGGACACCCCGCACGACGGGACAACACTAAAGGTTAACGCGGTTACCGCACCGACCTTTTTTGTCACCAGTAAGTCCAAGTAGACAAGGCCTTGACCTTAGCTCAATCTAGTTTCAAGTCCCCAAGTCTATTAGTCCTGCCTATGGCACGTCTACTCAATTTTAAGTTTGGGTTTGATGTGCTTGTGGAATATGATAGGCGTTAGGGGGGTGTTTGCCCTTAAAGTTGATTTTAGAGATGTGAAGTGCGCAGGCAAAGGGTTCACAAGCAAATTTTTATGATGAAGTATCTTTTAAGATTTAAATACTTGTGTTAGCGTGATTTAGGGTTCACCTGATTAAATATTGTCAACCAAGGTTCTGATGAGGCACACAAAAGTTTTGTAAATTCTAATTTATTTGATGGATTTCCTTTAAGTACGGAAACGCAGGTGTGCTCTATCCTTGTAGTGAAACCCTAAGCACAGATAGTTCCAGATGTTCTTTTAAGTCAAAAATCAGATGAGTGGTGCAACCCAAGCAATGTAATCAATTGAACTTCTTACACCACTAATTAGGCACTCAGAAAATATTTTTCAAGAATTTTTAATGCACGTTTCCTATTTTTTTCAAATTTAAACAATACTAGAGGTTTTGCAATCTGTTTTGACCCTAAGTTTGTGATTAGATAATTCATGCAATCAAACGTGCAAGAAATATTTTTCTCGTATTTTTTAAAAATTCTTGACTTTCTCAGAAATTCTATGTCGTAAATTTCAGTTCAATCGAAGTTATATAAAAATTCCTATGATATTTTGAACTCTAAAAAATCAGGAATAATAACTGAATTGATAACAAACTAGTGTGCAAATTTTTAAAATTTTTCTATAACTCTGATTACTGCGAAATTTGGATATGTTATTTCTGCCTTTGAAATCTACGTCCAGTAAAACTTTGAGAATTTTTGGACAAGTAGATCTTCAGAAATTGAATTTTTAAGATAAAACTTTATTTCAAACTGAAAATCAAGAGAGAATTTTTTTTTCAAACAAGCAAATTCTAACTAATCCTATGGTTCAAGTAAATCCTAAACTTTCTAAATCTAACTAATCTAACCTACGGGTACTTACTTGAGATTCGAACCCATACCTTCTCCGCTGTCCTGTTTGGTTCAGATTTCTTCAGTTCCTGCACACACGAAATCAATGAAAGAAGTAACGAGTTAGAAATCTCAAATACGCATCAAAGAAAGCCTCAAAAATTTCCGTTGCCTCCCCGGCAACGACGTCAACTTGTTCGACGCGTAATTCGTGTTTTAAAAGTTAACTAGTTATAGTATAGCGCGAAAACACGTCGACAAACAAATTTATAAAACTCGGGTGAGTACCGGGTCGTTTGCAGGGAAGCAATCTCAATTTTTAACGAAAGCTTTTCAATAAATTAGTTCTAACGGTATTTATATATGTATAAAGAGGCATCAAATATCCATAAGATCAAATTTAATTGCATTGATAAAGAGTTTTTCACAATAGAAATTGTTATGCGAAAAGTAGAGATAGATAGAGAGAGAGAGAGAAGAAAGTGGCAAAGAAACGACGTCGCTTGTAGGATGCTTGTGCAAGGTGCGACAACACCTCAGGTCCAAAGTGCTGAGATGAAGTTGCAAAGGGACGGTAGAAGGGATCTGGAGTTGATGGGAGAGAGATTCTAAGTTGATGCCTTCAACTAGGGGGCCCTGGGTCTTCTTTAATAGTTTTGATGGAGGGCAAAAAGGGTATTTGAGGCCTTAATATCGTGTAACAACTCCTGCGCAATCTAATCCGTTGATTGGGAGATCAACAGCTCTGATTTGGCCTCAAAATAGCCTTCTACACTCAAATTTGCTCTGGTGGTAACATGTGGCAGCTGCCAGAGTGTTGGATCAAAGATTGCACGGCCCCGCTTCCTCCTCGCACGCTCGCTGCAACAACCTCTTTTCGCGTGCACACCCGCAAGGCCCTTTTCAGCGCCTTATCCTCAGTTGTTGGATCGTGACGATCGGACGGCTTACGCGCGCTTGCCTCGCCTTCCTAATCTCGCAAAACGCGTGCGATTCCGCATCCACCCGCGGAGGGCTCTAATCCCGCCACATGGTCACGCCTCTGTTCTCTGATCGCGCAATTGCATCTGCCATTGCTGCACAGCACCAATGCCGCTTCAATTTCGCGCAACGCAAGGCTCAAACCCGCATCCCGCGCTTACGCACACGCGCCAACGCACTGCTCGAACCTTTTGTTACATATGCTTGTTTGTTTCTATTTATGCTAATCCGGTCTGGGCAGGCGACGTGGCGCACTCTTTATCCAATGGCCCACAGCGTACGGTGCGGCCTTCCCAAATGGAGCTGTGGTGGGGGAGCGGCTGTGATGGCACCACGTGACACTATCGTGGCCGTCCATCTTCTTTTCTTTATATCTGGTGATGTAGACCTCCGATCGAGTTGATTTTTGCATCGTTGGACTACGATTGTCGATTCGGATTCATCCGTGCGGTTGGATTCTTCATCTGAAGCTCGAATCTTTGTCCTTTGGCTCCATGATCTCTGTTCTTCTATGGACTGCACACGATGCTCTAATTGTCTGATCAGGACGATTTCGAAAGCATTGGACTTCCGTCATCGTTCTAATCAGATATGTCTGGTCTAATTTGGCATACACAGCTTCGTATCATCTGCGATTAAAACCATCTCTCTTTTAGGCCATAAAATGACGATATTATCTATATGACTAATAAACTAACTAGTATGTGAATTACGATGCTTATGCATGCATTGCCTCGAAGTTATGCTAGAATCTAGCTCAATTCAGGTGTTTTAGGTTGCCTGATTGTTGTGCAATCACTAGGGTCTCTCCAACAGCGATGTTGGGGAAGACGAGAGAGAGGTTAAGACGCGCCTTGATTTGTCGAAAATCCATGTGGAAGCTCGGTGAGGCATTATAGGAGTTTGGCGCGGAGGATTTGGGCCAATTCGCAACCTCAATAAGGGAGGTGTGAGTGAGCTTCAATGACTACTTTGAACGTGAATTGTGGCCACTGTAGATGGAATGAAAGGTTGGAAAAAGCTCCAAATTGAAGACTTATGATAGGGAAATTCTCCAAATTTGGTGGAATTCCACTGCGGAAATTGAGTGCAATCTACGACCAAAGTTGCGGTTGCGAAGCTTCTTCGCTGCTAGAGGTTGAAGGAGACGCTGACATCATGATGGCATCAGCGAAGGACCAAAAAGACATGATTTTGGACCTAAATGAAATAGATTCAAAAATTAAGGGCCATTATGCAAAGTAGGTTAAGATAAAGTCCAATTGGTCTCAAATTTCTAGGGTAACCTAACTTAGTTCCAAGGAATCTAATGGTAACTTCAATTTTAGATTTGATGAACATTGACTGATCAATTTACGTTTTAACCTAAAATGTATTAAATATTCGCCTTGGCCTTCGTTTTAGGTCAACACAGGTTCATTTTGTAAAATTAAATGTTTTAAATCTTATAGAATATTTTTAAATGATTTTTATAAGATTTAGATTACATTTATTTTCATCAGAACCCTTTCAATTAAAGTGAGGCCATAATTAAGGTTTTAAATGTGAATTAACTCTAAATTCTCAGAGAAACCCTAAGTCAGTTCATGAAAGCTCAATTGACCTTTAATTAATATAGGTTTACCTCTTAGTTAATTTGCACTCATATTTGCCTGTCAAAAGAGTAGAATTAACTTATTTTACAGTAATTCCTCTTCATTCAGCCAAGATTGAATTATACCCTTTTATAAATCAAATATGTGAAATTAACCTTGGAAATTAATCAAATTATACTAGATATGAAGTATGATGGTGTTACCATCAATAACATAGGTGGAGATGGCTAAAGAAGCCAAAAACATTACTAAAAGAAATGAAAGGCTAAATTATAATTTTCACAACATTGATGAAGCATATATTTGTGAAATATTGTTACATAATACAGTTAAGTCTGAATGATTGAGACATCTGTAATTGATGTAAGGATGATTATGATTATTTGTGATTATTTGTAGGAAAAAGATATTATTCAATTTTGCAAGAGTATGTCTGAGCTAAATTTACAAAATATTTATGCTCAATTAAATGTGGCAAAGGATTAAAGATTGAATAATTATTCTCATCACATGAAGTATTGAAAATTGCAAGTTGGAAGATGCAATTGAAGAAGATGATTACATTAAAGACAAGTTCAATCTCTTTGTCAAAAAAAAAAAGACAAGTTCGATTTCATGGTTATATTTTTATTTTAGGTAATTTGTTAAAGCTTAATTATCATATCATTATATAAGCACGAAATAGGAATAAGTTAAGCCTTTGAGAAACAAAATATCTAAGTTTATTTGATTTTGGAGTGATTAGTGATCAAATTATCCAATTAGGGGTTTGCTAATGACTTGATTTTGAATGAAATAGTTGTATAGACAAATAAAGTAATTCCAACCCAATTTAGTCGTTTGAAAGAGATATTTGTCATCTTAGAGCCTAAGTTGAAAAAATCAAAGCATTTTCATTTATGTCACACTCTAGAAAATAACTAAATTACCCATGATTTTTTGTTGTTAGAAGGTCAACACTTAGTCATTTTACAAGGTGGAATTCACCTTTAAATAGAAATGGTTGTGAAGCTTTTCGCCATACAACACAAGAGATACAAATTACTTTATAGTAAAGCTTTGCCTTTCTCTTTCTAAGCTCTTTAGTTCTACACTCTAATTCTAAAATTCTAGTAGATATTCCATTGAAATGTGCTCCTAAAATTATTCTAGGGAGAGGTTCTCTTAAAGGAGATTCTATTGAAAGAAATTCTAGAAGAGATTCTAAAGATTTGAATAGAGAAAGATTCTAGAGGAATTTCTAACAAAGTTGATTTAGGAGGAATCTTTGAAGAAGTAGATTCTAGAGGAATATTTGGCAAATAGATTCTAGGCGAAGTGATTCTGGAAGAATCTTTGGTGGGAATTAATTTTCAAATCTAAGGAGGAAGACTGTTGCCATCAAGTTGAGGATTCACCTATCATCTTTTAAAAGTGTGGAAATATCTAGACCTTTGAATTGAAGATTCTAAAAAAGCATATTAGATAATCCTAATAGTTAGTGTTTTACCTTGATATGTTCTATTTCATCTCTAGGATTAACGGTTGAAGTTTGGTATTGCTGTGACATTTATTCTTGTTATACTTGAATCAGTATATAGTTGTTGTAAATAGGAGTGTGATGTGTGGTCACAAAGTGTATTGGTTGACAATCGGTTGGATATTAGTTGGTTAATTCTATTTTGATTGAGTTGTCCAAGAACAAGCTTCATTAATTGGTTGAATAACCAATTGTATTACTATTGTAGGTTTACAATAAGAGGTCATGGAGAAATCTTGTGGTAAGGAACCTTAAAAGTGGACTAACTTGTTGAGGAAAACACATTTGACATTAGAATGCTACATTAATATGGAAATATTATTAATTTTGTGAATTTGATGCTAATAAAATATTGTAAGAATTGTAAAAATTATTGTAAAAATTAAAGTGTAAGACTGAAATTTTCACAATATTAGTGGAACATATAAAATATTATTACATGTGTCATGTGCAAATGATTTATTTAATGATAATAATGTTGGTGCATTTGAATAATTACATGATATGTTTGATATGTATGTAAAAGATTTTATGAAGATTACAGGTGTATATATGCAAATGTTCAAAATCTGTTTGCACAATAAAATGTGCTAAAGGTTAAAGTTTGAAGAATTACACCCATCATATAAAGAATTGAAGATCACAAGATGAAAGATGTAGTTGGAGAAGAATACATTGAAGAAAAAAGTATTTATACTTTTACTTTGGTGGATTGTTAAAGCTCATTAATACTATCAATATATAAGCACCAAATAGGCTAATTTGACCAATTAGACTTGAAGTAAACCACTTAGGAGTAAATAAAAGCCTTTGAGAAGCAAATATTTGAGTTAATTAGAATTTTGAGTGATTAATGTTGAGATACTTGAATAGGAATTCACATATCCCATGATTTTGAATTAAATATCCGTTATAGACAAATTAGACAATCCCAACTAGTTGAACAACTTTCAATTGATTGGACAGGCTATTTTAGCACTTGAAAGGAGATATCATGAGATTCGAAGTTGATTTAAAAATATCACCTTTTAAGATCATTTTACACATATGCTAAGTTTTAAAAAATTGTCGATTTGCCCATAATTTTTAGTAAGGTCAACCCTAGTCATTTTTCAAGGAGGAATGCACCTATAAATAGAGGTGGATATGAAGCTTTTCAACACACAATACTAGAAATGCAATGTTACGACCCGATTCCCGAATCCCTACGAGACACGAGAATCGGACCAACTCGACTGATCCCAAGGCCCCGTCGTTCAACAAGAAAGTAACCAAAAGAGCAGTAAAATTAACCACATTCATCATGCATATAACTAACAGTAACAAAAGTACAGCAATAAAGAAAAGAACTACTACAGTACACACCACCACAATAGTAGAGAATTAAACAGGTGCATAAACATGATGCTTACAATAAAAGAGTACAAATGTAACAGAAAATACTCACTACAACAGAAGAAATGGTACAGCAGGCATAACACAAGTAAAACTACTGGGCTCTACTAGGCCCAGCACCCTCTGCAGCCGCAGGCTCTGGCTGCTCAACACCTGGTCCTGAAAAGGTGACAAAGGTGACACATCAGCGAAACGCTGAGTAGAGTGGCAACCAACTAGTTAAGAAAAAAGTAAGGTGGACAAGTAGCTGTTATTTTTAATTTCTTTCTTTATTTCTATTTACTCATTCTTGAATTATTTCTCAGATCTTTCTCTTGATTTCGAATGTTCCTCATGGGAACGATCTTGATTGCAGTCTTTTCCGAAAAGTAGAAGTAGCACGTGGTGCTCTCCTGGCTGGGAGAGTCCCTTGTGGTGGTCCTACCCCCAGTCCACCACCCCAAGGTCAATGACAGACGTAACGGTGACTACGACACGCGCGATAAACGCACAGGTAGCTACCCCGCACTAGCACGCGGTCAGTCGTTTCCGTTAATGGGTGCGCCCCAAAGTACAGTACAGAACCAGTATAGGGCAAAGCCCTCTCAGTAACAGGGGTCCGACCCCTCCACAGTATCCAAACAAGGGTCTTTCCCCTCCACAGTCCACACACCCTCACCTGACTACCCTGGTTTGCCCAGTGGGCCTAACAAGTCAATGTAGGACGGCTAGCAGAACCCCGGGGCCCGTGGGGTGGCTAGCACTCTCCCTACACTAGTAGCTCTCTCCGGTACTGTGTACGTGAGGGCCAAAAGTCGATACAAAGTGGTCAAACCTAACCCCGGGTTCCTGGGGCGGCTAGCTACGCTTTGCACTAAACAAGGGGACAGACGCTCCCGTTGGTACTCCGTACTCAAGGGCCAGCTCACTTCCCCAATTCCATTCCATTTACCCCTTTCAGGAGCTCTACTCCTAATTCCCCGTAAGGTTCATGCTCATATTTCTTTAACCAAGCCAATTTAGGTTTTATCATTTCAGCTTTATTTTCATATAGCCCATGTTCCCAACAGTTAATATCCATTCATATACAAGCAATAGTTATCCAATTACAGGCAATTATCATTATTCTATCTACTTTTCCAAGACTGCAATTCATGCATTCACGACATTCGTTTCAGTGTTTCTGTCCATAGGATTCATGCCACATCCTAGGATCTATCATTCAATCTAGTTTTCCAGTCCTAAGATTCATGTCATATCCTAGGATCTATCATTCAATCTAGTTTTCCAGTCCTAAGATTCATGTCATACCCAATGATCTATTATTCAATCTAGTTTTCAGATCCTAGGATTCATGCCATACCCTAGAATCTATTATCTATCTCAAAGATGCATTAATGTTGGTAAACAACCAAGGGAAGCCACTCTACCCTCGAAACCGGGAGTACTGGGGGCGTGATCGGCAGGTCCACGTGCCTCCGCAACCCCCAGATCCGCAACAGAACGAGGTCCTAACATAAGGATCAAACACAAGGAACTACTCAGAACAGGATACAAGTACTTTAAACAAGTAGAGGAACTAATTCCAAGAAGAACGAAATTTTAACGCAGAAATCGGACTTCGAACGGACCCTAAACGGGTCAAAAACGACAACTCTACCCCAAATCAGACATCTGGAACAACTTCCAGACATCTTAAACGATGGTTCAGATCATACCTTACTTCTGCGCTGCTATTCAAACGTCTAGGATCCCGCTGAACCGTATGGACCTAGTTCTAGACGTCCGTCAATTACTCCAGACGTCTGGAAACGCTCTCCGCCGTCTGGTGACTTGCCCAGACCTCCGATCTGTGTGGGAGGGCGTGCCCTTGCGCCTTCCGGAACGAAACCTGCACGCGTACGCAACCGACCTTAACGCGGCAAAGAGGCAGAACCCTCGGCGAATCAACCTGCATGGCCGTACCCGAGAAAGGAAGAAGAAAAGAAATATTATACCTTCCAGACGTCTGGATATTCCTCCAGACGTCTCCTGCGTTGTCTGGACGTAGGTCCAGACGTCTAATTCTAGGAAAGTTTCCCAGAATCAGAACCTCCACACCTTCCGCCTGCTGCGCACGACCGCGCCACGCCCGCCTGCTGCCTGAGCTGCAGTAGCACCGGGGTAACCTCCCCAGCACCACACTCCCGCTGCTGCTCCGGTGAGCTTGCTCTCTCTTCCTCACATGCTCTACCTCTTCTCCCTCTCGCTACACCTCCTCCTCCCCGCGCGCACCCGGCAACAGCTGCCACCCTCTCTCTCTCTCTCTCGCTCGCGCTCAAGCTGGAAGAAGGAGGGGACGGTGGGGGGAAGTGGGTGAGGGAGAGGGAAGGGTATTTGAAGGCGTGGCGGGGTGGGGAAAGGGGTCTGCAGGTCGGCAAGGGAAGAGAGAGAAGAAAAGAGGGCGGCGGGTTCAGTCTGCGGGTTTATGCGCGCAGACTCGCAATCGTACGCCGCAAAAATTAAATTCCAAACATTTTGGAAGGCGTCCAGACGTCTGACCAGATGTCTGGACCAACTCCCAGACATCTTAAAAAATTTTTGATGTCGTGAGTCTTAACATGCAAGCTATTCAATAGCAAAGCTCTACCTCTCTCTCTAGGTTCTCTGATTCTAGCATTTTTATTTTGATTCTAAGGACAGCAACCCTAGTGAGGTAATTCTGAAGGAGATTATAAAAGTTATTCTAGAAGAGTAAATTTTGTTGAAAGCAATTCAAGTGAAGATTTTGATGATTTGAGCAAAGAAAAATTCCAAAGGAATCCTTGGTGGAATACATTCTAAAGAAATCCATGGCAAAGCATATTCCAAGAAAAGTGATTCTAGAGAATTCTTTGACGGGAATTGATTTCTAAATCTAGTGAGGAAGTCTTATCACATCAAATATAAAGGATTTGCCTATAGCTTCTTATATGTGGTAACTTCGAAGCTTTGAATTTAAGATTCTAAAGCATATTAAATAATCCTATTAGCTGGTGTTTCAATTGATATCATTTATTTGAGCTATAGAAATGGTGTTGCTATCATACTATTGTTCTTGTTGTGCTTTGATATTGATATATACTTGTAAAGTAGGATAGCCATGTGAGATCAGTACTGTATGAGTTGTCAAGTTATCACAATATCACTTGGTTAGCTGTGCTTTAGTTGAGCTTCCAGTGAATAAGCTTGATTGGTTGTAGAACTAATTGTTGTAAAGGTTTGGATTCCAACCCATTAGTAACTTGTTATTATTGTATTGAATTTTGTGAATCGTTGTTATATAGAAATCCTGAGGTGGAGAACCTTTAGGTATTGGATTGACATTGAATAGAGGAGCCATTTTAAATAGTGATGTCACTTGTAATTTGCATATTTGAGATCAATACTTGTGGATACTTGTACTTGATATTTAGATTGATATTTGAAGTTATTCTGATTGTCATTTGAATAAGCTAACTCTTTGAGAATTTTATATTCAAATTATAGTTGAAGAGGGAACTCTATTCACTCCCATTCTAGTGCTATCCTACCCTTTTTTCACAATTACGTGACTTTGGACAGAGGAACCACTCTAAATATTGGTGTCACTCGTGTTTTGCATAGTTGAGATTGATAATTGTGGACAATTAAGCTTGATATTCAAATTGATATTTGAATTAATATTCATAGATACTGATAAGCTAACTCTTTGACAATTTTACATTCAAGTTGAAGTCAAAGATGGAGCATTATTCACCTCCCTCTCGTGCTAGTCCACGCTTCTTTACATGCAGAGATATTATCCTTGAGGTTGAAGACAAATATCAATGTAAAAGTTTCCTTATCAAATTGAGGAATGCAATCCTGGAGCGTTTAGAAATGACCATGGTACTTGGCTATTGTGGTGTGTTGCTAAAGGGGACAAAGTTGCAGTAAGAGTCCCTTGATCTCGATTTTGCCGAACCAAGCTTGAAACTCTTGCTTGAATGTCTCCCACAAGGTCAAGCATTTACTCACCTTGCCCTATCAAAGCCAAAACTCACAAGTGAATTTGTAGGTCCCCATTGATCTCATGTTACATGAATTACTCTTCCGTGAGATAGAGCCAACATATAGGGTCTTAAGAGCCATCATAAGGTGGAAGGACATACTTACGATTCTTGTGGATGGCATCAAAACTCGAGGAGCCAGTAATGACCCTAAGCACCTTGTTGGGTTGCTCCTCCTCCTTCTCTTCCTTCTTTGTGGAGCACATGGTTTGCACTAATATAGTGAGTTCCTACATCATTGCTGGATTTGCCGAAGGTTTCCATGGTTGATGAAGTTGCGGAGGTCCTATTGGAGCTCATTGAGATGCTGGTTACTAATGGTGGTAGCTAGAGGATTAGGAAGGTCCAATACCAAGTTTTTGGATAATCCTTCTCCTAGAGCCAAACAGGGCATTAGATGCTCCGAGGTGGTTAGTTAACATGTGGAGAGTTGTGCTTCTCTTGAGAGGCCATGGTTCTACCTAATGAAATTAGGAGACCTATAATGGAAATGGCAAGGAAAGAGGATGGGAAATTTGAAATAATTCTCCATTGATTATTCAAGAGCCTTGCATCATATATATATCATTATGGTAGGTGTGACTTTACGCTATTGTGCACTCAAAACTAAAGGAAATAACGAAAAGGAAATAAATCATAACAACCCATAAAAAAGGTAAAACAATTTTTATCCTTTATTACTTGGTGATGAGGATGGTACCATGTGACTGAAGAATTCTTTGCTGGGAAATTCCTTAAACCCTTAAGGTTTTAACTGAAATTAACCCACCTCTGACTTAGGATGGACCTGTGCCACAACTTAACTCAACTGGACTTTATATTAGCTAGGTACCGATACTTGTAGACCAGTACTGGTATCATTAAGTTACAGTTATGAGTTCTGTATCCCAATGAGTACCGATACTGATGCCGAGTATCGGTACACATGGGTTACAGTTTAAAACCCATGTCCAGATGAGTACTTGTCCAGTACTCACTATATGCCGGTACTCATGAAGAGTACCGATACTTAGTACTGAGTACCGGTATCTCCTTAGGAAAGAGTACTGGTACTTGTTGAGTACTGAACACACCACCTATAGCCTACCAATACTAGTACTCATGACGAGTACCGGTACTTGTAAGTTACAAGTTTTGGTGACTTCGAGTCCAGAACCTGACCTGGGACTCATGTGTACCGATACTCATGATGAGTACCGGTACATGTAAGCCCCAATTTTGGACTTAGGATGACCTGGAGTCAATCTGGAGCTTGCTTGTACTGGTACTAATGAAGAGTACCGGTACTACCAAGTTACAGTATACACTAAGAACGGAATCTGTAACGCCTGAGTACCAATACCAATCTAAAAGGTACTGGTACTACCTGCAGTTACGAGTTGATTTTGAGATTTCTTAGAACATGAAAGACTTATTTGTTTCATATAGATTATGGGTAAAGTAGATGCAGGTTATCTAAACAAAACTATCTAAACAAAGGATATATCCATTGGTAAACAAACATGATAAATATATCAACATGCAAGCAAGGTTTGTCATCTTATACTTTGTTCAAAATATAAAACTCGTAGAGAATGATATTACCTGGATTCATTGTCAACGGAGAGGAAAGGGGTTGTAGTATGGCTCTTCCAAGAGTTCCTTGTGGTTTGTTAGGAGAGATCTCACCTATTCTTTGAGAAGAAGAACAACCTCTTCTTCCAGCTATCTCCCTTCTCTCCTTCTCACCAGGTCATGATGGGGTTAACCAAGGAGAAAAAAACACTTAGGGCTCTCGGGGACCATGACTACCCTAATAATCAATAATTAGTGTGGCTAATTGTTGGGTGAATTGCAACTTCTTCCATCAAGAAGTCACAATTCACAACTAGAGTCTCTGCACATTAGAAAACATAGCCACACCATCATTTTGCACTTTAGCCCATATAAAACCATTAAACTAATTTGATCATTTTAAATTATAGGCTTAAGATGACGGTCACATAACTTATTATTATTTGATTATATCTATTTACATATACCAGTCCATATATTAGATTTTAATCCAACATTCTTTTGATGTTACTATCTTCCTTTAGGTTATGAATTGAATGTGTTATTGATTTTATTATTTCTTTAGTAGTTTGCTTGAGTGGGTTGTTGTAGTCTTATATGCTCTCTATTATTCAAAAGAGCGATGGTTTTTGGACACCCAACATTCATAAACACTGGATTTTGATTAGATGAAGTGCATTGGTGAAATGTATGTCAGTTGGATCGAAAAAAAATTCAAAATATAATTATAGGGAAAAATAAGTTTTTAAGTGTGCTTAGCGGTATTTTTTTGTTTTTTATTAAGGTGAAATCGCCTGTAGAGAAGGAGAGTTTGAAGTCGATGGTACCTACTCGATCTTGCCTTCCCTAAAGACGAGTTTGACCTTGATACAACCTTCCCTAAAGATGAGTCGACACTTTCACCACAAAACCCTCCCCTTCCCCTCATGGTCGTCTCCCCCACACTCAAACATTCGACTCCCTTGGCCTCTTATGTCGCGCAGAGATCCACTACCATAGTTCCTTGGACGTGCAGAGCTCCTCTACCAATCCTCCTCATCATTAGTTGCTGCGAAGGCTCCTCGTGTAAGACCGCCACCTGTCCTTGCCGCCAATCCTCACGTGCAGGATGCCGTCGCCCCTCCTGTGTGGCCTTCCATCACACGCAAGCCATCATTGCCCCATTGGCAATTGTGGTCGTCTGTCCTCCTCGCCGGCCCTCCTCACCGATACTACATGCCGACCCTCGTTGTTGGTGCCCTTGTTTAAGTGTGCCCTCCTCATCGTTCAAAGTAGCATGGTTGTAAGAGATTGAGTCACCCTAATTTTAAGTGACTCGATTAGTGGATTTGATCTACTAAGTAGATCAGGAAATCCTAAACCGAGAGGTTTAGGTGGTGGCTTTTACCTGGGTTTGGGTTTTCACCTAAAAATCCTTGTGTGCTTATGAGATTGCATTTTTGTGTGATTGTTGATATATATTTCCGCATCTTATTTTCATACCATAGATCTCACCCCCTCCGTCAGGAATTAGAATTGGTATCAAAGCGTACCTCATGAGGGCACCTCAAAAGTAAAAGCTTATAAGATTAATGTCTCATCTCAAGAATTTCAGTCTTTTCTTATGAAAACTAATGAATCCTTGAGTGAGATGCACACTAGGTTTACTTTTATAGTGAACAATCTTAAAGCTTTAGATAAGACCTTTATTAAGGGGGAGCTTCAAGGAAAGCTTTTTTCATTCCCTTGGACTAAAGTGGGAACAAAAGATCATTGCCATCGAAGAGGCAAATGAAGTAGAGGAGCTCAACATGGAGGATCTCTTAGGCAATCTCATGGCTTATGAGATGAAAATGAAGCAAAAGAAGGAAACACCAGAGCCAAAGCCAAGGAAGACCCTCACCTTCAAAGCTGCTTTGGAAAGCGAGGTAAGTTCCGATGACGAAGACCTTAGGACTTTATTTAAGAAATTCTCTAAGTTTTGCAGGAACTCAAAGATGGAGAAGAAGGAGAAGAAAGAGCGAGATAGCCCGGTACATTGCTATCATTGCATCAAAAAGGGGCATCTTCAACTCAAATGTCCTCTTCTCAAGAAAGGAAAAAAGAAAGGGAAGAAGAAGAAATACAAGAAGAAAGCATTCCAGGCTACTTGGGATGACTCGACCTCGGAGGAGGAGGAAGAGGAGAATTCCGAGACCAAGCATGAAATCTCTTGCATGGGTTTCATGGCCATTGCAAGTGATAGCAATGAAGATAACAACTCCGACAACGAGAAGGTAAACCCTTTTTCTATTAATGAGTTGCAAGAAGCTTTAGAGGAACTTTATGTTTTAAGTAAAGCATTGAAATTAGAGAATAAAAAGCTGAAAATGGAATCTAAGTCCTTAAAGATTCAAGTAGATAATCTTGTCACAAAAGATTTAGATTTAAATGCTTCTTTTGATTCTATCAAAACTAAAAAGAATACTCTTGTTTTAGAAAATAATGAGCTAATCTTAGAAAACACAAACATGATTGAAGAAAATAGCTTACTTAAATATGAAATTTCAGGTTTAAAAATTAAAATGAGCATTATAGAAAAGGAACTAGCTAGTCTAAAAGAAAATTCAGATAACCATTTATGTAAATTAAAAGCTAGTCTTAAGGTTGAGAAAGGCTCTCCTTCAAGGAGACCTGCTAACAAATCCAGATCCAAATTGACTTGTATACCGAAGAGAGAACTTGAAACTTATTTTGTAGGTTTCAAGGGAGAGTACAATATGAGAGATTGGACCTACAAGATGAAGGACGGTCTACTCAAGCTAGGTGGACCAACGTCAAGACCAAAGAAGAAGACGAGGAGATCGAAGTGATGACTAGTGGGTGATCAAACCGCCTTGTGTTAACCATTCAATTGGAGATCGACACCGATGCTCGGACCTCCAAGCTTTGGATGGGAACCCCATCAATTTTGGCATCCACCTCAAGGGCCATTTTGTTGGCCATGGTAAGTGAGGTAATCCCTTTACCCTAATTTTTGATAAATAGCAACTAGATAGGGGGAGTAAAAAATTTACATGCTATATCTCCATCATTAAGGGGAGAAGGATTTCCTTAAATTTGGAAGGGGGAGATCTTAAAAAAAGGAATGTAGCTATGTTTCCATTAGAAAGGGGGAGTCAATGGATAAAATGAATAGCTATCTTGTTATGACAAAAGGGGGAGAATATTATTTATGTTTTATTATGTCAAAAAGGGGAATTAACCCAAATTAGAAGAGCATGTGTTAAGGGCGAGTATAGGATAAATAATTGTAATTGATTAAATATTTTTTGACAATGTCAAAAATGGGGATAATTTTTTAATTATTATGTGTGGTTTTGTCATTATCAAAAAGGGGGAGATTGTTGGTGCAAGGGCGCCTCTATCGTTGATTTTGATGATAACAAAATACTTGTTATTTAATATTTGCATTTAAGTTATAATTTCAGGAATAATGCAAATGAATTCAAGTGTGAAGGAGCTCAAGCTCGTGTCCATGGCAAATTGGAGGTGCTTGATGGAGGGGAAGAGAAGATGGAGCCTCGCGTAGAGCGAGAAAAAGATAAGAAGAATAAGATAGATGTCTTATTTATCTTTGTATTTGTACTCTTATTTACTTTGCTTTTTATTTTCTTAGATTACATGTTAAAGAGCCTAAAGTAACATATCTTTAGTCCTAGGAATATTTACACTACCCTAAGATACTTAGACAATCTTGGAAATCACTTAGAAAACCAAAATAGTAATCAAACAGCTTGATCAAACGTCTAATGTGGACCTTAGATGTCTGATCGTAGACCTTAAGACGTCCAGTAGTTTATACAGCCATCCAAACACTTAGGTTGGACTTCATGTACTCTGTTCATTAGTTTCAATCGACCAACCCATAGTCTAGAAGTCTTGACAGACGTCCAACAATAAGATCGTTGGACTATCAGAGCATAATATTCGAGGATTTTCTTTTAATATATTTATAACACCTTCAGGCATCTAGAGAGCTTCCCAAATGTTTGATAAATAGACGTTAGGCTAAATCTGACCCAAGACACTTTTATCAAATCTGTCAGCCATTTGAGCCTCAGGAAATCCATTCCCACAGAGACATGCCTTTCCAGACAACCAAACATCTTGCCAAATGTCTAACTTGTTGTCTAACCAACAAAACTCTAAAACCCTGTTTCAATATGGTGAAAGCAGGAACTAATCCATCTTAGAATTAAAAGTCTAATTTAATTCCCAAATGACTTAAAACACCTACTTAAACGTCCGTCTTGATCTAACACCGTCCAGATGATCAATCCTTCTAAATCAAATGATCGATCTTTAGATCAGACGAAGGCTCAGACGTCTAACCTTAAAACTAGACATCTGATAACCCTATCAGAATCATAAATGAGCCTGATTTTGGCCTGATTTGCCTTTGATTTATTCCCAACGACTTTAAAAGCCTTCTAAGGCCTTCTAAACCCTTCTAAGGGCCTCTATAATTAGAGGAGCACCCTTCCTAAGCTATATATACCAAAGCTATACCACTTCCACTCATATCGTGTCAAAGAGAAAAGAGAATCAAGAAGGAAAGTCACTTTGCTCTGCAAGCCTCTAAGCATACATCCGAGAGCACCTTTTTAGCTCCATAATTGCTTTCCCATCTCCTTATATTCGAGAGCATCTTTATGCCTTGCGTGGTTCACGCATTCCGACTTCTATTTCAGGGAAAGTGTCTTTTATCTATAAGAGCTAGTTAGATTTATACCTATTTGGGCTCTATAGGATATTTGTAATTTTCTTTGTGGTTGGGAATTCACTTTGTGAATTCCCGTCTCCTTCGAATGACGAAGTACTCGTCGTGAAGAGGAGGGATTTGAGGTACATTACCTTCGTTCAAAGTAGCATAGTTGTAAGAGTTTGAGTCACCCTCGTTTAAGTGACTCATGCGGTTAGTGGATTTGATCTACTAGGTAGATCAGAAAATCCTATACTAAGAAGTCTAGGTGGTGGTTTTTACCCGGATTTGGATTTCCACCTAAAAATCCTTATATGCTTGTGAGATCGCATTTTTGTGTGATTATTGATATATATTTCTGCATCTTATTTTCATACTACAGATCTCACCCCCTCCATCAGGAATTACACTCGTCACTCAACGTTCCTCCTCAGCACTGCTTGTGAAGGTTTAACTAACATTTTTTTTGTTTGGAAGCCATGCAGTCCATTTGTTCAAGCAATGCACCTGGTATGTACTAACCACAACTTCCTAATAGCATAGATGTGAGCATTTTGGCCTAAGTTGGTTTCCACCCACTAATCTGCAGTGAACAAAATCCATGTACTGCACACAAAAAGCAAATTGATTAATCAAAAGTAATAAGCTTTGGTACATTCTATTTAATTTTTATTGATTCAACTATAAACGGACAAATACAATTTCAATTTTAGGTTCATTTCATCTAAATGAAGGATAGCCATTTTTCATCAAGTTAGATTCTCAGCTAAATGTTGACCAAGATGGTCAACCTCATTCTCCTAAAAGTCAATATCAAATATAAGGTATCTAAGGTATAACTCACTCCTAAATTTGTTGTCATTATGGGAATGACAGCTACCAACAAGCTAATGAGGTCTATAAGATGTCAGAAAATTGGAAAAAAGAACTAATCTAGAATAATCTAACTTGATGACTTCATTTGAAAGCATCTTTGTTATGTTCCATCTAAAGCAAGTTATTGTGAAACTATCCAATAAACCTTATCATAAATGAATGTCAATGTCTTAACTAGATCGGTTGTTTATTGGCTAATATGATTGAATTTATTTAAATTATTCAACCCTAAATCAATTTTGTGCTCAAGTAATTGTGCTAACCGTAAATCATTAGATGAAAATTAATTCGTAGTAATTGTGCTTGCCCTAAATCATTTTTTCATTGTGTCTTGTCAGGTTTATTATAATGGTTCAGAATGTGTTTTGTTTTTATTATGCAAATGAAAAATTGAAAATAGACATGACGGTGTTGGATATGATAAAGGACCGATCAAAACTGTAATGGTCCCTAGTGAGTGGAAGACAACCAGCATGTTTCCATCACTACTCCATTCCTGTGTTCTTATTCAGTATTTTTTCTTTTTTTTTGAGTAGCACCATCAGCTACGGCTCCAACATGCAGTTCATTAGCACCATTGGCTGCTAGCAGCAGTTACCAGCAGCAACTGCTACTTGGTAGGAGCACTATCTGCCACCAATGTTGGCCAATTAAGGAGTCTGGGACTTCTTCGTAGGGCTTTTATAGTGTCTGCTAATGATTAGGCATGAAGTTTTGCTGTGTTTCTTGGGGTAACCTCTTGAAAATGTGTGGAGGAAATACAATTTTTTTGGGGCTTTGTATTTCTCATTCAATCTAGGAACTTCACTTATCTAACTTTCTCAAACTAATGACTAATGTAATTTTATTAGGAAATTAGTTCACTTTGACATTCATGAATTTCATGATGTAACAAACAAATGTAGGAAAAAGTGAAGCCCCTCAAATGGCATCCAAATATTGAAGACGATAAACATGCAACCCCTCAACCATGAATTTCTTGCTAATAAGGACAAAGGTAGTGAAGATCCATTCTCCTAAAAGAAGCATGCCTACATATAGTTTCGGTTTTTTATGTTTCCCCTTGAAGGGCTCCATATGTAATTACTTTAGTTAGAAATCAATGTACAAAACTTTCTTACTAAATGTTTTCTTATCATGTCAATTACAATCCTGCACATGTTGGAGGATATGGATGTTTCTATGAGAGATGAATTGGAGGTGTTGGTCTTTTTATGAATGGTGAAATGGACCTGCGTATTACTAGAGATAAAATCCCTTTCAAAATAGAAAAAAAATTATTGGCAATTATCATTTTGCTGCCTCTCTTGCATGTACTATTTGTTGGTGCAAGGGCATCACGATCATTAATTTTGATGATAACAAAACACTTGTAATTTAGCATTTGCTTTAAGTTTAAACTTTCAAGAAAATGCAAATGGTTGCCAGTATGAAGAAGGAGCTCAAGCTCACATCCGTGGCGAATTGAAGGAGCTTGATGGTGGAAAAAAGCTTCACTTGGAGTGAAAGCTTGAAGAAGGAAGGAGATGAAGAATAAGATAGATACATTTATTCATGTATTCATTTATTATTCTTTTGCTCTTTATTTTTGTATAGATTATATGCAAAAGAGCCCAAAGTAACTAAACAGTAGTCGTAGGAATACTTACTCTGCCCTAGGATACTTAGGCTTTTTAGTAGAGAACTTAAAAAGCCAAAATAAGCATCAAACAACCAATTAGACATCCAATTTGAAAATCAGACGTTTAATCTTTGACTTCGAGACATATGACCGTTTGATCAGACGTCCAAAACACTTAGGTTGGAGAACCACTCACTGTCTGCCAGTTTCAGACGACTAGCCTTTAGTCCAGACGTCTTAGAAGACGTCTGATGACCTTACCAGACGTCCAACCAGAGGACCGTTGGCTTGTCAAACCTAATCTTAGAGGATTAACCTTAATATGACCTACATTCATTTTCAAACATCCGTAGAGATCCCTGGACGTCTGATAAATAAACGTTAGGCTTAATCCATCCCCAAATCACTTTTGTCAGTGATTATAGCCGTTTGAGCCTCGGGAAATCAATTCCCGCAGTAAAACCTATTTCCAAACATCCAGACTTTATGCTAGATGTCCAACCTGTCGTCTGACCAACAAGACCTAGAACCTGTTTAGGTCTAGACAAAAACAGGAAGGAAACTCGTCTTAAATTAGACATCTAACCTTAAGTCCAGACGTCTTAAAAGTAACCTTTAGACATCTGTTCTGATCCAACACTGTCCAGTTGATCCACCCTTCTAGATCATACGTCCAACCATAAAATCAAATGAAGACCCAGACGTTTGATAATAGATCCAGACGTCTGATAACCCGATTAGAATCATAAATAGCCCAGATTTCGGCCTAATTTGCCTTGAGATAATTCCCAACGGCTAGAAGAGGCTTCTAAACCCTTCTTAGGATCTCTATAAATAGAGGAACACCCTTCCTAAGCTAAGACACACTAAGCAATACTACTTTCCACTCATTTTGTGTCCAAGAGAGAATATAATCAAAGAAGAAGTACTCAAGCCTTAGTCTACATCTTGAGAGCATCTTCCCAGTTGTGCACTCGCTCTCCCGCCTATGAATATGAGAGCATCGTCGTGCCATCGCGTGGATTACGCACCCGCGTCACTAGCCAATGCACTTCCATCTAAGGGAAATCCTTTTGCCTATAAAAGCTAAGTTGATTTACATTTGTACTTTGTGGCTCTATAAGACTGTTGTTATTTTCCTTTGTTCTTGGTTGTGTATTCGCTTTGCAAATTCCCATCTCCTTCGTAGGACAAAATACTCCTTGTGAAGAGGAGGGGTTTGAGGTACACTACCCTCGTATAAAGTAATGTGGTTGTAAGAGGTTGAACTACACTCGTTTGAAGTAGTTCGTTTGTCGATTTGATCAACTCGGTCGATTAGGAAATCCTAAATCGAGAGGTTTAGGTGGTGGTTTTTGCTTGGGTTTGAGTTTCCACCTAAAAATTCTTTGTATACTTGTGATTGCATTCTTTTGTGACATTGTTTATTATATTTCCGCTTATTATTTCTTATCTTGCAAATCTCACCCCCTCCGTAAGGAACCTACACTATTTACATTGGCATAAAACATAAGTCGTAGGGAGATTGATGGTGTTGTTGGGTATGGTGAAAATGAGAAATTGGTTCCAATGCCACCAAATGACCTTTTACATTGATATTTTAAACTCAAAGTTCTTCCCTTGCTCCTCTAGGAAAATTTGCATGGCACCCAACTTTACGAAATAAATATATCAGAATTATAAAGAGAAGAAAGGGTGGCATGTGGGGGAGGTATAAAGAGAACTCATCTTTAGGGAAGGTGAGTTTTGCAGGTAATTTATGTTGGACTCCTGTTCCCTATAAGGGAGCTTTTCATGAATAAAAGATACTTCAACGGTAAGAGAACATGTTAAACTTGTCTCCACATAAGGCAATTTTTACCATCAAAAATTTCCCCCATTTGCGATCAAAATGCCTTCACCGTAGGCGAGATTAAAGTGAAGTATACCCACAACAAACTTGCCTCTTATAAAGGCAATATTATAATCGTACATAAAAAAAAAAAATCCCTAAACATACTTAAAACCTTTTTTTTTCCCATAATTATATCTATAAAATTTTTTCCAGTTGAATCCCCAAAAGGGAACGCATATTAGTTTGGACGCAGGTTAACAAACGTAAAAAATGATGCAAAGAACGACGCAGTGACCTCTAACATGTCACCAACCTACCACAGACTTGAAACTTTATTAAATACAACTATGGCCCACATAAATATCTACAGGCAAAAAAGTAACCGCGTCCCTCCTACTCCTAAATACACTCCTCCATCGCAACGTTTTAGCTTCTCTAGACATCTTGCGTCACTGCAAAAGCATCATCAAGCCCTACTACACTCGAAGAAGCTTAATCAATATCAAGAAATGGAAGAAGGAATCAAAATGAGAAAATGGAGCGGATCAAAGAGGTACGCCTCTAAAACCTCTGAAGCAAAAGATTTTTATATCATCGGAGATATTTGACATAAAATCATCAGAGATATTTCACTCAGGTGATATGTTGTAATCTCCAGTGATCTCATCGAAAAATGAGAAAAATATCCTTTATCATAAGTAATACTCCTCCGAAGTAAAGATGTGTTTATCATCGGAGATATTATGATCTCATTTAGGGTTTAGATGATATACACTACGGTGATATCTCATTCAAAATGAGAAAAAGCAAATGATGTATTTATCATTGGAGATATCATCGTGTTTAGGGTTTATATGATATTCAGATGAATGTTTTTCCTTTTGCATACAAAGAAGTTTTATCGCACAGGTGAAAAGATTTATTTTGCACCGGGGTATCAAATATCCCCGGTGCAATACTTAATATCTCCAGTGCAATCTATTTTATCACAGGATAAAAATTTAAATATCCCTAGTGTAATTTATTGCATAGGTGCAAAAGTTTATTTTGCACCAGGGTGCCAATATATCTTCGGTGCAATACTTAATATCCCCGATACAATCTATTTGTCACCGGATCAAAATTTAAATATCCCTGGTGCATTATTTATTATCATCAGTGCAATACTTAATATCCCCGGTGCAATACTTAATATCATCGGTGCAATAATTTGTATTATCACTTGTACAATATGTTATTGTACAACGCTTCCTTTATTTCTATTTTTTTGTAGATAAGAGATAGACTCTAGATGCATGATCTACACTATTCGAAAAGCTTGGAAAACGGTCAAAGAAAATGGTGGTGGACAAATGTACCCCGACTACAAAAACAAAAACCTTCTTTTTGAATTGGTGCATGCATATAATCGAAAAATAAGAGAGTTTCATCTGGGAGGACTAACATTAACTCTCACTCCTAATCACATAAAGGAATACTTAGATTGAAGAATGAGGGAGAGAAAATCTTCATAAGTGATGGAAAGATAAATGCAAATGATAGACTTGCCATTTGGAGTGAGAATTTCACATCACTAAAGCCTAAGTTAAGAAAAATAGCTGAGAAGATTCTAGAATATAATGAAGAAAATGAGAAAGACGGAAAGGAAAAAAGGAAGCACAAGAAATCCAGCCCTCAAGAAAGGAGAAACCAAGTAGTGAAATAAACAAAAATGTTGGTTCTCCTAACTCTTGGGTCATTTCTTCTACCATATGGAGATCAAGCAATTGTAACTTCATTGTTTAACACGGTAGAATATCTGGATTCTCTAAGCAATTACAATTGGGCTGAATTGGTGTGTGATTACATTCATGAGGGCCTGAAGGAAAAGGAGAAGGAGAAACAAACATATATCAAAGGTTGTACCATTACACTGCACCTATGGGAAGTTGAGATGTTTAACGTCTTGGAACCCAATAACATTTAGGCAACAACAATTGCTGAAAGATACAACCATGAATTCTCCTTCACAAGCCATAAAACATCATTATGTCTAAAAATTACAGAAGCAACTGAAAAAGATTTGAGAAAAGACTCATTTGGAGAAGTTGATATCCCAGAAGCCAAAAAGAAGAGAAAAGAGGTGGAAGAGAAAGAAGAAAGCATGAACAAGAGGAGAAAGGTGTAGAAGAGAAAAAGAAAGGAGAAGAAGAACAACAGGAAGACAAATAAAAAATGGTTAAAGCTGGAAAGATCTACCTCAACAACTTGAAAAAAGAAAGTAAGGAAATGAATAAGAAAATTAAAAAAGTGAATAGAAGATTGAAGAGAAGAAATGAGAAAAATGATGCTTTGAAGAATCAAATAGATGAGTTGAAGGGAAATTTGACTGCTTTCCTTCATCAGAATAGAAGATTGAAGAGAAGAAATGAGAAAAATGATGCTTTGAAGAATCAAATAGATGAGTTGAAGGGAAATTTGACTGCTTTCCTTCATCAAACACAAAGTAGTCAAAGTTTTGAAGCTTTCCTTCGTCAAACACAAAGTAGTCAAAGTTTTGAAAGACAAAAAACTCAGCAATAACAGCAACAACATGAAGAGGTGGAGAGAGCAATGGGGGAAGAAATAATGGTGGAATAAGAGGATGAGCAACAACAGAAGCATCAACATCATTAGCAGTAGCAGCAGCAAATGGATGAGGGGCTTGAGGGCCAAGAGAAGAAGCAGCAGTAGCAGCAGCAAATGGATGAGGGGCTTGAAGGCCAAGAGAAGCATCAACAGTAGCATTAACAGCAGCAGCATCCCCAAAATGATAATAGAATGATGAAGTGGCAGCAGATGAGAGAGGTAGCAGCAGCAACAATCGAGAAAAAGAAGAAAGATGAAGCAATGCAACAGGAGCAGTAGCAATAGTAGCAAATGAAAGAGGCAATAGCAATAGAAGCAATGGAGAAGAAGCAAGATGAAGAAGTGCAACAATAGTAGCAACAACAACAGCAAATTGATGTTATATTTATATCACCAATGCAATTATTGTTTATCACTGGTGATATGTCACTTATCTTCGGTGATAACATATTTATCACTGGTGATAAGTGACACTGGTGTTATTTCACATAAATATCACTGGTGATAAGTGACATCGGTGCTATTTTCCACTTAAATATCATCGGTGATATGTGACACAGGTGCTATTCACTAAAATATCACCGATTATAACACCTTTTGTATCGATCCATTTCAATTAAAAGAGATGCTTAATCTACTTTTTTTATTCAAAACAGAAAGAAGATGAGCAAAAAAAGGTTGAAAGGCCTCCAACAAAGAGAGTAATATTCAAAAGAATAAAAAGTTTGGATCAAGCTCTCTTCAAATGTGTTGATGACTCACAAAGAACACTTCTTTCGAGACTAACAGATATGAGGAAGGAAAAACGCTAAAATTTGTGGAGGAATGGAAAATATTTTGTTGAAAGAATACATATGCAAAAAGTGTTACAAATAGGTGGATTCACAGAGAATCATGTAAGCTATAAAGCAAATCTTATATATCACACATTTGTCTTATTTTATAACACTAACATGTGGCAAAATTGCAGGTTATTGATGCAGTTGTAGAAATAGTCAATGAGAAAATAAGGAAGGGAGGGGTATTTTCAACAACCATTGCATTCGACACAAATTTTTTTGCATATATAGGATTCAATAACATGAAAGAAGTAAATGAATACTTCGATAGAGCCATTGCATCGTTAAGTAATTGTATAAAGATATTTGTACCAATAAACATTGACGATGCTGCGCATTAGACACTTGTGGAGGTCAACCTTGAAGAAAAAAAAATGACAAAATATGACAGATATATTCGATACTACCCAGAGTACACCAACAGAGTTGCCCGCAAAGTGGTAAGAACCATTTTTTATCACCACTGTTAATTTAAGAACCATTTTATTCTATGTATACTTTTGCCTCTTTAGAAACTCAGGGAAATATTTTCTCTATTAGTTTGAAGTGATGAAAGAACAGCTATCGAACAGATTCGATAGGGCCATTGCATCGTTAAGTAATTGTACAAAGATACTTGTACCAATAAACACTGACGATGCTGCACATTGGACACTTATGGAGGTCAACATTGAAGAAAAAAAAATGACAAAATATGACAGCTATATTCGATACTACCCAGAGTGCACCAACAGAGTTGCCAGCAAAGTGGTAAGAACCATTTTTTATGACCGCTGCTAATTTAAGAACCATTTTGTTCTTGTATATTTTTGCCTCTTTAGAAACTAACTCAAGGAAATATTTTTTCTCTATTAGTTTGAAGTGATAAAAGAATAGCTATCGAACAAATTCGCCATTGAAAAGGAAGGGTGGTAAGAAGAATTCATACTTGATGCACCCCAACAAGGAATGACGAGCAATGACTGTGGCATCTTTGTAATAAGATGGATATAGTGCATGCTTCGTGGGTTGGATCCAATTGAAACCACAAGGAATGAAGACGTCCATAAGTTTCGTGCATATTACATAGCAATGATCCTAATTGACAGAAATGTATATCATGATATGATATAAGTTTTAGAAACTCTTTTTTCTTTAAGGGAAGTATATCCCCTTCATATAAAATATTTTGTGACAAAATATACTTTCTGTAAATATGAATAATCTTTTACTCTATAATGTCTTCCTTTGTGATCTTTTTCTCTATTAGTTTGAGGTGATGAAAGAACTGCTATCCAACAGATTTGCCATTAACAGATTCGGCATTAAAAAAAGGGTGGTAAGAAGAATTCAAAGATGATGTACCCCAACAAAGAATGACGAGTAATAACTGTGGCATCTTTTCAATAAGATGGATGGAGTGCTTACTTCCTGGGTTGGATCCAATTGAAATCATAAGGAATGAAGACGTCTACAATTAATATGAATAATCTTTTACATTATAATGTCTTCCTTTTGTAATTTTTTTCCTATATGATTTGTGTTCTCACTTAAATTTACTTTTTTATTAACATAGCAACTGCACAAAAATTAAAATCAAATTTAAATATCCCCGATGTAATACTTAATATCACCGATGCAAACTCAAAAAACTTTGAATCACATTCCAAAATCACCTCTGATCCTGGTGCACTATTTAATATTACCAGTGCAGACCCAAAAAACATGGGCTCCCAGTGTCAAATATCCCCAATGCAATATATTTTATCACCGAATAAAAATTTAAATATCCCCAATGTAATCTATTTTTATGGCTGGAGAAAACCGATCACATTTAAATATCCCCAGTGCAAACCTAAAAAACCTGGGTTCCCGGTGTCAAATATGCCCGGTGCAACCTATTTTATCACCGAATAAAGATTTAAATATCCCTGGTGCAATATATTTTTATGATCGAAGAAAGTCGATCATATTTAAATATCCCCACTGCAATATTTAATGTCATCGATGCAAAACACAAAATCACCACTGATCCTCGGTGTAATACTTAATATCCTTGGTGCAATATTTAATATCTCCGGTGTAATAATTAATATCACCGATGCAATACACATATAAATTGATATTATCACCTGCTCAAGGTGTTTTATCAGCTAAATATCCTAAAAACCAACACATTTAGAAAAAAATAATATATTGATGAAAAATATTTTATGTATCCTACTATATATAATCAAAGTTAAAACTACAATGCAGAAGCCTCAAAGATAAAGATGGACAACCATTTGTAGTGTTCTTTTTCCTCTTTGTACAAGTGAAACCTCGTATGGTTTCTTAAATTTCTTCTCACGAGGCCTACCACAACGTTTTGTTTGCTTTGGGTTATGAATGATTGAGAAATTTGATGTACCCTAAAAAATAAAAAAATTAGAAAACATCTCTTACAACAAAACATAAAATAAAAAATAAAAAAGACATAAGAAACAACTATACATGATCTTCGAACCCTGTCAAAGACATTAATTGCTTGAATATATCATCAAGCACCTTCAGGCATATATCATGGTTGGAAGAGTATGTGGCACCAACATCAGCAAATTTTACCATCCTTGAACATATATTCTAATATCTATCCATAGGATCATTAAAAGATAGGATAGTGTCAAAGTTACTTGTCACAAATGGAAGCTTCACATCTTTTCTCTAACGATCAATAATGTATTTAAACGGAAGATCATATATGCCAAATTCCATCAAAACAAAAATGCATGTCTACAGAGGATTCCTTTAATCTCAAATAGACAACATGAACATGATACTGATGTTGAATACTTCTCAAATAGGATAGAAAAAGACAGAGCTTGGTGAATCAAACTCCTCAATAGCAATGGAATAATTATCACAAATTTCATGCTCAAAAGCCAAAGTTTTTCTACAATAGAAAATGTTTTGCAACTCCTTTTGAAATTAAAAAACTTTGTAACAGTATAAGCATCCCTTATATGAACCTCCATGGGAAACTTAAAATATAAAATAGGAGACTTGAATTGAGAAACAAAATTTGCTTTACGATTCATCTCTTGTTTCACTTGAAGACCAAGCTCATATTGCCTCACAAATTACTTTAGATTAGTTTTCGAATTAACATATCCATCAAAAAAATGCATTGATCCGTTCATTTCTTTACGTGCTAAATATGCCATCCCAAAACATGCCATTAAAAAGACAAGGGATCCACATATGTTAAATTTCAAACAAATCATGAAGCCATTTATTGCACTCCAAATGTCTATCTCTAACCATTGCAGCCCACTTCTCCTCAAAATCCCACTTTGATCTTGAATTATGAACAATTTGATTAAAAGCTTCCTTAGTATGCTCATCTCTAGGAAACTTCTGAGGAAGCTTATCCTTGTGGTGCCAAATACAAAATCGATGACGAAAACCATGAAACACAATTGATACAGCATTAATAACAGCTTGACATTGATCTGTAATGATACCTTTGGGGTGTATACCCCACATGCAAGATAGAAATGTCTAAAATAACCATATAAAATTTCATGTTGTCTCATCTTCCAATAGAGTACAACCAAATCAAAACTATGTGACCATGATTATTTACTCTAACGAAAGGAGAAAAGGCATGTCATATCGATTAGTTAAGTATGTTGTGTCAAATGACACTACATTACAAAAAAACTTGTAGGCCAGCCGAACACTAAAATCAGACAAAAAAATATTCCGGATGCAACCATCTTCATCAAAATTTATAGAATAAAAGAAGTTGCTATTATTTGATTACATCCTAACGAAATAAATTTGAACATCCTTAGCATCACCTACACTAAGCTTCAAATTCCTTGTTTTACGTATTGCATTTCTTGCTTCTTGGGTGGTAAATGTCAAGTTCTCAAATCCATTGTCCTCAATAGTAAAGGAAGTAATTGACTTTGACAAACTAATACCTGCTTAACCATTTAACACCATCCGATATTTCCTTCCTAATGGCATTTTCTTCTTGAATTGAAGGTACTTCATTATAGTTGAATCACAAAACTCATGATTATAATCATTGCAATAAGAAACAATGATACACTTCCTAGAGCCTTTACAAAATCAAAAGCGAACATGAGCCTTGCATCTAACTTTAGATGTCAATTTCTTTGAATAGTAATGATTACATGACTTCTTAAGAGGTTTACCTCCTCTTAAACAAATAAGCTTTGCTCTATGTACAAAATTTTTATCAACGTCATCATAATTTGTGCTTTTTAAAAAATACTCAAAGGAATTATGATGGACAAAATCTTGACAAAAAAAAATAGCCTAAAAAGAATCAAATTCCATTCCAAGTTCAATATTTTGTTCACCTAAAACAATGCCAAAGCAACATAGATGAGTTAAAATTACTGCAATGTTAAATTGCACAAGTGTAATTAATTGCAGCGGTGCAAAATATTAAAAACATACACTCCAATGCAAAAAAAATTTGCACCGATGTAAAAAAATACAGCGATGCAAAGTTTAATTACATGGATGCCTAAAAATATAGAACCCTAATCTAAATACTAAAATAAAATAGCACCAATGAAAAAAATTTTAGAAATAGATAAAAAAATCAAAGATAATATACGTACCTTCATCTATATTTGGAGTAGAGTTATCCTGATCGTTCAGATGAGAATATGAAGTTTCAAATGGATGTTCACGATTGTCTCCATCAAATGAATCTAAATCATAACCAATGTTTAGATCCATAATAACACTATCAAAAATGAAATCATAATGATGATCACAAATATAAGTATAAATCGAATCTTAAAAGAAATCGAAAAATAAGATCGACATACTTAATAAAGACGAAGAAGTGCAAAGAGCGGAACAGCTGAAAGCAAAAAAAAGATATGCTAGAATAAAAAATTATAAGAAGAGAAGAAGAGAAAATAACTTATATATAAACAGTTGTGCACATTATTGTACGGAACCACCTATGTCAACTTTTACGTAATGGAAATCGTTTATGTAATTTTTGCCAATTAGTTTTGCTCGGAAAAAAAGAGGTAACGTATATTGGCGTCGTCGTCCTCTCTCCGCCGCACGGCCATAGAGAGAGAGAGGGCATCTGTCGGAAGTCCGACGACGGTCGTAGCAGAGGGGCGTCATTCTGATTCACAGACTTTCTCCTTCTCATCCTCTCTTCTCCAGCTCACTAATGGCGGACAAGGACGGTATATGCATAGATCCTCTGATGGTTATATAGTTATGGATGCATGCCTTTGATTGGTATCGGTGATCTATATCTGCATTGCGTTTCCATTCTTCGAGGGTTTGGTTACTTGTATAGGTAGTTCACCGCCTGTTAGGGTTTATCAATTCCTAGGGTTTATTGGACCCCTTTACTAAAAAAAATGGTTAGGACGATGCCTATGCCATAGCTTCCATATTAGCTTTGCTTGCAAAAAGAAAATCGCTTTTCTTTCTTTTTTGAGCACATGATGTTTCACATGCCGTTCTCAAAGAAGCAGATTCCATTTCATCTTTTCTTGTTCTCCCATTCTTTCTTTCTTTCTTTCTTTCTTTCTTTTTTTTTTCCTTTTTTTTATTTTAATTTTTTGAGCAGGGTCTCTGAAAGGCAAGGACAGCGCTGGCGAGGGCAGGCAGGTGCAGTTTCCGTCTATTTTTTATTCTGAAGGTTTAGAAAGAACTACGATGCTCTTTGTTTCTTTCAGTTATTAGCATTGCCTTGTAGAGTATTTGATGTGTATGCATTTGTGTTTATTCAGATTCTTTGGATGATAATGATGTACCTGCGGTTAAGACGGGGGATAAGGTTCCGCTCGATAGCCTTAAAACAGGGAAAAAGCCTTCACTTGACAGCTTGAAATCTGGTGGGAAGGCTTCGGATGCTTCTAAGGGCAGGAGATCTTTGGTCCACTAAGTAACTCACTAATATGCTCATTCATTAATGCATTTTGGTTTCAAAGCTATCTAATCTTGCAGGGTTTTCTGGGAAAGGGGGTAAAGATTACAAGACAGGAAAGGATGCAGGGGAGGGAGTTGCGGGATCGCAGTTGTTCATCGTACTGCTGGAGACGAATGCTAAACTTGCAATTGGTTAGTTCTATGAGGAAGAAACATAGTTTTTTTTCCTTCTATTTTCAAGTGATTTCCTACAAGAAATTGGTTGTGTTATTGTTCCGGTTACTGAACATAGACTTAGCTATTGGCTGAAATACCCTTGCTTTCACCAATTTCTTGCGGTAAAGGAGGATACAATCCCGATTGGAGCTAATGAGCTACCTTGAGGGAGCTCTTTCTTGAGTTATTTGACGTGCTCAAGATTGCCAAGGTTGTGTTTACAGAAAAGCTTCAAGGTCAGACATCTCTTGCTCATCAATGGCAGAGTTGCACTTAGGGTGTGATGGAGACAACAGTGGCGACCAATCTCCTTGCCATGTCTATTTGTCCTAGGTTGTTGTTGCCCCTTATTGATCGTTGAAGATCTTTGAACGCTAGAGGGGGGCATGGCAACAATCTAGAAAGCTCCATAAATGATACCAATGAAAGAGGCGAGGAATTAAGCTGACTCATCATCATAAAGGAGAAAAGGAGTTGAGATGAGGATGCAATAACTTTCATTTGTGTTTGAGTTGGTTAAGCATAAGGTATATGCTAATGTTTATTGATGACCTCAAGAAGGGTTTTCTTTCTCAAAGAGTGATCCATCTTTAGTAACTTAACTACATGTGTAGGTTGGCTAAGATTCAAGAAGCACCAACTATTTTCTTTATTCGATCAAGGGGCATACTCAAACTGAGCCAAGTCAAATAGAATTGTTTATTCAAACTTAAAGTGAACTCCATCAAAAACAAAATAGTAGGAACTATATCTAGATAAGTGCTTTGCAATATGAAAAAAGTAAGGATATAGAATTATAAGGTCTTAAACAAAGAAATGATTACAAAGGAATAACAAAAACAATGGCAATTTAATTCCATTTTGATTTTTTTTGAAGTAAAAAAAGAAACATATGACACAGATGACTTCGTCGGACATTCAAAAATTATATCAAGTTCGACAACATCCCCATAATAAAGAACCATCATACACCATGCTATTAGAACAAAGGCTCTTGCCTAAAACATTATCTCATTTTGCCATAACCAAAGTGCCCGTAAAATTGCAGAAGATTTCACCCTCTTATTTCTTTTTTCTTTCTTGGAAAGCAAAAGGATGATTACATGAGATTAGTGATCATCCAAATGCATTAATAAAGAAATAATTTTAGGAAAGGATACAAAGAAGTCATTTGCTCTCCCTTAAACCCTTCAAAAAGGAGAAATCTCAATAAGCATTTTCAACGAAATGCCTCTCCCCTCTAAAAACAACAATATTCCGTTGAAGCCAAATTGTCCAAAGAACAAAAGGAGAAGCTCATTTCTGCTTAGATCTGAAGGCTCTAGTATGGAAGGACTGCCTAAACAAGTCCCAAGTAGCTTCTATCATTATCAAATTTGGGATTTGGGAAAATGAGTGGGGCGCGTTGGGAGCAGGGTTAGGGGGAGAGTGGGTGGCTGTCAGCCCTCATTGGAGGAGGTGGAGAGTGTAGGAGAGGGCTAGATGCTTCAAATGCCTCATTTGGGGGCATCTCGCTAGGGAGTCCAGGGACCATGTTTGTTGCTTGTAGTGTGGAGGCCTTGGGCATTGTCAAGCCCGTTGTCATAAGAGAATTTGTCCATTGAAAGTGAGGGGTTCTGAGGGCCTTTCGCCCCCCTCGACAAGGTTTTAAAAAATGCGAGGCGGTTTGCCTTCATCGAGGTGAGGCGTAAGCCTTGAGGCGGTCGAGGCGTAAGTCTCAAGATTTGCATAAAAAATATAGAAAATAACATAAACCTAAGAAATAAATAAAACTATCAAAGTCAAATGACCTAAGTAGGTCATTTTGGAGCCTCTACTTAAAGTAAGTTGCCAATGGTACTGAGTCTTATCATAACCTAGATAACAACATTACCAGATCAACATATAATTCACTAAAAAACCCAAAATCCAAACAACCAAGCCCTACTAAGATCCAAACTTTCCCCTCAAACCCTAAAGCACACCTCAAAACTCATCCTAAAGATATTTGACAATGATGAAACACAATCAAGTAAACAAAAAAAAAAAAATAACGTAACTTTGTTACAAATGTAATCAAATAACACATGGTTTAATGGGAATAAACCAACGAAACCCTAAGCACATCTGCGCATCACCTTTGATACAAAGAGCATCACCTCTGCAGTAAACTGTAAACCAACTCTCCTAAACCCTAAGCAAAACAACTCTCCTAAACTCTAAGCAAAACAACCATCTTAAACCAACCTGGACCACCGACGATGCTCCTCCTCCGACGACAACGCAACAGTAGCAGCTGGTAACCAGCGATGCTCCTCCTCTGACAATGCTGCTACAGTAGCTACACCATCGATGATGCTCCTCCGACGACGCTGCAACAGCAGTTGGTAACTGGCGATGCTCCTCCTCTGACGACGCAGCAGCAGCTGGTAACCGGCAATGCTCCTCCTCCTCCTCCTCCGACGATGCAGCAACAGCTGCACCACCGCTTGAAGCAATCTCTACAAGGTCTTAGCTGCACCACTGCCTCATTCTTGCCTAAACAGCTGAGGCGGTGCCTCATGTGCGCCTCACTGCCTCGACTACCTCAGACCGCCTCGGTTCAACTGAGGCGCACGCCTCTGGTATGCAGCCTAAGGCTACCGCCTCGAGGCTATTTGGGGCCGCCTCGCCTTGAGGAGTATGCCTCTATAGCCTCGAGGCGCATTTTTTAAAACCATGGTCCTCGGCAAGAGCTTTCATGGGAGAAATTGACTCATCTTGGGCACTGCAAGTGCGGCCCCTAGAGGTGGCTTTCTTGGGGGCTTTAATCAGTGAGGTGATTCAATGGGAGGTTGGAGCGTCGAGGGCTGAGGCGATTTTGTGGCTCTTAGGCTCAGGATTGGAGATTAAGTTGGCAACGATGGGTCACAAGAAAATCCTCCTTTTTTGTCTGTGGTCGGAGGAGATAAGAAGGTTGGTGTTCACCAACATCAAGATTGGAGATGCTGGCGTGTGGTCGCATTGGCCTTTGCCACATGATGGTTCGATCCATGAGAGGCTGTCGAGGAAGGTGTCGGTTGAGGTGGCCATCTCAGGAATTCCTTTGCAGCTGAGAACAGTGGAGGCGGTGAAGGTGGTTGTGGCGCCTTTTGCTATCCTTAGATCTTGCTTCAGTCTTGGCCTTATAGAAGGCGACCTTTCACATATTTGCACGGCCATCCATTTGATACCGAGCACGAAGTCCATGGAGAAGGTGACTCTGCACCTTGGCAGTGAAGTGTGGGTGGTGGCCATCCACTGGACCGAGAAGGAGCGAAGGTCCTACGCCCATGTCCTTGGGGCGGGGGTAGAGGTTGGCTATTGGTTGGGTCGCCGGTGAAGGGAGGAGCAGCGGCGGTGCACCAGAGCGATTGAGGAAGATTTGGAAGGTGAAAAGTCGCGACAAAGTTGGTGGCGATAATGACGGGAAGGTTGTGAGGTTTGCGCCGACATTGGCGGTGCCCGAGGATGGTGAATGTCGCATTGATGATGGCATGTATGTTGGAGGAGATTGCGGCGGTTTTGCTACTCTTTCCTTTGAGTCCAGGGGGATTTTGAAGAGGGGACCACACCAACTTGAAGGAGTGTAGTGGGTACTTGGATCCAAACTTAGGTCTGATGTCGATGTGGATCTGAATATGAAGGCAGCTCCTCAACCGCTTGTTGTTTGTGATGCGAGTCTAAGTTTGAACTTGATATCGGGTGAGGGAGGACCGATAGAGGGTGGCGATGTGAGTAGTGGCAGAGCGATTGGATACGGGGTCGCGAGCCGTGCGATGCGAATTATCACCCCTCCCCTTGCGACTTTGAAGCCACGTCACCTGCAGCTTTGGCTCCTTTACCGCCCACATTGGTCCTATAGAAGGAGGTTGATGAGGAAGATGAGCTCCATGGATGGGACCTCGTCATCTAAGTTGCGAATGGAGCAACGACGATCTCTCATGTGGAGTAACCTAGTGAGGAGATTCACGGTGGTGAACTGGAAGTGGTTCCTATGGCTGCAATGTCGGCTGATGGCCTGGCAATGGCTCCCAGCAGCGATGGAGTTGATGGAGCAATGTCAGAGTTGGCGTGTGTGGTTGAAGCAGTGGGGTACACACGCATCGAGGGAGGTGCTAATGTTGGTACCCAATGCTAAAGATGCTATCTTGAAATGTGAGGGGGTTAAATAACCCCTCCAGAAGGTCAGCACTAAAGGGTTATCTTCAATCGTGGGGCCCGGGGGTGGTATTGCTCCAAGAGACCAAGTTAGAGTAGGTCTCTAGTTAGATATGGAAGGAAATTGGGGGAGTCAGTTGGAGGGGTTTTGTGCTCAGAATGCAATCAGAAGATCTGGAGGAATTATTGTTAGATGGGTGAAGGACGAGTTTTAGATGGAAGACTCTTGTTTGGGCTCCCATATGTTGGTAGTGTAATGGATGAGACGTTGGGACAACTTGAAATTGATAGTGATTGCTGTATATGGCCCCAACTATGATGGAACTTGCGTAGCGCTGTGAGACGATCTTGCTTAGGTGGCTGAGAATGCTCAAGGTCGCCCTTGGCTTATAGGAGGGGACTTTTAATGTTACTTTGCTTTAGGAAGATAGACTAGGTGACATAGGAGGTAAGGATCATGGATTAAAGGCTTTTGCGGACTTTATATTAGCATATGGTCTTGTTGATATGGTCCCTAGCTCACATGCCTTAACGTGAAGTTCCATTGGTCAAAGGTTTCTGTTGAGTTATTTTTATGTTTTATGTTTGTAAGGGGTGCTATGTTATTTTATTTTATTTAGTGGGTCTATGATGTACTTTTCTCACACCAATATAGAGGTGTAGGGACTTCTTGGCAACCTAAGGAAGCTTGTTTTCTTTAACTTGGTATCAGAGCCAAGGTTGAGGACTCCACCAAAAACAAAACCCTAACTCTACTTTAAGCCTTCTCGCCGGAGTTACCGCTGCCACCATTGGCGGCCACGCCGGGGTCAGACCACCGCCGTAGCAGCAACAACACCGACTGTTGCCGCTAGCTGCTACAGCAGTAGGCTAGCAGCAGGCCACTGCCGCCGCCAGCAGTAGCAGCAACACCGGGCCGCCGTCGCCGCCAACAGTAGTAGCAGCAGCGCAGGGCCATCGCTGCCGCTAGCAGTAGTAGCAGCAGGCCACCGCTGTTGGTCGTGGCAGCTGTAGGAGGTCACAGCACTGGGAAGAGCTGCTGCGACCACCACCTAGGCCACCTGCCACCACCGCCCAGGCCTAGCTGCTGATTTTTTGTGCTCTCTCTCCTGCTGTTGGTGTTTGGCAGCAGAGAGAGGGCACATCTCTACCTTGTGTCTGATTGGAAGATCTTTGGATCATAGTTGGAGTATTGAAGCCAAAGATCTTTCGGAAAGATGATGTGATGGTATTTTCAGATCTTATCTATTAGATTTGGGGTGTGTATTCCCCTTTGATGCATGCTTTTTGGGGTGTGTAGTCCCCTTGTGTATTGACCACGTGTGAGCGGAGTTTTTTGGGGTGTCTATTCCTCGGTTGGTATATTTGTTGGGGTGTGTAGTCCCCATTTTCTGTCAATTTTCAGATCTGAAGTGTGAAGAAGTTCAGGGGTGTGTACCCTTCTTTATGGCAAGTCGAACTTTGTTTGAGGCAGTGTGGTTTAGTAAACATGACAGTGTCTCAGTCAGAGATTGTACTAGGAATTGCCGTGGGTGATACTCAAACCACTGGTGTGACGTGGTTGATTGATTCAGGTGCTTCCAATCATTTATCCGGGAATCTGGAGTGTTTTGGACAGATTCAACCTGTTTCTTGGGGTCGTACAGTACAGGTGGTTGATGGGCGACTTGCTCCTATTAGTGGTCAAGGGAAAATTAATTTACCCCTTCTATGCAGCTTAATCATGTTCAGTTTGTTCCAGATTTATCCATGAACTTGCTCTCTCTCAGTGAGATCATTAAGCAGATGAATTGTCGGGTCATCTTTGATGAGCGTGAATATATTTTCCAAGATAGAATGACAAGATTATTGGTAGTGGATATGAAGGAGTTTACTGACTTCAGCAGGGTCCTATGGTTGCTGCATGTCGGGTTAGTACCACATTTGGGAGTGCTTTACAGTGGCATAGACGGTTGGGCCATCCTTCTTTGGAAAAGTTATGCAGGCTTATTCCTCATGTGTCCCCAACTACGCAACTTTCCTGCGATGCATGTCAACTTGGGAAGCACCATAGATCTTCCTTTCTAGCTGCTACAGGATCACGTTCAACTTCCTGTTTTTAGTTAGCGCATCTTGATGTTTGGGATCCCAGTAGGACTCCTGATAGAGGAGGACATCGGTACTATTTGATTGTGGTTGATGATTTTTCTAGATTGTCCTGGCTATTTCTCATGAAGAATAAGTCTGAAGTAGGTCCACTGATTGAGAAGTTTGTGTTGATGATAAAAAATCAGTTTGATGTTTGCATTAAGACTTTTAGATCTGATAATGCACTGGAGTTTTGTACTCGTCGGTTGGCAGAATTCTATGGCATACATAGTATAATTCGTCAAACCTCATGTCCTCTCACTTCTCAGTAAAATGGAGTTGCAGAGAGGAAGCACAGACATATCCTTGATATGGCCAGAGCTCTTCTTATCCATAACAGTGTGCCACAGAACTATTGGGGAGATGTAGTTCTCACTGCTTGCTACCTTATTAATAGATTGCCCTCCTCAGTGATTCACGAGTAGATACCATGGTAGGTGCTTTATCCAAATGATGAGTTGTTTGATCTTCTACCCAAAACATTTGGGTACGTGGCTTTTGTACATCTCCTTGGACCTGAGCGTGATAAATTAGCACATAGAGCAGTCAAGTGTGTGTTTCTTGGCTATTCTCGTACTCTAAGGGGGTATCCATGTTTTGATCCCCTACATTAGAGGCATTATATCAGTGCAGGTGTCACCTTTCATGAAGCAATACCTTATTTTTCTATTGCTGCTAGGCAGGTGCAGAGTGTGCCAGAGAGTGCACATGTACCAGTCGCTCCTATACCATTTTGTATATTCACAGATACTAGTAGCCCTTCTCAAGTTGATGAGTCACCTACCAGCACATTCAGACCAGCACCGGTGGATCAAGGGACCTTCAAGGGTCACACCTATCAGCTGCCAGTTGTGTATAGGGCAATGCCCCCTCCATTTATTCCATAGACTCCTTAGGTTAGTGTTGATAACCTAGAGGTGGTTCCTACTCAGGAGACTGTTTCAGGTACAGTGTCCGCAGATGTAGCAGGTCACATTCAGACCAGCACCAGTGGATCAAAGGACCTTCAAGGGTCATACCTATCAGTTGCTAGTTGTGTATAGGGCAAAGCCCCCTCCATCTATTCCACAGACTCCTCAGGTTAGTGTTGATAACCTAGAGGTGGTTCCTACTCAGGAGACTGTTTCAGGTAGTGTCAGCAGATGTAGTAGGTGGGAGTCTGCCACCTGAGGATAGTTCTCCAGGTCCTGATTCTATGAGTACTGATGAAGATATTCCTATTGCTATTAGGAAGGCTCCGCGATCTTGTGTCCAGTATCGTGTTGTTGGGAGTGGTGTTACTAATGATTATCTAAGTTTGGAATTTCATGCATTCATAGCTGCTGTATCTAGTGCTGAGTTACCTACCTCGTATCAGCAGGCTCTACTACATCCACACTGGAAGACAGCTATGGAGGAGGAGATGTCTGCACTTACTACCAGAGGTACTTGGGAGCTGTCACCTTTATCGTCTGGCGCGTATCTTGTTGGAGCCAGATGGGTCTTTGCCTTGAAATACAACCCAGATGGGTCTATTTCAAGGTATAAGGCCCGCTTAGTGGCAAAAGGATTCACTTATACATATGGGGTGGATTTCTTTGACACGTTCTCTCCTGTTGCACGACTCTTTACTGTTCGAATTCTTATATTTGTTGCGGCTCATTATGGATGGCAGTTACATCAGTTGGATGTTAAAAATGCATTTCTGTACGGAGACTTGGAGGAAGAGATATATGTGCAGCAGCCACCTGGCTTTGAGATTCAGGGGGAGTGTGTATGCAGGCTTCGTAAGGCCATTTATGGTCTTAAGCAGAGCCCTCGAGCCTGGTTCTAGCGCCTGTCTGAGGCATTGTCTATTATTGGGATGCAGAGATCTTCATTGGATCATTCATTATTTGTGAGGAAGACCAGTAGGGGTACATTGGCTTTACTTGTGTATGTGGATGATCTTATTCTTACAGGTGATGATGCATAGGGTGTATCTCAGATGAAGAAATACTTGGCACATCAGTTTGTCATGAAAGATCTTGGGAAGCTGAGATATTTTTTAGGCATTGAGTTTGCTACAAGTAAGCAAGGGATAATTATGTCGTAGAGGAAATATGCCCTTGATATTCTTCAGGAGACAAGCATGATAGGATCCAAAGATGCAAATATTTCTATGGATCCTAAAATTTATCTGTTTGAGGATAATGTGAAGCTAAAAGACAAGAAGGCATATCGACAGCTGGTGGGGAAGCTGTTATATTTGACTATCACTAAGCCATATATTAGTCTTGTAGTGGGGAAGCTGAGTCAGTTCTTAGATAAGCTCACCGAGGTTCATTGGTAGGCTGTGATGTAGGTGTTGAGGTACATCAAGGGATGTCCAGGTAAAAACATTCTTTTTCAAAGAAAGGCACCTATGGCCGTTGTTGCATACTCAGATGTAGATTATATAGGTGATGTCGGGGATAGGCAGTCTACTACTGGTTTCTATACCTTTGTTGTTGGGATCTTGGTAACCTGGAGGAGCAAGAGACAAAGTGTTGTTTCACGCTCTAGTGCTGAGTCTGAGTACAGGGCCATGGCACATACTGCTGTTGAGATGATATGGATCAGATCTTTGTTACGAGATCTTCATGTTGATGTTCAGGAACCTATGGAGATGCATTGTGACAATTGGGTTACTACCTATATTGCAAACAATCTTATGTTCCATGAAAGAACAAAACATGTGGAAGTGGATTGTCATTACACCAGGAGTTTGATTCAATAGGATCTGCTTTGTACTACTTGTCTTACCTCCTCAGACCAGACTGCTGACATGTTTACCAAGCTGTTGCCACGTCCCTAATTTGAGAAATGTAGAAACAAGCTGAGCATGATGGATATATATGCTCCAGCTTGAGCGGGAGTGTTGAGTTATATTTATGTTTTATGTTTGTAAGGGGTGCTGTGTTATTTTATTTTGTTGAGTGGGTCTATGATGTTCTTTTCCCACACCAATATAGATGTGTAGGGACTTCTTAGCAACCTAAGGAAGTTTATTTTTTTCAACTGTTTTGAATAGATAGTTTCTTTGCTTTTGTCGAGCTACGTCAGATCGTTCCCTTTGCAGATGTTCGGCCAATGGATAGACTATTCTTTGATCACACACCATTGATGTGGTAGTCCAACGAGGAGTGGAGAGGAGGGACTTCAAATTTGATAAGGTGTAGCTCCTAGAGGAGGGATTTAGGACATAGGTGGAAGAGAAGTGGAGCTCTATGCACATTGAAGGTGTGGAGAGTACCAAATGGTGGTGCCACGTCTCCACAGGAGGTTTGGCAGTGCAGAATTTGAAGGCAAATTGCATGGGCTGAAGTTGTTCCTGAGGACCTATAGAAAACAAAGAAGAGAAGAAAGGAATAGAAAGAGGCCCGAGACTATAGTAGAGATTTCTTGCTTGGATGGGAAAGATGATATGGGGGTCTTATCTAAGGAGGGGCAGTAAACTAGGGTGGCACATTTGTTTATAGTACAAATGGAAGACAAGAAGGTGGAGGTTGAATGGAAGACTAAGTCTAGGTAGAGGTGGTTGAAAGAGGGAGACTCAAACACCGAGTTCTTCCACTTAATGGCCTTTGCTAGGAGACAGAGAAATTGGATTGAAAAGATTAGAGTGAATGGCATTAACTATTGCGATAGGCAAGCAGTAGGGAAGGTAGCAACTGATTACTTTAGGGAGTTTACAGGAAGGAGAGCAAGGGGGCGATAGAGGTGGTTGGGGATGGATATTCCTACTATCTCTGGGGATCAGGCAGTGGAGCTTATCTCTTCTTTTGCGGAGGACAAGGTTAGGGAGGCAATGTGGGGGCTTAACGTCGATGCTTGTCCTAGTTTAGATGGTTTTCTTATCCATTTCTATAAGGAGTTTTAGTTTCTCGTTAAGGATGATGTTATGTAGGTGTTTTATGAGTTTGTGGATGTCAATTAAGGGTTTAATAGAATAATAAATTTAATATGTTTCTTCTACTGAAAAAGAAGGGCACGAAAGTCATTGAAGAGTACAAGCCTATTGCTTTGTCGAATGCCATCTATCTTATTGTGGCAAAGGTCCTTATGAATAGATTGAGAGGTGTTGGGAGGGATTGTTTCTATTGTGCAAACTGCTTATGTGCTTGGAAGGAGTATTCTAGATAGATATGTGGTTGCCTCAGAGATTTTGGCTTTCTGGAGAAGGGTGAGGAAGAAGGCATTCTTGTGGAAGGTTGATTTCAGTAAGGCCTTCAGTTCATTGGTTGTTCATTTGGGCTTCTCTTGTTTGAAGGGGTTTCCCTCCTAGATGGGTGATTAGATGAAGCGTTGTGTGACTACGACCTCTTTATTTGTCCTTATCAATGGCAATTTAGTAGTTGGGTGGGCTCAGCCTAGAAGAGGGGTTAGACAAGAGTGTTTTTTAGCTCCAATGCTTTTTGTTTTTGTGACGGATGCTTTGGCAAGATTTGTCGCTAGAGTGTGTGAGAGAAACTTGTTTCAAGGTTTTTTGGCAGGGAATGGGACGCAGATCTAAGTGCTTCAGTCTGTGGATGATACCCTCTTCTTTGTTGAAGGCTCAGAAGATGAAGCAAGGAGGGTTTAAATTCTCTTGGAAATTTTTGGAGAGGTGTCATGATTGTAGATTAATCTTTCCAAGTCTACCTTTGCCCCATTTCAGGTGTCCACCTAGGAGGCCAATGGATTTAGTGTGGAGCTGTGCATGGAAGAGGGATCACTGCCTATCTCTTATCCAGGGATTGATATATGGGGGATATATTGGTATCGCAAGGTCAGCACATATCGATATCACCCTTAATATCTTTTTTCCATGATATCGTCGATATATCGTCGATATATCGTTCATAACGCCAATATCGCTAATATATCGGAGATATATCACCGATATCATGGACTTTTGTTGAACTTTAGAGTTGTACATGCTAGGATTCTTGCTCCCTTGTAGTCCATCAAATATGTCAACTTTAGAGTTGTACATCCTCTGTCAACGATTCAGTCATTACACTTAATTTTACTTATTGAAAAATAGGAAGAAGATTCTAAAACGTCAGTGAGAAATACATTAGCAACTTCAAACCCCTATAAAAAGATGTATAAAATCAAGTACTTTGATAATCCATGGGGGTACTGAAAGTGCTATCTTGTCATTTTCCTTTGATTAAAGAATGTCATCCATGATAGTTCTTTCTTCCCCCTCCCCCCATAGCAACCTAGGGTTGACAGGCTCACTTGTTTCAGCATGGTTTATCTAAGTACTTGCGCACTGGTATTTTGTTGATCTCCATTAATCTTGCAAACTGTATATTATGCTATGATGGGCATAATTTCTCTCTAGTTATTTGAGCGTTTATATTTGTTCAATATATATGCTTGTGTTATTTAAACCATGTCTTGTTTCACTAAGTGTATCTTTGTTGGTAGGAGATGTGCTTCATGTGTTGAGCTCATAATGAGAAGAGTAATAGAGTGGTTCACTAAATGTGAGACAGATCAATGAGAAAGAGAAGAGTATTGGAATGGAAAACGTGTTGGAACTGATAAGAAAATCAGGGCTCTAGTTATTTGACCATTTATATTTGTTCATTATATACTCCTATGTAATCTAAATCGTATCTTCTATTATCAAGTGCATCTTTGGTGACAGTATTTGTGATTTCATGTCTTGAGATCGTAATGAGAAGAGTAATAGGGTGATTCACGAAATCTGAGGCAAGTCAATGAGAAAAAGAAGAGTATTGGAATAGAGAACATGTTGAAACTGATAAGAAAATCAATGCAACTAAGGCATGATTTCAATTGTCAACAAAATGCAACAAAAATTATTATGAATATTTTTCAATTATTATCATGTTCTGTATACTTTCTTTTCAATATATGACTTTGTCGATATGTGACTAGTGCATTATTATTATGTTTTCATTCAAAATTTGACTTTCGTTCTCTAGGCATTTCTTCATGATGCATTAGTTATTAAAATGTTAATTTTTATAAAATTTGTGATATTTTTGGACATTTTGGACCTTTTTGAGCGATTTCCCCAAAATTCATCAATATCAGCGATATATCCCTGATATATCCTTTTTGAACTTGTCAATATGATATCGATATCGATATTTAAAACCTTACTCTTATTTATTTCTAACGCTATCTGATAAACGGATACCATTGCAAGAATGGAAGCCTTTGATTGAAAGAATGGAGAGGAGGTTGGCAAGTTGGGCCTCTAAGGTTTTTTCTAGGGGAGGTAGACTGGTTTTGCTAAAGCCTATCTTGGCTTTAATGCCTTCCTATTTCACATTGATTTTGCGGATTTCGTAGAATATTGAGAAGAAGATTTCTGGCCTGATGAGAGATTTCTTTTGGACTGATTATGGCTCAGATGGAAAAGAAGCCAGGATGGTTGCTTGGGAGGATGCTTGCAAGCCTTATGATGAAGGCGGATTGGGCGTCAGAGATTTGAGGCACATGAATGATGGTCTTTTGATAAAATGGATTGCCAGACTATTGGACCGCAAATAGGATCTAGTTTAGAAGGTGATGGAGGCATGTTATGGAACCTCCAGGAGTTGGGACCTGTTGGAGTCGCCTCAGGATGGAGTTTCTCATTTCCTTAAGGTACTGTCTTTGGTGGTGCCTAAGGTGTATAACTTCTCCCCTATGGTCGGCATGGGTTATTCTTTCCTGTTTTGGCTATATGATTGGATGGGGCATGAAAAACTTAGGGATCATTTTCTTAGATTATTCGCGGTAGCTGTTGACCAACAAGCAAAGGTTAGCGATTGCTAAGAGCATTCTTGCTGCCCACTTTGGTGGGAAACCTTTCCGACAAGAGGATTCATGATCTACAATTATTGTGGAAGGAGGTGGAAGGGTACCATACTACCATCCAGGGAATGGCATAGACACATTTAGATGGGACGCTGGGTAGCTTGCTGTTAGGAAGGCTTATGGAAGGTTGGCCAATGGAGGGACACCCATTGATGTTGATTTTCTAAGGGACTGCAAGTAGATATGGTTGGCATCGTGTCCTTTGAAGATTAAAATCTTTGTATGGTTGTTCATAAGAGGAAAACTAACGACTAGAGTTTAGAGGGCTAGATGAGCGGCTGGCACTGACAAGGTGTGCCCACTTTGCCAAACGACGGATGAAGATATTGGGCATTTGTTCTTTGGATGCACATAGGTGTGGAGGCATTTTTGCATTCCTTGGATAATGCACACGAGTCAGGGTGATTTCTAGAGTCCTTTTAGAAGTGGGAATCATGCAGGAGGACTGAACACCTTCTGGTCAAAGGAGGAGAAGGCACTTATCCTGTTCGTGCTGTGGGGTATTTGGATGGGAAAGAATGCGGTTATTTTTAGAGGGCAACATCCATATTTTGAGAATTTTATTTCTCGTATTTCTACCTTGTTGAATTTCTTGCCCTCAACTTTGTAACCTTGGTCATTTTGCTTGGCCTTAATTAATATATGCTCTGGGTGGTTATTAATCGGATAACCACCCTTCTTTTTTGAGGGAGATAACCACCTTTCTTCTTTTAAAAAAAACAAGTCCTAAGTAGAGTGAGCAGGCAATTGACTACCAACACACTTTTAACTCTTTGAAGCAAAATGGCAAAGTGAAGAATAGATGATCACGGTCCTCCACTTCCCACAAAATACACCAAAAGAGTCTAAATCATGGGCCACCTCTAACTTGTAAACCTTTGACATCAAGCATTTCCTTCTTAGAAGCCAAGCAAATATCTTCAGCTTCAGTGGTATGGAGGGCTTCCCAAAAAACCTACAACCTCTACTCAAACATCAATCAATGTCATCACCAAGAAGAATTTTTTTGTATATTGCCTTTACAGAGGACTCATCGTCCCAAAACCATGTGTCCTGAACACCAACTCAAGGTGAGAAATCAACAAGTGATTTTAAGAGGTGCATAAACTCCTTAATCCTCTAATTGGACAATGGCAAACAAAAAGTCAAAAGGCCACGAATGGGCATCCTAGCAATTTGCCACCAAGTCCATAAAACGGGAGGATAAGGTGTACAAACATGGATGCATATCTGCCAAAGGTCCCTTGTTTGTCCAATTGTCTAGCCGAAAGGAAAAATCCCTACCATCACCCAAATCAACCTTTAAAAAAGGGATCAACGATGGCATCTCATACAATAGCCCCCTTCAAAAAGGCAAGTCTCCTCTTCGTGGAAGCATCCTATTAGACCATCCAAGGTTCCTACCATCGCAAGCTTTAAAAACTTCCATGATAGATTCCTTTCCCTACCCATAATAGGCATAATCCACTTGGCAAGAAGAGCCTTCTTCATGATGCCCAACTCCAGGACCCCTTATCCTACTCCCATGAGCAAGGGTGCAAAAATCGATAGTCGATATTCGGTAGGCGATCAACGACTAAGAAGTATATGTTATATGGGGGATTAATTAGAGATTAATTGATTAAGTATTTTTTAACATTTACAAATTTATAAAATAATTACATATATACACTACTCTATATATATTGAAATTATGCATATATGGATTAATATTACTTTTTTGACATGCATATTTTGTTAATAAGCAATAAGGATCAGATTTTACATGGGGCTTGTTTTTAAGGATTGGAAGGTCGCTTCCTTTTCGAAGAATTAGATTTTACTCTTTGGGTTGCACTCGACTGACCTTGAGGGGTTGAGGTTTTTGGAGATGGTGATCAACGATTTATTGGTGCGATGGAGGTCGCCATTATATCATGATGGAGCTTTGGAGGAGAAGCCACCTTTGAGGTTTAAGGTTAGATTTCCTTACGTGGTGTTCCTTTGCATTTGTGAATGAAGGAGGTTGTTGAGTTTACTTGCTCCTCTTTCGCAAGGGTCAAGAGGATCTCCGAGATGGGGGTTGTTGACGAGGATATTTCATCGATTTTGATTGGAGGAGAGCTTTTTGTGGGCTGTGAAGTGCTCTGCAAGGCCCTGCTTAGACTTGGGGGTTCTTCTTGGTTATTTACTTTGATGTTGTTAGTCGTGTGGTTGGCCCTTCATGTTCCTATGCAAATGTGGTGGTTGGAGGAGCTTCGGTGAATAAGTCGGAGAAAATAATCAATCTTGTTCAAACGAGAAATCCTGCACCTCTTAAATAGAGGTGTAGGAACAATTGTGGCATACAACCATAAGAAAATAGAAAATTACAATAACACCTTCATAACATAAAGTTGGAGCATAAATGCCGATCATGCTCAGCTTGGAATGCAGATATCAAAAGCTGAATGAGGTAGAGGCTTGGTGAAGATGTCTATTGTTTGGTCCTTAGATGTGACACGGGTGGTATAGATGATCCCATGCTGAATAAGGTCCTTGGTATAATGGCATTCTATCTCAACATGTTTGGTGCGCTCATGAAACATTGGATTATTTGCAATATATGTGGCAGCATGATTATCACATCGCATCTTCATGGGCTCCTCAACCTAGACATGCAAATCCTTAAGTAGAGATCGCACCTAAACCATCTTAGATGCAGTATGAACGATGGCCTTGTATTCAGACTCAGCACTGGATTGAGATACTACACTTTGCTTTTTGCTTTGCCAGGTAACTAAAATTCCTGCACGTAAGTACAAAAGTTCATAGTAGACTTCTGATCAACCAAACATCTTGCATAGTTGACACATAATAGCCTACCAATATCATCGATGCACCTCTGCAAAATAGCAATCCAAGTCTAGGAGCTCTCTTCAGGTATCTGAGCACCTGCATCGTTGCATCCTAATGTTGCTTGGTAGGCTTGTCCATAAATTGCTTGAGTTTTTCCATCGCCAAAGAAATATTAGGACAAGTAATGGTGAGATACAACAGTTTGCCCACTAACTGTCTATATGCTCTACTGCCCCCAACCTCTGACTTCACATCATAGAGATGCACCTTGAGATCCATAGGAATATTGGCAGGCTTAGCCCCCAACATCCTTGTTTCATGTAGAACATCAGGGGAGTACTTTCGCTGAGTCAACACAATGCCTTCCTTGTCTTTCACCACCTCAATCCCAAGAAAATATCTCAACTGTCCTAGGTCCATCACAAACTCACTGGCAAGACACTGTTTGACCTCAGCTATTCCAGTCTCATCATCACCAGTGATGATAAGGTCATCCACATATATTAGGAGAACAACCACCCCATTCTTTGACTACCTTAGAGAGTTTCTAGAACCACGCTCGCAGGCTCTACTTGAGTCCGTATATTGCCTTATGTAGCTTGCACACACACTTCCCTTGAGTTTTGAATCTAGGAGGTTGCTGCATGTACACCTCCTCATGAAGATCATCATAGAGGGAGGACTTCTTCATGTCAAGTTGATGGAGAGCACAGTCCTTGTGTGCCGCTAAAGAAATAAGAATACTTATGGTTGGAAGGCGAGCCATTGGAGAGAGTGTCAAAGAAATCCACCCCATATGTTTGAATAAACCTCTTTGTAATAAGACGGGCTTTATAATGAGAAATAGATTCATTAGGATTATATTTCAAGGCAAAAGCCCACGGTAGCCAACAATGTGAGCGTTTGCAGGGAGAGACGTTAGCTTCCACATCTCTCTAGACTGAAGTGTAGTCATCTTGTCCTCAATGGCCTGTAGCCATTTCGGATCAAGTATGGCTTGCTAATAAGATGAGGGTATATGAGAGGCAAAAAGAGCTATAGTAAACATATCGAAGGTAGACTCGAGGCTAGCAGTAGAAACAACTCTAGCAACATGGTAGCAGGCATAAGTACGGGGCATCTTCCGCATAGCTATCGGAAGATTTATATCTATGGAGGGCTCCGTAGAATAATTAGGAGGCAAGTCACCTCCAGCACAATCATCATGAGATCCTGCATCATCAACATTAGGCACACAATCGTCAGTATCTTCAACACATACCTGAGGTGGGGAGGATGATGGCACTAAAGGTAGGGGGGAGTGTGCTGTCGATATGTGACAGGTAGTCTGTAGGATATTAGCGGATCCTTGAACCTAGTAGTTCATTTGTCAGTAGTAGTGTTAGGAACATTCTGAAAGAGAGGAATATTCTTTAGCCGAACTAGGGGAATCACCTCTATCTTAAAAACAACCGACGCCCACTAGTAGAAAAATGTGAAACAAACTCATGTAATGTATCATTGACACTAATATAATGTTTCTTTCTTAATGGATCACAACACCTACAACCTTTTTGGGTGCTATTATACTCCAAAAAGACACATTTGACTGCTCGTGGGGTCAGTTTGTCTCGTCTTGGGCTAGTGATATGAATAAAAACAACACAGGCAAATATATGTGGTGTTAGGTGAAACTGCTCTCTGTCGGGATACACCTGCCATGAGACCTGCTTATGAATAACTGAACTCGACGTCTTGTTGATTAAGTAACAAGTAGTAAGAACTACATCTCTCCAGTAGACCGAAGGAAGATTGTGATGAATAAGTAGCGTTCTAGCATATCCAACAAGTGCCAATGTTTTTGTTCTGCCACTCCATTCTGCTGGGATGTATGAGGACAAGTGATCTGATGCACTATACCATGGAATCTGTAGAAGGCTGTCGACCGGGCGGTATAAAACTCAAGTGCATTATCGAAGCGCACAACTTTAACAGTAGAGGAAAACTGATTCTTTATTTCAATCACAAATGTCTCAATAATATGATCAATATCTGATATATTCCTTAACAAAAACAACCATGATATCTTTGAAAAATCATCAACAATAACTAAATAATAACGATGGCTTAGTCGATCTGGAAATCAACTAGGACCCTAAACATCTATGTGAACCAAATAAAAAATGGAAGTAGAACTGGGGCTAGAACTAGCAGGATAACTAGAGCGATGATGCTTTCCTATCTGACAAGCATCGTAGCAAATCTTAGTAGTGGATGAAATGTGTGGAATGACACGTCTAAGCCTATCAAGAGACAAGTGACTAAAGCGATGATGCCACCATAGGGTACTCCCAGCAATAAAGGAAACCTTTCCATGGCATGAAGTTGCAAGTGGTGTATGGACTAGTAGATACATACCTTCCTCATCATGTCCACTGCCAATCATTCTCCCCATGAGCTTGCCCTGAAAGAAACATCCTACATCATTAAAAATAACGCGACAATTAAGATTCTTTGTTAGGAAAATCAGGAAAGAAAAGAACATTGGGTAATCTCAATGTGAGAGTAGTAGCCACCTCCCCCTAACCATCAATCTTGGAATGTTGGCCATCTGCAACCAGAACTGTCCTACCAGGAGCAACAGAGTGAAGTCTCTGAAAACAACTATGATCCCCACTAAAATAGCATGATGCATCGGAATTTACTAACCAGGTAGTACCATCACTTGGCCTGTCAAGTATACTTAAGACTAGATTTATTCCTGAGGAGGCAAATGTAGCAGCATTTGAGGATGAAGATGGCTCATGTGTCACCTGTGGCGGCGTTGAAGAATAGCATCATACTTTGCACGAGGAACAATATTAGTTTGCTCCTTAGAAGAAGTAACAACTTGATAGTAGGTGGTCTACCATGCTTAGACTAGCATTTAGCGAATAGCATCATACTTTTCACGGGGAACAATATTAGTTTGCTCCTTAGAAGAAGTAACAACTTGATTGACAGTAGGTGGTCTACCATGCTTAGACTAGCATTTAGCCTCTATATGACCAACCTTGCCATAGTAAGTGCACGTGACGCAAGGCTTGCCAGACTGGCCCCGTCCACATCCATGATCTTGAGTAGACGATAGTCCTTGACCACTACGATGACTAGTCGCTGCAAAAGCAGAAGCCTATTCAATAGTCTCAGTAAAGGGCATCGACACAGCAACCTTATTAATTTGGCTATAGGCTTCCTCCAGGGTAGGAAGCTCTGAGAGGTTTAGTATCTGGGAATGAGTAGCCTTATACTTTGGACCCAAACCTGAGAGGAACTGGAGCATGACAACCTCCCTATGGTATTCTCTATGTGGAATAAGTGCACACCGGTCTGCAGGAATTATACTTCTTCAAGAGCCCTTTGAGAGTGGCATAATATTGAGGTAACGATTGATTCTTTTGCTTGAGATTACCTATCTCATGGTAAATCTGGAACACCTTATTGAAATTCTTGTCATGAGAGTAGGTGTCATGAAGAGAATCCTAGATTTCTTTAGCAGTCTTGTAGTACATTATGCCATCTCCAATGCATGGTACAATAGGATTTATGATCCACTCGCGTACCATTGCATTGTCTTTTCACGTGGCATATTTCCTTATCTTCTGTGCAGGCTCCGTCTCAAGCAAAATATGTTCCTTCTTATGACCTTCTACTGTCATAAGGAATGTGTAGGACCAGCGCATATGGTTGGTCTCATCCAACTTAGTAATAGGAACAAAAAATGGATTTTTATAGTTCCCGATCTTCAAAGCGGGATTTGATGTCACCTTATATGCACTAGATGGCACCATTGTGTCTCCATGGAAGGAAAAAATGCCACAAACTCAGATTTGAAACAGAGATTTCAGATCATAGAAAAGTTGTAGAAACTTAGCGAGTTCCTGAACATTAAATCCAAGGCAACAAAATCTTGAAAATTAGGTTAAGACCTCACCACGGATCTCCTAGGACTAGATAAGGTGCACAATAGGGCACAGGGGAAGCCCCGACGCCGTCAGCCAAGGAACTCGAGTCCCATACACCGCTGCTAAGGTGGGAGGAGCCACCAGTGGCGTTGTTGCCTGCCGGTGGTGCTGCTACGTGGAGCTGTCGGTGGCGCTGCAGCACTTGGAACGATGACAAGGTAACCGAGGGTTTTGGTGGAAGGGGAACAAAGGGTAGGTATTTGGTGGGATATCAGAATGCTGATCTAGAATTGTCGCTCTAAGACTAAGTTGGAGAAAATGACCAATCTTTGTTCAAACAAGAAACCCTACACCTTTTTATATAGAGGAGGTGTGGGAACAATTGTGGTACATAATCATAAGAAAATAGAAAATTAGAATAACACCCTCATAATATAATAAAAAATCGAAGGGATATCTCAATAGAATAAGCTGGTGCTGGAGCCGGAGAAGATAGAAGATTTTTCAAATGTCAAAATACGATGATTTTGGAAGCCTAAAATCAAGTAGAAGATGGTGGGCAATTCAAATTTCAAACACAGCTCCAACCAACCTTTTCTGGTGGACTTGATGATGAGTTGGTGCGTCGTGAGGTTCTTGTTTTGGAGAAACCAATTGTAGCTGACATGGTGTGTGGTGTTTTTCTTGATTTGGCACGTGCATTTATGGTTGAAAAGGCTACCCATGAAGTTGCACATGATTTGGCTGGTGATTTTAATAGCATGAATGGCATGTCATGTTTTGTGAGGAAGGGGGTTTAATTTAGATTTTGACCTACATTGTTTGGTGAGTTCTATTGGTGTCATGGATTGGGTGAAAGGTAGGTGTGGCAGCGAAGCTCCTGGAAATGAACATGACATGTTAGTGATGGATACCAAGCAAGTTTCTTGGGAGAAACAACAGAAGGGTGAAATTGTGGGTGTGTCCTTAGATCTAATCCTTATTTAATGGTTAGTGCTGATGTTAGGGACTAGTTTTCTTGAAAGAACCTGCTTGTGCTCTCTAGGGTGGTGTCAGATCGGATCGTTAGGACAAAGGCTAAAGGTGTTCATGCTTCGTTTTCAATGGTAAATCAGAATTTGAATTTAGAATATGATCCGAAGGTAGCGTACCGTTATTCCATGGAAATCAACCTCGAAGCGCTTCTCATTTCTCTAGTTGTAGAGGATCGCACGAGGTTCTCATCTGATGCTCTTTTGATGACATCTTTGACGATAAAAGCTGAGGCTGGTAGGGGGTTAGTCTATGATCCTAATATTCTAGGAAAGGGGGACGGTGGTGAAACGTATGATTGTGCATTTGTAACAATTCCAAAGTCTTGGTGTGGCACCCGAGTCTGGAAGCTGATTTTTCAAACACGTAGGTTGGTCAATGAGCAAAGGAGGGTGAAAGTGCATCTCTCAATTGAATGTTTTTGGTGTTTGGGTCACTTTTTTTGGGTGGGGGATTTACTATTGTCGTAAGAAGTCCATTTTGATGTTTAGTTGAGTATGGAGTCCTTGTGAGTTTATTCAATGTATTGTGACCTGTGTCGGTCTTTTTTTTTTGTTCGGGGATTGTATGGGACCTATTTGTGTGCGGTTTCTTACCATACTGTTGCTTTATTGTAACTATCCTTATCTTTATTTTACTACAACTAGATTGCTATTGAATGTTGATAGTCTTCCTATTTTTTCTCTGAAAAAAAAAGGAAACCCCAACATGTCATATTCAATAAGGTTAGACAGGCCTATTGAAATAAAAAACTTTGCAAAAAAAAATTGAAAAAGAGAAAAAAACCAACATAGCATATTCGCTTTGTCGATTAGTCAACTTGACTATATATATATACTTGTATATTGGTATTTGGTTCATCTTTGCTCAAAATGTAGAACTTTTGTCCTCTAATGAAGATCTTTAATGCCTGAGACCAATGAACATAGTTCTGAGCACCATCAAGTTTGATGGAGGTGTCTTGAATCATGACAATAGTAATGGAGACAAAAGACTTGGCATCCATAGGAATAGTAGAGGATGATCTTGGTGTAGTCATGTTGAGAGGTAGATTAGGCAATTAGATGTGGCAAACCAGGGAAGAGCCATGCAACATACGTATGGTAGAGATGCAAGGGTCACGATCACAAAGCGCACAATAGGGAGTAGAGTTATGCACGGTAGGCGTGTGACAAGTTGTGGTTGCAAAAATTGGCAATTGGTATTCAGTCAGTGAGGTCATTGACTAAGAAGTATACGGTATGCGGGTGATTAATCGAGGAGTAATCGGTTAAGTATTTTTAAGTATTTAAAAAGTTAAACGTATTCATATATACTATTATATATATTATATATACATATATATAAATTGAAAATATGCACATATGTATTAGTATTATTTTTTTTGACATACATATTCTCTCAAGGAGACCTGACAGGCAACAGGGTGGGTAGTGGTGGAGGATTGAGGAGAATTGGAGAGAAGGGCGCAAGTTTAGGGTTTTATTAGGATTTGAATGTAGGGGGAGGATGGAGAAGTTGGGTGGGGTTCTTTTTCTTTTCGACATGCCAATCACGATAAAAAATTGAACTCTCAATGCTTGATTGGCCGTTTAATCAATCGATTAATTGGATAATCGGCCGATTAATCAGTCTACCTGATTATAGGCCCAAACATTGATATACGGTTCAGTCTTTGATTGCATACGATTAATCAACCACATAGATCGATTTTTGCAGTCTTGCAACAAGTGCATCACTACATATGTGGAGGTGTGCAATAGGAGGCATAACCACACGTTATGTGCACGCGATCGAGAGAGTGCTACCACGCGTTGTGCGTACGGTAGAGGGCATCACAGCCATGTGCTATGCATGGTAGGGGAAGCAAAACCATGTGTTGTGCGTGCGATTCGCTTGGTAGTTCATGTGTGCTCTGTGTGTGGTGGTCGAGCAGGAGGCACACATGCAGAGAGGCAATGCACGTGGGGAGGCTGCTCACGAAGAGGTGACATGTGTAGAGAGGTGCAGTAGAAGAGGCTTGCTTGTTAGAGAGGTTGCACAAGGAAGGACAACAATACTTGTTGGGTTTCCTAAGGATCGGGAATCCCACTCTGATATAATGTTGGTGAAAATAATGTCTCTTATTCAAACTGGTACCTGATCTCTCTTACATAAAGAGTAGGGCTGGAAAAATTATATAAATGACCGAATAAGACTTATAGGAATATAAAATTAAGTTGGACTATAATAATAATATTAAGTTATGAGGGTTGGGCGGGGGCTGCTATGAGGGTTGGTCGGGGGCTGCTAATGGAGCTACTAGCATGCCTTAGCATGCGTCATGGAGTTATTAGCATGCCTCAGCATGCATCGTAATAAGGAGGGTGAGGGTTACAGGGAGAGGGAACCACCACCCCTTGGGGTGAAGTGGTTCTACCTTAAGATATATAAGACCTCACCCTCCTATGGGTGTCCGGGTGTTATTGGAGGGAGGGCAGAGCCCGACCGGGAAGGGGGGCATGGGGGGTTTTCCCCCCAGATTCCATTTTGGGCTATTCTCTTATAGGAGGTTGAGGGGGTAGGTAGATATCTAGGGTAGAACCACCACCCTAAGGGTTGAGGTGGTTCAACTTACTGGACTGAAACCTCAACCTCCTTATGACGCATGCTTTCGGAAGCATGCTACTCGGCTCCCTCGTGTTACCCAACCAGGGTAGCACTCACTCTCCTTATTGATAGGGTAATAACTTTCCTAATACTCTCTAATGACTGCAAATTAGTTTGTTGTGATACATTTCATCCAAGTAATCCAAACATTTGGAAAATCGTGCCTATGTAATGATGCCCATAAAAAGGCCAATCTAAAGAGTAGTAGGCCTTGGCAAATCAACCTTCCAAGCAAAACCATTCATCTCCATTCTCTTCCAAGATGCCAGGATCTTATAGGCTATTGCCACACTTTGTAGCAAATGTCACCATTTAATAAATGCAATTGCATCAAACTAATAACATCATCAATCACATTTGTAGTCTATTAGCAAGCACCTTGGCCATGATATGATAAGCTGAATTGGAAAGAGAAATAGGCTGAAAACCTCCAATCATCTCGATAACATCCTTCTTTGGATGCACTAAGAAAATCAAAGATTTGTTCTACTGGTTAAACCTAGTGTTACCATTGCGAAAGTCCTTTAGCACCTCCATCAGGTCGTGACCAACAATATGCTAAAATTCTTTGAAGAAAAGAACTAGGAAGCCATCTGGGCTTGGTACCTCTTCAACATTTAAGGAAGTGATTGCCTCTTCACTTCCATCTCGGTGAATTGCATGACAAGATTTTGGGCTTGCTGAAGGATTATCACTAAGTTCATGTGATCATTTTTCCTTAAAAATAGATTTTGGGCTTGCTCCTATGTTATAGAAGATGCTCCCTGCCTGTCCAACTTCGACTACCCCTTGAACCTCTCCTGGAAAAGGCTTTAAAGTTATCAGCCATAGCCTTGCCAATCCCCTCCCTAGAAGAGTGTCGTGTCTTCGGTAATAATTTTCTCAATAAAATTTCTCCTACCATTTGCTACATATGAAAAAGCTTGGTGTTTTATCCTTTAGAAGGAGGAGGTTATGGTTTAATTTCCTTTCCTTGAACTCCGTCACCAACAAAGACCTAGAATCTTCTAACCTATCCAACTCAGCCACCTTATCCAAAGCCCTTTGCTTTTTCTGCCTCTACTCCATCTTAATGTCTCTTATAATTAATTATTTTAGCATACAACAACAGGAAGGTTTTTAGTCAAGGAAACTGTTGTTGAACCAAATGAGGGGAACTCATGCCACTAAGTTTGCAATAACTCTTCAAAATCTAGCGTAAGTAACCATGACTGTGCAAACTTGAAGTAAGTAGATAGCTATAAATTCTCTCATTCGACTTTCAAAACAATAAGGTATGATCCAAGAAAGGGCGTTATCTTTGCTTAAGCCCTAATAATGAAAAATCTCCTTCTGGCAATTTGAAAGTTAAAAGTTGTTGCACTGAGTGTACTTGTAATTGGATGCTGTCATATCAAGGAGCCTGGACTCTACAACTAATTCTTGAAAATGTGATGAATCGGCATCCATCCCTCCCTTATTCAGTCAATCCTTGGTAGAGAGCATTACGGTAAGGTAATTTTCTTTTTTTTTTGAAAAGTGAGAGGGTAGTTATCCAATTGATAACCACCCATGATCATTTCATTCCACCAGAAAGAACTACATCAAAATTACAATTGGGATCTCCAGAACTCCACCTGGGACAAAATGGAATAAGAAAAATTTTGAACATAGGGTCTCTCCCCCCTAAAAAGCATCCCATTCCTGCCCAGCTAAACACCCCACAGCACAGCCAAAATCTTAGCTCGATCCTTCTTGGATCTAAAGGAGATATGCCCCTCTTGAGCATTCCTCCTGCGAAAAGATGATCAAAAGCTAACCGCATCTCGATGTACAATCCAGTCGATCCCCATCCTCTGCCACAGTTGCTCTACCAAAAGGCACTGGAAGAAGAGGTGCTAGATGTCCTCTTCCGTTCCTCCACAAAGGGGACAACTCACGTCATCCATCTGGGCCCACCTTGTTCTCCACCACATCGTCATGATCCTCCCCATCCTCATCAACCACCTGAAAATCTTCACCTTTAGCGGACATTCTACCTCCCAGAGGAGTCTGCAGTCTCTTAAAAGATCTACGTCTGTGTTGGCCACGCCGCTACTCAATTTACGGAAGACCTTGGTCACTGAGAAATCACCTTCTTCCCAGGAGTATGTGTCACCACCCTCCTTTGGCTCCCATCCTTCCAGCTCTTGCAACAACCTCTGGAAATCCTCACATCTTAGGCCCCCCCGGAAGACTGGACACTAAGCCCCAGACCAACAATCTCCCACCAAAGCCGACGGGTCAACCATACTCCCAAAGAGACGAGGATATCTGTCATTGAGGGACAGGCCAACCCCCTACCCATCATCCAGCCAGAACTGGAAAACATCTCCCTTACCGAACGTGGGAGAAAAGAATGTCCGTACCTTCCTTGCCACCGTTGCCAGCCCCCTGAGAAAGAAAGATGCCCCTAAAGGAGGTGACTCCAAAGGCTCCCAAGAGATAAAGGACCCGTAACAACTCCTCATGACGTCACCAAACAGTCCCTGTTCATGGTCCACGAGTTTGGTAATCTACTTCGTGAGGAGGCTAACATTTACTTTTTCCACCTCCCTAACTCCTAGGCCCCCCTCCTGCACCGGTCTACAAACCTCCTCCCAGGCCACCAGCCTCGCTTCTCTTCCTGCCACCCCAACATTAGACCAGAAAAAGTTGCGCATCAGCCCGAAAATCTTCTTCTCTACCTAGCATTACGTTAAAATTGCCACCAAATATATAAGGCAACTCCTTGGAGAACTAAATTACCAAACAAATATCCTCTTAAAGGGAAGCCCTCATTATTGTATCACAAAGCCCATACATATAGGCAACCCCCATTAAAAGGCCATCCAATTTCCTATGGGTTACCGTAGCGAGGACATGTTAATGAAACTAGTTACACACTAAATTAAATTTGTTGCTATCCCAAGAGATGACAAGGCCTCCAGATCTCCCCTGTGCATCAATAGTTCGAAATTGATCAAATTTGTTCCCTCCTACTTGCTGCCAGAGAATAGAATCACAAGTCTTACCACTTTGTTTAATGTACCCAATCGAATAAGTAACCATATAGAGCAAATTTGCAAGTCCTATCTTAGAGACCTTGCACTTTTCAAGAAAGAATCTTCATTTAAGATCTGTAGTACCCCTCCGAGCACCCATTACTCTAGAAACATGTTCATTCTGTAGTTCTTGGTTGGAAACCTTGGAGTTAGTTGCTTGTGTTGTAAAAGTCGATAGTCGATATTTAGTCGGTCAGGTCATTAACTAAGGAGTACAGGTATGTGAGGGAGTAGTTAGGGAGTACTTGGTCGAGGATTTTTTAAATATTTAAGTATATATATTAACAAGTAAAATATACCATTACATAAAAGTAAACCATTTTCAAATCTCATGATTATGAAAATAAGTTACAAACCAAAGTTCAATGAAATAAAGGCACGAGTTCGAAATGTTGAAGCAGCCAACCAAGAGAGGAGAAATAGTAGCATCTTTGATGCGGTTAGAGAAGTGATCAGAGCAGCAACAACAACATTAGACTTGGGCGATTCAAGTAGCAGCAATAGTTGCAGTAGGGTCAGGGTTATCGGGTGATCCTTAGAGTAGCAGTAGCATTGGGTGCGATCAATTGGAGGAGCAACAATTATGTTGATGGTCAACTCTCTATAGAGAAATCAGGAGCATAGTTGCTCGAGTAGGCCGACTGCTTGGCTAAGTAGTTAGGCTTGTCGACTATATGCTTGAGTATGGGTTGTTCAGTTGGTTAGGGGTCTGACTAGAAGTAGTTGGCTGACTAGTCGGCCGACTCAGTTGATTTTACAACAAAATAGTTGCTGATCACCTATGTCTCAATTTCATAGCCATTGTTGCATGTATCGAAGTACTCTTCTTCATGCCCTTTGTCTCACCATTGCTCCCTTAAACAATAGTAGCATCATCGTTGTTACGTTCTTGCATTTAAAACGAGCCCAGTAATGACTCTATATGCAAAGAAGAGGACAAAGAAGAGGAAACCATGCAAGTATACACACTGGCATCGTATCCATTAACGGATTCGGTCTCATCTATTACGGGCATCGCCCCATTGGTCACAAAGTCCTCTTTTCGTAGAGTCTCTTTGTGCTCTCCACTGGCAACAGAAGGGTTGTTTAGTAATTTCATTCCCTTATTAGTTGCAATTACCAACGGTTGCCCCATTGTTCTCGACCAAGAAGGCCACCTCATCCACCATCAGTGCCATTATTGCCGCCAAAACCTTACATGGTTGCACATTGTCACTAGTGGTCATCGCCTCATCACCTTGCTCGAGCACTTGGGGATTGGGGCTGGCACCATGGTGCAATTCTATGTCCTCCCTAGGTTACTTAGGCTCTGTTGAGCTGGTGGCTGCGTCACCCCCAACCACCGTGGAAGCACCTTGGACCTCCACCTAGATTGGGTTTGAAGGAGGCTCTCCCTTTACCTCCATGCCCTTGTCGAGAGGAGACAATGCTGCTTGCCCGCCTAAACCATTGCCATCACCAGTGGTGTATGGAGGAGAGTACCTTGTGGTGAATCCTCAAAGTGGAGAACCTGCAAGTGCTCAAACATAAGGATTCTATTCGACGAAGATGTAAAATCATGACTTGACATGAGGCACCTACTTGACATAAAACGAGTTGTAGAAAGTACACATACTGTACTTGGATTCATAAACAGATCCATGCCTACTTTTACATTGCAATGCCACATTAGGCATGGGCTTGCTCCCCTTACATATGGCCGTCAATGAGGTAGAATTGGTAGCCTGTGCCCTTAACATTTCCAAGGGAATATTTCCCAAAGTGGGAGATTGATCATTTACCCGATATGGCTGAGTGCCTATCCTCATGACACGCCTCCTTGCTTGAAGTGTCCATTTTGCTCTTGTTGTCCCACCAATGATTTTGCTTTTGGATCTAGACTTGTTGCCCATCCTTTGGAAGTCGGTGGCACATCCTTCTTTGGTGCATGGTTGGCTGCAATAACACCTATGATGCTTTGTCTGCGTAGCTCTGTCATTAATATCATACTAACCAACCACGACGATCCTCTGTAACGGAGGATGATACTCTTCGAAATGAGAACACCAACTCCACTTCAACCTTTACTTCGACCTATTGCAACTCCTCATTGTTGGAATGATCCAGAAGTTGAGCTTCAACCTGGCGAATGTCGACACCATATAATTGACTTCCTTCAATGGAGGTGGAGGGGAATGCCTAGCAAGCGCAGGCGAACGATTTGCCGAGGCGGTGGACGCTCTGGCACTGCTCCATTCGTGTTCACCAGTGATTGCCAATGGACACAACCTCCCTTCACATAAGAATTGGAGAACCTGAGTAGCGCTAACTCCTTGGAAGGCCCAGCTAAGAGGACTTTGGTGTCATTAATGGCTGCGACGATCGCAACCAAGGAGGAACATAGGACGTTCACAACCTTTGCTTGGATTGCCTCTGAAGAGGGACAACCCTCCAAATCATCACCTACGAGTGTCCTCGAAACGAACTTCTCCAACTTCTTGTGGGAGCTCAGTTAAGGTGCATTAACCACATGCATCGCTTGAGGAGGAGACCTCATTTCCTCATTCCTACATCCCTTATGCAACGTATTAGGCCTGCTCTTTGTTTAACTCTACGACAAGCCAAGCATACCACTAGGTTATCGCAATTGATAGCAAGATGTCCTCATTCACGACATCTAAAGCATAGAAGCCTTTTCTTCTTGGTCACTGCCAACCTCTGCTCATGGCATTGCTCTCTACGACGCCACCTCTTACCTCTGACTGCCTACCATGACCTTCTCTCGCACTCCCTTTATTCCTTCACCCTTTCGTTCTTTTGCTCTAGCTCTCATTGCTAAAAAAAATCACATTATTGATGGATTGTTGTGCCCTCACCTTCTCATTTCTCATTCTAAAGCAACATGGATCAATGCTCCTTCTACTAGCACTAAAGTTTTGTAGAAAGTACCATACAAAAAGTAGTCAATGAGATTGACTACCCAATAGATGTAGTTGTTGGATTATGCACAATTGTTATGAAGCTCTTTGAGGTCTTAAACAAGCAAGCAATTTAGAAAGAAAAGTATTCTCCACCCATTGACCTAGAGGTTTAGAAGAAGCCTCAGATAGAACCCAGAACAGGAAACTCTCGCTGTACAAGGGGGGAAGGTATCCAACAATGATTGAGAAACGAACCTAGGAAAAATTTGAGTGCATGAAGAACTTTAGCCTTCATCGCATACTAGGGTGGAGTGATGATGGAGAATTACGAAAGGCAGAAGGCATGATTTAGAACCAGTTCTTGAGGCACTTTGTTGAACTCCCTGGTATAGAAGATGGAGTGATTCGTTGACACCATTAGTGTTTAGGAAGTCAACTGCTTGGGTTGCATATGCATCGGAGGCCAACCTTCTGCATTGAGTAAGACCAGGTGGATCATTATGTAGGTGGCCGCGATTACTCAGTCCGCATGCCCCTATAGGCAGCCAGGTAGTCACCTGATTTTGTAATAGAGTTTGCTTAAAAAAGATAAATATAAAGAGAGACAAAGAAAGAATATCTTTCACTGGAAGTATCCTCTGCTCCTTGCCAAGCCATAAGACCTTTGTTGGAAAGCTCCTCTCTCCATTCTCAGACCTTTGCTCCTTGCAATTGCCACCTTCAAAGCTCCTTGTTGGTGCCTTCAATGGAGATATATAGGCGATGAGGCCTAGAGGTGATGAGATTTGGGGCGATGGGATTTGCTTGATGAGGATTTTGGGGGTTAAGGGTTTTGGTGTTTTCAGTTTTCTGTTTAGGTTATTGAGTGGGATTGGGGATGGACTGATGGGGGGTTAATTGGGTACGTTGGTATGTGTTTCTTTCCTGTGTAGGAGGTACTCTATTTTTTTCCACTAATTAATGGCCTTTTCCTATTTCTCCTTTCTTCGAATCGAAAATTCCAAACTACATTTTGCATTAGCGAAAGAAGCTCACAATTTTTTTTAATCACTGTATGGATATGTATCTCAAATGCATATGTATCTCAAATTTTGATACAAATCCATATTAAAAAAAATATGTCAAATGATTTCAATGTATTTGTTAATCACTGTATTTGACATTATGTATGCTCGGGATATAGGGCATAAATTCTAGCAAGTTGACCAATTTATTTTATTTATTTATTTATTTTAAATTACAAAACCTCATACTCATCCGTATATTGCATACTCTCTATGTGGTAACACAGCTGACCAAATATTACATATTGACTTTCTGAACCTTGGACACGTGAGTACAAGCTTGGGAATATGGAGTTATCTAGATTTGCAAATAAGTAGAGGTTTAAGCTCCATATGCAGCGAAGTCACCATAGCTCAAGTAGTAAATTGAGTGACTGAAAGGGGAAGCTATTTACATGCAAAAAGAAATGGGATGCAAAAAGAGGTAGAAGAGTGGGAGTAGGGGTATACCAAACTAGTCCAGCTAATCCAAATCCATCCTTCCCCATAAAGCACAAGTGAAAAATAGATGATTACACTCGGACAAAGATCCAGAAAGAGCTGGTTCCATAAAGGGTAAAACCTGTAACTAATATCACATAGTGAGTAACCTCTCCATCTGAAGTAACCATATTTCGAAAGTATTTTAGCCATCCAAACGAGCTTATATGCTCATGCAATGTCACCATCTACTTGAAGAGTACTCTTGTAGGTGCCGCTAATTCTTCTACATACAACAACAACAACAACCAAGCCTTTTCCCACACTAAGTGGGGTCGGCTATATGGATTCTTTGCCTCCACACAGATCGATTTTCAGCCATTTTAGGACTTAAATTAAAGTAATTGAGGTCATACTTAATAGTTTTCTTCCAACACTTGTTTGGTCTTCCTCGCCCCCTCTTAGCGGGTTCAGCCTCCAACTTCTCACATCTCCTAACTGGAGCATCTAGTGGCCTTCTTTGTAAATGTCCAAACCATCTTAGACGGGCCTCTCTCATTTTATCCTCTATCGGTGCCACCCTAATCCTGTTTCTAATAAATTCATTTGAAATATGGTCCTTTCTTGTATGACCACACATCCATCTTAACATCTTCATTTCTGCCACAGACATCTTCTATACATGCCTATAGTTTATAGCCCAGCATTCAGAACTGTACAACATGGCTGGTCTTACCACAGCTCGATAGCATTTTCCTTTGACTTTTAAAGGAACCCTCTTATCACAGAGAACACCAGAAGCACCCTTCCATTTCAACCATCCTGCATTAATTCTATGTGTAACATCTCCATCAATTCCATCATGTTGGAAAATGGATCCCAAGTACTTAAAAATATCTTTCATTGGAATGCACTCTTCTCCAATTTTTACATCAATCCCTTCATTGTTCCCTCTACTACTAAACTTACATTCCATATACTCAGTCTTCGTCCTACTTATGCGTAATCCTTTATCTTCGAGGGCTTCTCTCGAAAGCACACGTTTTCTGTTCACTCCATATCTTGTCTCATCAACCAACACAATGTCATCAGTAAAAAGCATACACCAAGGCACCTCAACTTGGATATGCTTCGTCAACTCATCCATAACCAAGGTAAAAAGATAAGGGCTTAAAGTCTAACCTTGATGCAGACCAATGGTGATATCAAAGTAGTCTGTCAAATCATCCTTAGTCTTTACACAAGCTGCAGCTCCATAGTACATATCCTTTATGAGGTTGATATATATAATTGGCACTTGTCTCTTCTCCAAAATTCTCCACAAGATATCTCTTGGGACAGAATCATAGGCCTTCTCCAAATAAATAAAAATCATATGTAAATCCTTTTTCTTCACTTTGTATGTCTCCATCATACGTCTCAAGAGGTGTATTGCCTCAATAGTAGACCTGCCTGGCATAAAGCCAAATTGATTTTCAGTTACCATAGAGACTTGCCTCACCCTTCTTTCAATTATTCTTTCCCAAAGTTTCATCGTATAACTCATCAACTTAATACCTCTATAGTTGGAACAGTCTTGTATATCACCCTTGTTCTTGTATAAAGGTACCACAAAACTTTTCCTTCATTCCTCTGGCATCTTCTTGCCTCTCCACACAGTATTAAATAAATTTGTGAGCCAAGTTATATCCCGTTCTTCCGTCATTCTCCAGACGTCTATAGGAATATCATCAGGCCCAACAACCCTCCCACTTTTTATCATCTTCAGAGCCTCCTCTACTTCTTTCTTTTGTATCCTTCGATAACATGATCGATTCACATACTGTTATGAGTTAACTAACTCCCCTAAGATGATATTATTCTTTTGTTTTTCATTAAATAGCTTATGAAAATATCTTTTCTATCTTGTCTTTATATCCTCACTAGCTATAAACACCCTTCCTTCTTCATCCTTGATGCATCTTACATGCGTAAGGTCCTTTGCTTTCCGCTCTCTTGCTTTAGCTAACTTGAAAATATCTTTTTTACCTTCTTTAGAATCAAATTTCTTATAAAAATGCTCCCAAGCTTTTGCTTTTGCTTCACTAACAATTTTCTTTGCTTCTTTCTTTGCTCTTTTGTAGTTTTCCATATTTTCATCGGTCTTATCTCGATATAAGGCTTTAAAACATGCTCTTTTAATTTTAAGCTTCTCCTGCACTTCCTCACTCCATCACCAAGCCTCCTTTTGTCCTGGAACACCTCCTTTAGACACGCCTAACACCTCCTTTGCCACCTTCCTAATACAGTTTGCCATATTTAACCACATTTCATCAGTAAATTCCTGTTCCTGTGGCTTGAATATATAGAGCTTCTGCAAGTGAACAAACCATCTACTCTTTGACGTGACATATCCAATAGAAAAATGGCATCCAACTATTAGGTCACTCCTGATGCAAAGTCAGTGATGACTCCAAGTTGAGCGACAAAGAGAAAAGCCTTGAAAACAGTGCCATATCCCACACAAAATTTCCGACCCAACACCTCAGCCATGGGATGTGGTTCTTTAGATGGGGGAATAAGACAAAGAGTGGGGAAAAGTGCAACTATGGGGGTTTGTGCCCCTATTTTTGATAGGGAAGGGGGTGGGCTTTTAGGTGGGTTTTTTTGTACATCAAACATTTCTCCCTTGAAAACCTTTGTGATAAAATTCTATGTTGCATATAGAATCTGATCCCTCCCCCTCCTGCCCAACAAACACTTTGGGTAGTGATGCTCGCCAAATTTACGTGATTAAAATATATGCTTTTGTTATAGCGTGTAAACAAAGCATTCAATTAAATTTTAGTACCAAATTACAAGGAATCTGGGTCGAACATAGGGAGACACTTGATATCTTAAATGTTTCGCCGTTATTATATGGCAAGATAGAATGAGAATATCATACGAGACATAGATATCAAAGGAATCCTGAATTATATTGCTATCTTGAAGAGAGTCTTATAAATGAAATCTATAGTAAGATTACAACTATGAATCAAAGTAAATAAACTAAAGAAAGAGTAGAGAGAGAGAGAGTGGAGTCACTTGAGGGATGCTTATGCGAAGCTTCCGGTGGAGCTTCAGATCTAGGGTGTCAGGAGGAAGAAGAAGATCAGAGAGGCTGAAGGTAGAGAGCGCGTGGACTATGGTAGACTATTTCTTCAAGTGGCTAATTATCTAAGAGACTAAGTGCCTTCTAAGGGTTGGAGGCTAGGTCTTTTTATAGGAATCTAGGTGGCTTCCTATTGGTTGATCTAGAGTGCTTAGGATCATTAATTTGGATGGTTGAAATTTAATAAAAAGTGATGTCTAGGATTGGTTGAATAGGGACTTTAGGATCTAAGTTGTAAGGCTAGGATAAGATGAGGGTTTTTTAAAACTAAGCAACCAAGGGATAAAATCTTGCCAAGAGATAAGATCTTATCTCTTGGCCAGCCACTAAGGGATAAAATCTTCTTAAGTTGGCACCAACTTAAGAAGATTAGGCCAGGATTTTCGTGGGTCTTATGTGGGTAGGGTTATGCCTAGGTTTTTTTTCTTTGAAAGAAGTTATGGCTAGGTTTTGTAGATAGAGGTTGTGAGAATAGGTTTCTAATTAAGCTAGGTTGACCCTAAGTCTAGTAGGTTGGGTCTAAATAGGTAGGTCTTAGTCTAATTGTGTGTGTAAATGTGTAATTGGGTTAAGGGAAATCAAAATAGGTTAAGGCTTAGTCTAATTAGGTAATAATGAACCTAATTAAACTTGTGTGGGTTGGTGTTTGCTCAAGCAGGTTCTAGGTGAACCTAATTGAATTTAGGTAGTAAGTGTGCATCCAATTGGGTAAGGGCTTGGTCCAATAGGTTTTGGTTGGGTTTGATTAGACTAAAATGAGTCTAATCAACTGAGGGTTAGTCTAATCAGGTCCCATGGACCTAATTGACTAGTGGCTAACCTAATTGACTGAGACTGAGTCAATTAAGTGTGGTATGGACCTAAATACATTTCTAGGCTAGGGATAGGGTTTTGGATAACTGGATTAGGGTTAGGGATAGTAGGATGGGACTATGGATAGGGTGGATAGGTTTATGGATAATGGTATCCATGTTTTTGCCTTTTAAACTCAAATATCTAAGGTTAAGCTGGTTCAAGGATAGGTATTGGAATAAGGTTATCCTAGGGGTTTATGAATAGGGCATGGTTATCCTAGTTCCTCTGTCTCTTCTTTATTTAAGTTTTTATTTCTTCTTCAATCATGTCTTGCTCTTCAACCCTTCTAGCTCTGAAGCTTTATTTTTCATCCCGCTCATGATTCCATATTATTCTCTACATCTTGTACCTACATTATTCACAAAAGTCTAAAATTAGATAATTAGGTATAAAATAAACATAAAGCCTAAATATGCATGCATGCTCTAAATATAGAATTTATAAACTTAATGTATGATTGTACTAAGGAGTTAGTCCTAGATTAAGCCACTTGGGTGATAAATTAAGCTATTATCAAGTAGCCAATTCAACAAGGCCTGATTCATAATGCATAGATCCAAAAAAGGCCCCTATCAAGGACCAAACAACTTTCAAGATGCAATCCTTTGGCATCCTTAGCTGCTCATTTCTAAAAGAACCTTTGCTGTCCACCACCTTTTTAGGCATAGAGAAGATATAAAAAAGAAATTGGAATTGCAGAAAGCGTTGATTTTAATAACATCAAATGACCATCCCGATAGAAGCCTCATTTTCCAATCTTCCAACTCTTACTCATCCAACATGTTTTGAAGTGACAAACTTGTCAATAGAACATCACTTTATCCGTCGTAGAGTGCAGTTAATGTATTTAATAACGAGTTATATGTTGCGTTACATTTTATTGTGAGGGGTGTTTAATCCTTTTTATTATTTTGTTAGACTTATGTTATTATTTTTCCCTCACCTCTCTCTATATAAAGAGGTGTAGGGATGGCTTAGTAATTACAAAAACTTATTTTTTCTTCAACTTGGTATTAGAGCCAAGTTGGGGACTCTTTCAAGAAAACCTTAACCCTATTACCAAGCCTTGCCACCACTGCCGCCATCGGTAGCAGTGTCAACCAGCAGAAGCGCCACTGCCGTCAGCCAGTAGTAGCAGAAGCAGCAGCAGCGCCGCCACCCAAGCAGCGCCACCGCTGCCAATCGCAGGAGGGGCAGTAGGAGGGTCTATTTGACCCCCTTTTCTTCGGCGCCTTCTCCTTGCTGCCAAGTCTCCTCCGAAGGTAGGGAGAGGGTTGTGGGCCCTGTTTTCTCTTGCAATAGGGTCTAGGAAGGTCCTTGACACATTGGTGATGGAGTTCTACAGCAATGACCTTCCAAAAGGTGTTTGGAAATTTGTCTTGGATGGTATGGTCAAATCGGTATTTTGATTACTGTTTTGGGGTGTGTATTCCTCTTGGATTGTTGACCGCATGTGACCGGAGTTTTTTGGGTGTGCATTTCCCGGTTGATGCATGTTTTGGAGGTGTATTCCCCGTTTTTGTCAGAATTCAGATCTGTGTTTGAAGGTGCTTGTGGTGTGTTGTCACTATGGCCTCAGCATTGTCAGAGTCTGGAGTTATGTCAGCATAGATTGGAGAAAGTGTAGTCTACAAGAATTCATTTTTTGCTCATAGTGTCAAGCTTGATGAGACCAATTACTCACGTTAGTCTCAGACATTCCTTGTGACTGTGGAAGGGCATGAGAAAAAACATGCCCTCCTAGAAGCACCACCAGAGGAGAAGACAAGGAAATATGCAACCTAGAACAGAGATTATGCTATGATAAGGGCCTGGATACTGACTAGTGTGATACCCCGCATTGAAGATAAAGTTATGTACTACAAAACTGCCAAACACATGTGGGATGGTTTGAAAGATGCATATTCTCATAAACTTAACTCCACCCAGGCCTTTTAGATCCATTATAACCTTTGTCACTTGAAGCAGGAATCCGTGAGTCTCTTGCAGTATTATTCTACTATGGACTCTTGGAGAAATATAATGCATGCAGGCCCATGTCTACCTTAGCCATGTGTAGGGATCAGAGGAAAGAGTTCTCTGCACACATGTTTCTGGCAGGGCTTAATGATAGTTATTCTGTTGCACGCTCACAGATTTTGACACTGTTTGATCTTCCTCCTATTAAGGAGATGTACAGGAGACTTAGCAAGTTGTAGGTCCAGTCTATGCCAGAGTGTTACTAGTAATACCTCATTTGCTCATGCAGTTGTGAATACTTATGGACGGACAGGAGCCTTCAGAGGCAAAGGCAAGGGGCGTGCTGATGGTGGTCGTGGCAAGCCCACCTGCTCCTATTATGGGAGAATTTGCCATATTGAGGCCAAGTGCTGGAACAAACTTGGACGGCTTGCAGTTGTCAACCAAGTTTCTATGACTATACCTCCAGTTGTGTCTATTGAGGCAATGACTCTTGCAGAGGCAGACTATGATGTAGTTGTACAACATATAGCTTAGTTGACCCATGAGCAACCTCAGTCCTCAGGCACAGCTGCTTATGCCTCTGCATCAGGTATGAATAGTTCATGGTTGATTGATTCAGGTGCCTCAGATCGTTTAACAGGGAATTCCCAGTGTTTTGGGAATATACAGAAGGTACCACAGGATCGCTTAGTGCAGCTTGCAGATGGTAGGCATGCCCCCATCTGTGGTAAGGGAGGGGTGTCAATTACTCCCTCCATGAATCTCTCTGATGTTTATTATGTGCCTGACATAGCAATGTAGTTACTGTTTGTTAGTACTATCATTAAACAGTTAAATTGTCGTGCCATTCTTGATGCGGTTGGATGTACATTTCAAGACTGCATGACGGGGAGGACGATTGGTGGTGGCCATGAGGGGGTGTATACCGGCTGGTTTAGAGTTCTATTGCTGCAACCTGTCAGACGAGTAGTACTGTGTGGAGTGCCTTGCAGTGGTGCAGATGACTAGGCCATTCTTCACTAGACAAGCTATGTCGGATCATCCCTCACCTTTCTCCTATCATGAAGATTCAGTGTAATGTTTGTTAGCTGGTGAAGTATCACTGTGCTAGTTTTCCAGCTTCTATCCAATATAATAGTTTTGCTTGTTTTGATTTATTACATTGTGATAGTTCTGCTTGTTTTGATTTATTACATTGTGATACTTGGAGTCCTAGTCGTGTGGCAGACCGACAGAGTTATCAACGTTATTTGTTACTTGTGGATGATTTTTCTTGTTTATCATGGATATTTTTGATGTAGAATAAATTAGAGGTTGGATCCATTATTTAGCAATTTGTGATATTTGTGAAAATTTAGTTTGGTGTGTGCATTAAGAAGATCAGAACTGATACTGCGTTAAAATTTTGTACTAAGAATTTGGCATCCTTATATGGGTCACTTGGCATTGTACATCAGACATTCTGTCCTTACACGTCATAACAGAATGGGATTGCTGAAAGAAAACACCATCATATTCTGGATACAGCTAGAGCCTTATCTAGAATAGTATCCCGCATAGCTACTAGGGAGATGTTCTCACTGCCTATTATCTCATTAACAAACTTCCTACTATTCGTGAGGCAATTGCTTGTTTCTCTACTGTTCGTATATTGATTTCTGTTGCAACTCATTATGGATGACACCTACATCAGCTGGATGCCAAAAAGGCGTTCTTCTATGGAGATTTGCAGGAGGAGATATATATGCAGCAGTCGCTTGGATTTGAGGTTCAGGGGGAGTGTATATGTAGGCTTCATAAGGCCATCTATGGTTTTAAGCAGAACCCCCGAGCCTGGTTTCAGCGCCTATTTGAGGTGTTATCTGTTATTGGGATATAGAGGTCGTCGTCTGACCATTCACTATTTGTAAGGAAGACCAGTAGTGGTACAGTAGCAATACTTGTGTATGTGGATGACCTTATCCTCACAGGTGATGATGCAGATGGTATTTCTCAGGTGAAAGAGTACTTGGCACGCCAGTTTGTCATAAAGGCCTTGGGAAGCTGAAATATATTTTTGGGCATTGAGATTGTCACAAGTAAGCAAGGGATAATTATGTCCCAAAGAAAGTACACTCTTGACATTCTTCAGGAGACGGGCATGCTAGGATCCAAGGATGTTAATATTCCTATGGATCATAAAGTTCACCTCTTTGATGATGCTGTGAAGCTGAAGGACAAGAATGCATATAGATAGCTAATGGGAAAACTCTTATATCTGACTATCACTAGGCTAGATATTAGCCTTGCAGTGGGAAGGTAAGTCAGCTCTTAGATAAACCTACTGATGGTCATTGGTAGGCTATGATGTAGGTATTAAGATATATCAAGAGATGTCCTGGTAGAGGCATTCTATTTCAGAAGAAGGCTCCTATGTGTGTTATTGCCTACTCAGATGTAAATTATGCAGGAGATGTTGGAGACAACCGATCTACCGCTGGCTTTTGCACTTTTGTAGCTGGAAATTTGGTGACTTGGAGGAGCAAGAAACAATGTAGTTTCACGCTCTAATGCTGAGTCTGAGTATCGTGCTATGGCACATGTTGTAGCTGAGATGATATGGATAAGATCCTTGTTACGGGATCTTCATGTTATTGTTTAGGAGCCAATGAAAATGCATTGTGACAATCGAGCTGCAACATACATTGTCAACAATCCCATGTTTCATAAGAGAACCAAACATGTGGAAGTGGGTTATCATTACACCAGGAGCTTGATTCAGCAAAATCTACTTCGTACTACTTGTCTTGCATCTTCAGACTAGGCTGCTGACATATTTACCAAGCCGTTGTCTTACCCTCAATTTAAGAAGTGTAGAAACAAGCTGAGCATGGTAGATATATATGTCCCAACTTGAGGGGGAGTGTTGCGTTACGATTTATTGTGAGGGATGTTTAGTCATTTTTTTTGTTTTGTTGGATTTATGCTATTTTTTCCTGATCTCTCTCTACATAAAGAGGTGTAGAGATGGTTTAGTAATTACGAAAACTCATTTTTTCTTCAACTTTATATATTTTGTGCCTTTATTTGCATACAAGTTTTATTGAAAAGGAAGGAATAGCTAGTCAAGACTAGCAACTACCAATACCATTGATTTATTTGAGAAAATATGGAAATAGACCAGCTAAAAGAGCCATGAAATCCTTTCGAAACAAAGGAAAAAAAGCCATGTGGAATTTCCCTTCCTCTTGCCCAATGCCTCTGCACTACTAGGACTTTGTTTCCCATCCCTACAACATCATAGTAGCATGCTCTAGCCAAAGGACCAATAACATGGTCATTAACAGAGCTCATTCTGTCCTTAATCTATAGCAAGCAATCACATGATAATCCTCAGATTGTAAGCAAAAAAAAATGATTCTTTATTTTATGGTTTACCAAATAAGGTCAGGCCTCTCAGATGATTCTCATGAAAAAAGACATCTATAGAAAAGTTGATTACTAGTTCCACTAGCAACTTGATGAAATGGATAAGAAACGTCTGTATCATGCATCCAATGCAATTGTACAATCTTTATGAAAATTCCTTCATCCAACATAACGCTGTGACTTTTCAAAGCAAATGCAACATCATGAAAAAGTAGGCATTAGGGCCTAGTTTGGATAGCTTTTGTGCAAGCGGATTTCTTGTTTGATTGGGTTTGAAATGCTAAAATGTGGAATACGTAGTAGTATGAGAGGGAAAGGAGAGTTGAATGGGACTTATTCATGTTGAAAGCTGGAATCGCAATTCCAATGTAATTTGTCAGTTTGGGGGCAATCCTCATATTTTATCCTGCCTAAAAGCTGGAATGTCTTTGCAGCTTAAAGCAATTTCAACCAAGGGGAGAGAAAACACATGGTCACTACTGTCCATGGTAGATGATAGGTCTTCATGCGAAATTCTCAGATCTTCACATAAGCATGATGAACTCAACCTCTCTTTGTTGGGATAAAAGGAAAAGGAAATATTGTGATCACATTCTTGATTGAGAATGCAAAAATCCAGTCTATCATGTTGCTTGTGGTACCAAGCCAATGAAAAAGGTAAGGGAAATTTATCCAAGATGGATAATCAGCATCTAAGAGTTTAATTCAAAGGGAAAATGGACAATCATGCAAAATTCTCAGATCTTCACAAAAGCATGATGAACTCAACCTCTCTTTGTTGGGATAAAAGGAAAAGGAAATATCGGGATCACATTCTTGACCGAGAATGCAAAAATCCAGTCTATCATGTTGCTTGTGGTACCAAGTCAATGAAAAAGGTAAGGGAAATTTATCCAAGATGGATAGTCAGCATTTAAGAGTCTTATTCAATGGGAAAATGGACAATCACTTGAGATTTGTGGCCGTCTCATCTCATTCTTCATAAAAGGTATCAAGGGTGTAGAAATCAATAGTTGGTATTCAGTTGGCGAGGTCACTGACTAAAGAGTATACGGTATGTAGAGGATTAATCGGTTAAGTGTTTTTTAGTACTTTAAAATTTTAAAAATAATTATATATATGTATATATATATTGAAATTATGCACATATGTATTAATAATTTTTTTGACATGCACATTTTGTCAATGAGCAATAAGGATTTAGATTCTTCAAAGAAATTCTCTTTCATGTGAATGACCACTCAACATATCGTAATCTAAATGCTGTAAGTTGAAAATAACATGGCTACAATCATTGAATTAAATATTATCAAAAAATGAAACACAAGCATCACAAAAAATTGAAAAGAAGAGAACGACCATTGACAAGCACCATAATCAACAAAGATAACTTAATCAACACGAATAAAAAATGATCAAAATAGAACACAATCAACAAAGAGCAAGACGCGAAAATTTGAGAATAAGTGCTTGAACAAAAGAAATCAGGCAATGTTGTAAAAATTGATCGACTAGGCCAACTATTTATCCAAGCAGTCCTAGTTGCCCCCCCATTGACCTAAGTACCAATACTTGAGTTAATAGTCGGTCGACCCAACTACTTAGCCGAGTAGTCGGCCTAGTCACCTGATTATATGCGAGTCTTTTGCCGAGTCCCAACCCGACCCAGTTACAAGTTATAATGATTAGAAACTTTGAGATTATGATATTTATTACCTTTGGACTAATGTTTGTAACTTATTTTTCATTACCTCGAGCTTCAAAATGGTTGATCTTTATGTTATGGTATATTTTACTTGTTGAAATCTTGAATTTTGCATGTAAATATCTCTTATTAATGATACATACATTTAAATGTTGAAAAAAAACCTAACCGAGTACTATCTGACTACTCTCCCACATATCCTATACTCCTTAGTAACCTAGCGGGCTGAATACCGATTATTGAATTTTACAACACTGAAATTAGGGCAAAAGCCAACATGAATTGAAAAAAGAAAAACATGATATGCCATATTCAATATGGCCAGCATGCCTTATTGATATAAAAGAAATCTTATCAAGAAATAAAAAAAAAGTTAACGGAAAACCAACATGCCACATTCAGGTGGCACCCATTAATTGGCTTGACCACATATGATTAACTAAATCGATTATTTCAGCCTTGAAAAATATTAGTCTTTACAAATTAGATGCTCATAAATCACTAAAGGAGGCAGCGTTCACGAAAGCATTTCCAACGTAAGCCTTCTTTGTCCTAAAATGACATTATTACTTTGTGACCAAGTTGCATACTGACTGCCAACATCATTGCTTGTTCAATCTTGGCTATGAAATAAAAGGTCTATGATTAGTTCTCCCCTCTGAAAAACCTCCTTCAAAAGGCATATCGAAAGATCCATCAATCAGGTTCATAGATTCACTTCTTCACACTAATTTTGCAAACTGCCATAGTAAATAATTTGTCTGAAATCCTTCTACCCCATGCTGCACAATACACAAGTAAAATCCCAATGCGATACAAGTTTTTGCTTGTAGACCTTGGTCAGCACCCTCGTTCTCTTAAATAACCAAGGAAAAAACTTCACTTCTACCTGCACCTTGGCCTTCCAAATCGATATACAATGTTGAGAAACATCACCTACTTCAATAGTATGTTTCGATGGTAGCTGATATGCCGACTGAGTTGAAAGGAAATCATCTTCTCACATCCTTTGCACTCGTCCGAGGCTGTAGATGCTGTAGATCCTACATTAACTGAATAAACTTGTAAACCCTTTGTTTAGACAAATTTTCCATAGAAATAGGCCCATGATCCTATAACCATTCCATTTGCAGTAAGTGACATCAATGATGCACTCGAATATCCTTATGAGAATGTAGTCCTTGCTACCCAATCATCTTCAAGTGTGCATAGCAAAAAGTCATAATCGAAGGCACAATGTGCATCAATTCCCCTCCAAGAAGGAAAATGAGAGAGAGAGAAGGGAGCATGGTGGGGACTGGGGGTGTGGGTGATGGTGATGGGTTTGGACCTTTGTGCATGGTCGGCATCAGAGGAGAGTAGAGGACCGTCGTGCCACGTGCTTTGGTGCATTGGCAAGTTGCAAGATGTTGTGCTATTGTTGTTAAGGTTGGGACCAGATGGTTTGCGATTGTCGTGACTTGATCGTGTGTGCAAGTTGCCATGGAGTAGGTCACTGAAGGTGGTCTTTCCCAGGTTGGTGATGGAGAACACAAATGTAAGGAGTGACCGTGTGATTGAAAAGCTTAATGAGGGGCATTGATTAAATGTTGTTCATGCATCATGGTTGGCCACTGTCCAGGAAGTTCAACATTCACTATGCAGGTCTCTGGTAGGTGATGTCTTGAGTGGTCCATCGATCGAGGAGGTTGAGAAGGCACTGTAGTCTTTTTGTTTTTGATCTTCGGAGATAAGGGTCGCATGGTTGGATGGTAAGAAACTTCTTTGAGGCTACTCCAAGGAGGATGATGACATGTTACAATTCAGATACTTTAACTATTGGCGATGGAGAAGTATGTTGGCATTAGTTGTCGAATTTCAATGGAGTGGTAGAGGAGCATCCTCCTTGTGGAAGGTGGTGAAACTTTGTTCCTACTCCACTTTCGTACTTTGTAGGTGGTGAAGGCCGTTGTCTCATCTTTCTTAAGCCTTAGATCGGGCAATCATGTGGGAATTGATGTGGAGAATCGTCTCTGGGTCCTAGCAAAGGTTGTAGTAAGGGATCTAACATTCTCCCCAAGCTCCTTTTACAACTTAGTGGGTCAACGTTGGTAATCCTCGTTGAGGTGGTAGGGAGGGTGCGTTCTTACACACAGTTGCCTCCTCGTTGGCGAGTTGGAGTAGAGAGGCGAGAGCAAGGGTTGCGTCGAAGCAGAAGAGTACGACAATGAGTGCTCCGACAGTGGCAATGCAACTAGGACAACTGAGGTAGTGGTGGCATTGGGTTCCCAAGCACTGCGTGAATCACGACGATGAGCACAAAAATTGAAGTGGTAAATTCAAAATGCCAAAGTAGGAATTCCTAAGGTGGTTTTTCTTTTTTCGGCAGGGGATCCGGTTCTTCATAAGGTGGTTGTGCCAAAGATGGGGATTCGAAATCCTTATGATGTGGATTGGTGTGGCAAATTTGGAGAGGAATTTGTGCCTTTTCAGGCACCTCTTGTGCAAGGATATTTTGAATTGGAATTTAGATTAGGCGTTCTATTTGGGTCTATCTTTTCCCCGCTTCTGGGTCGTGGGCTTCCCCTTCCTCTTCTGGGTTGTTTGCCTTCCCTTCCTCTCATGCAATTTGGCTTTGATCACACCAATGGGGAGCATCGAGTGACACCTGACCCTCGACTAATTGATGTTGCTACGGTTGAAGAGGAATTGTGACGAGGGACCCTCGATCAAGTCCTGCTACTAGGGTCGTAGAGGAGTTGCCTCTTGCTGTACTTGTAGTGGAGGTGGTTCTTGTTACTTAAGCAGTTGTGGTGGCGGTGGATGCCTCTCGGGAGGGTTCATGGGTGGCAAGTGGCAATCACCATGTGGTGGTGGAGTTGGGGACTTCATCATCTGGGGGCCTCAGGCAGGGCGATCTCTAGCTTCTACTCCAATTGGACCCAACTCCTTGGGACTCTACATATGATGGTTAGGACCAGAGGTCCATTTGGTCATGTACATCTTTGAAGTAGGTCTCCTCCTCTAGAAGGCCATTGCTTGGTTCAAAGCACAACTTCGTTACTAAACTCTACATGAGGCGTGGGTGGATGAGAGGAGGCCCATGCGTCTGTAGTGGTAGATCAGTTGAAGGCTGAACGAAGAGTGGCTCTTGTTTGGGATAAAAGGGTAAATTCTATGTGAAGAAGGCCTATAAGATCCTTTTGTGCAAGAAATGCTATCCTTACTAGTGACTGTGCCTCTTTTTGGAAGTTGAACGTCCCACTCAAGGTGAAGATCTTTGGTTCCTATGTAGATGGTGTCTAGTTACTTTGGTTAGAAGGAAGAAATGGGTCCTTGACGCAGAGTCCACATGTGTCCTTTGTGGTGAGGAGGAGGATGCCACCTACCTTTCCCTTACCTACAGCTTCACTAGAGCACTTTGGAACCACTTCTCTATTCCTTGCACTTTAGTTGACTCTTTTGATGCTTTCTGGGCGACTTTTTGTGCTAGTGTCTAGACGGACTCAATGTTGTGGATGAAGGCTTGCATTGTTCTATGGTCTACTTGGCTTCAACGGAATGTGACTATCTTTCGTAGGGAAATGGTGTGGCTTGAAAATGTTGTAATGTATGTTCGCGCTTCGCTCTTCATGTGGACTCCGCCTATGTAATTTTATTGCTTACATTTATTAACATAGAGGATGGCTATTGACCTCTGGTAGCCATCTTTTTCCTTTTCAAAAAATATTCCCCTCCAAGAAGAGGAAAGACTCCTGCAGTTCCAATCAATTAACCCAGGTTAGTTATCATCCATAGCAAGCATCCAAGACTATGAAAACAATTTGCTTCGTTGTCCATTTCACAAGTGACTCACTTCATTGAAAGGGATGCTTCACGGTTCTCAAATTAAGAACTCCCAGATCCTCTTCCACAAGGGGTTTATAAACCTCCTCCCATGACACCAAAGCCACCCTCTGAACCATATTCTCAAATCCCCTCCCAACGAACCTTCACATCACTCCTACCTTAGCCTCAACTTTCTTTGGCATGGAGAAGACAAACCTGTAAAAGAAAGGAACTACAATATCTAAGGACCAACCTCCACCCCTTGAAAGAAGGTGGAATCTCCAATCCTCAAGCCTTTTCTCAATCTGTTCCACTGTCAAATTCCAATCACAAACCCTCAAAATCTTGCCAGAAAGAGGAAATTCTTAGTACATCAATGGCAAAATGCACATTAAAGTTTGTAGAATAGGGACACAATGAGATGCCCCAGCCTCCTCCATCCTAAATGCTGTAAAGGACTTATTTTTGTTAATCTCAAGGCTAGAAAAATTGCCAAATAACTCCAACCAAATACAAATATTCTCCGTACAATTAATTGATTTTTCCAGAAAACAATAAAGTGTTCTCAGCATATTCCAGTGTTGGTATAAGGGTCCCACCCATTTCTTGATTGAATCCTTGAAGAAAATACCTTCACAAGCAATAAAGCTACACACTTTAAGAGCATCAACTGCTAATACAAACATCTATGTTAAAGGGAACCTTGTCTCATTCCTCTCTATAGCTAACTCCACCTTCTTTTCAACACGATTGGAAGAAGAATTGTGGCAATACACTGGTCTATCCACAAAATCAACTAATTTGGAAAGCCACACATATGCTGGGATCTTCATAGAATACTCCAATGTAGTGAATCATAAGCTTTTGCATAATCAACCATCCATAGAAAGCCTTCCTTCCCTGTTATCTTCTAGTAAGTAATAATCTTTGCAACTATGATTGCATTGCCTACCGTTTGTCAGGTAGGAATAAACACTAATTGAAAGGAATTAATCAAACTTAGAAACCTTTTTGGACCTACTATCAAACACTTTAGCAACAATGACATGGATGGAGGGGTTGTTGGTGGAGGGATCGTTGGTAGGAGAGAAGGAAAAAAATGATATCTGTATAAAAAGTTTTTATTATTTTCTTCACATGGTTTGCAAGGGCATGTGAACAAAGTAAATGGACATTTTTGGGATATACACGTAGATAAGGGATACACATGGGTATATGTATGTATATGTGTGTGTATAAATTATCCCTTTATTTTTATGGGTTTGTGAATGTGTGTTATGTTTTTCCTTTGGATCGCAACATAAATTTTCCTCTTTCCAGGTTATTTCCCATACAAAGAAAGGATGGATGCAAGTGTTATGATCTTATTGCTTGTTTGTGTAGAACCTGTAGGATCTTGCTTGGCCACAATAACAAGAATAAGCGTAAAAATATCGAGTAATGTAAAGATAAAGAAATAAAAGCAATCACACAAAGTACATAATGATTTTATGGTGAAAAACTACTACTTAAGTCGCTAAGCTTAGGATTTTCCTGATCAATCCTCATTGATCAAATCCACTAAATCGAGATAGTTAATGGGCTATCTCAACCCAACACAAAATCCCAAGGTGAAGATTGGGTCACCTTTAATACAACTCTAAGATGATTATCGGGTCGTCTCACCCAAATACAAATAACAAAATAACAAATAAAATTATTGACACAATATAGAACAAATTAAGATATTCTTACAATATTATGCCTCTAAGAGATCCTTACGAACAAATTTAGCTTAGGTGCAGGTAAGGCTTGGCTTGCAAGAGAAAATGAAGAATTGAATGAGCAAAGCCTTGATCCTTAAGTGTGTATGATAGTATATTATTCTTATGTATTAGAAGGATGGTAAAATGTCTTATTTATAGGTTTCCATGGGCTTTGGTTCGAATACTAGCCGTTAGAAACAAATTAGGAACAAATCAATTTCAAATCAATCTAGAAATCGAAATAGGATCTACCCAAACGTCACATGTACCAGTACAAGGCTCATACAGTTTGGGCTTACTTGAGTTTTTGTATCGATGCAAAAGATGGTGTAACTATACAAGGCACTGATTTGGCCTTCTTCCAAACTTAATCAAAAGCCATAAGTCACTTGTACTCGTGCAAAAACTTTGTACCTGTACACAATGCTTTCTTTTTACAACTTATAAAATTGATTTTAGGTTGTCTTTAAACTCATTTTTCTTAGTTCTTTTTAGGCTGTTTTAGGACATTATTAGACTATTTCTAAGGACTCTTTGGAGGCTTACAAAATTCTAAAACTCAAAAGAAAATATTAATCTAAGCAAGCTCTTCAGCTTGATCTTGAACACATTTAACTTATTCTTGAGCTTTCTTGCTTCTACCTTCACTTCTTCTTGCTTTCCCTTTACCTTCCATTTTGCATCTTGGCTTGAACTTACTTGGCCTTTGTAATACTTTGCTGACTTGCATACATGTTAGCTTATACGAAAACAATTATGCAGATTTGTTGTTTTGTAAACACGAAAACATAAGCGGAGCTTAGTTTCAACAGTCTATACTATGTCCATCTGATGTTACTTTGTATGGGAATACGTTCTTTTCCGAGGGTAATACCATTGAACTTGAATCTCTACCTTTACATGTTTATGAGAGATGGAACATGGTGTCCATTATTCCTTTTCCTATTATGTGTCTTTATGTGTAGGATGATAGCTTATCTAACTTACCCCTTTATATAGAATTTGTGTCGAATGCTAGACAATAGATAGATATGGATGTATCTAATGCGTTGAGAAAGCCAATGAGATTATGCTTTCTTCATGCTGTCACATTATAATTTAATTGATGGTTTAAGTCCTTCATTGAACCATTTTCACTTTTTTTAATGAGTACTATGATACTATTGTTCCAAGGAATCAAATGGAGGCAAGTTGGATGTGAGTGGATGCTCTCGTCTCTTGAGGAACTTTGGGAATTAGTTCCATGTCTTTCTATTGCTATATCGCTTGTTTTAGATGAGTTTATATTGTGAAATATTTGCCTTGATAAGTTGAAAGCTCATCTTGTTGCATATGGATTCACTTAGATTCAAGGGGTAGATTACTTTGAAACTTTCTTATTGTGGCAAGACTTAGTTTAATCCATCTCATTCTTTAATAGATGTGAATAGAGATTAGCCTTTATTTCAATTGGACATTAGAAATACCTTTCAATGTGCTGACCTTGTAGAAGTTTATATGGTAAGTTTATATGAAACAATCACTTGGCAACGTCGTCGAGGGGGAATATGTGTGTAAACTAAGGTATCGTTTGGTTGGTGGTATTGTGGCCACAATCCTCCGTTTGGACAAGTTAATCTTGGGTTTGTTCTATACTGGGATTGAGGCCTGAAACCCAGCATAAGATCCTAAAGGGGGTGGGATTGTTTAATCCCGGTCTCAATCCCGCGGTTTATATACTTTTTGACCTCGAGCGGGATTCTGTAAACCCTCTCACAATGATGCTCACATTACTCGTCATTGTTGGAAGAGTAATTGCAATGAAGAGCTCTGGCGATGGCAGCATGCAACATCGATTTCTGAAGAGAATATGTAGGCAATCTTGGAATAGTGCTTTAGATTTGCAATCCCTACTCCTGCAAGGCTATGTTATGTTGGCAAGGGGTGTATCCATTTTGTTTTATCTTGGGTGGTATTAAAGCGGGTGGTCGGTTTGAATCCTTCCCCATAGATGGATGAGATTTGAAGATCTTGTGGAAGATTATTTGACTTCGTAGATGCATGTGATGGGAACGTCAATGAGCTATTTGCATGCTTCTAACATTACATCTGGAAGGCTGATAAGATTAATGCAACGGCGGTCTTTTCTTGTATATAAGGAATGGCAAACTTATGTATTGGATGGCGCTTTTCATTGCCGTTTTAAGTTTGTTGAGTGACGAGGGGGATGAGAAGAGAGCTTCTACAGAAGGTATTGTCTAATTAGATGTGCAAATTGTGTTCGTTATGTTATTTGTAAGTTTTGCATTCATGTGCTGATAATTGATTGTAGCCTCGTTGCGGAGGTCGGGCGTGGCCTTGTGTTCGCTGGAGATATTCGTCGGTCATCTCCATTTTAGGTACTTTTTAATGTAATGTGCATTAGGAATGTTGAATATTTTGAAGATAATGTGATAGTGACCCCGCTTGAGAATAGGACTACACCGGTGGATTGCAACATACCACAGATGGTAAATGGGAGACCACCGGTGTAATTTTTCAAATACACCAGTGGTTATTCAAATTACACCAATGGATGCATGAAACACACTAGTGGATTATTGTAAATACCAAGATGTAACACACCGATGGATAAAGGTGAAATTAACTGGTGGAATATGTGAACACATTGATGTATTGTAGGAAAACTAGAATCCACTGTAATACACTAATGTATTTTGAGTACATCGGTGGAAAATCTAAAGTCATTGGTGGATTTTAATAATATTGGAACCCATCGGAGGATTATAGTAATAAACCGATGTATTATGCAAATACACTAATGGAAAAAGGGAAGTCATTGGTGGAACTTATTAATACACCGATGTATTTTGGGAAAACATCGATAGCTAAAGGAAACTCAGTGGTGGTTTTAAGTCATCCACCTTTGGAAAATGAGAACCCACCGGAGGAATTTTGTAATTCGCCAATGGATTTAAGTCATCCACTGATTGTTTATGTTAACCCATGTTATTCCCTTGTAGAATGGCATCTTCCCTTCAACTTTCGGTACGAAGAAGGCGAAGAAATGAGAGTTGATGAAGATTTTAAAGGAGTAGCATACCCAAGGACATTGACAAAAGGGGTCGTTCACACACGTGGCGTAAGGTGAGATAGACAAGAAGCTCGTGTTGGCTACGGGATTGCCATACATGCACAAACAAATCCTCAATCGATGGAAGGAGTTGAAGAGAAAACATGGGTTGTATGTCCAACTATACAAGAGTGGTTGGGGGATTGATCTTGTCGGTGGTTTCCATATAACACATTTCCCATCCCTGTGGAGTGAGGTAATGAAATATTTTCTAGTAGTAATTTCCCATTCAATTCTTCTACATTTAGTAAAATTTAAGTTCACCTATTTGAATGACTTTTAGCTCCCACCAGAACTTGCGGAATTACGTGGTAAGCCTTTCACATTTTTTGAGGATGTCCACAAAATCGTTGGTAAATATATTGCAACCAGAGAACATGCAATGTCATCTACTATTCCCGAGTAAGTGGTGGAAGATAATGAGGAACATATTCAAGATTCCCATGAAGATGTGGGTTATTTTGATGCAAGATAAAACACGGTCAATCTTCAATCAGGCAGCACCTCTGTACCTTATGAGCCGACGGTTGGTGAAGACATGTGGGCCTTGTTTATGCATCAACCTTTTGTAGGGAGTTCGGTAAATGATACCCCATATGTGTGCAATGATCTTTTACCATACTCGGATGTCCATTGTCAAATGCATACAAGTGAACCTCCACGTCCATCATGTGAGTGACAAGGTTCGAAGCGTGCTTCCGAGGGGACTACTACAAGCGGGGGAAAGCGTAGGAAGAAAGGGGCGTTAAGTGCAAGTGCTTTTATGGCTTCTATGACATATAAGTTTACTACGTTGATGAGGACGTTGGTGAAGCACCACATTTCCCCAGCACCAGGGGTTGACCACACCGTAGATGAATTTCATCCGTGCATGAGGATATTGCGCATGTGAGTTCCAAAGATCACACCTGACGATTTACTCGTATTGGTAGATGTTCACTCATAATGCCTAGTGGATAATTTTTAAGGATGTGTACTCCGACGCGAAGTTAGGTGCTGTCCTGCGAAAGCACGTCGAAAGTGATTATGGATTATGATCACTTGCTCCAACTCATTATGTAACTTTCTTGATTAGGTTTAAACTTTGCTGGATCGGTTGCTATTTGATCTGGTTTCGTTATATTTGGATTGGTTTCGTATTTGCTTTAATCAGTTGAACATTTTACCAGTAGTTGTGTTGAACATTGTTCCGTACTTGTTTAAATTTTCTATCAATTAACGATTGCTTCTACTCTTTTAAATATCTTGTTGCATTTGTGGGTTAAATGTAATTTTTATTTATGTTTCATGTTGCCTTTCGTTTTGTATATGTGTATATTAGATAAATATGCAATTTGTATATGTTTATGAATTCTAATGACCACCGATTCGTTGAGGATGTCGACAACACTGGTTTGTCTGTTGTGGAGGTTATCATATCTCTTGCATATGCATACTATTCGTCTCTCCATCAACGAGCTCCGTGACTAAGGCAAAATGATGTCAGGACACGACTAGGTCCATGAGGTCCTTCGGGGCCACCTGAGTCGTTCGAAGAATGCATATAGGGTAAGGAGGGCTTCATTACACTCTCTGAATACCTAAAAGATGCAACTGGCCTAAAAGATTCACGGGGTGTTATCGTTAACAAGTAGTTAACAATTTTCCTTTATGCTGTTGGTCAGAATGCCTCATAGGAATCTCATCGAGCGATTCCAATACTCTGGTGAGACGATTTCTAGGTATTTAATTTAATTTTGGATGTCTTGGTCTCTCTAAAACGGAGGTTTACATGAATGCCAATAATTCATGCTACTGTACCAGCAAATATTTGGTCCAATCGTAAATTTTTCCCTTTCTTTCAGGTTATTCTATTTTGGACAATATTAATTTATGTACTATTTACGATGATATCACATTGATTAGTTTCATGTATCATGAAGGATGTCGTAGGAACTATTGATGGTTGCCATGTATGCGCAACAGATCCATCTATGTAATAGGCATGTTTTCGTAATCGGAAGGGTTCGACGAGTCGATACGTAATTGCTGCGGTAGACTACAACTTGGAATTTGTGTTCGTGGGTACAGGTTGAGAGGGTTCAGCCGTAGATATGTGGGTATGCGGTGAGTTGTAAAAAATGGCCAGAATGTCTCGAGTAAACGTAGGTTTGTTGTGAACCTTAATTACGCTAACACGGAATCCTTCATTTCTCCCATTCGTGGCATATCATATCATTTACAGGAGTATCAGAATCAAAGTAATCGATATCAAAATTACAATGAGCTATATAATCATCGGCACACACAGCTTCAAAATGTTGTGGAGCATGCCTTCGGAGTTTTGAAAAGGCATTTCAAGCTTCTTGATGTAAAGCCATTCTATGGGTTTGACACTCAACGTAAAATCGTTATAACATGTTATATCATTCACAACATGATTCGCTGGAACATCAACGACAACTTCTTGTACAAACACTCGATGATCTTGAAGACAAAGGAGATATGAAAGTGCGAGATGACCTTATTGACGAGAGTGCTATGAGAGTTGGAGATTTACTAAGGGATCAAATTGCCCATGTTTTGTAGGTGGATTGCCAAGGGTTGAGTTCTTAGAGAAATGGTATCGTTGGAATTTATATTTGACCATTGTATTATTTTAATTTGAAGGGAATGGAACTTGATCTAGTAAAAGGGAATGGAACTTGATCTAGTAAAAGGGAAATTCTCATTTGACTCGTAGCCATTCTATTACTTCACTTACATATCATATGAAATCCACCAGTGTATTTAGGTTAAACACCGATGAATTTCACAAAACACATCGATGTATTTCTGTTATACATCGAAGAATTTTACGAAATACACTAGTGTATTAACGTTATACACCGATGAATTTTTTGAAATACACCGGTGGCTTAGCGTTAAACAATGATGATTTTCTCGAAATATGCTGGTGGATTAACGTCAATTCACAGGTGCATTATGAGAAATTAACTGCTGAATTAATGAAATCGATTACTGAATGTAGTTAATCCACCGATTGATTTTATTAATCCATTGATGTATCTACTCATTCCATCGATGGATTACACGAAATCCACCAGTGATTTCACGAGAAGTACTGGTGTATTTAATTCATACACCGGTAGATCTGAAGGTAATTTTGATGCTGTGTTTATTTCTTTTCATTTGCAAAAATACTTTGCATACATATTGTGCTTACTTCAATTGACCTTCAAAAATGGTTTAATAAAAAAAACTTTAAATACAAAGAACTATTTACAAAATACACAAGTATAATTTACAAAAATGGAAGAAAAATTTACAAGTTTCATCAACGTGTATGTTCGAAACACCTTTAAACAAACATCAAACTAAATTCAAGCTTGTGTTCCTATGCTTCAAAAGCATAGTAATGTAAATTGCTTGATACTTATGTACACCTTGCTCTTGTGTTACCACCATGGGATCCAGATCATGCATCAGGCATTCTATCCACTGTGTGACAAAAATGCCACAGTCATTGCTTGTGTCTTGCTGAGGTATCTTCGTGTAGTGCTGTTGATCCCATCCATCAGCACTTATCTCTCGGCGTGTCAACAATTGTGCCATCGTATCAAACTGAACATAAAAGTGTACCTCATTTTGTGACTGATGTATATTCATAATAATGTGTCAACTTCAAATATAATATATTCGATATATACATCTTTTTTGTCGTTCTTATGTGTCCTCTAGGAGTAATACTAGGCATCACTATCATATTATATCATCGCTTTATGCTTAATATCAATAAGCATGTGGGTCCAATGGGAGACCTCTTGCGTACACAATGATATAGCTATATATTTACAAGTTTTGAACTCTTCACCGACATCCTCAATGTATTCGTCAATTCGGTCGTGATTGAAATATTTAACAAATAGAGCGAAGCTTGTATAAAAAAGTGTATCTAATTTTGTACTCTTGATCCATCGTGTCTTTGATGGCTTCAACTATCCCGTCAATGATCTGCATATAATGGTAAGTAATTACACAACACAATTGCATATGTAGTTAAAAAGTTCTCAATTTAAACTATCTCATCATCAGTGAAACCACTATTTAGAAGTAGGGGAAGCATGAACATTCTTTTAACAAATCTCATCTTCAATTTCCAAAGAACATTGTCGGGGTTTTTCCTTTGCTCAGTTAGTTGATCGAGTAGATGTCTATCCAGGTCAAAAAGGCCCTCTAGGATGCCTTTGTCTAAATTTGCTATCTTCTTGTATGTCCTCGACTTTCTGTAATGGGTTGGTCTCCTCGTAACCCCTATTGGTTTGTAGGCAACAAATTTTGTATGTCCTCGACTGGTGGTCCTCGTTAGAGGCTTGTCATCCTCCTGTATTGGAAACCACAAACCATGACGTGTAAAATAGGACACACAACGAATAGAAGAATGTTATTACAAAAGTACACCGGTATTACTTTTATATGAACCCTTGTGTTCCGATGTCACACCAATGTATTCCAACAATACATCAGTGTATTATAAAAAGACACTGGTGCATTATAGAAACACACTGGTATATTAGAGAAACGCACCGGTGTAACTTTACAAATACATCGATGAATTTTAAAGACACTATTAGATTTAATAATAATTGAAACATTACCTGAGCCATCCGTGCCTTATGCAACTTCACCTCTTTCCTTTCATTCTTCTTCCCTTCCTCTTCCACCAAGTCAAGCTCCTCCCTTTCCTCGTCCTTCTCTTCCTCATTCCCCTCCACCTTCTCCTCCTCTTCCCCAAAATCAATGTTCGGACTCTCATCGTCCTTCCTCCCCCAATCGAATCTTCTCCCTCTCCCCCTCCTCCTTCCCCTCGTCCTCCTTCTCCTTGACCTTCTTCTCCTCCTTCCCCTCGTCCTTGTTCTCCTCATCCTCCTTCCCCACCTCCTCCTCTTCCCGCAAATCAAAGTTCTCTGTATCCTCATCAACTTTATCCTCCTTCCCCCCGTAATTGTCATTCAGCCTGGCTTGCATATCCACTTCAGGTTCCTCATTTCCCTCCACCTTACCCCTTCTTAGCTTCATCCATTTCACTCCTAAATGATAATTCTTCACTCTCAACTTCTTTATTTTGTTTTCGAGGTACGTGAAGTACCTTTCCTCGACCAAAAATTTTTTCCCCTCTCCTTCCCAACAACTTTCTCCTCCATCCCAACAACACCCTCACCTACCCTACTCACCTCTCGTCCTGCCTTCCTCTTCTTCCTCTCATCACCCTTAACCGATGCATTGGATTTTCGCTTCACATCCTTCTCTACATAGGGCTCTCCAAATGGTGAGTCCCGCAAGAGGACCTTTGTGCTCTTTTCAAATTTAGATTGACATTCTTTGCGCACTCCATGAATGTTTTCTCTTGGTTATATCTTTGAACCACAAGATCAGCCTTTAAATTAATTGCTTCACCAATTTTGAACATCTCGATTGCTCAGATTGGCAATAGAATGACACAACCTTTCATATGTGTTTGCTCCTTCAGTTTTTTCTCTCAGAGCCCTTCGTGTAGAAAATCATGTACCACTTCAATGCAATTGAACTCATTTAGCGATTGCAAATCCTCCATGGTATCAAAAAGTGAAGTAATGATGGCTTGGTTCTCGTAAGGTAAGAGGAAGGGCCTAAGGGTGATGAGAACCAAGAGCTTCGTCTCTTTTACCACTTCCTCACTTCTATCATTAGTCGTTTCCTTCCCTTTTCCCTTCGTCTTCCCTTTCCCCTTACTGGATTTAATTCATGTAATTTCTCCAAAACAGCTCTCACTTTAGGCTTAACAGTGGAGAAGTTCGCTGTTCAAATTTTTGGCCTGTCTTTCACATTATTCTTCCCATTGACCAAGGCAAGTTTTCTTTCTTGGTTCTTTAACTCTATCATCTTCTCAATATGGTATGCAGTTAGCTTCAACGCGAGCTTACCAAATTGAAACTCCTTCGTCTCCACATCATAAGCATCCACCAGATGCTCATACAATTTTCTATCTTTGTACTGAGGGAAGTACTTCTCATTCTCAACAAGGACAGCAAATCCTTTCAAATGACTCAATAACGTCATCCCTGACATACTTTAGTCCTTTTTTAATTGATACAGGTGTGCATCTGTGACCCACCTCCCTAAGGTACAAACATCCACGGATTATATGTGCTTCATCCACCGATGTTCTCATAGGAATACACCATGGATAAAAATAATATACTAGTGTATTCCTATAATACACTGGTGTATTCCTATGATACACCAGTGTATACGTATAGTACAACAGTGTATTTGCCTATAGCAGCGGAGTTCGTAATTAACACACCAATGTATGTATATAATACACGAGTGTGTCTTTGTATAATACACGTGTATTTCACAAATACAACGATGTATTAATTGGCTGCACTAGTGTATTGAACGAATACAGTGTTGAGTTCTGCTCCACGAATACACCGGTATATTCAACCTTCCCTTTATGACTTCATCATACTGCACAAATAGAAAAATACACCGGTGGATTGTGTCGATCAAACAGTGGATCCTCCAATCCAAATATCCCTAACACACTGATGTATCATGCAAATGAAAATATACATGCGACTGATAGAAGAAGCTCTCGCTACATTGTTATTCGAAAATGACGAACTCCACACCTGTTAACTTGCTTGCACAATCCAACTTAAACTCAACACTCATCGATGTCTTCTCCGTACCATTTCTACAATCGTACCTTATTCGGATGCTGCCACCGCTACTGCCCTTGCTGCTGCTTGCCATTGTTCTTCGCCCCAGCTTTCGCTCCAACAACATCTTAGCTTGATTGATGAAGGTACCTTCTGCGATCGTCGGTGGACACGATTTGCTTGAGGCTGATGACTTCACCAATGGATGGTGTTGGGTGTTCGTTAAGTATTCAAAAATGGTTTATATACCATTTCTTCAAATCCATTGGTGTTTCTAAGTTTTTTTTTCAAGTTCGGGCATGCTTTTTGACATGCCACTTAATGCAAATGTATGTAAATCCACAAGTAAACTCCGTATCCTTTCACTTTACTTCCATATCCTATCCCTTTCAACAAACACTTCATCTTTGCCAAACGGGGGATTACTTCTTCCAATCCCTCCATTGCCACTTTCACCTAAACAAACATAAAACCCTCTATATCCCAAGATTAAGGTGTAATCCCGTGTCTTTTTTTTTCAATCTCTCCAATTTAATTCTCCCAAACAAATGGTGCCTAAAGAGGCAATATTTGTTTTAAAGTAAAATCCAAAAGCTTGGTTTGCAAGACTGAGCAATGAGATACAAAAAGATTACATTCTATTAGAGATAGATCACTATTCTTGTGGCACGAAATTGGTAGGATTATTCTTGCCGTTTACGGGGGTTATATGACATTGATTGGTGATGACAATACAAGAATCAGGGAACAAAATTTTACTTGTGAACATTTTTTGTTACTTGAGAGCTTGAGCAAGATTTTATATTTTTTAGGCAATGAAGTTGCTCATAACATAAAAGGAACCATTTTATCATGGAGAAAGCATGTGTTGGAAATTTTGGAGGCCATTTACTTGGTGCAAAGCCTTCTTTCATTCCCATGGAGCTAAAATGAAGGCAAATATAGGAAGATAATCCACCTTTTGAAGTAGTAAATACCATAGAAGCATTGTTGGAAAACCTCTTTATTTAATAGTGACTATGTACAATGGTAATTTTTTGCTAATTAGGTTTGTTAGCATATAGATAGACCATATAGATAAACTATATCTAAAAAAAATATAGATAAACCATATTATAGAGATTGACATGTGTAGTTATTATAGTTGAGGGCTCTTATGATTTTTTTTATTTTTCTATTGGGTCTTCCCAGTACTTTACCCAGCACATCTATCTACATAAAGAGGGTTAGGATTTCTTTTGATAAATATGACATCTTATTCTTTTCCAACATGGTATTAGAGCGGGGTGAGTTCTAGGCTCTTTTCTCTTTGATACTTCCACCACCAAATAAACCTTGGAAGAGGAGAGAAGCCTTTCTCTTGTCTCTATTTGGCAACAACCACAACCACGGGAATTGTTGCCACCATAACACCATCGAGGAGCGGCAACGTCACCACCAAGAGTAGCAGTGCCGCAACCCTTCCCCAGCAGTGTTGCCACCCACAGTAGGGTAGTAGTGTTGCTGCAACATCCAATGGCAGGGGGGCTACAGTAGTGTCATTGCCTACAATAGGGGCAACATTGTTGCAGCCTCCCTTACCTCCTCCAGGGGCCCACTCTCCTCTTCTTGGGTCTCTGGTGTCATGCTAAATAAGCTCGGATGCTTGTTCGTGTCTGTGGCATATCTCAAGTCACATAAGATCTCTGTTTTTTTGCCTTGAGGAACTTCGGACAGTAGCCTACAAGTTCTGATTTTTGATGATTAAGGCCTGCTATGGATGATCTAAGGTTTGGCTTTTGATATTATTGGCTTCTTTTGACTCCACATGGTGGCATTTGGACCTTCTACTCCTCTTGAAGTCAAGTCGATGACTTCCTCAGCCTCTTTGGTGATTCAAGGCACCTCTACAAATCTTAATGGTATCCAGAATTTCCTACTTTGGTCATAGCCGTTCAAGATATTCATAGGCAAATAAAAGAAGCTATACATCTTAACCAAGACTCCTAGTTCTTAATCTATAGACCTTGAGCGATGGGAACAAGTCAATTTCGTGGTTATGAATTAGATGATGAACAATATTGAGCCTTGGATTAGGATGAATTTGCTCTTCAAGAAGATCGTCAAGGAGATATGGAACAACTTGGTGAAGAAATACTCACATAGATCTAATCATGCCCGACTTGTTGACTTCTATTGTAGGATTTGGTCTATGTCCCAGGGTAATCGATCTCTGGTTGACTACTATATTTAAATGGAGGCTCTATTTAAGGAGCTGAACATATTCCAGCTATCATGTTGTGTTATATAAACAGGATCGCAATAGATATGGCAATTGTATCGCTTTCTAGATGGTCTAAGTTCTAGATACCTGTCTTCCCATGATCAGATTCTAGCCTTCGAGGTTATCCTTGATCTGGAAATGACGTATGGGAGGCTCCAAAAGATTTCTCCTGACATAGGTATATTTGTACCAACTGTTGCTCCATCCGGTGTACCTCTTATGGAGACCTCTGTCTTTGCAGTCTCTGGTTTAGAGTCGGTCGTCATTGTGGTTGAGGGCATGGCCGTACATATGAGCCATGTGTCCACTGCCAGCGGATGAACCATCCTTCTGACAGATATTTGGCCAAGTTTGACGAATTTGGTCAAGCCAACTTTGCTGTGATTCAGGGAGAGTTTGCCTCTACAGTTTCTATTTACTAATGACTACACACACCTTATGCAAGTTCTTTGGCAAGTACCTGGACCATCTACTCCATAGGATACTACTACGTCTGTTGTTGTTGCATGTACATCAGCCAATTTGGCTATTGCTACATCTACCTTTTCCTGGGTGGTGGATTCAGGTGCTTCAAACCATCTCATTGGTAAAAAGGATGCACTTACATTTGTGCGACAATCATCTATAGTTATGTTTGTTTGCAAACTGATCTTATTCCCCTGTTACTACAGTTGGGGATGTTCACTTCATTGACTCTTTACTACTGGTAGATGTTTACTGTACCCTTAGGTTCCCTTTGAGCTTGTTATCTGTTTATAAGTTGTGTAAGGAACTATCCTGCCAAGTGATTTTTTAATGAGCACTTCGTCTTTTTTAAGGACATTTGGATGGGGAAAATGATTGGTTGGGGGATTGAGAGAGATGGTCTCTGCTTTGTTGATACTCAGCTTTTTGTCGATGCTACAATTATCTCTGTCGATCCTAAGCTCTAGGATCGTCGTTTGGGTCACCCATCGATTTTGAGGCTTCATCAGATGCTTTTGGAGTCTTATGTCCCTGTCATTATTGACTGTGAAGCCTGCCAGCTTGGCAAATGCCATCAGATGTCTTTTTCTTCCAAACAGATTAAAAGGAGTCTATCACCTTTTCAGTTGATCCATTGTGATATTTGGGGTCCTTTTCAAATAAGTCACCGGTTTATTTTCCATTATTTTGTACTCTTTATTGATGATTATAGCCGTCTTTGTTGGACTTTTTGTTAAAAGATTAGTCTGAGATATTCCAAAGTTTTTTAATGAACTACCAGGTTGGCAAATATCACTAGATGTCTCTTTCTTCCAAACAAAGTAAAAGGAGTCTATTACCCTTTCAGTTGGTCCATTGTGATATTTGGGGTCTTTTTCGAATAAGTCACCGATTTGTTTTTCGATATTTTGTACTCTTTATTGATGATTATAGCCGTTTTGGACTTTTTTGTTAAAGGATCGATCTAAGATTACTTTTGTTATTCCAAAGCTTTTTAATGAAATGCAGAATTTCTATTTCATGAGCATCAAAATTTTTCACAGAAATAATGAACTTGAATTTTATGAAAAGGTATGTTCAGGAGTAAAATAATGGTACTATCCATCAGACATCTTGTGCCTACATATCTCAACAAAATGGTGTTACTGAGTGCAAACTGTGTCATATTCTTGATGTTGCTCATACTTTGATGATTGCCATGAATGTCTCTAAGCATTCTTGGGGGATGTCGTTCTCCTTGCCATATATCTAATTAACAGGGTTCCTCCTATCGTTCTTAATAGAGATACCCCATTTCTCCTTCAACCTAATGCTAGTATTTTCATCTTATCACTACGAATTGTTGGATGCACGTGTTTTGTTCACTTGTTTAGGGTTGCCGATAAGCTCTCCTCTAAATATGTCAAATATGTATTCATGGGATATTCTAGATCTTAGAAAGGTTATCGCTATTTTGATCCGGTGGGGATAGCTATTATGTGTCTGCTGATGGCTCCTTTTTTGAGAAGGTGCCTTTCTACTTTAAGAGTTATATTCTTGGTTGGTTTACCCATACCTATGAGCGATGCCATAAGGACTTTATGAATGTTCCTCTACCATCTATGCAGGTTGAGGTTTTTGAGGAGAGAGCATCAGATTTATCACCCTCACTGACATCTTATCTAGATGTTCCTACTTAGTAGTCAGAGGAGTTGCCTATTACACTTAGAAATAGTATTCTGAATGCCGACAACATATTGGCGAAATGACCATTTTCCAATGTGAGGTCATATCGGCATACATGTAATGTCGAAATGCAAGACTACCATCGATATTTTGCCAAATATCAAAATATGTTGACGATATCGGAGAAATGGATGGTACTAGATATAATTCTTAGGCTATTACCATATTTTAAGGTTGACATAGGCAACTTCGTAATCCATTTATGCCCGTTACTATTGTTGCATGCTTATTAGAGTAATAAGAACTCTTGTAAGTGTTTTCGCTCTTTATTTGTTAGATCTTTAAGGTAATTTAGCTTCTCCAAAGTTAAATATTATTTGTTTCTTATTCTCTAAGCTAGATTTAAGCTATAATCATTATATTTAGATTTTGTTGTAAATTTTAACGATTACATTTGCAAATCCACGAGTTTATGACAAATTGACTAGTTCTATGATTGCTTGATTTACATATTTGATAGAGTTAGATTTAATTATTCTAATAACAGTGATTAAGACGCCGTCAGCTTGTTGGGAAAATAGGGATGTTGAGCGAAGGACCATATCAACATGGAAAGGGTATCGAAATACAAGGGTGTCGGCAGTATGTTGACAATTTCAACCATGTTGACCATGTCGATGATATGTTGATCTACACAACTATTTTAGGGCATGCTGCTGTCTGCTGGCTACTATACTCTTGTGTGTAGGTGTAGCTACTGTTTGTTGCTATAGTGGCCAAAGTGGTGAGTTCGATTACTTTGATGGTGGTAGCACTATGGCTTGCATCTTGTAGGGAAGAGAGAGGAGAGGTGGTGGGTCTCTATTGGATTACATGGAGGAGGGGGGAAAAGGTTCAAGGTAAAGGGTATGTTAGTGGTGGAGTAAGGGGTGAGTTACAGTGGGGGAGGAGATGAGGTGAGAGGAGAGGGAAAAAGATGAAGGGATGTCATTTTTGTCAACATGCGTCAACATGCCTTCGACATGCCCTTGACGAGCCTCCGAAATAGAGTATTTTTAGGCCATCGAAATCGTGAAAGTTTGGCATCAAAATATGGGTGTTTCCACGGCATATCCTCGACGTGCCTCTAAAATGCACACTTAGAAATTTATAGAAACGACGTCGAAATTGACATTTGAAACATTGCTTGGAGAGGCAATAAGAGGTTATACCTTACATCCTATATCTCATTACATTGTTGATCATCTGAGTCTTACATTATAGAAATTCTCTACAACATTGTCTACTATGGTAGTTCCTAGAAACTATTATAAGGTTGCATAGGATCTTGGTTGGAGGCACGCCATGGATGAGAAGACAACTCTTACTACCTAAGGCACTTAGGAGTTGACTAATCTTTTTGAATGTACGAAAGTGGTTGACTGTAGATGGGTTTATACTGTGAAGCATAAAATGGATGGGACTGTTGAGTAGTTAAAGGTTAGGCTAGTTGTGAAGGGTTACACTAGACCTATGGCATTGATTACTTCGCTACCTTCTCTCTAATAGCATGCCTCAACTTAGTTTGTGTTATCCTTTCTGTGGCAATTAATAAGGCATGGTTGCTATACCAACTGATGTGAAGAATGTGTTTCTTTACGGCGATCTCCTGGAGGAAGTCCACATGATTCAACCACTAGGATATGTGGTTGAGAGAAGGTGTGTCTTCTACAAAAGATTATCTATGGCTTGAAACAGAGCTTGAGAGCATGGTTTGAGAGGCTTAGCTTAGAAATTCAAAAGATCGATTTTCTCATATCTACCTATAACCATTCTATCTTTTGCGAGGTGCTAGACATTAGGTGTTGTAATTTTGGCGGTCTATGTTGATGAATGGTTATTACTGGTAATGATGTCGCAAGCATACAAGTGACTAAGAACTTTTTTGAGATCACTTTTGTTACCAAGGACTTGGACACCTTAAGATTATTTTGAGCATTGGGGTTGCTAGAAACTCATGCAGGATGGTTCTTTTACAGAGAAAGTATGTTCTCGAGCTTTTGGAGGAGATAGGTTAGCTCAGAGCAAAGTCTTCTTCCATTCCAATGGAGCCACAGGGGAGGCGAAGTGAGGAAGATGATCTGCTATTTAAAGACAAGAAGAGGTACGAAAACATTGTAGTTAAGCTTCTATATGTGATTGTTACCAGGCCAGATATCAATTTTGCTGTTAATAGAACGAGCCAGTTCATGGAGAACCCTCATTGTAGTCATTGGTAGGCCATATGTCTTATCCTCATGTGTCTTAAGGGAAATCCAGGAAAGGGCCTCTACATGAAGCAATGTTGTCAAGGCTATCGCTTTAGGCTACCAGGCTATCAAGCTAGGCAAGAAAACCAAAGGTCACCTTAGAGTTATTCCAGGCTAGGGACTTCATCTGGGCTTTCGCCTTGTCGCTTTCTTTGTCACTTGAGTTGCCTTGCGCCTCATCGCTTTACTCCTAATTCACTTTAGGTAAGATCGTAAGACTCTTATTTAATCTTAGGTTACATATATTATAGATATGTTTGTGTTATATATTATTGTATATATATAATACATACATACATATAAGTTATTGACAACTTTTATATGCTCAATTTTACCTTCTTTTCCTAACTTAGACTATAGTTTGTTTCTTAAGACATATGTATAAGTTACACATATATGTTATTGTATGTTAATGATATAATTATGATATATTGCAATTTAATGACGTGTACATGTATATATTTGTTATTGTCTACAACTCTCTAATGATATATAACAATATATGTATAAGTTTATATTGTGTTGTAAATATAGCATATTATATTGCATGTTATTGTCTTGAGTGTGACTCAGAGATAACCTTTTGGACTAGCATTTGGGGTTGTTGGTGGATTGATGCTTGTGCCTTGAGGAAGGCCTTCAATTTGTTGTGATGCATTTAGCTTGGACATAATGGAGTGATTTTCCATAGAGAGTCTCAATAGAGGGAGTGCTTTATCATTGTAATGCTCTTTAAATTTTTGGTATAATTAGCTCCTTTTATTAATGCAATAGAAGGTTGACATCCATTGTTAACCCTTCTTTTCTTCTTCAAAAAAAATACATGTCACTATCTTGTTTTGGTAGATACATATGATATATATTTTGGTTGCTTGTTTTGGCCTATAATTAAAAATGTAATATGTATGTTTACACATTGTATAATACTATAAATGTGTATGTTATTGTTACTTAAATATGAAAGGATCGTTGTTTTTTCATTCACTTAAATAGTATTATTATATGTTTCTTATGAAATTCGATGTTCCCATATAAGTTTATTAGGCATATTCAATATTTTAAAAATAAAAATATTTATCGCCTCAATTTAATCGGGTAATTACCTTTTTGTTGCCTCTCGCCTCGGGCAAATAAGGAGCTTGTCGCCTTGCAGTTGTCTTACGCCTTAACTTTGACATGAAGAATAATGGGCATGTGGATTTGCATTTATACTCAGATGCAGACTATGTAGGGTTAATGGAGAACAAAAGATTGACCACGGGGTATGTTGCCTTTTTGATGGCAATCTTGTTACTTGGATAAGAAGCATGTGGTAGTTGCTAGGTTTAGCGTAGAGGCTGAGTACTATGCCATGGCTGATGGCTCATACTGCATGTGAGGTCATGTGGCTTGTACATTTCCTAGATGATTTAGGGATTCAAGCTTTACTTCCTGTGCCTAATACTCGACTACTTTCACCGCTTTGAATTTTGGCTTCCATGATCGCACCAAGCATATTGACGTGGTCACTACACAGAAGATTTGCACTCCCACTACTACTTCAGAGTAGTAGATTGTAGATATCTTGACTAAGACACTTCCACAAAAGCGTCATGATTTCTTATGTACCAAGTTGGCATGCATGATATATATGCTCTTGCTTGAGGGAGAGCGTTGGAGTTATTATAGTTAGGGGTGCTTATGTTATTTTTTATTTTTCTGTTGGATCTTCCTTGCACATTACCTAGCACCACTCTCTGTATAAGGAGGGATAAGGTTTCTTTTGATGTATATGACATCTTATTCTTTTCCAACAACATGATATTTGTCTTATTTTTAGATACTCAATAGGTTCACTTGGGAGTGGTCCTTTCTTTAGGAAGCATGGACATGTAAACCTGTGTGCTTATTTTTATGCTAAGTATGCTAGTTCACTGGATGATAGGTGGTTCACAATTGGGTATGCTGCATTTCTTTGTGGTAATATGGTGACATGGAGAAGCCAAAAATATTTTGTGCATTCTCGTTCTAGTGTACAGGAAGAATATATAGGTATTGTGCAAGTTGCATGTGAATTAATGTCGATTGCTCCTTTCTTTAAGAGATCTTTGGCTTCCTACTAGCTTCTCAAAAAAAAAATATTGGGCATCCTACTAGTTATCCTATTCTTATATCTATCCTAATCTTATTATCTCGTGATGATAAACCTGTATCGCTTCTAATCTAATATTTAATGAGTAGGCAAAGCATGTTAAAATTGATTGTCATTTTATTCGCAATAACAATAAATGATGGAAAAGTTATTACTATGTCAGTTCCCTTGAAGAGTAGATTGCAGACATCTTTACCAAGACACTTCCTAAGAAGAGACATGCTTTCCTTTGTGACATGATGGGCTTGGTTGATTTTTACAATCCAGCTTAAGGGGAAGTGTTGGAGTTACTTATTTTTTAGTGTTTTTTATGGCATTGTCCATGTTTTCTAATTTTTCCATCAATCAGCATCCTTGTGCCTTTGAAGCTGACCAAAAGGCCTGAGTGCCACCTCCACTGTCTCCAAGCATTAGAGCTGCAAAGGATGTGTTTTATCTAGGCCACAATCAGATAGCATGGATGTTGCTCCTTTGATGCTCTGTTAAAAAATTTTCCATTCCTTTCTATGAACTCCCACTCTGCCAACCGTCATTAATCGAAAACACAACCACTTTCATCATTGCTTATGGGGAACATGCAATAAAAATCTTCTTGGTACGTTTTCAAATAAAAAAAAAACTAAAGAAAACTTTTCATCACTCTTTACAAGCAAAAGAATCCTCCACCTCGACATCCTTTAAGGATACTACCTCCAAGGATTCTCCCTACTGAGAAACGATACAAGAAAGCACAAATGTGCTACATAGATGATGCACAGCATACTTCCACCTTGTTAATGAATTCTTGTCCGAATAACTGCGTCAGAACAAACTTAGCAGCCATGGATGGTTGGGCCTTCCATGCTTCTTCAGTACCTGTGGCTTCAATACCTGTTGACATGTTACTTGCCTATGCCCAACCCCTTCACATCACAAGTCATGAACCTGTCCACGGCATTCTTCATGAGATTACCTCAATTATGGCATTGATAGCAGAGCACATGCTCCACCTTTCCATCACCTCACACTCTTAACAGATTTCTTTCCTTCCACGAACACCACCTTGCATTTTCTTCTCTTTCCCCACCCTACCCTTCCTCCGCTAACCATAGCTTCATTCCTAGAAGTTAACACAACAGAACAAGGTGGAGCAAGCAAGGGTAGCATCCTTACAGCCTCCTTCCATAGGAAGGAGCTCCTTGGATAGGAAAGCTATTCTCCTTCACTACCAGGCATCCGGCCCAAAACAAGCTGTAAACCTGCAGTCAATGGTTAGTTTTGCTTCCTTTGGTTTTTGATATGCATTTTGCCAATGAAGAATCATTTGTAGGCCAAAAATTGAGTACAACCAATAGCCTTTTACCTCTTGGTATGCGCATCATCCCAAATAACCAAAGGAATAACTCGACTCATTGTGTAAATGCGCTGGAGCAACTGAAATTCATACTTAACCAAGTCTGAAATAGTATGCACTTGATTTCTTTTATTTACAAATTCAAAATGAGAATGAGTTTATTTGAACCACTTACAAACTGAATCATGAATCGTGGCCTTTTTTTTAAAAGGTAAAGGGGTGACCATCAGGATGACAGCCAATCTTGCTCTTTTTTTTTTGAATTATGAAACATGATCTTTAAATGATGTAAAAATCATCAAATATTGGGATCTAAAAACACCACAATCCAAAACAGATTGGGCCAACCAATGCCCTACCAAGAATCACCATTGAAAATTACACAACTGGATCACCTTGGGTTGGTGACCCACAATAAGCTAGACATAAATTCCAAATGATGATCAGTTGACATATATGTTTTTCACCTTTTCCATTTTAATATGTTTATACATTCTTTTCATTCACTAGTGCCATCAGAATAAGTAATTTTCTTCCATTTGTTGGCACACTAGTTATTTCCTTTTGCCATTTTAATTCACGTTGTTGTTTCTTGTTGGTCACATAAATAAAAAGCTTCTTTGGAAATTGTTTGCTGTTGTAGAGAAATTTCTTTTCCTTTTTGCTAGATAGGTGATTTTCTAATAGTTTTTAGTTACTTATTGAGAAACACTTGAAGCTAAGAAGGTTATATCTAATTCTTGCATTTAGTTTCTTTAGATTTTTTTGTTGTTTTCTATTATTTTATTTTTTTCCAGCTGGCTTTGACACAGTAGCCACCCTTTTTCCTTTTCAAGAAAAGGAAATCTTGAATGCAATGATTTCTTCTGCCGACCATTTATGTCACTCATGGTCAGCCCACTTCTTCTGTTCCACTGCCAAACATATTTGCTGACAAAAGGCACTCACTCAAGCTTGTGTTAATAGCATCTAGCATTCCAATTTTTTCTGATATAAGCATGTCCAATATTTTTGGGGAAGTACTGATGTGGTTCCAGTCATGCCAATTTTTGAAACATGTTTCCTGACATGTCGCGCCCATGCCATGACAGTTCCATTTCACTAGTTACTTTCCTTGTTCCAGAACTTCCGAAGAATGCCAAGATCCTAATGGATTGTGAAGCAGCTGATATTTTGGAGGGAATTCAGGAGTGTCTGCCATCAATATCGCAAGACCCATCTCTAAAGATGCCTGTGTAAGTTGAAGGTTTATCTGTTTCGTCTTGGCTAGATATCACACAATTTCTGGTGACTTGAATAATCATTTTGCTTATTATTTCTTCAGTTCTTTCACCAGAGCACTACAACATGTACAGACTGGTGTCCAGTACTCTAGTTCCAAATCTGTGAGACAAGTCCTTAAGTATCCTTGTTATTTGACACAAAACTTCTACTTTCATGATTTGGGTTATATGATGAATATATAGTTTCCCGTATAAATAACTTTTATGGCTGTGTGTCCTTAATGGAGTTCTTAGCGGACTCAAATCAAAAGGGATATCTGATGGCGAGGTTTGGAGTTACCATTTGTGTTTGATTCTTAGCTGATCATTATCCTGGAACAAGTTTTCTGTTATGACTATTGTTTACTCTATGTAGATTTGCATGATTGCCAGCATCTGTCCGGAGTCAGTAGAAGAGGTCTATGCTCTTGTACCATCTCTAAAGGCAAGCTATATCACCAAAATTACATGTCGATAATAACTTACGTAACTTTGCAATTTTCAGAAAAATAGTTCAGCATGCAGCCAGTGTACTTGATGTACACTTGATCCATAGATAGGGTGGAAGTAATTGCCACTTTTGCTTGCAGGAATTTTTTTTTCAATTTTGAAGTCATCAACTTGTGATGCAAGCAAGGTTTTAAAAAACGTGAGGTGGTATTAAGGTGGTTTGCCTTCACTGAGGTAAGGCGTAAGCATTGAGGCGGTCGAGGCATAAGCCTCAAATTTTGAATGGAAAATAAGAAAAAAATGACATAAATATATACTTGTTAAGTACTAATAACGAAAAAAAAAGAGTAAAAAACACAGATTCATATCATTTTTGCTTTATCACAACATTTAAAGAGAAACTAGACAAAATATGACATTTAAATAAAAGGTAAACCTCCAAATATTATAGGAAATTAGAAATTAAATTTATCAAAATTTCCAAATGAGTTCAAAGTTCATATGATGAGAATTATCACAAGTAAATCAAATAAATATAATGAATTATATTGACTCTACCTATTATCTATAAAAAAATCCAATTATCATGACTCAAATCATAAGTAACGAGTCTAATAACTAATCTCATAAGTCATCGTTTACAAACATAAAAAAACTAAATAAAATCTAAATAAAACCATTGACAAACATATGGTATCATTGGCATCCTAGAAAATATGATAAATATATGGTATCTCCATCACTCTCATACTATTAAATAACTCATCATTGACAAACATAACCTAAAAAACTTTAATGAAACCTAAACTAAATCTATAAATAACATGTATAATAAAGGAACATAGTGTCGTAGCTAAATAACATATATAATAAAATAACCTAAAAAAAGACCTAAATAAAATGTAAACAAAACCTAAACTCACTGTTTAGTAGTGAGATTATGTGGAGATGTAAAGATCATGCATTGAAGTTGGCAACAGTTGACCTTTGGTGATGTGATGGCAAAGGGTTTTGCGACCTTTGGTGATCCATCTGCAACCTCTAGCAACCTTTGTTAGACCTCCAACAAGGTGGGAAGTATGGTTCAAGAGCTTGGACAATGATGGGCCCCTTGGGGCTTTGGGCAATGGGTTTTAGGTTTTGGAAGAAGGCTTGAATTAGGGATTTAGAGGGATTTTTTTGTGGGAAAAGATCATGTGCATGTCATATAATCATTTAAAAGGGTCTTTCAATCAAGGTTATAGCCTTTCCTTTGCCTCACCTCCTCGACACCGTCTCGACCAACTGAGGTGCACGTCTCATGTTGCAACCATGAGGCTATTGCCTCGAGGTGATTTCCTAGCACCTCGCCTCGAGGTGCGCCTTTTAAAACGATAGATGCAAGTAGAAAGATCAAATAAACTAGCATTACCATATACACAACAACAATAGTAAAGCCTTTTCCACACTAACTTGAACCATTTTTAAATGATCCAATAAGTTTCATGCTTGATTCTTTTTAAATTTGAGGAGAGAAAGGAGAGTTAACAAAGGTTGTTAACCCTCCAATTCATTAATCAAAGAAATGAGAGGCACATTAAAAGTTACAAAGAAAATTAAAGTAGTATAGCACCCCCTCAACATAAAGCCTTTCCCTTCTAAAAATCACTCCATTATGCTATAACCAGATACACCAGAAAAGGGTATAGGCCCTCTGAATAGTGGCCCTATTGGCCAAGGTTCCATGGATTCCAGGCCAAAAATTTGTAAAGGGAGCAAAGCTAATGGACCGATCTCCAGCTTCCAGTCAGCAGGAGTGTGCGAACAGTCACCAAAACAATAGGTGGTTAAGATTCTCCACCTCCTCACCACAAAAGATGCAATGAGCATCATTATCAAGTGGCCACCACCTCATAAAGCTCCTGGTGACAAGTCTCCCTCTCATGAGAAGACATAAATAATTTTACACTTCCATATTTTTGTTCAATTAGCTGCCAAGCATGGTCCACTAAGGGGAGATGAGCCGTAAATTAAAGATAGCTTTCCTGATTGAAAAGGTCCCATGCCTCCAGATGCTTCCATTTCTACCTTGACTAGGATGGATCTTAAGTGAAGTCTACAAAAATAGGAGTAGCTCCTCAATTCTAGCATCAGACAAAGTAGTAGGCAGAGCAGGAGAGTAGCCTCCCTGAGAGAAGGAATCTGTCAGTGAGGCCAACAGATCAAGCGACAGTGCAATAAGTCTTGGGTAGACATTCATAATAATTCTTGGTTGGGACCACTTATGGGTTTAGAACCTAAAAGTAGTTTCGTCATCCAAAAGGCTTCTACAATCTGGTTTGACCTTCCTTAAGGTCTTTTGTAGCTCCATGTAAAAGTGGGAAGCACCTCGAATTGCCATTCGCCTTTCATCCCAATCCACCGTGTCCCCATTAGACTCACCCAAAATCTTCTTCTAGAGAGGCATATCGGGGCCCATGAGTCTAAGCACCCACTTTGTAAGCACTATTCATCTCATTCAAATTCAAGATCCCCAACCCACCATCCTCCTTTGGGTTGTAAACCTCATCCAAGGAAATCAAAGGTAGGGATTTGTTATTCGTATTTCTTGCCCGTAAGAACCAATGTCGGATTGAATTAGTACGTGCTAGCACCACACTAAGGATCTTCAAGATCGAGAGAAAAGAGGTGGCTAGAGAGCATGGAGGAAAGAAGCATGCATCCTCCTTCGATAATAGACACGAGGCTTAGCCTTGTGTGTGCTTCTCCTTCCTCTAAATAATAGGAATCCAATTTTTGGAGGTAATTTTCTTATGTTTTATGCTTGATGTTAGCTACTTAACACAACCCTCCTTTATATGGGCTTAAGGCTGGCAATGAAAAGACAAAAACCTCAACACTGTGGAGTTAAATTAGTAGAAACATATGAATTTAATTAATTATAATAAGCTAACGAACCAAGAGCAGTTTTAGGTGTTGCTTAGGAGGGGGAACCTAGCCACGGAGTGGTGTGTATTCAGATCGAAAGTTGCAGGGGTGCTAGCGGTGTTATGGGGTGTCTGGCTAGGGAGGAATGCAGCGGTGTTCAAGGGGCCAATCCCCTACATTGAGAATTTCATCCTGTCTATTTCAGCACTAATGCATTTTTAGGAGACCAACTTGTAAAATGTAGCCCTTTGTATTGGTTTGCGCATTCTTGGCATTTTAATAGATGGGGGGTTATCACAAGGATAACCACCTCTTTTCCCTTTCAAAAAAAATTATAATAAGCTAACTAAAATATGCATGTATGTTTTAAAAGATGAAGCTAGCTAGAAGCTTTACAATCCCAAAAAGATTTGACCATATGAATCACAAGAGTACTAGCAACAGCAAGAATATGTTCCTCATAGTCTCTCCATCAACTGTCGGAATCCAGTAGTATGTGTGCTATGTAGGGTTGTGGGACACCGAAGAGTGCCCAAGGATGGTGAAGGTCGAGTTATAAGAGTCCTTTCCTTTGCCACCACCGGGTGCTCCTGTAGTGGAGGTTGAGGCACATTAGAGTGTAGATTTTACGAACAATGCTTTTATGAAATCCATGTTGGTAGAAGTTATTGGGGGGAGACCAATGTTGGTGGAGGTGTGGGAGGCTTTGGTTCAAGCTTATGGGAACACGATGGGTTTCATGTAGTTCTTATCAAGCTTCTGATCTCTTCAGAGCATGCGAGCACTATCGAGTCAATGTGCTTTTGCATGACATTGGTTTGGAGTGAAGTGTGATTGAGGCATCCCTCCATTGTTGATGGTGCATTAGATGAACGACCATCAACAAATAATTCTTATATGAATTTTTGTGGAAGAGGTTCCTCTTCACTTGCAATAACATCTCCTTGACCTCCTTGGATCTGAGGTAGCAAATGGTCGGGCAATTCTTAAAGAGGTCATTTTGAAAGCTAGTGGTTCTTCGTGGCTCCTCTCCTTATGTTGGGAAGAAGTGGGGAGAAAGCCAAGGACAAACGTCGAAGCAGTGGCCATGGTCTCACCAGACAGGGCGGTAGCATCGTCATCGAGGAAGAAGCTTATTTTAGTGGAGGGAGGCTTAGAGATCACATGCCAAATTTGGAACCCATGAACTCAATGCGTGTGTTGCGGAAATCTAGGAGCCACTTCAGGAAGGGTAGCAAATTGTTAGGACATTTTGAATGATTCCATCCCCAATTGAATGCTCCCCACTTGCGAGATGATGCGGCAATCATGGTGGGATTAGATCTAAACAAGGAGGTTGGTTGTTGTGCCATTCACAGGAGGGGTCTAGGTCTGTTTGCGGATCTAGAGTGGGTATGTTTTGCTCCTCTTTCCCTTATGCTGATGACTAAGGGCCCAAATCTTTTCGCAGCCCAACTAATTTTTCCTCCCTACTATGGCATGGGTTGCTCGCTCCTTATTTGCAGGGAATGACGCCATTGCAGGGACTTACCTTTGATGCAGCAGCACCTGCTACCAAGATTGACGACAACTTGCGGCTAGACCCCCACTCTTCCTTGAGACCTACAATGACAACTTGCAGCGAGATCAAGAGGGGTCCTGCTTTTGAGACTAGTAGATTTAATGACCTTAGTATTTCTGAGAGGGGTAGTGGGTTGTCCTCTTGATTAGGGTGCCCATTTTCAAAGTGGAGTCGTCAAGTTGACCCAAGTATGTGACCATGCAACATACTTGGCAGTTGAGTCCTTGAAGACTGATCCTATCATCAAAGCTTTGATTGGTCTACAAAGGCAAAACTTAGTGGAGGCACCTCATTGACAAGAAAAATGGAGTGATGAGGACAAGGAGGGAACCAAAGGTTGTGTTGTGGGTGCCATGGTGGCCGCTGTGGTTGGGGCTCGCGAGCAACTTTGATGTCGACAAAGGGGGTTGCTTCGTCACTCAATGGTTAATGTTCTTTATGGAACATCGAGGGGCTTTGGAGTTCAGACTGGAGATGAGCCTTGCTTCGGTATGTGCTAGAATTGGGGGAAGTGTTTTTCGATTCATTTCTAACTATGGATTCAATTGGATGGTCAGGAGGGATGCTCATTTAATTAAAGGGAGCAGCATTGCAACTTGTGGCGAGCTGTTTGATTGGTGCTTGTTAGGTGTTTTCTCTGGGGTCTAAACTGGAGTGGAGTTTGTTTTCACCATATTGTATGTCCCTATGATGACACAATGAGAGTACAACTATATGGGGAGCTTAGACAGCTGGCTACTTTTGTCGATGGTAGGCCTTGGCTACTTGGTGGAGATTTCAATGCAACGTTGTCTGTGAAGGGTTTTCCGAATGGGAGAGGGGATAGATCCATGGAGTCATTTGTAGATCTAGTGTCCGAACTAGAATTGCTTAATTTGCCTACCAATGGTACCTGTTTTACCTAGAGGAACTCAGCTGGTGAAATCCAAAATAGATCGATTCCTTTGTTCTATTTCACTTGCTGAGCGGTATCAATTAGCAGACCTATCTGCCAAGTCGAGGCCTTTTTCATATCACACTCCTTTGATATGGAAGTCAAATGAAGATGCAAAGTTCTCATATTTCAAGTTTGATAAATCATGGCTTTTGGAACTAGGGAGATGGTTCAAGATACATGGATCAAGGTTTAGGCATTCGCTTTATCTATGAAGACCTTTGCAAATAGGTTGCAGACTCTTTAGGTAAAGCTAATCATATTTAAGGAGATTTGTGAAAAGTGGGAGAAATCTCAATTGGAGACCTTGAAGGCATCGCTGCTTTTGATAGGATCGAGGATTCAAGAGAGCTCTTGCATTCAAAGAAGGAAGATAGAAATTACAGGGAATGGTTATTAGAGAAGTTACAAAAAGGAGATGGATTGGAGATATAGGTTTAAACTGTTATGGTTGAAGGTGGCTCCAACATTGGCTTCTTCCATCTTGTAGCAAGCTCAAGGTGGCGGTCTAATTTTATCACCTTACTTAAGGTGGGGGAGGAATAGATGTCAGGTACTGAGCAAATAGTGTAGGCCCTTAACTTGCACTACCATGAGTTCAAAAGATGGAGTTCGAGAAATTGGGAGTGGTTTGATGCATATGTCAGTGCTAGCAACCATTAGGGGCTTAGAGGCAGAAGGCTCTCCAGGGCTGAATGCCTTCTTGATTCTTTTCCATAAGGAATTTCGGAAAGTAATCGAGGATGACTTTTTGGCAATGTGCAAAGAATTCCTTATGGGGAATTTTGGCTTCGAAAGACTTAACAAGTTCTATATTTTCTTTGAAAAAAGCATGGAGTTGAGAGGATTGAACATTATCAACTGATTCCACTATCCAAATCTGCTTATCTCATTATGGCAAAGATTCTTGCAAATCGGCTTCGTAATGTGCTTCTTGGCCTCATTAGCCTAGTCCAATCTGCGCTTATTAAAGGAAGGTTGCTATAGGAGTCATTCATTGTGGTTGAAGAGATGTTGGCATCATGGTCTAGGAGGAAGACTAGAAGTTTCTTGTGGAAAGTAGACTTTTCCAAGGCATATGATGCTATTCGTGGTCATATCTATGGCAAGTGGTCAGGTGTCGACATTTCCTTGAGATGTGATTGCATTGGATGAAGAGATGTGTCATGATCACCTCTTTCTCTATTATGGTGAATGGTAGAGCCACAGGCAGATGGATCCAACCACAAAGCAAAGTTACACAAGGTTGCCCATTGGCAACTCTACTAAATATTCTTGCCACAAACACTCTTGCATTGGTAAGTTTCAAGGCTTGCTCTAGGGGTTCACTTAAAGGCTTTATTATGGCTTCTGATGATTCATTAGTAACACCTATTCTGCAGTACATCGATGACATGCTCTTCTTCATTGAAGGAGGCAGCACATTTGGAATCCTTGTTAGAGATCTTTGGGGAAATATCTGGCTTCAAAATAAACTATAGTAAATCAACTTTGGTTCCACTGAATATGAGTGTGAGGAAGTCAATTCGTGCTCTATGGCTCTTATACACTGACAAGACATTTACTGATTGTGAACTTGGTGTTACCTTTAAAAGGAAGACAAACTACTTGTGCCGAATGGCTTCCTTTGGTGGAGAAGCTTGAAAAAAGACTGTCTGGTTGGAAAGGTCGTGTACTGTCTAGAGGTGGTCGATTGGTGCTTTTGAAATTAATGTTGTCCACAATCCTGCCTTCCACCACCAAAGAAAGTTAAAAGGGTGAACTCTATTAAGCAGAGGTTTTTTTGGAAGGGCTGAGCCATGAAGGAAGATTCCTGTACCTTGTCAGTTGAGAAGACATTTGTAAGCCGATTGCTCAAGGTGGTTTACCTGTCCTTCACCTTGTGGAGTGTGGAGATTTGCTATTATCTAAATGGACGGTTAAGCTCCTTCTTAATGAGGACATCTCATGGAATAAAATCCTACAGGATGCCTATGGAGAAACGCTGAACTGGAAGAAAGGAGGGTGGTACCATGAGGGGCCTTTGGTTTTTTGAAGGGGCTTGGTCATGGTTGTGGAGCGCATTAGGTAGTTTTTTGAGCCTAGACTTGGTGATGAATGAATATTAAGATTTTGGAAAGATGACTGGACTGGAGAAGGCTGCCTTGTTGCCAATTTCCCAAGACTTTATTCCTTGGCTCCGGCTAAGAACCTCACGGTTGATCAGCTTTGGGATGGGCAGATGAGCAGGGGAGTTGGGTCATGGTTACCCATTTTTGATGGACTTTATCCAAGTCTGGAGTTGTGGAGTTACAGGAATTGCTAACTTTGTTTGCTTTTGTGCCCGTCCACGGTAGGCCAGATAGATTGATATGGACGCAACGTACCTTCTCTTCTAGAAATGCTTATAAACTTTTGAGGGGCACAATGGAGAGGGAAGATACATACGCGAGCCTCAATTGTTCTATTCTTTGGAAGATGAAGTTGCCTTTAAATTTTTTCTTGTGGCTTTCTGACGAGAGGAAGGCTAGCCACCAAAGCTAGAGTCTAGTCATGGCTTCCGGGTAATGATATTTTGTGTTTGTTATGTGGGGCAGATGTCAAGGATGTTGAACACTCTGTGCTGAGATGTAGTTTTGTGTGGGACCTTGATGCTACTTTGGGATTGCCACAAGTTGGAGGTGGGACCTTGGCAGATCCACCTATTGGACTGAAGTTGGTTGTGTCCTTGTGGGCTGTTTGATTGCGAAGGAACTGAACTGTGTTTAAGGGTGAAAGGGTGTGGTTTGAAAATATTGTGAGAGAGGATGTTTTTTTCTCTGATGTCTGGTCCAACAACTGTAAGTATGTTCTAACTCATTACTTTTGAGGGAATGGAATGGATGTCTACCAACCTCCAGGAATCATCCTTTACTTTTTCAGAAAAAAAAGGAACCAATAGTTAAAACATGGATGATGCTATTGTGGTGAGCAAGTGATCCCCAATGGTTTTACTTCCACAATTTTTTCACTGTCCGTGAATTGTGAAATAAGTGTTTTGGAGGTTTGTTGTTTCAGATAGATTTTGAAATTTGAATTACGTTGAAGCAGATTATGAGGTGTTTACTGAGAACATCTTCTCTGCCATTTATGTGAATTATCCTTTTGGAATGCATGAAATTTCAGTGACTTATTTCAATATTTGCTTCTTACCGTAGACCTAAGGTGACGTTTATTTCATAGTCACATTTCCAAGGCCTCAATTCTTAAAGAATGGTTAAGACCTGTGGTGGGACCGCATCAAGTGTGGTGCACTTAAAGGAGATTGTCAACCGGTTTCAGTATCTGGCTTCAGTTGGATTTACTGGGCTAAGGCCATTGAACCAATGCTTGCAGCATAGCATTTTGGCAAAACTTGTTCTAGGAATTAGCACAAACTAATAGGGTGTTGCCATTCACAAGCAATCGGTGATTTTGATTGATCAATTCTATGTAGTTTCATTCCATTCTAAGTGTTTTTAGATTGGCTTAAAGCTTTTAAGCAATTTCACTCTTGTGCACATGGGTTTAGGGTTTGGCACCCTTTCCATCATTTCTTTACCATTTATGAAACCTCATTGAACCCTACTAGTGGATACTAGACTATTGTCTCATGCCTCTCTTGACCAAATTGGAGGTGAGAACCATGCAAGTAATTTGTGTTTGCTTTGCTTGATCTTATCTCAAGTTTATTCTCTGAATCTCTTCAAGTTATTTTGGTGATGATTGAATCATGCCAATTGTAATGGAATGATAGAGTTTGCCTTTCTTTCCACAAAAAAAATGCCATCCATCTGCAAATTCGTCGCTTCTAATAAATGCGGAGCTACCACGTTAATGCCACTTGGTTGTAGTCCATCTATCCAGTTAATAATTTTGATTAGGGAAGCTATTATGGCAAATTAAGTTTGTCAAAATTGAATCTCCTTTCATATGTGCATCTGTTCTTGAATCAACACTCTAATTAAAGATCTTGATAACACTATTTAAGGAGCAAGGTCATCTCAATGAAATCTTCTTGTTGAACATTTGAATAAACATTACCTTCTAGCTATTTTACATCGTGGCAGAAGTAGATATGGCATAACCCCAAATGGTGATCAATCAGACTGTAGCACAATAAAAGTTCAGCGCCATATGATTTTTATCATATCCTAGCTACTCATTGTTTAGTAGTATTTTTATGAATTTCTCATATAAGAAGTCACTGGGAGCCATGCTGGTGCTTTTGCATTGTCTGCCTGCAGCGTAGTATGGGTTCATGTAAAAATATATTGCTTTCGCTAAGACTTTTTTTGTTTTTTGAACAGACAATAAACTAATGGTATGTGTTCATGTTTTCTTTTCTTGTTTGGTATGGTGTAGTGCTTAATGTTCGTCCTTGTGTAGTTTTTCGTTTCATAATTTACTGTTTGCTTGTGCAAATTAGGATAATAAGCAGAAGAATGAAGAGGCGCTCCGTGATGCGCTTTCTCAGTTGTCAAAGTTCAGGAAGGTCGTGCAAAGTTCTGAGCCTTGATAAGGTTATATAGGCGATCTTACGTTGAATAGTTAACTTGGTGCTCTTTCCAGCTATCACAATGGCTTACATGTGTTTTTGCTTCCAAGTGGTTCCATTGTATTCTACCTGATTTCGTATCAGTTCAGTATCTTGTGTCTTTTTAGAAAAAAATTGAAATGCAACTTTGATAGGATGGTACGAGACGGAAAATATTTCTGACATCAAATACTCGAAGAGAATGTAACGTTTATGAATTTTGGTTCCAGCTGGCGTAAGCACACTAAGGTGTTTGTGCAATAGGTGTCCATATTATACGTTGACAATCTTCAAAAAAATGGTGATGATGGTGGTCACGATGAAATATACGTGCATTTTCTATTAATTGAAACGCTCAACTCGGTGTCAAGAATATTAACTATTGGCACATTTAACTTACTAATAAATCAAATTGTATTTTCTGCAGAGGTAGAAAAGACGAAGAATGCAGTTTATGAACATTGAAGTTGGTTTCATTTAGCTCCATATGCAGTAATGATATCTATCAAGAAGATTAATATTATCTTCAATCTTCTTTTTTATGGTGCTTGAGATCATTTCAGATATATCGGTATCAGGCTTTCTTTCACGGGAGTAATATTTCCCTATACGTAATGCTTTGTGAAAGTCGTCTTCTAAAGATTGGTGTTGTGAAAACTGGAAAGCTGATTTGTTCATCTGGTTCGAGATGGTTCGGTTTTATTTGATGCATTTAAATATAGGTTTGTCTAGCTATTCACTTGGTTGGATAGGCTTGATCAAAATTGGATTGTACACTTTCATATATTGATATCTCTATAATCCCTAGTTTTCTAATGTTGCTAAGGTGAACGATCTACCGGAAACCATCTTTTCTAAACTGTGCAAAGAGTTGCCTCTCCCTTCCCTTCTAAAGTTGCAATATTTCATTGCAAAGACACTATCCGAGGATCGCTGTTTCCCTTAAAAATGGGTATTATATAGAAGGTTTGCACTTGAAAATAATTTTAGATGAAAATATAGGTGTTGACTCTCTCTCTCTCTCTCTCTCTCTCACATACATATTGACTATATACAATAGAAATACCTGTACCCATTTCAAATTGGTATGACCACTTTCTCCTCGGGTAGATTTAATTAAAAGAATGATCACCGTCACCTGGTCTGGCCGCTTTGAATTTTGGTTTGATTTGATTCAACCAATATGATCTGAACTTTGGTTCATCTTTTTGCTTGGTTTGGATTGGTTGTGAACATGTTTCTAAAGATTGACAATGACAAAACGCATTAATAATAAAGCTTATGTACTAGCTGGCAGATGCAATGAGAGATACCTCAGGTTGACACCTATAATCTGCTTACCTTCTAATAACAAATAAAACTATGCCTTCACATTGCATTCTAGTTGTATTACTTGAGTTATGCAAGCAAAAGGCTTTTGTAGAAGATGGGAATCAAGTACGAATTTAGATGGTTCTAATTTACTTCTCTTCGACGTAATGATGCATCTTTTTGAAGAAGTCATTTTGAAGACTGTTCGGGAACTTTCCAATCTATTCTAACTTCCACTTAACATCCACAATACAAGTAAATCTGTTACCAAATTAACTGGAGTTTGGTTATGCCACTTGACATCCAGATACATATATTTGGGAGTGGTTTTCCATTTAGTAAAGGGAAAAGGTTCAAATGGTTACTTGTTTGGGCATTGCCTTGCATCTTCCCTTCTTCACATAGGATTAGTGGTATCATGACATTTTCATTCCCACCAAAAATCAAGAAAGACTATTTTTCCCCTTTGATCTAGGGAAAACCAAAGAAAAAATTGACTTTTTTTTTCTCCCACCCCAAAAACAATCAAGAAACCCTAATTTTTCCCCTTTGAACTAGGGAAAGCCACCCATTGAGAGGCAATCTCACTAGAGGAGGCCACCACCACAGGGTTGTTGCCCACCACCAACGAGTTCCTTATTAGCCATCAAAGACCACTATCGGTCATGGAGGGGCTCACATGGCAACAACAATGCCTAGGTTGCTCATTTTAAGGTTGTTGCCAATCGCCCACTAATCTGAGCTAGGGGTGTACACGAGTCAGGTTGGAACTTAGTCTATATTTTTGAGTTGGAATTTTTCCAACTCAATTCAACCTGTTACACTACCGAACCTAACTCAATTTAACCTATAAAATCAGGTCGGGTTGAGCTGGTTGTTGACTAATCAAAAGATTCAAAATTTATGTTTATCTCTTACATATTTTCTATATCTTTCATATTTAATAACAAAGTATTTAAATTTATAAATAATTTTTATCTTTTTAAAAAATAAATTAAATAGGTAAAAACAAAAGAAATCAGATCGTGGTTGGAATTTAGGATAAATGTTGGGGAATTTTGAATTTGGGACATGGGAGAGGTGGGAGTTGAACAACATGGGGGGAATTTCCAACATTGGGCTTGGGCGTGGATGAGCTTTGGTGGTTGATTGGGTTGTAATTGGGAAAGAATTAAGTTTGATTCCCTTATATATATATATATATATATATATATATCAACTCAACTCAACTCAACACAACCCAACCCGTGTACACTACTACCTCATTGACGATCACCTTGGTGCCACCACCACCTTGTTGATACTCCTACTAGATTCCATTGATCAGTCAGGACATTGCTAGTTGGCCAAAAAAGCCATCAATTGGTTGTATGGGGCTATTTTCAGGTGTGAATTAGATTCTTCGTTACTTATATTTGAGGGGTCGATTCATTCATGACTTGTTTTTGCCTTCTGATATGTTTCATATCTCCCATCTCTAGTTGGTGGATGCTTGATTAATGCTCTAAGATCACTCTCATTGCCTTTTCATGACATCTAAGGTTTGGCTAGGATAGAATATGGAGTTTTCAAATGTTTTAGTTAAGGCATTAGATCTTACACTTGACATGGGAAGCTCTAAGAACCCATTCTTTGGTTCCATGGGAATGTAGACGGGACCAATTGTTGGGTGAACGATTCTGTTGGGTGATGAGGGGCAAAAAATGCCCTTAGACTTAAAACTCTACGAAAAGTCCAACAAAAGGGATCCAACCCGTGACCACAAGAAAACGACAAAAAATGTTCAACATAGCCACGCCTTCAACAAATGATGCCATGACTGTCACAATTAATAACCTGACAACATACATACCTTGGCAACGAACGTATATAGTCAAAAGATCTCGCAAAAGAATTGATCCCAACACTATAAATAGCAAAGAGAGGCCTTAGAGGTCCTCTCTCAGGCAACTTGAGAGAGAAAGAGAGATTATATTCCTGTTTCTTACTAGTGCATATTCGGGCGCATCACCCTCCCCCCTAAACATACACCCTTTCGCAATGGAACTAGGTAAACAATCCTTCTGTCTCTATTTGACTGCTTGAATTGTTGAGTCGGACCCTCCAATTACTTAGGATGCTCGATCAAGTGGCACCGTCTGTGGGAAGCGATTATCAATTGATAACGTTTCTTAGCTTTCAGAGTCCTCCCAATTGCTCTTACAACTCACAACTCCTCCTGCGCCAGTCCTAAGAAAGTGCCAGCCCAGGCTGAATCTAGTGTCTCGCTGTCCAAGAGGCACCCTTAGCTAGCCGGGCCAAGCAAGGAGAAGTAAGGAGTCCCCGGCCAACTACTGGAGGACCCTGACCCTGAGCATGACCCTCTCTTGGAAATGCAAGCGAGGGAGGAATAATATTGAGCTAGGTTGGCAGCTCTTAGGGCTGAAGAGCTTTCGGTCGCGGAGAAACTCCTGGAGATCAAACAGAATCGGGAGTTTAGCAAAACCCCCCATAGGAGCCCTGCCAGTCAAGCCTCAAAGATGAGCAGCAAAGGTGGTGTCGTATGATGGAGGATGAGAACGCTCGCCTACGCGAACAGCTCAAAAAATTAAAATGAGAACTTAGTAGCCAGAGAAGGGAAGCTCCTCCTGACCCGCCTAAAGTTCCCCGCCTGCCTTCGTTGGAAGAGCACTCAAGGGCTCAACCCCTGGCGACTAGCAGTGGAAGCTCGATCCCTGAGATTGTCTGCCAGGTCACTAGGGCAATGCAGGGCATACGCCTCCGGGCTTACGTCACCACCTACCTTTTCACTGAAGAGATGATGACAGCCCCCCTGCCGAAGAAATTCAAGCAGCCTGTCATGGCCCAATATAACGGAATGGCAGACCTTAACAGCTTTGTTAGGAGTTACCGCCAGATGATGCTAGTGCATGGCTACCCTGACGAAGTACTCTGCCGAGTATTCCTGTCCTACCTGTCTGGGATGGTCCATGAGTAGTTCAATGAACTGCCGGTCAGACAGATCACATACTTTCAAGAGTTGGCAAACAAGTTCTGCCAATATTTTGCCAAGCAACAAAAGGTTAGAGACAACCCTGAAAGGTTGTCGAAGATCCGATAGTGAAAGAACGAATTTTTCTACTCCTTGATATATCCATATTTATTTACATAATTTATGCTTAACTACTGTTAGTTTAAGGGTAAATTAGTTCACATTGCATTATATTAGGTTAGAATGGTCACTCGGCATCATTTTATAAATATTGCTTTTTTTTAAGGGTTTAGTTGTAATTTTATTACTACTTATATTTGGTACATTGATGTCATTGTTTATATGTGTGCAGGTGCAAGGTATAAATCTGATTGGAGCATTAGAGAAAGGAGAAATTATTTTGAACTCAAATGTATGAAGAGGTTGACCTATTTTCTAAACCTAGATCCAATTAGACCTTAACATTAGCCTATTTAAAAACCCAATTCCCATATCCACCTACGTCTACCCTAGCTACCAAATAAATTCCCATGCAAGCCTTTACTCAACATCTCACCACTGTACATAAAGCCCATCACCTACGAATCTCAATCTCTCTCACCACTGTACATATCCTCCCATCCCCTCATCTCAATTCTCATTCCCTCATCATTGTATTCTCCCATCCCCACTCCACCAAATAAAAAATCCCCTCTCTGGCTCTCATCTCATCTCCTCTCGGCATCTCTCCTCCACATCTACGTTCCGCTTCCGCCTTCATCTTTGCTACAACAACGAACTACACTTCGACTCATCTTCTTCTGCATCTCTATTTTTAGTTCTTGTTATTTTTCTAGTTCATGTACTAGCTAGTTCTAGTTGTAAATTTAACATTTATTCTAGTAGCAATAAAATTATATTTCTAGTCATTTTATTTGCAATCCGTACTTCTCACCCCCTTTCTTATTATTTCTCGTGATTGGTATTCCATCTTCTCACCTCCATCTTTTTATTCAAAAATATCGAAAAAATTAGTTTCGTGTTTTTTTGCATTTAGATTAGAACAATCTTACGCCTCCCCGTGTTCAACCCGAGACTCACCAAGGTCGCAATTATTTTATTTCTGTCTCGAAAAATCACGCTACGATGACTATTTTATCACTTAGTGGTTTCTTCATATCAGTTTTTTGCATCCTTGTCGAGGAGGCAATGGAGTTCATTTTCATACTTGCTTTCATCCTTGCATTCGTGACTCTAACTCATTTTTCTTTGTTCGTCTGATTGTGTGCAAGATTTCGCGGTGACACGAGATCTTCTGATAAGTGATAGAAACGGAGCAAAGTGCAGGTAGAGATCGAGGTAGTCCTTGCATCTTAGTTTAGGTTTATTTTTGAATCCTAGGTTGCATTAGAGTCTTTGCATAAAAAAAAAAAAGAATTATTTGTCTATCTAGATTAAGTGTCTATTTTGATTCTTAGGTTAGTTATTTGCTTAATTTGTTTGCATTAAAAAAAAAAAAAAAAAAAACTTCTTAGACATTATCCCTTTCAATCAACAAAACCACCCCATAAATTTTTGGGCTGCAACAAACTCTAACTTTAAAAATTCAATTACTGAAAATTTACATGTCCAAAAATTCTGAAATTTCCACTGGATGTGGGTATTAAAGTTAGAAACAACATATCTAAATTTGACATAATTTTGATTTACACAAAAATTTAAAAAATTTGTGAACTGAACTGTTATCAAGTCTATTGTTATCCCTGATTTTTTAGACTTCAAAAAATCATGGGAATTTTTGTACAACTTCAATTTATCTGAAATGTTTTGCGTTGGATTCCTATGATAATATAGAATCCCAAAAAAATCTGAAAAAAATATTTGGTGCATGTTTAATTATATGGAATATTCGATTACTAACTGGGGGTTAAAACAAACTACAGAATCCCCAGTAACTTTAAATCTGAAAAAAATAGAAAACGTGCATTAAAATTCTTGAAAAAACATTTTATAATTGCCTAGTTGGTGGTGCAATAGGACCAATTATTACATTAATTGGGTTGCGCTACCTTACTTGTTTTGAACTTAAAGTCCATCATTTAACACTATCTGCTCTTAGGGTTTTACATTTAGGTAGAGCACACTTGCATCTCCATACTTAAAGAAAATTTATTGAGCAATTAAGACTTGAAAAACCTCTTGTGTGCCTCACTCGAACCATTGTTTGAATATAGTTAACCAAGTGAACCCTGAAATTCACTAATACAAGCACTTGAACCTTAAAAGTAATTGCATCAATTAAGCTTGTATTGTGAATCCCTTGATTGTACACTTCACTTGTGAAATCAATTTTTAAGGGCCACACCCCCTAACGCCCATCATATCCCAAAACCACTTCAAGCCTAAGCCTAAAATTGAGTAGACATGCCCTAGGTAGGACTAATCTTCTTGGTAACTTGAAGTTAGATTGGGCTAAGGTCAAGGCCTTGTCTACTTAGATCCACTAGTGATAAGAAAGGTTAGTGTGGTAACCGCGTTAACCCTTAGTGGTGTCCCGTCGTGCGAGGTATCCTAGGCGGTCCCACCCTTCTTGCCATTCAAGTAATTCAAGGGTTGATCTAACCTAGTCGTATTTTGAGGAGCTAGGATTAGGTCTAATTAAGCTTTACACTCTAAGGATTAGCTTTATTGCTTGTACTGTGAGGGTGGGTATTCTCGCATCTATCTTCTCTCTCTCATCTATAGACTTTCTTCTGGTTTATCCAAGGGAGATGATCTCTTAAACTTGATTTGCTACCACCTTTAGAAAAAAATGCTAGGAGAAGATTTGATTTTCCTGGATTTGAATTTGAATCTTCTTCAATGGCTAGTCACCATGAGGGAGTTGATGTTGAAGGCGAATAAGAAAATCTAGATCCAATGGCTCTTTTACATAGACAGATTGATAGGCAGGGCCAACATCATGACAAATAGATGCAGTTTATGATATAATCCATTGCCCAACTCCAAACTGCGAGAGCAAACCACCCTCTTGGAGACTTTTACAATCCTCCTGATGCCCAACTTGAACCTTTTGTTAAGATACCTCAGGATGGGGATGATTTTGAGCTTAAACCACAAATCATTAATCTGATTCCCTACTTCCATGGCCACAATTCTGACGACCCCTTCCAACACCTTTAAGGACTTCTACACATAGGAAGGACCTTTGGCCCTTGGTACATGAATGAGGATATCCTAATGATGAAAATGTTCCCATTTTCCTTAAAAGATAAAGCTGCTCAGTGGTTGAGAACAATTGGTAGACAAATCCTAACTTGGGAAGATTTGAGAAGCACTTTTGTGAAGAAATTCTTTCCCATAGGAAAATCAAATGTCCTTAGATGTGCCATTACAACCTTCAAGCAGAACCTTGGGGAACAATTGCATGAGGCTTGGGAGAAATTTAACGACTTAGCTGGAAAATGTCCTCATCATGAGATTCCCAAGTGTCACATGGCTCATATTTTCTATTTTGGGTTAAGTGACAACTTGAAGAATTTTATTGATGTAGCATGTGGGGGCAGTTTCCTATGCAAAGATGCTGAGGGAGCCTTTGAATTATTTGAGAATATGAGTGAAAATTCCCTCAACAATGCCTCGATGTCTGCCTTAAACTGATCAAATCAACCAAAGAGCGGTATGAGATTAAGGACAAATCGAATTCGGTTGATTTAAAATTGATTACACAATGATTGGATAAGGTGCAACTTGTTGGAAAAAATGTTGAAAATTTGGATAAGAAATTGAATAACCTTTTGAAGGGCAGGAATTCCTTAAGTATATATTCCAAAGTAAACCCTATGCCTACCTAAGGAATTTCTATGTTAATTCGCACCCAACTCCCCAATTCCCTGGGTCAAGAGCTAGTACACAACATTAATGACCTACCTATGACTCCATCTATGAGCCAACTATACTCGGACCCTTCTCTTTTTGGGTACCAAGGTAGGACCTTGATGCCCTGAAATTCCAAATTAGGCATCCTGATGCCTAATTATTCTGAAGATGCTAACGCTATTTAGGGTTACAGTAGGAATGACCTGTACTCGAACACCTACAACCCTAGGTGGTGTAACCATCCTAATTTTGCTTGGTTGAGTCAGAAACACGCCCAGGATTCTAATTTAGCTAGGCAGAATGACTACAGGAAACCTAGTAGGTACATACAACCACACACTTACTAAGCTCAACCTACTCAAGAAGCCCACCCATCTAATCAGAGTCTTATCCTCAAAGATATGCGAGAAATGAATCTGAGACATAAAGAGGAAATGAATCAGTTGAGGATCGAATTGACGGGACGAATGGACCAATTGGTAGATTTTAGATAGCACGGGATGCTTCCATCCCAACCAGTCCCTAACCTTAGGAACTATCCTAGGAACCCAAACTAGATTAAGGAGCCACAACATCAAGCTCATATGATTAGCCTTGCTCCTGCTACTCCCCCTGGATACCCTCAAATTCCCACTCTGGTTAACCAAACCTCACCTATCTTCCAGAGCCCACCTCGACGATCAACCCCTAATTATACTGCCACTGCCAATATTATTATTTTAAGGAATGGGAAGAAAACTCATAATCCTAAACCTTCCACATCTAATTCCCACCAACCTCTCAAGGAGTCTGATTCTCAACAAGGGCATCGAGATGACCTAGGTAACAATAGAAATAAGGCTCAAGACTTGATTATCCTTGATCTAACTGAAGTTCCTTTTCTTGAAGCCTTGAGTAGACCTAGGAATAAGATCCCAGCGTATGCTGCCCCCAGGCACCAAGGTAAGGATAGCAGGAGGGTCGTTATTTCCGAGCAAGCTAGTGCTATCATCTTAAATAAGCTCCCTCCTAAAAAAAAGATCCGAGGACCCCCTTAATTTCATATGAGATAGATGGTTTTATCTTGGAGAGAGTGTCCTGGATCTTGGTACCTCCATCAATTTAATCCCCATGGAATTATACGAAGAGTTGGATTTAAGTCCCTCACAACACATTGATGTTACCCTTCAGCTTGCTGATAGGGCAACCAAATTCTAAAGGGACTCTTACAAAATATGATTATAAAAGTCTGGGATTTCGAGTACCCTATGGACTTTTTAGTCTTAGATATGAAATCATTAGAAAACTTAAACCACACCCCGATAATCTTAGGAAGACCTTTCTTGGCCACAACCAAGGCACTAATCAACTGTGAGATGGGGTATATGCAAATCACTTATGGAAGGAAAACTTGTCAACTTAATATCTTTAAGGTCTCCTAAAAGAATAAATTGAATTGTGGTTCTATTGAGGTTGCGAGAACAATTGAGGAGGATTTGACAATTCACACTAAGGATAATTAGAATTCAGCCAAGTCTCAAGATCAATACAAGAGGCAAGGATGTGATGTGGAGGATAAATTACTTGAGGGTGATTCTGATTTGCTGCCTCCCATATACTCCTATGAAAAAGACATTTGTGAGATCGGAGAATTATTTGGAGTATCTTATGATGAATTAGCTGATGATATAAGGAATCCTTAGTATATCCACCCTAAAATTCAAGAATTGTTGGATTTTGAGGAGGTTCGAGAAATTAGGCAGCCAAAGGACATGAACCATGATTTAATCTATGAGGAAAAGAAAGATACAACCTCAGAAAAAGGAGCTCAAATCATGATAGACTGGGGAAGAAATTATAATTCAACTAGCTCAAATGGATGGCTTGATTCTAAGGAAGAAATGATTTTTGATGAGGAAGAGGTAATTTCTGATGAGGATTTTGAGGAATTCAATACAACTCTACATTTGTCCTCGTATGACCCGGAGCCTGGAGAATTCATGATTTTTGACATCAATCACCATTACAAGGATCCTTATGATTCTAATTCTGAATTAGATTTAAATTTTAATCATGAATTCAATCCAGATCCTCCACCACCTCTTCTTGAACTTTGGAATTGGATCAATGAGCTAGGCCAACACCATGAACCATGTTTTTGTCATCTCCATCTTTCTCTCTCCAGTTTGTATCTCGAATCAGAAAAACCCTTTGGAGTGGGGCTACATCATCAGTTGGTTCGCATTTGTGGATCACTAATTCTTGGACCACATGATCATATCTTCATATTAATCCTAAATCGGTCAACAACAATTTTTACTACTTATCCTGACCCGCAATATTAAAGTGCATATTTATTTTGGGTTTAGGTTCGACAAATGACGTTAAACTTAGCGCTGGCTAGGAGGCAACCCAGTGTTTTGTACAGGTAGCTTTCATTTTTGTTTGATCAAGCTGACCTGGATTAACAAGCTCAGCTAGGTGATATCCCTTCTTCTTGCTTATTACATTCTGAATTTCTTACATACATTTTAATGAGGACATTGTATTGAATAGGCATGGAGGGGTGGACATTGCATGTCTTATTTTTGTGTTAGCTAATCCCGTTAGAACTTATAAATAGCATTTTTGAAAAAAAAAAAGGGAGCATTTATACATACCATTTATACATATTGCATTCATGTATAAAGTATTTTTATCAAGGAGGTTTTATTGAGGATTTTCTTCTTAAATCATTTCTTAGTTTAGAATCCAATACAATTATTTCACTTGCACATAGACTTTGTAATGTATCCTTTATGAAAACCAGTAGACATTTTTAATTTGTCGAGGAGAAGCATTTACTCCTTTTCCTGAACCCTTGGTCAATTAGTTAGGGAGTCAAGCAAATTATCTTTCAGTAGATTCACCAAACATTTGTGAGGTGAGAGTAAAGCATCTACTGGTGCTCTAAGTCTAGTGCGAAGATTCTTAAATTCTGAATAATTGGATAATGATACATCAGAGTTAGGCATATTTTCGCTCTCAGTTCCTGCGTGCAGACATTGTGTGTGAATTATTAAGAGCCATCAAATAAGGCACATACGTAGAGTTCGAGTTCTAAACTATGACTAAGGTGAATGGTTATGATCGTCCTTTATGGAATCTTCGGTTGAAGGAAGGTATTAGTGCTAAAGGTCAGAAAATATGCCATCCTATCCATCTCTTCCCGGTGCCAAGAGTAGGTACTTTCACCAAATAAGCTACACAATATCCTCTTGAACATCATCACTCCCCAATAGTGCCTTATAAATAAAAGTTTGTGCTGTGTGTGTTGCGTTGATAGATATGAAAAGAAAAAAAAGAAGAAAAAGAAAAAGAAAGAGAGAAAAATATATATAGAAAAAAGAAGAAAGAAAAAAGAAGAAGAAAGAGAAAAAAAGAAAAAATTATGTAAAAAAAATTAAGTGTTAAGGTTCATATTCATATCTATGTGTCAATTGCGTCATGTCGATTTTATTGAGGCAAAAATACTCATCGTAATCTACCAAATATAACCCTTACCTACTTTTTTAGTATTTTTGACTGCCTAAATATTGGCTAAGGAATTTTGACTTAATTATAAGGTCATCAGAACTTTAATTGAAGTATAATGCCATGTGAGACTACCAAATATTGAATACATTTACAACATTTGGTGAGATTATGAGCCCAAATAATAAAAAAGAAAAGAAGAAAGAGAGAGAGAGTGCAAAGAAACTCAAAGAGAGCACAGTTTTAAGCCTCTCTCTGGGTTAACTTGTTTGATAATCTAGAGATCTAGAGTCTACAGTACTAGTCTATGTGTAGCACCAGATGAGTGTGAGCTACCAAATATGAAACCATGTAACTCAGACATCTTCTACCTAAGCTAAAAAGCTAGAGTCAAATCACATATTATTTTCCATGTTATCCACGAGGGAAGAAATTTGCTTATCCTAATAGAATTTTTACCGAGAGTCAAGTACAAACTCTAAGTGTGTGTTAGCTTTTCACTTGGATCCATTGCTTAGGCTACTATCACATCATTTTCATGTTGTCTGGATCTCTAAATTTTTGGAAGAAGAAAATAAGAAATCTTTTGTCAATCCCTTGATAAAAAGAAAGAATCAGTCCTTTGGGGTCGAGTTGTAATTAGCATTGATCATACATTTTGCATTCTTTTTTTTCATTATTGTATTTGCATGAGGACTAGCAAAAGATAGTCATGGGGGTGTGATATATCCATATTTGTTTATATAATTTATTCCTAACTATTGTTAGTTTAAGGGTAAATTAGTTCACATTGCATCATATTAGGTTAGAATAATCACTTGGCATTATTCTGTAAATATTGCATTTTTTAGAGGTTTAGTTGTAATTTTATTACCACTTATATCTTGTACCTTGATGCTATTGTTTATATGTCTGCAGGTGCCAGGTATAAATCTGATTGAAACTTTAGAGAGAGGAGAAATTATTTTGAAATCAAATGTATGAAAAGGTTGAGCTATTTTCCAAACCTAAATCCAATTAGACTTTAGCCTTAGCTTATTTAGAAACCCAATTCCCATACCCACCTACACTTACCCAAGCTACCAAATAAATTCCCATGCAAGCATTTACTCAACACCTTACCCACCAAATACTCTTGCATAAAAATGTTCTCAAACCTCTGTAACTAATTCGGAGATCCTTTTTGCTCTCGCCCTTGCAGAGCTCTGCCAGGGTTTCACGCTTCCCCTCTCCTCCCCTCTCCTTCTACTCTCCCCTTCTCCTTCTCTTCCGCTGCCCCTCCTGTCTCCTCTTTCTAGTGAGGCCCGTGCCTTCCCCCCTTCGGGGGGGGGGGGGGGGGGGGGGGGGGCTTTCCCTCACCATGGCGTCGTCCCTCTAAATCTCGCGGAGGGGGAGCTAAGGGGTGGTGGCTTGTTTCCTTCTCTTTCTTTTTCCTTCTTTGGCTTCTCTTGTTTTTCTTTCTTGGTGTTTGTTGCAGGCTTCGCTCTTTTGTGTGTTTTTCGTGATTTTCGTGCATTGATTGTTTTCTATTCGCTTGTGCTTTTTGGTTTTCGGGTGTGTGCCCCTGTTGCAATGTCATCTGGTGGGACCGCTTCCTCTTCACCTTCTCCTAATGGTCGCACCTCCCCTCCTAAGAGGTCCTTTTCCTCTGTTTTGGCAGGCTCCGGCTCTAACGACCCACCCTTTGTGGAGTTGACCTTTAAAGTCCATCCCCCGGAGTTGCACGATGGCATCTGGGGTACTCTGGTTTCTTCTGAGGAGGTTTCCGACCTCAATAGATCCCTATCTTCCTTTGTTGTGCTACGTGCATGGGACCCTAAGCCCTCCTTGAAAGTTTTAAAGGATTTCTTCGCCAAACGCCTTCACATCTCTGCTAGTTTTGAGCTACTTTCTCTGGACTTTAGACATTGGCTTGTTCGTTGTGATGCCTATTTGGATTTCTGCAAGATTTACTCTCTTGGATCGGCTTTTCTGGATCGGGTTAGGGTCCAGTTCATCCAATGGAACCCTTCCTTTCGTACGGACTCGGCGATGGTGTTTGCTCCTGTGTGGGTGGGGTTCCCGGGTCTTAACCTTCATCTTATTCACCCTAATGTTCTCATGTCCCTTACTTATCAATTGGGTCACCCCACTACAGGGCCTTAGAATTGGATATCCCAGAATTTGTGTTGAGATTGATCTTTCTAAACCTCATTGATATTCAGTGGTTGTTTTTAACAGTGATGTTAAAGTTTTTCAACGTGTGGTGTTCGAGAAGCTCCTGGCTTTTTGTGGCAAGTGTGCTAAGATTGGTCATCTTTCTTCTGTTTGCCTGAATGCTGCCCCAGTTACAGGTCCCAAGGCTTCCTCCGGTGCAATTCCGCAAGACACGATCCAAGCTTTGCACGAAGAGCCCCCTCCAGATCTTAGTAAGGAGCTTGAGGAGGCGACGAAAGGTTCTAAAGTTGGTCCTGCTCAGCCTGAACTCCCTTCGAAGTCCGCGGAAGACCCTTCCGATCCTGGGATTTAGGGCTTTGTTTGTAAAGATTCGGCTTGTATAACTTCTCTCCCTACTTCTGTAGGTGGGACCTCTACTTCTCCTCCTTCCCCTTCTCTCCCCCAGGATGGTATGAAGAAATGTCGATTGCAGATCCGTTGCCAAGCAAAGTAGGTTGCCTGCTGGACCAAGGGGAAGGAGGTCGAAGGTGCTGGACCTTGGCCTGAGCCTTCCCCCAAGGTGATATCTTCCAAAACTTCCCCTTTTGTGGTTTCTGATGATGGTTTTCATGAAGTAGCCGATTTAGATGAAGCTAATGAGGAGGATTTCTCAATAATTTTAAGAAGTGCTAAAGAAACGTAGATTGATAGGTTGGTCGGTCAAAGTAGTTTACAATTGGATACTAATGGAAAACATCCTATTATGTCTTGGGGCATCTACCTACCTATTCCTTCCCATCTGCCTGATCTGGACATCCAACGGGGTATAAACCCCTCCCTGTCTCTTATTGAGACCTTCTCGAATGGGGGAATCACATGTGTACGAGCAATGATGTAAATCCCTTAGACTTAAACTCCGAATTGGAGCCTCAAGGTGGTTCGGTTTTATATGATGCTGAACCCTTGCTCCTCCAAGATTCGGCATATGAGGCACACTCTCCTATTAAGGCCAGAGGAGTCCGTGGAGGTCTCTTCTTGGTGGACTCGGGTATGATAACCTGAAGTAGTGCCAAATCTCTCCGCAAAACCCTTTCCTTATGAATTTCCTGTTTTGGAATTGTCGGGGTATTTTGATTACCCCTACCCTTAACCGTCTCAAGGATATGATTCATCTCCATAAAATTAAGCTTATTTTCCTCATGGAACCATTTGCTGAGCCTTCCGCCATTCACTCCATGTTGTCGGCCATTGCTTTTCCATTCTCCCTTATTGCACCAAACTCGCCCAAGATTTAGTGTTTGGCGAAAGACCCTGATTCTGTCTCCTTCGTTTCCTCCTTCCCTTAGGCGATTACTGTCAGCTGTTATGTTTCCACTTCCTTGTTGAAGATTACTGCTGTGTATGCTTCCACGGAGATTGAGACTCGTCGTGAGCTGTGGAACTACCTCTCGGAGCTTTCCTACTCTGCTCTATCCCCTTGGGTGGTAGGGGGTGACTTTCACTGCATCCTTCGTGCCACTGAGAAAAGTTGTGGCACCCCTTTTATCGACTCTCAGGCCATCGAATTCAGAACCACTATTCATAATCTTGCCCTTATTAAGCTGCCTATGACTGGTCCTCAGCTTTCTTGGTGCAACGGTAGGTAGCGCGACCAGCGTATATATAAGAAACTTGATTGGATTCTGATTACCCATGACGCCCTTGCATACATCGAAGGTGGTCGTACCTGATGGGAACACCATTATAATCCATAAACTAGCTCAATTTGATCTGATTAAGTTTTTAAATGCTCCTACATAACTTTCAGAAGGTTACAATTCATTACATTAGCATTCTGAGAGAAAGATAAGAAACCAGGGATAAAACTGTAATTTTACCATCATAACTTGAATAGAGTACAACCACGGATTTTCCCAGGGGGTAATTAAGGGTCAAATGGTCCTAAAAGGATAATAAGTGGGTTAGAACAGACAGAAAATTGTTTGTACGTGTTTTGAGAATTAAATGACTTCTGAAATCCTAAAAATAGACCCGCTTAATTAACTGAAGTTCTGGTCAGGATAAAATTCACCTAAATCCTCTAATATTCATATAAAAATATTCTCTAGGGTTTGATATGCTTTATTTGACCATCAGGATCCGTCTTGACCCAAAATAGTCTCAGACTAACATTTGCTCTAATTTGGGTTTTTGCATAAATTACTCAGTCAAACTTGGTCAAAACCTAAATCTAACTTCACCATTGGATTCCTTGGGTCCAAATTAGGTTTTTTTCAAAATTTGGACCCAATCTGAGATCATCTTAACCAATTTTGCATTTTGGTCCAGTCAGACTCTTTTTATCTCATTTAAGACCCCTAACTTTTGAATTCCTTACAAAAAGACCCCTATCTTTGTCTTCATTATTTGCGAATAGGTACCTCCACCATTATCGTGAAGGAATCCTTCTCTGGCGTTCTTTGATTGAAGAGAACTCCTCTGTTCAATCCCTTCCAAAATTGGAAGGGAGATTCTTTGAGGAGTCATCTTCCTTCTGAATCCGTCCATGAGCTCCATAACCTTCCCAATCTCTCATGCGAACGCATGAGAGATTTGGGTTTCCTACTCCGGCAACAATTCCTAGCTTGGAAGATTGGCTTCCAAGCACAAAACCCCCTCTCGAGCCCAATAAAGAGATCCCCAGGGCACGGCCGTGCTCTCAAACTTGAATTCCGGTTGAAAACTCTCCTCTTCCTCTCTCCTCGGTGTTTTAAAATTGCTTCGTTGTAATATAGCCAAAATAATGCTCAAACAAATAAATTTATTACTTGAATGAAAGTCCGAGGCCGAACACATTGAGCAAATAGGAATTCACACACTAATCTTAAATAAATGTAATTGAGCACAAAATTCAAGCCAAATAAATTACTCAGAAATGATAATCAACGCAGAAAATGAGTATAACAAGAATTTGACATGATAAAAAGAGATCTATAACAAAGTAATAGTGATTGAGATAACCAATTATTTAGTATAGTTATACGTATACTAAGGTAATTAATAATGCCACAGTAATCAGGACTAATTCAATCAAATATCCGCACAGTAGCTTGAACGCTACAGTAATCAGACATCTCCTTTGGAGATCAGACGCCTTAAATGTTCAACTGTTACAGTGCCTTCTTCTTTCTCTTATCCTCCTCTTCTTCCACAGCCCTGTTCTTCCCTTAGTTCTTCTTTGTGCCTCTTCTTCTGCCTTGACTTCTCTTTTCTTTCTCTTCCTTCTTATCTTCAAGCCTTTTTCTTCTCTTCTTCTGTTTTTGCTTTCTTCTTCTTTAGCTTTCCTTCTTTTCTTTTTTCACACACAGAGGGCAGCCATCTCAGATTTTGGCTAAGTGTCACACAGGGCAAAACCCTCCCCTACCCCGCGCTCGCTCTCTCTTTCTCTCCTTGGGTCACGCTCTCCCAGAGCCAGTCAGGGTAGTCGGGTTATTGGGTAGGCGTGCACCCGGGTCCAAGCTCACCGGCAATTGGTGGTGAGCGAGGAGTGAAGGCTTGGCGGGTTGGGTGCAATACGTCCGCGGGGGAAATGTCACAAACGAGACACGTGAGGGCGCGGGGGACCTACCCCCCTAAGTGACTTCAGGCAACAAGCCCCAATCACTTTTGCATCTTATTCGGCTGCAACTGCTCCTCAGTCCACAAGGTGGGACTAAATCTCACCGCCTTTCTCTGCGTGGAGCTACAGCTACTTCTTCTCACAATTGTGGTCGAAGGCTCAGTCAAAGAGCCTAATTGTCTCCTTAGTTGCACTCCTGGAAGAATTCTGCTGAGCCTAGAGCAAACACCTGGGTGGATCCTTGCACAAACAAGGCCTGAAGCTCATGGAGAAGCTCAACAATGGCAGTGAATGGACCTGCTACCTGAAACATGAAATAAGGCCTCGTGACCGCATTAGAATGGTTCAGGAGCTTCTCCGGACCACGGCAAGTGTGGCGAAGGTGGTCTCATGGAAGATGGTGGTCTGTGGTGGACAGTCGATGACGGAGTCGGTGCGTGATGATGGGTCTGTTCGGGGGTGAGTTTGGGTGGATGGGAAGGAAAATAGGGAAAGGGGTTTTGAAGAGGGTGGAGAGGTGAAGGTTGTGGGCTTGTCGACGAGGTGGATGGAGGTGCGTAGCGGTGGAAACACCTCGCCGGAGGAGTGGCCAGAGTGGAGGACGAAGAGGGTGAACGGCGGTATCGAGGGGTTTATTTTTAGTTTTTAGTAGAGGAAACTAATCTAGGGGTCTTAAGGGAACTTAATTACCTATGCTAAATGGATGTAAGGGAGAGGACAGCACCGACGTTGGTAGGCCAGAGCTAAGGAAGATGGCGCTCTGATGATGGGAACGGCGACGACGACAGAGGTAGAACGGCTCCTGCTGGTATGGCCAAGAGCGGACGAGAGAAAGAAAAGGAATCCGGGCACTGGTTTTGTGAACGGATGACGGAGGAGGTCAGGAGGGGTCGCCGAAGCTTGTGGAGCTTCGCGGCCGAAGAGGAGAGAGGAAGAGGAGAGTTTTCGGCAGGAATTCAAGCTCGAGAGCACGGTTGTGCCCTAGGGATCTCTTTATAGGGCTCGGGAGGGGGTTTTGTGCTTGGAAGCCAATATTCCATGCTAGGAATTGTCGTCGGAGTAGGAAACCCAATTCTCTCATGTGTTCGCATGAGAGATTGGGAAGGTTATGGAGCTCATGGACGGATTCAGAAGGAAGAGGACTCCTCAAAGAATCTCCCTTCCAATTTTGGAAGGAATTGATTGAACAGAGGAGTTCTCTTCAATCAAAGATTGTCGGAGAAGGATTCCTTCGCGATAATGGTGGAGGGACCTATTTGCAAAGAATGATGACAAAGATAGGGCCCTTTTTGTAAGGAATTCAAAAGTTAGGGGTCTTAAATGAGATGGAAAGAGTCTAACTGGACCAAAATGCAAAATTGGTCAAGATGATCTCAGATTGGGTCCAAATTCTGATACAAACCTAATTTGAACCCAAGGAATCCAATGGTGAAGTTAGATTTAGGTTTTGACCAAGTTTTCCTAGGTAATTTATGCAAAAACCTAAATTAGGGCAAATGTCAGTCTGAGACTCTGTTATAGGTCAAGACGGGTTATAATGGTCAAATCAAGCATACCAAACCCTAGAGAATATTTTTCTATGAATTTTAGAGGGCTTAGGTGAATTTTATCCTGACCATAACCTTAGTTAATTAAGCTGGTCTATTTTTAGGGTTTCAGAAGTCATTTAATTCTCAAAACACGTGCAAATCCTTTTCTGTCTGTTCTAACCCACTTGTTATCCTTTTAGGACCATTCGACCCTTAATTACCCCTTGGAAAAACCCATGGTTGTACTATATTCAAGTTATGATGGTAAAATTACAGTTTTAACCCTAGTTTCTTATCTTTCTCTCAAAATGCTAATGCAATGAATTATGACCTTCTGAAAGTTATGTAGGAGCATTTAAAGACTTAATCAGATCAAATTGAGCTAGTTTATGGCTTATGATGGTGTTCCCATCATACCCCCATGCCTAGCTTTTGCTAGTCCCTTAGCAAAATTTCAAGGGATTTACTCGAATTCTATACCATATGTTTCTTTATGCTTAGACTCTAATGTGTACTTTCTTTTATAGATTAGGTCAGAGTGCCGATAATAGGCCTAGAGGTATTCAAGTATCAACCAAGATCCGAACTTGACTAGCTTTAGCCTCAGCCTGTCGTGAAGGTTTCTAAGGCCCATAGGAACTAACCTAAGGTTCGTTGAACTCCGCAATTAAAGCACCCATGCTTATAACATGTTTTAGCCCAGGTTCAATTCGCAGTGTGTTTTGTGAGAGAGAGAGACAGAAGAATTTTTCTTTGTTTTTGGAGAGTTTTCTCTCTCTTTTCATTTTATTTCTAGCCTCGGATTAGCTTTACAACACAGTTTGTATCGGATTCCTGGTTCCTACCATCAATCCTCGCAGGGTCCCTAGCAATCGATGCTTCGAGATAGAATGGCCCATGACAACCCCCAGAACCCTAGCTTTCGAGATTTCGAGATAATCCCGCCCATGGCGTTCTATAGCTAAATCCATACCCTAGAAATCGACATTTCGTGATAATGCTGCCCATGGCATCTGAACCAGCACAAGGTGCTTACATGCCCCCGGTAAGATATTTAGATATCCTAGGAGACAAGCACCGAGGAGATGATATGTTATTGCTCATTTTCGAGGGAAATTTCCCACCTCTCCGTGCCGACAACTCGTCCAAATCAATTTGTGTCAATCAGCTGCTCCTAATCTAGGTAACGTTTTCAGAACAGATTTAACGCCTTTGTGTGATTTTGATAATTAAGTGCATTGAACCAGACTGTGTGTGGATTGGGGTGCTTAAGTTACCGAGTCCCGCAAACCAGAGGTCAGTTAATGAGGCCGAATAATAACTAAGCCCTAGACCTAATACTTAAGCTTCACATTTTTCCCAACCTCTTGAAGACTATCCAGATCTTAATGGATACTTGAATTTTTAAGCCTCGAATTACAGCCCAAGAGGTCTAAGATCAGCGGTCATACTAATCTCTTTTCGTCTCTTAGCACTTTTTGTCTTTCATCTTTTTTTCTTTTTGACTTGGTCTAGAACTAAGTTAATTCCTTAATCTTTTACTAATGACTATCTCTCTTTCTTTCAAAATTGTGCTCCTTTTTGACATTTTTATCTCCTCTCCTTTTTCTCCTTAAAAATGATATGCAATCAATTCACTCAAAATTTCCTCCCTTGTCCTATTTTTTTTTTCAATTTTTTATTTTTTATATTTTTTGGAATATGTAATTTTTTTGTGAGAACCCTTCCGATCTTGTGAAGTTTTGTATGTTTGCACCTTACCACCCCCCCATGCCTAAGTTTTGCAATGTCCCCATTGTAAACGGAGGGTGTGAAATAGTTTTGGGTATAGGTATTAGAACAAGATTTATTGGATGGGTGAATGGGTCGGGAATGACTGTTGCGGATGATTTTAAGCCCTAATACGAGTACCATAGGTGGAGTTGACTGTTCTAAAATTGAATTCAGGGTGCAATAAACGTGAAGTTCAAAAAAGATAATCAAAAGGATCTCGGGTTTTTGGAATGACGGGTTGCCTCCCATTAAGTGCTAAATTCAACGCCTTTAGCCGAGTGGAAAATGGTATGGAGAAGGAGTGGTGAAATCAGACGAGTTTTGCAGAACAAACACCTTGATCAATAGCCTGGTTGGTCCAACCAGGTGCTTGTTCAGATCAATAGGCTGATAATGCAGCCCAAACCCAATTAATATAGTGGGTTGATAGATGTAGATCAAGAGATGCGGAACCCACCAGATGCTGTGGAGCTCAAAAGGATATGGAAGTGAAAAGCTAGGGTTTGGCTAAGTCGGATCAGCCTAGTCAGAGTAGGGATCCTCAAATGAGAAAGAGTCAGTGGAGGATGTGAGAACCATACGAGAGTGATCAGAGAAGGATGTGGCGTGATTTGTAGTCAGATCGAAGTTCGAAACCCGATCAGAATGTGGAGGAGAATCATCTGCAACCGGCTCATTGAGAGGAGAATCAAAGTAAAAATTGATTTTGGTTGCAGGACTTGGTTGAGAACGGGTTTGGGTAGGTTCTGCATATGTTGAAGAGGTGGCATCAATAAGAATTGTGTATGAGGGCTCTTCTAGTAAGGATTCAAAGGTGCGTTCATTTAGAGAATCCTCATAGTAGCCATCAAACTCAAAGGTAAATGCCTGAAGAGTGTTTATAGGATGAGGGAAATCTGAGTCAAGAAAAGATTCGAATTCTGGGTTGTAGACACTCTTGGCAATTTTTGTTTTTGATTCCTGAGTATCAAAAAGAAATGTTTCCACCTCAATGGTACCTGATTTTGAATCAATGATCTCAGGATTAGGGACCTCAGAGTCAGAGTCAAAGAATGGATCATGTATGTTGAGGTCGTAGATTGGCTCATAGTCGTCAAGAAACAATGGTTCTCCAAAATCAAAGTAAGATTCGAAATCGTCAGAGAACTTGCGAGAATCAGTACCTCTCTAGACATTCCTCGGATCACACCCCAATGATTTTGAACCCTAAAGTCTCACAGCCTTATCTGCCACGCCCGTTCTGCTTCCAGAACATGTGGCTGCGTGACCCGTCTTTCCCTGAAATTGTGGAACGGGCTTGGAATCGTGTCTATATTGACCCTTCTCTTGATCCTATATCTGCCTTCTATACTAAACTTAACCATCTTAAGAGAGTGCAACGTACTTGGAATCATCCGACTTTCAGGAATATCAATCAGGTGTCCAAAACCTTGAGGACCGTTGTGAGGAGCTTGAAGGGAAGTTGTCCTCCGTTTGGGATGACAACACTGCTGTTGAGCTCTCAGATTTGCACATGCAGTTGGTAGATGCCCATGCTAAGTATGATGATTTCCTTAAGCAAAAAGCTAAAATTTACTGGCTTAATCATGGAGAAACCAATTCTAAATTCTTCCATGCAATTATTAAGAGGCGCTTTGCGAAACGCAACCAGTCGAATCTTTCTAGTATTGTTGGTAATGGGTCCCAGCAGGAGGCTGCTGATAAAGCCATTCATTTCTATAAAGACCTTCTTGGCTCTTCCCAGCACGATGACTTCTCCCCTTTTCTTAGTACAATTCCTAACTCTCTTGATCCTAGGGAGTCTTCGATGTTGCTTGTTCCTCCCTCCCAACAGGAAGTCTTTGACATCTTAAAGTCGATGCCCTTTGACTAGTCCCCTAGCCCGGATGGGTTCAATGCGGAGTTTTATAAATTCTTTTAGGAATTCATTAAAAATGATCTTACATCAGCCATTGCTCATTTCTTTAAATCTCATAGTGGGCCCCGGGCGTTTAATAACACTTTCATATCTTTAATCCCCAAAAAACCTGATGCTACGACTTTATCTGATTATCACCCCATTAGTTATGTAATGTTTCTTATAAAATCGCCTCCTCTATTCTCACCAGCTGCCTTGCCTCCTGCATCCCCAAGCTGATCTCTGCTGAGCAAGTGAGTTTTGTTAAAGGGCGATCTATCCTTGATTATGTGTCCATTGCCTTTGAGCTTACCCAACGCATAAGTAGAAAGGTTTCAGATCAAACATCATCATTCAACTCGATCTCCAAAAAGCTTACGACCGTGTAGAATGGGGGATCCTTTATCATATTCTAGCCAAGTTTGGTTTCATGGCACCTGCTATTTCCTTAATATCTGCTTTTGTTGAGCATCAAGGATCATCCATCCTTATTGACGGTGCCTCCTCTAATTTCTTCCACCCTTTCCATGGGCTCAAACAAGGCGATCCTCTATCTTCATACCTCTTTGATATTTTTATGGAACCATTTATTAGAGGTCTTAAGGAGTTTGAATATCATAAAAAAATTGTGCCTAGCATGGAGTAAAAGCTCCCTTGGCCCTGCTCTATGCTGATGATGTCATTCTATTTCTCAATGATGGTATGAACATGATCTCTAATCACTCCAAGTTCTTCCATGATTTCCAAGCCTCGTCGGGCCAGCAATTCAATCTTTCTAAAAGCTTCTGTTATGTTGGAAAACAATTCCCCCACAATAGAATGTCCCGCATCACTCAGTCTTTGGGAATGCAGCAGGGATCGTTCCCTTTTGTTTACTTGGGCTGCCCTATCTGTGTTGGGAGTGAAGAATTCCTATTTTTACCCCATCATCGATAAAGTCCAATCTAAACTGGCGGGTTGGAAAGCTAACCTTCTCTCCTCGGCTTCCCATTTACTCCTGATTAAACATGTCCTCTCCTCTATTCCCATTTACATCCTCTCCCCCTTAGAGGTCCCTAAGGCCATCACTCAAAAGCTGGAGTCCATTTTTGCAAATTTCTTTTGGGGCTTCTCTCCGAATGAAAGAAAATACCATTGGATCTCCTAGGAGATCTCTATGCCTCAAGCCAATGGGGGCCTGGGTATTCATAATCTTTCGTTGTTCATTGAGGCTCTTAGAATGAAACATATTTGGAATATCATTTTCCATGAGCCTCCTTACTCTAAGATTATGAAGGGTCTTTATGGCATGTCCACTTCTGGATCCGCTCCTATCCCATCGAGAATTAGATGCCTATGGGTTGTTTACTACAAAATGAAACATTCTATTAGATGGGAAATCCACGAAGGGGTTGTTGATTTCTGGGAGGACATATGGATTGGGAACTCGCCTCTAAGAGATTGCCTTCCTAACCACCTCTCTCCCCCTCGGGTACCTATCAAGGATACCCTTCATGCTTTTCAAACGTGCCCGTTTTCAGCTTATATCCCCCAAAATCAGAAGGTTCAGATAGCCCAAACCATTCTTTGATTCCCTAATCTAGACTCCCTACCCCGAAGGCAATTTCACTGTTGCTTCGACTTATAAGGCCAACTTTCGCTCCTTACCTGTGATACCCGATTTCAAGGACCTTTGGAGTCTCCAGGTTCCGCTGAGATTTTCCCTCCTCGCTTGGAAAGTGCTCCATCTCAAGCGCCCCATTGATAACAATATTCGGAGACTGGGTATCTCCTTGCCTTCCAAATGTGTTTGCTGTCAAGCATCTCCTAAAAGTGAGACGGTTGCCCATGTATTCATGCACAGTGAGATTGTCCACTAGATTTACTCATGGGTCTCTCACAAGAGCCTTATCAGCCCTATGAATCCGAGGCAATTCTTTTGCATCTTGAACTCTTCTAGGTCCTCTACTCCCATAAGACGCTACAAAGGCCTCATCATATTCATTTGGTATAATACGTGGTGGTTCAGGAACAAACTCAAGCACGATGAGATCTCCTGAGATAAATTGGAATTTTGCTTGGACAAAAATTGGAATAAATTCAGCTTGGGTGGCTGGTTGCATTGTAATAGACTTTCTGCTTATGCTGTTTCTTAGGTTCATCTGTCGAATGGTATTAAAATTAATGTTGCTGCTACTCCTAATGGCTCTCTTGTCAAGGTTGGCTGGACAACTCATAATCCTGATGGTGACTTTGTCTTGGGAGCTACAATTTCGAAACAACATTCGGTGAGAGAGGCAATGATCATTGATGTTATTCTTCTTGCTTGTGCCAGGTTTCCTTCCATCCACTCCGTGCACGTTGATACCGACTCTATGCTTCTTCATCATTGGTGGAATGGAAAGGTTCCAGCGTCGTGGATGATCAAGAAAGAACTTCATTTGTTGCAACAGCTGTCTACTAGAATTAAATCATTCTCCTACATTTGTGATATGACAAATGCTCTACCTTTACTTCTTCCTTGGGGAATGATGGAACTTGACGTATCGTTTAGCCTTCTGATCTTTCTAGATAAGCAATTGGAATCATCATTTTAGATCAAATTCATTTTCCTTATATCAGCATTTAGGTTGCTTCCCATTGCTCTGTACTAGATTACGAGTCATAGTCATTTTTATTTTCCTGTAAGATAGATTTTGATTTGATCCCCCCACCCATCTTTTATTACCTCCTGGGGGTGAAGAATGTATAGGATTGACTCCCACTTAAGAAAAAAAAAAAAACCCTTACATCCTACGTAACCAAATATCTCCTCCAAACCTCCCACAAATAATTTCCACTAAATATTTAATCCTCTCCATACAACCCACCTGCGTAATATCCCCGCCTCCCCCACGAGAATCAAACCCAGCATTCCCATACAATAACAAATACCATTACCTTTCCCATGCAAACATACCTCCTCACCTTACGTGCACCAACTACCCGACGTGCTCAATCCCTCCTATCCTACGTAACCCACCGGAAATACAACACACGTCCGCCGCTTGTGTTCTCTATCCCATGCAAACTAAACCTATTCCCATGTAAACAACCACGTATTTTATCCCCTTGACAAAACCCAAAACCCATGCAACGGCCTTATCTTATCTCCTCATTTGAGTTGGACTCCCTCTCAATTAATTTGTATCTACGAATCCCTCTCTATTTTTCTCAGCCGCTAGCAACCTTCAATCATCCCAACAAATCCAATCCCCTCTGACGGCAATAATATTCGCCCCTCCCCCTCCAACGATTTTCCATCTTTAATTATAAAAAAAGCCCCACCTACAAATCCCAATCTCTCTCACCACCGTACATATCCCACCATCTCAATCCTCATCCCCCCGTCACCGTATTCTCCCATTCTCTCTTCGCTAAATAAAAAATCCCATGGCTCTCATCTCATTTCCTCTTGGCATCTCTCCTCCTCATCTACGTTCCGCTTCAACTCTACTTCTGCCTTCATCTTGCAACAGCAATGAACTACGCTTGGACTCATCTTCTTCTGCATTTCAATTTTTAGTTCTTATTATTTTTTTAATTTATGTTTTACTTAATTTTAGTTGTAAATTTGATATTTATTTTACTAACAATAAAATTCAATCATTTTATTTACGATTCGTACTTCCCACCCCCTTCTTATTATTTCTAGTGATTGATATTTCATCTTCTCACCTCCATCTTTTTATTTAAAAATATCAAAAAAATTAATTTTGTGTTTTCTTGCATTTAAATTAAAACAATTCTACACATCCTCGTATTCAACCCGTGACTCATCAAAGTCTCGTTTATTTTATTTCTATCTCGAAAAATCATGCTACGACGACTATTTTATCACTTAGCGATTTCTTCAAATCAATCCTAACTGGATCGATTCAAGGCTCGGTATTTCAAATGTAAGTAGCCTCACAATGTCATCGTCATCCAATGCTTCAAGTCAGAGCTCCTGACTCAGAGGTTTTGGTATGACATTGACAATTTCTTGCCTAGAGATATGGTGGAGCTTTGGGATAGAGCTACAAGGTTCCCAGAGCAGGATAACTCTTTTCGCTCCCGCAGCCGGCTGGCAGAGGGAAACAGAGACGATGCCAACCCATTCAAGGAGAAGCAGGCCCTAGTAGATTCCGCCCTCGTCTCCATCCGTGGAGGCAACCGCTTCAACAAGTGCAAGCTAGCTTCCCAGAGCAAAGGAATGATCGGCCAACTAAGGGTCGAAATAGCGGACCCCGCCAGCCTTGGCGAGATTACTTTGAAGAATACACTCCCTTCGCCGTGAACCAGGCAGACGTGTTGGCGGAGGTATGGTTTATAGACAAAGACCTACTACGCCCGCCCAAGCTGATGATGAAGAAGGCTGACTCTGGGCCCTATTGAAAATACCACAAGGCCCGGGGATACGCCACTGAAGATTGTCGGGACTTGCAGTACCAGATCAAGTCCCAGATCCAGCATGAAAATCTGGCACATTTCGTCAAGTGAAATGAGGGCTAGGATAAGGGCAAAGGGCCTATGGAAGGCCTAGAAGATTACCACAAGAAAAAGGTTCAGCAGTTACATAGGGTCAACATGGTCCTCATCGAGGGCCAAGAGCCCAACAACGTTGTGGCCCGCTGCCTCAAACAGGCGGTATCCCCCTACTCTCTCCGGCTGAGTACCACGCCAGGTCCTAGCTGCAATGCCTGGTTTACCCCAAAATACTCACCACCCACCCTCCGCAGACGCGGATGTTGAACTAATTTTCGAGGTCAATGCCGCCCCAGATCAACAACTCACCCCGTCCGGGCAGGTGGCCCTTAGTGCGCTCCCCACCCTCCAGTGGGGCAAGAGAGGCCCCATCAAGAAGGCGGCCTCCAGACTGTTTGCCTCCTTGCCAAATCTAGCAGAGCACATTGACCCGCTGTTGGTGATGCTCTTGCTAGCGGGACAACAGCAACCCAGGCTCCTCAAGGACGAGAGTAGTGCCGTTAACGTCCTCTACTCCAAAACACTACTCCAGTTGGATTTCACAGAAGAGCACCTCTTCCCGTCAACTCACCCGATTGTAGGATTCGAAAACCACAAGGTGATGCCGAAAGGGGAAATCAGCCTCCCCTTCTCCGTCTACGACGGAGACAGGCACCTCAACCGGACGACCACATTTATAGTGACTGGATTAACGGCGGCATTCGACGGCATCCTTGGTCGCCCAACTACTCACGCCTTCCGCCTAATCCCCTCGTCATACTTCCAATTTGTGCTTTTCTAGTCTCCACACGAAGTAGGAATAGTACACGGGGATCATGCTGCCAAGTGCGAGCTCCTTAGGATTGACCTAGAGCGGTCCATGAAGCCAAAGCCCCCTAGGCCACAGAAATGGGGGAAGAAAAGAAACCAAGTCCAGGCAATCTAGTAGAAGATAATTCCAGCTGATTTGCCAGCGACTTTAGGACTATAGCTAGGCCCTTTAGCCAAGGCCATACAAATGTATCCTAACGACACTACCAAGCTCGTCCTGGTCGAAGCGGACCTTGATCCCTCTGAGGTGCAAGAGTTGCTGCTCCTGCTTTAGGCCAACGCAAACATTTTCGCTTGATTCACCAACGACCTGCTCGAAGTAAACCCGTCCTTGATCTAGCACCATCTGAACATCCAAACAGGCACCCGCGTGGTCAAGAAGGTGCATCGGCACAAATCAGCTGAGCAATGGCAAGCGGTTGAAGCCGAAGTCCAAAAGCTCCTGGAAATAGGATTCATCAAAGAATCCCTGTACCTAGCATGGCACTCTAACGTGGTAATGGTGAAGAAAGCCAATGGCTAATAGTGCATGTGTGTAGACTTTACCAACCTCAATGAAGCATGCCTAAAGGATGAGTTCCCCCTACCAAGGGGGGACACCTGGTGGACTCCTATAGCGGACAATCCCACATGTCCTTCCTGGACACCTAAAGTAAGTACCACCAAATCAGCCTCACTCCAACAAACTAACCTCACCCCTCCTTCATTACCGATAGGGGGCCTGTTTTAGTATAGAGTCTTGCCCTTTGGCTTGAAAAATGCTAAATCAACCTACCAGTGCCTTGTAAATATGGCTTTCTCAAAAAATAATAAGACAATCATTTGAGATGTACATAAATGATATGCTTGTAAGGGGATCCAATTTGCTTCAACACTTAGAATATTTGGTAGAGGTATTCCTGATTCTAAGGAACACCCGCCTTCACTTGAACCCTGACAAGTATACCTTTGGGGTCTCAGCCAGCAAGTTTTTAGGATTCTTAGTCTCGAATCAAGAAATCGAAGCCAACCCGAACAAGATCTAGGCAATCAAAGACCTGCAATCGCCAAGCACCTTGAAAGGAATGCAATCGTTAGTCAGCAAGATCGCCTCGTTAGGTTGATTCTTGTCTCAATCTTTCGACAAATGCCTCCTTTTCTTCGAGTGCATGAAAAGCGGCAAAGGCTATACTATAGCCCACTGAACCCCTCACTACCAGAAGGCCTTAGAGGAAGTCCAAGCCGTGCTCCGAAGTCCCCCCATTTTAACGGCTCTCCAACTCAAGGAGATCCTTTCACTATACTTGGTGACGTCCCTGTCTGCCATTAGCGTCGTTCTAGTCGGCGACTGGGAGGGGGCGAGAGACACAGCGACCTATATACTTCGTCAGCAAAACCTATCAAGGCGCAGAAGCTAAGTATACGGTCGTTGAGAAACTAGGGCTATCTATGGTCACTGCAGCCAGGAAGCTATGCCCATACTTCCAAGCCCACACTATAATGGTCCTGCCAGACTACCCCCTGCAGCGAATGTAACATAAGCCCACGAGGTCTACACGACAGATCAAATGGTCTATGGAGTTGGTGAAATTCGGCGTGAAGTACCAGCCAATGAGAGCCATCAAAGGACAAGTCCTAGCAAATTTTGTGGCGGAATTCACAAACCCGAATGCCTCCCTCACGCTCCCCTGGCAGCTATATGTTGACAGCTTGTGTATGACAGTTGGGTCTGGGGACAGGATAACTTTGACCACCCCAGACGACATTACCCACAAGTACGCGATCAAATTGGACTTCCCTACATCTAATAACCAGGGGGAGTACGAGACCATGATGGCAGGCATCTAGGTAGCTAATTCACAGGAGTTGGCTCGTTGGAGATTTACACGGACTCTCAGCTGGTCTCCAACCAAATAAATGGTGAATAGCAAGCTCGAGTTTCAAACAAGATCCTATATTCTGACAAGGTCTGAGAGGAGTTGGCGAACTTTAAGACAGTTTCAATCAGGCGGGTGCCTAGAGTAGACAATCCCCTGGCAAACATGTTGCCAAACTCACCGCTATCATCCCTCTAGGACAAGAGGAAGATATTTGCCTCCAGACCCTAAAAGAGCCAACTGTACTTGCTCCCAAGATGTTCGCGATAGAGCAGTCCATCTCTTGGATGACGCCTATCATTACCTATCTGAACTCAGGTGAGCTACCCCCGAGGGAACTGCGGCCCAGGGCCTTCCACTTGAAAGCCTCAAGGTACACCTTGATAGAGGGGCAACTGTACAAGTGGAGGTATTCCACACCCCTGTTGTGTTACCTAACAAAAGAGGAAGTAACCCAGGCCCTTTGAGATGCCCACGGAGGCGTGTGCAGAAATCACGAATGGTATAAGGTACTTTTGACCCGACTATTCCAGGTGAGCTACTTCTGGCCCCAAATGAAGCAACACTGCAAGAACTTCATGCACAAGTGTGACAAGTGCCAGGGGTTCGCTACCTTGCACCACTTACCGCCTGGAAAGTTAGTGCCTGTGATGTCATCCATCACCTTTGCAAAATGGGACATGGACTTCATGGGCCCTTTCCCACTAGCCACATCTCAGAAGCGGTTCATACTAGTGGCTATTGATTACTTCTCCAAATGAGTTGAAGCTGAGACCATAGTCAACCTAACAATTGATAGAGTTATCTCCTTCGACCGCAAAAGCATTATAGCTCGATATGGGATACCCCACTACATTGTCACAGACAATGGCACCCAGTTTGCCAGCAAAAAATTCGAGGAATTTTGCACCAACTAGGATATCCGCCTATACTTTACGACTATGGGACATCCCCAAGAAAACGAACAAGTAGAAGTGACCAACCGCACCATCATTTAAGCGTTAAAACGCCGGCTAAATTCAGCCAAAGGGAGATGGCGAATGAGCTACCGGACATGCTTTGGGGCTACAGGACTTGCCAAAGGATTTCCACGGGCCACACACCATCCAGCTTGGTATACGGCATGGAAGCCCGGCTGCCTATCAAAACTGTCCTCCCCACTTACATGACACAACTCTATGACCCCGCCACCAATAATGACCAAGTTCACCTACCCTTAAACCTTATGGATGAGCTAAGAGATCAAGCATTAGAGCATCGCTCAAACATAAAGAAGCAACTGCTGCCACCTATAATAGGTTGATTCGTAAGCGAACATTCTCCCAAGGAGACTTAGTCCTACGCAAGTGCAGAGTCTCCATGCCAAGTCAATCAGGCAGGAAATTAGATGCACACTGAGAAGGGCCTTATAAGATTCGAAAAGACAATCCTGGAGACTTCTACGAATTACAGACCCTAGGTGGCAAAAGCATCCCCCGCACTTGGCATGCGAGCAACATACGTTTGTACCATGTATAAACACAAACAAGTAATAAAGATAAAAATTTTCTTTCATTCAAAAAGAGTATTGCCTGTTACATCTTTAAAAAAAGGGGAAAATATAACAAGACCACTCCGAAAGTAAGTGCCTTCACTCCCGATCTTAGAAGATGTCTGCCCCAGGCATTTTGGGCGACGACGAGGCGATGCAAGGAGAATTGCTTGGACGAACTGGTGATCCTGTAGGCCCTGTTGAATCCAACTTGGGCACCTCCTCCTTAAGGACCGAGCTTCCCGACTAGCTTGAGGCTCTAGCTCCGCCTCCTGCCCAAGCGGTTCTATAAGAGCCTTATCCACAACATGACCATCAGCTTTTTGACGGTCATGCTTAGATAAGAGCTGGTCCATAGACCAGCCACATAGTTGCTCCATAGAGGTATGCTTGCCTTCCAACAGGGCCTGCACCATCACCAGGTTGTGCTTGCTCACCTCCCTCGACAAGGCCTCCCAATTCTTCTCTATGGAAGGGTCAGTGACGAAGAACCTCATCACCACGTTAGGATCGAGCCTCGGCTGGCCAACCCTCTCCAACTCGCGTATAGCCTTGCCTCGGTCCTTCGCGAGTTGCTAAGCCTTGCCAAGGTCAGCCTTTAGCCCCTCCTCACTTACCGACACCTCGGCAAGTTTGTCAATAGCCGTGCTCAAGTGAACGCGCTCTTCCTCAAGGGCTGCTTTATAGCCCTCTACCATCAAAGAGTGCTCAACCCTTAGCACCTTCACTTCCTCCTTCAAAGAGAGGATGTTGGTGCAAGAAGTCTGCAAGCGCTCGGCTAAGCCTTGCAAAGCCACGACTTCAGTCTTGTGGGCTCCAATAAGGCTTTCCTTCAGCCTCTCGCCCTGGGTGGTGATTCCCCTCAAAGCCTTCCGAGCCTTCTTCGACTCCTCCTCTAGCCAGGAGACTTGGTGGGTCATCTGCTGCTATGACTACAGCTGAAGAAGAGCATCCTCCGCTCTGTTCTCTACCTTCTCTCGAGCGGCAAGCGCCTCCTCCACATGGCAGCAAAGTCGTGTTGCTCTGCCCTAGCCATCACAACCCACTTCGCGGTCATCTTGACTGCTCCAGAAGACTCGCCAGGCCCAACGGTGCTGGCAGGAGCACCACCTCAAGGAACAAAGGTTGTCCCTAGAAGCTCCACCTGCTCACAACTAGGGGCAGACGTATATTACAAAAAAAAATCATTTCAAAAGGATAAGTAAAGGGGAAAATGAGGCAAGGCTTACCGCTCGGAGGCAATAGTAGAACACATGATTCAGGTGCATGCCCCCTAATCAGGAGGTGGCCTAAGAGATGGCATCCTCCAAATGCTGGATGAGTTGCCTCTTCACGGCAAGCCACTCGTCCGAACCACTGGACCCCCCAAGATTGCTAGCTAGGATTGGGACTACCTGGCCAGGTACAGTCCCAATGTTGGCGGCTTCCAAAATGGATCCCTTGGTAGATCCAACCGTTCGCCCAATCATCCTAGGCCCTCCTTTGCTCGAAGGGTCCACTGGCACCCTTATCCTCGTCAAGCTCCACCTATAGTGGGGTCGCGCGAAAATGCTCCCCTAAGGAAGCCCCCAATCACGGCCACCTCCTGCGCAAACTTAGAGAAGGCGCTAGCTGGCTCAAATGCGACAGTGGACACACATCTCCTGAAGGAGCCTTCTCAGTGCAGTGGCAGGTGGAGAGACGAGGTCGACAGACACCTCTAGTGGCCCATGCGAGTTTGACAGGGTAGGCGAATCCACTGGGGCAACCCCCACTTCAACCCCACTCAAACTCTCACGAGTAGACGATGATGGCTAAACATCCCCTGACCCCTCTTTGGGCGCTTAAGAGGGGTCTCCACCTTCTCCTCGCTCCCCTTCGCCACCTTCCTCTTGGGCTCCTTGGAGCGAGAGGACTAACTTCCCTCTTTCCACTCAATGGACCTCTCCTCTCCCCGATGCGATCAGTGTTGAGAGGAACTGCTGCCTCACCAGCTTGGAGTGTCCAATCGAGAAAACTAGCTAAAAGCTACAAAGAAACAACGGAGTTATCATGCCATTAAGTAACGAGTAAAGGGGGATATGCATTCTATAGCTACCTCCTCCTTCCTACTTACATGTCATGGTATACGAATCTGCGACCCACCATAAAGTTGCCTGGATGTCTTCCCGCTTGAGCTCCGAGTGGGCAGTTGGCCCAAATTCAACAATCCTATCGGCATCCACTCGAGCAAGTGGGTCAAGCTCCTCAGGCTTAGGCGATAGGTCCCTATCAAACGGACCTTTCCAGGTATACAGGACTCCATGATCCTCTACAAGGACAAAGAAAAAATGGCGGTCTTGCCCTTTCAAACTATCGAGCAAGTCAACTATACGGTATTTGGTGTGCCGATTGTACAGTGTATAGGTACCAGACGAGGGTTTCCCCTTCTTGACCTTGGAGGGCATGAGTCCAAAAAGCAAGCGAAATAAGCCTAGGCGGCAGACAATCCGCAAATGAAAACAAATGACAGTAAAATCATTCAACACTAGCCAACAATTCAGGCTAAGGTGAGAATGGGCCAGGTGGTAGTAAACAAGAAATGAGCATAAGAAGGGGTTCAAGGGAATCCGAACACGATATTCAAAGGCATATTTACATATAATGAATGAGTCCTTAGACATGTTTGAGCATAGGCGGGTCTACAACCCGTAGGGGTGGAATGGAACTCCGTCGAGTAAGTACTCACTCAAAAATGCCTTAATGGCGTAACAACTACGAAAGTCGGAAGCAAAGGTATAAAGCTCTCTCGTCTCAGGCGAGATACCGGACGAAGACGAGGACATACCTTTGCCTACAAGTCCAGACATCGTGAATAGTGTCTCGACACATGCCGGAAAAACGAGCTCCCAAATGACACCTCCTCGCGCTTCGCCTGAGCAAGAAGGCTTCGCACCACCAATAGAGAGCACTTGCTAAGGGACAAGTGGGGCATTTACTATACTCCACACCCCCTATTTATAACCCTCATATCAGGCGATTCCCCCCTTGCGGGGTGCGAGTTTCAAAAAAACAAATCTCGCCGTATCGACGAGGATTTCAAAAGATACCCCTTTAAGGCAAGGACACATCGGCAATCGTTACCGACATTTAATTCCCGCAAGTGTGTATCTCGCACGGCAATAATACTGATCACATCCCTATCAAGTGCGGTATTATAAGCATTAAAGCCTAATCATGACATCAAGTAATGTCGATCTTATTAAATAACAAGACAAAATTTAAATCCCAGAGTAATTGGCCATTACTCACGGCAATCGAACAGGTGGATTTCACCTCCTACTGCCTCCTAAGGCCAACAATACAACACACGGACGAGCCTTACATCGCCTCCTAAGGCTGGCAATACACCAAGCAGACACGCCTTATGCCGCCTCCTAAGGCCAGCAATACGCCTTTCAGTGAACACGCCTCTTAAGGTCAGTGGAAATATAGGGAAATATGCCTCCAGCCACCTCTTAAGGATGACAGCACACCAGGTAAACACATCTGAAGCCACCTCTTAAGTTCGGGCAACATAACAGGCGAATGCGCCTTTCATCGCCTCTTAAGACCGACAAACAAAATGGGTGTCCATGACCCCCTTGTTGGCAAACCCACCTCTTTAAGAGTCACCTCTCCAAAGACGGCGACACCAAAGCTGCCTCAACCACTCAAAATTGCAAATCCCGCTCCATAACAAATGCTCCCCTGCTTAAACAAACAAACCGGGGCACCATTTGGGGGCATTACCTATCGTAGAGTTTTACCACTACAGTTACTCTCTCAGCAAGCATCTACTAGCTAGAGAATAAGGGGCATATGATGAGGGGCAAAAAAAGCCCTAGAATTTAAAACCCGCGAAAAGCCCAACAAGAGAGATCTAACTGACCTACACATAGAAAGGCTCAAATACAGGCAGGTCCGAGAATCCGACCTGCCTACACCAGGAAAGGCTCGAATACAAGCGGATCCGAGAATACGACCCGCCTACACCAGGAAAGGCTCGAATACAGGCGGAACCCAACCCACCCAAGGATCCGACGGTGACTACTCACAATAAGACGGCGAAAAAAGTCCAACACGGTCATGCCCTCAATAAATGGTGTCACGGTCACCGTAATTAATAAGCTGACAACATTCATACCTTGGCAACGGGCATATCCAATCAGAAGATCTCGCAAAAGAACTGATCCCAGCATTATAAATAGCGAAGAAAGGCCCTCGAGGCCATCTCTCAGGCAATTCGACAGAGAGAGAGATTGTATTCTTGTTCTTTACTAGTGCATATTCGGGAGCATCACCCTTCCCCCAAACAATCCTCCTGTCTCTATGTGACTGCTTGATTTGTTGAGTCGGACCCTTCGATCACTTAGGAGGTCCGATCACTGAGGCATCACAGAAGTGTAAGAAATCTGATATGGAGATCAATTTTATGCATAAAAAATTGATCAATAAAAAAATAAACTCTGATTTTAGAATCATATGTGAAGGAACTAATTTTTTCCTATTTCGGTGTCCCACAAGATAGAGATTATACCTTCATAGGTGGTGTAGTATAGCACTACATGTACAGTGCCTCCCACAATAAGTTTCGATGTAGTAGGGATCCTTCCTCTCGATAGGTTGATGAGACTTATAGCATTAAGAACAATAAATCCATGTGCATCCACAAACTCTTCATGAATTTGGAAGATGGCGGTTGTGCTCTAATGAGAGACTCATCATAGCTCGTAATTATCACTCATTAACTAATTTCCCTAGTTAATTAACCAAAAATACCTTAATTACATGGTTAATTATACTATAGGGGTTAAAACACTGAAGACTTGCAAATAATGTGGACTCAATTAATAATCATTTATCTGTATATTTAGTATTTAAACTAAATTAATTTTAAGACCTAGTACTAAATTAACCTAATTAAATTGATCATTTAAACAAATATATCCAAAAAGGGAAAAAATGTAATTTTAAGGCATAAATATAATATTTACTTAATTTATAATAATCTATAAAAAGTTGAAAAGAAATAAATTAAAATAAGCCTTAAAAACTCACTATTTACGTTTAGGTCCTTAGCTTTCATATCAATCGAGTCCTTTATATTTACAATCTGATCCTTTTATTACATTTATGCCCCTGTTTACATCTTCTTCACCGTCTTCTTTATCTTCATCTTTGCTTCCATACCGCTGATTCACCATCGATCCTACATCATTTAGCCATCGCCATTGCCACCAGCCCTAAGTTCACCACCATCTTCACATCCGACGGGCCAGATTTGTCTCTAATTCTATTTAGACTAGGTGATTAACCTCCCCGACGTCGGAGAAGACATCGGAGGTTACATCGAACCTAGATGCTTTTTCGTCAAGGTACAACCCCCAGGACCATCGTCGCCACCTATAAATAGACCATAGGACCTTTGATCGAGGTTAGCAAACCCCTTTCCCCCATTCCCATTGCGGTCGTCATTAGGTCTTTGTCCTAACTCCAGCATCTCCTACCTCCCTTTCTCGAGCGCTACCGCTGAGGAGCGTTGTCTCCCTCACCTCCTCTGCCTCTCCTCCGCCCTACCAACAGCATTGGAGCGCCGCACAGCTGTGATCCTCTCCGCTTCGCTCGCTCGGAGATTCTACTCTCAACTACTCTAATTTTGATCTTGTCTTCACCCTACCACCGGGGAATGCCCTCACCTCCCTCGTCCAGGTAATCGTAGGTAACCTTAGATTTTAGCATAGTTTAGATTAGAGTAGATATTTTGGTATATTAGCATTGTTTACATGCCAATTTGATTTCTTCTTCTCCGACTCTAATGAGTTCTTCGAGCCCGGTCGGAGCTCTATTTTGTCTTCTGAATACACATATAACCTTCTTCACTAGTTCATGATCATTTCTAGTTCCTTAATTGTATGATTTATCAGCTTATCCGCCGAAGCCACTCCACACTCGCCGAAGCACCTCTGCTGTTCAAGGCGGAGGTCTCTGGCCTAATTCACATTCAATAGGGACCCTTCATTCCCTTTACATCACATTAGGGCCCCGATCTACTCTTCAATTTCACCTATAGCCACCTATACAAAAAACACCTAATTCACTCTCAACTTCTGAGCTCGCTGTCAATGGCGAGCTTAGAGGAGTTGAAACACCTAGTCAATCACAGACACACCATCACCCCACCTCCCTGACCATTTCCCCTCACTAAATTGAGGGGGAGAGTAGTTCTTGAGTTCATGTGAACTCAAAATAAGTTTTTATTGGTTTCCTCGATAAATCTTTGTATCAGATCATTCACTTGTTTAATTGAGATTTTCTTGAGGGTTTGTACGACCTCAGGAAGCTTTTAAAATCCTCCACGATTTGTTTCATGGAGATTTATTCTCCAATGTGTAAAATCAATACTCACCGGAGCTCCAATGAGCTCCCGCGAGTCAAACTTTAGTCTCAGCCTTTGATACTGCCTGAGAAGCTCTAGATCGATTCAAATTGATATCAGGATTAATTCCAGGCAATTACACTTGTGTTTTGATGATTGTGTCTCCACAATGATCATTGTCTTCTCCAACTCCGGCGAAGTTGGGGAGATATGTCTGATGGAGTTTAGATTCTAGGAATTGATCCATAAGCATGTGCAGAATTTGTAAAATCCATGAACACATTCAAGTAGGTTTGAGGATCTCTGGAATGATCTGTCGACGACACCACCTTCTGAGCTCAAGCGATGAAACCTGAACACACTGTTGGAGCTCTAAAAATTCAATTTTAAACTTCTAAATCAATTCTTAGAGTTGATTTGAATATGTCTAGAAATTTAATTTGATTAGAGAAGCGTTATATTAGAAAGTCAACTCCTAAGCTTCTCTAGTCAACTAGGAATTGTACTTGAGGAATTCAAGCTTGAATATATGATTTAAATGATTGATTGAGTTTCTAAGATGATTTAGAATCATTTGAAACTAGTTTAATGGTGTTTTATTGAGTTCTTATTATGATTTGAGTTTCTGTATAGTTTGGGTTTTAAAAGGAACCCAACACGGTTTCTTGTGCATTTGATGAGATTCAAGCTCAAATCCTGCCCAGATCAATCGTTTACAGCATGTTGAATTGATTCAAATCCTTTCTAACAATCCTGATTTATCTTCTAGGCTGATTCAAATCTTGAATCAGTGTTCTGCACCTTACACTTGAAGCTCTTAAGCTTTCGAGATTTCTGAAGCTCTTACCTACTCTTTTCTTCCTCAATTCAGTGCGAAACGATCCTCTAAAGCTTTCCAGAACACTCAATTGAGAGCTTGTCATCATCTGCAGGTCAAAAGACTTGATTACACTCTTTGCAGCACATTCCAGCTATGGTGACAGAGCCTTGTTCATCCTATGATTTCATGGATCAAATATGATCCAAATATCAAATTGACTCTCTCAATCGAGAGAGGATCTAAATAGCTTTCTATCGAGCTCTTTTATGCTCTATTTGGTCCACTGAGTCGACCGGAATCTTCATTTGAAGATCTGGCTTAAAGGAGTTGCATGAAGGATGGAGGGTTGATTATAGTCCCACATCGGGAAGACACAGACACTTGCACAGGTATAAAAGCAAAAGAGCGCTGAGACCACTTGGTCATCAGTGCAAGGCGCAGTTATGAACATCTGATCTCTTGTGAGCGCGTGCGTGCACAAGCATGTGCGTGTGTGCGCACCTGTGTGTGCGTGGGCCCGGGTGGGCGAAAGCGAGTTTGTGGGCCTATTGGGCCTAATACAGTGGAAATGAAAAAAGGGTAAAATCCACCCTAATCTAATTAGGCTCAGGCCTTGAGTAGGGTCTGGTCTCGCCCCTAGTGGGAGCTGTATATCCCCGAAAGAGGCTTGAGCCACCAATTAACCCAATTTTTAGTTAAGTGATTAAACATGGATTAAGGGATTAAAAATTTGGTTAAGTGTGGAGATGTATTGCATAGTAAGAGTTGAATTAAAGGAAAGAAATGAGAGTGCACAGTAGAAGTAAGAGAGAGAAGCACAACAAAGAAAGCACAGTGAAAAGAGGGATTCATGCAAAAAAGTTAAATATGTAGAGAAGAAAAGAGAGAGAAGCACAACAAAGAAAGGGAGAGGGCATAAGAAGAGAATTGAAAATTAAAAAGAAAAGAAGAGAGTGAGGCATCTTAATTATAATCAGAAGTTCAATTTCTACTTTTAAGTCGCCTAGTGGACTTAATGGATGTCTGATAACCAAAGGCTAAAAGCTAATTAAAGAGATTAAGTGTTGATGAGCTTCATTTTAATAAAGGCATTTGTACTTAGTTGTAAACATTCTTTCATGCCTTATATTTTGTAAACATTTATAATCAATATTTCTTTTCATGCTATTCATTGTAAAATCATTCATGTATTTTTCTTATATTAATGGAATAGTTGCAAGTTTTCATTGTTGAATTTTGTGTGCAATTATTCATATGCTTAACATATTACTTAATTATAGATTTAATTAATCAATTTATTAATTAATTATGCATTAGAATAAAAATGGTGAATTAAACGACATTTATATCTCCTAGTGAACAACCTGGACTCAACCAGTTAAAAAGAAATAAAATCTAAAATGTTAGGTTACCATGATCCTATACTACAATTAATGATAATAACTTAATGATTCAAGTTAACCTAAGTCCATTCTTTACATAATTAATTAAGATTAATAACCTTAATTAATTGTGTTGAGAATTGAATGATCACTCCTCAAACTACATGATCTTTTGATGGTCAGAAGATCATCTCAGAACTCACGCAAAAAATGAACATCCAGAGGATTGACTAGACTCATAAGCGGGCTTCTTCTAAATGTCTAGAAGACTTGTTAGACATCTAGACAGGCTCCTAAACTTTCTATGAAGTCCCTGGACGTCCAAACTTGAAGAAGAAGAAGAAGAGAAGTTGTAGCATGAACTCTCTCTTCTCTATCTCTCTCACGAGGATTGGTTCGCGTTATATTTGTTAGGGTTCCCTCCCACACCTTTGGGACATATTTATAAGGAATCAACTAATTCTAATATGGTGGGGCCTGTGGAATCAAATCCAACAAGTGGGATCAATTCCTACTTGATTATTTGTAGTTTGGTTGTTCTATCCAAATACTCAATTGGGTTTTAGTATCCAAAATATATTTTAGTTTCTTTCCAAATAGTTTGGATCAAGACCTAACATTTTAGGTTCAATTAAATATTAAATCAAATACTATGTAGCTCCTTAAATAATACTTGATTTTGTCTTCAAGTAGGAAACCATTGAAATCATTTTCATCATTACACCAATAGTAAAGCATTTAGGATACGTGATTTATGGCACTATGCCTCCATTAGGTATTCCAAATGCCTATGAATCCTTCACATTGGAGGATAATATTCCCATCAGATAGCGACCATCTCTCCTTGGGTTATATTATTTCTAACACCTCTTTGTATCATTGGGATGAGAAAGAAGACCAGCTTCATTATCAAAGGACAGTCTTCTTTTCTTTCATGCTTGATTCTAACTAGGACTCTACAATCATATGTGGAATTAATCTTTCCCAATATAATTAGAGCGAGTTCATTCTTCCAATCTTCTACATACAACTGTGAAGTAGGTTTGTGTGATTCCTTTGAAAGATAATGATAACTCTACATTCAAAGATGATAATTCCATCAACAGGGGTTAGTTTTGAGGATATATGCGCACTAATAATATGTCATGATGGGCATAGGAGCACTGCATTGCGCTTTAAGATTGCTTATAAATGAATGTTTAATGGCCATATGTAAAAGTGCATGATGAAACAGGCCTCAAATGAGCAATCGGACAGCATGAATGTATTTAGATCGACGAATCTAGTCCAACGAACTCGAAATCACTCAAATTCGACATCCGAAGCTCCCTCAACTAGCCTAAGAAGTTCTGGCCGTGGATCTAAGGATCAACGGCCCATAGGTGGCCATGTGGTAGCATCCAACGCACCCTCACTTGCATCGCACCCCCGGCTTCATCGCGCACAGCAACTTTAATCCGTTCAATCTGCCGATCGGACAACTGAGAATCCATGACCCTCGCCCGCACGAACTCCTCACCCGCGCACCCTCGTGACCTCAGCTTCAAATCCTCAATGGTCGACGTCTCCCCGTGCCCGACCTCACTTTCACCGAGAGCAACGCACACAGCATGCTGGTCCGTGCCTCACCCGCAAGCGATGAACGCAGGTTCGAGCCGCGGCGGGATCCAATTGGCAGCAGGAGCGTGCGTGGATGAAATTCGGCCTCTGATGCAAAAGCCAACGGCAAGGATCGCGCCATGTAGCGTAGTGGATGCGCATGGATGCTCACGCGTGCGATGAATAAGCACAATCCTAAGCGCACGCTCACGCAAAGTCTCAATTGTCTGATCTTTGATCGGAAGGTGCATAGCGAACGCACGCGGATCGCGGGCACAGTGTGAGAAGAAGAAGAACGCGCGCGCGTGCTTGGACCGACGAGTGGAGGCCTTCAGCAACGTTTTTGGAAGGGGTTTAGCAATGTCCAGGACGTCGCTAAACTCCCTTACCTCAATTAGAAGCCTGTTTCTCCTATTTAAACCCCCTTTAACCACCTCATTGGAGGCATTGAATACACACACCTTCCACCATACTCCTAGCTCCTTCCTAGCTTCACCAAGCATACCTCACACTCGCCGGAGTTGTTAAGCCGTCGACGGAGCCCTCCACCGCCGTGGACGCCTTGCCTTCTCCTCTCTCTCTCTTTACCCTAGTTTCATATTGCTTTTGTTTAAACTTTGTCATTGTTGTATTTGCAAACAAACTCAACTTACATGCTAAATGCTAATGTTGATGTTGTTTCTTACATAGCTCTCACTTTTTGCAAATGAATGTCGTGATTTGAAGAAAATTTCTAACCCTACTCTCTCTCTCTATCTCTCTCACTCTCTTTCTCGTTTTCACGCAACCAAACCAAACTTCATGTGACAACTAAAAGCAACAAAGTAGTCCGACTTTACGCCTCCTTGTGTTCGACACTTAGACTCACCAAATCCACATTCTAGATTAAAACTGACATCGCAAATGCATGCTATAATGATACAATTAAACAACCACATCCCGTGGTCGCCAGTTTTTGGCGCCATTACTGGCGAGGCAACGGATTTCTTTTGTTGCTTTCATCTCGCATTCATATTCACATCATCTAACTTATTTTCTCCCTCTACTTGATTGATTGCAGGAACAAGATGCGTGGGCGGCGAAGGAGCGCAATTCGCAACAGTAGAGATGGAGTAAAGAGCGGCGAAGACCAGTTGTGAGAACCACTCCACCCTTTAGTTGTTTGCATGCTTTAAAAAAAGGAAAAATATAAATAAAATATAAATAAAAATTTGGCGTGGTGAATGACTACTTAACCCACATTCCAAACTCATCACCCAACAAAAAAAAATATAGACCCTAACATTCCTAAGGAGATAATCTTTTTGAGTGTTCTTCTTTCTCTTGAGTGGTGTTTGCGAAGCCGCCGTGATTTGACTTGGGCCGCACCACTCACCATAACTAAAATAAACTCACTAGATAGAACTGCATGAACACTAGGGTGAACTCATTAGAGTTGCTTTTCTAGGGCCACATCACTCTAAAGGAAATCAACTTTCGCCCGTTGCATGTAAAAACTTTGTGTGCCCACTTGAACCTTGTCTAAAAACACTAAGTCACTCCAACCCTAAAAGGCACTAAAGTAAGGATAAACATTAAAAGACACCACACCTTAAAATCCTTGCTTGAGAACCATGTCTTTTTAAGTGCACACATGCTCGAATCGATAAACTAAGAGGCACAACACCAATCAATGCCTCATCACATATCTTGAGCACAAGCACAAGCCTAGCCCCTCATTAAAATGGAGTAGACGTGCCCTAGGCAGGACTGGTTTAAGTCTTGGAGGTGTGATTTGGTTTGCTGGGCATTCAGCCTTCATTCCCTTCGTGGAATCTGGTGTCTAGGCTACGAGGAAGTGTCAAACGGCCGCGGTTGTGGGGTCTACGGAACCGGCAGTGAAAGCCAAAGGAAGAACCTTCCCTTCAACCCCCTCGTAATCAACCTGGCCAGATTAACATTGGGAAGGACAATTAAGTGCTTACAGGCTTGATCATTTCCTCTGAGGCTTCTAGGTCACCTAAGGAATACACTGTAAGGACTAGACTTGTCTGCTTGTTTGTACACACACTTCCTGCATATGTTTCTCTCTGCATCCCTCTCCGTTCTTCCATAGTGTATGCATGGGAGACGATCACTGCATCCCGAGTTGTTTGTTTTAGATAGGGAAATCAAGAGGAGACTCGATTTTACACAAGAAATGGCTGAACCAAGAATTAATGAAGTTGAGGACCAACCCCCACCCATTGCTATGGCCATCATTAAAGCCCAGATCTCTACCAACCACCAACTACAACAACAACAGATCCAAACCATCATGCAAGCCATACACAGATTGCAAAACCCTCAAGGACAACCCCCATTGAACCCACCTAACCCACCACAACCTCCGGAGGGCCAACCTGGGCCCCTTCGCAACTTTTACGATCCGTCTGCTATTAGGATTGAACCCCATCTTAGGGTCCTCGAAGGGGGAGATGATTTTGAGCTGAAACCTAATGTCCTGAGCCTGATTCAGAGCTACTTTCATGGGAGCTCAAATGAGGACCCCTTCCAACACCTAGAGGACCTTGACCGGATTGCCAGAACTATGAAACCCAAGAACATCAACCTAGATATTGTTTTGATTAAGATGTTCCCTTTCTCCCTAAAAGACAAGGCATCTCACTGGCTTAGAACCTTAGGGAGACCCATCTTCACCTGGGAGGAGTTGAGGCATGCATTTCTGAAGAAATTTTTCCTCATAGGCAAAACCAATGCCCTCAGAAGAGCCATTACAACATTTACACTCCAAGGTTGGGAACAATTCCATGAGGCGTGGGAGTGATTTAATGAATTATTGAGGAAATGCCCAAACCATGAGGTTCCAAGGTGGCAATTAGCCCAGATCTTCTACCATGGTCTGGATAGCAACCTTAGGAACTTTGTTGATGTCTCATGTGGAGTCAACTTTTTGAATAAAGATGAGGAGAGCGCATTCGAACTCTTTGAGTCCATGAGTGAGAATTTGCTCAGCAATGCCTCCATAACCCAGTTTAATCGATCCAGTCAACCTCACGGTGGGATCTATGAGGTGCAAGCAAATTCTAGAATGGCTGACATGGACATTATATCCAAAAAGTTGGATCGAGTTGAATCAGTGGACAAAAAGATCAATGAGTTGCTAAACCAGACCAGGAACCCGCTACAGACCCTCCCCCTAGCAAAGGCAACTCACAATGTAGACTTAGCACAGCCAATGAGCCAAATGCACCTGGAACTGAAATTGCACTAGAGGGGGGGGTGAGATCAGCGTGACGTAAAAAACGCGGAATTGAAAAAATACCAATCTCATAAAATAGACAAACACACAATGTACACAATTATTTTTTGGTGGAAACCCAAAAGGGGTGAAAACCACCACCTAACCCTCTCGAGTTTGGATTTTCCGATCAACCAAGTTGATCAAATCAACTAAACGAATCACTTTAAACGAGGGTGATTTAACCTCAATTACAACCACGCTACATGTGCGAGGGTAGCGTTCATCAACCCCTTCTATTCACGAGAAAGATTTTGTCCCTCGAAAGAGACAGGAATTCGCAAAGCGAATACCCAACGAAATAACAAAGATAAAATAACAAATAATCCTATAAAGCCAACAAAGTAATTTTTAACCTAAGCATCTATAGGAATTAGGAAACTCCCATTTGCAAAGAGTGCGTCGAATCGATGACGCGGGTGCGTGAGTCACGCGACGGCACAATGTCGCTCTCGTGAACTACGGCGAGAGAGCGGGTGCACAAGGACTTGATGCTCTCAAGATGTAGAACTTGAGCTTGGAGAGCAAGGGCTTTTCTTGGACACAAAAGAGTGAGAAAGTGTATCTAGGTGTCTTTTTGGTGTCTCTAGGTGTGTCTTGTGTGTCTTGGTATGCAAGAGGTTCCTCTCTATTTATAGAGGCCTTAGGAAAGCTTTGGAAGGCTTTGGAAAGCTTCCATAGCCGTTGGGAGCAAAGCCCAAGAGAATCAGGCCGAAATCAGGAACAATGATTGCACTGACAGGGTTATCAGACGTCTGATCCTAGCATCAGACGTCTGTAAGATCACTTTAGGACGTTTAAAAAAAAGGTCAAATGTCTGATTTTGGGCTGGTCTCTTCCTGACTTGGATCAGATCTAAACAGGGTTCTAGCGCAAGTCCATCAGACGACATACAGGACGTCTCGCACTATGTCTGGACATCTGGAAACCTACTTTTTCGTGGGAATGGATTTCCAAGAGAGTGCAACGGCTAGAAAATCTCTGAGAAGAGATTTTGGGTCAGCCGAAGCAAAATGGTCATTTATCTGACGTCTGGAAAGGCCTAAGGACGTCTGATAAGGCTCTAACGGTCACATCCTTGAGTGTTTGCTGAGCCAGCCAACGGTCCACTACATGGACGTCTGGCAAAGTCATCAGACGTCTGGTCTAAGGTCTGGACGTCTGATTTTCATTAGACAGAACTTCTACGTCCAGGCTAATTGTTATCAGACGTCTGAATCAACAGTCAGACGTCTTATAATACATTATCAGACGTCTGATTTTGGAATTAGACGTCTGGAAATGCTGTTTGAACCCTATATTGGTTTTCTAAGTTCTCTACAGAAAACCTAAGTATCCTAGGGTTGTGCCGGTGTTCCTAGGACTACTGTTAGGGTACTTTGAGGCTCTTTAACAAGAATCTAAGTAACAAAAATAAAGAGCAACAAAAGAAACGAAAAATACAAAGAGTACAAGAGAAGGAAATCTATCCAATTCTTCATCTCCTTCCTTCTTCAATCTATCGCTCCTCGCGAATCTCCTCTGTTTTCCATCAAGCTCCTCCAATCCATCCTGGATGCGAGCTCGAATTCCGTCTGGTCATGTCTCCATTTGCAATTTGCCTGAAATCTAAGACTTCAAGTGCAAATGTTAAATGACACGTGTTTTGTTATCATCAAAACAAATGATCGTGGTGCTCTGGCACCAACAGGAACAACCCTGACCATGTTCCAGGGAGGGACTTTTGCTCCCTCAACCCCTAATTACTCACTTCCCTCCCCCTCAGCACCTCTATCTTTGAAGATGTCCAAGTTATCCAAGGTTATTCCAAACCTGACCCCTTCTCCAATACCTACAACGTCGAATGGCGTAATTACCCGAATTTCTCTTGGACTAACAAAAAATCGAACCAATTCCAGAATCAACCCAGGCCCAATCCCCCCTCCTATCAGCAAGGCCCACCGGTTCCACCACCCTATAATCAGAATAGGGCAGCCCCTCCCCCTCAAAACCAACTGGACACATTAATAAAAATGATGGCTGACATGAATAAAAAACACCACGAAGAAATGGCCTTAGTGAAGGGACAGTTGAGCCAGCTGTTAGATTGCAAACAATAGGGATCCCTTCCTTCTCAACCATAATCGAACCAGCGAAATGTGATTAACAGAGGCCTCAATTCATAAGGGTTACAAGCCAATCCCGGACATGCCCGCATGGTCCAACAAGCCCCACAAACACCCCCTTTTTTTAGTGCTCCTTCTTCCTCTTCTTCTCAAGGATCTACCCATGGTCCCAACACCTCTTCCTATGCGATTACCTTGAGAAGTGGCACTAAATCCCAGGACCCCAAATGGCCAACCCCTCCCATGACCTCACTTCCTGAGATATTCGAGTATGAGGGTGAGCAAGAGGAACCCAAGGACATGGAGACTGACCCGACTCAAACCCAAACACCATACCATGAGGCCTTGGAGAAAGGGAAGAAAAAGAAAGATGTAGTTGAGAATGAGGAGCTGTTGGAGATTTTCAAACAAGTCCAAATTAATATTCCGTTCCTCGAAGTAATTAAACATATCCCAGCTTACGTAAGTTCTTGAAGGATGTTTGTACGCCAAAACGTAAGCTAAAAACCCAAGCACCTAGGAAGGTAGTGCTCTAAGAACAAGCAAGTTCAGTGATATTGAGTAGCCTGCCTCCCAAACGAACTGATCCAGGATCGCCCCTAATTTCTTGTAATATCGGGGACATGACATTTGATAGAGCACTCTTGAACTTAGGAGCTTCGATCAACCTCATCCCGACGACCCTGTATCACCCATTTGGATTTGGAGAATTGAAACCCACACCTGTAGCCATCCAATTGGCTGATAGATCTGTGAAAACCCCAAAGGGAGTAATCGAGGACGTAATTGTTCGGGTCAAGGACTTCTACTTCTCGGTTGACATTTTGGTTCTCGACATGGAAGTCCCCGAACAACTACAAAACACACCCATCATCTTGGGCAGATCCTTTTTAGTTACGGCTAAGGCAAACATTGATTGCGACACGGGATGTATGGAAATCGCCTTTGGAGACAAGAAGATACAATTGGATATCTTCAGGGCAACCAAGTCTTTTGATTGTGACTGGATCGAGGAACATGATCCCGTGGAACCTCTGATTGAAGAATGCCTCATTCTCAACTCCTCAGCAGACCATCTGACTCAACCGGCCAATGACTATCCTGAACCATCCCAACCTGTGCAGATTGACATTTGCAGAGCTGATCACCTTCCACAACCACCATTTGAGGAGATTGATGTTGATCGACTCCTACCTTTCCCTTACTCGTCGAATGTTGTCCCACCTACACCCGAGCTGAAGCCTTTGCCCGATAATCTCAAGTATGTCTTCCTTGGACCTGACCAGACCTTCCCTGTGATTATCAATACCCATTTAACTAGGGAATAAGAGCTTAGGTTGACTGCAACCTCTCTGAACATCGGGCAGCCATTGGATGGACAATTTTCGACTTGAGAGGAATTAGCCCCACCTATTGCACTCACAAGATCTATTTGGAAGATGGGGCTTGACCTTCTTGCCAGATGTAGAGACGATTGAACCCGAATATGCGAGAGGTTGTTAAAAAGGAGATAATCAAGTGACTTGACATTGATATCATTTACCCAATTTTATAGAGCCCCTCTGTGAGCCCGACTCAAGTGGTACCCAAGAAAGCCGGGCTCACCGTTGTCACCAATGATCAGGTCGAATCCATCCCCACCCGCACCACTACTGCATGGTGGGTGTGCATCGACTATAGGAAGCTTAATGTGGCCACCAAGAAAGACCATTTCCCTCTGCCATTCATTGACCAGATTCTCGAGTGATTGGCAGCGCAGAAATATTTTTGCTTGCTGGATGGATATTCAAGATACAACCAAGTTGCTATTGCACCAGAAGATCAAGAGAAGACCACATTCGCTTGTCTGTATGGTACGTTTGAATTCTGTCGTATGCCATTCGAGTTATGGAACGTACCCACTATCTTTCAGCGTTGCATACTAGCCATCTTTTCAGAGATGGTGGGTGAATACCTGGAAGTCTCTATGGATGATTTCTCCATGTTCGGAATTCATTCAACCAATGTCTCAGCAACTTGGAGGGGATCCTGAGGCGATGCATTAAGGTCAACCTGGTTTTAAGCTGGGGAAAAAGTCATTTCATGGTTGAGGAAGGGATTGTCCTCGGTCACATCGTCTCGCATAGGGGCATTGAAGTAGATCGACCTAAGGTTGAAATAATTTTTAAACTTTCACCTCCTAGTTCGGTGCGGCAAATCCGATCATTCCTAGGACATGTTGGCTTCTATAGAAGGTTCATTAAATATTGCTCCAAACACTTTAAACCCTTGACTGACCTTCTAGCCAATGCACCCTTTTTCACATGACACCTGATTGCATCAAGGCTTATAACACTCTCAGGGAAACAGCCTCCACCGCACCTGTATTACAATCCCCAGACTGGTCCCACAACTTTGAGATTATGTGCGATGCATCAGATTTCGCCATCGGCGTTGTCCTAGGACAAAGAAGAGAAAAGAAACCCGTGGTGATCTACTACGTGAGTAAGATATTGGATGAGGCTCAAAGGAATTATACTGTCACAGAAAAAGAACTGCTCGTCGTAGTCTTTGGATTAGAAAAGTTCCGATCATATCCTCTAGGATCCTACCTTACAATTTACACTGACTGCACGGCTATTCGGCATTTGTTAACCAAGAAGGACGCTAAACCTAGGCTCATCAGATGGATCCTACTCTTGCAGGAATTTGACCTGGAAATACGTGACAAAGCTTGATCTAAGAACATCGTAGCCGATCACTTGTCCAAACTCCACCCAGACCACATCAGACCATCATTACCCTTGACTGACACCTTTCTTGTTGAACAACTTCTAGCTGTGCAAGGAAGAAAGCTACCCTGGTATGCAGACTTCCTCAACTATTTAGTGGTAGGACAGACTCCACACGGCTGGTCTAAACAGCAACGGGATAAGTTCTTGGCTGAATCCAAACACTATTTCTGAGATGATCCCATGTTGTTTAGACTCTGTGCCGACCAAATCATTAGGAGGAGTATTCCTAAGGAAGAAGTCCAAAATGTGTTATCCTTTTGTCACGACCAAGCCTGTGGTGGCCACTTTCCGGAGAAGAAAACGGCTGCAAATGTTTTGCAGTCTGGATTTTACTGGCCCTCCCTATTCAAGGACGCACACAGCCTCGCTAAGACTTGTTCTCACTGCCACACATTAGGGACTATGACCAGAAAGGACATGATGCCCCTCCAGCACATTCTGATTGTTGAAATCTTCGATGTTTAGGGCATCAATTTTATGGGTCCCTTCCCACCATCCAACGGCTTTGAGTACATACTTGTCTCAGTTGATTATGTCTCGAAATGAATCGAAGCTACCGCTATTCGAAGATGTGATCATAAGGCAATCATGGACTTTGTTAAGCAAAACATCTTCTCTCGGTTTGGGATACCGAGGGCCATGATCAGTGATGGTGGGAGTCACTTTATTCATGCCCAATTCCGTGCCTTGCTTAGAAAATATGGGGTTACTCACCGCATTGCCACCTCGTATCACCCGCAAATGAATGGGCAAACTAAGGTCTCCAATAGGCAGATCAAGAATATTCTGCAAAAGACTGTGAGACCTGACTGGAAGGATTGGTCCGCACGATTGGATCATGCCCTGTGAACATATAGGACCGCTTTTAAGACCCCGATAGGCATGTCGCCTTATCGCCTGGTCTTTGGCAAAGCTTGCCACCTTCCGGTCAAGTTGGAACACCGGGCTTACTGGGCTGTTAAGTAGTGCAACATGGAATCTCAGTTAGCCAGAGCTCAGCGGACACTCCAACTTTCCGAACTCAAGCAAATCCGCCGGGACGCGTATGAAAACAGTCAACTTTACAAAGAAAAGATGAAAGCCGTCCACGACTGACACATCCATAGGAAAACCTTCGAGCCCAACTAGCAAGTCTGCCTTTTTGATGCCCGACTTAATCTTTTCCCCGGTAAGCTGAGATCAAAGTGGACAGGACCATATCAGGTGGTCAAACCTTATCCCAATGGGGCAGTTGAAATTGCAGATCCTAACACTGGGCAAACCTTCACAGTAAATAGTCAGCGATTAAAACATTTCTTACCCAGGTTCCCCCAAAGGAAGTTGTCACCCTCGTTGAGGGTTAACACAGAGCCTCTCCACTTGGAGGCAATAAACTCAACGCTTCCTGAGAGGCAACCAAGAAGATTCAGACTGATCAGGAACATGGCAACACTTAGGTGATTTCTTTCTGTAACCCCCTTTGCATCCATTTATTTGCCAATGAGGACATTGTATAACTTAAGCATGAGGGGGTGGTAATTCGCATTCTCTGAGTTTATATTATCAGCCTGAATTAGATAATAAATAAATTTAAAAAAAAATTAGGAAGGAGAACCTAGGCATTAAGAGCTTCTCAACTGTGGAAAATAATACGAGAAGAACCTAGACACATAGACTTTTCAGGCCGTCAGGCTTAATCAGCCCAGGTGTCCATTAAAATACGGATTTAGCATCAAATCCTCACAATCTTAATTTATTGTAATTCACCAATAAAGTAGGGTAATAAGTATTCAACTTATCAACCTGCCCTCTAACTCGAAGAGACTTTTAGTTAAAACATCTACACACATTTTCGCACGGACTCACTCCTCGGAGATTCTAACAGAAATTGGGTAACTAATGAACCTTCTAGGTGGTATGGATGGCAAGTTGTCGTGGGTAACATCACATTGGTCGGTTGTCCAGAGCCCAGCCAAAGGACCACTTTCTTTTATTGCCTCTAGGTAAATCTGAGATCAGGGAAGCCACCTACTAAACAACAAAAGAAAAAAAAAAGAAAAAAAAGAAAAAAGGGAGAAATAGAAAAAAAATAGAAAAAGAAGAAAAAGAAAAAAAATAAATAAGCCACACTTCACCGAACGAGTATGGATGGAAAGTGGTCGTGGGTAACAGCCATTAGCCAATTGACCAGAACCCAACTCACTAAATGCACAAAAAGTCTGAAACACCCAAGGAAGAAGCGGGGAAGCAAAGCAATCCGGGGAGATATACACTGGAAACACCCTTGTGTTGACCCAAAATAAAATAAAAGTAGGGAGAAAGCTACCGATCGAACAGATACACCTTCAGGCAAGCACATCCTTTTTCAGTCACCTAAGGGCGTAGAAACCCAAATTCTGTTCTAATTACCATTGAGTGAGTCTATCACAATATTCACACCAAGACGCTTAACACTTAGAGTCTTTTTTGAGTTATGGGTGGGTTGGATAGCCGTAAAAAGCTACCGACACACTCTCAACACCAAAAATTCAAAAAAATGAGAAAAGATGAAAATATATATATACGTATATATGCTTTAAAGAGACGATTTTGGGCGGTTCGCATTTTGGTAGACACACAGGCGTTGTTTAGTCTATGTAGATCAGGCTCTTAGTATATTTCCTCCCGTTGACGAGCAACAGATGTCTAAGTAATCAATTCCTAATCTCGAATGGAAATAACGGCTAGGACAAACCTTGCTAGGGGCTAGCAAGGGATGAGCATGGGGGAATGATAACTCTACATTCAATGATGATAATTCTATCAGCTGGCGTTAGTTTTGAGGACATATGCTTACTAATAATATGTCATGATGGGCATAGGAGCACTACATGCATTGCGATTTAAGATTGCTTACAAATCAATGTTTAATGGTCATATGTACAAGTGCATTATGAAACAGGCCTCAGATGAGCAATCGAACTGCACGGATGGATTCAGATCAACGAATCGAGTCTAATGGACTTGAAATTACTCAAATCCGACATCTGGAGCTCCCTCAACTATCCTAAGAAGTTCTGACTGTTGATCTGAGGATCAACGGCCCCTAGGCGGCCACGTGGTAGCATCCAATGCGCCCTCACCCGCAGCGCGCCCCTGTCTTCATCGCGCTCAGCAACTTTAAGCCGTCCGATCCGCCGATCGAATGGCTGAGAATCCACGACCCTCACCCGCACGAACTCCTCACCTGCGCGCCCTCGCGACCTCAGCTTCAGATCCTGACCGTCGGATTTCCATCCAACAATTGACGTCTCCCCGCGCCCGACCTCGCTTTTGCGCAAAGCAACGCACGTAGCGCGTTGGTCCATTCCTTACCTCTAAACAGCACCCTAATTCTATGGACTGTAATAGTATACTAGAGGGGAGGGGTGAATAGTATCACTTAAAATGAATTTGAACAAATTCACAACAGAATCAAGCACAGATTACATCTGGATTTATAGTGGAAACCCAAACCGGGTGAAAACTACTACCTAAACCTCTCAGCTTAGGATTTTCCCAACTAGTCGAGGCTACTCAATCCATTATCGTACCACTTGAACGAGGGTAGCACAACCTCTTTACAACTTGAAGAGAAGCACAACAACAACAACAACGGATCTTTCTCAACAAGTTGGAAACCGTTAATCAAAACAACAATGTAAAAGAACAATATAGAACTCTAGAACCACAATAACAGTCAAATCGAATTTTTGTGAAGGTTCGAATCGACATGCTTTGAAGGGTGTGAAAATCGAAGCACAGAAGCACTTGAAAAAGCACAAGAAACTCTATTCTTTTTAGAAGATTTTTTATTGAAATTTGCAGGAAAAAAGGCTGTGTACGACCTCTATATATACTAGAAAATCGACTTGAAAAGGAAGTCAAATTGGTCAATCAATTAAGGTATATTGGTCGATCAAAATAAGGTTTGGTTAATCAATCTTGTTATATGATCGATCACTTATTGGCCGATTAATTAGCTTAATTGGTCGACCAAAAGAGTATTAATCAACTTCCTAAAATGGGCTAGTTTGATCGATTAACTAAGTTGGTTGGTCGATCAATCAAATTGGTCGAACAATTAATCTTATTTGGTCGATCAATAACCCTAGAAACTTGATTTTACCAAGAGATGTGAAAATTTGTTTAAGACTTATTTTGAGGTTCCTTACAACAATATCCTTGACACAATAAAGATAAAAGACACTAAGACATAGATCAACACTCTTCTAATCTTTGTCCATGAGAGAAGCTTTGATCCATGATAGTCCTGAAAAATTAGTCTTGCAAGAAGCATAATTTTGGTGCATCAAAACAGAGGTACTTACATTCTCTCCTTTTTTTATGACAACAAAATTATAATTATGAATTGAAAAAGTTATGCATAATATCTCACCCTTTTTGTTTCAGCAAAAAGTAAAACATACTGCTATCAATTTTAATTAACTCCCCCTTTAGCATGTAAATGAAGCAATAATACTTTCAACATGCAATTTAAAAAGAGAGTAAATATAGCTGAGAGAGATAATATCCATGCATATAAGAACAATACGAATGAGTCTAGATAAGTAGAGCAAGATAAAATACTCTACAGAATTATAAAGTTATACAATCCAAGAAGTTAAGAAAAACAGAAACTAAGGTAAAACTACTCCTCTAAAGATTTTGGTCGATCAATTTAAGAAAATTGATTGATCAAAGGTTGAAAACATACCAATCAAAATGATCAATTAAGCTATTTTAACCTATATAAACCTAGTGAATGGCAAATTAGGTTAAACCTTTCTTTTGGCAAGGGTTTTCTAAAGATATCAGCTAATTGATTTTCTGTTTTAACAAATTCTAAGTTGATTTCTCCTTTTACGGCATAATTTCCTAGAAAATGATGTCTAACATCAATATGTTTAGTCCTATAGTGTTGAACTGGATTCTGAGATAAGCTTATGGCATTAGTGTTGTCACAAAGTATTTTGTTATTCTTGTAGGATAGGTCAAAATCTTGTAGGTTTGTTTCATCCACAATAGTTGTAAACATGCTAAAGATGCAGTTACATATTCTGCTTCAGTTGTTAAAAGTGAAACAATGTATTGTTTTCTAGGGAACCAAGAGATTAAGGAATTTTTGAGAAATTGACACGTTCCACTAATACTCTTTCGGCCTGTAAAGCTATCCACATAATCAGCATCACAAAAGGAATAAAGCTCCAATGTGTCTGATTTCGGATAGAAAAGTCTTAAGTCTTGTGTATTGTTTAAGTATCTAAGTATTCTTTTAGCAGCATTTAGATGTATTTCCTTAGCGTTTACTTGAAAGCGAGCACACAAACAAGTGCAAAAAAGAATATCAGGTCGACTAATAGTCAAGTATAATAAAGATCCTATCATGCTTCTATACAATTTCTGTTCAACAGACTTACCTATGTCGTCAGATTTTGGCCGTGTAGAAGCTGCCATTGGTGCTTCTTTACCTTTTACTTTGTCCATGGAGAATTTCTTCAAGATCTTCGTGGTACATTTAGTTTGAGATATTAAAATTCCAGAGGATAGCTAGTCAATTTGAAGTCCAAGAAAGAATTGAAGTTCTCCCATCATGCTTATCTCAAACTGTTCCTATATTACCTTTGTAAATTTTTGGCATAACAGATCATTAGTAGCACCAAAATTGATATCATCTACATAAATTTGTATTATTAAGGGATAATTTTCTTTTCCTTTTGTGAATAAAGTTGGATTTATTTTATCAATTTTAAATTCATTTTCAATTAGATAAGTTTTTAATCTGTTGTGCCAAGCTCGTGGAGCATGTTTTAGACCATATAATGCTTATAATTAGCATCTTCAAAACCTGGAGGTTGTTTAACATAGACTTCCTCCTTGATAAATCTGCTTAGAAATGCACATTTGACGTCCATCTGAAAAAGCTTAAATGCCATATGGGTGGCAAAGGCTAGCAACATTGTAATGGATTCTAGGCGAGCTACAGGCTCATATGTCATCACAATCTATTCCTCCTTCTTGATTATATCCTTGGACCACAAGTCCAGCTTTATTTCTAACTGCTTTTCCTGATTCATTAAGTTTATTCCTAAAGACCCATTTAGTTTCCATAATGGTCTGAGTCTAATTTTGGAACAAGTTCCCATACTTGATTTCTTTTGAATTGATTCAACTCATCTTCCATAGAAATAATCTAACAATTGTCAGAAAATGCTTCCTTAACATTTCTAGGTTCTGACAGAGAAACAAAGGCTGTGAAAGCTAAAGTGTCAATGGAAGATCTAATTTGAACTCCTTTAGATAGTTCTCCTATCACCAATTCTTTTAGCGGATCTTTCTTATAGGAAATATCTTTGGGTAGTTTATCTGAAATATTCTCTTCTGGTATGTTTGATGGGTCATCTATTAGGTCATCATCATCATTTACAGAAGATTGAGGGTAAACTATTGTTTCATCAAAGGATACATGCATAGTTTCCTCAACAACATAATTCTTCTTGTTAAAAACTCTATAGCCTTAACTTCTGGTTGAATAACCTAAGAAAATTCCTTCCAAGCACTTAACATCAAATTTATCAAGATTATCCCTAGTGTTGAGTATAAAACATCTACAACCAAATATCTTGAAGTAGGAAATTCTAGGTGTTCTTCCATGATAAAGTTCAAAAGGTGTTTTGTTTAGGATTAATCTAATCAAGGATCTATTTTGGATGTAGCAAGTAGTTTTTATGGCCTCTGCCCAAAAATATCGAGGCAGCTTTGACTCGCACAGCATTGTATGGGCACACTCGTGCAGGGTCCTATTTTTCCCTTCAACTACACCATTATGAGGTGCGGCTCTAGGAAAAGCAAATTCATGTTTTATCCCATATTGATCATAGAAATTAAAAAAAGATTCATTCTCAAATTTATTGTTGTGATCACTTCAAATCCTTTTTCGTTCGGTAGTCTTCTTATAAGCTTACGAAAGACATCAATACTTAGATCCTTGCTTCTTAAGCAAGATACCCAGGTAAATTTAGAGAAATTATCGATTATGACTAAACAATATCTGCACCCATTTAAGCTTTCAGATTTGGTTGGTCCGAATAAGTCTAAGTGAAGTAGCTCTAGGAGTTGAGAGGTGCTAACCATCCTTTTTGGTTAAAAAGGATTTTTGGTTTATTTACCAACTTAACAAGAATGGTAGACTTTACTTTTCTTGAAGTTGATCTTTGGCAGACCTTTGACAAGCTCATGTCTCACAAGTCTACTAATATGTCCCATGTGAACATGACTTAGTCGTCTGTGCCAAAGTGTTGTTTCCTCGTCAGATGCGACAAGATAATTAAGATCGTCACATTTGTCAAAGTTAACAGTATAGATATCTTTATGTCTATTTTCCTTAAGGAGAGTTTGTTTTGTTTCCTTATCCTATATTATAAAACCATTTGATGTGAAAGTGATTTTATATCCTTTATCACAAATTTGACTTACACTAAAGAGATTATGTTTTAATCCACTAACTAAATGTACATTATCAAAAGATGTGGACTGGTTACCAATTTGGCCAGTACCAATAATACGGCCCTTGTGGTTGTTTCCAAATGTGACCTACCACCTTCCTGGCGATGGAGTTGCAGAAATAGGTCTTCCCCTACGGTCATATGCTTGGAACATCCGCTATCCATGATCCACCTTTTTCAGTCATTGGTTTGCATTTGTGAGGTCTTGGTTTGATTGATCTATACAGTGGCTTCAGATTTCCATTTGTTTCATGATACGTCCACCTTTTGTAGCCTACTTAACCTACAAAAAAGAATTGGAAAAGTGCTTTTAATACCCATTTTTCTTTGGGTCCACGGTTGTTAGCTGCTATTGCCTCTTTAGGCAAGCTACCTTTCTTCTTGCTTTGGCTAGAACAAGATCCTTCATGATCATTTTTAGGTATGTATCGTAACCCAAACTTTGTGGTGCTTTGGGTTTGTGTTCCTAATAGTTTATGCAAGTTTTTACTATCTTCAGTGAATTTAGCCAGATCAAGTAAGAGAATAGCAGAATTCTCTTTTAGCCTATCTATTTCTACCTTTAGATTGTCTATTTGCGATTTTAGTGTGGTAATTTCAATAGATAACTCTTTATTTTGTGAAGTAAGCATATCCCTTTGTGCTCTTTCTTCCCCTAATGATTTTGCTAGGTTTTTATTTTCTACATTTAGTGATTTACCTATGTCATGCATCTCAAAATATGCTTTTAATAATTCATCTTGCGAAAAAGAGATTACCTCATCTTCTAGAGCCACAAGTCCTAGAAGAGCTTCTTCTCCAGAGGTTTCTTCTTCTTCTGAACTCAAATTTCATTCATCCTATGTTGCTGTAAAGGCCTTCTTCTTCCCATATTTTTTGAGAATCTCCTTTTCTTTTCTAATTCCTTCTTGAGAAGTGGACAACCCTTCTTGATATGTCCTTTTCTCTTGCAATTGTAGCAGATAATGTCCTCTGCTTTGGATTCTTCTTTCGTCTTTCTTCTTTCTCCAACTTCTCTTATTTTTAAGGAACTTTCTGAAATTTCTAGAGAGGTGGGCTATGTCTTCCTCTTCATCTTCGCTTGATGAATCTTCAGATTGTTGATTGGCTTCGAGGGCTACGGTCTGCTTGATTCCTTCATCTTCATGCTCTTTCATGTATTGGAGCTAGACCTCATAAGCCATCAGACTTCCAATAAGATCTTCCAGTGTTAGAGTGGACAGATCTTTTGAATCTTGTATGGCTATTGTTTTTGTCTCCCAATCACTAGTGAGCGATTGAAGGATCTTCCCCACCAAGGCTTCATTCTTGATGTCCTAATCTAGATTTCGTAGGGAGTTTATGATGTCCATGAATCATGTGAACATCTCTTTGAATGACTCCCCCTTCTTCATCTTGAAAAGCTCGTAATTTTGAGTTAGTAGGTTAACTCTGGCTTCCTTTACCTTCGATGTTCCCTCGTGAGAGACTTCAAGGATGCTCCAGATCTTGTAGCTATCTTGCAAGCAATCACTCGATTGAACTCCGCTTTGGAAAGCCCATAGAGGATCCCATTCACGGCTTTCGTGTTACGCGTTGCCATTTTCTTCTAATCCGGAGTAGCTGCCACACCCTCTTTAATCTCAGGACATGTGTACTTTGATGCAATGACATCCCACACTTCAAAATCCATTGACTCCAGGGAGATCAACATCTTGATGTTCAATAACCATAGTTCGTTCCATCGAATAATGGAGGTCGAACTGCTTGACTCTCTGCATACGTGTCAATAGTTGATTTTGACATCTTCTGGACAACCTCGCTCTGATACCAAATGAGGGTGCTTGGAGATCGTAATAGCATACTAGAAGGGAGGGGTGAATAGTATCGCTTAAGATGAATTTGAACAAATTCACAATAGAATCAAGCACAAATTACACCAGGATTTATAGTGGAAACATAAATTGAGTGAAAATCAATACCTAAGCTTCTCAGCTTAGGATTTTCTCAACTAGTTGAGGCTAGTCAATCCACTATCTTACCACTTGAACGAGAGTGGCATAACCTCTTTACAAAATACTTCTCCTTACAACCTGAAGAAAAGCACAACAACAACAACAATGGATCTTCCCCAACAACTTGGGATCCGTTAATAAAAATAACAATGTAAAAGAACAATATAGAACTCAGGAACCTCAATAAAAGACAAACTGAATTTTTGCGGAGGCTCGAATCAATGTGCTTTGAAGGGCGTGAAAATCGAAGCACAAAAGCACTTAAAAAAGCACGAGAAGCTATATTCTTTTGAGAAGATTTTCTATTGAAAGTTGTATGAAAAAGGGCTGCGTACGACCTCCATTTATACTAGAAAATCGACTTGAAAAGGAAGTCAAATTGGTCAATCAATTAAGGTAGATTAGTCGATCAAAACAAGGTTTGGTCGATCAATTTAGTTATTTGAGCGATCACTTATTGGTTGATTAATTAGTTTAACTGGTCGATCAAAAGAGCATTAATCGACTTCCTAAAATGGGCTAGTTTGATCGATTAACTAAGTTGGTTGGTCGATCAAGTAATCTTATTCGGTCAATCAAAAACCCTAGAAACTTGATTTTAGTAAGAGACACGAAAATCTGTTTAAGACTTATTTTGAGGATCCTTATAACAATATCCTAGACACAATAAAGATAAAAGACACTAAGACATAGATCAACATTCTTCTAATCTTGGTCCATGAGAGAAGCTTTGATCCATGATAGTCCTGAAATATTAGTCTTGCAAGAAGCATAATTTTGGCGCATCAAAACAGAGGTACTCACACATATGTCTTCACGCCAGTATATGATGAGAACCTCGTCATGAGGCCTAACTAGCATATTTTGACCTAATAAAGTGAACAAAAGTTCCCACATAACCAAGAGAAAGGCATAATTCAAGGGATCACTAATCTAAAAAGAATACATGAAATAAAGGGTAAAACTGTAATTTTACCATTGCAGTGCATCAACGAGATTTCTAAGGGTGTAGACAAAGGTCAATAAGACTTAATAAGAGAAAAAGTGAGATGGTTCAATCAGAAAAGGGTTATTGTGAAATTTAAGAATTAAATAGCATTCTATAACCCCAAAACAAACCCACTTAAATTCACAATGTTTCAGGCAAGATAAAAATCAACTAAACCCTCTAAAATTCACGGAAAAATATCCCCTAGGGTTTAGAACCTTCAATTTGACCTTTGAAACCTGTTTTGACCTAGATTGGGGTCTAAGCCCAATATTTGACATAATTTAGATTTTTATGCAAAATATCCAGTCAATCGTAGTCAAATCTAAAATCCAACTTCACCATTGGATTCCTTAGGTCCAAATTAGATTTGTACCAAAATTTGGACCAAAGGGAAGGTCATCTTGACCTACATTGCAAAATGGTCCACCCAATTACATTTTGGCCCTTAACTTTTGAAAACCTTTTCAAAAATAACCTCAACTCTTCGTCACTTTCTTCATTTTGGTCCCTCTACCATTGCAGCAGGGACCCATACCTCCAGCGATGCTTCGAGGCAGTTTTCTCCTCGTTTCCCAAGGGAGCTGCTCCCAGATTTGAAATGGGAGCTCTCTAAGAAACCCCCGCGAACGCTCCTCGCCTCCATCCACCTCGCCAACCACCCTACAACCTCCGCAACACCTCACCAACCATTTCCCCTGCTCCAATCTCTCCGCCACACACCCAGAACGCCCCCCGAACACACCCATATTCGCACGCGCAGGGTGACCTAGGACCGCACGCTAAGGCCACCCCGCTCCACACCAACCAGCAGGCCACCTTCGCCATGTCACGAAGAAGCTTTTTGTGTGATTTGACAAGGCTGTGAGGCTGTTTTGCTTGTGGACAGGTTCAGGTCTTGGCCGCCATTGGAGCTAACTCGAATAAGCTTGCAAGCTTCATCCAAGGCTCCAGGCTTCAGGTTTTCAGGTCCCAGACACACGGGCTTCCTTCGTGAACAACTCCAGCCCAGCAATTGGAAGCCAAGTCCCTGCATCTACTGCAATCGAGTGTGTCACCTGTTGCAGGCGTGTGCGAGAAGAAGGTGGGACATTTAGTCCCACCTCGGAAGTTTTGAAGCGGGCGAAGCGCTATAAGTGGAAAAGGTGCAAGGGGCTTAGCGCCTCCTGACATGGGGTGAGGTCCCACTCATCCCATACGCCTCGTCCGCGACCCACACCTCCATGGACCTGGTTCTCGACCTGACTACCCGCGCACTCCTTGCCCACCACCCACACCGATGGGCCTGGACCCGGGTGTGCTTGACCCGACCCGATTACCTGGCTCTGGGAGAGCATTCCTAAGAGTGAAATAGAGAGAGAAAGAGACGCGGGGGAGGGTAGGAGATAGGTTTTGCTCTCTGTGCTGTGCAGGGATAGAAGGAGAAGGAAGAGGTAGTTGCTGAAGAAGGACTTCTGAAGGAGAAGGTGCGGTTGAAGGCAAAAGGCAGAAGAAGAAGGAAGAGGTAGAGGAGCGGCAGAGGAAGAGAAGAAAAAGAAGAAAAAGACTGCAGAGGCCAAGTGAAGAGGAAGGAGGAGGCATAGCAGGAAAAAGAAGAAGACAGAGAAACGCTAAGAAGAAGAGAAGAAGAAGAAGAAGCCAAGGAGGAAGCCGCAACAGCTGAAGGCAGAGGAAGAAGATAGGAAGGAGGAAAGCCAAGTGAAGAAGAAAAGAAGAAGACATAAGAGAAGTGATCCCTGTAGCAATCAGCAAGTTGAGGCATCTGATTCACCAAATCAGACGTCTGATTCATAAGAAAAGAAAGAGAGAAGAGAAAGAAGGAAGAAAAGAGAAGAAGAAAGACATTTATTTTTGCATTTTCTCTCTATTTTTTAACATACATTAGGTTGCATTCATATCACCTTTTGAGTAATTTGAAATTGTGATTTTGCTTCTAAAATACCAAATTGCTCCATGAGTTCGACTTCGGAAACTTTGAATTTCGAGTAATAAAATTGTAAATTGTTCATACGCTTTTTCGACTATACTGTAACAAGGTTGATTTAAAATACGAGAAAGCAATACGAACAATTTTTGGTGTCGTTGCCGAGGAGCAACGGCATTTTAGAAGCTTTAATCACAACTTCTAATTCATTACTGACTTAATTTTTCTCTTTCGTTGTGTTTGTTGCAAGAAAGCCGAGGAGAGAGAAGCAGCCGCACAACAACCACACCAGGAAACAGGTAAACTCGTATTAGCCCTCTCTCTTAATCCCCTCAAAATCTACAAAGGAAAATAAAGAAAAATCAATCTAGGGCAACCTGTTTCTATATTTAGTAATTCACAAAAGTTGCCCGATTTTTACTTTCAACACATTTTAACTGCACATCCACTTAAGGTAACTAGGGCTAAAACCTTCTTGATTGAGCCCTAGATACCCATTTTTGAGGCAACTAAATTGGACCAACTAGAGCCAACCTAAGAATTACAAGCTAGGGTTTTAAAGACACATCTACTTCTAGGCAAAGAATCAAAAATTCCAAGAAGAGGTGTGCCTAAGCCTTGTTTGAAAAGACTTATCCAAGAGAAACCCTAAGCAAATCAGCCTCTTAATCTACTTGAACCCAAAAAGTAAGGACCTAAAAGCTCTCAAAGGAACGAAGAGGTGAAGTTGATCCTTTGGGTCAACCAACCTTTAAATTAGGTCACTTTGCAATCAAAATACCTAAAGTTCAAGTGAAACCCTAAGCACCTTGATCTTAACTAAAAGAAGTAGACTTAAGAGGTCAAGGTTCCCATTCTAGTCTACCTAGAATCTCAATGACAAGAGAAGTCGGATAGGGGAAACCTTGTAACCCTGGGGACACTCTACTGTGTAGGGGTCTTCGTGGGACTCTCCCTCTCTGGTTGCCCAGGTAATTCTCAGGTGGACGACCATCTGATCCAGGGGTATCATCCGCCCCAAACCTCTATAGTCACCCAACATATTTTGGGTGTCTCGATTGGGTCCAGCACATTCTAATCTCATCAAATCCTTTAGTGCATGTTTGGTAAGATGTCCCTAAAACCTCCTTTAGAAATCCACTCTCCCCGAGGCCAAGCCTCGATACCCTTGTTTGTGCAGCAACCCCACCACATAGATCTTTCCTCTGATTCAGAACCAAGTTCTCCATCTTCCATCATGGCACAACCTGTTGAAGAAGAAAACAATCTTGAGCACCAGCTTCAGCGCCTAAATGATCTCTTCCAAAACTTCATGAACCCACCGCAGCGTCCTATGATGCGAGATCACAATAATCCCACTGCGGTGGCAATTGAGCCTCGAGTCCGAATCCCGGTGGAGGTCCGGATTCCGAACTCAAGCCCAACATGATTCAGGCCATACCAAAATTCTATGGGCTTAACTCCGAAGATCCGTCCCAGCATATTAAACATCTCAAGCATTTGGCCCAGACCTTCGGGTCAGATGCACAAAATCGGAACATTTTGCTCATGAAGATGTTTTCCTTCTCCCCCATGGACAAGGCTGCTCATTGGTATCAAACTCAGACTCATCCGATCAACACATGGGATGAACTTCAGTCCAAATTTTTGAAGAAGTTCTTTCTCGTTGGTTGGACAAACGCCTTGCACAATCAGATCACTCATTTCACCCAACAGACGGGAGAACCTCTTCATGAGGCATGGGACCGACTCTTGGATCTCATGCGAAAGTGCCCCCCATCACAGAGTTCCTAAATGGGAACAAGTCTAGTCTTTTTACTAGGGACGCCATGAGGACATTCGATTATTCTTCAATGCAACCTACGGAGGAAACATCATGGGTCAGCATGATGACACGGTGTGGGAGATTCTCGAGAACATGTGCAAGAACTCCATCAATAATGATTCCGTGGGCTTATTCGACCGGACGAATGCCCGTGCATCGACAAATCGTAGGGGAGCACATGAGACGCAGAGCCTGTCCGCATCCGTCGACTTGGAGCTAATGGCCAGTCGGTTGGACAAGGTCTCTGTCATAGAGAAGAAGGTGGACGAGCTGACTCAGCATTTGCAGCAAGCCACCTCTGCGTAGAACTCTTTCGCACAGCCACCTCTCGCGAGAGATACTGTGCAAAACATCTTTCGCCGATCTTCTGAGGGGATGGACCCATATCCACCCCCATCTGACTCCAGGATCGGAGGGACCTCCAATCCGTTCTATTCTAGTCGAGGGAACTCTGAACCCCCATACTCTGACTTTCCTGAGGCTCCTCAGACTTGCGAGGACCTCAACGCCATCCAGAATGACCCATTTTCCAACACCTACAACCCTGGATGGCGAAATCATCCCACATTCCAGTGGGCGGGAAATTCCTAGAATCAAAGACTACCTTATCAACCCCATCCACAAGCCCCTCGTCCATATCAACCGCCTCAGCCTCGCCCAACCCCACCAATCAATCTGGGCCAAACTAAGATCAAATGTCTCTTATCCTTAAAACAATGGCTGACATTCAGAGAACGAATGCAGCAATACAAAAACAACATAAGGATGAGATCACAGAGGTCCGCAACCAACTCGCCCAGATGGTGAATTTCCGCCAACCGGGCACATTTCCTTCGCAACCTCTGCCGAACCCAAATAATGTGCCAACCCAGAGGCGCGTTATGAACCCAAATCCAGGCCACGCACGCATGATTTATCAGGCCCCTTCTATTCCATCACCTGACGGGATGGAAGCTTCAACTCTTATGCGGGAATTCAATAGCATCCACCCATTTTACCAACCCGAAACCAGAACCAGGCAGGATTAAACTCCGTAACAACCCGTAGTGGTAAAGCAACCCAAGACCCACCTTATCCAATCCACTCCAAGCCTGGTAGTGACTTAAGCCCTAGGATAGTTATCCAGGCTGTCCCTATCCCAGATCAAGAACTTGGACCTATTCTAGAGGAACCAACCAAGGTTCCATTTCCCGAGGCCTTGACCAAGGGAAAAAGGATAACCAAACCCGTGGCTCCTGAGGAGGACCTGATCAAGTTCTTTGAACGAGTCCAGATAAACATCCCCTTGATGGATGCAATCTGCCACGTACTGGCTTACGCATGATTTTTGAAAGACGTGTATACACCCAAGCGTAAGCTGCGAATCAAAAGTGGGAGTCCGATCATACTATCAGAGCAAGCCAGCTCTGTAATCTTGAGTAAACTCCCACCTAAGGCAAAAGACCCAGGCACTCCCCTGATTTCATGTAAAATTGGTGAAACCCAATTTGATAGAGCATTGCTAGACCTAGGTGCCTCCATAAACCTAATACCTACATTCCTCCTTAACCATCTTGAAGAGTCCGAGCTTAAACCAACAGAGGTGACACTATAGTTAGCCGATCGATCCACCAAGTCACCTAAAGGAATACTCGAGGATGTCATTGTTAGGGTACGAGATTTCTACTTCCCAGTGGATTTCATAGTTTTAGATATGGATTCACCTAAGAACCCAAGGGATACACCGATTATACTAGGGAGACCTTTTCTGGCCACTACTAAGGCCAACATAAGCCATGAGGAGGGCCAAATAGAATTGAAATTTGGGAACCAAACTCTAAAGATTAACATATTTAAGGCCCAACAAGGGATCAATTGCGGTGTTGTAGAACAAATATGTGATATCAAAGCCGTGGTTGATGAATCGCATATCGAGGGCAACCTGATTATCCCCAATCAACCACAAGAAGATCAAAACCCGCAATTAGAGGAGTCTGAACCTGATCTAGATACACCCATAACTCCAACCCTTGTTCCTCACATACACCCTTAACCACCCACTGCTGCTGATAATCCCGTCTTGGAACTCAAGCCCCTTCTCGATCATCTGAAATACGTCTCTTTGGGTTCCAATCAGACGTTTCCTGTGATTGTAAACTCTAAATTCACACATGATCATGAATCCCGTCTGATTACTATTCTCCAGCAACATCGTAGAGCCATTGGATGGACTCTCGATGATTTGAGTGGTATAAGCCCCTCTTATTGCACCCACCATATCTACTCCAAAGAGGGTGCACGACCTTCACATGAGATGTAGAGACATTTGAACCCTAATCTGCAGGAGGTCATGAAAAAGGAGATATTAAGTGGTTAGATGCAGGGATCATTTACCCGATCTCCGATAGTCGATGGGTGAGTCCAATCCAGGTTGTGCCTAAGAAGGCAGGGCACACAACCATCACGATCGAAATCGGAGAGGTCATACTGACCCGTATAGCCAACTCGAGGAGAGTCTGCATTGACTACAGAAGACTCAATTCCTCCACGAAGAAGGATCATTTCCCACCACCGCTTATTAATCAGATCCACGAAAACCTAGCGGGAAATAGATTCTTCTGCTTTCTTGAAGGGTACTCCGGTTATAACCAAATGGCAATTCATCCAGAGGACCAAGAGAAGACCACGTTCACCTGCCCCTTCGAAACGTACGCGTTCCGAAAGATGCCTTTCAGTCTCTGCAATGCATCCGCAACTTTTCAGCGGTGCATGCTTGCCATATTCTCTGATATAGTAAGTGATATATGGAAGTCTTCATGGATGTATTTTCAGTATTTGGGGCATTATTTGACGATTGCCTCCAGCACTAGGTTCAAATACTCAGGCGATGTAATGACGTGAATCTGGTTCTTTCCTAGGAAAAGAGCCACTTCATGGTGCCTGAGGGGATCGTTCTGGGACATCTGATTTTGGAGAGAGGCATCCAAGCTAATCGAGCCAAGGTTAACTTGATTTCTAAACTCCCTATGCCCAGCTCGATCAAGGACATCCGATCTTTCCTGGGGCACGTCAGTTTTTACCATTGATTTATCCCTGATTTCTCGAAAATCGCACACCCCCTGACCACTCTTCTCTTCAATGATGTACCTCTTGAAATCTCCAAGGAATGCACTCAAGCATTTGAGATCCATCATGACCGAGTTACCCAAGCCCCGATCCAACAGTGCCTTGATTGGTCTCAACCCTTTGAGATCATGTGCGATGCATCTGACTTCGCTATAGGAGCGATTTTGGGGCAGAAAATTGACAAGAAACCCGTGGTCATTTACTACGCTAGCAAAACACTTGACGAGGCTTAGCGTAACTACACTGTTACAGAGAAAGAGCTGCTAGCCATAGTATTTGCCCTAGAAAAATTCAGATCCTATCTCCTGGGTTTCCATGTTATCATCTACTCGGATCACACTGCTGTGAGGCATATCCTTGCAAAGAAGGACGCGAAACCTCGATTGATCCGATGAATCTTGCTGTTGCAAGAATTTGACCTCGAGATTCGTGACAAAGCGGAAAGACAGAACGTGGTAGCTGACCACTTGTCCCACCTTCCTTCTGAGATCATAGACCCTGATGAGCACCTCCTGACTATCGATATAGGGCCTCCATGGTTTGCTAACATAGTAAACTACTTGGCATCAGATCAGATCTCATCTGATTGGCAGAAGGCCAAGAAGGATAAATTGCGCTCCGATGCCAAGTATTACATTTGGGTTGACCCGTATTTATTCTACATTGGTGCTGATCAAATTATTCGACGGTGTGTCACGGGAGCAGAAATCAAAGACATACTCTCTTTCTGCCATGACCAGGCATGCGGTGGCCATTTCTCTAGATACAAAACCGCATCAAAAGTCCTCCAGTGTGGCTTTTACTGGCCCACAATTTTCAATGATGCATACAATCACTGTAAGGCATGTAACCGTTGCCAAATCTTGAGCAACATGAGCCATCGAGAAATGATGCCTCTACAGCCAATTCTCGTATGCGAGATTTTCGACATTTGGGGGATTGATTTTATGGGACCCTTCCCAATCTTGGACGACTTTGAATACATTTTGCTCGCTGTTGATTGTGTGTCCAAGTGGATCGAAGCCATTCTGACCCGAACCAATGACCACAAAGTTGTTCTCAAGTTCATTCACCAAAACATCTTCTCACGGTTCAGGATTCCACGTGCAATAAATTCTGACGGAGGGACCCATTTCACAAACACTCAGTTCAGGTCACTGATGACCAAATACGGGGTGTCACACCGAATCTCTACTCCTTACCACACCCAAACTAATGGTCTAGCTGAGCTATCAAACCAAGAGATCAAGAAAATCCTCCAGGTTACTGTTCGACCTGCTAGGAAGGATTGGTCATCCCATCTTCTGGAAGCTTTGTGGGCTTATAGGATCGCCCACAAGACCCAATTAGGCATGTCTCCTTTCAAACTAGTGTACGGGAAGGCATGTCACCTTCCCATCGAATTGGAGCAAAAAGCCTATTGGGCAGTACAGAACTGCAACTTAGATCTTTCTAAGGTTGGAACCCACAGAAAGCTTCAGATAAGCGAGATTGATGAATTATGCCTCGATGCATATGAAAACTCGTGAATCTACAAAGAGCGGGTTAAAACCTTTCATGACAAGAACATATCTAAAAAGATCTTTCACCCTGGTCAAAAGGTCCTACTCTTTGATACCCGGCTCAAACTGTACCTAGGAAAGTTGCGATCTAAGTGGATCGGACCTTATTTAGTCCGACAAATCTTTGGAAATGGAGCCATTGAGATCAGTCCACTTAGCCACGATTCCGAACCCTTTTTCGTAAACAGTCAGAGACTCAAACCGTTCATTGACATGACCAATATAGATTTGGCTGAGTCATCCTTTATCCTCCATTCCCCCTGAGCTCATTGCGCCCAGCCGATGGTGTAAAACTCAGCGCTTAACGGGAGGCAACCAGTCATTCTTTGAAAAACCTGAAACATTTCCTGACATTTCTATGCTAAATTCATATTGCACTTTAGGGCTCACCCATTAGGACAGTCGACTCCACCCCAAGTACCCGTACCCGAGTCTAGAAATCGTCTGCAACAGTCACCTCGACCCGTTCACTCACCCAACACTTGTTCTAACGAATGAACTAAGCTGAATTCAAACCCACCTAATTTACAATGAGGACGTTGCAAATCTTAGACATGGGGGCGTATGAAAATGCAAAATGTATGAAAACTCATATCAAGAAAAAGTTTCAACAAAAAAATCACATATCATCTAAAAAAAAAATTGAGAAGAGGGAGGAAAAATTTTTGTGGGCTATACAAAATAGGAGAAAAAGAGCAAAATGACAAAATAGGAGCACAAAATGTAAAAGAAAGAGATAGTCATTAGTAAGAGATTAAGGGATTAACCGAAGTTCTAGACCACATCAAAAAAATTTAAGAAAAAGTGCTAAAGAAACACAAAGAGATTAGTAGGAATGCTGACCATCGGCCTTTTTGGCTAGACTCTTAGTACTCGCTAAGATCTGGATAATCCTCAAGAGGTTGAAGAAAATGTAAAGCTTAAGTATTAGGTCTAAGGCTTACGGAGTATTCAGCCTCGTTAACTAACTTTCGGTTTGCGGGACTCGGTAACCTAAGCACCCCAATCCACACATAGTCTGGTTCAGTGTGCATAACAATCAAAATCACGCAAAAAGCGTTTTAAATTTCCGAAAATGTTGCCTAGATTAGGAGTAGCCGATCAACACAAGTTGATTTGGACGAGTTCCCAATATGGAGAGGTGGGAAATTCCCCTCGAAGATGCGTAACAACATATCATCTCCTCGGTGCTTGTCTCTTAGGATATTTACATATCCTACCGAAGGCATGTAAGCACTCTGTTGGTTCAGATACCATGGGTGGCATTATCACAAAATGTCAATCGTCAGGGTCTGGATTCGGCCACGGAACGCCATGGGAGGGATTATCTCGAAATATCGAAAACTAGGGTTCTGGGGGTTACCATGGGCGGTGCTACCACGAAGCATCGATTGCCAAGGACCTTTGAGGATGGATGACGGGGACAAGGAATCCAATACAGATCGTGTTGAGAAGCCAATCTAAAGCTAGAATTAAAAATAAAAGAGAGAGAAAACTCTCCAAACAAATAAAACCTCTGTCTCTCTCTTACAAAAATGCACTGCAAATTGAACCAAGGCTAAATATGTCTCAAGCACGGGTGTTCTAACCACGAAGTCCAATAAACCTTGGGGTAGTTCCTACGGGCCTTAAAAACCTTCACGGAGGATCGAGGCAAAAGCTGGATAGGACCGGATCTTGTTTGGTACTAGAATACCTCTAGGCCTATTGTCGGCATTCTAACCTAATCACAGAAGAAAAAGCACTTACCATAACTAGTGAAAGAAATTCATGGTTTAGAACGAAAGTTAAAACCTTGAATCTTTGCTAAGGGACTAGCAAAAGTTAGGCATGGGGGTATGATGAGAACCTCATCATGAGCCCTAACTACCATATTTTGATCTAATAAAGTGAACAAAAGCTCCTACATAACCAAGAGAAAGGCCTAATTCAAAGGATCACTAATCTGAAAATAATACATGAAACAAAGGGTAAAACATTAGTTTTACCATTGCAGTGCATCAACGGGATTTCTAAGGGTCTAGACAAAGGTCAATAGGACTTAATAAGAGAAAAAGTGGGATGGTTCAGTCAGAAAAGGATTATCGTGAAATTTAAGAATTAAATGACGTTCTGTAACCCTAAAACAAACCCACTTAAATTCACAAGGGTCTAGGCAAGATAAAAATCAAATAAACCCTCTAAAATTCATGAAAAAATATCCCCTAGGGTTTAGAACCTTTAATTTGGACTTTGGAACCTGTTTTGACATAAATTGGGGTCCAAGCCCAATATTTGACCTAATTTGGGTTTTTATGCAAAATATATAGTCAAACGTGATCAAACCTAAAATCCAAATTCACCATAGGATTCCTTAGGTCCAAATTAAGTCTGTACCAAAATTTGGATCTAAGGGAAGGTCATCTTGACCTACTTTGCAAAATGGTCCACCCAATTACATTCTGGCCCTTAACTTTTGAAAACCCTTGCAAAAACTCCCTCAACTCTTTGTCACTTTCTTCATTTTGGTCCCTCTACCATTGCAGCAGGTTCCCATACCTCCGGCGAGGTTTCGAGGTGATTTTATCCTCGTTTCCCCAGGGAGCTACTCCCAGATTTGAAAAGGGAGCTTTCTGCGAAACACCCTACCATACGAGCAGCTCCCATGCCCTAAATCGCCCTATACCACTTGTGCGAATGCTTGAGACATATGGGTTTCACTCCAACCATGCCTCCGGTGAAGACTTTTGGCCGCCACCTCGCGACTCTTCCCTCTGCCCATGCCTATATAAGAAGATCCAGATCCCTCCACATGAGGCAAGCTTGATTTGGCCGCAGAATTCCCCAGAATTCCTCTTTTCCCTCCCCAGCCAAGTAGCCCACAAGCTCCGATGACACTCCCTCCCTCTTCTCATCGCTCTGCCACCGTACTAGTGACAGAGTCATCTCTGCCTCGTTCCTCCGCGTTGCGCCGCACTAGCGCATGTCTCTCCGACCTCCTCGTCGTCGCCATCTTGCTCTCTCTGGGTCTTCGTCTCCAGCGACGGCACATAAGAGCCATCCGCCTCCTCCACTCCCCCTTCGTCTATCCACTCGCAAATAAGTCCTCTTTCTCCCCTCTTCATTTTCCCCTTATCAATTTCACAAATCACGCACCGACCACCACAGAGCACCATTACCTTCTCCACGTCCAACCAGACCACCAGCGAGGTGTTCCGCGCTCTCCACACCTCCATCCACCTCGCCAACCACCCTATGACCTCCGCAACACCTCACTGACCATTTCCCCTTACTCCAATCTCTATGCCACACACCCAGAACGCCCCCCGAACACACCCATATTCTCACGCGCAGGGTGACCTAGGCATGCATGCTCAGGCCATCCCGTGCCACGCTAACCAGCGGGCCACCTTCGCCATGTCACGGCAAAGCTTTTTGTGTGATTTGACAAGGTCATGAGGCCGTTTTGCTTGTGGACATGTTCAGGTCTTGGCCGCCATTGGAGCTAACTCGAAGAAGCTTCCAAGCTTCATCCAAGGCTCCAGGCTTCAGGTTTTCAAGTCCCAGACACACGGGCTTCCTTCGTGAACAACTCCAGCCCAGCAATTGGAAGCCAAGTGCCCACATCTGCTGCAATCGAGTGCATCACGAACTGCGGACACACGCGAGAAGAAGGTGGGACATTTAGTCCCACCTCGAAAGTTTTGAAGTGGGCGAAGCGCTATAAGTGGAAAAAGTGCTAGTGGCTTAGCGCCTCCTGACATGGGGTGAGGTCCCACTCATCCCATATGCCTCGTCCGCAACCCACACCTCCACGGACGTGGTTCTCGACCCGACTACCCGTGCACTCCTCACCCACCACCCACGCCGGTGGGCTTGGAACCGGGTGCGCTTGACCCGACCCGATTACCCGGCACTGGGAGAGCATTCCTAAGAGCGAAATAAAGAGAGAAAGAGACGCGGGAGAGGGTAGGGGATAGGTTTTGCTCTCTGTGCTGTGCAGGGATAGAAGGAGAAGGAAGAGGTAGTTGCTGAAGGACTTCTGAAGGAGAAGGTGCGGTTGAAGGCAAAAGGCAGAAGAAGGAAGAGGCAGAGGAGCGGCAGAGGAAGAGAAGAAAAAGAAGAAAAAGACTGCAGAGGCCAAGTGAAGAAGAAGGAGGAGGCACAGCAGAGAAAAGAAGAAGACAGAGAAAGGCTAAGAAGAGGAGAAGAAGAAGCCAAGGAGGAAGCCGCAACAGTTGAAGACAGAGGAAGAAGACAGGAAGGAGGAAAGCCAAGTGTAGAAGAAAAGAAGAAGAAGATAGAAGAGAAGTGATCGCTGTAGCAATCAACAAGTTAAGGCGTCTGATTCACCAAATCAGACGTCTGATTCATAAGAAAAGAAAGAGAGAAGACAAAGAAGAAGGAAGAAAAGAGAAGAAGAAAGACATTTATTTTTGTATTTTCTCTCTATTTTTTAACATACATTGGGTTGCATTCATATCATCTTTTGAGTAATTTGAAATTGTGATTTTGCTTTTAAAATATCAAATTGCTCCCAGAGTTTGACTCCGGAAATTTTGAATTTCGAGTAATAAAATTGTAAATTGTTCATACGCTTTTTCGACTGTACTACAACAAGGTTGATTTAAAATACGAGAAAGCGATACGAACAGTATACCACAACTGTTTGAGTTCATTGATCAATGGTTGAAGGTAAGCATCTATTACATTTCCTAGTTATTTTGGACTAGGATTTAATAGGGTCAGCATTATGAATGATGATCTCATACTCAACCAGAGAGATAAGTTCTAAGTAGCCATCACCACTGGTTATATCAAGTACGACAGGTACATACTCTTAAATGGATTAAATATGTTGCCTGCATGACCTAATCTTACGTTTTGTGCCTCCAAGGAGAATGAAATGTTTTTGTCGTCAAATCTCTTCCACTCCTCGCAATCCGTAAGATGACATATTCTTACGACTTATGAGTTATAATTCTAGTGCCATATCATCCACTATACAGTTTTACTTATTATAAAAAGACGTTGAAGCCTAGGTGCCAATGGAAAGTAAAAAAGAACCTACTGAGGTTATTTCTTCTTACTTTCATGTTTACCTCCCTTATATCTCTCATATCTACATTGGGGACAATTGGGGACAGTTACTCAAGTCTGTAAATTTATTTATGTATAGAATGCAGTCATTCGGAGATGCATTGATCTTCTAATAGTCGAAACAAAGCTTGCGAATCTATTTTTTTGCCTCATACCATGAACCTGAAAAACCATTGGGGATATTCAACAGCTCAGCAATGAACTAAAGTATTTTTGACATGAATTTAACAGTTATTCTGTTCATAACCTTAAGCTAAAACAACCTCAACATAAAATGACGACTTAGACCTACTCGAACCTTAGGAGCAATAAGATCTTCAGTTGCCTTAACAGCATCGTAAAACTAATCACATGTTCTTAACGGATCTTCCTCATCCACATTTATACCATCTGCTACTGTCATCTCGTTCAGCATTTCTTCTCTTCACCTCCACTACTAGCAATCCCTACACTAATCACTTCGTCAACAGTCATTTCATTATTTTTGATTTCCTCAGTTAAATTCTCACCATGAGCGACTCAATTAGTATAATGCTGCCACTGTCTATTACAAATCAAGTGCTCAAGCAGAGTATTCCGCTCTTGTAAGGAACTATTCAAACATTTTCTACAAAGGTAGAAGATCTTATCGAGGAGTTCTCCTCGCCTAAATATCTTCCTATCATCATGAAAGGCTCAATCCAGAAATGAAATTACTCCATCCTTATTTCTGGTGTAATCTAAACTCCTCAGACCAATCCACGACTTGTCCATGCTAACCTAAATTTATAATAAACTACCCGTATGTTAGAAAGAAATATAGGGATGATGTGTGTATTTTGATAAAGATTTTCACTTGATAACCCATCCTTGAAGATTTGATTACAATGTTACTTATTACATGCAACCAGAGCCTGGAGAAATTTTGGCAGCATCTCCCCGCACTTCTTTGGTATACCTCCTAAGATTATCATTAACTACATTCCCAATAACACCCAATTAAGGGTATCTTAGGAACGTAGCTAAAATTAGTTGGTATAGTGGAGAAGAGTGAGAAGATGCTACCGAAATTCCTCTAGACATCAGTTACATGTAACAAGTAACCCTAAGTTGCGATCAAATTTTCAAGAACCCTCTTTAACCTAGTACCTCACCAAACTAAAGATAATCGACACTTATGGCCTGCTATAAAGATAAAGTATCGTACATGTAAGTGAGGCATACATGCACTCTGCAATGTTTGTATAACACAATCATAAGTCTCAACAGGCAAGAATTTCAAAAAATTTAACTCAGACAACCTATATCCTAGGGGTTAGAATACCAATTATTTGGCCTCAACTGCATATACAATAGTACAATTGTATGTATCTAAACACTAACCTAATTCTTAAACACTAACTTAAACCTAACCAATTTGAATATTAAAGGAATTTCAATAAAAATTTCTATTTCCCCATAAATTTTGGAGTTTTCTGTAAATCCGCATATCAAAATAATGCTCATAACAAAAGTGAAAAGAGCATACATGAATAAATCTTGAATCTATACTTGAATTTTATTTAAATGATTTAATCTAATGACCTGGAATTTCAAAAGAAAATTGATAGAGTTTTACCTCAAATTTTGATATTTTTCTATAAAGCTGCAAATTCAGAATAGCATACATAATATAAGTGGTTACACCCCACATTACAAATGAATTTAATCACATAAGTAGGCATACCCCACATTAAAAAGAAATCACACAAGTGGTCACAGCCCACATCCATTCATTGAAATAAAAACTAATATGTAGGCACAACCTATATCTAACAAAAACCCAACATCTCATAAAATAAATTAAAAACATTGAAATTATACCTCCAAGTACTACAACCTTTGCAATTGGTTGTCACCAATAACCTATAATTTCATAAACAAAATTAATTAAATAACACATTATTAGCATATTAAAAACTTTTAAGCATATTTAAACTTATTATAAGTATTATAGTTGTTATGTTAATAACATATATCATGCTATTAAGTAATATAGGACTAGTGTAGAAAACGGCCCTACCAGGAGGGCGTGACGTAATAAAATGTGGAATAGAATATAAACAATTTTACAAAATCAATCGCACAAGGTACACAATTATTTTTAGGTGGAAACCCAAACCGAGTGAAAACCACCACCTAACCCTTTCGAATTAGGATTTTCCGATCAACCAAGTTGATCAAATCCATTAAACAAATCACTTAAACGAGGGTGATTCAACCTCAATTACAACCACGCTACTTTATACGAGGTAGCGTACCTCAAAATCCTTCTCTTCACGAGAAGGATTTTGTCCCACGAAGGAGACGGGAATTCGCAAAGCGAATACCCAACCAAATAACAAAGTAAAATAACAAATATAGTCCTATAGAGCCAACAAAGATTTAAACCTAGCTTCTATAGGAATTACGAAATCCCCTTTGCAAGGAGTGCGCCGCATCGATGACGCAGGTGCGTGAGCCACGCGACGGCGCAACGTCGCTCTCGTGAACTACGGCGGGAGAGCGGGTGCGCAAAGGCTTGATGCTCTCAAGATGTAGACTTGAGCTTGGAGAGCAAGAGATTCTTTCTGGACACAAAAGAGTGGAAAAGCTTGTTCTTGTTGTGTCTTGTGTATCTAGGTGTGTTTTTGGTGTCTCTAGGTGTCTTCATGTGCAAGAGGTTCCTCTCTATTTATAGAGGCCTTAGGAAAGCTTTGGAAGGCTTGGGAAAGCTTCTATAGCCGTTGAGAGTAAAGCCCAAGAGAATCAGGCCGAAATCAGGAACAATGATTGCACTGACAGGGTTATCAGACGTCTGCTCCTGGCATCAGACGTTTGGAATATCACTTTAATGCGTCTGATTATAGGCGGGTTTCTTCCTGACTTGAATCAGATCTAAATAGGGTTCTAGTGCAAGTCTATCAGATGACATACAGGATGATATACAGGACGTCTGGCACTATGTATGGACGTATGGAAACCTACTTTTTCGTGGGAATGGATTTTCAAGAGTTGCAACGGCTACAAAATCTCTGAGAAGAGATTTTGGGTCAGTCGAGGTTAAACGGTCATTTATCAGACGTCTGGAAGGGCTTAAGGATGCCTGATAAGGCTCTAACGGTCATATCCTTGAGTGTTTGGTGTGGCAGCCAACGGTCCACTAATTGGACATCTGGTAAGTCCATCAGACGTCTTCTAAGACATCTGGACTAAGGTCTGGACGTCTGATTTCATTAGACAGAGCTAACAAGTCCAGCCTAAATGTTATCAGACGTCTGAATCAACAGTTAGATGTCTTAAAACACATTATCAGATGTCTAATTTGGGAATTGGACGTCTGGAAAAGCTGTTTGAACCCTATATTGGTTTTCTAAGTTTTCTACAGAAAACCTAAGTATCCTAGGGTTGTGCAGGTGTTCTTAAGACTACTGTTATGGTACTTTGGGGCTCTTTAACATGAATTTAAGTAACAATAATAAAGAGCAACAAAAGAAACGAAAAATACAAAGAGTACAAGAGAAGGAAATATATCCTATTCTTCATCTCCTTCCTTCTTCAAGCCATCGCTCCTCGCGAATCTCCTCTGTTCTCCATCAAGCTCCTCCAATCCATCTTGGATGTGAGCTCGAACTCCGTCTAATCACGTCTCCATTTGCAATTGACCTGAAATCTAAGACTCCAAGTGCAAATATTAAATGACACGTGTTTTGTTATCATCAAAACAAACGATCGTGGTGCTCTAGCACCAACAACTAGGAGGAGGAGTAGAAGAGGAAGAGGAAGGGCAGTGGGAGAAAGGGAAGAGGAAGGGCAGCAGAAGGAGATGAGAGGAGAAGGGGGACATGTTTGCGAGCATATGTGTTTGTGTAGCATCGCAAATTTAATTCAGCATCACAAATTTCATCCATTACAATGCTTTTCAACAGTGCTGAAAGTTTGAGCACGAGTCATATTTATAAATGAACTCCTAAAGCTAACGTGAAATGCTTCTATGAAATTAATGATTAGGATACCGATCTATATGATCTTCACCATGACTTGAATGAGTGATTTAATCAGGCTAGACTCCATACAATTAGAAGCCTACTATCTTTTAGCTTTGACCTTATTGTCTCCAGGCATAGAAATATGCCATATGAATGATGCTTAATGATTTTTTTTTCATTGAAATGGGATTTTATTGATTTCTTTTCTATTCATATGAGACTTAAAAAGCACTCTAATTTGACTTGAATGAGAGGAGGAGGGGGACTGCTAGGAGCAATACAAAGTGGAGCAGGGGGACTGGCAGGAGGAGAGGAGGAGGAGGATGGGCAATAGGAGAATGAGGAGGTGAGGAGGGGGACTAATAGGAGGAGGGGGACGGCGGGAGGAAGAGGGGGAGGAGGAGGTAGGGTAGGAGAAGATTAGGAGGGGGGCTGGCAAATAGGAGGGGAGGAGGAGGTAGGACGGGAAGAGAGTAGGAGGGAGATCAGCGAGGAAGATGGGGGGAGGAGGCAACAGTAGTAGGAGGGGGAGAGAAGGAGGGGGGCGGGAGGAGGAAGAGGAGGGGGACGAGCCAGCATCAGTTGGATGAGGAGAGGAGGAGAGGGCGGATCAGCAGCAGTAAGAGGAGAGGAGGGGGTAGGGAGGAGGAGGGGGGCGACATAGTAGGAGGAGGGGGGCAGGGAGGAAAAGGAGGAAGACAACGAGGACAATTGAGGAGAGGAGTTACTTGAGGAGGAGGACGACGACAATGACGACTGGCGATTGAGGAGGAGGAGAGGAGGGGGTGAGGGTTTGTGCGAAGTGTTGGGGAGGAGAGGGCCCTACACGCGTATTGATCAACCGACATTTACACTTACCGTCGATTTAATTAGTAAACAACTGTAAATGCCTAAATTAAATCCCCCCTTGCACCCAAATGTTGATGACGTCAGCAGGTTAATTTTAACCCACGATTCATTGTCACTTTTGCAACTAAACGACGACAATATCCACAGCTTTACTAACCGACAGAAATATTAATATCACCCTCACACACCCATTGCTGCTTTTCACTAGTGATGGCAGCAAGTTATTTTTAACCATGCATTCACCGTCGCTTATAGAAATAACTAACGACAAATATATATTTGCCATCACTTTGACAACTGACGCTATATCCCATTTTTCTAATAGTAATATGATTTTGTTTATGTTGCTCCTATGTTGGTCTAGTCCTTACTTTTGGTCTTAGAATATTTTCTTTACTATATATGAGTCTTAGTGTGAGTCACTTTGCTTATAGTCTAGTATTTACTTAAGTCATGAATGTCATGAACTTTGATTATATCATGAATGTTTTAACGTTTAGTATGAGCATATCCTAATGCCTATGATTGACAAAATGGGGCTAAATAATTAATTATTTGAGGTTTACAAAAATGGGGAGAAGATTTGAAAGGGGACTAAATAATTTATAAAGTAAGGAGGAGCACCAGTTAAGGGACAGCTATCATATATTTTTTCCAAAAAGAAATCTAATCTTAACCTACTTATAAATTATTTATAATTATGTTTTGTCAACACAAAAAATGGGGAGAGTGTTGGAATTATATTTCAATGTATCCGATCTTGATGTTAAGAAAACAAATGATAAATGATAAAATAATTATTTTTACTGTGACTAACATATATTTTACAAGATACACTCAAGAAGAAAGGAAAGAAGATCATAAAAGAGGCCAGCTAGTCTACTTAATACAATTAAAGCCTTAAACAATCAAAGATGAATATAGGATATATTCATCTCTATTTTCTTTTTTGTATTTTATTCTAGAACTTTTGTAAAGCCTCCGAAACAATCAATGAACACTTAAAAATTTTCTAGAGATAATTTGGATCGTAATCACACAAAAAACACCCCAAAAAACCTAAGTTAACCTTGGATTAACATCAAAATTAGGTAGTTAACAAGTACGCAACGTTAGGTAGCTTGTTGAATCTATTTACAAGATTGAAATTAGGATTTCTGAACTTATGAAACATAAGGATCGATCGAGCCTAGTCTATAACCTAATTAGGGGTCTAGTAGGTGCCTTAATAGGTGGGGAAGTGGTTAATTGCAGTTAAACCTTAGACTAGTAAGGGATGTTTCTAATTGAGCTTGAAGCTCTCAAATTGGACTAAAAGTGATTTGAATCGGATAAGTAACGAATTTAACCTCACATGATGACATCAATGATTCAATCTAAGTTTAATAAAGATGCTTGGATGCTAAGGTCTTGGATATGACCCCAGGTGATCTAGTAGGTCTTTAGGATTGCTTGATCTGGTATCGAACAAGGGAAAAAGGACTTAGGAGCGACTAGGTCAAATAGGTGACCTCATTGGGTGAGACACCGTGACTTTGTGAATAATGAGTTCACTATTGTGGGTTTGAGACGCGGGAGTTGGTAGTTAAGTCAACCAGAGTTCAACCTTGGAACTGGGATAGTTCTTGGTTAGGTGTTGCCAAGTGCCATCATGGAGATTAGGCACTGAGGATGTCTTGAGTCTGAGTCGATGAGAGGCGCTTTAAGATTTTGAGTGGAATAGTTTCCAAGGATTCTCAGGTGACGGGATTGTGAGGATCTTAAGTGGAATAATTTCCAGAAATCCAAACCGGTGAGAGAGCATGGGATCTTGTGTGGAATAGTTTCCAGAGATCTCATGCAACGATGCGAGGGATCTTGAGTGGAATAGATTCCAGGGATTCTGGTATCGGGAAATATGTGATCTTGAGTGGAATAGTTTCCAGGGATCACGGGTAGCGGGAAGTTGCTCCCGCCAAGTCTTTTGGACCGGGTACTTAGGGATGTCTTGAGTGGAATAGATTCCAGGGACTCTAAGTACAGTCAACATTTCAACGACAAAAGCAGGTATCCTTTGTCTGGTGGACATGAGTGCTTCAATCTTTTCCTCTGGCCAAGAAGGGATTAGGGTACAAGTGTACCATTGGAGAGGGCACATCGAGATCTCCTTCAGTATGATGAGTTGATTTAATCACCCCAGGACCCAGAGTGGCAGGTAACAGGATTTTGGATTGTTAGGAGAGTTGCATTAGAACGTGTGGCTTTAATCAAGCAGATCTAATTAGTGGGCTAGGACCATGGTGGTTGGTCGGGTTGATCCGGGTTAAGGTTGAAACCTGGGGTTCTATGTTAGGTTAGGGATCTAGCTGATTAACGAAATTGTATACTACCTCAATTTTATTGTATTGCAGCAATTATTTGTTCCCTACTGAGTCGATTGGCTCATCCTTACTTTGTGACCTGCTTTCAGGTGGTTGCCGTTGTGCGTCATCAATGCATAGGATTTATTGCTGTGCGGGTGTTTTGCTAGGACTTTTGGCAGGCAACCTTTATGCTTTGGTTTTATAGCGGATTTCTAATTTATTTGCCAGATTAGTACAAGTTTAAATTGTACCGTACATTTTCATTTATGTGTCATCCTCCCGATATTTTCTTCCATTTCTCATTAAATGAAATTCTTGATAGCTCAGCTTAGCTAGGTATAACTCGAATTAAATAGACCGACATCTTTTCTGTTGCCATTTTCCTGAACTCCGACCCTCGTTGGAGGCCTAGGTTTTTGGGGCATGACAAGTACATCTCAAGGTAGATCGTTACACAAGCTTATCTACCGGTACAAGTAGGTATAATTTTTTAATCAATTATAGTTAGGAAATTATACTCATTATATACTGGGACTACTCCGATACACAATTTAAATACCAGTACTTATGATAGTTATAGAATATTTTTAATAACTGTAATCATTTTGATATCATTTTAATTGCATCCCAAACAGCTAGTTGTCGATCCTAAGTCCTCGGAAACCTATAAATAGGCCCTTCTACCATCCATTAAGCCTTAGTAGCAGCACTTCCTATTCTCCTATGCTCTCCTACACTACTTCTCGCGATTCTATGCTCTACAAAGCTCTCATGCTTATCTTACTCTAGTTTTCTCTAGGCATTCTAGTGCACTCTAGACATTATAGTTCTCGTTGTTTGAACTTCTTGATCATGAGACCATCCTATTGCCCAATTATATTATTTTAATCATATAAAGGAGGCTATAGGATTTTGTTGTAAGTTTTTGGTGTGCTAGCACTTAGCTTGCACCTTTGAGCTCTAGTTGTTCATTTTTGGTACTTGTGCTTGAATGAGACAACCTGTTAATTGTCTCAAGGTTTATTATTGGATTTTGGATCTCTTGAGAGAGAGATTAAAGTTTGAAAATATTTAGCTGGGAGTCTTAGATAATGGTTTTACCAATAGGGGTTTTCCATTCTAAATCTCTATGTTAATTCTTGTGGTTGCTTTGTGGTTTGAACCAAAATTTTATTTCTAAGATTTTGTTTTGAGCTTTTATCTCTTATAACATTTACTCACCCTCTAGTGTGGATGACTACATCTTAGATCTTACACAAGTGTATGGCTTTAACTTTTAAGGAGCCTAAAAGTCGCTATTTAAAGGATCTTTTAAGCATATTGCATAGCTCACTTTCTCATAGTCGTATTTTATTTGTGCTCATTTTTGTCCAAATGATTAGGGCTCCAGCAATAAAAATGGGCCTTAAAATAAATAGTTTGGTCTAAGTAAGTGAATTTTGATCTAATATCTTGTTTCTATAAAGTAAGAACCTCTTCGCCATTTAAAAGCATGAGGGATTAAGAAAATATATATTCAAACAATCATTAGTAATAATATTTTGTTAATTATGATTTAAGAAATTATAATTAGTTCTGAACAGTTGTAGAATCAACTCTTTAACATAAAAGGTCATTGATAAGCGACAAAAAGTACTCTCAGATTGAAATTTTGCACAATACTTAAGGGGTCCAGTTGCCCTGTGTCTCGGTAAACTCAACTACCCAATTACTCGGATCCTGGAGGATCAGGTTGACCAAGGATTCATGGGATCTAACCCGATCCCGGAACCTGGTGGATCTGACTCGATTCCAGATCCAACAACCCGCCTAAGGATCCGATTGACCGAATTTGAAGAGGTGGTAGTTACGTCGGCATCAGCGCAAACAGTCCACGCTAGTTACCCACTTAAATGCTATTCATAGCCAAGGAGTGGGAGAAACGACGAGGACTGCAAGATCCGTTACAAGAGGTGGTTTTGTATTATAAATACCAGATGAGAGGGCTTTGTTTTCCTTTACGCAATCAGAGAGAGAGAGAGAAGCTATAGGGATTGTGCCATTTATAAAAACATAGTGAAATATTGGGAGCACCACTCTCCCCCCAGACGTGCACCCCTTTGGGTGGAACTGGGTTACCAATTCTCCATGCGATTGTCTTGTTGATTCTTTGATTCGAGGCTCCTACAATTAGGATTTTGATCAATTGGCGTCGTCCGTGAGAAACGCTATCACTTGATATTGTTTCCTACTTCTGAACTTAAGCAATGGCTCCCACCACATGTCATTCCTCCCGCGCTAACCTTGAGAAGGCTGCCCTGGCTGAGTCCAGTGTCTCCTTGTCCAGGAGACATCACCAAGACGTCGAGCCTAGCAAGTATAAGGCTACACAACCCAGTCGGCAACCCGAGCCTTCTCATCCTGAGAATCCTCAAGGGGATCCTCTCCTTGAAATACAGGTGTAAGAGTACAAGGCCAAACTGGCAACCTTAAAGGTTGAACAACTGTTGGTTGTGGACCAAGTTCTAGAGATCAAAATGATTAAGGAAAGCCGGAAGGTTCAACCGGAGGAGCCCCAGAACTCTAGTCCCACCAATGACCAATTGAAATGGCATTGCATGGTAGAGGAAAATGTTCGCCTATGCAAACAAATTGAAAAGTTAAAACAAGAGCTTAATAGTTAGAAAGGGAAGGTCCCACATGGCCCACCTCAAACTCCCCCTCCACCTTTGCGAGAGTCGGAGGAGCAATCCGAGGCCCATCCCATGGTGACTAGCGAAGGAGGCTCCTTACCCGAAATCGTCCGTCAAGTCACCCGAGCGATGAGGGGTATATGCCCACAGTTTTATGTCACTACATACCTCTTCACGAAAGAGGTAATGACAGCCCCCTTGCTGGAAAAATTTAAGCAACCTGTCATGGCACATTACGACGGGACAACGAACCCCAACAGCTTTGTGGGGAGTTATCGCTAGATGATACTTGTCCATGGCTATCTTGATGGAGTACTCTGCCGGGTGTTCCCGTCATATCTTTCTAGCATGGCTCATGAATGGTTCGATGAACTGCCAGCAGGGCAAATTGCTTGCTTTCAGAAATTGGCAGACAAATTCTGCCAATACTTTGTAGGACAACAGTGGGTTAGAGATAACCTAGAGAGACCATCAAAGATTCGGCAACAAAAAGCTGAGTCTTTCCGATCCTATCTTGATTGGTTTAAGACCTAGTACTTTAAGTGTAAAAGGCCTCATGATGTCATTGCCATCCAGTACTTCAAGTCAACTCTCTTGACCCAGAGGTTCTGATATAACATCGATGATTTTCCACCAACAGACATAGTGGAATTATGGGACCGTGCCATGAGGTTTGTGGAACAAGACGACTCATTCTGCTCTTGTGGCCGGTTGGTGGATGGACATGCGGACGACTTCTATTCCCCTGATGAGAAGAAATCCCCTGGTGAAGCTACCTCTATATCCATTCGCGGTTGTGGTCGCTTCAATAAACGGAAGGCAAACTTCAAGGACCAGAGGAATGAAAGGTCCAACAAAGGCCAGAATAACGAGCCCCGCCAAGCTAGGCTGGACTTGTTCAAAGAATACACTCCCCTGGTCATCAACCAGGTGGACGTGTTAGTGGAGGTGTGGTCCACTAATAAAGACCTCCTACCCCCGCCAAAGCCTCTTCAGAAGAAGGATGACATGGAGCCTTCTTGCAAGTATCGCCGGCCAGGCCCGAGGACATGTCACAGAGGACTGTCGGGATCTGCGTGACCAAATTGAGTCTCAAATCCGGCACAGCAACTTGGCGCATTTCGTTAAACGAAATGAAAGTCAAGACTAGGGCAAAAGACCCATGGAGGGTCCAAAAGAATACCACAAGAAGAAGCTTCAACAGCTTCAGGGGGTAAATATGGTCTTCCTAGCAGACCAAGAGCCTAACAAATCTATAGCTCATCAGATTGAACACAGGATTTCTTTGCGACTTCCTCCTATGGTGTGTCATCAGTAGGTCCTAACGGCAATGGCAACGCTACCCCAAAACACCCATCCTCCGCGACCTGAATCAATGGTTAAGGAAGTCGAGGTCATTTTCGGGGTCAACAATGCTCCTACTCCGCAAACTACTCATGCTAAAGGAGCACTTCGAGATGTTTTTCCTACCCTTCAATGGGGGGAAAGGGGCTCTGTTAGGCAAGTAGCCTCGAAGCTTTTCTCCGCACTACCGGACCCGGCAGGCCACACAGATCCGCTTCTTGTAACTCTCCTACTAGTGAGATAGCTTTAACCCAGGCTCCTTGTTGATGAAGGCAGTGCGGTAGACGTCTTATTCTTGAAGACAATGCTAAAGCTGAGGTTTAAAGAAGAACATGTTTTCCCCTCAACCTACCCAGTGGTGGGGTTTGGGAACCATATGGAGATGCCCAAGGGAGAAATCTGCTTACCCATGTCTATTTGCGATGGGGATAAGCATCTAAATCAAACGACCACATTCATCATGGTCGGCTTGGTGGCAGTGTTTGATCACATCATTGGTTTCCTAACAATCCATGCCTTCCGAGTGATCCCCTCTTCATATTTCCAATTTATGATCTTCCAAACTCCTAAGGGAGTGGGAATAGTGCATGGGGATCAATCTGCAGAGCGTGAACTCCTGCATATCAAGCTAAAGCAATCCATGGAGCCATGGCCCCCAAAACCACAGAAATGGGGAAGAGTAGCCAAATCCATGCGATTTAGCAAGAAGTGAATCTGGTTAATCCCCCAGCAAAGTCAGAACTTCAGCCAAGCTCTTCAACCATGGCTATACAGTTGTATCTCGACGTCAGGGACAAATTCATCTGAGCTGGTGCAGACCTTGATCCCTTCGAAGTCCAAGAATTGCTGCTCTTATTAAAGGCCAACGCTGATATATTTGCTTGGTCACTTAAAGACTTGCCGAGAGTCGATCTATCTCTGATTTCGCACCATCTCAATATTCAGACGAATGCTCGAGCAGTGAAACAAGCCTATAGGCATAAATCAGCGGAGAAATGGCAGGCGGCTGATGTAGAAGTAAAAAAAGCTTCTAGAGGTCGAATTGATTGAAAAATTTCTGTACCCAGCATGGCTATCTAATGTAGTCATGGTCAAAAAGGCAAGGGAAAGTGGCGGAAGTGCGTAGACTTCACAAACCTGAATTAAGCCTGCCCCAAGGATGAATTCTCCCTGCCAAGGGTCGATGCGCTTGTAGATTCATGTAGTGGCCAGTCTCATATGTCTTTCTTGGACACCTACAGTGGATTCCACCAGATAAGTTTAGCTCCAGCAGATAGACCTCATACCTCAGTCAAAACTGATAGGGGTCTATTCCAGTATAGAGTTATGCCATTTGTTTTAAAAAATGCTGAGTCAACTTACCAGTGCCTTATAAACATGATTTTTCTCACTTAATTGGAAAATCATTTGAGGTGTATATTGATGACATGTTAATGAAGGAATTGAATTTCCCTAAACATCTAAAGAATCTCACTGAGGTGTTTCGAGTCTTGAGGAACACCCGACTCTGCTTGAACCCCGAAAAATGTGTTTTGGTGTTTCTTCGAGAAGGTTTTTAGGGTTTTTGGTTTCTAACTACGGAATAGAAGCTAATCCCAACAAGATCCAAGCGATCATGGCCCTTGCGTCGTCAACACTTTGAAGGGAATACAATTGTTAGTTGACAAGATCGCCTCTCTAGGTTGTTTCTTGTCTCGATCTTCCGACAAATGTTTTCTATTCTTCAAGTGTATCAAAAAGGGAAAAGGCTATACAGCCACCCATTGGACCCCCCACTGCCAAAAGGCTTCAGAGGAGGTAAAGAGATCCCTTCAAAGCATTCCAATTTTGACAACTCCTAAGGCTGGGGAATCTTTATTACTCTACCAAGTAGCATCCATGTTTGCCATCAGTGTCATTCTATTTATTGACCGCAAAGGGGGGCAACAGCCAGTATATTTCATCAACAAGGCCTACCAAGGTGCCGAGACCAAATATACTGTGATCAAGAAGCTTGGGCTAGCACTGGTGATTACCATCAGAAAGCTACATCCATACTTCTAAGCCCACTCAATAGTAGTCTTATTGGATTACCCTTTGCGTCAGATGTTGTACAGATCCACAGGATCTGCCCGGCAAATAAAGTGGGCCATGGAGTTGGTGGAGTTCGACATCTAATACCAACCGAGGAAGTCAATCAAAGGCGAAGTTTTGGCGGATTTCGTGACAAAATTCATAGATCCAGATGCTTGCCTCACTATGCCCTGGAAGCTATATGTGGGCGACTCTTCTATGGCAGCCGAGTCTGGGGCAGACATAGTTTTGACCCCCCCAGATGGTGTCGCTCGTAAATATGCCATCAAACTTATTTTTCCTGCTTCCAAACGTGGCAGAATACGAGGCCATGTTAGCAGATATCTGGGTGGCCAAGTCAAATGGCACTTCATCAGTGGAAGTATATACGGACTCCCAGTTAGTAGCTAAACAAGTTAACGGTGAGTACCAAGATAGGGATCCAAATATGATTCTATATGCTAACAAAGTCAAGGAGTTGTCAGAATTCAAAATTGTCTCGGTCGGGCGAGTACCCCGATCCAACAACTCTTTGGTAGATGCTTTAGCCCACTTGGCATTGCGATCCTACTAGAATAGGAGGAGGACATATGCCTCCAAATGCTAAATGAGCCAACGGTGCTCCTTCCTAGAACATTCATGATACAATGGTCCACGTCTTGGATGATGCCTATCATAGAACATTTGAATACTGGTGAGTTACCCCCGAAGGAGCCATGGCCGAAGACATTTTGCCTTAAAGCAACCAGGTATACCCTGATTGGCGGATAATTATACAAGCGAGGATATTCTAACCCCTAATATATTGCCTCACATAAGAGGATGCGTCACAAGCCCTTCAAGAAACCTATGGTGGCATCTGTGGCAACCATGAAGGGCACAAGGCACACCTAGCACATCTATTTTAGTCGGGGTACTTTTGACCTTATATGAAACAGCATTGCAAAAGTTTTGTGTGGAAATGCGATAAGTGTCAGCAATTTGCTTCACTACACTAGTTACAGCCTCGGAAGTTCGTACCCATCATGTCACCCATCCCTTTCGCAAAATGGGGAATTGATTTCATTGGCCCTTTTCCGCCGACACCGGCTCAAAAGCGTTTTATCTTGGTGGTGATAGACTATTTCTCCAAATGGGTAGAGGTTGAAGCCATAGCTAGCCCAACGGCTGACGAGTCATGTCCTTTGTGTGGAAGAACATTATAGCCTAGTACGAAATACCCCATGCCATTGTTACAGACAATGGCACCCAATTTGCTTTCAAAAAATTTGAAAAAATTTTTGCAAGCTGGGACATTCGCCTATGTTTCATGTCCGTAGCACACCCTCAGGAAAATGGACAAGCGAAAGTAACTAACCACACTATCATTGCAGCATTAAAATGACGGTCATATTCCTCAAAGCAGATGGACAGAAGAACTGTCGGATGTATTTTGAGGTTACAGGACTTGCCAAAAGACTTCCACTGGCTACACGCCTTTCAGCTTGGTGTATGTTATGGAAGCCCGGCTACGTATAGAAATAGTCCTTCCTACATACTGCTCACAACTATATGACCCTAACACTAACGATGATTAAGTCCTCCTAGCCTTGGACTTGGTAGAAGAAATGAGAGAAAAGGCATCTAAATCGGCACACGATACGAGGAGGCAACCATAGTCGCCTACAACAAGCAGGTTCGCAAGAGAAAGTTCTCTGAGGGAGACTTGGTCCTGCAAAAGAGTGAAGCATCTATGCCAATTAACTCAAGCGAAAAGCTTGACGCCCTGTGGGAGGGACCTTACAGAGTTTGCGAAGATAGTTCAAGCAGCTTTTACAAATTACAAACTGTAGGCGACAAGTCAATTCCTCGGATTTGGCATGCCAAAAATTTAAGGATGTATCATGTGTAAGATTGAATGAAGCAAACAAAAAAAAGGGCCTTTCTTTCATTACCTTTCTTATTGCTTGTCTTACATTTTTCGCTAGGGTCATTCCCATCAAATGACCCATAAAAAAAAAAGAGAAAAGGTTAAAAAAAGGGGGGAAAAAAGGAACACCACCAACAACAACAATTAGTCGTTCATTTTGAATCATCTGGGAGATTGGCCCAGGGAGTCAGAAGAGGTGAGGTGGCTTCATAGGCAGGGCTCACTAGATGGGAAGGCTATTCAAAGGACTCTAATGGACCAGACTTGCCTGCCTCCTCCTCAGGTGCCGGACTACCTAGCTGGACCTTAGGCAACAATATGGGAGCCTGGTCCTCTATTAATCTCTTAGCCTTCTAAAGGTTAAATTCGGAAGTTAGTTGATCTATGGACCATCCACATAGGTCTTTCATTGTAGTGTGACCACCCTCTAGGAGGGCTGCACCACCGCTAGAGCATACTTCCCAGCCTCTTTAGAGTCGAAGTCCCTACTCTCCTGTAGAGACGGATCAGAGGCAAAGAAATCCATCACTGCCTAAGGATTCATCTCCAACACGGAGGCACTCTCCAATTCAAGGACCCTTTTGGCCCTTTCTTTTGTGAGATGGTGGGCTTTGGCTAGATCCTCCCTTGCCCTTTGTAAGTTCCCCTCCACCTTTTCATGAGTCGTCTTGATGTCGGCAAGCTTGTCTGTGGTTGTGCTAAGGTGGAAGCATTCTTCTTCTAAGGCCACCTCGTACCCTTCCACGGTAGAAGAGTGCACGGCCTTCGGTAACCGTACCACCTCTTTTAGCCAAAGCACATTATTATAAGAAGATTGCAACCTTTCTTGAAGATCGCACAATTTCACAAGATCACTCCTGTGAAAGGCCCCAAGAGAGTCTTCAAACTTCCCGGCAAAAGCTCTGGCTATCCTCAACTCCAGGTGGGCATCCTTTTACTCTTTCTACAAGAATGATATTTGGCCAACTGCTTGCTACTGTAGCTAGAGCTTCTTGGTAGCTTCCTCAACAATCTTCTCCACTTTCTTATGAGCGATGCTAGCTTCCTCAAGCTAGCGGGCAAAGTTCCTTTGCTCCACCATGGTGGTAACAACCCATTTTGCAGCCATCTCAGCTGCCTCGCAAGGGACCTCAGAGTCCACATTCTCAGTTGGATCACCGCTACTAGGAATAAAAGCACTCCCACGAGTCTCAACCTATCAATAGCAAGTTAACCAAAATTTGAAATTTATTGTCCTACAGACAAGAAGACCCCGAACAAAATGAAGAGAACATCTTATCACACGCATACAGTAGAAGAGGATGTGTTTGAAGTTCATACCTTCTCGAGGAGGGTTAGCCAAGTTTCAGGCATCTTGCAAGTGTCGTAGCACCTGACTCTCCAACATAGGCGCACTACTTGAAGAGCCCGCTTGAGCCAGGTTCTCCCGCAAGAGTAAACTGCCCTCCTGGGTCCCTTCCAACACCGACCCTTGTACTGCTGCAAAAGCTTGTCCTATAACCCCAAACCCTCCTCAGCCACTAGGGTCCACCAGCATTTGCACCCTTGTTGCGCTCCACCTATAGTGCAGCCAATCAAAGTGCTGTCACCCAAAAAACTCTTGAAGTCACCGCCTCCTTCGCCACCTGTGCAAAGGCGCTAGGAGGTCTAGTCGGAGGAATGGGTACACCAGAAATACCCTTCTCAGCCACCTCTCCAGGAGCTTGACATGGGGATTCAGGTAAGGTGATGTGCTCAGGCAGGCCAGGCAGGGCTGAGGTGGCATCTATCATTTTAATCCCACTAGAACTTGGAGACCCAGGCACTGCCGCCTCCTTTGTTGGGGTTGCCACGGCGAGCCCTCTCCTCAAGCACTTAAGGGGGACCTCCTCTAGGTCACTGTCCATCGTCTCCTTCCGTTTTCCTTCCCAAGGGCACGAGGATCCACTCCCCTCGCCTCGCTCTTTGGGCTTATCTTGTGCCTCTCCCCTTCTCGACCCATTACGATACGAGCTCCCGGGTCGCCACCATGGACTATCTGGACAGGCAAATAGCCCAAAAGTTGGAGAAAGGCAAAAAAGCCATTATTTAGATTCTTAGGGAAGTATATTATCTAGAACTATTACCCTCCAACTTACATATTATGGGATAAGAATTAGCCACCCATGTCAGCGTTGCCAACACATCAGCCCACCTCAATTCTGACTAGGCCCAAAACCCATGATTTTTTCGGTGTCACTAGAAGCATCCGGGTAAAGCTCGTGTGCACTTGGCGGGAGGTCTTTCTCAGGAGAACCCTACCACTTACTAGGAACTTCTAATTTCTCCACATTATGGAGAAAGGAAAAATGGCAATCCTATCCCTTTAGACTATCTGATAGATCAGTAACCCTATATTTTGTCCGTCGACTATAAAGGGTTCCAGATGATGGTTTCCCATCCATCACTTTAAGAGGCATTAATGCAAAAAGGAGGCGGAATAGCCCTACCCAGGGGCAGATTCCAAAGTGGAAACAAATGATGGCAAAGGCGTTAAGAACAGGCTAGCAGTTAAGGCTATGTTGATCGGGGGCAACCCAGTAATAGTCGAGGAAGGAGTTCAAAAAAGGGTTTAATGGCACATGAAGGCCACTCTCTATGGCGTATTTACAAATAATAAAAAAATCTTGCCCACCATCAGAACACAAGCGAGTCATGGACCCCACATGTTGGAAATGGATATGGCCAAGTCCATGCGCCATCCAAAACTCTTGAATGGCTGACTTGCCATGAAAGTCTGAACAAAAATCATACAATTGCCTCATCTCAGCTAATATCCCTGACGAGGAAGAGGTGGACTCACATTTCCCTCCAATGCCTGACTGTTAGTGCAAGGGCACAACGATCGTTGATTTTGATGATAACAAAACACTTGTTATTTGACATTTGCATTTGAGTTATAGATTTCAGGATAAAATGCAAATGGAAGCAAGTGCGAGGTGCTCAAGCTCTCCTCCATGGCAGATTGAAGCAGCTTGATGTAGGAGCTTCGCGTAGAGCGAAAACGTGAAGAAGGAGATGAAAAATAGGATAGAAGTCTTTTAATTCATGCATTTATTTATTTTCTCTTTTTCTTCTTAGAATTATTGTAAAGAGCCTAGAAAGTACAATACCTTAGTCCTAGGAACACCTTCCCATCTCTAGGACACTTAGACAAACTTGAAAAACCAAAATAGGCTTCAGACAGCTTGATCAGATGTCCAATATGGACATCAGATGTCTGATATGTGACTTTAAGTTGTCTGACCTTTTGGCCAGACGTCTGAACACTTAGGTTGGAAATTAATAGTTTGTGCCTTTCCAATTAGACGTCATGCCCTTAGTCCAAATGTCTTACAAGATGTCTGATGACATTGCCAGACGTACAACAAAAGAACCATTAGGCATTGCCCTTGTGAGCGAACTTAGGATAATTTAGCATTTATTTCTAGACATCTGATAAAGAGATGATGGATCAAAATCCAAGGATGTCAAATTGGTATTTGACTGTTAGCTTCTTGAAATAAATTCCCGTAGCTTTCAAACGTCTAGACCGTCGTCTGATCCTTAAAATCTAGAACTCTGTTTAAATTTCGTCCAAAACAGGAACAAACCCGCCTATAATTAGACATCCAATAAAATTACCAAACCTCATATAATAGCACATCAGACATCCACCTAGAACCCTATTTCGATCCAATCGAATTAGGAACCCTGACCCTTTAGATCAAACGTCTGACCCTAAAATTTGACATCTGATTTTGTTGTCAGACTCATTATGAGCCTGTTCGGATTTTGATTTCGGCCCAATCTTCTTTGTAATCAACCTCAACGGCTATAAAGACATTTTAAAGTCTTCCTAAGAATTCCTAAACCCTCTATATATATGAGAGGGCCTTCACTTGACAAAATACACACAAGAGAGAATACTTCCCAAAATTCTAGTGATTAAAAAGAGAGATAAGGAAGGTGCCATTGTTAATCCTTGCTATCAAGAGCACCGACCTGCTATGCGAATTCACGCCTACACACTTCCATTTTAGGGAAGATTTCTTGCCATTTGTGTGATGTGATTGATTTTATTTCCGCATATTTTATATACTGCACTATTCATCCCCCTCTAGTCCGGAATTTCACCGACATCTTCTTCGCAGAGAGGAGACAACTTCGATGACCCACTCCTCCGTGACCGGCGACCCTCGTGCTGCTAAGGTTTGCAGAGCTTTCGTGCGCAGAAGGCTCACATTAAATGGGGTGTGGTAAGGCATTTACTGCCTCCCACCGCCCCTATTTGTAACCCCGAGGTGAAAGGATTTCAATCCAATTAAGTCTCACCATCATTACGGGCATTAATGCCCTGTGCGCGTATCATTTTGCCACAATTCGCTTCCAACAGATGCCTCATTGTCTATTGTGATATTTGAGATAAACATTCCTCATGATGACATCAATTAATGCCAATCTTGTCATATAAAACAACAAATTTGTCCTCCCAGTGATTGGCCATCACTCGCGGAAGGCGATGGTTACATCACATTTGTTCTCAGGATGTTGGCGTCTTAAGGCCAACGGAAACTCAGGCGGTGATGTGCCTATGTTCCTACAATGAGCAGTGGTACGCACACCACTCCATTAGTGGCACCTTGCCCACCTAAAACATAATTATACACCTCGTAAAAATGACTATCCCAACTAAAAATTAGTAGGCATATCGTTGGGGCACCATTCATGCGAAGTTTTAATATATTTACTACTTTGTCAGCAGCATAAGCTAGCTAGAGAGTGGGGGCATCTAATAAGGGACAAAAGGCACTCTCAAATTAAACTTCACAAAATACTCAAGGGGTTTGGTTGCCTGGTGCCTCAGTAAACCCAGCTACTTGGTTACTCAGCATCTTGGTGTAGGTTCTAACGGAGGGGGTAAGATTTACGTGATATGAAATAATGCAGAAATATAAATGAACAATCTCATAAAAAAGCAATCATACAAGCACATAAATGATTTTTAGGTGGAAACTCAAACACGGGTAAAAACTACCACCTAAACCTCACGGTTTAGGATTTCTCGATCTACTTAGTATATCAAATCCACTAATGAACTACTTAACCAAGGGTAGTTTAACCTCTTACAACCACTCTACTTTGAACCAAGGGTAACGTACCTCAAACCCCTTTTCTCCACAAGGAGTATTTTGTCTCGCGAGGGAGACGAGAATTCACAAAGTGAATGCCCAACAAAAACAAATAGAAAACAAACAAGCCTATAGAGTCGCAAAGAGTAATTTAAACTATGCTACTACATACTAGGGTTCTCCCCTTAATTGGAAGTATGTAGGTGTGAAGTGCGCAGCGTAACAGTGCTCTCGGATGTATGCTAGAAGCTTGGAGAGTAGGGTGACTTTTCTTCTAGTTGATCTCTTCTTTCCTAGGATACAAATGTAAGTGGAAAGTATTCTGTCAAGGTGCATTTAGCTTAGGAAAGGTCTCCTATTTATAGAGGCCCTAAGAAGGCTTTAGAAGGTTTAGGAAGCCTTAGGTAGCCCTTGGGAACATATCTCAAAAGATCAAGCCAAAATTCCAACGAAATCAGGGTCATTATGACTCTGGCAGAGTTATCAGATGTCTAATATGTGGGTCAAACGTCTGGTCAGATGTCTGATGAATATTTTGGATGTTTGCTCTTAAGGGTTAGAGTCCTTGATCTTATTGGATCGAAATAGGAGTCTATGTAGACGTCTGATATGCCATTATAAAATGTTTGGCACTAAAATTCGACATATAATAATAGGCAGGTTCATTCTTATTTTGACAAGATCCAAACAGGGTTCTAGATTTTAATGGTCAGACGACAATCTAGACGTCTGTCAAAGTGTCTGGATGTCTGGAAAGAGAATTCTCTACGAGAATGGATTTCCCAAGAGGCTAACACCTATAAAGGTTTAACAAAAGTAGATTTGGGTCAGAGATAGCCTAACGACTCTTTATCAGATGTCTTGGAGTTTCTACGGATGTATGATAATATAATTAATATAATCATAGGTCAATCCTCGAAGATATTCTCTGGTAAGACAACGGTCCTCTAATTGAACATATGTCAAGGTCATCATACATCTTTTAAGACATCTGAGCTATGGGTTAGTCGTTTAAAATCATTGGTCAGAGAACACTAAGTCCAGCTTAAGTGTTTAGATGTCTGTACAAACTATCAGACTTCTTAAAGTCCATAATCAGACTTCTGAGGTCAGTATCAGACGTTTGATAAAGCTATCTGATTTTTATATTGATTTTCTGATTTTATTCTAGGGTTTGCCTAAGTGTCCTAGTGATGTATAAGTGTTCATAAGACTAAGATATGTTACTTTGGAGCTCTTTAACAATAATTCTAAGGAAATAAAATAGCAAAACAAATAAAGAGAACAAAATATAAGATACAATAATATGAAATACATCTAAGTCCTATTCTTGTAGTCTTCAAGCTCTCGCTCTAAGCGATGCTTCCATCTTCTCTTTTCCTCCATCAAGCTCCTTCAATCCTCCATAGATGCGAGCTTAAGCTTCTTTACACTTGAATCCATTTGCATTATTCTTAAAACTTAAACTCAATGCAAATGTTAAATATAAAGTGTTTTTTTATCATCAAAATCAACGATCGTGGTACTCTTGCACCAACACCTGGTGGATCCTAGTAGATTCTACTAACCAAGGATTCATGGGATCCGATCCTAGAACCTGGCGAATCCTGGAGGATCCAATCCCATTCCGGATCCAATAATCTACCTAAGGATCTGGTTGACCGAATTTAAAGAGGCAGTGGTTACGTCGGTATCAGCAATAACGGTCTTGGCTAGTTACTCACTTAAATGTTATTAATAGCCAAGTAGTGGGAGAAACGGCGAGGACCGCGAGATCCGTTACAAAAGGTGGTTTTGTATTATAAATATCAGATGAGAGAGCTTTGATTTTCTTTACACAAGTAGAGAGAGAAAAGCTATAGCAATTGTACCATCTACGAAAGCGTAATGAAATATTGGGAGCATTGCTCTACCCCTAAACGTACACTCCTCTGAGTAAAATTGGGTTACCAATTCTCCGAGTGATTGTCTAATTGATTTTTTTATTCGAGACTCCTGCTATTAAGATTCAATCAGTCGTTTTTGGTCGTAATCGCTCGACAAGGTTTGACCATAGTATGAATCAAAGTTAACCTTTCAAGAGTCAACTTTGATCCAAGCTATGACCAAACCATCAAGGCTTCTGGTTTTCCCATAAGCAAATTGCTATTACTACCAATGGCAGAGAAACCTGTTAAGTGGAATGATGGGAATACCATCATGAGCCCTAACTAGCTCATTTTGATTCAAAGAAGAGAATAAAAGCTCCTACATAACCAACTGGAGGTCCTGATTCATTGAATAACCCAAGAGAAAAGCAAGAAAGAAGGGGTAAAACTGTAATTTTACCATTGTAGTGCAACCACGGGTTTTCTCAAGGGCTAAACACAGGTCAAATGGTCTTAACAAGATAAAAAGTGGGTTGGTTCAAACAGAAAAGGGTTCGTATGAATGCTGAGAATTTAATCACTTCTTGTAACCCTAAAAGAGACCTGCTTGATTAAACAAGGTTTTGGTCAAGATAAAATTCACCTAAACCCTCTAAAAATCATAGAAAAATAGTCTCTAGGGTTTACAACCTTCAATTTGGCCATGGAAACCTATTTTGACTTAAAATGAGGTCTCAGAAAAATATTTATCCTAAATTAAGTTTTTACATAAATTACCCAGTCAAACGTGATTAAACCCAAAATCCAACCACACCATTGGATTCCTTAGATCCAAATTAGGTTTGCACCAAAATTTGGACCTAAGGGAAACTCATCTTCACCCACTTTGCAAACAGGTCCGACTTAATAACATTTCTACCCCTATCTTTCAAAAACCCTTACAATTGACCGCCTAACTTCTTCTTCATTCTTTACAATTAGGTCCCTCTGGCATTATAGCGAAGGGAATCCTACTCCGGCAAGCTTTAGAAGGAGGATTCTCCTTGATTGCTCAGAGAATCCCTCCCAAAATTGGAAGGGAGATTCTCTGAATAATCCTCTTCAATCTAAACTCATTTATGAGCCCTAATTTGTACCCATTCTCTCATGCGAACGAATGAGAGATTTGGGTCTTTTTGAGCTTCCAACTCCAGCAGACATACCTTCGTCAGAAGCTTATTTAAGCAAACCCTGATCCATCCGCATCTCCTAAGCTTGAAATTGACCGGGTCAACCCCTCAAATTCGTCTCTCCTCCTCCGGTCAGTTCACTCATCAAGCTTCGGTGACCTTCCCTGATCTCCCTCGTCGCCTAACCACAATACTAGTGGCAGGTTCCTCTCCCTCACATTCGTTCGCGTCGTGCAGTACCTGTCGATGCCTCTGCATCCCCTTCGTCCTCACCGACCACCTTCTCTGAGCACCTTCATCTCCGGTGTCGGTGATATGAGCCAAATGCCATTCCTGCCTCCCTCTTCGTCCCTTCACTCCCAGACAAGTTCCCTCTCCCTTCTACTCCTCTTTCCCCTCTTTATTTCTCAAAAACACCCCTTGATGCCACTGATCACCATCACCTTCTCCACCTCCAGCCAAACCTCCGGCGAGGGGTCCCTGTCACTCCGCACCTCCACTCACCTTGCCAACCACCCTACGACCTCCGCAACACCCCACTGATCATCTCCCACTACTCCAATCACTCCGCCACTCACCCAAAAGTGCCCCCAAACACACCCACTCACACGACCATCGTGTGCCCTAGGCACACTCCCTCAGGCGTTCCACGCCACGCCAACCACAGCCACCTATTCGCCGTGCCTTGGTGAATCTCCCTAGACGTTTTAACGTGGCCGTGAGGCCGTGCTCATGATTTCAGGTTCAGGCACACCGGCCGCCATGGATGAAGAAGCTTGGAGCTCGCTTGCGGTGCTTCAACAGCTACTGCTCCAGGCGTGAGTCCTAGGTGACGCGGATTTGAGGCACGACTGCGCTCAGGTCCCCAATTGGAGTCAACAGCCCATGTAGCCTCACCAATTAAGCCACACATCTCTGCTGCAGCGCGCGCGCAAGAGAGGTGGGACGTTTAGTCCCACCTCGGACTGGACAAATGAGCGTAGTCGCATAAATTATTTTTCTGCCACTGCCTTATTGCCTCCTCACAGGGTGAGGTCCCTCTCCCCCTCTCACGGCCTCGTCCGCAGCACTGCCCATGCGGATCTGGCCACGACCCGTTTAACCGAACTGACTCACTCCTCGCTTACTACCCACGCTGGTGAGCCTGGACCCGAGTCTCCATTAGGTCTGATTACCCAACCTGGATGTGGCTCTGGGAGAGAGAACCGAAATAGAGAAGAGTGAAGAGAGGAACGCCACGCAGGGGAAGGGGGTTTTGCTGTGAAAAGATTTGCTTGACACTTAGCCAAATCAGAGAGGAAGAAGAGGAGGTCAGACGAAGAAGAAGGAAGGAGAAGAAGCCAAGGAAGAAGGAAGAAGCTGAGGTTCTCAAGGCTAAGACCAAAGAAGAAGAAAGAGAAAAAAGAAGGCAGGAAGAAGCCAAAGAAGGAAGGAAGAAAAAAAGGTAAAGAAGATAGAAAAGGAAAGATAGAGAAGAAGGATCCTACGACAGAAAGAAAGGAAGGAGAGGCCAGAGAAGAAAGAGAAATCAGAGAAAGAAGAAGAAGGAAAAGATACTGTAGCACATAATTTTAAGACATCTGATTTTATAATCAGACGTCCAATTCTTCATAAACCCTCCATTTATTTTTAGCTACAATTATCTTCATACTCATGCTTTATATTCTTAATTAGCTTTTGAGTAGTATTATGTGTTCAAATTGCAATTATTATTGAGATTAGTGCGTAAGTTCCATTTGCTTCCTGTGTTCGACCTCGGACTTTAAATTCGAGTAATAAGATTGTATTTGTTTTGAACACTTTTTCGACTATACTATAACGTGACTTTTCTAAAACTCGATCGAGCGCTCTTAACATGGAAGCCAAATCATTCATATTTGGTTGGAAAAAAATTAATTATTTTACACATTTAAGGAAAAAAATAGGAAAACAATCGATTTATATGTTGTCAAAATCTAATAATAATTTCCTAGGTTGTAATTGACTAATAATTATTGTCGATGAATGTCTCTACAATTTTCTTTCCTTAGGTCCCTAAGTTCATAAACTTTATCAATTTTAAGATCATAGTTTGGGTCTCTATAATAATTATTCTGAACATCACTTATAAATGCAAAAAAAAGGCCTATCTTTGTAATCATCCACGATCGTTTATTTTGTAATTTTATCGACTTGCAATGTAATCTTCGGAAGGTCACACAAATGCACAAAAAAATAAAAGGCGAAAAGGAAAGGTCACCGGGTCACGCTCTCTCTCTCTCGTGCCCGCACATAAAGTGATAATGCCACCTCATTTAATGCTTCCCACGCCTCAATCTCACATCTCCACTCCTTCCTCCATTTTCATTAAAAAGTTTACAGGTTAAATTTAACTCCAAATATATAAATAAAAAAATATATATTTACTAATTAACGATATGTACTACAAACATACAAACATATATAAGTGAAAAATTTTTATTTTAATGATATGTATTTCATTATGTATAGATTTTATTATAATCTATATAAAATATTTACAGAAAATTTTTATTTTCATGATCATAAATTAGTAAGATATATTATTATATTTCTGGGATGTGTGATCCAAGTATATAATTTTCATACCTAAAATTATAAAAATATAAATAGCTATAGTTGATTACTATATTCACTTAAACTCGAAATTCAATTAATTTGCTTTCATATTTTCATAAGATCATCTTTCCTTTAATATGAAAGACTTAATATATAATTAAGAAAAAAATTAATCTTAATTATTGCACAAATATTGAAATCTTGAAAATTATATAGTAAAACCTTGATATTGCAAATGAATTAATGAATGTTTCATATTACAAAGCTAATCATTTATATAAATTTTCCTTGAATTAAGCTTCATTATAAAAGAAAAATTAGAAATTTTATGATTAGATCGCTCACCCCATATATCAAATACTTTATTTCTAAAAAGGGTCCCATCTTTTCTTTTAGTGCCACATTAAATGAAAATTGTGAATTTTTAGGATCTATATCCAAGATTCATTTCGTTCAAAAAAAAGAGTAAAAATTTCAACATTAATAGATCTCAACAGTTTTGTCCAACTATTCTTTCCCAAAAATTATCCAAATAGTACAATTATGAAACAAAATATTATATTTTTTACTTTAATAAATAGTTTATTGAAAATATTTTCTTTAATGAATAAGTAGGTAATAATCTTGATTTAGTAATTTTCCTTTTTTATATTAAAATAAGAAAGTTTGTTTAGTTAAAAGAGTGTAATTTACGTACTTTTTTTCCATGATACGACATCTTTTCGATTATATCCTTTTCGTTGATTTCCTAGAAATTGATAACTTTTGTTTAAAAATTATACGAAAAAGATGCAAGCATATCTTGGAATCTATTTTATTTTTAGTCAAAGCGTTCAATGTTCTTATATCTAATAATGAATTGCATCGTTGGATGCGACGAGAACAGTCGATGGAGCAGCGACGTGGCACCCTCTCAAGTATCGGATGAGAGTGCTTTGCACACGTGTGATCACACGTGCGATCACAGTGCGATCGTACGTGGGTGCAACGTGCGTTGCGAAGGTGAAGAGCACGCGATTTTAGGTCGTCGGATGCGCGATCGAACGACTGAAGCTAAGCGAGCGCGATAAGGCGTGCGAACGTCTGAAGGCAAGAAGGCGTTGACGTGGCTCAATCTAAGCTGTGCAATTGGTGATGAGCGATGTTCCTTGCATGTGCGCCAACAGCAACGTGCTCCTTTAGTGACGCTTACATGCATCACTAAAGGCTACATATTCATTTTAAAGGCCTTTAAAATGACTTTTATGCCTTTTTTCTCAACTATAAAAGGGACCTTATACCTTTCATTTTCTTCATCCCTTCTCTTCTTTCACTCTCTCCAAAGCTCTAAAGAGCTAGTTCCATACTCGGGATGCTCCAGTAGAGTATTAAATATAATTTTTCCTTCTTCTCATCCCCATTTGTGAAGCGCTCGTGGTTGTCCTCTCATTGCCATTTGGGAAGTGGATCCCACTGCGACATCGCCCTGCTTCATTCTCCATCCTCCTGTTCCGTCTCCCTCATCCAGCATCTCAACCTATCGTCCGAGCGCTCTGTCAATGCGACTTATCCTTCAAGAAGCTGACGAGGATGATTGTCTCATCCCTCTCTTTTTATCACTTTCTAGTGTAGATTTCCAACTTTCTAGTGTAGCAAGTAGATGTAATGGACATAATGCTATGGTTATGAAATGCCTGTTCATTCTCTCCCTATTTTCTCTTTCTTTATATTGTTTTTTCTCTTTCTTCTATTGTTTATTCTTTAAGTAGAATAATAAGTGTAGATTTGATTCGACAAGTTAATCTACTTTGTGACAATAATTATAAACATGATTTTTGATCAAACATTTACCTCTCCATGTTCGACTAGGGACTCACCAGAGTTTCAGTAAATTTTATTTTATAGTGGATTTTAATGCAACTATAACAACGAGTTTCAAACTCAACCTTTTTGCATATGAAATACCGTTTATCGAGGATGGGGGCAGAGGTGGGGGAGGAGGTTGAGGAGGTCAAGGGTGAGGGGGAGGAGGTGAGGGTAGGAGGAGGAGAAGTGAATGGCAGTGTGGAAGAAGGGGAGGTCTGAGTTGGGGTAGGCACCGAAGAGGTCATGGAGGAGGGACTTGGCGTGGGAGAGGTGGCAGTGGTGGATGCGAAGGATGGTGTGGAAGGGAAGACTAGTGGTGGATGCAAAGGTGGAGGAAAAGGAAGGACGAAAAAGGAGCTGCTCTACGCCAAAGGGGGGGCTTCGGTGACGACGACCATGGGAGTGGTGGTCGCAAACCCCACACACCTCCCTCTCCTCTTACGGTAGTGATCACACACAGTGCAGGGGTTCTCCTCTCTCTTCCTCTTCCTCATCATTGGAGATCTCAAATGCCAGTAGCCAAGATCCGATCTTGGGGTGACCTGTGGGGGATTTGAGATCGAAATATGAGGACTCAAATTGAGTTTAGGTTAGGGGGAAGAGTTGGGTAATGGGGCAAGGGGAGGGGGGGGGGGGGGGGGGGGGGGAGAGGGATGGAGGGAGGGAGAGGGGGGGAGGTGATAGATAGGAACGAGGAGCTTGACCTTGTCATTGGGGAGAACCTAGACAACGCCGGCGATGGAGAGGTCGAGGGGAGGGAGGAGGAATGAGGAAGATGAAGGAAGAGGAGCTTCACAACCTTAGATAATCCTAGTCGTCCGATTTATCCCCATACATGGATTAAATCACCACCATTCATTTCTCTTCAAAATTAGCACTTTTAACTTAACTTGAGTTAACTTTTCTTTATCCCTGGTTAGTGTACTAATGGAGGGATAATGGGGTGGCATTTATGTTAACAGCATAAGTTTTACGATAATATTAATAGCAATATTTTCAGCCCAGTGGCAAAAAAATAATTTTGATGGTTTTTAGTGGTATCTATGTAAAAATTCATAATTAAAAAATTACAGTTTCTCAAGCTATTCTTAATGAAATGCTTCAATTGATGGCTATGAAGGATAATAATCATGCACATACTTGTGTTTACTTCTGTACTTGTTATAATTGTGGAGTTTGGAAGCTGATCCGTTAATTTTTTATTCATTTTCTTTCAAAAATAAGTTATGCATGAGTTTCTTTCCCTCCAGGAAAAGAGAGCAAAAGAAGGCATCCATCTTTAATATAATTTAGGCATGGGATTGGGTAGTTATCCAGGTTTCCTAAAGTATCGATTGCATCGCACAATCAACTTGGGCTACGACAATCTATTTCTCATGGAGTCAAGAAGTAAAAAGACTTTATTCAAGTAAAATCATGTTTGCCCATGTTATTGGCTCAAGTCCCTAGTATTTATCTTAATCATTATTACATATACAAACATTTAATTTCGTTATCACATTAGCACCTAGAAAGCAAAGAAATAAACTTTACTATTTGTAGGTTGAGTATCATGAAGCCATTAATTGTTGGCAAAATTTATCGAGGGGCCACTGAGGTCAGGTGATATGTATATATTCCTTAATCTTGTGAGCTTCTTGATAAAATCATCGGCAACATATTCAAGTCCACCACAGACCTCTCCCTGATAGTCGACCTCTCTTACAACCATCTATAGATTGAGTCCACTCTAGCTAGCACCTAATGTTGCCGTCCCCACCCTCCATGCATGTCTTCAAGGCATTGAGCAACATGGATGCATGCATGCTAATTAATGGATGGTGTTTCCAATTAGTTTCAAAATTAATTGCATGCCTATTCCTTGTGATACTCATCCATTTGAAAATGTCCATTTTTTAGCTATAAGCTTCATTGTCTTATGGTGTCTTTTGATCTTTTAATTAACAACCATTTCAGGAAGGAGATCCCGATTGAGCTCATGTTAATGGCATCCTTATGGATGAGGAAGGTGACTGCAAATTAAGTGCATGGAAGGTATAGAGATATATATGGAGAGATGAAGGAAATAAGGATAAGTGTACAAGAATTAAAATACTAGAGAAATAGGTAATTTTTATTTGTATCAAAATAATGGAAGGGTGTTGATTTGTTGATATGTTAGCGTGATTTGGTTGACAGTTGTATGGGAATGTGATAACATGATGATTCGTATGATAGTAGGGAAGATTGCATGAGAATAACTGAATAAAATTTTCTAATAAGTTGAGAGTACATGTACCTGATAATGACATCTGGTAAAAATAACTCCATTTTAATATAACTAAGATGTTGGAGTAGTAGAGTGATAGGTGATAAAAAAAATAAATTCCTATATGACAGGCGATAATAATGTGACGAAAATACACAGCATCCTCTTTTAATTATGATATACAATTCTATCCGTACTGTGCCACCTTTTTGCCCTCCTCTCCGTTTCATATGTTAATTATATAACATACCTCTTTCCTTGGCAATCTGTCCATAGAGAAGAAGGTGTTGGCTTCGTTATCTCTGCTCCTCCTCCTATTCCTCGCCATGGCAGCGCCCGTCGCCGAGAAGCTTTCGGAGTTGCGCGTCGACGACACCGAATGGGCCGACCGCTCTCCCGATCTGCGGAAGAACCTTCCCCTCCTATCCCCCGATCAGGTATTTTCATTCGATTGCACCATCACGAATCCTTCTTCCCCCCCCACCCTTTCATCTCAAGATCCATTCTCATGCATCGCATTGATGCCATTCCGAATTCGGCATTGGTACGAGGGACACGGAATTCTTAGTTCTTGGACCAGAAGTGGGTTCCGGTACCGATTTCGTGACTTTGGTTCTCTTTCTGTTGCTCTATCGGGTGTCAGTGAGTGGATGAATGAATGCTTATGTACGCGCACATCTATTGTTTTACCGATGGGATTCTGAATGTGTCAACATTTTTTTGTTTTGAATTAGTTTTGAGTAAGAGAAATCGAACCATCAATTGTATTTTGCAAACATATATTTGTGAGCAGGTAAAAGATCCGGTTATGTATCAGATTTTGAGGTGGATTTGCAGTCTTTTACATTCTTTTAGTACAAGATCCTGCTTGAGTTGGTAGGGGAAAGAATGGTAGAGAAGGGAGGTCCAGAGAGGGTGTCTCCAGTGGGGATTGGATGTGTCCCTCCCCTTGGAAGTGACACTTGTGTGATTTTGGAGTCTTATCTTTCAAGTGTAGGGTGAGAGGACACTTTGCAAGAGACCGTAGGGATTTTGTTGTGTGTGTTCTATGCAAGGGATGTGGTCATCGTCAATGGTCGTGCCCACGTAGAGTCTTGATAGTCAAGGACGTTTTCCTTCCTCCTCCGCTTTTTGAGCCTCCGTTAATGGAGCTTCATGCACCATGGTCTAGTGTGATGTCCTCTATTAAGGAAGCTCTAAATGCTTCACTTGTAGGGGATTTCATCATGGGGACGATGCCTCTTTCAGTGATCAAGATGGAGGTTGAGAGTTGAGGCCTTTACTCTTGGGATTGGAAGATTGCATCTTTCTCGCTCACCAAGGTCATGCTGTTTGGTTTGGATGTTCATGATGTCGTATCCTTGCATTTCAAGGAGTTTGTTTTGGGGGAGGCAGTTCTTTGATGAAGGTCTCTGTTGATGCATGATGGAGCTTGAATGAAAGACCTCCATTGGGACCTTTCATGGCTCACATTTGGGGTATTCCGTTGAAGCTGCGTTCGGTTGAGGTGGTGATGATTATTTGTGCCCTATTTGTGAGGATCAAGAGGTGTCATGGTCTTCCTTTCTAAGGTGAGGATCTATTAGTTGTGGTGGTGAAAGGTGAGCTACTATTTGGCTGAGTAGTCCCATCTAAGTTGGTTTTTCGGCATAGTGGTTCCTCTTGGATCATCATGTTGGACGAGATGTCATCAACAAGTGGAACCCAATAGTCATATGCAGCGGTGGTGATCAGAGGAGCATCGCGTGTGGCCTTGTTGATGGGGAAGAGGGAAGGTTGCTTCATTTGGAAATTGGTTCATCAAAGTGTTGAGCGTAAGATTCAAAATTCGAATTCAAATCAACTTTCAAATTAAAATTCTAATGATGTTCCAAATTTGAATGCTGAAGTGGCGAGGGCTTCTTCACCAAAAATGGAGCACCTGGTTTTGCAAAGAGTTGATTTGCCAACAATTGTAAATAACACCTTTGATTATGAGGGCATCGTAGATTTCTAGAATTGGCAGTTGAGTATCATGTGGGTGCTAATGTTAGAAAACCTCTAAATATGCGGGACAATGTAGGTCTTTTTGCATCTTGCACTTTTCTTGATGGGGACGATGCCAGGTGCAAATTACTCGCCAATGGTGGCTCTACTTTTGATGCATGTTACAACAAATAACATGATGCTTGATGTTGTTAAGGATGGTGTACACTGTGAAATACAACAGAAGGAAGGTGAGGAAAGCTCAGAGCCTGATGTTCAAGTCAATTTGGATGGGGTTCGAATGATTGATCTCAATGGTGGAGAACCTTCCGATCTTGCATCTGCATCCAATCAAGAGATTCGATTCAACTGTCGTAGTTGGAAATCAGTTTACCACAAGAATCAAATCATATATAGAACACAATTGCAGCGGATGCATACGGTGAAATAGATGGGGGAGTTGGTGAAGGCGGGAAAGGTCAAAGCATCTAATGTAGGTCACAAGTTTGTTGTAAAGAAGTTTTTCTTCACGGATGGATAGCCTTTTTTGCCACAAGAATAGAGTTGGATTAGCGGGTTTTCTTGGGGTGGTTGTTTGGACATTTTTTGGGATTGATTTTTATGTATGTTGTCGTTCATGGGGGGTGAATTATTTGTGGGAGAGTGGGAGATTTTTTGATGTGAGAGTCTACTAAAGGTGCATGTAATAGGGGCAGCTAATGTGTTCAGTTGCTGATCTTTGGTGTGGGATCGGGTGAGTCTTGAGGGGTGTGATTTTTTACCATGTCATTTGATTTTTGTACTTATTGTTATTATTTTTAATGAATTTTGGATGGCTATTGAATATCGGTAGTCATCCTATTTTTACTCAAAAAAACAAAAAAGGATCCTGCTTGAATCTGACGTGGGCTATAATCTTCCACTTGAGAGCTTAGTTCCAGGTAGAACTGGTGTCTGACAGCGAGGCTTTTCATGCCTTCAAAACTCATTGTAAAATGCTCAATCCTAGCAATCAATCGTCTTGCTTGCATTTCTGAGGCTTGATTGAACTGAGGATATGTTTGATTAGCGTTATAGAGGCATGTTGGATGCTTGGTGTTTGAGCACAATTTATTTTTTTACAACAAATGGAGTTTTTTTTTAAAGTTATATTACCAGCAAGACACTCCAAAGAGAATAAATTGTACTTAAATACTTTGTGTACAGTGGTGGATTTTTTACTATCTATGAATACAAAAACTTTTGGTTAAGATCTTGGAGTTCAACTTTCAGTAAGTTACTTGTGGCAACTTCATTATGACTAGAGATTCTTTGGGTTGTGTTAAGTTAAAATTTTCATGAATATCATGTTCTTTAACATTCTTTTCAAGAAATCTGTCATTTGTCTTTAATCCTCCATAGACAGTGCATGTTTAAAGGTCTTAGATCTGGGGATTTAATTCGATCAGAACCTCATTGAGGTTGAGGCTATTTGTAGGTAGAAAGCAAACCACAGACAAACACATACATAGGAATGTTGCGAAATTACCAGGTGCAAGTCTTGACAGTGCTTTGTTCAAAGATCTTTGAATGGACTATGAGTGTTGTGGAGAATGAAGTGCCATGTGGCGTGTTGGCAAGGTGTAGGTCCACCTAAGGGGCACTGGCTCTAAAGGTCTTGTTGGTGTCTTGCTTAGAGTCAAAGTTAGCTATTTTTAGTATGGTGATATGCCAATTATTCAATTTGTTAAAAGGATATGTTATTTCCTGGTTTGGGAGATTTGATTAGATTGTTACTTATTTTTTAGAATAGGATTTGCTCTCTCTATATAAAGAGAACTTATGTAAGTTTCTTTCCCCTCCTCTTTCTTACTGCCGGCTGCACCTCTCACTCCTTTCTCCCTGTTCTACGTGCAACAGCCACAACAATAGCTATTGCTGCTGTGTTTCTTCTCTCCATGTGGAAGAGCCTCCACGCTCCCATAACGTCCAAAATCCTCACATGATATCAGAGCCTTTGATTTAGGCTTTTCCTGGAGTTTTTCTACGCATGTAGAATGAAGAAGAGAGAAAAGTCACACACAAGGTTTGTGCATGAGTTTTTTGGTGGACTGCAGCCACATGTGTGTGGCTTCTCTCCTCGACAAGTCTACTTTCACACGAAAGTATGGAGGAAAGATCACACACAAGAGAGCCCTGTCTTGTGCGTGATTCCCATGAGCATCGGATCCTCGTGCTTCAAGGCGTCTTCATCGACTTGTGAGCTCTCTCAAAGAACTCCTTGAAGGACCTTGGCGCCTTATGCAAGGCCCAAGGAGATGAGAAGGGAACTTTGGTCGGTGGCTTCCCTCACGCATCCAACACCTTACGTAGTGTGTACAAGTAAAGGAAGGCTTGTTTCTTGAAGACAAAGATGGCGGAGCTTGAGGCTGATGAAGGTGAAGAGGAGATCCGTCAAGTTATGATATGGTTTGTGATTCTCATGCCTTTCCAATTGACACTATATATTCTGTTTTTTACTCTCCTTCAAAAGAGGAGATTTTCCTGGAGAAAATGTATCAAATATTATGTACGGGATTACACATTAGTTTATCGCTCCAAGAAGAGGACATCGCAGTCCATGCAACAACTTTCGAGGTTGCCAAAATAAGCAACAACTTTCCGATTGTGAAAAGACTAGTGGTTGATCAAAGAAGTTCATTTCCTAAAGATCCAAGAAAGATGCAGAGGTTTCCACGTGGGGCTACTAGCACCTTATGTGGGGATTTGCTTACATTTGTCGATCTTGAGAAGATACAAGAAGAAAAGAGAAGACCATGGCAGCCGTCGCGATGACTATTGAGGTTGCTACAGAATCAACAACTCAAGAGGTTGCAAGAGGTTACATTGTGGGTTTTACAAATGACAAGTTGGAGAGCTTAGAGCTCGAAGAAGAAGAGTGGTAGGGCATCCAATCTCGTGAAGTCAAGGAGCAAGTCATCGTCCTCCTGGCCTCGACTTGAGGGGGAGTGTGGAGAATGAAGTGCCACGTGGTGTGTCGATAGGGTGTAGGTCTACCCAAGGGGCATATTGACCTTAAGGGTCTTTTTGGTGTCTTACTTAGAGTCTAAGTTAGCTATTTTTAGTATGGTTATATGTCAATCGGCCAAGTTGCTGAAGGGATATGTTATTTCCTATTTTAGGAGATTTGATTAGATTTGTTACTTGCTTTTAGAATAGGATTTACTCTCTATATGTAGAGAGAACCTATGTAAGTTTCTTTTGAGTTGAATGCATTAATATTTTCAACATCTCTTCCAACTCCTCTCCTTTCACCATTGGCTGCACCTCTCTCTTCTCTCTCCCTATCCTGTATGCAACAACCACAACAACAACCACTATTGTTGCGTTTCTTCTCTCCATTTGGAAGAGCCTCTACGCTCCCATAGCACCCAAAATCCTCACAAGTTTTTTTAGTACAATTTTGCAGATGCAATGTTTTGCATGCTGTTTATAGGTAGCTTGAAATCTTTTTATATGTGACAAGGTAATAATGTTGTCACCATCCTTAGTCTATTCAAGTGTGCACCATCCTTCTTCCACATCATCAGCAAACATGCTATTCAGGTGCTAAGAAGGTGGAAAATGTTACTTCATTGAATTAACTTGGGCATGTGTCATTTGTGTCTTCTTTGAATATGTAATAGTTTCATTGGTTGTACCTCGAAATGGTAGCTGATAGTTGCTTTTATGCATATTCTGTCTGGATTGTGGGTCTCGAGTTCTAAATGTTGTGTTGTTTTGACCATGGTCACTTGGTTAATAACTCAATCGTATGCTGGAACACACCTATCTATTACCAAGCAACCGGTGCCTCTTTTGTCCAAGATAGATATGACCTTTAGATTTTTTGGATTTTTTTTGTCCAGGGTTCTTGCATGAGGAATACATGCGAGCAAAGAAGCTAGTTCCTCTATATTGTTGCCCAGATGTAGCCCAAAATGAGCAAGGGCTCTCGCATGAGTAAGGCATGCAAGTAAAGAAACTACTTCTGCTACTTTGCAATCGAAGTGTGCCACAAAAAAAGTTGAGCTTTGATAGTTGGAATGTTGGCACTTTGACCGCCATGCTCATGGAGATCATGGATACAATGATAAGGAGGAAGATTCAAACTCGTTGCCTTCAAGAGACTAATTGGATAGGAGAGAAATCAAAGGAAACCGAGCGGACAGACCTCAAATTGTGGTACTTAAGAAGGAGAAAGCAAGAAATGGAGTTGGAATTATTGTCCATAAGGATTTGAAGGAGAGCGTGGTTGAGGTTAAGAGGATGGGTGATCTTATTATTTTGATAAAATTAGTCTTAGAAGAAGAGATCTTGAATGTTATTTAAGTTTTTGCACCTCAAGTTGGTTAGGAAGAAAGAATAAAGAAAGAATTTGTTAAGGTTGTAATGGCATAACCTTTATTTAGAGAAACCCTCGGCCTTTATATAGAGAGGCACCAGAGAAGAGAAGTACAATAATACCCTTACAATAAACCAAACAATAAAAGACCAACAAGCCCTCCATATATAACTCAATACTCCTTAAGTTGGAGCATATGCATCAAACATGCTCAACGTGGAACAAATATAGAGCAAATGCTTCTTAGGAAGTACTTTAGTAAAAACATCTGCCAGTTGATCTTCAGAACATACTTAAGGAGTAGAGATCTTCTTGGCTAAAATGGCTTCTCTGATGAAGTGGCAGTCCACTTTTATATGTTTGGTCCTCTCATGAAATATAGGACTATTAGTAATAAAGGTGGTAGCTTTGTTGTCACAATGCATGGGAATAGCGCCAAAAACCTGCACAACAAAGTCCTCTTGAATGGACCTGGACTGGAGTAGCACACAAGTAGTTTAAGACATAGCTCTGTACTCAGACTCAGCACTAGATCTGGAAATTACTGGCCGTTTCTTGCTTCTCTAGGTAACTAAATTACTCCCAACAAAAGTGCAGTACCCTGTAGTGGACCTCCTGTCCTCATGTGCGCCAGCATAGCCTGCATCAGAATAGCCACAAATATCCAAGTGCCAATTGTCCTTGAAAAATAGTCCTTTTCTAGGTGCACTTTTCAAGTACCTAAGAATCTGGCAAACTCCATCCCAATGGACTTCCTTTGGTGATTGCATGAATTGGCTCAATCTTTCAACTACAAAGGCAATGTCAGGACGGGTAACAGTTAGATATAAGAGCTTCCCAATCATTGCATGATATCTAGTGACATCTTGCAATAGAGGACTATCTTCATCAACTATAGGTAAGGTGACATCTATGTGCACATATGCTGGTTTGCACCCCAGCATTCCCATTTCTCTCAACATTTTAGGAATGTACTTGCATTGGGAGAGTAGAAGTCCTCCTCCAGTATGCTGCACCTCAATACCAAGGAAATAGCTGATAGGGCCTAGATCCTTGGTAACAAACTGTGACTGAAGTAGCTTCTTTGTCTTCACTGCCAGTAAGAAGAATGCCATCTACATAAACCATAAGTATAATTGTACCTGTCTTCCCATGCACCGTAAAGACAGAGTGATTGACGGAAGATCTAGTGAAGCCATGTTCCTAAACCACCTTGTTGAACCTCAAACCAAGCTCTTGGACTCTGTTTTAGACCATATATAGTTTTCTTCAGTTTACACACTTTCTGACACTCCCCCTTAGTAGGAAAACCTGGTGGCTGCTCCATGTAGATTTCCTCCTTCAGATAACCATACAAAAAGGTGTTCTTGATATCAAGTTGATGAACAATCCCATGCTTGTTCACCGCTAGTGAAAGGAGGATGCGAATGGAATTGAGACGAGCCACTGGGGAGAATGTCTCAAAGCAGTCCACGCCAAATGTTTGAGTGTAGCCTTTTGCAACCAAACGTGCCTTGTATCGATCCACAGTGCCATCTGGACGACACTTGAGGGTAAACACCCATCTATACCCCACCACAGTAGCACTTAGGGGTAGATCAACATGATCCCATGGACCACGGGACTGTAAGGCAGCCATCTCCTCTTCCATTGCCAAGGTCCAAGATGGATCTCGAAAAGCTTCATGATGATCCTGTGACACTTGTACACTGTCAATAGCCAGAGAGAACTAGCAGCCAACTACAGATAAACTGTTAAACGACATAAACTGTGATACAGAGTATTTGGCACACGATCTGGGAGCCTTCCTTTGTGTAATAGTAAGATCCAGAGACGTGCCCTCAGTAAGAATATGTACCTAATCCTCACACAAATCATCAGCAGCTGGTGGAGACTGAGTAGAAACAATAGACAAAGGCGCTTCAACCTGAGTAACATTCTGAGCCCTGCACTGAAAATGTTTAGGGAAGGTATATGTAGCAGGGACTTCAAGATGACACGGGAAAGGACTAGGATCAGGATGATTGGTCCTTGTACAAGGTGGCTCGTGTGGTTGTGGTGGATCAGATAAAACAAGAAGAGGGATATCCGTAGACAAATTAGTGGGCTGCTCTTCCTATTTTTGGTAGTAAGAAATCTCCTAAAAAAAGGTGACATCAGCAGAGGCATAAAACTTTCGTGAAATCAAATCATAGCAACGGTACCCTTTATGAGTTTGGGGATAACCTAGACAGATGCACTTTATGGAATGAGGAGAAATTTTGTCAACATGGTGAAGGTGGACGAAACATACACAGCCAAAGACAACTGGAATAATAGAAAAAATGCTTTTGCTAGGAAACAACATTGAGTAGGGAGTTTTACCTCCTAAAACAGATGAACACACACGGTTCACCAAATAAACGGTAATAAGAACAACATCGGCCCAAAAGCATGAACATTCATTTGAAACATAATGGACCGGGCAACATCAAGCAAGTGTCTAAGCTTACATTTAGCTATTCCATTATGTTGAGAAGTGTGAACGTAAGTTGTCTGGTGAACAATACCCAAAGATTTAAAAATGGTAGTAGTCCTGGCATTCACAAACTCCAAATCATTATCACTCCAAAAAATATTAATAACAGTAGAAAACTGAGCCTTTATTTTAAGAATAAAATTTTTGACAATATCAAAGGCTTCGAACTTTTTTTTCATCATAAAAATCCAGGATACCTTGGTATAATCATCCACAAGTACAAGAAAATACTGAAAGCCAATAATACTCTTGACTCGATATAGGCTCCAAACATCAGCATGGACTAAAGCAAAAACAGATTCAACTCTTTTATTTTGTGGTGGAAAAGAAGACCTATGGTGCTTGCCCAACTGACATGCTTCACTCTTAAAAACATCTGGAAAAGATAACTTAGGAAATTGGTGTTACAGAACAATGTAGATTGGGATGACCAAGACGATAATGCCATTGAAGAACAGAGGTGACACACACAGCATCAGCACTGGAAGATGAAGGAACATGTAGTGGAGACTGTTCTGCTCAAGTCCACCAATCCACCTTATCATCTAGAGATCCTACAAAAAGAAATATTGGTCATGGAATACAGCTTGACACTCAAATCTTTTGTAATCTGGCTAATAGACATATTAAATTGAGTGCAAATCTAAGAGCATGCATAACATTTGATAAAGATAAAGTGCTAAAAATTGAGCTATTCCCAAGACCAGTGATCGGTGACAAGCTCCCATTTACCACTTTAACTTGGAATGGTGTGGGAAGGTCCCGTAGAGGGGAGAAAAGAGTAGTGTCACCAGTAATATGGGAGGAGGCACCCGAGTTCACCAGCCAAGTAGGGGCTTGGGAACTAGCCATCACGGTTGAAGTACCTGCAGATTTACGAACAGAGGCAGAAGTGGATGCCTGAGAAGCCATGAAATGCTCGTAGTCAGCCCCAGAAACTGTCATTTGGCTGTCATCCTCTTGCACCTGGGTGGTATCCTCTGCAGAAACTTAATGAGCACGTGGATCTATATCCTGTGGATAACCGTGCTTCACCCAGCATTGGTCCATAGTGTGCCCATTCTTGTGACAGTACTCACATAAAAAAGAACTCTGACCACGGCCATGTCCACGTGTACCACCACCATAAGATTTACCACCTCTTCCCCCTGAATTCCTCCTATCATGACCAACAACAGCCATGGCAGAGGAATCGGTAGTAGGTGCGGGATCAGAAGTGGTAAGCATAGAGAGATGAGTATAGATCTGTTCCGGTGTAGGGATCTCATCCAAAGTCATGAATTGATCTTTAACTGCCTTGTACTTAGTGCCAAGACTAGATAGAAGCTGAATTGAGTGAATAGCTTCTCTCTGCTTAGCTATAACAGAAGCATCCATAGAGATCGGCTGGTACACATTTTGTTCATCCCACAAATTCCTCATGGAGCCATAGTGTTCGGATAAGGACATTGAGCCTTTTCGAAGATTATGAATATCCTCTACAACTCCGTATAGCCTGGTAATATTAATTCTGTGAGAGTGTATCTCATGAAGTACCTTTCACATCCTCTTGGCTCAAGCATGAGCCATGATTTGCTTGGCGATAGTTTGCGTGACATTGTTCATTAGACACGTAGTTACCCAATCATTGTCTGCCTCCCAATCAGCAGACTTAACTGTAAGAACTGCATAAGCCAAAATATACTTCTTTCTGTGTGATCCGACAAATCGGGAGAAGGTGGACCAGAGTAAGAAGTTGGATCTATTGAACTTAATCGATGTCCCCTACATATGAGGGGGTTGCTTGTGGTAGAACTCTTCCCTCCCAAGTCACCCATATTATCCTCCTGATCCTCCATAATATCCGACCTCGAAATTGGCAAACGATCACTGATTTGAGTCTAAAAATCAGATCATTAGGTTTGAAATATAGCTTTCAAGCTCAAATAACCTTCCAAATGACTTAGCTATGACAATTTCAGATCACGTACCTTGTTGGTACTTCGCCAAACTCAAGTTGTGCACACGCTAGGGCATTAGAAGAGGCCCTAGCGGTGCTCTTGAAGTCCTTGTTCTCCTGTTGGACAACTTTCTGCTGTAGAGAGGGCTGTAAACTCGCGGCCCTAAGCCGACACCACCCTAATAGGAAGAGAGGGGCGGCACTGGGCTGTTCAAGAGGGTTGCGTGGCATTGTAAGGTGCCCTACAGGGCCAGCGGTGGCATTACAGGCTGCTGGGTGGCATTGGGTTGTCGGGAAGGGTTGGGTGGCGCTGCAAGGTGCCCTATAGGGCTAGTGGCAGCGCTGCGAAGCCCCTGGGTGGCGCTCCCATGGCCTGATTGGTCGGTGGTGGCCGAGAAGACCAGTAGTGGTGGCGCTGCAGTGGCCTAACTACCCTGTGGCGCTGCTGTAGGATGGAGGAGGTCGACAGTGGCAGTGTTGTTGGCCTTGGTGGCTGACAGCGCCGCTGAGAGGAGAGAGGGTTATGGTGGGGGCGTAGGCGACTAGGGTTTGGTGGGATACCAGGGCCCTGATCTAGGATCGCTGCTCTGATACCATGTTAAGGTTGTAATGGCATAACCTTTATTCAGAGAAACCCTAGGCCTTTCTATAGAGAGGCACTAGAGAAGAGAAGTACAATAATACTTATACCCTTACGATAAACCAAATAATAAAAGACCAACAAGTCCTCCATACATAACTCAACATAATTCAATGAGGAGAGCTTGATATGATAATCTAGGCAATCCCGCAGAGAAATGATTTCCTTGGATGGATATTTAAATGGATATATGTGAAAAGATACTTTAGGGTATGCAAGAGTGTATGGGAATTACAACTTTGGTGATAGGAATGGAGGGATGACCCTTGATTTTGCAATGGCTTATGATCTTTTTATAGCAAATACCTTCTTTAAAAAATGAGAAGAGCACTTGATCATGTATAAAAGTGGTCTAACAGGAACACAGATTGATTACTTTGCTTTGAGAAAAAGAGATCGATTATACTGCAAGAATTGCAAGATTATTATAGGGGAGAGTTTAACTGCTCAACATTGTGTTTTGGTGTTGGATGTGCATATGAAGAAGTCAAAGAAGAGAAAATTGGTGTTTAAGTATATGAGAATTAAATAATGGAATATTAAAAAAGAGCAAGAGAGATTCAAAAAGAAGATGACACAACAAGAGACTTGTGATCTTGATGGAAGTGTTGATAACTTATGGGTAAATATGACAAATTGTATGAGAAAGGTGCCAAAGGAGGTGTTAAGCGTATCTAAAGGAGTTCTAGGACAAAAGGAGGCATGGTTGTGCAGTGAGGGAGTGCAGGAGAAGTTTATAGTTAAAGAGCTTGCTTCAAAGTTTTATATCAAGATAAAATTGATGAAAACATGTAAAACTACAAAAGAGCAAATAAAGAAGCAAAAAATGTAGTTAGTGAAGCAAAAGCAAAAACTTGGGAGCATCTTTTACGAGAAGCGTGATTCTAAAGAAGGTGGAAAAGATATATTTATGCTAGCTAAAGTAAGAGAGCGGAAAATAAAGGACCTTACACACGTAAGGTGTATTAAGAGTAGAGAAGGGTGCTTATAGCACGTGAGGATATAGAGAGAAGGAAAAATCATTTTCATAGGCTTTTTAATGAAAATCAGAAGGATGGCATCATTTTTAGGGGAGTTGGCCAATTTAGAAGATTATTTGAATTGAGCAAGCTATCGGAGGATACAAAAGAAACTAGTAGGTACCTTAAAGATGATGAAATTTAGGAGGGTTGTTGGCCTTGATTATTCTTATAGTTGTTTGAAGAGTGATGGAAAACGATGGCATAAATTAGTTCATAAAATTATTTAATGCTATTTGGAGTGGCAAGTGGCAAGAGGATGCCATAGAAATGGAGAAACAAATTTTGTGATACCTTTATATATGAACAAAAGAGAGAGACAAAATTATTCTAACTATAAAGATATCGAATTGATGAGTTATATGATGAATATTTGGGAGAGAATAATTGAAAGAAGGTTGAAGCAAGTTTCGTAGTAATTAAAAATAAGTTTGGATGTATATCAGATTGGTTTACTATTGAGGTAATATACCTCCTAAGACATATGATGGAGATCTATAATGCTAAGGAAAATGATTTACATATGATCTTTATTGATTTTGAGAAGGCCTATGACTATTCCAGAGATGTCTTGTGGAGAATTTTGGAGAAGTGATAAGTACCTGTTCTATATATGAACTTCATAGAAGATATGTACTATGGAGTTACGACTTGTATAAGGACTAATGATGGAGTGATAAATTACTTTGATATCATCATTGGTTTGTGTCAAGGATCAACTTTAAGCCCTTACCTCTTTATCTTGGTCATGGATGAGTTGACAAAGTATATCCAAGTTGAGGTGCCATGGTGTATACTTTTGCTGATGACATTGTGTTGGTTGATGAGACAAGAGATGAGTGAATAGAAAGCTTAAGCTTTGGAGAGAAGTCCTGTAACCTAAAGGCTTATGCCTAAGTAGGGCAAAGATTGAGTATATGAAATGTAAGTGTAGTGGTAGAGGGAGCAATGAAGGGATGGATATAAAAGTTGGAGAAGAGTGCATTTCGAAGAAAGATGTTTTTAAATACTTGGGATCCATGTTTTAATAAGATGGTGAAATTGATGGAGATGTTACACATTAGGATTAATGCAGGGTGGTTGAAATGGAGTGGAACATTTGGTGTTTTATGTGATAAGAGTGTTCATTTAAAAGTTAAAGGAAAATGCCATCAAGCGGCTATAATACTTAGAGTTTTAAATGTTAGGCTGTAAACTATTTTTTTTGAAAAGCAAAAGGGCCCCCGAATTTCTCGCTTGCCACGGAGCACCTCCATGATCATAGCCATGGCCACTCTCCGGCGTCGAGTCAGGGATGGCTGGACATAGACTGTCACCACATGCCACCACAAGCCTATGTGTGTATGGACAAGTCCGGGGGATTCGAACCCGACACCCCGCATAGGGAGGACTTTATGGGGACGGCCGACACCAGCTATGCTGCCCTATTAACCCCAGTTAGGCCGTAAACTATTGACATGTGCAAAAGATGTTTGTGGCCAAAATGAAGATATTAAGATGGATATGTGGTCATATAAGGAAAGATTGTATTTTAAATGAGATTATCTAAGAAAAGATTGGGGTGGTATTAATAGAGGATAAAATGGGAGGGACACATCTATGGTGATTTGAGCATTTGTAGAGAAGGCCAGTAAATGCCCCAGTCTGGCAATGTGAGGAGTTGGAGGTTGAATTTGCTAGGAGGGGGTGAGGTAGACCAAAGAAGTGTTAGAAGGAAACTATTAAGTATGATCTCAACTACTTTAATTTAAGCCTACCTAGAAATAGTTCAAAATGGATATGAGTGGAGGTAAATAATTCATATTGCCAACCTTACTTAGTTTGGGAGAAGACTGGGTTGTTGTTGATGTTGTAGGTTGTAAAGCGTCGAGTCAGCTTAGGCTAGAAACCTCTGAAGCTAATCTGACTTGTTGTTGATGTTGTAGGTTGTAAAGTGTCGAGTCAGCTTAGGCTAGAAACCTCTGAAGCTCATCTGACTTGGAAGGTCATGCTTGACTTATAACCTGGCTCAGGTCTGATCAGTAGGGTCTCATGACAATTGGTGCCCATCTTGGGCTGATTTGAGCTCAGATCCAGGCTATCATCAAATTAGATCTCGGATATAACGCTCAGATTTTTTTCATCAAATCTGGATGTATTTTCTCAAAGGGTCAGATGTGACTCTAGGAAAATCTCGTTTTATCACAACTTAGAATGTTGATATCTTCACTGAGGAAGTCGCTTAATGGTCACACATGAATCATCTAGAGGTGGAAAACTTGATGGATGAAAAAACCAAGTTCACCTTCTTGATTTGATCCCCCCATCCCCACCCCCTCCCAAACATAAAAAAGAGACTAATATGCTTGGTAAATATTTCCTTATTTTATTTCATTTTATTTTTTTGATATAGGTCTCAATAAATGGGAAAGGTAATGATGCTATCCAATTCTATTGCAACCTACTCAGTCAAATAGTCAACGACGTGTGCTTATTGATCAATTTTGGACAATTGAAGTGCCTTTTGTTTGAGTAGTTCGTCCTTTTGCCTTCCTGCAAAAGGTGGTCACATCTATCAAAATTTGGTGGAAAACCAATATATTGAAAACATCCCATTTATATGGTGATTGAAATGGAGAATCACGCTTGTCACCTCTTTTGGTAAAAAGAATCAACTCTCTGTAGGATTTCAGTTCACAGTCCAATAGTGTGTGCACACGGATGAGTAATGTGAATAACTAAGTAATTTTTTTTTGAAATGAATAAATAGCCATTTTACATGATTGTGTTTAACATATAATTTGAAACACACTTATCTGGAGTTACGTGTAGGTATTATCTATCACTACATACAATGAAGACCAGGAATCAATGAATGACTCCTCTTAACATTAGGAAAAGGCTTGCTTTTGGCATGCTTTGTGTGTAATACAGGGGCAATGTAAAAAGTCAAAATGTCACCATAAAAAAAACCAAAAAATTATCTATAGCATTTCTTGTAAAACAAGCATATGGACATGTTAACTAGGTACATATCCCTATGGCTGCAATGTTTAGTGAAAAAACCTGTAAGTAATGTATAACCAAAATAGAGTTTTATTCCTCCTTTTCTTAATCAAGCCGAGTCAACTACTTGTGTTTCTTTAACAAAAAAAGCCAACTGCTGGATGCCTAATTTAAGTCAAACGGTAGACTTGTTCAAACTATTAACTGTTTTAAACTGGCTTGCTCTTGTACTTTGATCAGGTTGAGTTTAGATTGAGCTGAAACAAGATAGATTAAGCTTCTTCAAGGATTGTGCCAGTGCTGACTTGGAAGAGCTGAGAAAATATGACCTGTCATTGCACGCAAAGAATTTTATAAGTATTTTAGGATTAGTTAAATTAGGCAAAATTTGCTTTATTTCTTTTTATTTTGGAAGGATTTGATTTGATTAAGATTGATGTGATTGAGTTTGTTTCTAAATTTAGTTAGTAGGATTAGGATTGCCTTTGGAATTCCCTAGGGATCGCTCTTTTCATTCAATCTTATTCAATAAAATCTATTTCCAAATCTATATCAGAGTGGGAATGGTCCTAAGGAATTGTCGACCCTCCCTCTTGTGCGTGGCGTTCTCCACATGCCTACTCTCGCACGTGCAAACGCATGCATTGTTGTTCTCCTTGCGTGTACTGCGTACTATTGCTGCTTTCTTTATGCACGTGCCACCCATGCTGCTACCTTGGTTCGTGGGCTCATATGTTGCCCGTATGCACACTTGCACAATCTGTCTTCGCCATGTGCTAACAGCATGCTGTTGCCTTCTCCTAGTGTGCAAGCCACATGCACTGCTGCCTAGCTCGACTGTGCGAGTGAGACCTCCTCCTCTACTGTTGCCATCGCTGCAACCCTTACTACTCCAATCCAAGGTGCTGGGATATCTGATCTAACATCTGGCTTCTTGGTTGAAGTTGATGACTGATGGGGACTTTTAGCAAGGCTCTCCTACCTTTATCACTATGGCCATTGTATGTGTGGTTGCTGGTATTGCTATGACCATCGTGTGTGGCTACCATTTGGCTTGTTGGTTGAAGTTGATGACTGGTGGGGACTTTGAGCAAGTCTCTCCCACCTCTACCACTATGGCCATTGTATGTGTGATTGCTAGTTTTGCTACAACCATTGTGTGTGGGGTTGCTATTTTTGCCATTGCCCTACTTCTATTGTCTTTAGTCGCTACCAAGGTTAGAAATGCCTATTTCGATGTCGTGCCGATGAAATTGTAAGTGTGCATTTTGTGAGCATGCCGGTGGAAATGCCCATCTTTCAATGGCAAATTTTGACGATTTTGATGGCCCGGAAAAATGCCATTTTGGAGGCATGCTGATGCATGCCAACAAAAATGACAGAAGTGATTAAAATGATATCAATTGCAAAAAAATCAAATGTTGACATGTTAAGAACGTGTTGAAGGCCATATACAATTAAATGAGGACATGTTGTGTGTGTCGGCTTCCTTTCCCTCCCCCCCAATTTGGCACCTACCAGCCGGCATGTCGGCGATATTGTCGGCATGCTGCTGAAATTATCGGTATTTTGCCGACACGCCTGCAAATTGATACCTTGACCGTATCGACATGCCCTCCTCCCGAAAACCCTCTTGCCGACTGCACGTCGGCGACATGCCGTCAGCATTTAAATCATTGGTCGTTACGACCATTGTGTTCAGTTGCACCTTGCTATAGCGACAAAGTACTCTACAGTTACTTTTACTATATTCTACACTGTTTCCTACTCCTCTAGATGTCTACATTAAGGGGGAGTTCTTATTTTGCTATGCTTCCTACAAGTTGGACGTTATACGCTCTAACTTCAAGGGGAGTGTTAGAGAATTTAGTAAAGAGTATTTTAGGATTAGTTAAATAACGCAAAAGTTGTTTTATCTCTTTTTATTTTGTAGGGATTTGATTTGATTATGATTTGATGTGATTGAGTTTATTTTTGAAGCTAGTAGGATTAGGATTGCCTTTGTAGTTCCCTCTCTATATAAAGAGGGGTGATGGATTGTTCTTTTCATTCAATCTCATTTAATAACTTCTATGTCCAAATTCTTTAAGAGTCAGGAAATCGTCTTAAGTATGTGGTTGCATACTTGTTAGTGTTATCCTCTCTGCACCGAGTATCCTCAGGTAGTCCACTAAGCGGTCAAGGCTGACCATCTAGGCCAAATACCCATACGGTTGGGTGATGTTGTGATAAAAATTGGTAAAGAACCCAATTTGGTAAAATGCTTACTCAACCCCAAGTCCATTTGCTTGGTTAAACTAAACTCAATCCCCCTTATTTCGATAAAAACCCCTCTCCACTGAACAAAACTCCAATTGAAACCTAAAACCCCTCTCGACAATACCAAGAACCCTAGAACCCCTCCAACCACCCCCTCCCCCCATCACACTTGGAGTTCAACCTTTAAAGGAGGTGGTGGTGAGCAGCAGTCACTGGTAGTCGGTGGTCTTGGCAGTGAACTTGGTCAGCCATGGTGGTATGGAGCTTCTCTTGATCGATAGTAGGCTCAACTTGGGTGATAAGTAGGGGCTTCTCTCGATTGGTGGGTCAACTTAGGCGACAGAAGTGCTTAAGGTTTGCGAGAGAGTTCTTTTTATATGTGAAACTTAAGTTTTTTTTTGCCCTTCTCTTGTTAATCTTGATTTTAGTTTTGAAACCTAGGATTAATTTAGGTTTGCCATGTGTTTTTTGGTTGATAAATAGGGGCTTTTTGATGATTGGCATGATTGAGAATATATGTTAGGTCGGATTAGTTTTCAAAGGGTATTTTAGGTCTGATTTTGTTGGATAAATTGTTATGATTTTAGGTGTGAGTTTAAGCTTCATTTTATTTGTGGTTGATATTTATTATTCATGTATTATTTGTTAGAATTCAAACTTTGATAAGTTGATTAATTATTTTATATTTTTTCAAATAAAAAATACAAAACCGCGTACTCGTTTACATATTATATACTCTCTATGTGGTAACCTAACCGATCGAATATCACATACCAACTTCCAGAATCTTGTCGACAATAGGATTATCATATCATCTAATTTTGAAAATGTTGTAGCACCTTTTTAATTACATAACTATTGATGGGTTCTAATGCCATTAGTTTTATTAGAAAAATCTTAGGTGCTTTTATATAGAGAGGCATCCAATGGGTAGAATTACAAGTATGCCCTTATACAACATAATACTAAAAATACAGAGACATATAAAATAACTCAATACTCTCTCAAGCTGGAGCATATAGATATCAAGCATGCTCAGCTTGGAACATAACAACTCCAAGCGTTTCTTGGAGAGTGCTTTGGTGAAGGCATCTGCAACCTAATCTTCAGTAGCAATGTAAGGTGTAGTGGTCTTGCCAGTGAGAATAGCATCTCTGAAAAGGGGACAATCCACCTCTATGTGCTTTGTTCTCTCATGGAAGACAGGATTATTGGCAATAAATGCAGCTGCCTTGTTATGGCAGTACATGAGAATTGGACCAGAAGTAGACACTCCTAAATAACATAAGATAGATCGCATCCACAAAAGCTCATTAGTATGGGCCATAGCCCTATATTCTGATTCTGCACTAGATCTAGAGACAATATTTTGATTCTTGCTTCTTCATGTGACAAGGTTGCCACCTATATAGGTACAGTAGCTAGTAGTGGATCTTCTATCTTCATGTGCCCCTGCATGGTCTGTATTAGAATATCCCCAGACATTGAGATGACCATACTTCATAAAAGATAACCCCTTCCTAGGAGCTTGCGTGAGGTATCTTAGTACTTGGTATACACCATCCCAGTGGATCTCTCTGAGAGACTGTATGAACGGACTCAGTGTTCCGATTGCAAAGCAAATATCAGGTCTTGTAATCGTTAAATATAGTAACTTCCCACCTTAGCATGATACCTGGTGACATCTTCAAGTAAAGGACTCTTAAAGCTTGTAAGTGGCAAGGAGGGATCTATAGGAATGCTAGCAGGCTTACAACCTAGCATACCTGTCTCTTTTAGCAAGACGAGAACATACTTGCTCTGTGACAACACTAGACTACCATTAACATGTATTTTAATGTCCAGAAAATAGTTTATCATTCCTAAGTTTTTAGTAACAAACTGAGAATGCAAAAAACTTTTGGTGGTCTCTATACATGTCTCATCATTCCTAGTGAGTAATATATCATTTATATACACAATTAAAATGATAGATTCAACAGCCTTATGCATAGTAAAAACAAAGTGATTTGCATTAGATCTAGTAAAATCAAACTCTTGCACAACCTTACTAAATCTCTCAAAGCAGGCCCTAGGACTCTGCTTAAGGCCATAAATGACCTTCTTTAACTTGCAGACCTTCTGACATTCTCCCTCAACCATAAAACCAGGGAGTTGCTGCATGTAGACTTCTTCCAAATCACCATAAAGAAAAGCATTTTAGGTATCAAGCTGAGAGACATACCAGCCATTGTTGACTGTCATAGAAAGGAGTATGCGTACCGAATTGAGTCTGGCTACTGGAGAGAGTCTCAAATAGTCAACTCCAAAGGTTTGTGTATAACCTTTGGTAGCCAGTCAGGCTTTGAATCTTTCCACTGTTACATTAGGACGGCATTTAAAGGTGAACACCTACCTAGACCCTACAACACTAGCACCAGGCAGTAGGTCAATGAGTTCCCAGGTATGCCTGGATTGAAGAGCAGCCATCTCCTCTTCGATAGCCAAGGTCCAGGACGAGTCCTAAAAAGCTTCAATATGATTCTTGGAAATATTTTTGCCATCAACTGCAGGAGATAACAGTCTTCCTGCTATAGGTAAATGATCAAGCGACATATAATTGGAAACAAAATATTTAACACAAGATCATTGTTGCTTCCTTTGGGTAATAGGAAGATCTACATCATGTACCTTGGGTAGAGAAGGATCTGGACCTCCATCTGAATTAGCAGCATCAGTAGAGGACTGAGCAGGAATAGTAGAAAGTGGTTCCTCCTTTTGTAGAATGGTAGAAGGGGGTCTGCGTTGAAAGTGCTGAGGCAATGTATCTATAGTGGATACCTCAGGGTGCCTAGGATAGGTAATAGGGGGGCCATCATGAGGTGGAGGTGGCTCATAGGGACCTGGAGGTGTAGCAGTAGGCATAGGCAATGGAACATCTTGCGTTACACTGGGAGGCTTTCCTATAGCCAAATAATAGGGCATGTCCTCAAAGAAAGTCATATCTTTGCTAACATAAAAACGATGTGAAAAAGGATCAAAGCATCTATACTCCTTCTGGGTTCTAGAATACAACAATAATAACCAAGCCCTTTTCCACACTAAGTGGGGTCGGCTATATGGATTCTTTGTCTCCACATAGATCGATTTTGAGCAATTTGGAGATTTAAATTAAAGTAATTGAGGTCATACTGAATAGTTTCCTTTCAACACTTATTTGGTCTTTCTCGCCCCCTCTTAGCAGGTTCAGCCTCCAACCTCTCGCATTTCCTGATTGGAGCATCTAGTGGCCTTCTTTGCAAATGTCCAAACCATCTTAGGCGTGTCTCTCTCATTTTATCCTCTATCAGTGCCACCCTAGCTTTTTCTCGAATAATTTCATTTGAAATATAGTTCTTTCTTGTATGACCACACATCCATCTTAACATCTTCATTTCTTTCACAGGCATCTTCTACACATGCCTATAGGTGATAGCCCAACATTTAGAACCATACAGTATGGTTGGTCTTACCGTAACTTGATAATACTTTCTTTTGACTTTTAAATGAACTCTCTTATCATAGAGAACACCAGATGCACCCCTCCATTTCAACCACCCTGCATTAATTCTATGTCTTACATCTCCATCAATTCTACTATCTTGTTGGAAAATAGATCCCAAGTACTTAAAAGCATCTTTCATTGGAATGCACTCTTCTCTAATTTTTACATCCCATCCCTTCATTGCTTCCTCTACTACTAAACTTGTATTCCATATACTCAGTCTTTGTTCTGCTTAGGCGTAGTCCTTTAGCTTCCAGGGCTTCCCTTCAAAGCTCAAGTTTTCTGTTCACTCCACCTCTTGTCTCATCAACCAACACAATGTCATCAGCAAAAAGCATACACCATGACACCTCAGCTTGGTTATACTTTGTCAACCCATCCATGACCAACGCAAAGACATAAGGGCTTAAAGCTAATCCTTGATGCAGACCAATGGTGATATCAAAGTAGTCCATCAAATCATCCTTAGTCCTTACACAAGCTATAGCTCCATAGCACATATCTTTTATGAGGTTGATATATAAAAATGGTACCTATCTTTTCTCCAAAATTCTCCACAAGATATTCTTTGGGATAGAATCATAGGCCTTCTTCAAATCAATAAAAATCACTTGTAAATCATTCTTCTTGACTTTGTAGGTTTCCATCATACTTCTCAAGAGATGTATTGCTTCAGTAGTAGACTGGCCTGGCATAAAGCCAAACTGATTTTCAGTAACTACATAGACTTGCCTTACCTTTCTTTCAATTATTCTCTCCCAAAGTTTTATCGTATGGCTCATCAATTTAATACCTCTATAGTTGGAACAATTTTGTATGTCTTCCTTGTTCTTATATAAAGGTATCACAAAACTTTTCCTCCATTCCTTTAGCATTTCTTGTCTCTCTAAATAGTATTAAATAATTTGTGAGCCAAGTTATACCCTTTTCGCCCATCACTCTCTAAACGTCTATAGGAATATTATCAGGCCCAACAATCCTCTTACTTTTTATCATCTTCAAAGCCTTCACTACTTTTTTCTTTTGTATCCTTTGATAGCTTGCCTGATTCACAAAATCTTCTGAGTTGGCTAACTCTCCTAAGATGATATAATTATTTTATTTTTTATTAAAAAGCTTATGAACATATCTTTTTCATCTTGTATTTATATCATCAGTATTTATAAGTACTCTTCCTTCTTCATCCTTGATCCACCTTACATGTGTAAGGTCCTTTGCTTTCCGCTCTCTTGCTTTTTTGGATTCTAGAATAACCTACAAAAATGTACTTGACAGATCTAGGAGCCAGCTTGTCCACTTTGAATAAATGAACAAAGTACACACATCAAAAAATTTTAGGAGGTAAAGAGAAAAGCTCATGATCAGGAAATAAGATAGAATAGGGAACTCTCCCACCAAGAACAGATGACGACACCCTATTAATTAAAAAAGCAGAACATCTGCCTATAAAGTAGCAGGAACATGCATTTGAGACATAATAGTGCGGGCAACGTCAAGAATATATCTCAGCTTGCGTTCAGTTACCCTATTCTGTTGGGACGTATGAACACATGACGTCTGATGTATAATATCATGGGATTGAAAAAACTGAGTCAAAGTAGAATTCACAAATTCAAGCCCATTATCGGTCCGAAACATATAAATAGTAGTAGAAAATTGAGTCTTTATTTCTTTCACAAAATTTGTATTCAATGCAGCAGTTTCGGATTTTTCTTTTATCATAAAGATCCAACGGACATGGGTATAATTATCCATAAGCACAAGAAAATACCGAAAACCCCTTAAACTCTTGACTTGACATGGGCCTCACAAATCATCATAAATAAGAGATAAAGCAGATTTAGTTCTTTTATTTGTATTAGGAAAAGAAACTCTATGATGCTTACCAAATTGACAAATCACAAGAAAATGAATCTGGAAATTACATATTAAGAAATTGACGACGAAGAACAGAAACGCTAGGATGTCCCAAGCTAAGATGTCACTGTAAAGTAGACATAGCACAACTAGCAGCCATGGAATGTTGCTTAGGTGGAAGATTAAGGTAGTAAAGGCCATCCTGCTCAAGTCCACTAATTTGTTTCATCATCAGGAGGTCCTGCAAGAAGAAGAAGTGATCATGAAAAACTTCTCTACAATTTAATGCCTTGACAAACTGACTGATAGACATCAAATTTAAAGTGAATTTAGGTGCATGCATGACATTAGAAAGAGGTAAAGTAGAAGACAAAGAAATGTCACCCAAGCCCGTCACAGGGGACAGGGCACCATCTGCTACTCTGACATGTATTGGAGTAGTTAGTGGTTTAAGATATGAAAAAAGGATAACATTTGTAATGTGCGAAGATGCACTTGAGTCTGCAAGCTAAGGTGGCTTACGAGCACTTCTGATGCTAGCAGCAGTACCTATCCTCTAGGAGAGAGACGCTAACAGTAGAAGAGACCTGAGAAGAAACAAGCCTATCATACTCCTTGGAAATAGTGACCTGATGATTGACTTGTTCTTCTTCTTGATAGTGTTGGTTCTCCTCTCTGCTATAAGCAACTTGGTTAGCCTGATGACCTTGAGAAAACCCATGCTTTGTCCAACATCTGCCAACAGTATGACTTGTTCTCTGGCAATGATCACAAAACAAACCACATCCTCTGCCACGACCACCAACCTTTTCTCCACATCCTCTCCCCTTGACCCTTGAGGCTCCCCTGCCATGACCGGTGGTTGCTAAGGCAGAGGAATTAGAGAGTGGCACAGGGTTAGATATCTCCAGTTTGGAGAGTCGAGCATATATCTGTGCAGGTGTAGGAATCTTCTCCAATGTCACAAGCTGATTCTTCACAGACTTATATTCAAGGCCAAGGCCTGCAAGCAATTGAACAGATCGAAATGTTTCACGTTGTTTGGCTACGACAGTAACATCTGTGGGGATCGGCTAGTAGGTATCCTACTCATCCCAGAGGTTCTTCATAGAACCATAGTACTCAGCAAGTGACATTGTTCCCTTATGAAAAGTGTACAACTCCTCAATCACCATGTAGAGACAGTTAATGTTGCTCTTATGAGAATGTATCTCATGAAGAACGTCCCACATTTTCTTAGCCGATGCATAGGACATGACTTGTTTCGCTATGGGTTTCTTCATGCTATTCAGCATGCAGGTAGCTAACCAATCATTGTCTGCTTCCTAGCTAGCAGACTTGATAGCGGGTTCCTCTTGTGTCAGAATATATTTCTTCCAGTGTGATCCCACGGATCGAGAAAAAGAGGTAGACCATAGTAAAATGTTGGTACTATCCAACTTGACAGAAATACCCTGCATAAAAGAGGATGTGCTCGGGGTAGACATCTCCGCCGAGTCGCTAGAGGGATCCTTCTTCTCTTCCATATCACTTGATGTGTAGGAATCACCAAAAATAGAGTTGCTATAGCAAAAATCAGATCATATATTGATCTGCCCTTGGGGCTAGGTAAGACCTCAAAGGGGCTTGTTCTTCCTCTTGAACCTTGCCTCGGTTGAAGAATGATTGGAAGAAGGGGCTACGATGGTGCTCCGGCCTGTGGTGGACGAGAGAGGGCCGAGATGCACCTCTTCATGCCACCGTAGGAAGGCCAAGGCGGCGTTGGGCAATGCTTGCAGCGTAGTAGAGAGATCGGCAGCATTGGGCGATGCTTGCGGCGCAACAGAGAGGAGGGAGGTGGTGCTGGGCGAGCCTGTGGCATAATAGAGAGGAGGAAGGTGGCGCTACAACCCCCTCAGGTGGCCAGATCACCACCTGCAGGGGCGGCGACGCTAGGCTAGCAAGATTGGCAACACGATTGGGTGCAAGGCAAGCCCGATTGGCGGCGCTGGGGACCTCCCTGACCGGCGGCACTGGCCGATGTTGCTGGTTAGAGGAGTTGGCGATGCGAGGGAGGGGGCCAATGGCGGTGAGGAAGGGCTGGTGGTGCCCTAGGGTTTGGGTGGAAGGGGGCAGAGGCTAGTTCTTGGTGGGATACCAGAACCTCGGTCTAGGACCGTTGCTCTGATATCATGTTGGATTGTAATGCCATTAGTTTTATTAGAAAAATCCTAGGTGCCTTTATATATAGAGACACCTAATGGGTAGAGTTATAAGTATACCCTTATATAATATAACACTAAAAATAGAAAGACATACAAAATAACTCAACAACTAGGATTTTTCACCCAACAAGTAGACTGATAAAAATAAAGGATTATTTAGTTCTTTTTAAATAATCAATATAAAATTTCGCTTCTTGTGGTCTTGGAGGTTCTTCAAACATTCTTTAGTTTGTTTATAATTCAGTTCACCATGCTAAAGACAAGCCATTTAAAACTTATGCAAAACAGGAGGTTTCCAAAAGTTTGACCTTTTGCCTTTATTTTGCCGATGCATTCTCCCTTTGATTTTTTACTGATTTTGGATACTTTCGTTTACAAATTTTTTTTTTCATTATGATATTATAATTCGACTATTTATCTCTGGTTATTTATTTTGATTTTCTGTCAGGTATGTTGATACTTTAACTTGTGACCATGTCTGACCATGTGTATTAGGTTGCACTTGCGAAATTATTGCTGACTGAAGGACAAAGTCATCTTTTTCTTCATTGGCCAGAGCCAGGAGTTCAAGATGAAAAGAAAATTAGTTTCTTTAATCAGGTTTGTCTTGGTTCGCCCTCTCTGGTTGCATAGTGTGTTATTTGAATATTTGATGCTTAGTATCATGCTTACGATAGCAGACCCTGTTTCAGATATATGCTGGCCAGTGGCCAGTAAGCAATATGCCCATTTATTAGGAGTTATTTTGATATAACTGACTGTGGTGATGGCCATCAAATGTAATCATCGTTCTAATTAAATATTCAAACTATTTCTTTTTCCAGAGATTGAACTTTCAGCATACTGATAGTTTGCTTGATCTATGTCAAGGTACTTAAAATTATGCAACCTTTTGCATTCTAATTATGGAAAAAGATCAACTTCGTCATTCTATTAAGGAAGTCCTAACCCTCCTTACATAGAGAGAGGGCCTAAGGATAAAAGGAAACCAATAAAACTTTTACCAAATAAAAAAAGCTAAAAGTAGTATGACAACTAACCGTAACAAATTTGACACTAAAATACCTTAATCTATTTTATTCTCTGGGAGCGTAAAACTCCCAACTTGTGACACAAGTGAACTTCCCCTCCCAATGTAGACATCCGAAGGAGCAGGTAGTGAACTGGAGGAGTAGGAGCAGGTAGTAGATTGGAGGAGTGGATGGTGGTTGTAGCAGAAGTAGTAACTACCGTAGAATAGGAGACGATCTCAAGCAGGTGTAGGATATCTCAGAAGTGGGCTCTCCTACATGAAAACTTGAAGTGTGCCTCTTCCTTGGAGACGTTGAGTGAGCTTCTTTAATGTGGGGACCTTGAGAGTGGGCCTCTCACACATGAAAACTTAAAGTGTGCCTCTTCTCTGGAGATTGCGTATGGGCTTCTCTTATATGGGGACCTCAAAGAATGAGTCTCCTTTTTTTTCCTTTCTTCTTCCTCCTTTCTTTCTTTGTATTATATATTTTTTTGATTATTTTTTTGACTAACATGTGAGAACAAAAAATAGAGGGTAAAAAGTGCAAAGTGCCCAAAATATCTACTTATCCTTAGGGTTCAACGGAACCTAAACATAAGCATGTCGTCGCAGAAGCACTGTTTTGGCCTAAGTGTCGTTGTCGGAGTGTCGCTTGGTTGGAAGGAGGGTTGTCGGAGCATCGCTGGACCTATCAGCAGCGAGAGGCGACGTTGGCGATGTCATAGGAGGTGTAGTGTAATAGATCTTGACCCAAAGGGTGATGCTGCAGTTGAAAAGGCTCTCAAGACAACAATTTAAGGAGAGATGGTGCTGATGCATGGTCACTGCAATGCCCTATAAGGCTTAGTGATGTAGTGCAGGGGTTCGTTGGAACCCTAGTCATTGAGGCAGCGCCATTGACGCTTCTTGGTTGCTGCCTAGGATGCAACAACGAGGAGAAGGGGTTGTTTGAGACCCTTGGCTGGAGATGAGGGAGGAGGAGGTGACTTGAGGGATCGCCAGTAGAGGAGGAGGGTTGCCGATGGCCATGAGGCTCAACAAGCCCCCTTTTCCTCGGGTTTCGACAGTTGTTTTCCCTCTTCTTCAAACAAGATCAAACCCGCTCTGATACCATGTGGAAAAAGATTAATTTCGTTATTCTATTAAGCGAACCCTAACAATCTTTATATAGAGAGAGGGCCTAGAGATAAAAGGAAACCAATAAAATATTTACCAAAATAAGAAAACTTAAAAATAGTATGACAACTAATCCTACTAACCCTAACAAATTTGACACTAAAGTATCGTAATCGATCTTATTCTCCAAAGACTAATATAAATCCTTTATACTGCAATCTAATTTTGGTCTTCACTGTTGTTACAACTTGCTTGTTAGCATTTATATAATGTTAATTCGTTTGTAAACTGCAGAGTTGGGCAATCAGCAATTATTGTTACAATGTAACAAAGTTGTGCTGGCATTTTTTCACTTCATGTGAAATTCGAAGATGCTGGAAAAATAATGGAGACATTGACGTTAATATTGTGCCTATCCAGTAGTTCACTAATCTAAGCAAATTCTTGTGTAACTTTAACATAGTATTTGACCTTTTCTTTCACACAACCCACAAATGAAAAACCATGTGGATGGCAAGTTTGACTTGCCTTTCTTCTCTCTTTCTCTCTCTTCTCTTTAGGGTTACCTTCAAAGAAAACTTTTGTGATTGCTTTTGTTTTTTTTGAAAAGTAAAGGGTGGTTGTCTGGTTGATAACCATCCAACTTTGTTAAAATTCAAAAGAGGGTGCCATGCTACATAGATTTCTCCCAAAAAGAAAACAAAGAAGAAATACAAGTAATGAAGTTTTCAAAATACGGAGTTTCTCTCTTAAAAATAACGACATTTCTCCCTAGCTAGATGCTTTAGAGGATGGGTAAAACCCTTGCCTTCTTTGTGTGAAAGATGTTAGCATGTGGTCCCTATCTTCCTCTCCCAAAGGACCTCCAATACTCCATCTTGGACATATGATCAATCCACCCAAAATTGAAGTGTCTCCAAATCAGCGTGGAGAGGTTGCACTGAAAGAACAAATGTTTGATGCCCTCTTGGCCAGAACCACACAATGGACACGTGGTAATTGGATCTAGTACCCATCTCGCTCTCTAATACTGTGTCATGATCCTACCCTTCTCAACAACCATGCGAAAATCTAGATCTTCAAAGGACAAGTAGCTGATCACATTAGTTAGCAATCTCGAATGAAATCAATCTTCGTTAGCTGCGTAGGACCATGTAATCTGATGTAAGCTTCTCGACAGGTAAAGTCTCCATTATCCTAAGAGAAAGCATCACCATCCCCCTTGGGACAATGAGCCTTAAGCAACTTCATAAGCTTTGTGAACTCTTACAAACATTGGTCAGAAAGATTCCCCTCAAATATAGGACCCCAACTCTCGTCCTAAACATCCTTGACCGCCATGTGCTTTTTTGGGGCCATAGCAAAGAGCCTGAGAAACATAGAACTAAGTGGGCCCTCGTCAGTCCATTCATCAATCCAAAAGTGGAATTGATCCCCAACACCTAAGTATGGTGAGAAGAAGTGCTGTATCTTGGGCATGATCGTGGCCAACCTTCGATAGAAGTGTGAAGACCCCCCTAGCTGTGTGGCCCTCTCCTCCCAAGTAAGAAAGCGGCCATAATAGTCGAAGAAGATAGAACCAATCAGATCAGGCTGAGGTGACATAATCTTAGTGATCCATTTTGCAAGTAGGCTCTCATTCATCAATCAAATATCTCTCACCCCCAGGCCACCTTCCTTGACCAGCCCATAGATGTTGCCCCATGGCACCAGTTTGGCCCCTTTGCCATTGGACCCATAGTTGGTCCAAAAGAAATCTCACATCAGACTTGCTAGCCATCTTCCCACCTTTTGTAGGAGTCTAAATATAGATAGAAAGTAGGAGGGCATAGACAATAAAATAGGCCTTAATAAAACCAGCCTTCCCCTTGGAGCGGGTGTGAGAGGCCTACCCCGATAGCCTTCGCTTTACCCTCTCTATCAAGGGGGTCCACTCTTGTAGAGTAATAGATGTCAGATAGTAATAGGTCGAGATAAGATAGGGGAAGGGAACCCTTTAAGTTATGGAGAGAGTTGGCACATGTCTGCATTTCCTCATTAGTCATGTGAAAAGGGATGAAAGTGGACTTAGCAAAATTTATCTGTAGACCCGAGGACTCCTTGAAGATCTCAAGCAGGATTCTTATTCTTATTTCTTTTGGTGTGACAATTTGTACCCTGCATAAAGAAAAGTGTCATCTACATATTATAGTAGAGGCACTTGCTGAGCACCACTACACTAGTAGAAAAGCCCTTGAAGAGGTTGACAGAGTAAGCTCTATGTGTAGTCCTTGCCAGCGTATTAGTTGCCAAGATAAAAAGTATGGGCACTAAAGGACATCCCTATTTAACTCCTTTTCATGGCTGCACCCAACCACTAACAGGGTTCCCGTTCACCAATATAGAAAAGGACGTCATTGTGACACACCTCTCCATTCAGTCAACCCAAAGAGGAGGAAAACCCCTCTTAGCCACCGAGGTCCACAAAAATGACCATTGAATGGAGTCATAGGCCTTGTTGAAATCAACCTTTCAAATAAAAGCCTTAATCTTTGCTCTCCTCTAAAATGCTAAGATCTTAGAGGCAACATCAGTGCCTTCCAAAATATTCCTCCTTGGAATGAAAGCAATTAGTATCGGAGAAATGATGTCCTAAATAACCCCTTGCAGCTTGTTTACCAGGATCTTCACCACAATAAGATATGAGGCATTGGAGAGGGTTATGGGCCTAAACTCCTCAATAGCCACCACAACCTCCCGTTTGGGTAGAAGAAACATGAAGAAATTGTCAATCCCAGTGAAGCCCAAATTTTTGGCAGAGAAATCTTCTGTCATTGCCATGATGTCAACCTTCACCAGGACTATAACTCCTTATAGAAATATGCTGGGAAACCATCTGGCCTAGGGAAACCCTTGAGGTTCAGGCCCCACACCACCTTCCTGACCTCATCCTTCGAAAGGCAACAGTAAGGGAGCAGGATTGCTCACCGAGATGGATTAGACATTTGTCCCCAACCACCTCCATCGCCCCATCCTTCTCCTGGAAGTAAATTTCTTGTAGTAGTCTACGATGGCACGTCAACCCTTTCTCTTTCTTCATAGTCATTCCCATCCACCACCACCTTGTCAATCCTATTCCTCTTCTGCTTGCCTGACGTTGCCAAGTGGAAGAAACGTGTATTGGAGTCACCCTACTTGAGCTACCTTTGTCTAGATTTTAGTCTCCACTCAGTCTATACTTTCCTATCCTCCTCCTGCATGGTACAGAGGTGCTTGGTCCTCTCCATCCGTTCCTCTGCGGAGTTGTCTCTACCATCCTCCACCCTGTCAAGCCTCTCAATTTAGGCCAGAGCCTCAACCATCTCTTGTTGCGTTCGGCCCAGATTTGTTTTCTATAAGCCTTTTGAAAGGAATGATGCTCACTCAGCTTTGCTTCCAACTTGGTCATCGCCAATCCCTCCAGGTGGTAGGATTGCGACTTCTACTCAACCAACTCCTTGAAACCCTCCTTCAAGAACCAAGACTAATCAAACTTAAAATAGGTCCCAACTTGTCTACCTGTATTAGATTGTCACATAAAAGGAGTGTGGTTTGAAAATGATCTCTCCTTAGGGCATACATTTACCACAGGAAAAGCCTTTGTAAACTTCATACTACAAAGGAAGTGATCAATTCTAGATTTGAGGCCCGACGAGTTCCTTCATGTGTATGCACAGGAATTGGGTGGGAGATCATTAAAATTGTGAAGAGCTATGAAATTCATGGATGTTGTGGAATCCTGGTCCCTTGCTCACTTACCCCTCGGTTTGTCTTTAGACAATAGTGTGACATTGAAATCCCCCGTGATCAACCATCGAATACCTGGATAGTGATCTGCCACCTCTATTAAGTCCTTCAAACTTGAAGCTCATCGTTTGACGGGCCAGAGCCCGCAAAAATGACCATTTTGAAGTTCTCTCTACTGAGCATTTGTATAGTTAGAACATGTCCACCCTTTCTGACCTCTGCCATAAAACTGTCCTCTCCCCACCCAACTAGAATTCCACTAGATCTACCACTTGCATCAATTGTCTCCACCCCTTCCATGAAGTCCCCCTACCTCCTTCCAGGTACTTCGAGTGCATGACTCTAGTTTTGTCTCTTGCAGTAGGACCAAATTAGTCCTCCATGAGTGAACATATTTTCCAAGGGTCGCTCTCCTCGAGGGGTCATTCAACCCCTGAACATGTCAAGAGAGAACGGAAGTCACAGGGCGTTGACATGTACCCCCTCTAGCTGCATCGAAATTTAGAGGGCTTGCGACCATCAACTCCTTAGATTCCTTATGTTCCCTCACGCGGGATGTAAAAGCCTCCATAGCATGTCGTGGGCGAAACTTAGGGTCGGCTCCATTTGTGCCATCATGTTTTGCTATCACCATCGGTCTGACTGCCTTTGACCTCAAAGTAGATGCCCTCAGGTCATGGCTTCTGAAGCTCCAACATGGGTAGTAGGATAGTTAGCGCCTAGAAGTTCGAGTAGGTTTCCATCTCATTATCTGGACCCTCCTTGTAGCCCCGTCTACCCCTGTTATTGCTGAGGCCTCCTTTGCTAGGACCCATTGATCAACCAACACATCAAGGGTTGCGCTGTTGCTATCATCGAGTTCCATAACCTCCATCGCAGGTGGAGTGGCCTCATTGGGGAGCACTATTTTCGCCATCATCTCCTAAGCGGTGCTTGTGGCCACATCCATATATCCTGTAGCAAGAAAGGGGGAGAGGACCCATCTGAAGGACATCTTGGTCCAAAAAAAGATGAAGGTTCGATAAGGTTTCGATACTTACCGGCTTCAGATAAGAAAGCGTATTTGGATCCCCCTTGTAATTTGTGCTAATCGACATCACTGTCATCAACCTTTTCTATAAAAGTCGTTTCCAAAGATAGCTTTGCAGATGGCATCGTAAAAGCCTTCAGAAATCGAGGTGTTGACTTCGAGAATCGTGTGGGATTGATTGCACGACCTGTGGCCTTTCAAATCTGACACAGCTTCAGCTCGACCCTCGTCATTGGTGGTGGAGCTCCTTTGGCCACCACTTGAGTGAAAGAAGGTTGGACCACGACCTCCATCCTATAGCACCCAAGAAACTCCCTTATGATGGAGGAGCACCCTCTTGGGGATAGTACGTTCGACGATCACTTTCACTTCGACCTTGACTACGGGATGAAACCTTCGTTGATGCTGTGGTCGGTGCAAGATCGGAGCCTTGCAAATGGAGAAATAATTGCCTCCATTGTCTCCAGCATCCTGGGGATGCCCTCGATCATTATCGCTATCCTTGCCTTCGTAGGCGGCCGTTTGTTGCATGACCCATCATGCACCATCGACAGGCTCCATCAAATCGTTGCCTCCCCAACCTCTATCTTCTTGAAGCATAGTGAGTCCCTCTTGACCTTCATAAGGCTGGACAAAAGAAGCTTGTTTGGTGCAAAAGAGGCCAACTTCACCTCCTCTACCCACGAGATGTGCGTAGACACAGTACTCCTGACCATCTCTAGGTTGGAGTGCCACCTTAAATCATACCCACCAATGCCAACTTGAGTGTGGAGATGAGGGAGCTCCCTGTCACCAACCACGGAGCCTCCAACACCAACTCTGGGGCCTGTGGAGGCGGAGGCAACCTTCGGGGTGTTATGGCGTGGGTTCCCTAATGCAGGAGTGGCGATGACTAAGGCCCCTACACCCAAAGCACTGACTAGGGTCATGACACTTGGTTGCATTGTGCCCCGTCCACATCTGAAGAAGATCTCAGTCATATGTGGTGTGTGTTGTTTCCTATGGAGACACGAATCCAACCATCTTCTCCTATGACATCCCCTTGAATAGTAGAAGGGAACTGACCTCCATTCCTTATGTGCCCTCCCTCCCTCCCTTGCTTTCTGGCCCTCTCTTGCTCTCTCACCCTCTCCCCTCCAACATGCATAATGACTGTTAATCCTTTTGTGATTGCTTTTCAATCTTCAATCTTATACAGCTACTTGTTAGAATTACATGTTCTTTCTCCCATGATTGATTGAAATTTTGAATTAGTTCATGAGATAGTGTAGTAGTCTTCTAGAAGTTTTTTTCTGAGGAAAAGAGGGTGATTAATTGGAGTTTTTTTTTTTAGAAAGAGAAGTAAGATTATCATCACTCGGTAATCATCCAAGATTAATTAATTAGAGATTGTTGAGTGGTGAAGAGTTGTTGTGGACTATTTTAGTCCCACATTGTGTGGGACAAATTTTGTGTGGTTTGGGTTGCCTATATAAGGCCCATGTATCCCTCAATTTATCCTTGAGAAGAATACAGAAATATCTCGCCCTATAGGGGCCTTCTCTTGTGATTTTTTCCCCACTCTTTGTGAGTGGGGCTTCCACGTAAACCTAAGTGTTCTTGATTGTTATGCTTTGATATTATGTCTATTCTTATTCCTCTTTTATTTATTTCTTAACATGGTATTAGAGTGAGTTGTTTTTGGATTTTATCATTATTTATGGTTATGTTCCACATATTATTACTTTTATCCTTGAAGTTTTTGTAGTTGATGATATATGTTAGGAAGGGTACCCACCATGCCTTCTCTTGGGAGATGGCATCCATCGAGTGCCAAAGGCACCCATGTCTAGCAATGCATATGAAGTTTGTTGCCAGTAAATATGCGTCTCTTCACTTGTGAAAGGGAGAGTTGAAGATGGAGACAATGTAGGGAATCGGAGGAAGTAGCTTCATCAGCTCGTGGCTCTTCTGCCTCCTCTTTCACAACTACACCGTCCATGCAACCATCAAAGACCTCGGTGATGTGGAGATAGAGCACCTTAAGTCCCTTGACGGTGCCAACTCAACTCTTGACTTTGCCTCTTCTAGATTGACCTCCTCGACTCGAAGGGTGTCTTCCATGTCACCTCTCCGTGCATCATTGACCTCTGCTAGGACCCCTCGATTGCGACAGCACTAGTGCATTGCAAGATCACTGTAACAGGGATAAAGGCATGCTAGTCGTGGCGACGATCTCTCGCACAAGATCGCGAGATCGTGTGAGATGAGTGCAGAGAGGATGGAGGTGTGCCTCCACATGTTGTCAAAGTTGTGCCAAAGAAGCTATTGGAGTAGGAGAAACGTGAAGAGCAACCATGATTTTAGGTTCCTTTGAACCCTAAAAAGAGATTTTAGGGGCAGTTTACATCTTTGCCTTGGTGCTTTCTTGTTATATCATCTTGTGTCACTTATTAGCATTGTACAAAAAAGGGAAGAAAGGAAAAATATTGGCAAAAATGAACAGAAAAATAAAAAAAATTAGTGATGAGGAGCTGTTTTTTTTTGATTTCTTTTCTATTTTGTTTCTTCTCCCATACAAGTATGGCAGAAAAGGGGAGTATGGTAGTCTCTTTGTGTACCCTATATGAGACTATCTCTTTTCTTTGAGGTTCCCACATGAAAGAAACTTACTCTTTTCTTTTGGTCCCTATATGCGAGGAACAGAGAATGCTTGTATAGGAGAGACCACTCTCTAGGTATCCAAAGGTGGGACCTCTCTTTGAGTTTCCATGTGGGAGAGGCCCAGTCACTTGGTCTCCATGAGAAACCCTCGTTAGAGTTCTGAAAATGGGTAAGGCATAGGCACTAGAGCTAGCTTCAGCGATTTATCTCTAGATTTCAACCTACACTCGCCTACAAGCAAAAATAAGGATACAGGGAGGTTGGTAACCCGACAACATTAGTTGAAGTCTCTTGAGTGTTGTGTCTTTTGCTTTATAGAGTGAGGATTTCTTTTGTATAAGCTGAGCATTTCATGCTCCAACTTGTGGGGGAGTGTTACGAAGTTAATAGTTGTTGTGGACTATTTTAGCCTCACATTGTGTGGGATAAATTATGTATGGTTTAGGTTGCTCATAAAGGGCTCATGCATCGCCTACTTTATCTTTGAGAAAGAAAATAGAAATAGCTCACCCCATAGGGGCCTTCTCTCATGGTTTTTTTCCTACTCTTCGTGAATGGGATTTCCACATAAATCCAACTATTCAATTTTATACTATTCATTGATATCATGTCTATTCTTATTCCACTTTTATTTTTTCTTAACAAAAATTCTTATTCCGCTTTTATTTATTTCTTATTTATTATCTGCATAGTATTTTATAAGATCATCTTCTACATTCGAATGAAAAATGTTTGTAAGGTTAATAGAAAACCCCGTATAAAGCAGAACTTCGCAACCCTAAACAACTCCTAGAATTTGAAAACAGATTGTCAACATAGCCCAAAGAAAAACCAAAGGCTTAGAAACTCCATCTTACTTCTGCACAAAGCCTATACCTCTTTCATGAATTGGTAAGAGAAGAAAAGTATGAGTCTTTGGTTCCATGCAATAAGTCGGAGAAAATGACTTGTCTTATTCTTAAATGAAACTCTACACCTTTTTATATAGGCAGAGGTATTGGGAAAATTACATCATGAGTCCAACAGAATAAGAAACATGACAAATGACTCCAATAACTCTAATAAGTGTCCTACCAACACTTCCCCTCAAGTTGGAGCATGTATATCAATGATGCTCAACTTGGAACAACACTTATCAAAAGCAGATCTGGCAAGTGGTTTCGTGAATATGTCTGTAATCTGATCTTCAGATGATACAGATGAAGTGTAGATAATTCCACGCTGTATCAAGTCTCTAGTGTAGTGGCAATCAACTTCAACATGTTTTATCTGCTCATGAAACATTGGGTTGTTGGCAATATAAGTAGTAGCACGATTATCACATCTCATCTCCATTGGTCCCTCTTCCTGAATATGGAGATCATGTAGAATAGATCTGACCCAAGCCATTTCTGCAACTGTCTGAGCCATAGCCCTGTACTCTAATTCGGCGTTGGACCTAGATATCACCTGCTGCTTCTTTCTTCTCCATGTCACTAAGTTGCCTGCCACATAAGTACATAATTCGGTTGATTTCCTCTTTATCATGCACCCTACATAGTCGGCATCAGAGTAGCCAACAACACTCATAGATGTGTCCCTCTGAAATAAAACACCTCTGCCAGGTGCTTTCTTCAAATACCTAAGCAGCTGTATAGCAGCATCTCAATGCTGCCTGGTCGGTTTGTCTATGAATTGGTCGAGCTTTCCTACTGTAAGGGAAAGATCCGTATGTGTAATAGTAAGATACAATAATTTACCGACCAACTGCCTAATGATCTGCTATCTATAAGCGGAGACTCAGTATCATAGAGATGTCCTTTGGGATCCATAGGTATATTGGCAGGCTTGGACCCTATCATTCCTGTTTCCTGCAAGATATCAATTGCATACTTCCGCTGACTAAGAACAATGCCCTTTTTGCTGCATGCCACTTCAATCCCAAGAAAATATTTAAGCTCCCCCAGATCCTTCATCACAAAGGTATCAGCCAACTTTCTTTTTATCTTAGCTATCCACGAACATCATCTCCAGAGAAGATCAGGTCATCAACATAAACAAGAACTACAACCACTCCCCTTTTACTTTTCCTGACAAATAAAGAGTGATCAGCAGAGGACCTTACAAGTCCCATTACATGTTCCTCCTTCGAGAGTCTTTGGAATCATGCTCTTGGACTTTGCTTTAAGCCATAGATTGCTTTCTTCAATCTGCATACACGCTCCCCCTGAGCCTTAAACCCAAGCGGTTGTTGCATATAGACCTCCTCCTGAAGATTTCCATACAAGAATGCGTTCTTGACATTTAACTGATGAAGAGGCCAATCGCAGTGAGTTGCTACAGACATCAAAATCCGAATACTAGATAGTCGAGCAATTGGAGAGAAGGTATCAAAGAAATCATCCCTATATGTTTGGGTAGATCCCTTTGTCACCAATCTTGCATTGTAGCGAGAGATCGTGCCGTCTGGGTTGTATTTAACGGTAAAGACCCAACGACACCCAACTGCTCTGGCATGAGGATGCAAGGTTGTCAAGTCCCATGCCCCTCTAGATTGTAAAGCAGCCATCTTATCCTCCATGGCCTGATGCTAGTTTGGGTCCAGCATGGCCTGTTGATGGGAGGTAGGAACATACGTTGCAGATGGTGCTACTGTGAAAGCAGCAAAGGAACTACCGAGGTTGGTAGTGGAGACCGTATGTATATTATGATACTAGGCACAGCTGCGTGGAGCCTTTCGAATAGCAATTGGGAGATCATGCTCCTCCTTACTATGCTCAGTAACAACTGGAGTATGAGACTCATCAGAGGAACCTGCACAAGTACCACTAGGAAAACTCATGTCAATATCAACACATACCTGACTAGGGGAGGAGACAGGTGGCTGACGTGTAGTGGGGGTGTGTTTTTGTTGCCAGGCATGCTGTCTGTATGTCACTGGTAGCCTATGTACCTGAGTATTTTCTGCTCTTTGCCTTATAGAAATCTTTGTGGTAGGTATATCCTCATGATGTGTAATAGGGATTTGCTCCAAGGGAACTGGTGGAATAGGCATAGGAGCCAAATTCCTCTCAAATGTCGCCTGATGGCCATCTGTAGAGAAATAAGGAATGAGCTCATGAAATGTGACATATGCAGTCACATAATGTTTCTTACCACGTGGGTCATAGCATCTGTATTCTTTCTGGGTGCTACTGTATCCCAGAAACACACACTTCATTGCTCTTGGAGCCAACTTGTCTCTACCAAGGTTAAGAATGTGAACAAAGGCAACACAGCCAAACACGTGAGGTGGAGCAGTGAATAGATCCTTATCAGGATAAAGAACCAGCCACGGAACTTGTTCTTGTATGGCTGAGTTGGCCAATCTATTGATTAAATAACATGCAGTCAACATTGCATCTCTCCAATACACCTGTGGCACTTTGTGCTGGATCAATAATGTTCTAGCCACATCAAGCACGTAATGGTGCTTTCTTCCTACTACACCATTCTGTTGCGACATATGTGGACAGGATGTCTCATGAACAATCCCAAGAGATCTATAAAAGCCTGCCAACTTAGATGTACAGAACTCTAAAGTATTATCTGACCGCATAATCTTCATAATAGTAGAAAATTGAGCCTTTACTTGTAAGATAAATGTTTCAATCACTGATCCAACATCAGATTTATTTTTTAAAAGAAATAACCATGATATCCTGGAAAAATCATCCACAATAAGTTGATAAAATCTATGACCCAGTCTGTCTGGGATATGACTTGATCCCCATATATCCATATGCAGTAAATCAAAAATAGCATTAGAATTATGAGATGAACTAGGAGGAAAATTGGTCCTGTGATACTTTCCCAGTTGGTATGCATCACACAATTTCTGTAGTCGGTGAAATATGAGGAATGACACGTCGAAGCTTGTCCAGTGATGGGTGTCCAAGATGTCGGTGCCACTGAAGAGTTGTACCAGCACTAAATGCAACCTCGCCTTGACACGGCGCGGCAATTGGACTCTGGACCAGGCGATACACACCCCCTTCATCATGTTTGCCATCAATCGTCCTCCCCGTGAGTTTGTCCTGAAAAATATAGCCTAGCTCATCAAATATTGCACGACAGTGCAAATGTTTTGTAATTCTACTGACAGACAAGAGACTAATAGGAAATTCTGGAATATAAAGAACATCAGGTAATGTCAGAGTAGGAGTCACTGTAACTTCTCCTCTGGCATGAATCTTACACTGCCTCTCATCTGCTACCTACACAGATCTCCCTGAGGGAACATTATGAAACCTATCCAAAACATGTCTCATCCCCACTGAGATGTTGAGATGTGTCAGAATCCACCAAACACAATGTACTGTCAGTGTTACCAGACTTGTAAGCAGAAGTCATACCTGAAGTGGCTAAGGCAGCAGTATCTGCAGTAGTAGTAGTCTCCTGGGTCAGCTGGGAGAGACGCTGGATCACAGCATCATAGTCTGCACGAGACACCATGTCGCTTCCCTCCTCCAAAGCGACAACCTGGTTGGCCATGGGAGGTCGACCATCTTTGTCCAGCAAGAGGCCTCTGTATGGCCGATATTTCAACAATGCGAGCAAATGATGTGAGGTCTGCCACTCATACCTCGACTAGCATGCCCTCTCCCCTAGTGGTTGGAGCACCATGTCCTCGTGCAGTAGCAACAAGTATAGGGGTTTGTCTACTTTCTGACACGGGTTGCCTAACAACCACTCTGCTCATGCAGCTATAAGCCTCCTCTAGAGATGGAAGCTCAGCTAGAGTAAGGATCTGGGACCTAGCAGTCTCATAGTCAGGCCCAAGTCCGTCAAGAAACTGAAGGATAGCATACTCCTTCCTATGTGCCCTCTGAGTGGCACAGGTGCAAACAGGTCGGCAGGCATTATATTTCTCAAGAAGCCTCTTTCGGGTGGCATAGTACTACGACAACGACTGACCCTCCTATTTGAGATGACCAAGGGCATGGTGAATCTCAAACACTTTACTGGAATTCTTTTCATGAGAATATGTATCGTGTAGAGAATCCCACATCTCCTTGGCGGTCTTGTATTACATGATCCCATCATCGATCTGAGGCTCAACGGAATTCATGATCCATGCACGAATCATGGAATTATCTTTCTTCCACGTGGCATTCTTCGCTGTTTTATCTTGTGGCTCCACCTTTAACAGTAGATGTTCCTTATGCCCCTCAATGGTCATGGGCAACGTCTGAGATCATCTAGCATAATTGGCCTCGTTCAACTTGGTGATAGGAACAAAGAAAGGAGATTTATAACCTTTGTTGTCTATAGCGGTAACCGATGACACTTTCGAAGAGTTTGAGGAGGCCATCGTGCCTTAGGACTGCCACAAGATGCCGCAAGTGCGATCTGAAATCAATATTCAGATACGACGACTTCGTAATCAGAGAAAAGTAATCTCTTGAACATGAGATCTAAGGCAAAGAAACCCTAGAAAATATCGCAAGAATCACAGAGATCTTGTAGATCAGGTTTTAGTGCATGTTAGGACGTTAGGATGTGTCCTAACAGCGCTTGGGCAGGCTCAATTGACCCCAAGAGCCACCACCGCGACTTATAGGTGATGGGCGGCTGAGGTGGCGGTGCTGCCGCGGTCATAGGCAGCACTCCAGCGACAGGAGGCGCTGTCCTGAGGTTAGGGGAGGCACCGGGACGATGCTTTGAGGTGCTGGATCAACCTTTGGGTGGCGCTGCAACCTCCAGACAGGGCCTCAGTGCGAGGACCGGTGGCGTAGATAGGACGTCAGTGCGAGAAGCGGCGGCGTAGGGTCTTGAGGCGACGCTGCAGAACTCACGGAGGGGTGGCGGCACCTTGTAGGGCTCGAGGCAGGTCCGTTAGGGCCTGCTGGCGGCACCAGCGCTTGAGGAAGGCGATCGCAGCTCGAGGATGAGGAGCAGCAGGCCTTACTAGGGCACTCGAGGAGTAGCAGCACCCGCAACGAGCACCAGCAGCCGTTGCGACCACTGCAGCAGCCTCCTAGGGCCAGCGACGACTCCCGTTGGTGTGAAATGGGAGTTAGGGTTTTGGTGGAGGGGTATAGAGGCTCATGAGGGGTGGGGATACCAGACTGTCGAACTAAGATCATCGCTCTGACACCAAGTTGGAGAAAATGACTTGTCTTATTCTCAAATGAAACCTTACATCTCTTTATATAGGCAGAGATGTTGGGAAAATTACATCATGAGTCCAACAGGATAAGAAATATGACAAATGACTCCAATAACTCTAATAAATGTCCTACCAACACAATATAAAATAGGTCTACAAAATGGCACAAGCTCTCGTTCACAAACCTTGGTCATGAGTCTTTTTCTCAAAAACTACAAACGGATTTTCAGTTTCAATGGTAATTTTGCCTTCAATATCCTCCAACAATAAACATGTTGAACTTAGCAAGCACTTTATTCATGAAAAGGCCAACTCTGGGATTTTTGTTTTGTATGTAAATGTGAAGACTGACGTTCTTATCAAGGGGCTCTCTTAGTCTTAATTTTTTTTGAAAAGTAAAAAGAGGATCACTCAATACCTTAGGAAGGGAATACCCCATTACAAGGAAGACCACCACTCCTTATAAGACAGTGCCTTACATAGCATATTATCAACATAAAATCTGTCCCCTCTAAAAACTATCTCCATTACAATGTAGCCACACAGCCCATAAAATAGCAAAAGGACATGCATGGTCCTTTTTTGATCTAAATGCACCATCACTAAAGGATCTCAAAAAATCAGCCATCGAGGAATAATCTGTCCAATTGATATTAGCCGCCCACCCCAGAACCTCCTTAGCTAATAAACAACAAAAGAAGATGTGAGAACAATCATCCACCTTCCCATTATAGAGGGAGCATGTATACAAACTTCAATGAGCCTTTATCATGACTCTTTCTCTCTGTAGCAACGAAGCAAAGATCTTCACTTTCAACAGGCCCAAAGTCTTCCAAATCAATTTACATTCTGTAAGAAAGCTAGCATTATTGATGGGCCTTGGAGGTTGTCGTTAAGGCTATTGAAGGTCATCAAAAAATTTGTATAACGCAAGAAACGTAATAGAGCCAAGAAAAATAGAAATAGGCAAGCATTACATGATGATGGAGGATTGATAATCCAATTTCACTTGGTATAGGTGTACGTTTGCGGAGGGGATATAATCCTCAATATTCACTATGTATGGCATAATAAAGAAAAAAATACAAGATAGTGATTTGTATCTCCTTTAGGTTGCTACCTTTGGGCATGCCTTTCACCGTATGTGAGGGCCCTTTTGGAGCACAAAAGTAGGTGGTTACACTTTTGGAGAAGTGTAACTGTTAAGGTAGTGGAGCTTGCATGCATAATCACCGAGGAAGTGGAGTGGACTCACATCTCTTTGCCTTCCAGAGCGGACCAGGTTGAATGGATTAGGATCCCGTGGGTTTGATCACAAGCCTCTTGGGCTTAATTTTTTGAGGGCAATTTCTTTCCTCATTAATTATGTTATTCCCATCCCATGCAAGAGCCTATAACCAGACTTCATCAAAAAGTCCCCTTCTCAAACCGACACATCTCTTAGTCTTAAATTTGAAATGAATTAGTAAGTTGGGCATGTTTGATGTTGAGATCCATATGGGGGAAATCGACTTTTATTTTGTGAAGGTGTGAAAGGATAGTCATATAAGTGACTCTGGAATTTTATTAAGGCAAAACAGCAACTACATCATATTTGATTACAACCCCATAAATATTTACACATCAAACATAATGCCATCAACATTAAAAAAATGCCCTTGCTAGAACACACCCATTTCTCCCTAGCCATAATGCTCAAAAGACAGCAAAAGCTTTTGCCTTTTCCTTTTTAGCTTCGAAGCATCAAGTCCCTTGCCTTCATATCCTACAGTGAAGCACTTCCAAAATGTGCTTTGAATCTGAATCCATCCAATTGGGGTCCATCCTGTCCTAAACTACACTTGTAAAAGGGCAAGTGAAAAACAAGTGATTGCATTCCTTGTTTTGACAAAATGAACATCAACAATTCTCAATAGAAAAGCCTCCACCTATAGCCTTTGGTCATTAATCTACCTTTTCTAAGAAGCATACAAAAATCTCCACCTGAGGAGGCATTTAGTCTTCCAAATTAACTTATTTGCCATAGCCAACTCCATATCAAAATGTCGTGGTTCCTCCAACAAAAGCCTATAGGTATGTTTCACTGTGTAATGAATGTAGGGGGTTAACACATGCTTGTTAACCCTTCTTTTAGTTTTCACAAAAAAAAAGGTTTCATTATGCACTTCACAACCTCCAACTGCCAATAATTGGTTCCTTTTGCTAAAGCCCAAAAAAAGACCAAATCTCCTTCTGTAAACATATGAACTCATCCACCCTTTGGTAGGATTGGAGAAAAATACTGGTGTCCAACTTCCTCAGTACTCCACTAATGACTCATCCTTATAAGAAGCAACTGTGCTGTCCAAGTTCGTGGACGGAAAAAGGCCTAGGAAATCTATGCTCAAGTGTTTCCTCTTTCCAACTAGTCATCACAGCAAAAATGAAACTCTCTCCCATCATTGAGCATAACCTCAAATGCCATTTACTTGATTGTGGCAAAGGCTTTTGCTAACTGGGTGAGCCTAGTTCTCCCTAATTTAGTATCTCCGGTGTAGTTTGTTTTCATTTCTGGAAGGTCCCTTTGTGATTCTTTTGTTCTTGTTGAAGAGTTGGTTGCAGGTTGGAATAGAAGCTCCTTCTCTGCTTTTATGTGGAAGGTTGATTTTTCTAAGGCTTATGATTCAGTGGCTTGGACTTGTGGGACATTCTAAGGAGGGGTTTCTTGGAGCCTTGGGTTCGGTTAATCAAAGATGTATCACGATGACCTCTTTCTCTGTGTTGGTTAGTAGGAAACCATGTGGAACCTGGATTTAGCTACAAAGAGGTGTTAGACAGGATTGCCCGCTAGCGCCTATGTTGTTCATCATTGTTGTTGATACCTTGGCATCTCTAGCTTTCAAGGCTTGTGGGGGTGGCCTATTTTCCGGGTTTTCTTTGAGGTTTGATGGTTTGTTGCTTACCCTGTTATTTCAGTATGCCAAAGATACAATTTTCTTCATCCAGGGATGGTTGAGTTAGGCTGAGCACGTTGGTGCAGCTGTTAAGAATGTTTGGTGATTTGTCAGGCCTTCTAGTGAATGGTAGAAAATCAGTTGTCGTTCCTTTTCACATAAGTAGTGGGGGGGAGGTTGCGGTTTATGAGGTCCTTGATTCACCAGTTCTTTGGCTCTCGATTACCTATTTGGGGCTTTTGTTGAAGGGGAAGTGGCTAGTGGCAACTGATTGGAGGGTGGTGGAGGAAAGGTTGAGTAGGAGGTTGGTTGGGTGGAGTGGAAAGCTTCTTTCATGAGGTGGGAAATTGGTCTTGATTAAGTTAGTTTTGTTGGTCTTCACCGTTATATGTTCAGGCCATTGAAGAAGATTTTGTCCAAGTTGGAGATTGCTTTGGAAGGGGTCATATCTTTTTTTTTGAAAAGAAAAAGGATTATTACTGGAGGTCGGTAATCATCCAAGATGTATTAATTTGTAAAAGGAACTGACTTACATGTTTGTGATCCAAAACTTAGAAAAGAAACCTCTCTTACAATATTCTTAACCCAACACCTCTCATTCCTGAAAAGCACGCCATTCCTCTACAACCAGACACACCAAAGAATCGAAAAACCCGCAATACAGCCGGTTGTATCTGCATAAATCCTTCCTCTAAAAGCTGACAACAAGTTATCAAATGAGGAGTGATGCACAGTGGGAAGATTAAACCGTTGCCAAACATCCTTGACAAAAGAGCAATCGAAGAACAAATGTTGCACGTCTTTGTCTGTGCCAAGACAGAGAGAACACCTCACATCCCCATCTTCATGCCATCTTCTTTTAAAACATTTTGTGGCCAACTTCTCTCTACGAAACAGCCATAAAAACACTTTAATCTTCAATGGCAATTTCAAGGACCATAACTTCCCACAATCTGATCTAACTTCTGTCTGAGATACGTGGTGAACTGTCAACTTTCTTATACGCCCCATAACCGGGAACTTCCCCTGGCTCCACACAAAACAGTCGTCCTCATTTAGATTTGGACCAAGGTCTGAAATTGCCATAAGCAGCTGCTGAAACTCTGTACATGATGTCTCTGATAGCCCCGATGGAAGAATAATGTTCCAAGATCTTGATTGGAAATCCCATGAATCTAAGACAGTGACATTTTTATCATTTACTAGCTGAAAAACTTGTGGAAGCAATTCTGAAAAAAGTCCCAAGACCTCTCCAGTCATTCAGCTACAATCTAAACCATCTCATCTGCCCAAAATGGGGCTGAACAACACTGCAAACTCCGGCATAATAGGATGGACTGCACCCCAAAAGGAAGAAACACCTCTTCTAACAGCAGCCCTCTCCACCAAATTCATACTTTAACCATATGAATCATTCAAGAGCTTTATTGTCATGGATTTCCCACCGGACATCTTATTAAAAGAGTCAAGATGACGTACACCCAAACCACCATCCCTCTTTGATTTGCACACTTCATTCCAAGCCACTAACTGTAGAAATCTTCCGTCTGTGTTTGAGCCCTTCCAAAAAAAACCTTTTTTGAATTACCTCCAACATTTTAATAATTTTCTTAGGTGGCCTAAAAATCAAGAAATAAAAAACTGGAATAGAGGACAAAACCGACTTGAGGAGCACCAAGTGATCACTTCTTGAGAATAACTTTCCATTTCAAGAAGACATACGCTCAATCAATCCATTCCAATTAGATGCAAGTAGCTGCTTTCCCTGGGCAGAAGACCTAAATACCTTATTGGCAAGTGTGCAACCGGCGAATCCAAAAACTGGATAGAGCTTCCACCATATCACCCGATGGGGACAAATAAAGATTTCCTTATATTTACCTTTAAACCAGAAATTTTGGCAAAAATCCTCACCAACGAAGAAACAAAGACCACCTTAATACCTCTTCCTTCAACAAGAAAAGTAGTATCATCAACATAATGAAAGAGAGGTGTAAGAATATCTTTGCCTTCCTACAATGTGAATCCCTTAAAAAGACCCTCTCTACAAGCCTTAAAAGCCAAACTTGCAAGGGTATCAATTGAGTATCAAAGAGAAGAGGTGCCAAAGGATACCCCTTCCAGACTCCACGCAGTGGCTGAGTCCACAAGCCACCAGGACACCCATTAACCAACACTGAAAAGGAAGATGTAGTTAGTCTTGTTAAGGCAAACGTCCCAGGTGATGCAGCGACTGGGTGAGGCAAGATTGGAGCTCCTCTCCTTGAATGGGTCATAGGCGATGCCCTTTCCTCAGGCAGTTCGCCTTGTCGCCTCAGGCACACATCCATCGCTTAATCTCCTCTTCGCCTGGTTCGCAAGCCTGAATTCATGCTTAAATAGGATTCAATCCATTATGAATCATCACTCCGATTCCTTCCCCATGCTCGATTAGGATTCCAATGGAGTCCTCAACCCATCAGGAATTGATTGCCTCGACTCCTTCCTCATGTTTGATTAAGAAATTAGGATTAGGGTTTTTTTTTTGTTTAAAAGTAGGTGGCATCTAATAAAAAAAAGCGCCACAAATGAACTTCCTTGCTACAAACTTGGAGAAGCTCTGCCTCAAGTCCTCATCACCCTGAGTTGTCTTCATTACTGCCAACTTTGCTCCTCTACCAACTCTACTCTACTTTTCCCATCGGAAGTTGGTGCCTACTATCGTCATCGAGCCTTCTTTGCTAAATGCTCCTCATCGCCGCTTAGCCAAACATTTCTTCTTTTAATGTTATTAAGTTTCTATGTATCTATTAACATTATATTATTTATTTGAAGTCTGAACAATATCTTGTTATACAGATGTTATTTATTGAAAAATGATTTAAGTCTATGTGTTAGTGCTATTTATTTATACAAGGTACTTTTATAATAAGATTTTTTCTACCTTGATTAGAGGATTTTTCTTACTTTATCATTTGAAATTATGCAAAACGATTCTTTGCAATGCAAATCTTATCTTTTTTCTTTCACTTAAATATTGTTATTAGATTTTTTTGAAAGTTGATGTTATTATTGAGAGTTACTAAGGCATATATATATATATATATTAGAAAGGGTTGCCTCAATTCAATTGGGTTGTCGCCTTTTTGTTGCCTCTTGCCTCGAGCGATTACGTGGCTTGTCGTCTTGGTGTTAACTTTCGCATTGACAACATTGGATGTAGTAATACACCTCTTCATCATTTGTACCTACAACTTAGGAAAGCCCTTCTTCTAAGGATTTCCCAAAGGTAAGACTAAGCCGTTGAATTGTAAGTGTTTAAGAAATCTACCTTCCACATAAAATAGTTAGGAGAAACAAAGAGCTTAATCTTATTCAGAAATCCTACCTCTCTTTATATGTAGAGAGATGAGACACAAATAACAACACAACTCCAATCGAAAATAAAAATTATAAGTACACTCTCACAAGCATAATAATTCAAGGAGTACAATATTCCCTCTCAAGCTGGAGCATAGATGTCAATCATGCTCAGCTGGGAATAACAAGCATCAAAAGTAAATCTGATAAGAGGCTTGGTAAATATATTTACTGTCTGATGTAGAGCAACCTTTTCTGACTGATGTCTCTAGTGTAATGACAATCAAACCCCTTTTGTGCGCTCATGAAACATGAGATTATTAGCTAGATAGGTAGTTGCTCTATTGTCACATTTCATCTCTATAAGTTCATCAATCTCAATATGTAAATCAATCAGTACAGCTCAAGTCCACATCATCTTAGTTGCAGTCTGGGCCATCGCCCTGTATTTTAACTTTGCACTGGATCTAGAAACAACTGCTTGTTTCTTGGTTTTCCAGGTCACAAGGTTGCCAGCCACATAAGTACAAAAACCTATAGTGGATTTCTATTCCAAATGACATCCAGCATAATTTGCATTAGAATAGTTCACTACTGTCATAGAAGCTCCTCTGGTGACTAGAAGACCCTTCCCAACAGCCTTCTTGAGGTGTTTAAGGACCATCATCGCAGCATCCTAGTGTTGTCTAGTAGGCCTAGCCATAAACTGACTCAATTTAGCAACGACGTAAGATATGTCTAGTCTTGTGATAGTAAGGTACAACAGCTTCCCAATTAGCTATTTATACTACTTTCAATCCACAGTGTCTGCCTTAGTATCGTACAAATGCCTTTTAGGCTCTATAGGTATATTTGCTGGCTTGGCTCTTAGCATACCAACCTGCTGTAGGACGTCTAGAGCATACTTTCTTTGGCATAAAACAACACCACTTTTGTTGCGAGCAACCTTTATCCTAACCTAAGAAAGTACCACAACGGACCCAAGTCCATCACAAATTAGTCAGCTAGACATCTCTTGATCTTTGTTATCCCCTCAAAGTCATCTCCTGTAACAATCAAATCATCGACATAGACAAGAAGAATAGTACTACCTCTTCTTATCTTTCTAACAAATAAGGAATAATCTATAGATGACCTCTGAAAGCCAACAGATTTCTCCACTTGAGATAATTTTTGGAACCAAGCATGGGAGCTCTGCTTAAGGTCATAAATGGCCTTACGTAGCTTGCATACACACTCCCCCTTAATCACATAACCTGGGAGCTACTTCATATACATCTCTTTCTGTAAGTCCCTATACATAAATGCAATTTTGACATCTAGCTGGTGAAGCCTCCAAACCCTATGAACTGCAATTGCCATTAGAATTCTCATTGTAGAAAGACGAGCAACAGGAGAAAATGTGCCCAAAAAGTCTACTCCATAGGTTTGAGTAAACCCTTTTGCCATCAACTTGGCCTAATACTTTGCAATGGAGCCATTTGGATTATACTTAAGTGCAAAAACTAGTGACACCCAACAACAGTAGTGCCCTTTGGCAGTGATGTTAACTCCCATGTGCCTCTACTTTGAAGAGCGGCCATCTACTCCTTTATGGCCTGACACCATTTTGGATCAAGCATGGCCTCATGATATGTTGCAGGAATATGAGTGGTTTCTAAGTCATGGTAGAAACTAGCAAACTCTATTCCCATATCAACTGTTACAAAGCTACTTGCAACTGGATATCTGGTACAACTTAGTGGAGCCTTCTGAATAGCTATTGGAAGATTAAGATCCTTCTCCTTAATAGGATTAGTAGGGGACCCATCTGCATCACTAAGCACATAGTCGTCAGTGTTTAAAGGTGCAGTCTCACCTTGCCTGGGGACGTGGAGGAGGAAGTGAAGGATAGAAACCTGTAAAGTAGTACGAGGCCTTTTATAAGTATGAATATGCTTAGCATATTTTTGTATCTTAGGAGTCACAGTGGTAGATGTCTCCATATCAAGAATAGCACCAAGCGGTATAGGCATATAGGAGCAACATCAGCAGTGGGAGGCAACTCACGACCAGATGTAGAAAAATATGAAATTCCCTCATGTAAAGTAACATCGGTAGACACAAAATGACGAGAAGAACTGGGATCAAAACATTGATATCCATTTTGTGTCGTGAATATTCCAAGAAAATACACTTCACCGCTCTGGGTGCCAGTTTATCCTGTTTAGGGCCAAGAAGGTGTACAAAAGCAACACAACTAAACACTTGAGGTGGAACATGAAACAACTGCCAATCAGGATACCAAACTTTCCAAGGAATCTGTTCATGGAGGGTAGAGTTTGGTATCCTGTTAATTAAAAAATATGCATCGCATCTCCCTAGTAGAAGGGGATAGAATGATGAATCAATAAGGTACATTCAACATCAAGTAAATGCCTATGCTTCATCTTAGCTACACCATTTTGCTGAGAGGTATGAGCACAAGTGGTCTAGTGTATAATGCCATTGGATTTATAAAAAGATTTCAAATGAGTAGTATAAAATTCCAATGCATTATCTAGATGAAACATTTGAATAACAATAGAAAATTGGGTCTTTATTGAAATAACAAAATTCCCAGCAATATTCCAACCTTAGACATATTTTTCACAAGGAAAATCCAAGAAACTCTAGGGGAGTTATCAACCAAGACTAAAAAAATATCGGTGGCCTAGCTGGTCAGGAATCTAGCTAAGACCCCATACATCCATATGAATAAGCTGAAAAATAGAATTATACCTAGTATGAGTAGAAATAGGAAAACTAGCATGGTGATGCTTGCCAAGTTGACAAGTATTATAAACAATAGAAGCGATTGAAGAAATGTGAGGAATAACACGTCTGAGTCTCTTTAAGGGTAGATGATTAAGGCGAAGATGCCATTGGAATGGAGATCCAGAAGCACTCCCCCCATGGCCAACAACGGTAGTAATAGGTGAATGACTCAAACGGTATACCCCCCTTCACGTTCTTCATCAATCGTCCTCTCTGTGAGCTTGTACTACAAGACACATGATTGTGCATTAAATATAGCTCGATAATTTGATTCCTTGGTAAGAATGCTAATAGAAAGCAAATTGAGAGGAAAATCTGGAACATTAGACAATTGTAGGGTGGATGACAAAGGAACATCTCCCCTTTCAACCACAGGAGAATGCGACCATCAGCAACCGGTACAGTTCTCCCTAGTGCAACAGAACTCATTGCAGGAAATGAGTCATGATCTCCATATAAATGTTTCGAGGCACAACTGTCAACTAACCATTCACCAGATTTCAATGGAAAGGAGCGAGGAAGATGCAAAAGCTATAATATTTGTAGGCTAAGAAGTAGAAGCTTGTGCTAGCTGAGAAAACCTTGGAAGAAGATCATCAAATTCAACCTTGGAGACCACCTCTGTAGATGTGTCTGAAATATCTGTCGCTTGTTTAGCAACAACAGGCTTGCCATGCTTCTGCCAACACATGTCCTTAGTGTGTCCTACTCGACCATTGTAGGTGTAGGGGGTATGAGTACAACCCCCAAATCCACATCCACGTCCATGACCACGACCGGACCATGTAAAGAAGGTGCACCTCTTCCATGTCCATGGGTCGCAGCCAAAGCAGAAGTCTACCTTGTAGTATCTACCACCGGAGCCTGAATGGCAATCCGACTGAGCAAGATCTGCATATATGTCTCCTTAAGAGTTGAAAGCTTAGGTAAAGTCAAGATCTACTCCCTAGTCGCTGTGAATTCAGGACCAAGTCTTAATAAGACTGGAGAAATAGCTAACTCCTTTCGAAAAGCATGCCAAGATTCCCAGGTACAACTAGACCAATATGAGTTGTGTCTCTCCAAGAGACCCTTCATAATTGAGTAATACTGTGCCAAGGAGCATCCCTCCTGGCAAAGATGGAACAACTCATGATAGACCTGGAGCACTTTAAGGGCATGTTTGGTTTAAGGAATGAGATTTTGAGGGATTGCACATGGAATTAGCATTTGTGGAATAAGTCCCTTTTGATATTTGAGGCCATGAGGAGCAATAAAGAGCTGAAGTTCCAAGTTTAAGGGAAGAGAGGAGTGGAATACAGTCATTCTAGAAGTTATACCGGAATAAACCTACTTATGCCAGTGTAAAGTTATTCCAGGAGCCTCCTAGAATAACTTTTCGCCGGCATAAGTAGGTTTATAAGTAGGAGATCAGTGGTGGGGTTTAGAGGCTTATTTGGGTGGGATATTGAGAGCTTCAGTCTTGGAACACTGTTCTGATACTAAGTTAGGAGAAACAAAGAGCTTAATCTTATTCAGAAACCCTACCTTTGTATATAAGAAGAGAGGAGGTACAAATAACAACACAACTCTAGTAGAAAATAAAACTTACAAATACACCCTCACAAGCATATAAATTCAAGGAGTACAATAGAGTTTAGAAAGCATGAACACCCCTTCTCTTCCAAGACGCTATCATCTCCTTTGCCAACGCCAAAGAATCCTGTAAAGACCTACCCTTTATAAATGTTGACTGAATCGGAGAAATAATCTTAGGCAAAATCTTGTGGAGTCTATTGGCCAACATCTTCGTCACCACCAAATAGATTGAGTTGGATAGAGCAATCAACCTGAAATTGTCAATTGAATTTGCATGTAGACTTTTTGGAAAGAGAAATAAGTAAAATTTCCTCAATCTATCAAAACCCCAATAGAAAAGAACTCTTGGATCATTGCCATAACATCATGACTCACAACCTTCTACATCTCCCTGTAAAAAATAACTAGCAAATTGTTCGGACTTGAGGACCCCTCTGCCTTCAACTCTCGGAGTGCTTTTATGACCTCTTCATAAACCCCTCTGAGCAAGTCTTGCCTCATCTTATCATCCAGGATCGACATATCCGACCTCCCATGCCTCCACTCCCCTAACAGTTGTCTCCTAGTGAAGACATGGAAATGATCCCGAAAAGTATTACAAATTTAGTCGCTCTGATCAAGTAACAAATCCCCCACCTTTAAAACATTAATCAAATTTGCCCTTCTCCTGGCATTAGGTGTCAGATGGAAGAACCTGGTGTTTGAATCTCCCTCTTGAAGCCAAAGTTGCATAGACTTATGCCTCTGGTTCATCTCTTTCAAATCCTCATCCTGAATCGTCGCTTGCAAACATTTACGCTCCTGACACTCATCCGCAGATAAAGGTGCCACATCCTCCCTTCTATTAAAAGAAGCAATCTTCTACAAAGCCTCATTTCTATGCTTTTCTCGTCGCATCATAAGATCCTGCTTGAATTCAATCAAAGCCGCCCTAATACTTCGAATCTTATTTACCAACATGCACGTGGTGGAACTAGATGGGGGAATCGCCGCCCACTTCTCTCAAATAAAATCTCTGAAACCAATTTCTTTTAACCAAGACTTATGAAACTTGAAATATGTAGAAACGGATATGCCATCATTACTACACCAAAGCAGAGGAGAATGGTTGGAAAATGACCTCTCCCGCATCTTCACCTCTGACCCCTGAAATGCTTCCGCCAAGGCTACGTTACACAAAAATCTATCAATCCGAGATGCAACTCTGCTTCCATTCCTCCAAGTATAAAAGGCCCTAGAAATAAGCAACTCCAGTGGTTCAAGATCATCCACCACCCTTTGAAAATCAGCTGACACTTTGTCAGACCTCCTATTTGGCCTATCAACCATTTGCGAAGCTTGACATATCTCCTCCCAAAATTAAGGCCTAGATGCATCGTCGCATGGACCATAAACACATGATTTGGAGAAAGGCAATCCATCAGGCTTCCTTGTGAAGGCTCCTGTAATCACATGCTTGCTAGACAAGGAAGAGTTAAGCTCCAATAAATCTTGATTCCACATCAAAAGACCACCTGATCTCCCCTCTCCCCTCAGCTTTCACCTCAAGCAAATCGGTAAACCTATCCCTACAAACACTTCTCAACTAAGAAGATAGTGAATCCAAATGAGTTTCCTATAGTAAAACAACATATATTCTCCATTCAACCAAGTACCTTCTCAAAATAGTCCTCTGTACTTTGTCATGGAGCCCACGAACGTTCCAGGACAACACTTTAACCATTACTACTTGCAATTCCCCTACCTTTGTGAGCCTTCTTAATTCCAAGCACACTTGTCACTTGACAACCGATCTTCTCAGTGCCTCCACAATCTGGTTTCTTTTTCCTCTGCTTTTCCTTCATTACCAACTTATGCTTGTAACAGGCTCTAAACAATAACTTCTTTTGTGACACCACCTTTCTAGATACTGAAGATTTGCTTGAAGATGAGGTTTGGTGAAGAATACTCTTTCCCTTTAAATCTCGCACTCAACCACCACATGCTTGCCATCTCCTTGGGACATATTCTTGCCAGCGTTCACTATCTTTCGGGTGGCATGCTTGCTGTGTGGGCTAGCAGTTCCTATCCCAAAAATAGTATCACTTACTGCCACAACAGCCTTTGACACTTGCTGTAATGCTGTCATATCAGTAGCTCCATTCTCTAGTGCACCCAAATTAGAAGTTATCTGAGGGGACAACCCAACACCCCTCTCCCCATCGAGTCTAAATGTGGACCCAAAGGCCTTTGGGAGACAATTATCCTGCAATAGAGAGGAGCAAAAACCAGTAGTAGGCTAAACATTTTTAAATGAAAGGCCTAAAGGGGCAGACCAATTTGATTAAATGGAATTGGAGTAAATGGGCTTGGACTTGCCACATCTAGATCTGTGTACAGATCTAGATGCCACTTGGTTAGCGCACATAAATGATCCATTCTCTCATTTGAATTTGTTACCTTGGGGAGACATTTTCTAAAAATGGAAAACCGTCACAAACTGCACTGCGGTGACCAAAACCCCTGCATGCCCAACACCTAGGCTGTTTGTGACACTCCCTCACCCAATGGCCAACCCCAAGGCACTTGAAGCATCTTATCCTGCCTCCTTGAGCACTTTGACCATCGAGTTCCCCCTCGCTGCGAAGGAGAGGGAAGCCCCCTTCGTTATCTACTTAGAGCCGCCATGGTCCATTCTTCCCCCTTCCCACCGTCTCTTTCCCTTGCTCTTTGCTACTCATGTCTTCGTCCCCCCACGATGTTTTTGCCCCCTCATTGCCCCAATCGCTAGCGAGATAGGTGCTACTAGCAGAGCTAGATGCTCTGTGATTGGAGAGCATGGCATGTTTGGAGGCTTTGGTCGACGAGGTGTTGGTGGGGGTGGTTGTTGAGGGGAAGGTGCACTCGAAGGAGGTCACCTCAGCACTGTGGGGGTGATTCACGGAGAGGAATGTGGTGGTTTGCGACATTGGTGGGGTAGCTTCTTGATGCCGGGGCTCCGGTTGTCGGAGAGGGACAAATTTTTCTTTACAGAGCTCCGAATGGAGGGAGGTTGTCTGTGGTGGAGGCTTTGCGCTCATGATGGAGCCTCCAGAGAGAGGGCACTTGAGAGGCTGGTCACTACGTTGACGATCGGAGGGGTCCCCTGGTGCTTGAGGATTGTAGAGGTTGTCGAGGCTATTGTTTCCCCTTTCAGGTGGCTGTGGGAGTGTCAGGGAACGAGGATCTGCGATGGTCCGCTCGAAACTGTGGTTGAGCTTAGGATCGATGTGTCGATAGTGGAGAAGGTGATCCTTTGCCGTGGAGGATCCTCATGTGTGGTTTCTTGCACCCATGTGAGGCCCTTGTCGAAGGTGAAGCGAAATCGACAAAGGGTTTCTTGCTCCTTGAGGAGATCTTTGAGGAGTAGAACCATCACCCCCCTTTTATTGGTGCGGGACACGAGTCGGAGGTGGATTCGGTTCCGGTTAGAGTTAAAATAGGTGACGTGTTGCGGGTAGAGGTACCTAATTGGGTCGGATTAGAGGAGGATTCGATTGGACACGAGCTTGCCTCTGAGGGTTTAAATCTGGATCTTGAGCGGGATCGATCTTTGGGAATGCCTTGATCATGTGGAAGCAACGAAGAAGGCGATGAAGGAGGATCGTTAGAGGGGGATTTCCATTGGATGTATGGCTTGGGAGTGATAGCCACACCTCCGCAAGCTAGTGCAAGGTCTAGAGGGGGCTCCTTCGACCGTATCGCCTCAGCCTCGCATGGTCGGGATGCGACAAGGGAGGGGGTCACGATGCCAGAGGGAGAGGATGGGAGTAGAGGATTCGGGAGCGAGGTTCCCCTAACTTGGTGGTGACCACGCGTCATGCGTGGGAGGGGTGGAGGGGTCCACTACATCAAGTGATGGACATTCCTGAGGTGCGAGGTGTGGTAGTGGTAGAGTGCAGGAGGTGGTCAATGGCCGCAGTAGGGAGAATGGTGATGTGTCGCAACTCATGCTAGAGATGACGATCGGAGATGATTCGGTGGTGCAGCAGTTGTAAGGGGTGGCTGGCTTCCGTCGGTCCACGAGGGAGGGTACCGCTACTGCCCAATGTTAGGAGTTCTTTTATTGAATGTTAGGGGTCTTAATGATTCCTCAAGGAGGGTGGTGTTAGGGGCCTACATCAGGCAATGGAGGGAGGACATTATCCTTTTGTAGGAGACGAAGCTGGCGAGGTGTGACGAAAGGGTGTGGAGAGAGGTTGGTGGCACATGGATAGAGGGCTTTCGAGCGCTGGATGTAGTGGGCTGTGTGGGTGGTCAGGTGCTGGGATGGCGTGAAGATGTCTTGATCTTGGAAGATTGCTGCGTGGGGAGCCATGTTCTATCTGCAAGGTCTGTGAAAAGGGGAGATAGCTTTAGGATGGTGGTGATAAGAGTGTATGGGTCAACAGAGATGCAAGCGAGGGTGGCCATGTGGGAGGAATTGGCGATGGTTACGACAGATAGTTAGGGGTTGCCTTGGTTGATTGGAGGGGATTTTAATATCACCTTGCAGATGGATGACAAGTTGGTGGGTGGGGTAGGCAGGACCCAGGTTCCAACTAGTTTGCAGAATTTGTGGTGGTGCATGGACTGATTGAAGATTTGAAATGTCGATTTTGATGTTGTTTCGTTAAATTTCTAAGTGTGCATTTCGGAGGCACGTCGAGGGTACGTTGTGGAAACGCCCGTATTTCGTTGTCAAATTGCGATGATTTTGATGCCAAGAAAATAGTTCATGTTAGAGGCATGTCAACGTGTACCGACAGAAATGGCAGTAGTCAAAATAAGTAGAATATCAAGGAAATTACAAGCTTAAATATGTTTATGTAAGAACAATAATATTATATTTCAATATTCATATGTAGCATATAGTTTATTATGTCCCGTTCAAGTTCAAGAATCAAATATTAAATAATTATTATGTGAATTGAATTAAATCATACAAAGATAAAAGCTTCAAATATATAGTTTGCATAAAATTAAAGTAAAATTTTAAAAGCTAAAATTTATGTATTTAATCAATTGATCTTAAATTAATTTATTAGATAATTTAAGGTATGCTGGTAATAGATTAATTTAAATAGATTTAAATTAACATAACTGTGTGTGTTGTGTTGGTTATTTTTTTTTATGCCATCTCTTATGAGTCACATTTAGATCTAGTTGTATCATATTTATATATGAAAAATATAGGTTGCACCTTTAAATATGGGACCATGGGTTTTTAGGTTGGATGTTATCCTTGAAATAAATGATGATTAATTCATGAAGTAAACTGACCCTTAGTGTTTGCAATTTTCAGGTTTTATTTTCTTATGGATGGATATAAGTTCTTTATTCTCTAATGCTAACATAAACTTAGGATTTTATTTTTAGAAATTGAACAAATGTTTACTCAATTTTAAATTGTGAGTAGACTTTTATGCTCGTAATAATAGTAGATCTAGAGTTTAGTATGTAGATCAGTAGATCTACTTTATAGTTATAGATAGATAGGTGTGGAATCAAACCTTAATAGGGTCAGAAGAGAGTAGTGAGACGAAAGGGAGCAATAACAATGGAGATTCAGTTAAGATAATAACAGAGTAGCAGCAACAGCATGAGAAACAATACTAGTAGAAAAGAATGGGAGAACTAAGAGTGAGAAGTAGTAGCAGTAAGTCGAAATGTCAAGTGTAATTCATCACTTGTTGACATTTTGTCAAAGTCCTGTTTCGACATTATATTGATGTCGATATGGCCTAACCCTAAAAATAGCCATTTCGACAACATGTCGACGACATGCTCTCAAAATTTAAATCACTTACAAAAATTGTAATGGTAGAAACTGGTTATTGAGACACCTCTATTGACTTTAAAATACGATAACAATTTAAGAGATGTACTTAATGCCACCCATTTCTCTGAACTTATTGACATATTATCCATAATTGACAAAATATTATTGACACTTGCATTTAGACATTACATGTGTGTTGATATCACCCCACGTCATAAAAAAGCCATTTCGTGGGCATGCTGTGGGCACGCTATGGGCATTTAGAATAATGGACTGATTGACATGGTTCCGATGTTGTGCACCTATACCTGGAAGTGCACTAATGGCTAGAAGTTCAGGATTAACAGGTTCCTCTCAAATGTGGAGTTGGTGGAGATGTACTCGCTTGTCGATGTCTCGCCTTTGGATAGGCCATTCTCTGACCATACGCCCTTGGTGTGGAGGTCGAATGAGGGAAAACCATGTCACTTATTTCAAGTTTAATAGATCATGGTTATTGGAGATTGGTTTCAGGGAGTTGGTGGAAGAGAAGTGGTTGCTTACAGTGTAGGGGTCGGCAGCAGCTCGCCTTTCGTGGAAGTTGGTGACCATGTGGGGGTTCCTTAAGGGGTTCAGGAAGGAAACCATGGAGTTGAGGACCAGGAGGAAGGCAGAGGCACTGGCCGAGATCACGAGGCTGGATAGGTAGGAGGATAATAGGTCACTATCCTTGGTGGACAGGGTTTATAGGGTGAGGCACATGCAGGTGGTATAAGAGGATAAGAAGGCGAAGATTGAGTGGAAGACGAAGTCCAGGTAGAAATGGCTGAGCGAGGGGGACTCCAATACCAGATTTTTTCACCAGATGGCGTTAGCTAGGAGGAACTAGATCGATAGGTTACTAGTGGGAGGGGTTTCTCACTTTGGCAGGGAGGAGGTTGGAAGGGCAGTATCAGACTTCTACGAGCTTTTACTGGGAGGCGTAGAAGGAGCAGGTGGAGGTGGGCAGGGGAGGATGTGTAGAGAGTGTTTGGATAGGAGGCAGAGGCCCTCACGACCAACTTTTTCGAGGAAGAGGTGAGGAAGGTGGTGTGGGGACTCAATGCTGATGGGTACTTGGGATTGGATGGTTTTCCGATTTTCTTCTATAGGGAGTTCTGTACATTAGTGGTGGATGTGCTGCAGATGGTAGTGGAGTTTGCAGAAGGAAATAGGGGTTTCGATAGACTTAATAGGTTTTACCTCTTCCTTTTGCCTAAAAAGGAGGGGGCGGAGGCTATTGAGGGCTTTAGGTTGATTACCTTGTCAAATGCTGCGTACCTCATTAGTTCAAAGGTCTTGGCTAACAGGTTGCATGGGATCTTGACGAGCATCATCTTGTCGGTGTAGACGACCTTTGTTCCTTGGCAAGGCATTCTTGATGGTGTTGTGTTGGCTACAGAGGCCCTAGCAGCTTGGAGAAGAGTGGGGAAGATGGCTTTCCTTTGGAAGGTTGATTTCAGTAAAGTGTATGACTTTATTCAGTGGGATTTTGATCGTCGTGAAATCAAGTTCGTAAAAATGCATTCGTTGTAGTAGAAACCGCAAAGATACTTTCAAAATTTGTAGTACTAAACTTGAAAAATCGTGCAAGTTAAAAATAGAGTCTGGTTTGTCTTTGGGAGGCAACCATTGTATTTCGCTTCCCAAGAATATATATTTTTGTATTTCTTTTTTTTTTATTTCTTTATAAAGAACAAGATAATGGTAAATTAAATTAAACTAAGTAACTAGAAAAATAAATTCGAAGGAACTAATCTACCAACTATGAAAATAAATGTGAGTGACACAAAGATAAGTAGAGGAAAGCTCCATTAAAAATAGAGAATAGTTCTAATACATCAAAATTAAGCTACAATAATGATTGCTACAACTAGAAGACAATAGTAAGCAAAAAGCAAAACTAGAGGCGGAGATGGCCACGAAGGCGTAGTTTGGAGAGTCGAAGACAAAGCAGACACGAAGGCACACCTGATGGAGGTTTGATCTTGGGAAGGCCCACGACCAAGCTTGGAGATGAAGAGTGGTTGACTATGATGGTGGAAGATGGTGGAGGTTGAAGATGAAGAAGGTAGTGCACTAATGGAGGAAGAAGAATTTTCTATGGAAGAGGGAGAGGTGTCTGCTCAATATGGAGGCCATGGTGGTGCTTTTGTAGGCTTAAGAGAGGAGGTGGACGTCTAAGGTGGCTTAAGAGGCAAGGTTTAGGTTTAGGTTTAGGGTTTTGGAAATTAGGTTCAGGTTTAGGATTTATCTAAATAGGAAATTAGAAGCCCTAATTGCCTTCAATTTTTGACTTTTGTATATTTCGAATTTCAAATTGCACATAAAAGGAAGGTTGTATAGCCCTTGAAATCAGCTTTTCAATGCAACTTGAATCACTCAATTTAGATTTAAAATGAGAAAGTTATGACCAAAATACTGAATTCGTGTTAGGCTATTACGAATTTCGAGAGTAGGATTGTCATGCAAATCTTGATTGGTTAAAATCGTGGGATGGAATTTAAACCTAATTAAATTGATTGCCATAATTTATCAATTAATTCTAAAGAATATTTTTTACAATTTGGTGTAGAAAAAATTATATGGCACATGTGGATAAGGTGTAGGACTTCATAGGATAGGATTAGGACTAGGATTGAGCTAGTGACACTAGTGTGTGAGTTTAGTTTTAGGACTAGGTTTAGGATTAATCATAGGGTTAAGGAAAAGGCTTAGGGAGCTAAGTGGAGCTGGTTTAGGGTTTGGATTAGGTATTAGGATTAGATTTTGGGTGAAGCCTAAAATAGGCAGGTTTAGTTAGGGTTTGGGTTTTGGGTTTAAGTGGTCAGAAATGATTTTCTTCCTCTTGCTTGCAACTTTGGAGCTCTGCTTTCGTGCTTCTCCTCTTGAGCTTGAGTACCTAATTCCTGCAGATAGTAAAGCACAAAATTAGGCTCAAAATTATCATTTTACGCCTAGCATGCAAATATGTAATTATTCACAATATGACCTAAGTCTAATGCAACTAATACCCAAAACTAAGAAAACTAAGCATGTTATTATGTCAATTAGCTTACTTATCACATCCCCATGCCTAGTTTTTGCTAGCCCCAAGCAAATTGTCATGAAATCTTGATTTTGAAGTCTTAAGTGATTAGGTTTAAATAAACATTAACCTTAATTCTCATGCAATAAGATCTGGTCATCAAACTTAACAACACTAGGGATTTGAATCAAAACATAAGTTTTTTAGTCCTTCAATTTTTAATTTCCCTTAGTATCAGCTTCTAAGATAGTTTCTAAGGCTCAGAATGTCCAACCAAGGTTTGTTTAGCTGTGAGTTTAAAATCTCTATGTTTAGTGTAGTGACTTGACTTACGGGCTCGAGTTATGAACAAAGTTTAGGAAGTCGATATGCGGTATGCGGTCGGTTGGGTCATCGCATAGAGTATACACTATGCAGATGAGTATGTGGATGAGTATGCTGTGTTGTATTTTTTAATTAAAAAATATGAAATAATTAGTTAACTTATTAAAATTTATGTTTTGACAATAAACATCAACCACAACTAAAATGAGACAAACTCACACCTAAAATCATAATAATCAGCCCTACAACAAAATCAGACCTAATGTATATATATATATATTTAAAATCAAACCTAAAATATATTATATCACAAAATCGGTTGCCTACTTGGCCAACTACCCGGGTATTTGGACTCGAGTAGTTGGCCTTGCCCGCTTAGTAGAATGCCTAAGGATACTCAATGTGGAGACGATAGCATTGACTAGTATGCGGCCGCATAGTCGGCCTACTTGGTCGATTTCTTGAACACTGGTTATGAAACTATTGGATTTCCCAAATCGGGACTATCTCTAATTTCGCTAAGGCTTGCCTTCGGATTTGCCTTACTAAAATTTGGTGGCTTTCTCCTCACCCTTTTCTATCCCGAGGTCAACCTCAAAGGTATATTTCCCGATTGAACCATTTGGTCTCTTATTGTAACATCTCACTCTTTTTGGATTTTTGGGATATTTGAATGCACACATTTCTATTGGATTTCATTTATGTAAAGGTTAAGTAGAGGATTCTTGGGCTATTTTTGTCACACACTTTCTTCCTCTTACTATTTTATTTTCTAGGTCTTCTCCTTTTTCTAGGTGAGTAGCTCTCCTTCATCAGTTCAAGAACATTACCTAAGAAAAACCCAGGGAAACTCGAGACATTAGGCTGGGATCTGGACATACTTTAGTTGGGGAGCATACCCAGTGTAACATGTTAGCCATACCTGTAGGGACTTTTGTTAGTTTTGATATAAATTAAGTCCAATTACTTACAAAGGTTCCCCAATCAAAGTTTGGGGTGAAACACATTGTTTTCAAGGTTTAAATTCCCATAAACCAATTCAAGTGAGTGAATTTGTGGATGCTTAATTTACCATGCCCTTCGAACCAACGGGTGGACATTGAGCCAAATGCTTATATCCTATTAACTTTAACCTTGGTTAATAGATTTCCTTGGATTCAACAAACCTAGAACTCATCCATCCCCCTAGTTGATTAAGCTGGCTATAACTGGAAGAGTATAGCTTCCAAATCTTCACGCTCAAGTCTTTAGATCAATGTCTTCTAAGTTTCTAATTCTTAAGAAACTTCAAATCTTGTAAATTATGTTATAAATAATTTTTTTTAATGTAACATACATGTATATAAAAAGTGTCTAGACTAGATAAAATAAATTCAACAAAATACTTCCCACCCCCCATGTTTATCTCATCAATGTCCTCATTGTATGAAAGAAACACATGAAAGGTAAGAAATGGAAGATATTACTTGAAAGACTTTAAATTGAAATTATTAAACTCGACTAGCCAGACTTGAAAGTAGGGCATATATTCTTTCAAGCAAAATTGTGTTGGGTTGCCTCCCAACAAGCGTTGAAGTTTACGTCTACAACTAGACGCAAATTCAAGAAGATGGTTTAATTTCGTCCACAGAGATGAATAAAATCATAATCAGAATGTGATCATGGAGTCTGGAAATCATGTGTCCATAGATGTGGACTAGTTGGTGGTGTAACGTCATTCCAAAAGGGTAGATGCTCTTAAGATGGTGAATCAGACATGTTCTCATTCAATCGTCTTTAAACTTACGGACATGGGGCTCAGTTTTTGGTTTAGTTTCATGTTACCTAGGTCGAAAAAGTTGGGCACACAAAAGATAGTTAGAGTAAGAAGCTTGTGTCCCTTTGCAATTTAACTCAAATAGAGAGTTTAGTGATTGCACATACTTAGGTTCGATGGCCTTTTCCAAGTGAAGATTAACAAGATCATAAGGGTCCTTGTAAAAAGTAGGGAGTTTAAAATCAAAGGAGCCCTTAAATTCCATAATTTATCTATCTCAAAATTTCCTTTTAGAATGTTTAACTCCTTATTCGTATCCTTCAATTGATTCAATTTAGTCGTTGGGTCAACCTGGATTTCTTTAACCTCTTTAGAGTCCAAGTCTTTTAAGTCATCAGTAACCAAATTAGACTTGAGTTCATTAGTTTTAAGTTTAATTAATTGAATTTTAGGCTCTTCAGGTTTGATTGGGAGGTAAGGCTAACAATCAAATTTTCATCATTAAGGTTTTTAGATGAAGGGCCTTCCTTTAATTCGTCATTAAGGTTTTTAGATTTAAGCTCTTCGATTGGCCCATTCTCCAAATTCCATGTGATGCGAGATTTTTTCTAGACGAACTTTAGCTCAGTTGGAAAAGGAGCAAGGCTAGTGTCTTGGGATGAGGACTGTCGACTTGTGAAGGAGGCTGAGCTTAGGGTCAGGTATGTATAATGTGTCAATCTGAGCCTTCTCATGAAGTGGATTGTTAGGCTGGTGGGTTGGGAGTAGGACCTTTTTGGCGGAGTTCTCTAGGATTGCTATGGTCCCTTTTTCTCTTGGGAGGCCTTCAAGTCCTTGGTGTTAGGGGCTTCACATTTCATGAAAGGTTTGGCATCAGTGATTATGAAGGTGTGAGGTTTCTTCTCGCTATACGTGGGTGAGGGAGATGTGTTTAGGTTCTAGTTGGATGACTGGCAGGGATAGGGGACCCTTTGCAGTAGGTTTCCCTATCTTTTCTCGAGGATCGCAAATAGGGAGGCAATGGTGGGAGTTGTTGGGATGGTGCATAGTGTCCCACTTTTTAGCGGGCATTATCTGAGCAGAGATCTGCAGAGTTCTGACTTCTGTTGTGGGATCTAGAAGGATGGGAACCAGAAGGAGGGAGGGATGCATTTTGCTGGGATGAGGAGGTTTTTTTAAGAAAGGAAGGCTTATTGTAGGTTGTGTGGAAGTTTTGAGGGGTTGGATATTGATTTCCAGCGGGACTGCAGGTTGCTATGGTCAGTGGATTGCCCCCTGAAGATCAGGTTTTTTGCTTGGCTGGTGCGAAGGGGAAGAGGGCTTACCAAGGCTTGGAAGGCGAGATGGGTTGCTATGGAGGGCATTCGCTGCCTGCTTTGTGTAGGGGTAGATGATGATATTCAACACCTTTTCTTTGAGTGTCCTTTTGCCATGCAAGTTTGGAGGATGGTTGGGTTTGATTGGATTGACAATGGTAGTTGGGATGGATTTTGGTCCTTGTTCTAGAGGGGTAATGTCTGGGGTAGCAACAACACGTGCAGGATAAGGAGGGAGAAGGCAACAATGCTGGTGGTGTGGTTGGGAGGAATGGGGTCGTGCTTAGGGGTGAAAGAGCTTATGTCAAAAATGTTGTCTCCATTTCCTTCCGACTAGTGTTTTGGGAGTCCACTTTGTAGCATTAGATGCTATAACATACTTTTTTGATTAATGAATCTTGGGTGGTTATCGTATGGATAACCACCCTCTTTCTTTTAAAAAAAAATCAAAGAGATAATTTGGTAGCTCGCCTGTTGCTCCACCTAGCCAATCAGTTTAGCAACCAGACGCTAGACTTGGGCCTGCCTGATTGGTGTCGGAGAAGGAAGTCTGATCGGCACAGGTTGTTTGACCGGCTACTTAGACGAAGCGGCACTGCCTGCAGCAACCGAGGCATACGTGGTGCACTGTCGAACTTCTTGATTAGCAACCTTGTACGAAATAGTGCAAGCACTGCGAACACACCTTAGAACCACTTTCTTAGGCATCGATATACCCACAGGTAGCTCTCCTTCCATAAGAACAATAATAGCATCACCTTCAACAAATCCAACACCATTACAACTTCTAATGCGAACAAAAGATGAATAAATAACCTCCACAACCCCTACCGTCCTCAATCTAATAGGTATTCCTTGAATGTGAAACTTAATTGAAGGGTGCAAAGGAATCCATTCAACATTTAGTCCTTCGTAAATCCCTGGAAGATGCCATCACACACCTCTCCAAAACAAGTTTCTTCGAATTCAATCAAATCAACATTGAACCCTGACAAATCGAAAATGATCACCTTCTTGTCCAACAAAACCTCACCTTCCAATCTGTCGAAGAAAACCCATCTTAGAGAGAATTGAACGTACCTCACCCGCATTTGCTATACCACGAAGAAAATCACCAACCAACAACTCCCTCGGACGAGAGTTAATCTCCTTCATCTTCGACAACCATGGAACCTCCACCTCCATGGACGGAGGAGCAGAAGGAGGAGGCAATGTCGAAAGTGACTTCCCCAAAGAAGAGGCCTTTCACTTAGGACATGCTCCCTGTTAATGCCCCCACCTACAACATAGAAGACAAACAATCAAATCTTGGCATTCCTGAGCGAAATGGCCTCTCTCTCGACACTTGTAGCACACTATACCATGAAGACAATGAGGAGAGATGCCCCCCCATCACGCTTACCACGAAGGGGTCGGATCATGATGGTCATTTTCTGCAGTTGGTTCCTTGGAGGGAGATTTGTAGATCGAAGAGGAGAGGTGGGTTTGGAATTAGGAGTTTGGAGAGGTTTAATGAGGTTCTCTTGATGTAGTGGGTGGCGAGATTTCTTTCTACTGGTGGTGGTCTTTTGGAGGGGGTTTTGAGTGACTCTTATGGAGATCCTGTTGATGTCTTTTGTGACTGACCCAGAAGGATTAGGCCGTCTGCTTTTTGGGGCTCGATAGGGCCATCTGTGTTCTAGGATGCTGCTATGAATCTATTTGTACTAAGGATTGGTAATGGCTCCTCATTTCGATTTTGGAAAGATAATTGGATGAGATGTGGGGTCTTCTCTATTTTGTTCCCACACTTGTTTGGCTTACATCAGCTAAGGATGCGATTGTTTCAGACATTTGGGATTTGGCCTCAGGTGCTTGGTCTTTCGTTTTGGAGTCGAGTCTTTCAGAGTCCTCCATGTTGGAGCTACATGGTATGTTGGAGATACTACAGTAGATTTCTATTAGTGTGGAGGTTCACTTGGAAGGAGGGGAGATTCTTTGCTTCAAAAGCTTTTAAGATGCTATTTTTGGAGGAGGGACCTCTGTTGGTGTGGGAGGACTATGTGTTGTTTTGGAAGATGCCTATGCCTTTGAAAATTAAGATATTCTTATGGCTGTTTAGATTGGAGAAGCTAGTCATGAAGGTCCTTCAGGCTATATGGGCTTTAGATTCAGATTTGCTTTGTCCTTTCCGTGGTTCTGTGGAGGAGGCATTGGATCACTTCTTCACTTGTTAGTTATCAATGGAGGTTTGGCATAGTGTTAGTGTCTTGATGGTAGTTTTTACATCTTCAGATTCTTGGTGGGCTTCCTTTAGGTCTTTGGTTCATGTGGATACGACAGGTTGGGTTAAAGCGGTGGCTGCTTTGTGGTCTATTTGGTGCTAGAGGAATGTTGTCATTTTTAGGACTGGGTGTGGGTTGAGAATATTGTAAGGTAAGCGTGTGGCCTATCGGAGTCGTGGCTTCAATTACTGCAAGTCTATTTCTTTTATTTTATTATTAATAATAATTGGATGATTACCGATTTTTGGTAATCGTCCTTTTTCCTCTTGATAAAAAAAAGGATAATCTGAAATCTTTTCCTAAAGAAGTAAAATATGGCCTAGGGAATCTGCAAAATGGGGTTGGAGATATGAAGATCATACAGCTTCCTTTGCAGAATGTGTAGGATTTAATTAGATTAATTAATTTCAGTGTCTATCATCACTTGACTGCTATATCTATAGTCAATTTGAAGATTACTGGCAACAAGGGTGACAATCCTCACTGAATTTTTAAATTTTGCTAGTGCTTTATCCAAAAGATGTCCTCCCATAACGAACCATTATTTTGTTTTTAGGTTTCACTTCTCAATGCAAGCTATGCTGGTGGATTGATTTCGTACATCCAAAATGCCAGGCATTTGTTGGCAAATTCAAAAGCCGGGAAAAACCCTTATGATGGTTTCACGCCTTCAGTGAGTAACATTCTTGATTTGTTGTAGTTCTATATAAGCTCTATTAAGCTGACATCTTGTAGGCCTATGTGCAGTATCTTAGTTGTTTGTCTGAGCACTGAAGATCCTAATGAAGAAATTTATTACATTATGGTTTACACACACACACACACACACACACACACACACACGTGTGTGTGTGTGTGTTTCAATCCAGTCGATGTCTTGGCTCCTTTTTTCCAAAAATGGCACTGAAAGCTATTGGAGACAAATATCTCCTTAATTAGGGAAGATATGCTGATCAGCATTGGGGTTCGTATTTATGTGTACTAGTACATAATTATGCGTGACTAAAGCCCAAACCCTCTTGCACATTCCAAACTAGCAAGTTTATTAATGCAAATGCAAATTCTCGATTTCAGGTAGCGTACATTTTTTCTGAAAAAGTTGTGTCGAAGCATATTATGGTCAATTTGTCTCAAACATACCTAGCAAGTTTTCGAAAAAAGAAAAACATACCTAGCAAGTTGCTGTTATAAAAACAAGTTTTTGAAATTGTATAGATTCTAGAGGTCTATTTGCAGGTATTGTGATTACATGACTGTTTGATTACATGCTTCTAATGAAATTCCTCAACCAGGGTTCTCACTATTGAATCTTTAATTGGGAACTTTACACATAGAGACAATTCATGCCTGTTGCTCATATTGGATGAAAGGATTGGTGCTGGGGAGATGAACAACCTATATCATTTAGGGCAGATGGGTAGGCAATCAAAAAATATTTCCCCATCACAAGTGGAAAGGTGCAAGCAATGGCACAAGCCAAAACGTCAACAAGGGATCTAGACCAAGAAGTATGTTTTTTTCTCTTAGTGACTTGGATCTTGTTTCTTTGAACAAGCATGAGTGGAAAAACATGGCTCTAATATGTAGATGTTGTGAAATAGCTCCATATTCAACTAGCGAAAATGCATTACATTGGTGAAGATAAGAATGAATGGATGCTCTATGTAAGCAATCGCTTCCTATGATCTTTTAGAAGTATATTGGGGTATTTTATTTGAAAAACAAACACTTTTAGTTGGATGTAATGCCAAAATTAGTTTATTGAGAGACCCAGCACCTCTTTATATAATGAAGAGGTATTGGGTAAATTACAGGACATGTCCAGTGCAATAATGAAAATAACAAGCAAGTATGAAAAGTAGACAAATAAGAAAGTATGCCAACACTCCCCCTCAAGTTGGAGCATAGATGTCAATCATGCTCAGTTTGGAACAACACTCATCAAAGATAGAGCGTGAAAGAGGCTTCGTGAAGATATCAACTGTCTGATCCTTAGTTGCAACAAAGGTAGTGCACAACAACCCATGCTGAATCAGATCTCTGGTGTAGTGATAGTCCACCTTAACATGCTTCGTGCGCTCATGGAGCATGGAATTGTTGGCTATGTAGGTAGCTGCCTTGCTGTCGTACCTTATCTCTATTGGTTCTTCTACCTAGACATGTAAATCATGTAATAGGGATCTTACCCATATCATCTCAGCAGTAGTCTGGGCCATAGCCCTATACTTTGACTCAGCACTAGAGCGAGAAACCACTCCCTGCTTCTTTCTCCTCCATGTAATTAGATTGCTTGCCACAAATGTGCAAAAACCTGTAGTGGATTTCCTATCAGCAACACAACCTGCATAGTTAGCATCGGAATATCCAACTACTGTCATAGATGACCCTCTTTGAAATAGGATCCCTTGTCCATGTGCTCTCTTCAGGTACCTGAGCACCTGCATGGCTACCTCCCAATGAAGCTTAGTTGGCTTTTCCACGAATTGACTAAGCTTCCCCATAGTGAAGGCTATATCTGGTCTGGTGATCATTAAGTAGAGAAGCTTTCCTACCAACTGTTTGTAGGAACGACTGTCAACATACTCTACCTGTTGCTTGTATAGATGAGCCTTGGGATCTATAGGAATGTTGGCTGGTTTGGATAAGCATGCCTGTCTCCTGCAATGTGTCTAGAGCATATTTACGCTGAGATAGAACAATACACTGTTGCTTCTTGCTACCTCTCTACTTAGAAAATATTGAAGCTGGCCTAGGTCCTTCATAATAAAGTGCTTAGCCAAGGACCTCTTAACCTCAGCTATACCAGTCCTGTCATCACCAGTGATATTCACATAGACCAACAATGCCATAATACCCAGCTCAGTCTTTCTGACAAAAGGAGAGTGGTTTGAATAAGATTTATGTAAACCCATTTTCTCCACCACCTCTGAGAGCTTCTAGAACAAAGCTCTCGGACTCTGCTTAAGGCCATAAATGGCCCTTTTCAGCTTGCACATACACTCCCCTTGAACCTTGAACCCAGGGGGTTGCTGCATATAGACCTCCTCTTGAAGATCGCCATAGAGAAAGGCGTTCTTCACATCCAGTTGATGAAGCATTCAGTCCTTATGAGCAGCAACAAAGACTAATATCGGCACTGTGGATAGGCGTGCAACTAGAGAAAATGTGTCAAAGAAGTTCACCTTGTACGTCTGAGTGAACCCCTTTGCCACCAACCTAGCCTTATATCGTGAAATAGATCCATTAGGGTGGTATTTTAGAGCAAAGACCCATCGACAGCCTACCAAGTGTTGCTCTAGTGGGAAGGGACGTCAGCTCCCAAGTGTGCTTGCTACATAGTGTGGCCATCTCATCCTCCATGGCTGTATGCCATTTTGGATGAAGTAAGACTTGTTAATATGTGGAATGTATCTTCGTAGTGGTAAGGGCTACGGTGAACAACCCAAATCTTCCCGAGATTAGCTGCTGTAGCTGCTCCAGCAACATGATAATGAGCACATGACTAGGGAGCCTTCCTAGCTGCAATAGGAAGGTCGTCATTTGGAGCACTATCAATATGCCCTGCACACGCACTACTAGAAACAACATCGTCAGATACCTCAACACATAACTGAGATGGGGAGGATGGTGGGTTTGAAGTAGGGGGTGTGTTTCCTATAGGTAACGAGCTTGTGAAACTCCACAGGTGGATCTCTGAACTTCCCATGATTTGTGGTGCTATCAGGTGCAGAACTAGTCACTGGTGCCTGACTACTACTACTGGATGGAGAAGAAATCTCTGCCATAGGAAACTCATCCATAGGAACAAGTAGCACAGGCATAGGAGCAAACTCATTCTCTGGAACCAACTGTCGTGCTGCAGGCGAGAAATAAGGTATGGACTCATGGAAGGTGACATCTACACTCACATAATGTCTACCTCCAATGGGATCAAAGCATTGGTAGCTCTTCTGTGTTCACGAGTAGACAAGAGAAACACACTTGACTGCTCGAGGTGCCAGCTTATCCTGTCCTGGTCCTATTAAATGCACAAAAGCAACACATCCAAAAATCCTCGAGGGTAACTGAAACAAATCTCTGTTAGGGTATAAGACATGCTAAGGTATCTGCTCATGCAACACAAATGATGGCATTCTGCTAATGAGATAATCGACAATAAGTATAACATCACTCTAATACAAATGAGGTACATAATGATGAATCAAAAGAGTACGTGCCACATCCAGTAAGTGCCTGTGCTTCCTTTCTACTACACCATTTTGCTGAGATGTGTGGGGGCAAGATATTTGGTGAATAATACCATGAGACCTGTAAAATGCTGCCAACCTGGTAGTATAGAATTCTAAAGCATTATCGGAGTGCACAATCTTTGCCACAACTGAAAATTGATTCTTTATTTCTAATATAAAGGTCTCAATAACATGTCTAACATCAGATTTATTCTTTAATAGAAACAACCAGGAAAGATGGGAAAAATCATTTATGACAACCAAATAGTATCTATGCCCTTGTCTATCTGGGATCTGACTAAGACCCCAGACATCCCATATGAAGCAGCTGAAACATCTCAGTCGTCCGTGGTTCAGTATTGACAGGAAAGGACGATTCATGGTGCTTTCCTAACTGGTAGGCATCACAGTGGATCTTAGTAGTGGCTAAAATATGTGGAAGGATGTGTTGAAGCCTGTCCAGAGAAGGATGTCTTAGGTGACAGTGCCACTGCACGACACTCCCAATAGCAGAACCTGAATCACCAAGGCAAGTAGCAACAATTGGAGTTTGGTATAGGTGATACACACCTCTTCATGTCCACCAATTGTCCTCCCCGTCAATTTATCCAGGAATATGCATCCAAGTTCGTCAATATGGCACGACAGTGAATCTGCTTCGTAATCTTACTAACAAATAATATTCAGAGAGAAATTGGGCACATAAAAAGCATCGGTCAATGTCATGGTAGGAGTCAGTGGCACCTCCCCATGACCCCCAATTTGGGCATGTTGGCCATCGACAACCTGGACTGTCCTACCATGGGGTACACTTTGGATTTCACCAAAGCACCCTTGATCTCCTGACAAGTGATGGGAGGCACCTGAATCCACTAGCCAACTGGCACCTGCACAAGCTTGGGTGCACAAATCTATACCTGAGGAGTCGAAGGTCGCTATCTCAGAAGAAGTCGTGGCAGGTTCCTGTGTCAACTGTGAAAGGTGCTGTAGCAACTCATCATAATCAGCTCTAGGAATAGGCATGACATCGGTAGAATCCTCTGTGGTGATAGTAGCCTGATTGGCCATTGGTGGTCTTCCATGTTTGCTCCAACAGGAAGCCTCCACATGACCAAGTTTCTCACAGTAGGTGCAGGTGATGCTAATACGAGATCTCCCTATGGTACCATGTCCCCTCCCACGTCCACGAGTGGAAGGTACTCATCGAGTGGAAGATACTCCTCTCCTACCACGTCTAGCAACAACAGCAATAGTCGAGGTCTGAGTACTCTCTCTTGTCTGTGGTACGGTGACCTCTATGTGGCTTACCTCCTCTAAAGTAGAAAGCTCTGACAAAGTAAGGATTTGGGAGCGAGTAGTAGTATACTTTGAACTGAGACCGGACAAGAATTGGTGCACAACTGTCTCTCTACAATACTCCCTCTGCGTGGCACAAATGCACACTAGTTGGTAGGCATTGTACTCCCAAAGTCCTTTGAGGGCAGAGTAGTACTATGAAAGTGATTTCCCTTCCTGCTTCAACTCGGACAGTTCATGACTAATTTGAAAAACTCAAGATGAGTTCTTCTCATGAGAATACGTCTCACGAAGGCTGTCCCACATGGCCTTGGCAGTTGGATAGTACATAATCTTGTCGCCAATTCTTGGAATCACATAATTCATCAACCATGCCTTCACCATGGCATTGTCCTTCTTTCATGTAGTGTTCTTTCCCGTCTTATCTGTAGGCTCGGGCTCCAGCAAAATGTGCTCCTTGTCATGACCTTCAACTGTCATGAGGAACATTTGAGACCATCTGGGATAATTGGTCAAATCCAATTTGATGATTGGAGTAAAAAATAGGTTCTTGTAGGCTCCAGACTCGAGAACGATGCCCAAGGTAACTTCAGAAATGCTAGAACTCGCCATGGAAACGGGAAAGAGCATCTGAAACACGGTCTGAAATATATTTCAGATTCTATGCAGCATCAAACAACACTAATCAGACCTTAGACGTGAATATGCAGTGTCTCTGTGATATGAAAATCACATCCAAGGCAAGGAAAACACCCCCTATGCAGCAAAGCAGGGCACGCTAGGGCCTAGGGGATGCCCAGCGCACCCTACCAAGGGAAGAAGGTCCTCTCCCTGCTGGTTTTAGTAGTTAGCAGGGACCCAACGACGGCATTGGGCCCTCGTGTGACCCCTACGCAATGACCTGGCCCTGAGCAACAGGGCATGAAGGCGGCAGCGAGGGTCTAGAAGCCCCTCACTGCAGTCACAGGGCCCTGAGAGGCCGAGAGAGGCCCTGTAGTAGTCATTGTAGGCCTTTGCTGGGCCAACAAACCCCCTCCGATGTCGCTGCAGCCCTTGAGCGTCTTCCTTGTCGCTGGCGGTGGTGGTTAATGCTGGGCGACGAGGAGGAGGATCGGTGATGAGGAGAAGGAGAGGAGAAGAGGGTTAGGGTTTTGGAGGCTTGTTTCGGTGGGATACAAGAACCTGACGTAGGACCGCACTCTGATACCAAGTCGGAGGTAATGTCAAAATCAGTTTATTGAGAGGCCCAACACCTCTTTATATAATGAAGAGGTATTCGATTAGTTATAGGGCATGTCCAGTGTAATAATGAAAATAACAAGAAAGTGTGGAAAGTAAACATAAATAAGAAAGTAGGTCAACACTTTTCAATGAGCCACCCTCTTTCTCTTACCCTTCTAGTTCTCTTGGAATCTAATAATCTTCTTTGAACACTTTTAAACAAAACGTAATGGGGTTATTGGGAGGAACTTGCAACATCATCTGGATATGGCATGCACATGTTTTAATGGAGGTCCTGAGGTTCTTATAGGAAGATGCCATGCTTACTACTTTTTACCTCATTAATTGTGCTTGATCATTTGCTTCGGGTTGTCTAAGTTCTTTATTTTGTTTCCTGTCTCAATAAAATGGTCCTTGCTTTAGCACTAATGTTCTCTGCATGTGTATATTTTGTTTGAACCTTTGCGAAATATAAAATGTCACCTAGGTAAGTGAAGTGTGTTTTTTCATTTATTGTTGGGGTCAAAAAGATTATTGGTGCTAAAATGTTGCTACCATAAATATTGTGTGACTGGCCATATTTCCTTTGTTGAGGATGTTGCTTACCAATGGAGTGAATATCCGTGATTCATCTACTCAGGAAATCAATTTCCATGCCTATGTGTCCTAGAAATCCATCTTGTGTATCTATGCCGTTGCCATCAACTACGGCACTATTGCTAAGAAACTTGACACCAAGCTCCAACCTAAAATGCCTTATAGCTTCTTATCTACAGGAGAGACTCTTACTACTATTTCGGATCTTGATTCACCTACCACATCAAATTCATTTGAAGGAGTCTCTGAGTTAGATATTGCGTTGCCCTTAGGAAGGGAACTTGTTAGTGTACTTAATAGCATACTTCACATCATATGTCTCTTTCTCCCTTGCTTTTGTGGCAATGCAAGTTGCCCTTTTCATTAGTAGGATTTTGTTTCCTGGTTTCTGTTAGCCCCAAGGGGAAATCCAGATCCGAGTGTCATGTCTAGCAGGAGTTTAGATTCAGTAATGGATCTTAAGGTGATAGGATCACTTCATTTTCCCTTTAGGCTGATTCCTTTCACCCTGTGTTGAATATGGGCCCGAGTACTTTTCCTTCCCTGTCAAACAAGGGCCTCTTGGGTACTTTTCCTTTGTAGGACTCCTTTGCTTGCTCCGATTGGGTTTCGAATGGAGTTACCTCCTTTTCTATGGAGTTGGCAATGATGGGGATGACTCGGGCACCCTTGGTCCAAGTGACAATGAGTCCTCTTTGTATCGGTGTGAGGGGTGGTCCACCTCTGATTAATACTGCGAACCCCTTGCCGAATGCGGTGGTGGCATGATGCCCTTAGGAGATGTTGTGGTGGACTTACAACTGAATTTGGTGACCTCCATGACAACTCCAATTCCTAAGCGTTGAACTGTGGCGATTGGGACTCCATGCTCTCGACATCTTAAGCACTTGTAGGGGGTCTACTTTGATGGCTGAAGTTTGAAACAATTCAGGGCCAGAAGAAAGCCTCAACATCCCCATACTTGGAGGTTGATACCGCCACGTAAGTTGAGGTTATCCTACAAGTGAAGGTACAACTTCAAAGAAACAACTCCTCTAAAAAAAAAACTTCAAAAAAACAACAACGCTGAAAGGGAAGGAAGGGCATAGAAGATTGCAGAGGACCTACGACAACTGATTGTTGGTGGTACCTATGGTCGGAGCCAAATGTATGCTTCCCAGTAACCTCTGAGTGGCATATGATAGTGATCAATGGTTAATGTCCTTACATGGAATGTTAGGGGCCTTCAGAATTCGGATCAAAAGGGGCACTTCTTCAATATGCATTGGATTGGAGGGCAAACTTCATGCTGATTCAGGAAATGAAATTAAAGACCCTGGATCAACTGCGAAGAGGGAGATTGGGGGTAGCACTGTTGATTCCTTCCTGATTGTTGACTCCATTAGAAGATCTGGGGGTATCTTGATTGCTCAGAGTCGTGGGAGATAGAGCATGTCCGGAGTCCTCATTAGAATCTCTGATGGAGTTACCCTCATTCTCATGCCTGTTTACGGCCTGTGTGAAGAAACCTCAAGGATTGTACTTTGGGAGGAGCTCTAATAGGTGGCTTCTTTAACTGGTAGGAAGCCTTGGCTTATTGGTGGGGACTTTAATGTCATCCTATCCATCGAAGATTGACCAGCTGAGTGAAGTGATAGATCCACAAAAGCTTTTGTAGACCTTGTAGCCGAGTTGGAGTTGTACGACATGCCGATGGTTGGGACCAGATTTATGTGGCGAAACTCGGTAGGGGTGACGTTCACAATTGACTGTTTTCTTGTTTTGGTTGATCTAGCTGGATGGTTTCTGTTGGTGGATGTCACAGTGAAGCCAAGACCCTTTTTAAATCACTCCTTTACTTTGGTCCCCAAATGAAGATGCAAAGGTCACCTCCTATTTCAAGCTCAACAAGTCTTGGCTGTTTTAGCTGGGCTGCAGAGAGATGATCTGAGGAAAATGGGATGAGGTGCAGCTTTCCATGTCTGCAATGAGAATTTTGGTGGACAAGTTGCAAAACTTGAGGATAAAGCTAAGGCCTTCAAAAAGGAAAAATTGGGAAAAGAGAGGGATGACTAGAGAGGATGCCCTATGGGGGGGTTGTTGAGTTAGATAGATGGTAAGGTCTCAAGGTTCTCACGAGCAGGAGAAGGAAGACATGAAAAGATTGTAGGGGGTGGTTTTTAAAGAGGACTTCATATTGGAGATGGATTGGTGCAAGAAATCTAGATAGTTGTGGCTAATGGAGTGAGATGCCAATACTTACTTTTTCCATTTATTTGCCAGCTCAAGGAGAGCCAACCTCATTAGCTCACTAAGGGTTAGGGATGACATGGTGACAGGAAGAGATCAGATTGCGCAGGTGCTAGGTTCACATTTCCATGACTTCACCAGGAGAGGCAGCCCAACCAATTGGTAGTGGTTCGATGTAGACCTTTCTAACATTGATGAAGAATCCTCTAGACTACCGATGAGATAGGTTACTGAACCTGAAGGATTGCTGGCCCTGATGGTTTCCCAGTCCTCTTTTTCAAGGAAATTTGGGAGACTGTTAAGGCCGACTTTATGGCCATGTGTTGAGAGTTCTTTGGTGGTAACTTCAGATTTGAAAGGCTGAATAGATCCTTTATCTTTTTATAGCTAAAACAACTAGGAGCTGAAATGATGGAACACTTTAGACCCATTGCCTTGTCAAACTTGGTCTATCTTATTATGGCCAAGATCCTTACAAACAGGCCGAGAGGGGTCATTCCAGCACTCATTAGTTTGGTTCAATTGGCCTTTGTTTGTGGTAGGTTTCTGCAAGAGTCCATCTTGGCAAAAGAAATGATAGCCTCCTGGAGACGGAGAAGGGAGAACAACTTCTTATGGAAGGTTGATTTTTCTAAAGCCTACGATTTTGTATCTTGGAACTTCCTTTGGTAGTTGCTTAGAAAATGTTTTCTGGCTGAGTGGATCGCATGGATGAAGAGATGTGTCACGACAACTTCCCTCTCGAATTTAGTAAATGGAAAGTCGGTTGGAAGCTAGATTCAAGTATAGAGAGGAGTTTGAAAGGGTTGTCCCTTGGCTCCCCTCCTGTATATCCTAGTAGCAGGCACTTCAACTTTGATGGCCTTTAAGGCTTGTAGAGGGGGACTACTGAAGGGGTTTACGCTGTCCCAAATGTTGTTTTAATCACCCTGATCCTCTAGTACACTGATGATACCATTTTCTTTGTAGATGGAGGTACCTGGGAAGCAGAGCACCTAAACACTTTGCTATGTATCTTTGGTGTTGTGTTTGGTCTATTGATTAATCATGCTAAAGGAATCAACTGATCTTACATTTTGGTACCTGGGTCACTAGGCCAATAAAGGATCTGCTTCACATCATGTTGGTTGACCTAGTAGTCTAGATAAAGCTGGCTACTACACCTTGGTCCACATGGTTATGAAGGAATCGACTAATCTTCGAAGGGGAGAGACTTTGGCTTGAAAATGTTGTGAGGGAGTCTTTACATTTTCCTACTTCTTCGGTTGAACACTTGTAAGTATGTTCCTTTTTGTTTGACTTATTAATGAAGCGAATGGCTATCGTGCACCATCTTTCTATCTTCAAAAAAAAAGAAAAGAAAGAAAACTGCCTAAAAATCTTAAAAGCAGGCTACCGGCAATTCTGGAGTGGAATGTTGCTCCCATACACATACAATAAAATCGCATGAGAAGAAAGGTGTGTATCATCATCCTCTACTTGCAATGATTGCACACGGTGAGAGCATCAGGCACCCAGGGCTTCCTTCTGGCCTTGGTGACTAACCTCCTATGTAGAAGCCAAAGGAAAATCTTGACTTTGAAGAGGATCTTCGTTTTCCAAAACTTGGAATGGTCTAAGGCCACCTTTAATAGCCTGCCCATTGCATCACCATGCAGAATACGATACACCCTCTCCACTGAGAATGTTCATCTATCCCACTCCAAGCAATCTAGAGATGTATGATATAGGCGTAGATCTTGTGATATGCCAAGACGAAACTGCAAGTTCAATTGCCTTGCCTTAAATAGACACTCACCAACCCAAGGAGCTTAAGTACCTTCACCTTGGAAAGGACCTTCCCACATACTCTTCACAACTTGCCCTTGAAGAGGAGACAAGGCATATGACCTTGGCACTAGCTATGCCAAAATGGCCTCGACCGTCTAGTTGTCCACCCAAAATCTGAAAGTACCCCCATATTTAAGAATAGGATGGAAAAGGTATGAGACTTGTTGTAAAGGAGAAGACTATCCTCTCCAAAAAGATGATGCCCCCACCATGATAGAGAATCCCCCCAACCTATTCAGACATGATCCATAGGCCTCCACTAACAAGTGATGCCAATGCCACATGCTGTTCTGATTCATCCTGGGAAGTCCTCATGTTGCACCCATTTTTTGAAATTGGTATGCCAAGTTGTAAACATGCCTTTGTACCTCTGTATCTTAATGTTTGTCTTAATGATCCGATTGTGATCTCTTAATATTCAAATGATGGTTTACGTGGGGAAATTCAACAAATTTAACTTTTCAAGAAAAAAAAAATAAAAATCCAATAGATTTAAGGTCTAGGGTTGATGGTTTTGTTCTTTGTTGAGATGACAAAGCTTTTCGAATTGGCTGATACAGTAGTTTAGTATTGGCCTTTCTATGATCACACGTCACTAATATGAAGATCCAATGATAGAACCTTTCATACCTTTTTTAAGTTCATGGAATCTTGGTTATGGAAAAGTGGTTTGGTGATCTAATTTGGAAGTAGGACGAAGTCTTGGGTGCGTTTTCAGTTTCTCGTACCGTGGTGATAAGAATTGAGAGGTTGTAGAGATTTTTATGAGATTAAGGCATGAGTAGAGCAATTGACACTGGAAGCTCTTTAGTGTATCAATAGACTTGATAGGGTTAAGGATCAAATGGACTTACCCTTCATAGGGATGGAAGATACATAGGTGGCGGTTGTAGGAAGTTGCTTGCGATGAAGATCTAAAGATGGTGATGTAGTGGATACTTAATTCCAAATAGTCATGTTTGAAGGAAGTTAACGTAACACTATCTTCCAAATGGCAATGGGTGTAAGGAGGCCAAACCTGTGGTCATTAGGCAACAAGTGGTTGCTATACTGAGGTTTCATTTTGAGTTCACAAAGCATAGATATCCAGGAGTTTAGGAGGGGATTGTTAGGAGTATGTCAACTTTGCATGGCGTGGCTAAGATTAATTTAGTGAAAGATTTCACCGAGGAGGTGCTTGGCCTAGTTTGAGTGCTGAAGTTCAAGGGATCTCTAGAGTTTGGAAGTTTTCAGGCTCAATCTTCCCAGAGTTTTTGCAGGCAATAAATGGAATTATCATGATCATGATTTGGAAATTTGCTAGGAAATCGTGAATTTGAGAGTCTGAATAGGTATTATGTGTTTCTACTACCTAAAAAGCTAATGTGGAGAAATTGAGGACTAGAAGTAAATAGCATTGTACAATGTGATTTATCTTTTTCTTGCAAAGGTGTTGGTGAATAGCCTATGGATGGTTCCACTTTAAGAACATGCAAAGCACATGGCATAAACTATTGATTCACCATGGATGTATTCTTCAAGGCTAGAGTTCTACTTTTCATCTGATAATCAGTTGGTTGGTATCTTTGCTGAGACTGTTTGACACTCCTTTCACACATCTCTCCAAGCTGGGCATGATGGGCCTAAATCTGTAAGTAATTTAGTCATTCCTGGTATACAGGGAATATATAAATATTTTTATTGTTGGTAACACTGCTTTTATGTGTTTTTTCTCTTTAGGTGTTTCTTATTGTGATTTCTATTCCTTTTATGTTTAGACCTCTGTGTAATACCTTTTGGGTGCTTTCTATATATAGAGGGCACAACCTTAAATGTTATTTGCAGAAAGAGCCTGCCTATTTCTAAGTGTAAACATATTATCACTGGTCCTTGTGAAGTTAGCTATATGTTGGCACTCAAGGATGCAGATGATTTCTCAATGCTAGATTTCTCTTGCCATACCCTACTGTACATTTAATTTGCATGTTAGAGTCAACTCAATCAAAATAGGAGAAAGCACATCTTGGAGCATTGCTGTTGGCTCATTCGTGTAATTCAGTTAGGGTGACAAGGATAGTGTTGCCCATTAGGATTTCTTGGGCTATGAGGAATTGCAGATGATAAACTGATATTGGGTGGGTCAGGCATGCATTTGGATTCTACTCTTCATACGTAGGCTTTCAAAATTCATCACATTTGAGCAACCCCCTTCTTGTAGCCTAATTGTCATGTGACTTGACTCTGTCCTTGCAATTGAGTGTAGAAATTACCTTGCACTTAAATGAAGCAAATCAGAATGGGATTGCATTCTCTTTGATACAACTTGCTGCTCATGCTTGATTGAGAAAGCTATCTAAAAACCATTTCTTGGGTCAGACACCCACAAATCCCAACAATTTAAGCATGTTTGGCATAGCGGAGCATGTAACCTGTCTGTTGTCTGCATACTAAATTTCCTAGGAGAAAGGTAGTGAAAAAAATGGTGAAGAGACAACTGCCAAATTTGATAGAGATAGAGAGATGGCAGCATTGGCAAAGGCCCTTTAGCAAAAAGACCATAGGTTCAAAGCATTGTTTTTTCCCCCGAAAAGAAGGTATGAAGCATTGTATGCCACTAAAGCTGGTTTGGCATAAAGTTTTCCTAGCTATGTTGGCACTTAAAGAGATTTCTAATTGTGGAAGAATAATGGAATTCTTGTTATTGATTGAAAAGAAATCCCTAACCACCTTTATAAAGAGAATAGGAAGATAACAAATCCTAATACTAAAAACAAACAAATTAGCCTAACATAACTAATCTAGGACTCGTTCCTTATACTCTAGTACTTTCTTAATTCTCCATCACCTCCCCAAGTTGAGCATGCAACGCCAAACTTGTCACAATAGATAAAACTTGAATTCCCCTCTAATGTAGACATCCAAAAGATTGAAGGAGCAGGATGTGGTTGTAGTAGTAGTAGGCGTAGTAGACAATAGTATGTTCTAACAAAAGTAGTAGTAGTAACAAACGGTAGAAGATTATAACAAAAGTAGCAATCGAAGATGGGCAGTGTTCCCAAGTAGGTAGTAGTAGGGGTGGGACACGATCCTAAGCAGGCAAGTGGTAGTAGGGATGGAAGAATAGAGCCTTGCTCAAATTTCCCACTAGTCATCGACATCATGATGTGTAGTAGTAGGATCAGATGCTCCACAAGTAGTAATCCAATCAGAAGAACCGGTAGCAATAGTAATTGGCCACAAGAGTTGTGGCAACAACAGTAGAGGAGGGTTTGCTCCTCAGTAGAGATCGTAGATGCTCCAATTCTCATGGGAATTTTTTTTCCAATTTTCAATGGGGGTGCGAGGGGATGGAGCCCCTTCGCAGTATGGATCGGTAGCAACATCGGCACCGACATTGGTAGTAGTAGTAGCATCTTTAGCGACAAGGCGGGGGTGTGCTATGCATGTAGGGGTAGCAGTATGCATGTTGTCATGTGTGAGGTGCAAGTAGTGTGCATTGCGACGCATAGGTAGGCGTGGGTGGTGCATGCAGGAATCATGCGTTAGGCATACAGAGGTGCCCATAGTGGCTTGCAAGAATTGCATGATAGCGTGCAAGAGGCACACATGGTGGCATGCTCACAGAAATAGAGCTTGCGTGTAATGGTGCATGCAACAGGCATATCATGCAAGCGTATTGCACGTGAGATGGAGAGTGCCGCATGCAGTTATGTGGTGTGTAACAGTCGTAGGCACGCGAGCGTGCACTTTTGCTGTCCATTGATTTAAATACCGTCGGCAAGGCCATTTCCGAGCAACGATCGTGCCGACATGAAGAAAACGTCGATTTACAGGGATTTCGTCGGCATGCCCTCGGCATGGTCGGCATGCCATCGGCATGGTCGGCATGCTGGTGAAATTGGTGCCCATGTCGAGGTTGCTATTGGTTTTTTAATTACTTTTGCTATTTTTGTTGGTATGCATCGACATCGGCATGGGCATGCCCTCGGCATGCCCATCGAAAAACGGGCATTTCCACGGGGCATGCCCACGAAATGCACACTTGGAATTCATCGGCACGGCATCGAAATCGACATTTCGAACCTTGGTTGTCACTCCTCATGCACGATGGTGTGTGAGGCAACATGACCTACGCGTGATGGCACTGTGGGTAGAGAGGCCTTGCGTGGTGGTGTGCAAGGGCAACAGGGACCTATGCATGGGCGTTGCGGACAAGTAGGATATGCAAAGAGCAATAAATGAGTAGGCATGGGTTGGTGTGTGAATGATGAGGAGAGAGAAGGCCTCAGGGCTAGCGGTAAAGGAAGAGAGGATCCCTTAAGATCGATCCTACTCAGATACCATGTGGAAGAATAATGGAATTCTTGTTATTAATTGAAAGGAAATCCTTTACCCCGTTTATGTAGAGAGTGGGAAGATAATAAATCCTAACATAAATAGAAAGAGAAAACATGAATGCCAAAAATAAACAAATTAGCAATTTAGGACTTATTCGTAATACTCTAGTACTTTCTTAATTCTTTGACACTAGCCATTGACCATATTTGTAGGTTGGGTACTCTAGTGGATGATTCTTACTCGATGAACATAGCAAGGTCATTTGTTTTTTGGCTGCCTGCTCGCTTTGGAGGTTTAGACCTTCTATTGATGCTTTTTAAACTAATATATGTGCCAAAAGCATCCATGGATTTTGTGAATCGACATTACCAACCATCTATGGCTAAACATGGTGGTATTTGGTAATGTTGTACTTGTGTACTCTAAGAGTGATGAGGAGCACACCTAACACTAAAGATTGGTAATGGAAGCCTTAAAAGGTGATGGGGCTAAATTGGGTTGCATATGGGTTTGGCTTCAGGTCGGGTTGTGTTTGGAACCTCGATGGGTTGGGTTGGTGGTTATGTTTTGGCCAAGTTGTGGAAATATAGATTGGGTTTGGATTGGAGTAGCTTGATCTATTAGAAGATGATGATTATTTGCAGTGCTGCAGTGGCATTGTGTACTTTTATTTCTTGTGGACCGTGTTGTTATTTTTCCCACACCTCTCCTCTTTATAAAGAGGTGTAGGGGTCCCATAATGAATTTAACTAATTTCATTTTCGTACTTGGTATTAGAGCAGTGGTCCTAGACTAATGCCCTAGATACCCCATCTAAATACGCCTCCGGTACCTCCACCCTAACCCTAACCCTAAAGGCACCTATTAAAGGAGCCCTTCTCGCCGCCGCCACAATCAGATCTCCGCTGTTGCTTGGTGGGGAGTAGGGGAGGCGACGACATCGTGCTGCGAAGAAGACGTCGCCAGCAGGGGTCCAAAGCGGCGTCACCCTAACCTTGATCGGAGCAAATCGAAGTTGATCGACACTGCCCCAACCTGATCAAAGCAGAGCGCTGCCGCCCCGACCTGCGCTGCTTGCTCTGACCATGATTGGGCCCGAGTGACACGGCCCTGACCTGCCCTGCTTGCTCCGACCTTGATTGGGCCAAATTGACGTCGCCTGCTCTGCTTAATCGACCCAGATCACTACCTGGGTTTGCTCATCGCCGCCATCAACGCCATGGTCGCCTTGGACTGTGCATGATCTTTGCGTGGTGGCCAATTCTCTCTTTGTTGACCAGTAGGTGTGCTTCCAAGCATCCTCCTCCCTTCATCTGATCTCCTTAGGGGATCTCTACAGGGAGAGGTGACCCTTTCTCACGAGATTAAGATTTGAGAAGGGTTGCTACGCCATTTAGATTCAAATATATGGTTTGAAAATCGCATTTCAGATCATTTGGTGAAGAAGAAATACGTTGAATTAGATCTACGTTCCTGTTCCTCTGGTTGTGGATGAGTTGACACAGACAACAGACTCTACATTTGCCTTCTTTTCTTGGATGTGGTCTGCTTGACACCAATGGTAGAGTGTGAGTCTGGTGCACTAGGAGCATTACAGGAGCTACCATGGAGCAGGTTGGCTGATCGACTCTGGTGCATCACAGCATCTGTGCGGTGATCAGACCTACTTCCATTCATTACAATCTGTTCCCTGAGGGAGGATTTCACAGGTGGCAGATAGATACGCCCCAGTTAGGGGTAAGGGGAGGTGTTTGTGACCCCTAGTTTGCAGTTGTCTGGCGCGTTACACGTGCCAAAATTCCCGCTCAGTTTGTTGTCCGTGAGCAGAATCACGAAGGATCTCTACTGTAGAGTGATCTTCAATGATGTCGGATGCGTTGTTTAGGACAAGCTCATCGGCAGGATTGTTGTCAGAGGTATAGAGGAGAATGGCGTCTATCGCCTAGGACAGGAGCCATTTACAGGGGCTACTTGATAAGGTAGTGGGAGTGTTTTACAGTGGCATGTTCCTTTTGGCCACTTGTATCTGGATCACCTTAGGAGGGTGATACTACATATTTCCCTAATTGCTACCATACGGTGTGATGCCTGCTAATTGGGTAAGCACCATCGATCCTCTTTTTTGGCCAGCACCTCTATTGGATTTTCGACATTATTTCAACTGCTTCATATGGACGTATAGGGACCGAGCAGAGTCTCAGATCGGATGAGACACCGATACTGCCTGGTTGTTGTAGATGATTTCTCTAGAGCAGCTTGGGTGTTCCTATTGAAGAACAAGGCAGAGGTTGGAGGATGCATAGAGACTCTTCTTCTGGAGATCAGCACACAATATTTAGCTACAGTGAAAATGGTGCGGATCATTAACGCCCTTGAGTTTTGCACTGCTAGACTGAAGGAGTTCTACAGGACCTGTGGGATTGTTCACCAAACCACCTGTCCTCACACTTTGCAGTAGAATGGGATTGCAGAGCGGAAGCACAGGCACTTGTTAGATGTTGCTCGTACACTTTTGATTCATCACAATGTACTGCTGAGATACTAGGGGGATAGTTCTGACAACGGCCTATCTCATCAATAGGATGCCCAACTCAGTTCTTCATGAGCAGATACTGGTTCTTCTCCATCCAAATGGTGAGTTATTCCATGTGCCTCCCAGGACTTTTGGATGTGTTGCCTTCGTCCATGTGGTGTCACTTGGTCATGACAAGTTGGCTCTTCGTGTTATCAAGTGCGTATTTTTGGGATACTCCAGGACATAGAAGGGGTACCGTTGCTATGATCGTCTGCAGAACAGACATTATGTTAGGTCGATGTGACTTTCCATGATGATACACCATATTTCTTAGCTGTTGGACAGATGAGCTCCTGTGATGATGCTACCTTTCTTCCCTTGCCTGTTCCGTCTACAGAGACTCAGGTGCCTGCTCTTTAGTCTAAATCTCTAGCTGCTGGACAAATGAGCTCCTCCTCCCTAAATGACTTTGAGAGATTGCATGGGTCATTGCATACCTATCACAGGCCTCACACAACATTTTAGATGCCTCCTCCCTCACCAGCAACTGATGGTTTATAGGCAGTTGAGATTGTACCTGACGCTAGTGACAGTTTGGTTCGTCCTGATCCTTCTGATGGTGCTGATCATAGTAGTGGTGAGATGTCTTCTAGTGAGGAACAGACAAGAGTCTCAGATGATTCTGATCTTCCTATTGCTATTAAGAAGGTACCTCGCAACTGTGCTCACTACCGTGTGCCTGATCAGGCTTCTATGGTCAATTTCGACAAATCCTTTGGCAGATTTGTTACAGCTTTGTCAGTGGTATAGGTTCCTAATACTTGTCAGTAGGCCATTTTTGATCCAAAATGGCGTCAGGCTATAGAGGAAGAGATGGCTACCCTACGCTTCAGGCAGATATGGGATGTTGTGCTGCCTCCCTCTAGTGCTCAGATAGTTGGGAGTCGTTGGGTGTTTTTTGTCAAGTACAACCCAGATGGCACTATCTCTGATACAAGGCGAGACTTGTTGCAAAGAGGTTCACCCAGACATATGGAGTGGGCTTCTTTGACACCTTCTCTCCCGTGGCACGGCTGCCCACTGTCAGGATCCTTGTTTCTGTGGCTGTTCACTATGATTGCTATTTACATCAGCAGGACGTGAAAAATACTTTCTTGTATGGAGACTTAGAGGAAGTGTATTCGCACCAGCCACCTGGATTTGAGACTTAGGGGGAGTGTGTGCAGATTGAGGAAAGCGATTTATGGACTGAAGTAGAGTCTAAGGGCCTGGTTTGAGAAGTTATCAGAGGTGCTCCAGCAGATTGGTTTGAGGCGTTCTACTTCAGATCACTCTTTATTTACCAGGAAGACTAACAGAGGGACTGTGGTGTTCCTGGTATATGTCGATGATCTTACCATTACTGGGGATGACAGAGATGCAATAGATGAAGTCAAGAGGCACCTATCAGAAAAGTTTGTCACGAAGGACTTGGGCCAGTTGAGGTATTTCTTGGGCATTATGGTTGCACGTAGTAGGGATGGAGTGGTACTCTCGCAGAGGAAGTATGCTTTTGATCTTCTTCAGGAGACTGGCATGTTAGTAGCTAAGCCAGCAAATATTCCTTTGGATCTTAAGGCCCATTTATATGATGAGGGATCTGAGGCAGTTGATAGTAGGGCTTATAGGCAGTTGGTGGGTAAGTTCCTTTACCTCACCATCATTCGTCTAGACTTGTCTGTCGGTTGGGAGGCTTAGCCAGTTTATGGATAAGCCAACGGGGCAACACTGGGAAGGTGTAATGCAGGTGCTTAGGTACGTGAAGAAAGTACGGGGACGAGGATTATTGTTCCATAAGGAAATGCCCATGGGGATTGTAGTATACTTTGATGTTGATTATGCTGGTTGTGCTGGGGGTAGAAATTGTACTACAGGTTTTTGCATGTTTGTTGCGGGTAATCTGGTTACATGGAGGAGCAAGAAGCAAGGAGTTGTATCTAGATCCAGTGCAGAGTTACAGTACAGGGCCATGGCCCAGATAGCCGCTGGGATGGTCAGGGTCAAGTCAGTTCTGTCAGATCTTCATGTCCCCCTGGATAGCTCTATGGAGATGCGGTGTGACAGCAGAGCAGCAACGTACATTGCCAATAACCTTATGTTCCACGAGAGGGTAAAGCTTGTAGAGATTGTCTGCCACTACACTCGGGACCTCGTTCAGCATGGAACGTTACATACCACAAGTGTAATTTCTGAGGAGCAGGCTGCAGATGTCTTCATAAAGCCCCTAGCGAGATCTTCCTTTGAGGCGTGTTGTTCCAAGATGAGTATGATTGATATTTATGCTCCAGTTTGAGGGGGAGTGTTAAATGATGATTATTTGTAGTGCTGTAGTAGCATTGTGTATTTCTTTTATTTCTTGTAGACCATGTTATTTTTCCTACTCCTCTCCTCTTTATAAAGAGGTGTAGGGCTCCTATAATGAATTTAAATGATTCCATTTTCCTACTCAATCTAACACACAAGTCGTTTCTTTTTTTAAAAATATTCTTTATATATGTAAAATTAAAAATGTAAAATATCTTATATTTTCTTTTCTAAAAAAAATCTACTATTTTTTAAAGTTAAATAACATTTTGGCAATCCACTTATTGGCCCATTCTAAGCAACAATTTGTTTATAATCTATCCTATTATGCCATCCTAATACTACTCATCTCTCTCTCTATCAAGAAGGCAAGAGCTCAAAATCTAAGAACTAAAACCCTCGTCTCCCCCTTCACCTCCATCCTTCCTTTTTTTTGTTTATTTATTTATTTGATTTGATTTGTTACAACTTAAATGGTTGTTTTATGAGTTTAATTTTTTATACTAAATAGGAAAATGTATAGGAAAGTCTAATTACTTGACTAGCCAACAACCCAGTTCAACCCGACCCAACCTAACTTGGGTTTACTGGTTGGGTTGAGTTGAGTTAAGTAGTAAGATGGGCAGGTTGGGTCATGGGTTAGGTCTTAAACCAATCCAACCCACTCGACCCAACCCTACCATATATGCAGCCCCAGTTGAAGAGATGCACAATTTCATCATTGAAAGAGATTAGATGGGTGAAGGTCTTTCTTTAGATTTTTCTTCTGTTTTCTTTAGTGAGATGATTTTTTCCTCATCTCTACAGCAATATGGGATGCAAGGATGATTGTGATGATTATTGGGTAAAAGGAGAAAACATGGGATAAATTACCTCGTATTTGTTATGACTATTTGTTTAATTAATTGAAGCTTGTGCATGATATCTGAATAATTTTGTTGGGCAAAGAATGACATGATGCCAAAAAGAAATTCTCAAGAAACTTTATTTCTCAGATATTCTCCTGAAAGATATGAAATCTCAGGATGCCTTGTAGGAAGTGTCGTAACTAATTCTAGATCTTTGATATATAAATTCTTTGGAAGATGCTACGGTCTTACCTGAAAAACTGAAGAAATAGATTTCCTGAGGAGTTGACTTCAGTCTCACCCAAGCAAGTAAGAAGAGAAATTTGGGGGTTGACTATTGTCACTCCCACTAAAAGCATTATTCGAGAAATTACTTGGAAGATAAACTTTTGGAATAATTGAGATATAAAGACTCTACACCGAGAGTCAGAAAATATTCAAACAAGATAAACACCCAAGTTACTTCAGGGTTCGGGGGATTCTCGGATATTACCTCAATAAAAAAACACCGAGGAACTCTTTCTATCTAGGTGCATGAGTAAACTTTGCCAAGTAATGTTAGTCATCCTGAAGGATAGCCTTTTGACACACAGGATGCCAAAGTATCCTCTTTTATACATAGGAGAAAGGTTAATTGCACTCAGCAGTTTCATACGAAATGAACAAGTAAACATTGATTCCCAAATATATGCAAAGAAGATAATGCAAACTCAAAATAAAGTTTATATTCCAGTTTCTCTCATCCTGATCCACAAATAATTCATATTTCTAAGATTTTGCAGGAAAGAGGAATGAAATAAAGTTAAATCCTGAGACCTTCCATACAATTGGAGAAAAGAACAGCTCATTTAGTTAGACTTAGGGAAACCTAAAACCTTGAGAGTCCTAAAGTCTCGGGAATGTTAAAGAACTTGGGGAACAAAAGCCTTGGGAACTATAAAGCTGAAGATCCTCGAGAAAATAAGAAGATAAAAGAAGCCTTGAAGCTTGGGTAGTGATCATTCTCCAGATGAAGTCTATAAATAGGGGGTCAAAGCAATTGAAAAGGAGATCTGATCTCATTCATTTTTTCTTTTCTCTTATTAAAACACTTTTGTATGCTCTATTTCGGAGCAGAACTTCTTCATTGAATACAATCCACTTTAAACTTTTTCCTATTTTGTGTGGAATGATTACTTTGCATTAAGACACCTTGGGGAAAGAATTCCATTTAAGATCTCCCTGATCTAAGTGGAACCTTTTTTAGCAATTGTTAAGAGTACTTTGAAAAATGTAAAACATTTGGTTCTTTATATCTTTAAATCCGAAGGTAATGTCTCCAATTTCCCGAAGTGACCAAATGTCGTATTTACACGTGCTGCTTGTACTGGAAAAAGACCATAGAAGGCACTCTCTCTACTACTGATTCCAACATCATGCTGCTCTTATGTCTTTTCACATGGAATTGGATTTGAGAACTGTGTAGAAATGCTTCATTCTTTATAGCATTCTAAGTTTTTAATTTGATGTTTCAAAATTATTGATTATATTGTGCAGGTTCCATCAGGGGAAGTCCTGGTATATGGTGATGATAACTTTATGTTGTTGGAGGAAGCTGGTGTTAAAGAAGCTCAGAATGCTGCATTTGTTGTTGTCGCAGGTGGCCTTGGAGAGCGTCTTGGATATAAGGGAATTAAGGTATATGCTTTTTTTTGAAAAGAGAAAGAGTGATTATCCAGATGATATGTTAAGTGTGTTTCCTTGGTTTTTTCTTCTTTCGATTTGAGTCTGTTTTACATGAACTATTGTATCCTTTGATTTTTGTGTAAATTACCTTGGTACTAATTAAGAATATTTTTCTTTTGAAAGATGAAAGGGTGGTTATCAGGATGATAACCACTGAGCTCCTTCATTAATAATAATCTGAGAAAACAAGCTTATTACACAAATTTTTCCCAAAAGGAAAATAAAAATGCGAGTAACAAAATTTTCCAAGTATGAGTGTTCTACCTTGAAAGTGGCTGTATTTCGTTTAAGTCAAATGCCCCAGAGGACAACCAAAATCCTTGCCCTCACCTTTTTTGTGAAAAACATTAGGGTCTTGTTGTTGTCCACGCCTAAAGGAGCTCAAGAATTGTGTTCATGGGAGTGGTCAATCCACCAAAAATCAAAATGACACCAAATTTGTCAAGAGAAGCCACACTTAAAAAATAAATGATTGATTCCTCTTTGCCTGGATTGACCTCAGGTACCCATATTAATCTCCAAGTGTACGACAGTAGCCTTCCCCTCCTTATAAGCTAGGCAAAAGTCTTAATTTTAAAAGGGCACGCTGCGAAGCATAATAATCCGCAATATCTAAGGAGGTCAATTTTAGGCAATTGTGTCACTCCTTGCTGCCTAATGTAGGCTTCTTGAACAAAAAATTTTCCACAGTCCCACAAGAAAGCATCATTACCACCCTGAGGATGATGAGCGTCAAGAATGTCCATCAGCTCCACAAGCTCTAACGATCTTTGGTTAGAAAGGTTCCCAACAAAGGTAGGGACCCAACCATCATCGTAGCAATTGACGACCTATGCCTCCTTGTTATAAGCCAATGCATAAAGCCTTGGAAAGAGAGACTTCAAAGAGCCTTGATTCGTCCAATCATTAGTCCAGCAATGAAAGCAATCCTCTACTCCAAGATAGGGTGAGAAAATGTTGTTGCAGCTTGTGGAAGACACCCACAATTCCTTTAAGGAAGGAAGATGCCCCTCTTAATGGTGAGGTCCTTTGCTCCTAATTCAAAAATCACCCATAATAATCAGAGAAAATTGTATTGAATAGATCAGCTTGAGGTCCCATTATCTTGGTCACCTACTTGGCAAGAAGGCTATCATTCATTATCCAAAGATCCCTCACACCTAAGCCCCCTTCCTTAATTGGCCTACAAATCTCCTCCCAAACCACTAGCTTAGCTCCTTTGCCATTGGACCCATAATTTGTCCAGAAAAAATCCCTCATGTGATTGATTAGATGCCTTCCCACCTTTCGTAGCATATGAAACACTGAAAGGAAATAAGATGGAATGGACATTAGAATTGACTTCACTAATACTTGACATCCACCCCTTGAAAGAATTTGAGATGCCCATTCCAATAACCTCTTTTCCATCCTCTCAATTAATGGCATCCACTCCTAGAGCCTAATTGCCTTGTCTGATAGCAGAAGATAGAGGTAATTAAAAAGTAGCGAATCCTCTGATGTCCTGAGAGAGTCCACACATTTGAGCTTAATCAGTGGTCATCTGGAAAGGCACAAAAGTTTACTTGGAAAATTAATTTCTAGGCTAGAAGTGTCCCTAAATAGCTCAAGGAGGTATCTCAACCTTCTTGCTTCATGAATAGAACTTTCAATAAAAAGATAATGTCATCATCGTATTGGAGGATCAGGTTAGAAGAAACAAATTAGAAGACAAACAACGGAATAGATTTGCTGAATAGGCTCTAAAAGTGGCCCTCGCCAAAGCATCCGCTGCTAATGCAAAGAGCATTGGTGCCAATGAACACCCTTGTCGAACACCCCTTCGTGGTTACACCCATCCACTAGATGGATTTCCATTGACTATCGAGAACGATGTCATTACACATCTTTTCATTCAGCCTATCCAAGTAGAAGGAAAATCCCTTTTTGCCAATGAGGCCCAAAGAAAAGACCACTAAATTGAATCATAAGCCTTGCTGAAGTCAGCCTCCTAAAGAAAAGCCTTTGCTTTCTTTCTTCTCCAAAAAGCCAAAATCTTTGGGGCAATCACAAAACCATTGAGGATATTTTGCTCTGGAATGAAAGCAGTTTGATAGGAGAAATAATGTCCCGAAGCAGCCCCCACAATTTGTTTGTCAGGACCTTGGCCACAATAAGGTAAATAGTATTCGATAGGACAATAGGCCTAAAATCCTTAGCAGCCACTGCTCCCTCCTTAGGGAGGAGGAACACAAAGAATCTGTTAAGTTTGTTGAAGCCCAAATTCCTTGTAACAAAATTAGTCATTATAGCCAAAAACATCTTCCTTTAGTAGTGACCAGAATTCCTTATAGAAAAAACTCGGGAAACTAGTCGATTTAGGGGAGCCCTGAACATTTAAGCCCCATACCACCCTCCTAATCTCATCCTTCGAAAAATCATCAATAAGGGAAGAAGATTGTCCATTTGTGATGGACTAAACATCATTGCCCATTCACCTCCACCTCCCCATACACCTTCTAGATGTGAATTCCTTGAAATAATTGGATAAGGCACGACCAATGTTATCCCTACTCTCAAATTCATTGTTACTGGCCACTACCCTATCTATATGGTTCCTTATTCGCATACTAGAAGTGTCCAAATGAAGGAAACATGTGTTCAATTCCCCCTCTTTAAGCCACTTTTGTCTCGGTTGCTATCTCCACTCGATCTCCTACTTTCTATCGTCTTCATGGATAGTGAATGGAAGTTTGGTCTTGGTCATCTATTTCTCCTTCGTAATGCTTCTATTGTCCTTAACGCGATCCAATCTTTGAATTTCAGCTAAGGCCTTAGTCCTTGTCTAGTTACGCTGCTCCCCTATTTGCTTCTTGTAGCTCTTTAGAAGGGAATGTAGCTTACAAAGTTTCATGACTTCTCAAATTTGAAATAGGTCCTAAATTATTTGTCCTCATTGGAATGCCACATCAAGGGAGTATGATCAGAAAAAAGGTCTTTCCATAGGTTTAATGTCAGCCAATGGGAAAATTTTTGCAAACTCCATGGTACACAGAAATCTATCAATTTTAGAATTCAATCCTGCTAAACTCCTCCAAGTGAATTTACAGGAGTCTAGAGGTAAATTTAACAATCCATGAAGAGTAATAAGATCAGCAAAAGCCTCTGAGCCCAGAACTCTCCTCCCATCCCCCGGTCTGTCATCAGCTAGCAAAGTAACATTGAAATCAATGATTCAGTGGGACAGAATGAACAATCTTATTTCAATAGAAAACCCTACACCTCTTTATATATAGAGAGAGGTGTTGGGTAAATTACATGAGATAAATAGACAAGAATATAAAATGAGATAATTAGAGTGCTCAACACTCTCCCTCAAGTTGGAGCATATATGTCTATTATGCTCAACTTGTTAGAACAAGCCTCGAACGTAGATCTGGCAAGAGGCTTGGTGAACATATTAGCTGTCTGGCTCTCTGAAGCAACAGAAGTGGTGAAGAGAAGTCCTCTCTAAATTAGATCTTTGGTGCAATGACAATCAATCTCTACATGTTTCATGCGCTTATGAAACATGAGTTTGTTTGCTATGCAGGTAGCTGGCCTATTGTCATACTTCATCTCTATGGGCTCCTCAATCTTGACATGCAAGTCAAGTAAAATAGACCTGATCCATACAAGCTCAACTACTGTTTGTGCCATTGTTTGGTACTTAGTCTCTGTACTCGAGCGAGACACAACACTCAGCTTTTTGCCCCTCCAAGTAATCAGATTACTAGCCACATAGGTGCAAAATATGGTTGTAGATTTCCTATCAGAAAGCTAGCTTGCATACTTCGCATCAGAGTAACCCACTATGGTCATAGATCTACCCTTTCTGAACAGTAGTCCACGTCCAGGTGCTCGTTTTAGGTACCTGAGCACCTGCATAGCAGCATTTCGGTGTTGCTTGGTCGGCTTGTCCATAAACTGACTAAGCTTGCTTACTTAAAGCGAGATGTCTGGACGTGTAATAGTAAAGTGGAGCATCTTCCCAATCAACTGTTTGTAGCCTCTACTCTCTATAGTCTGTCACTTAGAATCATAGAGATGCATCTTTGGATCCATGACTTAGATTCCAACATCCCAGTTTCCTGTAGTAGATCAAGAGCGTATTTCGTCTGGCTAAGAACAATACCGCTCTTTCGTCTTGCCACCTCTATACCCAGGAAATATCTCAGGGAGCTAAATCCTTCATAACAAATTTCTCTGCCAGCCTCTGCTTAACCTCAACTATCCTAGCTGCATTATCACCGGTGATAATTAGGTTATCTACACAGATAAGAAGAGCCATAATTCCCTTGTCTGGCTTTCTTACAAACAAGGAATGATCAGAAATAGATCGAATGAGTCCCATATCTTCAACAACCTCAAATAGCTTCTGAAACTAGGCTTGCGGACTCTGCTTAAGGCCATATATCTCCTTCTTTAGCTTGCATACACACTCCTCCTGAATCTCAAACCCCAGGGGCTACTGCATATATACCTCTTCTTGTAATTCACCATACAAGAAGGCATTCTTGACATCCAGCTGATATAGGGGCCAATCAAAATGGGCAGCAATAGAAATAAGAATCCGCACAGTAGGAAGTCAAACAACTGGGGAGAAAATGTCAAAGAAATTCACCCCATAAGTTTTGGGTGAATCCCTTTGTTACAAGTCGAGCCTTGTACCAAGAAATTGAACCGTTTGGGTTATACTTCACGGCAAAGACCCAATGGTAGCCAACTGTGCATGCACCAGGCAGTAACGGAGTAAGCTCTCATGTCTTTCGAGATTGGAGTGCGACCATCTCCTCCTTCATGGCCTGACGCCATTTCGGATTGAGCATAGTCTGCTGATAAGTAGTTGGTATCTGTGCAGAGGTGAGGGCATCTGTGATCAAGGCAAATGAGTGACTCATGCAATCAGACAAAACTGCATTTGCCACTTGGTAGTGCACACAACTCCTGGGTGCCTTCTGAATAGCAATTGGAAGATCCATATCATCAGAAGGAGACTTAGAATGGACTGATGGCTTAGATGGTGATGCTTTATCATTACTAGGAGGAGACTCAGGGATAATTGGTATAACACTTGTGGAATTATCACTTGACACACGATAGTCAGTAGTGTCAACACGTATTTGCTATGGGGAGGATGATGGTGCTGAAGAGAGGGGGGAGGGGGGTATGTTGCTGATATGTAACTGGCTTTCTAAAGGCCAATGAAGGATCTTTGAACCGACCCTGACTAGTGTATGTAATACCTGGTGATACAATCTGAGAAGCCGGAAAGTCACTAAACTGAATGGAAGGAATAGGCATAGGAGTCATCTTTGCCTCAGTCCTCAATTGTCTACCAGTGACTGAAAAGTATGGGATAACCTCATGAAATGTAACATTAGTACTAACATAGTGCCTCTTCTGTAGAGGGTCCTAGCATTTGTAACCTTTCTGGGTGTGATTGTATCCTATAAATACACACTTAACTGCCCTGGGTGTAAGTTTATCTGTATTTGGCCCGATGATGTGTACAAAGGCTACACAGTCAAAAGTCTGAGGGGGCAACTGAAATACTCTCGATCTGGATATAATACTTGCCATGTTACCCGCTCAGATAGAATAGGAATAGGCATTCTGTTAATCAAATAACATGCAGTAAGCATTGCATCTCCCTAGTATTGTGATGGAACATTGTGATGAGACTTGTAGAATGCTCTCATACTATAGTACAGAACTTAGGTGCATTATTAGTACGCACAATTCTTTTTCTTTCTTTTGATGACCCAGGACCATGGGTGCAATTCCATGGCAACCTGGGGGTGAGATACCTCCTGCAAACACCCTACCGGGTAAAGCAGAGCAAAGGCTGGAACCGGCGTCACATGCCTTGCCGAAGTCAGAAGTGGGACCAGCCCCATCCAAGCACACCCTGACGGGTCAGTACGCACAACTCTAACAGTAAAGGCAAATTGATTCTTTATTTTAATAATAAATTCTCAATTACAAATCCAACATTTGAGTTAGTATTTAACAAAAACAACTAGAATAAAAATAACCAAGATAATATGGAATAATCATCCACTATTAGTACCTATGTCTTAGTCGATTTGGAATTCGACTAGAGCCTTATACATCTAAATGCAATAAATCAAAAATTGACTCTGAAATGGTAGAACTGGCAGAATATGTAGATTTGTGGTGCTTTCCCATTTGGCATGCGTCACAGTGAATCTCGGTGGCTGGCAAAAGGTAAGGGATGATGCGATGAAGCCTGTCTAGCAATGAATGACTAAGGCGATTGTGCCATTATAAGGCAATCCCTGCAGTGAAACACATATCCTCCTGGCACTGTGTAACAACTAGTGTCTAAGACATGTGATACATACCCCTCCTCTTCATGTCTACCACTAATCATCCTTCCCGTGAGCTTATCCTGAAACATACAACCAATGTCATAAGAAATCACCCTGCAATTGTGATCCTTTGTAATTCTGCTAATAGACAACAAGCTCATTGGAAAATCAGGTACAAACATAACGTTAAGTAATTTCATATTTGGAGGTAACTGGCACCTCCCCCCTGACCATCAACTCTGGCATGCCTTCCATTGACTACCTGAACCGTCCTACCAGGACGTATAGACTGGAGTTGCTGGAAGCCAGTGTGATCACCACTTAAATGCTGTGATGCACCTGAATCTACCAGCCAAGTGGACCTGTTAGAAACAACAAAAACACATCCTGTACTTGAGGAGGTAATTGTAGCAGTATCTGAAGAGGATGACGGAATCTCCTGAGTGATATGAGCAAGCCTTTGAACAACAACATCATACTCGGCATGTGACACTGTGTCAGACCTTGTCTCAGATGCAGCAGCAACTTGATTGGCAACGGAGGGTCTCCTATGCTTAGGCCAGCAAGAGGACTTCATGTGACCAATCCTATTCTAGAATGTGCACGTGGGATGCGGTTTGCCTGTCTGTCCTCTTCCACAACCACCCCCACGGTTTGAGGATAAACCTCTCATGCCTCGACCTCCACTAATAGCAAGTGCAGAGGTCTGACTAATGACCTTAGGAGTAGGAGCAGTCATGCTAATCCAGCTCAGTCTGCTATAACTCTCCTCAAGTGACGGAAGCTCCGATAATGTCAAAATCCGAGAGTGTGCAAGATCATATTTTGGACCTAACTCGGAGAGAAAGTGAAGCATTGCTGTCTCCTTGCGGTACTTCAGATGAGTGCCACACGTGCACATCGGCTTGCACGCATTATACTTCTCTAGAAGTCCTTTCAGCATAGCATAGTACTGCGTCAAGGACTGTCCCCCCTATCTGAGGGAGAACATCTGATTGTAGATATGATAGATTTTACTAGAATTCTTCTTATGGGGGTATGTGTCATGAAGTGTATCTCACATCTCCTTAGCAGTTTTGTAATATATGATGCCATCTCCAATCTGCGGTGACACGACATTCATGATCCAAGCCTTCACCAAAACATTGTCCTTCCATGAGGCATACTTCCTAGTATTATTTTGAGGCTCTGGCTCTAGTAGTAGATGCTCCTTGTCATGACCCTCAATGGTCATCAGGAAAGTTTGAGACCAACAAGCATAGTTGGTCTCATCCAACTTCACAATCAGGACAAAGAACAGATTCTTATAGCTTCCGCTCTCCTAACTAGTCTTCGATGTCACCTCAGAAGATGAAGAGGAAGCCATGAAGCTCCAAGCACTAGGAAGTCGCTACAATCAGATATGAAATCCAATTTTCAGATCTGCAAAATCTTTTAGATCATGCAAATAAGTGATCTAACATGAAATCTGGGTCATCTCCTTCTTGGAAATCACGCTAGACATGCATAGTAACCCTCTAATAGTTGGAAGAAGTCTACCAGGGTCTGGAGGCACACCCTTAGAGGCCCCCAAAAGAGGGCTGCTCGCCTTCTCCTTGCTGTGTTGGGCTAACAAGCACCATCGGCGGCTCTACTGCTCGTCGATGGTTGATTCGCTGCCGCTACAGATTAGGGTCACTGACCCAACATTAGCGTTGCTGTCGCCCGATGCCCTGATGTGCTTATAGCATCGCCATAGGAGTAAAGAGTCTTCACAGTGCTGCCGCGGGTATCGTGGGGGCTTCTAGCGCCACTGCTTGTGGGTTCCCTTGCTGGCTGTGTGGTTGCTAGTGAGGGTCAGAAATGGTAGGCGACATGGAGAAGGTTTTAAGGTTTAGATGGATGGTGTAGATGGCTTGTTTTGGTGGGATACTCGAGCGCTGCTCTAGTATCATTGCTTTGATACTAAGTGGGATAGAATGAACAATCTTATTCCAATAGAAAACTTTACACCTCTTTATATATAAAGAGATGTGTTAGATAAATTATATGAGATAACCAGACAAGAATATAAAATGACTAAAAGGTCCTCAACAAAACATGAAGATAACTAGAGTGCTCAACAAAATCCGCTGCAATCAAATAACGGAAAGCCATGAAACCGAGTAGCCACTTCTACCAATTCCTCCCATCTCAGGTCCGATCACTATCATTTGATGGATCATACACAGATCATCTGGAAGTTATCATTACTAATTAAGAATATTGTCGTGGAATACATCAACATTTAGTTGTTATTTTAGCAGGAGCATTTTCTCCTGTTTCTTTAACTGCTCTTTCATTCCTTTCTTCTAGCATTTAGATGGGATGGGTATGTTACCCTGGCAGATGCGATATGGTTGACGTTTTAATCTTCAATATTGCAGCTAGCACTTCCTTCTGAGACTACAACTGGAGTCCGCTTTTTGCAACATTATATTGAATCCATTCTTGCTCTACAAGAAGCTAGTTGTAGACTAGCTCCAGGTCAGTACAATTTCTGCTCCATTAAAATCTTGCTGCATCTTGTTTCCCTCGGTGTCTACCCTCTGAAATTTCCAAGTAGCAGCTTCTCTATACTTCTCTGCTTTGGTTTAACCCCTGATAAGTGTGATGAAAGAAGCCACCATTGTGAATCTACTTTTATCAGGTTATCCAACCTTTCTTCAACTCAAAAAATACTGTAGATATCCCTGTACCCTTTTTGCAAGGAAAATGGTATTTGTGTACAATGAAAAGTGCCTTTTTTTTTTGAGTGAGTAAAAAGGATGATTACCCAAAGATTTATAACTAAAAATTGGAAGAGACTTACAGATGTGTGAGCCAAAACTCAGATAGACAAGAGGCCTCTCTTACAAGATTCATCACCCAACAATGCTCACCATGAAAAACCACACCATTGCATTGAAGCCAAATACACCAAAGAATTGTGAAAGCCTTTCTCTAGCCAATCATATCGACGCGCACGTGTCTTCTAAATGAAGACTAGAAATTATCAAATGAAGAGATCCACCATTTGCTGACCAAAGCACTGCCACACCTCTTGTAAAGGAGCATGTCATGAACAAATGCAACAAATCCTCCTTTGAATCAAAACATAACGGACAACTAACATTTGGATCATCTGACCACTTACTTTGAAAAATCTGTCACAATATTACACCTCCGAAGAAGCCAAATAAAGTGTCTAATTGTCTATGGAATCTTCAACCTCCACAGCATCGCACAATCCAAACTAATAATGAATGCTGCAGGTGGTGCAAAATCAATTTTTCTATATGCTCTGTCGACTAAAAATGTACCATCTTTCCAAACCAACCTAATTGACACACTGGAGAGAGGCTGCAAGTCTGGAATCAGAAACAAGTTCTGAAATTCAGTAAATGGGGCCTCTGAAAGACTAGGAGGTAAAATCAAATTCTAAGAATTCACCTGACTATCCTAAGCATACTCCACAGCCATGTCCTTATTGTTGGCGAATTGATAAAGCCTTGGAAAAAGGCTAACAAAAAGTCCGTTTCCTGTCCAATTACCTAAAATTGGTGCAAATTCAGTGGAGAAATCCTGCATAACTGGATAAGAGACCTCTAAAAAGCAGAATCACCACACTTCGTTATATCCCTCTCATGTATTTTCGTACATGAACCATAGGAAGCTTAAACCAATCTGACCTACATTGAATTCACATAAGAGAATAGCTTAACAACCCATTTAAGAAAAAGGGCCTTATTAAAAGCTTCAAGATGCCATACACCCAATCCTCCCTTCTTTTTAGGCCGACAAAGCTCCTTCCATGCCATCAATCGTAAAAACCTTACTTTGGAATCGAGTCCTTTCTAGAAAAACTGCCTCCGAACAATCTTCAACTTCTTTATAGCTTTTTTTTTGTGACCTGAAAATGAAAAAATTAAAAACCAGCATAGACAACACCGATTTAAGGAGTACAAGACTATTCCCTCTCGATAAGAGCTTCCCACTCCAAGATGTTAAATCTATTAGAGATGCGCTCCAAATGGATATCCCAATCCGAGGAAAGAAGTTGTTTCCCTCTTAAAGGAAGGCCCAGGCAGCTAATTGGGAGATGCACAATCGGCAAATCCAAAGGTACTAGCAATATTCTCTGCAACACTACCAACCACATTGAAAGGCACACAAGAGGACTTTATCCCATTAATTCTCAGCCCGGATGTCTCTACAAAAATCCTCACCAACAAAAACAAATGTTTATCCTTTGAGACCCTACCTTCAACAAAGAAATTAGTGCCATCTGCATACTATAGATGAGGTGTAAGAAGGGAACCATCCTCAGGTAGCGTGAATCCACTAAGGAGACCTCCTTTGCAAGCCTTAAAAGTCAAACTTGGCAAAGTATCAACCACAATATTAAAAAGAAGAGGAGCCAAAGGGTAGTCTTGGCTAACTCCTCGCCGTGGTTGTATCTAGGAACCATTAGGCTGACCATTCACCAACATCGAGAAGGAGGTAGTAATGCACCTTTCCATCATCTGCATCCACTTCTTAGGAAAACCTCTTCTCTTAAGGATTTTCCAAAGGTATGCCCAAGCAACTGAATTGTATGCCTTAGAAAAATTCACCTTCCATATAAAAGAGGACTTCCTCCTCCATAATGACAACATCTCATCAACCAAAACAAAGGACTCCTGCAAAGACCTGCTCTTAACAAAAGTAGACTGAACAGGGCTAATAATCTCTGGCAACACCACACATAATCTGTTTGCCAGCGCTTTAGTAACCACAAGATATACAACATTAGACAAAGCAATAGGCCTATATTCATCAGTTGACACTTCACCTTGGTGCTTCGGCAAAAGGAACAAGTAGAACCTGTTCAGCCTGTTAAAACCTCTATTCCTATAAAAAAACTCTCAGATCATGGCCATAAAATCAGGCTTAACGATCTCCCACAACTCTCTATAAAAGAGGACCTGTAACCCATCTGGACTCAGTGACCCTTTCACCTTCAAGCCATGTAATGCAACCAGAACCTCTTCCTTTGAGACCTCCTTGAGCAAATCCCTCTTCATCTCATCATGCACTACAGGCATATTCGAACATCCTAAATGCTGAACACCGCTAGGTTGTCGTCTAGTAAAAGACCACAAGTGGCCATGAATCACCTCACAAATCTATGCCCTCTGCTCCAGAATTGAGTCACTTATCGTCAAAGAGGTAATCATATTAGTCCTTCTAGTAATGGTCGATAGATGAAAGAATCGTGAATTGGAGTCACCTTCCTTGAGCCAAAGCTACCTCGACTTCTGTCTCCAGTCCATCTCCTTTAAGTCCTCCTGGACCACTATTTGCAATTTGCGACACTCTTGGCCGTCCTTAGCAGACAACGACTCAACCTCCTACTTCCTGTCAAGAGCACCAATAGGCTGTAAAGCATCTACTCTTTACTTCTCATGACGAGCCATGAAATCTCTCCTATACTTAATGAAAGTAGCCCAGATTCCCCAGATCTTGGACACCAGTGTATGGGAAGCTAATGTAGATGTAAGAATCTCAAGCCACTTCTCAGGAATGAAATCTTGGAAATCCAACTCCTTCAGCCAAGATTTTTGAAACTTGAAGTATGTCAAAAACAACAAACCCTCATTACTGCACCACAAGAGAGGAGTGTGCTTGGAGAAGGGTCTAGCTTTCACCCCTACATCTGCCCCTTGGAAGGTCTCAGCCAAAGCCACATTATAAACAAATCTATCAATTTTGGATGCTACACCTACACCATTCCTCCAAGTATACCATGTTCCAGATGTAGGAAAATCAAGTAGCTCTAGATCATCAACCAACCTTCGAAAATCTGCCACTGATCTATTGCACCTCCCATTCGGTCTATCATGAGAAGATAACGTGCCATTGAAATCACCACCTATCAAGCAAGATCTTCCATCTACCTCCTTTGACACTTGAACAATCTCTTCCGACATCTGCAATTTAGAAGAATCATCACATGGGCCATACACACGAGAAATACATAACGATAAACCATCTGACTTCCTCAGAAAGGAACCTATAATCTTATGCGAGCTCTAGTAGATCGCCATTCCACAACATCAGAATACCTCTTGATCTACCCACTACCTTTATCTCCAAATGATTTATGAATCGGTACTCATCGAGGCTCCTCTTTTACTGTGGACTCAACAAATCAAGATGTCTCCTGAAGTAGAACACAATCCACTCTCCACTCAGTTAGATACCTCCTCAAAATAGATCTCTGTGCCTCATCATGAAGGCCACGAACATTCCATGACAAAATTTTAACCATCAAAACCCATGCATCTCTCACCATTGTTGACCTTCTTGACGTTAATAACTTTAGCAACCCGAAGAGCAACATCCTTTGAGGACTTTCCACCTTTAGTCATTTCCTCACTCACTGCCTTCTTTTTTCGAATTAACTTCCTTTTATAATAAGAGTTAAAGAGGAGTGTGCACTACCTTAGTCGATCTTGAGGACCTACTACCTAAGGAAGTTGAGGAAAATGGTTTTTCTTAGTTACCAAGCTGTCCCTACACCTCTTTATATAGAGAGAGGTGAGGGAAAAGTTACAACATAAAACCAACAAAATAATAAAAATGACATAACATCCTTTACAATATAACGTAACTCAACACTCCTCAAGCTGGAGTATATATATTCACCATGCTCAGCTTGTTTCTATATTTCTCAAACTAAGGGTGAGGTAGCAGCTTGGTAAACATGTCAGCAGTTTGGTTTGTAGAGGTAAGATAGGCAGTACTAAGCATATCTTGCTGAATCAAACTTCTGGTGTAATGACAATCTACTTACACATGTTTCGTTCTCTCGTGGAACATGGGATTGTTTACAATGTATGTTACAGTCCGGTGGTCACAATGCATCTCCATTGGCTCCTGAATAGTAACATAAAGATATCATAACAAAGATCTGATCCATATCATCTCAGCTGCAGTATGTGCCATGGCTCGGTACTTGGACTCAGCACTAGAGCGTAAAGCTATACTTTGTTTCTTGCTCCTCCAGGTCACCAAGTTCCTAGCTACAAAAGTACAGAAGCTAGTGGTAGATCACCTGTCTCCAACATCTCCTGCATAATCTGCGTCTGAGTAGGCAACAACAGACATAAGAGCCTTCTTCTGAAATAGAATGCCTTTACCTAGACATCCCTTGATGTACCTCAACACTTGCATCACAACCTGCCAATGAACATCAGTAGGTTTGTCTAAGAACTGACTTAACTTACTGTAAGACTAATATCTGGCCTAGTGATGGTCAGATATGATAGCTTCTCCACCAGCTGTAGATATGCCTTCTTGTCCTTCAGCTTTACTGTATCATTAAAGAAATGAACTTTAGGATCTATAGGAATATTGGAATCCTTGGATCCTAGCATGCCTGTCTCCTGAAAAATATCAAGGGCATACTTTCTCTGTGACATAATTATTTCTTACTTGTGGCAATCTCAATGCCCAAAAAATATCTCAGCTTTCTAAGGTCTTTCATGACAAACTAGCGTGCCAAGTACTCCTTCACCTGAGAAATGCCATCTGCATCATTACCTGTGAGAATAAGGGCATCCACATACGCAACAAGTAGAGCTACTGTAGCACTACTAGTCTTCCTTACAAATAGTGAATGGTCAGACGAGGACCTCCGCATCTCAATAACAGATAACGCTTCAGACAGGCACTGAAACCAGGCTTGAGGGTTCTACTTATGACCATAAATGGCCTTACGAATCTTGCATACACACTCCCCTTCAACCTCAAAGCTAGGCGGTTGCTGCATATAGATCTCTTCCTGCAAATCTCCATATAAGAACACATTGACATCTAGCTGATGTAGATGCCATCCATAATGAGTTGCAATAGAAACAAGTATCTGAACAGTGGAGAGCCGTGCAATTGGGGAGAATGTGTCAAAGAAATCCACTCCATAGGTTTGGGTAAATCCTTTGGCCACAAGACATGCCTTATATCGAGAAATAGACCAATCTGGGTTGTATTTTAAGGCAAAGACCTGTTTGGCTCCAATAAGGTGTGCACTAGACGGTATAGGAGATAGCTCGCAGGTGCTTCTGTCAGTAAGAGCAGACATCTCTTCCATAGTTGCCTTCCAATGTGGATGTAGTAGAGCCTACTGGTATGAAGTAGGAATCTCAGCATTGGAAACTGCAGTAGTGAAAGCATAAAACTTCAAAACCCGGAGAATCAGTAGAAACAACACTCCCATCAACACGATAATGTGCACAAGATAGTGGAGCCTTCCTGATAGCAATGGGGATGTCCTTATCTGTGGGCATAGAAAGAGAACTTGAAGACACAACATTAGGAGGAGGATCGTCAGTAAAGTCAACACATACCTGAGTGGGGGAGGACGATGGTGGCTCAGGGGGATTGAAGAGGAGGGGGGGTGTGTCTTCTCTCTGTAAGTGATAGGAAGTTGATATGTAGTACTCTTAAAAGTCTTCTCATTAGGTGGTACAACTTTGAATGCGCCCACATTCTGCTCTGTAGTAGATACACTACTACTTTGAGAAAAATCCTCCATGGTTACAGGAGGTACAGGCATTGGCATAGTCATCTCAACCTCTTTCAATTGATGACCTAAGGTGGAAAAGTATGGAATAGACTCATGGAAAGTCACATTCGCACTAACATAGTGCCTCTGGTGTGTAGGGTTAAAATACTTATATACTTTCTGAGTTCGTGAATAACCAATAAATACGCACTTAACTGCCCTTGGAGCCAATTTGTCACAACCAGGCCCAAAGAGATGTACAAACACTACACAGCCAAACGTCTTTGGCGGCATAAGAAAAAAATCTGAATCAGGATATAGAATGTTCCATGAGATCTACTCATGAAACACAGAGGAAGGAAGCCTGTTAATGAGATAACAGGCAGTAAGAACCACATCTCTCCAGTAACTATGCAGAACACTATTCTGGATAAGCAAGGCTCTAGTTGTATCTAGAATATGACGGTGTTTTCTTTCAGTAATCTCATTCTGCTATGATTTGTGAGGGCACGATGTCTGCACGCACAATACCAAGTGATCCATATAAGTTAGTCAAATTCTAAAGCATTATCAGTTCTGATTTTCTTAATGCACACACCAAACGGAGTTTTAACAAACATCACAAACTGTTGAATAGTGGAACCAACCTTTGATTTATTCTGCATTAAAAATGTCCATGATAAACAGGAGAACAAATAATACTGATAACTCTGTCGATCTGCCACATGGCTAGGACCTCGGACATCACAATGCAATAAATCAAAGCAAGCAAAACTACTATACTGGATAGAGACTGGAAAACTAGCACAGTGATGCTTCCCTAGCTGACATTTATCACACTGAATTTTCATGGTAGGAGAAAGATGAGGGATGATCCGGCGTAGCTTGTGCAGCGAAGGATGGCCTGGTCATCTGTGCCACTGCAAGGCACTTCCCGCAGTAGTAGTCATCTGACAGGATGCAACAATAGGACTCTGAACCAGTCGGTACACATCCCTCTTCTCATGCCCACCACCAATCGTCCTCCCCGTCATGTGATCCTGAAACGTATATCCAATCGCATAAAAAATGACACGATAATTCAACTGTTTAGTAATAGTACTAACATATAACAGCTGGATTGCCATGTCAGGCACATAGTAATCATCAGAGAGATGCATGGAGGGAGTAACTGACACCTCTCCCTTACCACAGATGAGAGCATGCCTACCATCTGCAAGCTGCTTTGAGCGATCTTGTGGTGTCTTTTGCAAATTCCCAAAACACTAGGAATTTTCTACCAAATGATCTGAGGCACCTGAATCAATCAACCATGAGCTATTCATACTTGATGCGGATGCATAAGCTGTGTGCCTGAAGACTGAGATTGCTCATGGGTCAACTGTGCTAGACGATGTACAACTGCATCATAGTCTGCCTCTGCAGGGGTCATTGCCCTAGTAGAGACGGCTGGAGGTGTAGTCCAGAAACTTGGTTGGCAACTGTAGCCCGTCCAAGTTTGTTCCAGCACTTGACCTCAATGTGGCCAAGTCTCCCACAATAAGAAGAGGTAGGCTTGCCACGACCATCATCAGCATGCCCCCTGCCTTTGCCTCTGAACGCTCTTGTTCGTCTTCCATGAGTGCTCACAGGTTCATGAGCAGAGGTGTTATTAGTAACACCTTTTGTCATAGACTATATCTGCAACTTGCTATGTCTCATGTATATCTCCTCAATAGGTGGAAGGTCAGATAGTGTCAAAATATGTGAGCGTGCAGTGGAATAACTATCATTGGGCCCTGCCAAAAACATATGTGTGGAGAACTCCTTCCTCTGATCCCTACATGTGGCTGAGGTACGAATAGAGGCTTGCATGCATTGTATTTCTCCAAGAGTCCCTTCATGGTGCAATAGTACTACGAGAGACTCATGGATTCCTACTTCGAGTGACAGAGATCATTGTTGATTTGGAAGACCTGCGTGGAGTTGAGTTCATGAGAATAAGCGACTTTCAGGCCATCACACATCTCCTTGGCCGTCTTATAATACATGACTTCATCTCCAATGTGAGGTATAACATTGTTGAGTATCTAGGTCTTCACCATGGCATCATCTCTGTTCTAGGTTGCATATTTACCTATCTACTGCTCTGGTGGTGCTTCTATGAGAACATGCTGCATTTCATGTCCTTCCACAGTCACAAGGAATGTCTGAGACCACCAAGGGTAGTTGGTTTCATCAAGCTTCACAATAGGAGCAAAGAACGGGTTCTTGTAGGCTACACTGTCTCCAGTCTGTTCTGATGTAACTCCAGATTCTAATGATGATGAGGCTATAGTGACAATTACCCACAAACTCCTTTAAACACAGATCTGAAATTTGACAAAAATGGGGAACACACACCCCAAAATGTGCACCGATCGGGAAGTACACACCCCAAAAAGCTCTGCTCACATGCGGTCAATAATCAAAGGGGAATACACACCCTTAGACATGTATCAACTGGGGAATTCACACCCCAAAACAGTAAAGAAAATTCTGATTTGATTACACCATCAAAGAAGAATTTCCAAACTTCTTTCCGGAAGTTCCTTGCTCTAGAACTTCATCACCAACATGCGAAGGATCTTCCTAGAACCCGTTGCAAGGAAAATCAGGGTCTACAACCCTCTCCTTACTGCCGAAAGAGACCCAATAGCAAGAAGAGGGTGCCGGAGAAGAGCAAGAGGGTCGAGAAAGGCCCCCTTACTGCTGCTCCTATTGCTGCAGTTGGCTGCGGCGACGCCTGTGCCTGGGTGGCGGTGGTGCTGCTGCTGCTGTTGCTGGCGGCGGCGGCGGTGGTGCTGCTGGCTGGCCCTGTTGCTGGTGGCAGCGATAGTGGTGGGGCTTGAACGTAGGGTTAGGGTTTTGGAGGTGGAGTCCCCAACTTGGCTCTGATACCAAGATGAAAAAAATGATTTTTCTTAATTACCAAGTCGTCTCTATACTTATTTATATAGAGAGAGGTGAGGGAAAAGTTACAACATAAATCTAATAAAATAATAAAAAAGATATAACGTCCCTTACAATACAACGTAACTCACGAATGCATGAGGATATCCTTTCCATTTTGCCCCTGGTCCTCATCACCCTTGGGCCATTGTGTGGTGCAGCATCAGCCACAATACCAGAGGCAGCATCGGATGCTACTTGCTGCTGCTGTTGTGCTGAAACTGCATCCTTCTCTCAGCCAACGAACTCCATCAAATTCGGCTATAAGCGTTGGACTGGTTGCATTTGCTGTTACTGATCCGTATCCCCAAAAATCAACCCAAAGAGCATAGGTCTACAATCAACCTGCACACAAGGAAAAACTGAACCAGGCCCTGAACCAGAAAAAATAAAATCCGGTCCAACTGGACCACACGAGGAAAAGAACTGGTAACTGGATTCGCCACGCCTGGATCCATTTAAGGATCTGGTCGCCACCTGTTTAGCACTGGAATTGAATCGTGCAATGGCACTTGTTTGGCCACCTGTTCAGCACTGGTCTTGGAATTTTTTGAGGATCCAGTGCCCATAAAAATTGGAGGTGGCTGTGGGCAGTTTTCCAAATTTTGAAAGCTCCCAACCACCAAATCAGGAGACAAATTAGGTGCACCAATTGGCCCTGGATTCAAATTTTGAATTTGAATTTTGTGCTTTTCCACAGAGTGCCAAACCACCTTCAATCTTCTCTTCACCAAAGCTAAAGCCTCTGGTCTGCCAGCAGCCACCATAGCTGCGTAGGAAAGGTGCTTGGAATCCTCATCATCAGCAATCACCTTAGAGAAAATAACCCAAGAGCAGCTTCCATGACCCAGAACAATCCTTTTTGGAGCCGATCGACCCACAAGTAGTTCACCTTCAACCAAAATAGATGATACATCTCCTTCCACAAGGACAATGCCTTCACATCTTCGAACTTGAGCAAACGAAGCGTAGATCACCTCTACCACCTCAATCGTTCTCAATCAGAGAGGAATTCCAATGATTCGAATACGAAAAAGAGGCCGTAAAGGCAGCCCTTCACTGATCGCACCCTCATACAACCCCAGGAGCCTCCACCAGATGCATACATTCCCCACATGCGACTCTCCAAACTTCAATCGTGCAACATCAGACTCCAACAGCCCAAAAGAAATCACCTTTTTCTTCGACAATAAAGCCACTTTCCAATCATTTGATGCTAAACCCTTTACAGATAACAAAGAACATAACTTGAAACCTTTGCAATGCCATTAATAAAATCACCTACCAAAGAGAACCACAACAAGGAATTGATTTCCTCCACCAACAGAGACCACGATGCATCCAGATCCAAAGGAGGATCATAGGGTGGTGGTGGAGGACAATCCATTACCTTCACCCTCTTTGGCACTGACCTTCTCTTTGGGCACATGCTCCTACAATGTCCACATCCTCTACAAAGAAGACACACAATAGGATCTCTACAATCTCGAGCGAAGTGACTTCTCTCGCGACATTTGTAGCAAACAAGATCATGAGAGTGATGGGGGTCAAACACTCCTCCCCTCCTTCCTCCACTCTCTTTCGACTCTCATTTCTTACGACTCTAGGGTGGTCAAACTCTACAATGAAAAGTGTTGTCCACGTAAGGGGAGTAAGTTCTCTAGGTTGAATTTCTAGGTATTTGTTCAATTCAAGGTTGTAGAAATCAACGGTCAATATTTAGTCGATAAGGTACGTGGGTGATTAATCGATTAGTATTTTTTTAATATTTAAAGAATGAAATATAATTGTATATATTATTCTACATATTAATTATACACATATAAATTGAAATATGTACATATATATTAGTATTTTTTTTGATATGCAAATTCTCTCAATGTAGCTTCTAACAAATAACTATAAGTATTAGAACACATAAGCAAAACAAATAAGCTAAGATTGGTGGATCATAAATCTAAAGAAGACAAGTTTTTAGTTCCAAATACCAAACAAAGTAAAAAATAGATAACATGTGTCCACAAATGAAACACGACCAATCATAAAAATGAAGCATGATCTTAGAACCTATTAAACTAAAACATGAAGAGAAATTAATAGGTAATTAGAACCATAATCAATAATATGGTTAAGGCACTATAAACAACTATCCTACAAATTAGCATCATAATCAACATACAAATGACTAAATTAGAACTAAAATTAAGTCAAGCAACTATTTCACAGTTGAGATCATAATAGGGCAAAAAGACTAGAAGAACATGTTACGTGAATATATGCAACTCACAAACTAATCACAAATGAAAGTCTAAATCAAAAAATTAGAAACATATGCAACTCACAGATAAAAATCTAAACCACAAAATCAGTAACATATGTAACTCACAAGTAGTGTTCAAAATACCGACGGCGTCATGTTGTTGATATGGCCAATTTTGTGCAAAGGGCATATCGACATGGAAGAGTTGCCGATATGCAGGTGTATCGCTGGCATATCACCAGTATATTGCCTGTGCTGATGCTAGTGCCAACGCCTGCTGGTAGCTGTTGCTGCTGCTCTTAAGGAATCAAACATCTGTACTGTGGGGAAGCTTCGGGCCCCCCCCCCCCCCCCCCCCCCCCCCCCCCAAATGGATTGAAAATTGGATTTTTTTTTTACACTTAGCTCAAATAAGATTCAATTAAATGTAGATGATCTTTTATTGAAGTGAGTGTCTTGTGGGACCTAGTGATGGGGAAGAAGATTGGGAATAATCTGGAGTTTGATGGCCTCTAAAAGTACCTGGGAAAGGTTGCTTGAGCACTTCAGATGGTTTTGCAACTGTGGGCATGGAATAAATTTGGCATGGGACTTGTTCAACTATGGCATCAAGGCTTTGGTCACTTGCATGTTTATTAATTGAAGAGATTATTTCCCGATTTTTTTTCACATTGTCTTTGTAAACTTTCAAAAAGTCATTGTGCTTCTTTTCATGAATTTTGAAGTAAAAGTTCCCATGTATTTGCCTTGATACATTCTAACATGTGCAGTTCCCATGCCTTGAAGTAAAAGTTCCCATGTCTTGGTTGTTCGTACTCTAGCTTGATAGTTTCCAGTGTTTGTAAATGGTTGAGTCCCAAGATTAGACAGTGGACTTGAAAAGCCACCTACAGGTGTTTTGTGAGATCTATTGATGACTATTTAAGGTGCACTTTTATATATTTGATCAAGCGCCATTTCGAGATACCACATGTTGTGCAAGCCATCATTAACATAGTTGAAGCTTAGTGTGAATCCATGGTAAAGGTTTTCTACTCTAAAAGTGCTGTGGAATGGTTGGATGTAAGCATTGTTCAATTCTTTGAATCTAACAGGATTCTCCATGAGACATCATGCAATTATACATTGCATGAAAACAAGGTGGTGGAGAGAAAGAACCACCATCTTCTAGAGACTGCACATGCCTTGTTATTTCAGCAAAATGTTCCCAAATATTTCTAGTGGGAGGCAGTTTGACCACTGCCTACTTGCTCAACGGAATTTTAGAGGCTGTTCGGATGTTTCTATGGTGTGACGACTTTTTCTCCAAAAAAGGCTTTTTTTTGTCAAATGTTGTGATTGGGGAAGGCAACCCTACAAACCTGAGATTGGGGAAAAATGGCTTGAGGTCGCTTTTTTGAAAAGCTCCTGATGTTATTCATTTCTCAAACATTGCAATCAAGGATTAAATGTAAAAAAATGTGTTTGGCTGCACACTTAAAGAAAAACCATGATGACCCCCAAACACAGTAATTTGCTGCATTCAAATGGTCCTTTACTAGAATTATGGGAGGAAACACACCCATTTTTGCATTAGCACCTGAGAAGACACCATTTACTTTATTTCCCCAAGTGTTTGGTTGTCTATGCGTTGTTCACATGTTAAAACCTCGTACTAATCCACTTAGAAAAGATACAAGTTCTTAGATCTTGTTACAAGGAAACAATATGTTACTAGAGATGTGACTTTTCATGAATTGTAAGCCTATTTTATCCCCAAAGTTCCTCTTTAGGGGGAGAAGTTTGAATAGCGCGAAGTGGATTGTGGCGTGTTGAGGGAGGTTAATCCAAAGCAATTTGTTCCTTACATAGGGGAAACTGTGAAACAAGGGGAGAATGGAGATGTGACGGAGAAGATAGCTATACTTTAGTCCATGAAAAGAGAGACCCGAAAATCTAATTATCAATCTCTTAGGCTCTTCTAATTCCAATCCAATCCCTCTACTTCCCATGAACCACGTCAAGAATGTGCAAAAGAAGGCCTGAATACTAAATTCTCTTAATCTAATGTTGATGTTATAGATACTGGTAATGTTGAAAGTGGCGAAGTCGTTACCTCTGATGAAGATTGCCCTATTGCACTTAGGAAATAGTTTGTTAGTGTAGAAGGCATCCCATTAAAAGATATGCTATAGGATGCATTAGCACAACTTGATCTAAAATGGAAATAGGCTATGCAAGGAGAAACGAAAGCTCTTTTGAAGAATTTGACATGTGATGCGATGGATATTCCAAAGGATGTAAATATCATCGGGTCCAAGCAGTGTACATCATCACGTACAAGGTTGATGAAATAATGGATAGATATAAGGCTAGTTTAGTTCAAAAGGCTCTACTCAAAAGTACTCGATAGATTATTTGGAGACCTTTACGCTAGTTGCAAAAATGAATTCTGTCATTATCATTTTCTCCCTTGTATACTTTTCGTGGAAAATATATTGCTTCAACCTAAAAGAATACTTTTTAAATGGAAATCTAGAATGTACGTGTAGATGCCACTTGGTTATGAAGAGAAAGGAAAATGCTAGAAGTTTAGGAAGCCTTGGAGGAAATCAAACAATCTCCTCGGGCATGGTTTGGAAGATTGAGAGTTGCTAATGATGGTCATACCTTGTGTGTTACATGGAGTAATAAGTAACCCTCGTGGGCCTCGTACTAGTTTACATTGATGATATTTTCATTGTTGAAGATGATGAGGGTGAAAATAACAAACGCAAGGTAGAACTTACAATTGAATTTGAAATCAAGGATTTGGAAAAGCTTAGTACTTTTGCTTGAGATTGAAATAGCAAAATCCAACGTTGAACTTATGACGTGAGCATAAATATGTTCTTGACTTGTTGAAGGATATAGGGAAACTGGGACACAAATCATTGGAAGCACCCATTGAAGCCAATCATAGCTTGAGTATTGAAGAGGGAGCTATGTTGGATGGTGACTAGAAGAATAGATATCAAAGAGTAGTGGGAAAGCTTGTAAGTAGGGTATCGAATAGTCAGACCATGGCTCATAGGTTCATGTGTGTATATGCTAATATTCACCTAGTCTAGGGTATCAAATATATATTTTTTTTGAAAAGTGAAAGGGTAGTTATCCAATTGATACTTACCCAGGTAATTTCATTAAAAAAGTGGCGCTAGACCATATCAAAAGTTACAACTCCAAAGAGTTAACAATGATAAAACAGACTCCATAAAATTCTCTATATAAGGACGTTGACACCTAAAGACCACCGCATTTCTTCCGAGCCAAATGCTCCATAATACAGCAAGGGGTTGCACCCTCTCTTTCTTCGTTCGGAAAATACTGTGCCCTCTAGTTATGCTGCCACATTTGTAGGATCTCCAAAAGTCATTAAAAGATTCTTGCGACCACCATCCATCATTGAAATGCCTCTAGTACTGTGCTACCACAGGGCACGTGAAAAAGAGATGCTCTACATCCTCCTCATCGCGAAGGCAAAGACTGCACGTCATATCTGCCCCCTAGGCCCACTTGGCTCTCCATGCCTTCATCAAGATCCTACCTCTCCTAAGCAGCCAAGCAAAGATCTTTACCTTCAGTGGGCATGTAGCCTCCCAAACTAGCCTGCAATCTCTGCTAAGATCAATATCCTCCATTACAACATTCCAACCTAGCCTCCTGCACGCACTACGAATCGAGAAGTCCCTTTCCTCCCACCCAAAGGCATCCTCCCCTTCCTCTGGTTGAAAGCCCTCCAACTCCTGTAGTAGCTCCTGTAGCTCCTCTATCCTCTGGTTCGAAAGGTGCCGCACTAAGTTGGGGCACCAACAACCATCCCAGGCATTTACAACCCGGACACCTCTGTCAGTTGCCAATGCCACAAGTCTGGGAAATTAATCACATAGCTTCCCTATCCTATCCAATCATCTGTCCAGAATCTGAAGCGTTTTCCCTCACCAAGAATCAACGTGAAGAAATGTAGACCTTGGGTGCCACTGGAGATAACCCCCTAACAAAATGCGACGCGTCCCACAAAGGAGAAGCCACCAGACCCTAAAACAGAGTGTCCCCATAACACGAGCAGAGGATCTTCCCTACCAAACCAACCTTCCCCCAAGTAGTCTTGCAAACCATTGGGTCAATAGGTTGATGTTCATTCTTCCCACCTCTCTCACACGCAGACCTCCCTCCTTTAGGGGCCTATACACCTCCTCCCACGCCACCAGCTTAACCCCACTCCCATTCGCCCCATAATTCGTCCAGAAAAAACTCCTTACGAGGCTTAGAATTTCAAGACAGCTGCAAAGTAAGAAGGCATGGGTGCTAACATCGCTTTCAAAAGCACCAGTCTTCCCCTTCTGGACAAGAGCTTCGATGCCCACCCTACTAGCCACCCCTTAATCCTCTCAACTAGGGGAGCCCAATCCTGTGCAGAAATCCTTCTGTCCATCAGTGGCAACCCCAAATAGGAGATAGGTAGGACTCCTCTGTTTATTCCCAAGGTAACAGTGCAACCACTGATCTCCTCCTCTAGCAAGCCAAACGGAATGAACATTGACTTCATGTAGTTTATTTGAAGTCCCGATGCCTCCCTGAAAAGCTCCAGTAACACCTTGATCCTTCTTGCCTCTACCTTTGCCCCTTTAATGAAAAAGAATGCCATTTGTGTACTGAAGAATAGGGACCATGGACCCACCAACCAACAGGAACCCCCTAGTCATACCCCTCTCAGAGGCCCTAAGAAGATCTCGCCAGCACATCGACAGCCAAAACAAAGAGCATAGGCTCCATGGGGCATCCCTGCCATACCCCCCTCGGTTGTATCCAGTTGCCTGTCGTGTTCCTATTGATGAGAATCGAGAAGGAAGATGTCGTAATACACATCTTCATCCATTGAATCCAGTTCGGCGGGAACCCCCTCTTCAGCATGGAGGCCCACAAGAAGGATTAGTGAACTGAGTTGTACACCTTTATAAAATCCACCTTCCATATGAACACCCTCCTCTCCCTCCTCCACAAAGCCAGCATCTTCGTGGCTGCCACATATCCATTAAGGATGTTCCTTCCTAGCACAAAAGCTGTCTGCACTTGAGATACCACCTCGCCAATCACCTTCTTTAACCTGTTCGCTAGGACCTTTGCCACGATCAAATAAATTGCATTTGACAAGGCAATAGGCCTGAAATCATCGATGGCTTTTGCACCTTCCTTCTTGGGTAGCAGGAACACAAAGAATTTGTTCAACTTATTAAAGCCATGGTTCCCCTCCTTGGAACTCCTCCATTACATCCATGACTTCCCCCTCAAGTCGTGTCCATAACTCTTTGTAGAAGTACACAAGAAAGTCATTGGGACTCGGGCAACCCTTCGCATTCGGGCCTTAGACCACTTTTCTCACCTCATCCTCCGTGAAAGATGTAATCAGCCCCTCAACTTGCTCAGCAGTAATGGAAGGGACATTCGACCCCCTCCATCTCCAATCACCGGATCTCTTCTTCCCTATAAACTCTCTAAAGAAGTTTGTTGCCGGTTTGCCAACCGCCTCTTTCCCTACAAACTTTGTGCCACCCACCAGGAGCCTGTCTATCTAGTTTCTCTGCTGCTTGCCTGATGCCATCACGTGAAAATATCTAGTATTGGAGTCCCCTTCCTTTATCCATTTATGTCTAGATCTCATCCTCCACTCCACCTCGGCCTTCCGATCCTCCTTTTGGATGGTCTTCATGTGCCCCGACATGGCCTCCCTCTCCTCTGACGTCAGCAGGGCCAAGTCCACCCTATCCAACCTGTCGACCTCTCTTAGAGCCTCATCCTTCTTCCTGTTCCGCTCCTCCACCTACTTTTTGTACTCCCTAAGAAAGGTCCTAAGCTCCTGAGTCTTCTCCAGTCTCGCTGCTACCGATCCCTTCGGCTACAGTGAACGTCATTTGTCTTCTACCTTTCTCCTGAACCCCCCTCTAATAGCCAAGTTCAATCAAATTTGAAATACGTGCCACATTTGGTGGCCTCATTGGATCCCTACATTAAAGGTGTGTGATTTGAAAACGATCTCTCCAAAGGCTGGACTCTTGCCAGGGGGAACACCTCTGCGAGCTCTATCGAGGAGAAAAATCTATCTAGTCTAGACATCCGCCCTCCAGAACTCCTCCAAGTGTATGCACAGGACAATGGGGGTAGGTCAATCAGTTCGTGCATGGCAACAAACGTCGAAAAGTCCTCAGAACCACTGTCCCGTTCGCTTCTTCCTCCTAGCTTATCATTAGTCGTCAGAGTAACATTGAAATCTCCGCCATTGAACCAAGGATAACCCTGGAATCTAACGACAATCTGACTGAGATCCTCCCAAAAAACTTCCTGTTGTCGTCATTGCATGATCCATAGACTGTAGATAACACCGTGGTGAAGCCATCACTGTGCCTCTTGAGCTGGATGGAAACAACGCTCGTCCCAACTATGGAATCCTTCAAAGAGAATACATCCCCCTTTCATGTGACGATGATACCCCTGGACCTACCTGCTGCATCAAGGGCCATGAATTCCTCAAGGGAACCCCCTTCAACCTCCCTCCACCTCCTAGCGTCACACTGCTGCAATGTTGTTTCCTGAGGCATCACAACATCCGACCCCTACTTCTGCAGATACGATCTCAATGACATTTGTCTACATGGATCATTGAGACCCCTAACGTTCCACGTTAGAACTTTCATCATTGGGTAGAACCACGTGCACCTCCACCTGCTCAATCGAAGTCTGCAACAGTCGCCACCTCATCAACCTCTGTGTGACTAAAGCCACCACTCTATCTCCCCCCCTCTCCGTCTCCCCAAGCAGCCCTACGCAGCCCCTCCTCAGCCTCATTCTCCCTATTCTGCCCCATTGTGGCTTCATCAGCTGTAGAGTCCCCCACCTCCAAGCTCGTCATTCCCTCTTCATCCGTATGTACGTGCTGCTGCCTAACACTATAATACACCATCGAGGATGTCGTGGCCTTCTCGGATGAGGTTGTACGGGTAGAAGCCGAAGAGGCGGCTGAGGCGCCACCTCTCGTGGTTGCTTGAAGCCTTCGCATTCGCCGGAGGTGGAAACGTCCCACTTTGCCAGTGCTCTTCCCCTCATCCGGCGAATGTCGTTTCTCTGCCACGGCAAAGGCTTGCAGCTCCATCTCCTCGCTTGCACCCTCGTTAGATGACCGTTGATGCACACTATGCCTCATCACAGACCTGCAGGGGGAAGGGTTTTCTTTGGGTGAGCAAGGGGATGGATCTCCCCACTGGAGTGGATCTGGATCCGCACCCATCGAAGCCTACGCGTAGGGATCCATCGCCTCATTAGAATGGTCACGCTCGTGTGTGAAACCCTCTCCAAAATCCTTGTAAGTTTGAAAGTTGTGCCCTCCCTCTAGTTCAGCACCCCCTCAACGTCGCGCGACTCCTCGTTCCTCATCACACAATCAACAGGAACACCAACCGTTTCACCGTGATTCGCACCATTGGCAGCGCGACGACCCTTCACCTTCTAAACGAGGCATTCACGCCTCTATTTCCTCACCGTCGCGCTGCCTCCGCCGTTAGCTACCGCTAGTGCGTCGTGGCCAAAAGGCCCTTGCGGAGGTCCAACAAGGACCTCCTTGAACGACCTTAAATCCGTCCTTGCAACACGGATCTTGATGACCCAAGCGAAGCGTCCTAGGCACAACACCACCTTTGGGGGAGCCTCTACCCCAGGGATCATCTCCAGCACCGCTTTCAAGGTCTCCTTGTCCCCTTCCTACACACCCAGAGAAGAACAACCCCTTAGGGTGGAGAAAGACGACACGGTCGCCTCCCCCGTCTCTTTGGTGCGTAGCTAGATAGGAATCCCCTCCAACTTAAGTTGCACCTCTGCCTTCAAGGGAGGTTGCTCCATCAGGGCCCCATCATGTCTCATCAGCCGCCGCCACCACACCAAGATTCCTTCAATCGTGGTCGTGTCGCAGACCAGTCCATGGGCCTCCTTTTGCCCTAGCTTGATGAGTAGACACTTCGACAATGAGAGCAAGGCTGCCTTTGCTCTCAAAGATGAGGTGAAGACCCTTACAAGCGACCACTCCAACGTCCCCTCCACAGCATCCCCAACCACGACCCCTTCTAACTCCCTCTTGATGTGTTGAATCTGCGAAGGCCAAGGGATTTCCGCCTCTTATGATCGGGGCAATTGGAGGTGGTGGAGGAAGATTCTCCACCGTTCCCTTCTCCCTCTCCCCGCGACGTGTCGTGCAATCGGCCCTGTGGTGTCCCAAGCATTTGCACTTGAGGCAGCGGAAGTGGTCCTGACACTCCACCGTAATGTGACCAGACCCTAAGCATCTGAAGCACCTCAACGAAGGATCCTTCTTCCTCGTCCACCTCCTCTCGATCGTTCTCCATCCACTGCCCTCTCCCTCGCTCGCCCTTCCTCTCCCCATTTGGAGTGAAGCTAGCCTACCTGAAGAAAGTGCAGGAAAGGGAATTCTCTACATCAAAGGTAATGGGTTAAAGATTGAAGCTCTCACAGATGTAGATTGGCTTGGCTTCGTTGATAGACGGTATATCTGAGTTTTGCATGTATTTAGGTGGAAATCTTTTAATTAGTTGATAAATGAAAATAAGAGGAATAATAATAAACAAGACTATTAAGCATGACAAAAATAATGCCTGGGTTTGCATGGAAACCCCACTCACAAAGAGCGGGGAGAAAACCAAGGGAGAAGGCTCCTATAGGGCGAGTATTTGCATTACTCTTCTCAAAGAATAAGTGGAGAGTACATTGCCTATTTATAGGCTACCACGCACTCCAACTTGCCACATTTCACTATGTGGCACTAAATCCCAACTACACATTATCTCAACACTCCTCAAGCTGGAGCATTGAATGCTCAACTTGTTCATAGAAATCCCAACTCTACAGCAGAACATAACACTCTCAATTGGTGCAACTGAATCAAGGCTCTCCGTAGGCAAATGACGTCAGTTGCATTCTCATTCTTACTTGTAGGTGAGTATGCTGACGACGACACATCAGCGAGGTTGAGGCTTGACGACGAACTGCTGTAGTCGGTTCAAACATGGGCCTCTCCTCTGGAGATCTTGATTGGTGCTGGTGGATCCCTATTCAGTATCCCTGTCATGGGCCTTCCTCTGAAGACCTCGAAACTGGATTTCCCCTCTGAAGTCCACGAAACTGGATTTCCCACATAAAAACTTGACATGGGCCCTTCCTCTAAGGTCCTGAAAGCTGTATTATCCTTTGAAGACCTCAAAACTCTGGACTTCCTAGATTTGTGGTTTCTCGTGTGATGTCCTCGAATAAAGAGACTCCCAAATAGGGGATGACTATAATAGGATCCACAATCACCCTTTCTCTCATACTCAATGGGAGAAGAAAATAACATGGAGAAGACAAAAAAGAAAAGAGCTTCTCTCCCTCTTCTTTTAAAATTCATGATTTTTTAAAATCAATTTTACTTTCATTTTATTTTCATTTTATTTTCAATATATATTTTTTGATTTTTTCCTCTTCTTTTTTTTCCTCTCTTTTTTATTTTTCCTTCGTCTTTTTTTCGATATCTTGCTCTCTTCTTTACTCCAACTGACTTTAAAAGGGAAATAAGGGTCAACACCTTCTTCGTTGCTCTGTGCCTCCTTGCAAGATTGTTGTCGCGATTTCTGCCTACACTAGCTCGACTTCATGTCCTTGCGATCATGCGAGATCCTTGCCATGATCGTCGCTGCGATAGAGATCGCATCGATCTCACCTACGTCATCTTTGCTATGGACGTAAAGATCTCTTAATCTTGTGAGGGTCACGATCACTGCCATTAGCGGAGGTCTCAGTGCTGCCTTCTTTGCTGGAGATCCTTGTCCATGCACCACCTCGATTTCATCCTACGATCTCATGCAAGATCATCGTAGGAGATCTCTTTATCGCCATTGCCATTGATGCCTGCGTTGCTGCTCTGCCGAGTGCGTTACCACGACGAGCTTGAGGTCGTGCTTCACCCTCAGCCTCATTTTCCTCCAAGACAGGTCCTCATGGAGTCGCTACACTCGCCATTGCCATCGCCATTGCCATTGCTCCTTGGTAGAGCAATGGTAGCGCAGAGAAGACATCTGACGCCGCTTCGCACGGTCTGTGTAGCCCACCGCCATCTCTGTACAATGCCACCGATACCCAGTGGCGCTGCATCGTCTGCTCGGGCGATCTGTGAGCGCCATCGTCTTCATCGCCATCTTTTCTACTCGCACGACTGCATTCAATGATTGCTCCTTCGTGCTGCTACGACCACGGCGGCACACCGGTTGTTGCTGTAGCGATTTTTGCTGCTTTGTTGTCGCCATATCTGCTATGCTCCTTTCATCACCTCTTCGTAGAGGCGTAGCCATCTTTCAACGCAATGGTGCAGCCAAAGGACTGCTTGAACATTGCATGCAGCCATGCAACCATCATGTACTGCATCGCCTTAGTCAAGAACTAGTCAAGTTCTATCAACTAACTTGGAATCAAGATATCGAAAGCAAAATGATAAACAAGATAATCTTATGAATGACAAATAACCTAAGAATCGACTTGCTTAGATATTAAGTTGATAAATGAAAATAAGCGGAATAATAATTAACAAGAATATCAAGCATGGCAAAAATAACGCTTCAGTTTATGTGAAAACCCTACTCATGAAGAGCAGGGAGAAAATCATTGGAGAAGGCCCCTATAGGGTGAGTATCTATATTACTTTTCTCAAAGAATAAGTGGGGGGTACACTGCCTATTTATAGGCCACCTCACACTCCAACTCTCTACATTTCACGATGTGGGACTAAATCCCAACTACACATTCTCTCAACATAATTTGGAGAAGCAAGTAGCAAGCCATGGTTGCCAGATCTAGTGTGGAGCCTGAGTACAAAGCAGTTGCATTGAGTGTTATTGTAATGTTGTCGGTCATTCTTTTGTCTGGCATTTGCAATGCAATTGAAGGCTCGCATGATGGTTTACTTTGAAAACAAGCTGGTCATCAATCTTATGGACAATCATGTGCTTCATGATTGAACCAAGCATGTTGAGTTGGACGTATACTATTAAAGAAAAGATTGATGCATGGTTGCCATGCCTTTCATATGTGAAGATTGGTGATTAAGTTGTAGGTATCTTCACTAAAGGGTGTTAAGTATCTTGCTTTGGAGAATTCATTAAACCAAGTTGCTTTGGAGTGTTGACTTATGGTATTTAACTAATTTTCTAGGTCTTGGAGATGGTTTTGTTTATTTGGAGTTTATAAATTTTAACATCTCCTACTATCTTTTAGTAGTGCAAAAAGAAACACAACCTTGGCCAACAGTGAGATTCGTTACCGTAGTTTTTCCCTTTTGTAGGGAGTAGGTTTTCCATATAAATCCTATGTGTGATTGTTTTCTCGCTTTTTCTTGTTTTTGCAAGATCATTATGAGACCCTTGAGGACTTGTTACCTTGCTTGGTCCCCATATATCAACTTTAGCTAGCTGGAAAGAAATATTACTACTTGGATTTGACTTGACGGAATGGACAACTATAGGTCTTTTGACATGCCTCGTAGTTGAAAATAATTGAAAATTAATTCTAGAAATAACATAAAAGTGATGGCTGACCAAAATGAAGATTTAATTGTTAAGGACTAGAATACCTGGATGGAAGATTTGCAGATTACCTTAAAATGGAAAATTAGTGCTAATGCCAGACATTTCCTTATAACCATAGTTGTGGAGCTTTTTTTTTTTGCAAAAGAAAAGGAAGATTACCAGCACTCGGTAATCATCTAGAGTATCATTCATTCATAAAAAGGAACTGGCTTATAGATTATTGTGCCACAACTTAGGGAGATAACACGACTCCCTCACAATATTCTCAACCCACGCTAGCTCCCTCTTGAAAATAGAACCATTACATTGAAGCCAAATGGACCACAGTGCCACCACAGCTTTTACCCAGCTCGTAGTATCCACATGGACTATTGAACGGAAGGAATCCCACTACGCAGAACAGGTAGGTAACCACACAGCGAATGTCATACCTCCTTTAAACCTTTAAAGACAACTGACACTCAAAGAGTAGATGATCCAGGTTCTTCCTTGCAGCCCCACAAAAAAATGCAATCCAGATCGCTGGTATCTACCCATTTAGAGTGGAAATCCTTCGTCATCAACTTTTCTCATCTAAAAAGGTGTAAAAAATTTTAATCTTCAAAGGGATAGGCAACTTCCAAATCAACGAGTAGTCTTCTCAGGTCAAATGTGGTGGCCTCAACTCCAAAGTAGTTTTCTTATAAGCTCGAGCCACAGAGAACCTTCCATCCTTCCACGTAGACTCATCCACCGGATCCTTCCCAACAGGATGCGTCAGATATTCCTAGCTGTAGAATAGGAGACCAAAAGTAGGAGATACTGTCCCAAACATAAAAAACGGGAGCATCCTTATTGTGGGCCAAACCAAAGGCGTGGAAACAAAAGTTGCAAAGCTCTGCTCCTCGTCCAATCATCTAGCAGTGGAAAGAACACCCTCCACCAAGCCTCGGCCCAAAGAATCAAGAAGAAACTCCCCGGTTAATAAAAGGCTCCATACAACACCAGAAGGCATGTCTCATTGCGTGAGATTGCTTATACACTACATCAACGGGAGAGCCATAAGAGTCCATCAACAATTTATCTAGAAGCTTGTCTCTGTCACCTACTTCATAAGAAGTGAGGCATTGAATTCATCCAATAGCCTAATCCCCAAGCCTCCCTTCTTTCTCGATTGGCACACCTCTCTCCAAGTAACCAATTGCAGAAATCGACCTTGATGACTTGGTCCCTTCTAAAAGAACGTCTTGCAGACTACTTCCATCTTCAATAGGATCTTCTTTTGGGGTCTGAACATGGAAAGATAGAAAAAAGGAATCATCGAAAGAATCGCTTTAACTAGGATAGGCATCGCAAGCCTACCTCCTTTGGATAGAAGCTTCCCACTCCATCCATTCGTCCTACTAGTTAACCTCTCCTCAACTGGCCTCCAATCTTTGGACACTAAATGCTTCCCTTTCAAAGGCAAACCCAAATACACAACAGGCAGGTGCACAATCGACTTATGGATGATCCCAGAGATGATTTCCTCCACATTCTTGTCTAGATGAAATAGAATAAAAGCAGACTTCCTCGCATTAATAAGGAGACTTGTAATATCCCCAAACACACTAACCAAATGCACAACGTGCTCTGCCTGGGGGATACCCCCTAAATAAAAAATATTGTATCATTTGTATACCGTAAAAGATGAGTGAGCACGGAACCATCCCCTCTTAGAGTAAAATCAGAAAACAATCCCCCCTGCATGCCATGTAAGTGAGGGAAGCCAGCGTGTCAACTACCACAATGAGCAATAAGGGCGCAAGCGGACATCCTTGTCTAACACCCCTCTGTGGCTTATGTCCAAGTCCTATACGACCTCCTGTTAATAAGCATCAAAAAAGAAGTCGTCGTGAGGCACCTCCTCGTGAGCCTAACCTACTCCGAGAATCCCCTCTTGAGAATCTCCCACATATAAGCTCAAGACATGGAGTTATATGCCTTTGAGAAATCAACCTTCCACACGAAGGTCGATAGATTAGACCTGTTCCAAGTGCCACCATCTCTTACGCTAGTGCATAGGAGTCCATGAGCGATTAGAGATAAAAGCAGATTGAACCAAGAAGATAAATAGCGGCAACACCAAACGAAGTCGATTAGCTAGAGTCTTGGCTAAAATCAAATAGATTGCATTTGACAGGGCAATCGGCCTAAAATCATTAATCATATCTGCCCCACACTTCTTGGGAAGCAAAAAGAAAAAGAATCGATTGAGTCGCTTAAAACCACAATTCTCATGGAACACCTCCCGAATCATCGCCAAAATGTCGACTCCAATGATATCCTAAACTCCCTAAAAAATAGAACTTGTAGCCCATTCAGCCCTGGGGATCCTTCCACCTTTAAACCTCGAATGACCTTTAGAACCTCATTAGAAATAGGTCTAAGCAACTTTGCGTTCGAACAGTCATCCAACCTGCCCAAATTAGAAGAACCCAATCTTCACCTCCCTGCTATTCGCCTCTTAGTGAAAACGTGGAAATGGTTTTCAAAAGCTTGGCTAATTTGCAGCCTCCGAGAAAGTCTTATCACCAACATGAATTGACGAGATCAAATTTGACCTCCTCCTGGCATCGATAGCAAATGGAAAAACTTTGTGTTGGAGTCTCCTTCCTTCAGCCACAACTATCTAGACTTCTTGGCTCTAGTCCATCTCTCTCTTGTGGTCCTCTTCTTTGATCTTGTTTTGCACAACAATCTTCTTTTGCTGCTCAATGCTAAGCTCCCATAGATCCTCCTTCATGTCAAGTAACACCAAGGCCTCCAAAGCCTCCTTTCTTGTGCTGTTACGCCTCCTTCGCATGCCCCTTTTGAAGTCAATCAAAGCCAATTTAACAACCCTAATGCGCTTAGCCAAATTGCATGCCATAAAGCTCAAGGCTAGAATCCCCTGCCATCTCTCTCACCAACTCTTGAAACCTAGGCTCCAAAAGCTAGGACTTTTGGAACTTGAAATAAGTGCCTCCTCACCATTATCCCACAATAACGACATGTGATCCGAAAATGGCCTTGCCAAAGCATAAACAAAGGCCCCATGGAAGGATTCAGCCATAGTGATTGTTAGGAAATAAATCAATGTTAGGAAATAAATGAGGATCTAATTAGTTTGTTGTCAAGGATCCTGTTAAGAAGTAAAAGATCATCTAATTAGTTAGTTGTTAAGGATCCAATTAGTTAGGTGTCTTAGTTGGTTCATGTTATTTTTAGCAAGTTGTTTTGTTTTTTCTTTATTGTACCAAATCGTCTCTCTAGATAAAGAGAGGCTTAGCTTTGTTATTTAACAAGAAAAAATATTCTACCCAAATTCTCCACATGGTATCAAAGCCATTGGTTCTCGTGGTTAAGGGTTTAGAGAAGATCTAGAGGGGAGAGGCCCTTCAGTGACGCTCTCGGTCTTTGGCGAGCCACTGCAAAGGCTCTCTACTCTCCTAACTCCTTTTCTCTTTTCTTCTTCTATTCTTCTACTTCCTGCTGCTCTCATTGCCAATGAAGAAGCATCGCCACCGGCGAGAGACCACCGTTGGGGTGGTTGCCGGTGGACAAACCTCCATGTCCACCATCATCGAGGGTCGTCGGACCGGCCATATGCTGCTAATGACCGCATCTTTGACTAGCACCGCTGGCGACAGGAAGCTCAGATCGAGGTTTTGACCCCTTTAACCATGCTCTATCGAGGATCCAAGGAGACCACATGACTCCTTGAAGGACTTGCGTTTGTAGCCCAAGGCAACTTAACGAAGAAGAAAGACACAGATCGGCGTTGACACATAGATGGGGTGCACTCTCACACACCTAAAGCGTTTTGACTAGCTCTTGGGACATAGGAGCAATGGCAACAAGGGTGACAATATGCACGCCTAGAGAAACCAAGTACGATACTCTAGCTCGCGAGGTGTAGGAGCAATGGCACCCGTGTGGCCTTATGCACACTTAAGAAGACCAAGTCTCGTCATCTTTAGACTTGTGGGAGTAGCGACACCTAACTTTTAGTCATGATTTCTCACGTACCCAGCGCCTTACATAGGATGTACAAGTAGAAACATGACAAGTTGATGCAGATGCTGCAACCGATTATTTTTCTACTATCGTCGAGTATCGTTGATCCAAGTCTTCGCTGTCTCTCATGTCTCGACTTGTGGGGGAGTGTTAGGAAATAAATCAATGCTAGAAAATAAATGATGATCTAATTAGTTAGTTAAGTTTCTGATTGGTTAGTTGTCTTATTTTAGTTCATGTTATTTTTGGTAAGTTGTATTTTTTCCCTTTATTGTACCGAATCCTTTCTCTATATAAAGAGAGGCTTGGCTTTGTTGTTTAACAAGTACAAATATTCTACCCAAAATTTCCACAGACATTATAGAAAAAATGGTCAATAACTCTAAATAAAAAGAAAAAATGATCAATATGCGGGGCTTACCTGGACCCACTCCACGTAAAGCACATCCTTGAAACATGAAGATCCAACAACTCCAGCTCATCAATCGCCTGTTAGAAATCAATAGAAGAGGAGTCTATTCTACTATTAGGTCTATCATCTACACCAAAAGCAACATTGAAATCTACCTTGATCAGGCAAGAACAACCATCAACCCTGGTTTCTGCATGCCTCAATTCTTCCCAAAAACACCCCCTCAAACCAGCATCACATGACCCATAAACACCCAAGATAGTAAAGGTGATGCCATCCAAAAGACGCGAGAAAACTCCTGTATGACATGAGAAGCCACCAAAGAATCTTCCAACCTGACCATACAGTCATTCCAAATAAGCCATTGACCCTTAGATCTACCAACCACATCAATTGCCAAGAAACTAGATAGGGAATCACCCCCAACACCTTCCCTAACTGAGCGATCAAGCCCCTCTAAGTGCGTCTCCTGCAAAATAACCACATCCACATTCTACTCAAATAGGTACCTTCTCAGCAGCAATCTCTGCACTGGGTAACGGAGACCCCCAATGTTCCACGTGAGGGCCTTAACCATGAGAGACATATGCATCCCCATTCATACAAGCATGCAGAGCCTTCTTTAAATTCAAAACTTTGGCCATCCTGAGCTCCATGTCATCCTCAAGTTCATCTCCATCAGTTTGCCTGCTCTCAACAAACTTTGTTTTATAAAAAGAATGATACACGAGGCCACTCTTCACACAAAGTTCTATGAGCACCAGAGCTTCTAGAGTTGAAGGGTGTTTGCTTGCCTCATCTCCTCCCACCAGCCACCCTCGAGGGGGTATGAACAACCATAGGGACCTACCCTTTCTCGGAAGCACCCCATCATCAGAAATATGACCAACAACCTCCCTACCATCGCCTGTGTTGCCACTAGCGGCAACCCCAACAGCAACGTCACCTTTAGCATCACCAACAGGACCCACCGCCATGCACTGCAGTGCAACAGCATCACCTTTAGGTGCAGGAACCACATGAGTGGCACCACCCCCTTCTACACTCCCAGAAGAAGCAAGATCGTCAGCTTCCATTGGAGGTTGTTGTTGTGGACTTGGCTTAATGCCCGTACACATAGATGAGGAAAAAAGAGAACCAGTAGTGGGACGAGAAGAAAAAAGAACCGAGTTATCTGGTCTAAACAAAATTTGATCCGAATAAGGGCCAGGTGGATACTCACCCAAAAATGATGCCTAAAGGGCCCATCAATTCCAACAGCTCCATGTCAGTAGTTGGGGACTGTGGAGTATCATGTTGTTGCAATCCCACCTTCAACGTAGCATCATGCATAACACTAGTTGAACTTGGAAGGTCCTTTACAAAACTTGGCTGGGTAAGTTATAGTCCTCAATCATGGGGCCAAACTTTGAAGGTCTAGTCAAAGAGTATTTGAAATTTGAAACCTCACACTGAGTCTTTAATTTCCAAACCTACCGTATCCCCTCCTCACTGGAACACTAGTATTGGTTACACTCTGGTCACTAGCAACCAACACCTCAACATAGGTTTTCTGACGAGAAACAAGCATTTTCTCAATTCGAACAATCCACGAACAACCATCGAACCTTACTATTGGTTCTCGTGGCAGCTCTTATCCCTCAAGTTGCTCTTCCTAGACGAAAATTCGAGACAAATCACCTTTGGAAATTCCAATCCCTATACACGACTTAAACCTCATAAAACTCACGCACAAATCCTCCACCACCTCTCGGCAACGCAACTTTAAAGGAATACCAACGATCCAAATTCAATAGGTGCCTTATCGGGGGACGTTCCTCAATGGCTCCATTTCACGATGACAACCTCCATCGAACAACACCCTCCCCAACCTCCATCTCCACAAATTGCAATCGATGAATATCCACCTCCTCAAATCTAAAGAGAAGATAACGACTTGGATAAAGGGAAGAGAGCTTCCAAGCAAGCTAATCCAAGCAAAACTTCCCAAGATGCTCCCTAATGCTTGATAAGGAGCATGCCCACACATCAAAACACCCACTAAAGATGTTCGTAAGACTTCCTCCGAAGGCTCCTCAGCACTAACATGATTAAGCACAACTTCCAGAGCAGGTGGTGAAGGAGGAGGGGGGATAGATTGAGGAGGAGCTCTCTACCTTGGACAATCCCATCTCCGATGACCCATACCCTTGCACACCACGCAAATGACAGGATCCTAGCACTCAACTACAAGATGACCACGCTCGCAGCACTTGTAGCACACCACCTCTCTACGCTAGCTAAACCTTCTCTATATAACGAGGTGTAGGATTTCCAAGGAATAAAAGTTGATCATTCTCTCTGACTTGTCATGAAAGATTTAGGTTCCTTGCGATATTTCTTGGGCATTTAGGTGGCTAGAGGAAAAGATGGCATTGTGGTGAGTTAGAGAAAATATGCACTTGATGTTCTTAGGGATACTGGGATGTTAGGAGCCATGGCAATTAACATTCCCATAGATCCTAAAGTGCACCTTTATGATGTAGTCGGAAATAACTAATGATTTTATTTCTCAAGAGAAATCCTACACGTCTTTATATAGAGTGGTGTTGGGTAAATTGCAACATAAGTCAAGGTGGAAAAATAAATAAAAGAACAGAAACATTAAGGAAATAATGAGTGCTACACCAATACTTTCCCTCAAGTTGGAGCATATATATCAATTGTGCTTAATATAGAACAACACATATCAAACGCAGATCGAGGAAGTGGCTTTGTAAAGTCTGATCTTCAGAAGCAATTGAGGTAGTGTAGACAATCCCATGCTGTATCAAGCCTCTGGTATAATGGCAATCAAACTTAACGTGATTCGTACGCTTATGGAACATTGGGTTGTTTGCAATATAACTACTGCACGATTATTACACCTCATCTCTATTGGTCCCTCCACTTTAACATGCAAATCATGCAACACTTATCTGACCCAGACCATCTTTGTAGCTGTTTGTGCCATAGCACGGTACTCGGATTCTGCACTTGACTTGGATACCACTTGCTGCTTGCCTTTTCAGGTTACAAGATTGCTTGTTACATAAGTACAAAAGCTAGTTGTTGACTTTCTGTCTGCCATGCAACCTATACAATTAGCATCAGAATAGCCAACAATACTTATAGATGCGTCCTTTTGGAAGAAAATGCCTCTTTATTCACATATCTAAGCACCTGCATGGCGGCATCCCAATGCTGCTTGGTTGGTTTGTCCATGAAATGTCTAAGTTTTCCTATTGCAAGGGAGAGATCAGGATGAGTAATAGTAAGATATAATAGCTTACCAACCAATTGCCTATAAGATCTGTTGTCTATAGGTTAAGACTATATCATAGAGATGTCCTTTGGGATCCATTGGTATATTGGCAGGTTTAGATCCTAGCATCCCTGTCTTATGTAGTACATTAAGAGCATACTTGTGCTGACTTAGGACAATGCCATCTTTGCTACGTGCCACCTCAATACCTAAGAAGTATCTGTGTTCACCCAGATCCTTCATTACAAAAGCTTCAGCCAATTTCTTCTGTACCGTAGCTATCCCAGTAGTGTCATCTTTAGTAAGAATAAGATCATCCACATAGACAATGAGTGCTACAACTCCTATGCTCTTCCTGATAAAGAATGAATAATCAGCAGAAGACCTCAAAAGTCCCATGATCTATACCTCCTCTGATAGTCTCTGGAACCAAGCCCTCGAGCTCTGCTTTAAGCCATAAATAGCCTTCTTCAATCTACATATACGCTCCCCTTGAGTCTTAAACACTGGATATTGTTGCATGTAAACTTCCTCCTGAAGATCGCTATATAGAAAGGCATTCTTCACATCCAGCTGATGAAGAGGCCAGTCGTAGTGTGCAACAAGAGATAATAGGATGTGAATAGTAGGAAGCCGTGTCACAGAGGAGAAGGTATCAAAGAAATCCACCCCAGATGTTTGAGTGAACCCCTTCGTTACTAATCTCTCCTTGTAGCGAGAGATGGTGCCATTTGGATTGTACTTTAGGGTAAAAACCCAGAGACACCCCATTATCTTTGCATGTCTAGGCAGATTTGTAAGCTCCCACGTCCCTCTAGAGCGTAAGGAAGCCATCTCCTCCATGGCTTGATGCCACTTTGGATCGATAATGGCTTGCTGATAGGAAGTAGGGATCTGTGTCACCGAAAGTGCAGTGGTGAACATAACAAAAGGTCTCCCAAGGATACCAATAGACACTGCTTCAGCTGTATGGTAGTGTGCACAACTGTGAACAAGGTTTTAAATATCGATATTGATATCGTATCGACAAGTCAAAAAAGGGATATATCGGGGATATATCGCCGATATCAGTGAATTTTCGGGAAATCACTTAGAAAAGCAAAAAATATAAGAAAATGTCGCAAATTTCCATAGAATTAATATTTTTGTGACTAATGCATCACAAAGAGATAGATGAAAATCGATAAATTGAACGCAAAAATCAATGAATCGAGCGAAAATCTGTGTGCGTGTCTTCCCGCTCTTCCTAGATTTTCAAACCATGCGTCTCCTGCCCAGCAGTCCCCAGATATATCGCCGATGTCTTAGCGATATCGCCTGACATATCGGTGATATATCGCCAATATCTCGGAAAAGATACATCGGGTGGTATCGATACGACTCAGGCCACTGATACTGATATATTGCTGATATATCGGTGATATATTAAACCCTGATTATGAGGGGCCTTCGGAACAACGATACAAAGGTTAAGGTCCTCCTGCAGCAGTAGAATCATCAGAAGTACTTGCACAACCGCCACTAGGATAACTCATGTCAGTATCAACACATACCTGATTAGGGGATGAGACAGGTGGCTGAGGTAGTGGGGTGGTGTGTCTGATGCTATGTGTGCTGTCTATATGTAACAAGTAACTTGTATATATGAGTAATATTTGACTCCTTCCTAGTAGTGGTCTCTGTAGTAATGATATCCTCACTATGTGTAATAGGAATTTGCTCCAAAGGAACTAGTGGCATTGGCATAGGAGCTGGATCTCCCTTAAACAACAACTAATGACCATCATTAGAGAAATACGGAATAGGCTCGTGAAAGGTGACATCAACACTCATATAATGCTTCTTGCCACGTGGATCATAACATCTGTATCCTTTTCAAGTACTACTGCATCCCAGAAAGACACTTCACTACCTTTGGAGCAAGTTTATCTCTACCAGGTCTTAAAATATAGACAGGCTACACAGCCAAATGCATGAGGTGGCACCTGGAACAATTCCTTGTCAGGGTAAAGAATATGCTATGGAACTTGCTTCTGAATAGCTGAGTTAGGTAATCTATTAATCAAGTAATACGCAGTTAACACAGCATCTCCCCAGTAAATCTGCGGCACGTTATGATGAATAAGTAACATCCTAGCCACATTCAACACATAATGGTGCTTCCTCTCTACCACCCCATTATGGTGAGATGTATGGGGCATGATGTTTGATGAATTATCCCAAGGAACCTATAAAAAGATGCTAAATTTGCTTTAGAGAATTCTAATGCATTGTTAGAGTGCATAATCTTCACAATAGTAGAGAATTGAGTTTTTATTTGTAAAATGAATGTCTCAATAGCTGACCTAACTTCAAATTTATTCTTTAACAAAAATAACCATAACATCTTGGAAAAATCATCCACAATAAATAAATAGAAACATTGACCTAGTCTATCACACTTTACTTGGACCTCGGACATCTATATGTAATAAATAAAAAACAGCAGCAGAACTTTGAGAGGAACTAGAAGGGAAATTATCTCTGTGATGCTTTCCCAGCTGACAAGCATTACACAAAATCTCTACAATAGGCGAAATATGAGGGATGACGCGTCGTAGCCTGTCTAGTGAAGGGTGTCCAAGTCGATGAGCTACTGAAGAGTTGTACTAGTACTAAAGGCAACCTCGCCTCGCCTTGATACATAGTAGCAAAAGGAGTCTGGATTAAGTGATATACAACCCCTCATGTCTGCTACCAATCGTCCTCCCTGTGAGTTTGTCGTGAAAAATGCAACCCCACTCATCAAAGATGGCACGACAATGAAAGTCTTTTGTAATTTTGCTGCCAGACAATAGACTAATAGGAAAAGCAGGCACAAAAAGAATATCAGGCAACTTCAGTTAAGAAGTCAATGACATGTCTCCTCTGCCATTAACTCTAGAATGCCTGCCATTTGCCACCTGAACAGTTCTACTAAGAGGGAGAGTCTGAATATGTCTGAAACAAGTCTGGTCTCCACTAATATGGTGGGATGCTCCTGAATCTACCAACCACAGAGTACCGTCAGAAATACCACTACCAGAAGTGGAGGTAGAAGCTATACCTGAGGAGGCCAACGCAACAGTATTAGTGGTGGTAGCAGGCTCTTGAGTCAACTAGATGAGACGTTGAACCAATGCATCACAGTTAGCCCGTGACATAATATCGTTCACCTCCTTAGAAGAAATATCTTGGTTAGCCATAGGAGGTCTACCATGCTCTGACCAACAGGTAGCCTCCAAGCGTCCAACCTTTCTACACTGAGAACATATGGTTCAGGATTTGCCAGACATGCCCCGACCACATCCTCTACCCCTGGTAGATGGAGAACCATATCCACCATGTCCTCCAATGGCCACCAAGGTTGAAGTCTATCCAATATCAGACATGGATGGTTTAACAACCACCCTGCTCATCCAACTGTATGCTCCCTTCAAAGATGAAAGCTCTGTAAGTGTCAGAATTTGGGACCTAGTAGCCTCCTAATCAGATCTAAGGCCATCCAGGAACTGAAGAATTTTATACTCCTTGTATGCCCTCTGAATGTCACAAGTGCAGACTGGACGACATGCATTGTACTTCTCCAGGAGCCCCTTCAGGGTGGCATAGTACTAAGATAGTGATTTACCGTTCTCCTTTAAACCACCAATAGTATAATGAATCTCAAACATGTTACTGGAGTTCTTCTCATGTGAATAAGTGTCTTATAGAGAATCCTACATCTCCTTAGCCGTCTTATAATACATAATACCATCTCCGATCTGGGGTTCCACCGAGTTCATGATCTATGCTTGGACCATGCCATTGTCTTTCTTCCAAGTGGAATATTTCCCTTTCTTATTCTGTGGCTACCCCTCCATTAGAATATGTTCTTTAATGTGTCCATCTACCGTCATGAGGAACATCTGAGACCATCTAGAATAATTGGTGTCGTTCAACTTGGCGATAGGAACCAAGAAAGGAGTCTTATAACTCCCAACTTCTGTAACGGTATCCGATGTAACCTCAGAACTACCGGAGGATGTCATCGTGCCTTAGGACAATCACAATACACCACCAAGATAGATCTGAAAGACAATATTCAGATTTGAAAATTCTGAAATAAGAGAACATGTTAGGGCATGGTAGCCCCTTATATCACAATACTCCACCAAGAGCCATGGTAGCCCCTTAGATCAAGATTTAATGCATATTAGGGCATGGGGAGACCCCTAACAACGCCTCTAAGGAGTGCTACTCCCTCTCGCTAGCAAAGAAGACCTCGTCGATTACTACTACCCCACCAGCTGTGGCGATTGGGTGCTGTAGGACCACTTGTGTTGGTCTGCGGTCATCGACGATGTTGATCGGTGGCTTGCAGCCCCGATCAGGGCAAGGCGGCGGCGATTAGGTCAACGATGGTGCTGGGTGCAGTGGCGATGTTGATTTGCTGCTGTTGCTGCGCTAGTGTCGGTGGTGGTCTAGTGATCTAAACGAGACAGAGAGAGGGGAAGAGGGATACGGTGGATGTGTACAAAGGCTTATGCGGGTGGGATACTGGCACGTTAATCTAGGATTGCCGCTCTGATACCAAGTCAGAAATAACGAATGATCTTATTTCTCAAGAGAACTCTACATCTCTTTATATAGATGGGTAAATTTCAACATAAGTCCAGGTGGAAAAATAAATAAAAGAACAATATAGAAACAATGAGGAAATAACAAGAGTGCTACACCAACAGATGTGGATGCTGAACCTGTGGAGAGAAAGCGCTATAGATAATTTGTTGGGAGGCTTTTATATCTTACTATTACTAGGCCTGATATTTCCCTTGCAGTGGGGAAACTTAGTCAATTTATGGAGAAGCCAAGCAACATTGGAATGCTGCAATGCAGGTATTGAGGTATTTGAAGAAGGCATCGAGTTGTGGTTTGTTATTCTGTAGGGGGTTTCTTATGACTGTTGTAGGATACTCTAATGCAGATTATGCTGGGTGCCTTGCAGATCGTAAATCTACTACAGGGTTTTGTATATATGTGGCGGGGAACCTAATGACGTGGAGAAGCAAGAAGCTGATCGTGGTCTCTAGATCTAGTGTCAGGTCAGAGTATCGAGCTATGGCACAAATTGCAGCTGAAATGGTTTAGGTACAATCTATTTTGCGAGATTTGCATGTGCGGGTAGAAGAACCCATGCAGATGAGATGTGGCAATCTTGCAGCCGCCTACATAGTCAATAATCCCATGTTTCATGAGTTCACAGAGTGTGGAAATCGATTGTCATTATACTAGAGATCTTATTTAGAAGGGTATCATCTTTATAGCTCCAGTTACTTCAGAGGACCAGACAACAGATATTTTCACAAAGGCCTTGAGCAAAGCTACTTTTGATACATGTTGTGATAAGCTGAGCATGATGGGCACCTAAGTTCCAACATGAGGGGGAGTGTTACAGTATCTTCTTATTTACTGTTTTATTGTTCTTTTATATTTTTATTATTTCTTATGGTCCTCTTATGTAATTAACCCACACCTCTCTCTTTATATAAAGAGGTGTAGGGTTTTTAAGGAATAAAAGTTGATCATTCTCTCCAACTCCATTTGAAACTAATGAAGCTCTAGCTGTGGAGATTTTGATAACTAGAAATCATTCATTCCAAAATTTCAAAGAAAATAAAGAGTTCATCCCTTTATATAGAGAGGGATGAATCTTACTTTCAATCCTAAATATGGAAACAAATCAAATCTTAAACAAACTAAAATATTTCCAATGTTTGAAAAGAGAATTCTTTAAAACATAGAAGGAGATAATTTTTACTTTCCTAGATTATCTTTAACACTCCTCTCCAAGTTGGAGCGTATAATGGCCAACTTGTAGTAGTGCAATAGGAGAGCTCCTCCCATCGGATGTAGTATGGGGCTAGAGTAGGCAAGCAAACAAGGTAGGCATATAGTTAGATAAGCATGTAGGCAGTGGTCCCTTCACAAGTGAAAGCCTAACTCTATTGAAGCTAGAACAAAAAAACTGACTTCGAGACCTTTAGGTAGTCAGGAGGTGATCCCAAGTAGGTTGCAGTAGTAGAGTAGACGATCCCACACTGTAATGGAATATGGGAGTCAATTCCAAGCAAGCAGCAGCGTAGGGGAGACCATCCCAAGCAGTTCCAAAGGGGAGACGATCCTAAGCACTAGTAGTTTCCTTGCACCAGCAAAAAACAATTTTCTCACTATGAGGAGGCAGAATTAACGTAGGGAATTTACATGTGGGGCAGAGCATGTGGCTTAGTTATCCTACCACTCATTGGCATCTTCAAAATCAATCACGATGTGGCTTGAGGCTTCAGTAGAGTCCTTTGAGCTAGTAGAACTCCCCATTAATGCAGACAATTAGAGGAGCACGGAGTAGGGTAGACTATAGTAGTAGTTTTCGTAGTAGTTGCTGTCGTAGAGTAGTAGCAAGAATTAAAGATTGTAGCAGAGATAGTGGCCACACAGTGCTCGTAGCAGTGGTAGTGACTAAACATGGGAAATGTTCCCAAGTAGTGGTATTGGCCACAAGATTTGTGGTAGCAAAATAGTAGAGGAGGCCTTGCTCCTCAGAAGAGACTGCTGGCTCAATAGTTCGCATGAATTTTTTTTCCAATTTTCAATGGTACGGATCAACAACAATAGCGGATTTTGAAGCATATCATTAGACTACTTGGATCCTAAGTCTAGTGTTGAACCCATAGCCACGTAGAGGACGCCCGACAATAGCATCATCGGAACCAACATCACCAATACTATCATCATTGACACTAACACAAATTGAGGCAATGAAGGTGGTTGGATCATACCACTAAATTGGGCCAAAATCAATTCAGTCTTCTTGTGTGGCATTGCCTGGTCATGTAACAACCCTTGCCATGTGATAGGGGCCCATGTAGCTATGTAGGGACCATATTGGTCCCCCTTGTTCGACGTTGCATCTGAGATAGGCCAAGCATTCTGAAGATAGGCGTGGAGAGGAGAAGAATTAAGATGATCTTGTTAGTACATTCTTTTCAAAAAAAAAAGATCTTGTTAGTACATTAGGACTACACTTACTTTATTTTGATGTTTTACAAAATCACTATTATGTTGTTTGTATTACATCTTAATTTTGTAGGTTATTATGGAACACAAGTGATGAACATTTTATCAAGAAGATTTTCTCAAAGTCTTAGTTTTTTTTTTTGTTATTATTAGATTTTATGTTAAAGAGCCATTATCACTTATGCATCACTTCTATATTCGTTAAATTAAATATTTAATAAATCGAATTGTTTTCGCATTTCATTTTTATTATGCGCTTAATTGACGAACTAAGAGCTCTTTTTGACTTTTATAAGTAATGTACATTTTCTTCCATATGAATGTTACATAGAACCTTTGCCAAACATGTCTTTTATGATTGATTTTCCTTTTTTCTCATGTGTTGTAATTGCCCATGCATTATTAAAATCAAATTAAAAATCACTTGGTAGTTATCAACCTTCATAAAAATTAGTCGCATAATTATTTTGACCTATATTTTATTAAACAACTAATTTCCTACACGTGTTTCCTACCCTAAAAATAGATGTTCGGTTATTTCTTTACAAAACTTTCTGAACGTTTGTTTTGTAATGTCCACAAACTATGAAAGGTCACCTTCATTTCTATAAATACTTATCTATTCCCTCATTTAATAACACATTACATATACATTAACTTCTTGCATGCAAAAGCTCTAGAGCCTCCTTCTCAAAGTGCACTCGTCCTCAAAGCTTTTTCCAACTTCCTTCACGCAACAAAGGTTATCTTGAAAAGGAAGTATTGATCATTGATCATTGATTATTGATTATTTACTCCTTGCTTTCATACGTATATTATAAATTATTTGTTTGGGAAGTTTCTTTGGAGTATTATTGATTAGTATTGAGCTTATTCTTAATGTCACATATACACTACTAGCTCTCTAGGATTTTTGTAAACACTTTAATCCTTTGATTATTGTGTTGGGTTTCCTTTTGTGGAATTTCTGTTCTTCTTTGTAAGAACAAAATTGCTTTCTTGTGAGTATAAGAAAGTGGTGTATGTAAATTGAGGATTACCACCCTCAGTTGTAAAGTGGTATTATAGTGGAATTGGTTGCTGGAGGCAAGTGGAAAATCCTTGTTGGAAGACAAAGTAGAAGTTTTTCCTAGTTAAAGGTTTCCTTTCTAAATCATTGTGTTCATTTTTTGGTTTGCAACTTTGATATTTTTATATCGCAATTTTAATTGACAATTCTTTATATTGCATAATTCATTGCCCTCTTGTGCCATTCTCAAATCTTGGCAGTAGAGCGACACTTGCTATCATAGATAGAAGCCATGGGAGTTGTGCATGCACCCCGAGGCAGGGAGGTGTTGGTGGCACCCTTAGTGCTCGATGGAACACATTGGGGTCCCAAGATGGACCTGCTTTAGTATTGTTGAGCTTATGAACTTTCTTTACTATTTATAGTACTTTTGGGGTATCTTTATAATTTTTCCAAACTTCTCCAATATAAAAGAGAGGCTAGGGTTTCTCATTTGGAATAAGACATTCTTTTCTTTTTAATATCGTATCAGAGCGACTGTCCTAGGTCGGTGCTCCAATATCCCACCAAACACTCGACCTAAAGATGATTGAATCACCAATATTGTGGTGATTCAATCAATTATCTGAAGGATGGCCAAGAGCAGCGACAATGGGTGCGCTTGCAACCCTTTCACTGTCGCCGCCGCCCTTGTTGGTGGCCCCCCAAGCCACTGCCATCGCCCAGCAAGGGGTTAGCAACCCTGTCGGGGGTGTGCAGTAGACCGCTGGGGATGACGGATAGGCTAGCGGCCTGCTGTGCGTGCCCAGCAGGGTCACCGACCACCCATCAGGCGCTGGCAGACCTGTGGAAGTCTGTTAGTGGCCCCATCGGGCCCGCTACCACCTCGATTTACGGTTCGATATGCAGTCTCTTGCGTGATTAAGTGTATATCACGCTTCGTAGGTGTGGTGAAGATCCTTCCTCACCATGGGTTTCAAAGTTTGCTTCCTCAAGGGTGATGGGTTTTCTCTCATGGATCGAAGATGGGAACCATCCACTAAGAAGTTTTGTTTCAGACTTGAAAGGGTTTGTGTTTGCAACCCAAGGAGACATGAAGAAGAAGAGGACAAGAGGAAGGTGGATAATTGATTGCGGGGCTTCTATCCACCTTACAGGAGATGTGGAACGTCCTGTGGATCCCAAAACTTCGTGTGGGATCAAGGATGTTAGGGTGGCCAATGGAGTCATGTCACCCATCATAGTTATAGGGCGTGTACATGCCTCCCCGAAGATGCAGATAAGAGATGTTCACTATGCTCTTGAGTTCCTGATGAATCTACTATTTATGTTACATCTGTAGGGATCTTGAGTGCAGTGTTGTGTTTGACGAGGGCCATTGCTATTTCTAGGATAGACAGACAAGAGATGTTATAGGTGTGGGTATAGAGCGAAACATAGTCTATTACCTTGACACACCCACTTTATTTGCAGGAGTAGCATCCATAGCATCTGACCCATGTCTATGTCATAGAAGACTTGGGCACCCTTCACTCAACAAGATGTAATAGATGTTTCCCAGTTTGCTAGATTCTCTGACGTTATAGTGTGAGGATTGTTAGCTTGGGAAACACCATAGGATTACCTATCCACAGAGGGACATTGGAGTGAGTATTGTTCCCTTTGCCCTAGTACACTGTGATGTATTGGGGCCATCCAGAGTGCTTATGCTGGGAGGGCACTGATATTACACTGTGATTGTGGATGATCATAGCCACCTTACTTGGGTTTTCTTGGTGAAGACCCGTGCAAAGATTTCCCAGGTTATTTAGCAGTTCTTGGCAGAGTTCAAACTCAGTATGATGGTACGGTTCTAGTTTTTCGTAGTGATAACGCCTTGGAATTTATGTGTCGAGATGTACAAAGTCTTTTCTCTTCCTGAGGCATTTTTCACCAGATGTCGTGTGCTCACACATCCCAGCTGAATGGTGTGGTTGAGCGCAAGCTTCAACATCTTCTGGACATTGCTAAGACCCTGATGATCCGTATGAAGGTTCCTAAGCAATTCTGGGGAGATGCCATACTTACTACAGCCTACCTGATTAATCGGGTACCTTTGTCAGTTCTTCAACGACATTCTTTTCCAGGTGATTCATCTAGATTGTGATAGGCCCTTTGTTCTACCCCTGAGTGTGTTTGGATGTAGTTGTTTTGTCTAGTCATATGGTAATCAGGACAAATTCTCTCATAGGGCAGTCAAATGTGTCTTTCTTGGATACTCTAGAACTCAGAAAGGGTATGGGTGTTATGACCCGAGTCGCAGGAGATATATTGCCACTGCAGATATTACCATCTTTAAGAAGACTCCTTACTTCTCAGTGGAGGGGTCGTCTATATAGGCTACCCTGGAGGAGACTTAGTTTTACCATCGAAGGCTACCCACTTGTTCTGATTTAGCAAATCAGAGTAGGCCAGGCATAGAGGAACAATTACCTTTAAGGAGAGCTAGTAGAGCGTGCACACTTCATCCTCTCTCAGTAATAGGTGTTGCTTATATTAAGGATGGCGTTCGTCAGTTCGCATTTGCTATTACGACTTCTACTATTCCTAATGATTTTGCTTAGGCTTCCCGTGATCCTAGGTTGCAGGCTGCGATGAACAAGGAGATATAGGCCTTACTGCCACAATAGACTTGGGAGCTAGTACCGTGTCCTAATGATGCTATTATGGTGGATTGCAGATGGGTCTACATGATCAAGTATAGGCCTGATGGTGTAGTGGACAGGAATAAGGCTAGGCTTGTTGCCAAAGTTTTTATTCAGACATATGGGGTAGATTACTTGAGACATTTTCTTCTGTAGCTCGTATTACGTCTGTCAAGATCATTTTTGTTGCTGTAATTATTTAATGGCCTCTACATCAGCTTGATATCAAAAATGCCTTTTTGTATGGTGATTTATCTGAGGAGGTGTATGTGAGGCAACCACCATGTCACAACGGTCAGGGGGAGCGTGTTTGTTGTTTAAGAAAGGCGATATATGGATTGAAGCAGAGTCCTTGTGCTTGGTTTAAGAGGCTTAGTATAGAGATTGGGAAGATTGGCTTCCAATGCTCTACTTCTGACCACTCTATCTTCATCAGGAAGACTAACTATGAAGGGCATAACCGCGTTGTTATATTAGCTATGTATGTGGATGATATGATTCTTATTGGTGATGATTAGGATGGGATTGCCTAGACCAAGTCCTTCTTGTAGTCTGCCCTTGTTACCAAGGACTTGAGAGAGTTGAGACACTTCTTGGGGATTGAGGCAGTATGATATGGGTCACGCTTGTGCTTATCACAGAGGCAGTATACACTTCATATTCTTCATGAGGCAGGTTTGCTCGGGGCTAAGCCCTCTGGTATACCTGTGGAGCCATCCCCTGCATGCCCTTTTGATGAGGAGGATCCATTGTATGAGGACGTTACTTGTTATCGTAGTACAGTGGGTCTCTTACTCTATCTTACCATCATGAGGCCTGATATCAATTTTGCAGTGAGCAGAGCTACCTAGCACATGCAGGCTCCTCGTTATAGCCTCTAGCGTGAGGTTTGCCTCATGCTGAGGTACCTCATGGGGTCACCAAGTAGAGGGCTGTATTACGGAGATGGTGGCAGCCTAGACATGCTTACTCTGATGCAAATTACGTTGGGTTTGTGGATGACCGATGCTCTATTTCAGGATTTGCAGTCTATCTTGGGGGGAATCTTGTCTCTTGGAGGAGCATGAAGCAGAGTGTTGTGGCCCGTACGAGTGCTGAGGCGAAGTATGGAGCCATGGCACAGGCTGCTTATGAGGTTATGTGAATTTTTTCCTTTTTACAGGATCTTGGTGTCCAGACTATTCTACTGTCTACTTCTCTGTGACAGTAAATCTGCTACTTATGTTGTCTCGAATCTAGTCTTCCATAAGAGGACCAAGCATATCGAAGTTGATTGCCATTTTCTTCGTGATGTTCTTAGTGACACCCCATATGTCTCCTCAGAGCTTCAGCTGGTTGATATATTTATCAAGGCTCTAAAGAAGAAGCGTCTTGACTTCTTGTGCAACAAGTTGGATTTTGTAGATATCTATGCCCCAACTTGAGGGGAAGTGTTGAGCCTAGGGACTTTCTTTACTATTTGTATTACTTTAAGGGTATCTTTGGAATTTTCCCAAACCTCTCTAATATAAACGAGAGGCTAGGGTTTCTCATTTGGAATAAGACATTCTTTTCTTCTCAACAAATTCCATGTGGAGATGTTGATAACTAGAAATCATTCATTCCAAAATCTCAAAAAAAACAGATAGAGTTTATCCCTTTATATAAAGAGGGATTGATACTTCCAATTCTAATCCTAAACTTGTGAAAAGTGATAAATATAAAAAAGAGATAATTCCTAAAAACATAGAAATAGGTAATTTTTACTTTCCTAGATACTATTTCCTAAATTATCTTAACAATAGCCGATCTTGTTCCCAATTAAAATGTTCTCAAATAAGGAATGCTTGGTGCACATGATACGTCAATTAGTTTCCTTGTGGCTGCCAAAGCATCCGGTGATGGTTTACTCACTCACTTCGATTGACAAGGTTCAGAAAATGACTACCTTGGAGACGTGCAATCGTGTAACTCTATAAGGACCAACATGTAAATGTTTTGATGCTCCAAAAACAACTAGGAAATCAGAGTGTCCACCATCTTCAGACATAGCAGAACTTTCTATAAGTATATATGTGGAAAGAACTGCAGTTGCTGCAATTCTAATGGAGGTTAGAGTAGAGGTCGTTGCTGAGGCTGAAGTAGAGGAACGAACGGTGCTAGAGAAGTTCGTCATATCTAGCTGTAGTGATTTTTCTGATGGAAAGTCAGCCTTAGTGCTTTTTTTTTTAAATGGGGAGCTAGCTTTGGTAATTAGGATGTTCTCAGATGTGGAACTCAATAGCAGGAGAAGATAGCAACTGAAGAGGGATGATCATGCCTATCCTAACATCTTTCATACAAATTCCTATGTTTCCCAAAGTAGGTGAACTTTTATTTTCTTCTACAGAACCATAGCCTGTTGTTGGGGAGAAATGGTGTTGTATTCCGAAAGGAGCGTGTGGCCAGGAAATGTTGTTCTACAGGCATCTTCTTTTTCTAATTTTTTGCTAAACTCCCTGAAATCCTTTTATTTTAATAAAAATTTATGGATGGTCACCAATCTCCGGTAAGCATATTTTTTCTTTAAAAGAAAAAGGAGAAAATAACCAGCAGGTGTCAGAAGGTTGAGAGGAAGATGGCTGAGGAGATTGTAAGTTTACTTGCAGTAGAGATGATGTTTTCTATATCTCTGGCAGAAGCCTAGTTAGATCCAACCGTCCAAGTAATCCAAGGAATTTTGTGACCATCACCTTCTTTTCAGATTATATAGGCCGACATGCATTCAATTTCTTAAAATTGTCTTTACAGAGGAATAATGCCGAGATGGAGTTTTTCACCTTGGGCTGATGTGAAGACATCCTAGTAGAAACAAAGTTGCTTATATTATGCTCTTGATAGGATAGGAGTTGAGAGAAACATGTATAGTGGTTTAGTCTCATATAGTGTAGTGGGGCTTTATTGTTTGTGTGGTGGCCTATAAAGAGGCTTGTACCCCCTCACTCATTCTTTCAGAAGAATAATAGAATCAGAGCTTTATCGGGACTTTCTCCTGTGGTTTTCTTCCCACTCTTCGTGAGTGGGATTTCCACATAAACCTAAGCGTTATGCTATTGTTTATTGCTTCTGTATTATGTAGATTATTCAACTTGGTATTAGAGTAAGTCGATTTTGGATTTTGTTTGTGTTGAATCTTCTCATTATTAGGGTTCATCTTTATTCCACTCAGTTTCGGTCAACATAGTGACACAAGATCGTGGATAGGCTTTGGTATAGCCTCTCCCAACCACGGCTTGATTGAAGAAGCCCTAGGAGGAGCAATTTACAAGGAGGATGAAGTCGAGGGTGAGGTTGCAATGTGACCTCATTCACGTTAAGAAGGTGGTTGATCGAGCAACATTAGTGCCATGATGACGGTGCATGGAGGGAGGAGTCATGTGAGCACTGGTGGTGCTTGGTGATGTCGATGAAGGCGAAGGAGCACATGATGTGCCGTTGCGTATAGAGAAGGCCTAGTGGAGTTACAACACTGTGGAGAAGGCCCTTAACGAGAGATGATGAGGCAAGAGGCCACTGGAGGGGTCACCTGAAGCCCTAGAAATCTGTTGGCGATGCACGAGTGGCGAGATCACGTGCTGTCCAGAGGTGCTAATCAAGGTGGCGATGAAGCCAATGAGGAGGAAGATGTCGATGAAGAGGTGGCATGATGAGAGATCTACTGCCGCGAAGATCTCGTGCACGCGATCGTTGGGTTAATGCTAGAGGCGATGAGGAAGATGGCGTAGATGATGGCGTGAGAATGACGACAACACCAGCATCGCTAGCCACTGTGCTTGCTCGTCAGCGAGTGCTGCCCCCACAGGCAGCATCAGGCTCTTCGGGGTCAACATTGTTGGTGCTAGGGCACTACGATTGTTTATTTTGATGATAACAAAATATGTGTCATTTAACATTTGCTTTTGAGTCTTTTAGTTTTTAGGTTAATTGCAAATGGAGACATGTTTAGACGAAGTTCAAGCTCGCATCCATGGCGGATTGGAGGAGCTTGACGGAGAATGGAGGAGCGCCTTCGCGAGGAGTGGAAGCTTGAAGCGTGAAGTCATGAAGAATAGGATAGAAGTCTTTTCCATTTTTGTATTTTGTTTCTTTGCTCTTTATTTCTTTCTTAGATTACTTGTTAAAGAACCTCAAAGAACCTTTAAAGTAGTCCTAGGAACATCTGCACAATCCTAGGATACTTAGGTTTTCCGTAGAGAACTTAGAAAACCTAATTTGGCTTCAGGCAGTCTTATCAAACGTCTAATCTGGAAATCAGGTGTTTGATAGTGACTTTTAAGATGTATGACTGTTGACTCATACGTCTAATAACTTAGGCTGGACTTAGTAGGTTCTGTCTGTTGAAATCAGACATCCAGACCTTAGTCCAGACATCTTAGAAGACGTCTGATGGTTGTGCCAGATGTCTAATTAGTGGAACGTTGGCTACCAAAGTAAACATTAAGGAAAATAATTGTTAGGCTTCTATTAGACATCTGTAGAGGACCCCAGACGTCTGATATGTGACCGTTGAGCCTCGACTGACCTAAAATCGCTTTCCAGACGTCCAGACCTAGTGTTAGACGTCTTGTACATCGTCTGATGGCCTTACACTAGAACCCTGTTTAGGTCTGAACCAAGTCAGGAAGGGAACTCATCTAGAATCAGACATTTGACTTAGTTCCCAGATGTCTTAAACTAGGTTTCTAGATGTCTGATGACCCTATTAGAATCATAAATGATTCTGATTACGACATATTTTGCCTTGGGTTCAACCCCAACGGCTATGGAAGCCTTTTAAGGCCTTTCAAAGCCTTCTTAGGCCCTCTATAAATAGATGACCCTTGCCTTGTGTACACACACCAAGCAACACACTTTCATACCATATTATGTCCTTTTGATCTTAAGAAGAAGATCTAGCACTCCAAGCCTTTGTTCTACATCTAGAGAGCTTCAATCCAGTTGTGCACCCGCTCTCCCTCCGCGATTACGAGAGCGATGACGTGCCGCTGCGTGGTTCACGCATCTGCGTCAAGTCGACGCACTTCCAGCAAAGGAAAGTTCCCTTACCTATAGTAGCTAGATTTAACCATATACTTTGTGGCTCTATAAGTTGTATTGTATTTTATCTTTGCTTGCATTGGATATTTGCTTTGCGAATTCCTGTTTCTATCGAGAGACAAAATACTCCTCATGAAGAGGGGTGGTTTTAAGGTATGCTATCCTCGGGTATAAAGTAGTGTGGTTTTATTGAGGTTGAACTACCCTTGTTTTAAGTACGTTTAGTGGATTTGATCGACTTTATCAATCGGGAAATCCTAACTCGAAAGGGTTAGGTAGTGGTTTTTACTTGGTTTGCGTTTCCACCTAAAAATCACTTGTGCCTTTGTGTGATTGCTTTTGTGAGATTGTTATTTATTTTAATTCGGCATTTTATACATCACGCATATCTTACCCCCTCCCGTAGGGAATTACAAACATGGCCTTGGATCCGTCGACAATGATGATGAAGAAGAGCACCAGAGTGGGTAGCCTCGTTGATCAACTTGATCTTGGCAAAGGTGAAGAAGACATAGAAAGAAGCCTCAACGATGGAGCAGTGGTGTTGAGGACATGGGTTCTTTGAACCCTAATAAAGAAGAGATGAGAAAGGTATTTTGGGTTTATTGCATTTGGTTTCCTTTTTATGTCCTTTTTTGATCGCTTTTCTTGGCTTTGCAAATAAAAAGGGGGTGGAGAAGAAAGAAAACAAAAAAAAATAAGTTAAAAAAAGGGGGAGAAGAAGATGAAATATAAAAAAAAAAGGGAAGAAAAGAAAGAAAAGTAATAAAAACAAAGGAAGAGAAGAGAAAAAAATGAAAAAAATGATGATGATTATGTTTATGAGAAGAGATGGAGAAGCTCTTCTCTTGTTTTTTTTATTGTTTTTCCTTCTTGTTATTTTCTTCTCCCATATGAGTATGGGAGAAAGAGGGAGTGTGGACGTTTGTTGTAATCATCCCCATTCGGGAGTCCCTTTTGTTTCTAGTCAACACATGAGAAATCACAACTTTGGATGGTCCAGAGTTTCGAGGTCTCCAGAGAGAGAGATCCAATTTCGAGGTCCTTAGAGGAAGGGCCCATTTTAGGTTTCTGTCGGAGATCTAGTTTCGTGGACTCGAGAGAGGGAGATCTACTTTCGAGGTCTTTAAAGGAAGATCCCTTTTATAGGGATATTGAATGAGGAGCCACCAGCACCATGTCTCCAAAGGAGAGGCCATTGTCAGAGCTAGCTACAATAGTTTCTTCAGTAGCTCCAGCCTGTGTTCCCGCCTACAAACAAGAACCAATTCAGTGTATTGTTTGTTCTTCTTTGTAGAGTAGATTTCTTTGCGTTATAAGTTGAGCATTCCATGCTCCAGCTTGATGGGGAGTGTTAAGAGAAACATGTGTAGTGGTTTAGTCCCACATAGTGTAGTGAAACTTTGTTGTGTGTGTGTGGTGGCCTATAAATAGACTTGTACCCTCTCACTTATTCTTCGAGAAGAATGATAGAAATCGGAGCCCTATTGGGGCCTTCTCCCGTGGTTCTCTCCGCTCTTTGTTAGTAGGGTTTCCATGTAAACTCAAGCGTTATGCTATTATTTATTGCTTTGATTATTACTTTTGTATTGTTTAGATGATTCAACTTGTTCCATACACTATCCCAAATAAATCTTTTTTTATGGAGTAATGGATCATAATATCGGCATGTGAGGAACCATGCTTTTTACCAAGCATGAATTAGCAATATATTGTCCCACTTTTTTTTTTTTGTTCGGAAAAGTACTTCCACTTCTATTGAAGATGCTATTTTCTTTGATTATTTTTGGGTGGTATCATCTTGTTATCATGTCCAGTAATGACAAGGGGAAAAGTTTGTGACAATCATCTATAATTAGCATTATCTGACTTGATAGCCGAGCTGTACACAAGGGGTTCCAGACATTGGGTATCTGACAGGTCCAATAACTATTTCTCCTTCACCAATGCAACACAATAACAATAATGCCTTAAACACAGATCTACAACTTGTTCAACTTAGGTCATCTTCACATCCATGGGATGCACACATATGGTGACCCTTGACTTGTGCAAGTCCGCATTAAGGATGAGTGCTGTTGCATGGTAGATGGAGCTATGAAGCATGGAGCAATGATTGAAATGGGTTGGAGCCCACATGATTGGAGCCACTGATGGTGACACAAGGCTATTGGCAATGTGACTGAGTGATATTGAGGTCAGGAGGCTTAATTAGCTAGCTTGCACCACCAATGAGGTGTGCTAGTGGGAGAGCTATAACAAACATAGGAGGATGGTGGCATTATTGTTTGGAGGGGAGGTTGAGGGGTGATGGTGGAAAGCCTAAACTTTGAGACCATGTTACGTTAAGTTGGAAGCTATAACAAACATGTCTTGTTTGCTGTTGAGAAATCCTACTTTTTATTTCTTTTAGGATAAGTAGAAAATTAATTCAAGCTTACAAGCTAAAGGGAAACAAATATAAAACAAAAATAAACATGCTAAATCTTCTTCAATATGTTGAGCTCCCTAGTTATCTTGCTCTATGCTTAGTAGGGATTATTTTGTTAGTTTATATTTCTGCCTTGTTCTTTTGTGTAATTTTCCCAACAACTCACTCTATATAAAGAGGTGTAAGTTAAAAAATATAATAAGCGGAAGCAAAATCACGAGATATAAAAGAGCATAAGACAATCAAAGAAACACTTGGGTTTACATGGAAACCTCACGAAGAGTGGGGAGAAAACCACCGGAGAAGGCCTCGATAGGGCATGTGTGTCTATATTTTCTCAAAGAAGAATGAAGAGGTACCTTGCCTATTTATAGGCCACCACACACTACATAGTTTCACGTTAACCAATGTGGGACTCAACTACACACAGTCCAACACTCCCCCTCAAGTTGGAGCATGCAATGCTTAGCTTGTACAACACTTAAATCCCACTCTACACAATGGAACATACACTCTTGGCTAGTCCTCGTTTGCAGGCGGGTATGCTGATGTCGACACATCAGCGAGGGCTGAAGTTGTTGGATGTTGTAGTTGACAAATGGCCGTTTCTCTAGAGACCTCAACACGTGCTGGTGGCTCCCCATTCAGTATCCTTGTAACGAGCCATCTTTTGAAGGCCTTGAAAGGTGGATCTCCCTCTTGAAGTCCACAAAACTGGATCTCCCACGGTGAATTTGAAATGAGCTCTTCCTCTGAGGACCTCGAAACTGGATCTCCCTCTTGGAGACCTTGAAACTCTGGACCTCCCAGTGTTGTGAATCCTCTCGTGGTGATCTCGAACAAGGGATTCCCTATTGGAGGATGACTATAATAGGCCTACACTCCTTTCTCTCATACTCGTATGGGAGAAGAAATAAAAATCAGAGAAATACACATATATATAGAGAAGAGTTTCTTCCTCCTCTTGAATTCTCTCTCCCCCTTTTTTTTTTTCATTTTTTTTATTTTTTTATTTATCTCTCTTCTTTTTTTTTTCTTTTTTTTCACCTCTTTTTTTCTCTTTCTTTTTCCTTTTCTTTTTTAACTTCCTTCTATCCTCTTCCTACCTTTATTATTATTATTTTTTTAACTCATTAAAAAAAAGGAAACTCACCTCTCTTGGGGCAAAACCAAAGCCCTTCCTCCTATGCCCGTTTGAAGGACCGCCGCAGCAACCTTAGAATAGGATTGCAGCACCTGCGAGTTGCCTGAAGGACAATCACCTACCTGAAGGATCGTCGCTCGCACTATAGCACCGTCGCAGATGCTTGGATCAGCGATGCAGTGCCTCGTGATCGTTGCTGCTCTGTCGCAACACCTTCAAATCCGCTGGAGTGGGGCCATGAAGTTCCTCATCACCGCGGTCGTTCTTCGCCTCATCCTCGAAGACCGCCATGTGGACGTCGCCACTGCCACTGATTGCTGCTGGGTGCTGTGGTCGCGGCGGCCCTTGTCCTCCACACAGAGCGCCGCTGCTTCTCCTGCTACTGCATGATGCCACGCTCCGCCTTCTTCACCTCCTCGCCGTTGCCATCCGTTGGCCCCCTGCTAAAGCCTCACCCCAAGCAAATGCGGGGTTGCGACCTCCACCACATCTCCTTGAAGTCAATGATGACATCGGCGGACCCGTCCGCAAGGGGCGTCGCCTGCAGCAGCATCTGTCAGAGCAACCCGAAGGTCGACAGCATCTTCATCTCTTGTTGGAGCTACTCCCAGCTGTAGATCTCGTCTGGTTGGAGGGAGCACATCTCGAAGATCAGTTCCTCGTAGAAGATCTCGCTGACCTTCTAACCCTTGAGGCTACTCATGTGATCCAGCATTAGGGTCACGTCTAGGGGGATGCCGTAGGGTCCCAGTCTTCCTGCTCCTTCGATTTCTCAACGTCGGAGAACAAATAAAGATTGGACAAAAAATAAATCCAACACCAAATAGTAATTGGATAATGAACCCAAAAATAAACCTTCTCTGATACGAAGTTGAAAAATATAATAAGCGAAATCAAAATCATGAGATATCAAAGTGCATAAAACAATCAAAGGAACACTGGGGTTTACGTGGAAACCCTGCTCATAAAGAGTGGAGAGAAAACTACGGCAGAAGGCCCCGATAGGGTATGTATGTCTATATTTTCTCAAAGAAGAATGAAGAGGTACCCTGCCTATTTATAAGCCACCGCACACTACATAGTCCCACGCTAACCAATGTGGGACTAAACTACATACACTCCAACAGTGTAAGATTTTTCTTTGAGAACAAGACTAGTTATTTTATCCTACTTGGTATCAGAGCGGTGATCCTACTAAAACAGGCCTCCAAACCTGTCCTACCAAAATCCCTAATTTGATAGTCCTTTGCCACCACCAGCCGTAGTGCTGGTAGGGAGCCACCAATGGCGGCACCAGTCACTATAGGAGTGCGTGACGACCGCAGCAGCGAGCGGTAGTGGCAATGTGTAGCGGCTTTGTGCGGCGGAAGAGCGGTGTTACTGCTATTGTCATGTTTGTAGCACTGCAATAGCGGTGTTGTGCGCCGGCGAGAGGGGCTGTTGAGCCCGTTGCAGTAGCCAGTGGCAACAGAGAGAAAGGCGACGACAGGTAGCACCCCCACTGGTCGGCAGGAGCGCCACCGGTGGGTCTGGAGTAGACCACCTCATTTTTTTTGCACCCCCTACCATCCTTGAGAGCTGCTAGGGGTCCCTCTTGACCCTAGCTGGTCCTCCTACCATCCGGTGGGATTTTATGAGCATCTAATATGATTTTCAAGGAATCAATCACCTGGATTTCATGTTAGATCACTTGATCCATGATCTGATCGTGATTCTACAGATCTGAAGAGTCTATTTCAGATCTGATTTTGGCAACTTCTCAGTGTATTTGAGGATCGTGGCCTCTTCATCATCCGAAGTGTCGTTGGAGACTACTCAGGAGAGTGGGAACTACAAAAACTCATTCTTCGTGCCTATCGTGAAGTTGGATGAGACCAACTATGCTCATTAGTCTCAAATGTTCAATGACCGTGGAGGATCATGACAAGGAACACCTCTTACTCGAGCAAGAGCCTTAAAACAAGACTGGGAAGTAGGCATCTTGGAAGGACAATGCATTGGTGAGAGCTTGGATCATGAATGCTGTGTCACCGCAGATTGGAGATGGCATCATGTATTACAAGACTGTGAAGGAGATGTGGGATACACTTCATGGTACATATTTCCACGAGAAGAACTCAAGTAAGGTCTATCAAATCTATATTCACATGTTCTCCCTCAAATAGGAAGGACAGTCCTTGACATAGTACTATGCTACTTTGAAAGGACTTATGGAGAAATACAATGCCTGTAGACCAGTGTGCTCATGTGGTACTCATCTGAAGTATCTCAAGGAGACGACAGTGCTTCACTTTCTCTCTGGGTTAGGCCCAGAATATGATGCTGCATGGTCTCAGATTCTGACACTGTCGGAGCTTTCGACACTTGCGGAGACTTACAATAGACTGAGCCAGATCACTGTAGTGGCTCTTGCTACTGAGATTACTGGACAGACCTCTGCATTGGCTGATGGTGGAGGTTGAGGCATGAGAGGTGTATCCTCTACTCGTGGGCGTAGGCGTGGTTGTAGCAGAGGACAGACAGGTAAACTACGATCCATGTGTACCTTCTGTGGTAGGATTGGTCACATGGAGGCTTCATGCTGGTCTAAGCATGGGAGACCTGTTGCCAATTAAGTGTCTGCATCTTCTAAGACATGGTCTAACACAGTGTCACGTGCTGAGTATGATGTTGTAGTATAGAGGCTGGTTCTGATTACTTAGGAGACTTCGTCTTCAGATACTGCTGTTCTTGCCTCCTCAGGTATAGAATCTGTTTTTGCCATATCTGACAGGTCTACTTGGCTAGTAGATTTGGGTGCATCCTTGCACTTAAGTGGTGATCATAGTGGCTTTCAGCACCTTCAACCTGTACATCATGGTAGGATTGTTCAGGTAGCAGATGGGAGGCATGCTAGAGTTGATGGTTAGGGGGAGGTGCCAGTTACCCCCAATATGAAATTGTCGAACGTTCTGCTTGTTTTTGATTTCCCAATGAGCCTGTTATCTGTTAGTAGGATTACAAAAGATCTTAATTGTAGGGTGATTTTTGATGATATTGGTTGTGTGTTTCGGGACAATCTCATGGGGCAGATGATTGGTGGCGAACATGAAGAGGGGGTTTATGTATCGCCTGTCTTTGACGCCATTTGCTGCACAGTGCTAGGGAGATATGTGCTTTGCTGTTAGGAATACCTTACAGTGGCACACTCGCTTTGGTCTTCCTTCACTAGATAGGCTATGCCGTATCATGCCTCATATTTCACCAGCTACCAAGATTCACTGTTATGCTTGTCAGATGGGAAAGTACCACAGATCTACTTACCCTGCCAGTTCTACTACTTCTGAGTCCTTATTTGATTTGCTGCATTTAGATGTATGGGGTTCTAGTCGAATTCCAGATCGATTGGGACATAGGTACTATATGGTGATAGTGGATGGTTATTCTAGAGTATCTTGGCTATTTTTGTTAAAGAATAAGTCGGACTTTCGGTCTGTAATTGAGAATTTTATCATAGAAATCAAAAATCAGTTTGCTTCCACTGGCAAGATTGTGCGTACTAATAATGTATTAGAATTTTGTACTGCTCGTATGAAGACATTTTACAGATCTCATGATGTGGTTCATTAAACCACATTCCCTCATACATCGTATCCAAATGGAGTAGCAGAGTGGAAACATAGACATATTTTGGATGTGGCACGGACTCTTATGATACATTATAATGTGCCTTCACGGTATTGGGGAGATGTGATATTTACTGCATGTTGCTTGATTAACAGAATGCCTAGTTCTGTTATATCTAAGCAGGTGCCTTAGCAGATATTGCACCCTAACTGGGATTTGTTTCAGTTGCTACCTCGAATTTTGGCTGTATAGCTTTCGTGCATGTTACTGGGCCAGATAGAGATAAATTGACCCCCAGAGCAGTCAAGTGTGCCTTTTTGGGTTATAGTCACATCCAGAAAGAATACAGATGCTATAATCCTCTACAAAAGAGGCACTTTTTAAGTGTCGATGTCACTTTTCATGAGGCTGTCCCATATTTTTTAGTTACTGGGGGGTAGTTGGCACTCGAGGTAGAGAGGGCTCCCATGCCCATTTCTTCAGTTCAGTTTGGTGACTTTCTTACTATTCAGATAGTGTCACCGGATATTACAATTTTTGATGATGCTCAATTCAGAGATCCTCCACTGGTTTTTATGAAACCTGTCACATATCAACAACATGCCCCGCTCTTTAGCACCGTCATCCTCTCTACAGCAGGTATGTGTTGAGACTACTGACCGCTGTGTAGCTAGTGATGATCCTGCATGTGTTATACTAGCCACTTCTGAGGCTATTCCTAGTGATGAGGGAGCATTATCATCTTAGGCTGAGACTGCTTCTGCTGATATGAACCTTCCGATTGCTATTCGGAAGGCTCCTAGGAGTTGTGTGCACTATTAGGTAGCAAGGGTTGTTTCCTCTGATTATTTGAGTCGCCCATTTGCCTTGTTTACAGATGCTTTCACTTTTAGACAGATACTAGCTACTTATCAGCCGGCTATGCTTGATTCGAAATGGCACCAGGTCATGGAGGATGAGATGGCTGTACTTCAGTTTTGCCAGACATGGGACCTTACTTCGTTGCCGCTTGGCGCAGGCATGGTTGCCGTTGGGTCTTTGATGTGAAATACAATCCAGACGTGTCTGTTTCTCGGTACAAGGCTCCGCTTGTGGCAAAAGGATTTACCTAAACTTATGGGGTGGATTTCTTTGACACCTTATCTCCTATGGCTCGACTTCCTACAGTTCAGATTCTTATTTCTGTAGCTGCACATTTTGATTGGCCGTTATATCAGTTGGATGTTAAGAATGCCTTCTTGTATGGTAATTTACATGAAGAGGTGTATATGCAACAGCTCTCGGGATTTGAGGCTAAGGGGGAATGTGTATGCAGGTTGAAGAAGGCGATATATGGCCTTAAGGAGAGTCCGAGAGCTTGGTTTCACAAGCTATTAGAGGTTGTTGAAGATATGTGGCCTATTTGCTCTATTGTTGATCATTTCTTGTTTGTGAGGAAGACAGACAAGGGATTGTGGCGGCTCTCCTTGTCTATGTAGATGACCTTATCATCATCGGTGATAATACCACTGAGATAGTTGAGGTCAAGCAGAAGCTAGCAGGGAAATTTATTATAAAGGATTTGGGCTCATTGAGATGCTTCTTGGGCATAGAAGTAGCAAGAGGGAAGAGCGGGATTGTCTTTAGCCAAAGGAAATATGCTCTTGATTTACTGCAGGAGGCTTGGATGTTGGGCTCCAAGTCTGCCAACATACCCATGGATCCAAAGATGCACTTGTATGACTTCGAGTCAAAGGCTGTAGAGAGTAGAGGCTACATGCAGTTGATTGGGAAGTTACTCTACCTGACTATCACACATCCAGATATCTCGCTTGCTGGTGGCAAGGTTAGCCACTTTATGGATAGACCGACCAAGCATCACTAAGATGCTATTCTATAGGTGCTCAGGTACCTGAAATGAGCACCAAGATGTGGACTTATTCAGGAAAGGAAGTTCTGTGAGTATAGTGGGATACTCAGATGCAGACCATGCTGGATGTCTTTCTGATAGGAAATCCACTACTGGATTTTGTACATATGTGGCTGGTAATCTGGTAACGTGGAGAAACAAGAAGCAGAGTGTGGTGTCTCGCTCAAGTGTAGAGTTAGAATACAGAGCCATGGCATAGGCAGCAGCTGAGCTTGTGTGGATCAGATCTATCTTGACTTACATGTCAAGGTTGAGGAGTCCATGGAGATGAGATGTGATAATAGAGTGGCTACCTACATAGCAAACAATCCCATGTTTCATATTCATACGAAACATGTAGAGATTGACTATCATTATATCAGAGATCTAATCCAAAGGGAACTTCTCTTCACCTCATTAGTTGCTTCAGAGAACCAGGCTGCAATGTGTTTACCAAGCCTCTTGCCATATATGCTTTCGAGGCTTGCTGTGACAAGCTGAGCGTGATAGATATCTAGGCTTCAGCTTGAAGGGGAGTGTTGAGCTCCCTAGTTATCTTGTTTTATGTTTAGTAGGGACTATTTCGTTAGTTTATATTTCAGCGTGGTTCTCTTGTGTAATTTTCCCAATACCTCTATATAAAGAGGTGTAGGGTTTCCTTTGAGAATAAGATTGGTTATTTCATTGTGCTAAGTAGGAGTTGAAGAAAATAATATTTGCCTCATATGTCTCCTCTCTTCTATACCTGCTACCTCTTTTTCTCCTCTTATTCATTGTCTTCATTCAGTTTCTCACAATGTGCACTGCAAAATGGAAAAAGATAGGTCAGGCCTGACATGCATCAAATGTTCAAGATATAAGCTATGGTTGTAGCCTCTTGCGGCCTATATGACTCGCATTCCAAACATCCAACTGTCAAATGTTTGAATCATCTGAGAGTGATGTGAAACCATTGAAACCATTTCACCCATATGAGCTATCTGCAAAATCAACAGTTTAACTGATTAAATGAACACTTGGGTGCATAAAGTTAATGGCATAATCGCCTGCATAAAGTTAATGTATAGTACCTGCAGCATCCATCTCTCAGCCAGTTGGTTGAACTATAAGACTTTCTCATTGTCCCTTTTCGTCTAATCTTTGCTGTTGAATTATCTTCTCAGATTTTTATAATTTGCTCAGATGATCTTCAAAATGATGAAGACTGGATTTTGAGAATAGTTGGTTTCATCTCCTCAGCATTTATCTTGCTTTCATCAGTTAATTCTCAATTTTGTTTTAAATTTCCTCTTTCATGCTTGTCGAAAAAAAATTCACCTTCAAGTGTCTTAGTAAATTTCCTTTTCTGTATTTTCCCAAAAAGGGCTCCATTGATGCCAACAGACTTCGGAAGCAAACAGCTTCCACTGTGGATATTTATTGACATCTAAGGCACTCATATGCCCATCAATGCTTTGCCCAGGGATTGTGCTTGTGAACTTTCTGCACATCCAGACAAAATGTTTTAGTGATTTTTTTTTTATGATCCTGCAGACAAGTGCCAAATCGATATTCCTTTAGTTATTATGACATCAGAGGATACCCATGCTGCAACTCTGCAGCTTTTAGAGTCTAACTCATACTTCGGAATGACACCATCACAAGTAAAACTTCTTAAGCAGGTATTCTGATGTGGAACCTTTTTTTGTCAAATATCTGGAAGAGATGTAACTCATTTGGCATCCCTTCTTGTCAACTTTTAGGAGAAAGTAGCATGTTTAGAGGACAATGATGCAAGGCTAGCACTAGATCGAACTGATAAGTACAAGATCCAGGTTATCTTGTTTATGTGTTTGAACAGTCTGTTGCCATGTTTTTGCTTATTATATTTGCAAGTTTGTCCATGTCCTTATGCTTCTTTTTGCTATTGATTAGACAAAGCCTCATGGACATGGTGATATACATGCTCTTCTTTATGCAAGTGGCCTACTAACCCAATGGTGCACTTCCTGATTTCCTTTCTGATTCTCTTTTCTTTATGAATGCACAATTGTGGCCTTGGAATTATACATCTACTTTCTAATGGCATTTTTTTCCTCTAAGAGGTGAAAGGTAATGTGGTGTTGCTGATAATCTTCTCTTCACCGTATATGTTATTAGGCTTAATTTTAATCATGTTTCAGGAAAAATGCTGGCCTCCGGTGGGTTTTGTTCTTCCAGGATACAAATGGCTTGCTCTTTAAGGTTCATCTTAGATATTAACTAAGAATTTCTTGTGAGGAAGGATACTTTCCGATCTTTTAATGTTTTGACATATCCTAAAACTGTTTAGACACTCTTGGATCTTCTCATCATTTATTCTTGTTTATCTCAGGCTATACCAGCTTCACTTGGCGTCAGCTGCACTAAGCATTACCATGTCAATTCCCTTTCTGTTCCTAGAAAAGCAAAAGAAGCTATTGGGGGAATTACCAAACTTACTCACAAGGATGGTAATTAACCTCCTCCATACTTATGATTTTGAGTTTGTAACAAGTGCCAAATAGTTGACTGTCATGTCTATTTTCCCGCTCCTGCTTGAAAGGTAATGACACTACCATAAGCATGGTAGCTTCATATCTTCAATAAAGGGAGCTATCCTAGTGTTCAATCTTAGAGAATCCAACTGATAAGGAATTTTAGATGCAAAAGAAAACCTAGAATATGTGCACTATTGATCTTATATTGGTACAAGTCTGATTTGACTTGCCCGTCTCCAAGGGGCAGCAATCTGAGACCTGTTTCAAAATGCCAAAATTGCCTTACGTAGTATTGTAAATTGAATAATCAAAGTTCATGACCACTAAATAAGTTCTTTTTAGAGGATGGTTGAATGTGCTTTCAAAATATAAAATTAGATGGATTATGTGGTTCTTAAATATCTTTGTCAAGAGTTGTTTAGTTTGTTATCTTTATTTCCTTCTTTTGTCATTTTCTTATTATGTATGGGTAACTTCATATTTTATCCAACAGACCTCTCTATATAAGAGGCCCTAGGATTTCTTGGAATAAGACAAGCCTTTTGCCTCCTACATGGTATCAGAGTGGCGGTCTTAGGCCGACGCTTGGTATCCCACCAAGAAACCTAGCCTCTATCACCCCCATCGTATCCCTCTCTCCTCTCACTGGTGTAGTAGCCTCTCCTAACGCAACTGCAGCACAGCAGTGCCACCAGCGCTGCCAGTGGCATCGCTAGCACCACTAACCCTGCCAGTAGCGTCACCAACAACGCTAGCAGCGTCTCCAAGCACACCGCTAACACTAGTAGTGTCGTTGCTTGCGGTCCTGTAGGGTTGGCGGGGTTGCTCTTATTTCTCTAGGGCACCTCTCGTATTGCTAAGGCTTGTTCCTACCTCAGTAGCACGTATATGTTCTAGAGAAGTAGATCGTCTTCTTCACATGATCTGAAGCCTCAGACTTTAGATCTAATTTTTTGTTATGTGGTTTCGTGTTGAACCCCCTATGCAGTGAGTATTGTTTGCTCCGGTAAGTATTTGATCCACACAAATCGTGCACCATAGCAAATGATACAAAATTTTTGTGCACCATGGCAATTGTGTAAATGGTATCGCACAATTAATCCCCAAGTAGAGGAATGCTTTTAACTACTACAAACATGATAACAGAAGAAAAACTAAGTAAGAAGATTCTCCCAAAATGCTAGAAGATATCCTTGCTCCAAGCTCAGTAGTTCTTGGGCCTAAAGAGGATCCTCCTTGCTCCTTGAATGCTTCTTCTTAAACTCCTCCAAAGGTGGACGTCCTCCACCTTAGCTTCCCTCCTGCCTGGTCGTCCTCCTGAGGTGGTGTGCTCCTTGGCCGTCTACTATAGGTGAACACCAAAGAGACATGGTGTTCCCTTTGATCACCTTTTCTTCTCCTCCTCCTTGGCCGTCTACTATAGGTGGAATATGGGAAGAATTTGCACTAGCCAAGGATGGAGAAAATGATAGGGATGGAGGGTCTTTTTATAGGCTTGAATGGGTGGTGGTTGGAAGGTAGAATTGGGACTTTAGGTGGTTGGTTGAGGGGTGGAAAGGTACCAATGGTTGGCACCAAAAATGGGTTTTAGAAAGTGGTGTTTTTAGCACCAAGATGGAGGGTTGGGATGGTATTTTATGGTGGTTGAATGGTGGAGATGGAAGATGGGTTTTGGTGCCAAAAGGGGGCTTCTACAAGCCATGAATGGTCGGTCATGAAGGGATGCCATGGGAGGTGTTTTGGTGCCATTTGATGCCAAGGAAAGGTGCCTTGGCGTCAATTGAAGGGATGCCAAGGGAGGTGTTTTAGCACCAAAACAAGGAAGGTTTGGTGGTGGTTTTAGGGTAGGGAGGACGGCCATAAGGGTGGAGGAGTAGGGAGTAGAGGTGGAACTAGTTGAGGAGCTAGCTAAGCTAGCTAGTAGCTTAGCTAAGTAGATGGAGCTTTCTTGAGCTGGCTTGAGCTTCCATGGAGCTTGGAGAAGTTGATGAAGAGGTGCTCTTGAGCTCCACAATTGGCTTAGCTAGTTGGCTACTAAGCAGAGTTGAATAGAGCTGACTTGAGCTAGCCACATCCCTTCTAGAGCTGAGATGAGCTAGCTAGAGTTGAATGATGACTCTTCAGCTGGCTTAGCTTAGCTAGTTCATGACTAGTAGCTAAGCCAAGTAGGAATGAGCTTCCATGAGCTGGGGATGAGTTGGATTTGAGCTAGATTTAGTTGAGGTGAGCTGGGATCCTACTGTTGGAGCTTTTGTCTTCTTTCTTTTTAAATTGTGCCTTCCACATTGCCTGGGTTTACGTGATTTTCATTGCATTCTTATCGCTAACAATCAAATGACAAAATACATAAGAGAATGCAGAAGAAATGCTAATGCATGCTCTAAACCCTAAATGCAAACGCATGCTAAATGCAATGAGATAATGCAATGCAATTGTCAAAACTCTAGGAACTAGGTGTGAATGGATATTAAGGATGATGATGAACTAGTGTTTATTAACAGACAACAAGGATAGTGTTAGTGACCCGTTGGGAAAGATATCTACCACAAGTGCTTCGCCACATATGCAGGGCACTACTATTAAATTGGATGGTACCAATTTTTTTTAATGGTCTACATCTTTTGCACGATTTGGATCTCATAGGAAAAAGTACATTCTCTTGCAGGATGAACCAGAGGCCTCCAAGAATATTGATGATTGGGAGGCAGACAGGGCCGCAACTTGCATGCTAAATAGTATGAAGGAACACATTATTAAACAAGTCATGCCTTATGCCTCTACGAAGATGTGGGAGGTGCAATATGAGATCTATTTATAGAAATGTGTAACATTGCTAGATTGTATTGTGTAATTGAGGATATTCACACATTTAAAAAGGGAACTATGCCCCTAGTAGAGTGTTATTGGACACTCAAGAATCTGTGGGATGAATAGGATATGTATCAACCACTGACATCGGATGTTGTAGTTATGGTTAAGCAGAGAGAGGCCATCAGATCTGTGCAATTTCTTGCTATACTGGGTCTTAAGTACAAATTAGTTAAGGACCAATTGATGACGTTAGAGGAGATTCCTACTCCTATGTAGATTTATGCCCGTCTCTCTAGATTAGTGATCTTAGAGCTTGTTCCCAATTCTGACTTATTTGCCATGGCATCTTTTGGTCGTGGGCATGGTTCACCCGTGGTTGGTGGCCGAGGTGCCAAAGGTCATGGTACTTCTAGAGGTGGATGAGGTCATGGCAAAGGGAGCTTGGTTTGTGAATATTGCAATAAAGTTAGCCATACCATGGATAAATGCTGGATTAAGCATGGGTATCCTCAGGGCTAGGGTCCACGTGCTAATCAAGCTACACAAAAGGAGGATGGTACATAGTTTTAGGATGCTGACAATCAGATTACTATTTCCAGGGTATAATATGAAAAGTTACTTCTCAGACTACTACTACAACTGGGGTGTCTGTTGCTCATCCTACAGGTACCATTGCGCTATTTGTCAATTCTCGTGCACTAGCATGGATATCGGATTTAGGTGCTTCTTCTCATATAACAGGAGATTCTACTCTCTTCTCATCTCTTCGTACTCTTGCCACCCCCTTCTAGTTAGGGTAGCAGATGGCAGTTTATCTCCTGTTATGTGCCTTGGAGATATATCTCTCTCCACTTCTCTTTCTCTATCAAATGTTATGCATTGTCCAAGATTTACCCTTAATTTGATGTCTATTAGTTAAATTAGTAAGGATTTGGGATGTAGAGCAGGTTTTCAAGATCAGTTCCTTTGGCAAGACTTGTGAACGATGAGGCGAATTGGTGGACTTGAGCAAATTGGTCTTTACCATCTTAGCCTACCACCTCTACCACTACTATTGCTCTTGCCACTACATTATAGTGTCATATTTGTTTGGGTCACCTGAGTATCCTTACTCTTTGTCGTCAGTTTTTGGATTTGAAGTTTCTAAATTATTTTCCTTGTGATGCTTGTCAGCTTGGCAAATACCACCATTATTTTTCCAGTCAGAATAAGAAGTCTGAGTCTCCTTTTAAATTAGGGCATGCTTATTTTTCATAGTGTTAGGGGTTTTCATTTTTTTCTCGTTTTGGTTGATGACTGTACTCGTGTGTCTTGGGTGTTTATGTTGAAGGAAAAACAAGAAACCCCTGCACTTATTCAGCATTTTTTAAATGAAATAAAAACTCGATTTTCCACCATTATAAAGATTTTTCGTAGTGATAATGGACTGGAATTTGTAAATGCCAAGCTAACTTAGTTTTTTAGTTCTATAGGGTTGATTCATTAGACATATTGTGTCCACACGTCACAACAAAATGAGGTTCTCAAACATAAATCGCGACACTTATTAGATGTGGCTTGATTCATAATGTTTTAGATGATTGCTCCATCATAGTTTTGGGATGATGCGGTACTTACTGCTACTTTTCTCATAAATAAGGTATGCTCGTTTGTCTTAGGAGGCAAGATACCTTATTCTATTTTATTTCTTGGTAGAGATGTTTTTCCACTCATTGCCATGGTTTTTGGCTGTCTGATTTGTTCATCTATTCAAGGTGGACTACTTATCTCTTCGATTTATGAAGAGTTTTTTTTTTGGGATGCTTGCAAATCCAAAAGGGATATCGCTATTATGATCCCGTGGCTTACAAGTTCTATGTTAGTGTTGACGTTACCGTCTTTGAGGAGCTCCTCTTTTACCCCCCAAAGGGAGCTCATCCTTTCCATTAGTGCCATAGGATATCTCTCTTCCTATGCCATCTACATTGCCTTTAGAGCCCACTGAGCCATCTTTTCCACCGAATACAGCTCCAGATAGAAAGCCATTTGCTTACTATCCACAGGCTTTTCATCGCCAACCTAAAGACCCCCTTCCATAGGTGGAGGAGCCTCTCTACTCCATCCCTACTGATTCTACTTAGTCTTCTATTGATTTTGCTGATTTGTCTGGAGATCAGGTACCACCTCCTACCGAGGGTAATGACTTGGACCTTCCTATAGCACAACAGAAGGCTCCATAGTCATGTGCTCGCTATTCTTTGTCACATTATATGACTACTGATTGGTTATCTGCAGTAGGATAGTTACTTTCACTTGCAATTGACAGTCATCAAGTGCCAAGGAATTATGGAGACTCTCTTTAGGATCCCAACTGGACCCGGGCAATGGAGGAAGTGATGTATGTTCTTCAGTCCTGGGGTACTTGGGAGCTTGTGGATCTATCCCTTCGTGCAGTAGTTGTAGGGTGTAGATGGGTGTTTACCATTAAATCTCTCCCAAATGGTATGGTTCAGCGGTACAAGGCGAGGCTGGTTGCTAAACGATACACTCTGACCTTTGGCATGGATTACCTTTTGACATTCTCATTGGTTGCACGGTTGAATTCGATTCGGATTCTTCTATCTATAGCAATGAATGATAGGTGGCTTGTACATTAGCTTGACATAAAAAATGCCTTCTTGTATGGTGATCTCGATGAGGAGGTGTATATGGAGCAGCCTCTTGGGTTTATTAGCCAGGGGGAGTGTTACAGGGTTTGTAGGCTCCACAAGGCAATGTATGGGCTAAAACAAAGCCCTAGAGTATGGTTTGACAGATTCACTACTGTAGTTCAAAGTTTTAGGTTCATTCTGTGCTTACCAGGCACACAAAGGTAGGCTCCATTATTCTAATTGTATATGTTGTTGATATTCTATTGATTGGGAGTGACTTGCAGGGTCTAGAAAAGACCAAGGCCTTTTAACATGTACAATTTGTAACTAAAGATCTTGGTCTGATTAGTTACTTCTTGGGCATTGAGATACATCACATTGATGGAGGAATGATTTTGTCTTAGAAGAAGTATGTTTTGGACATGCTTTGAGAGGTAATGATGCTATGGTGCAAACTTGTTGGTATACCTTTGGATCCAACTGCTTGTTTTGCAGATATTGATAGCTCAATCCTAGAAGATGTTACCAGATGTAGAGCTATGGTTGGCAAGCTTTTATATCTTACAGTGACGAGGCTTGACATGTTATTATAGGAAGGTTGAACCAGTTTATGCAAGACCTCAGGGAGATACATTGGGCAGGAGTTTATCAAGTGTTGAGGTGCTTGAAATGCTCTCTTGGAAAAAGGCTTTTCTTCCAAAGACATGGTTACCTTGAGGCGTATGGATACTTATATGCAGATTATGTTGGTGCTCATGAGGATAGACGATCCACAACAGGATATTGCACCTATGTTGGTAGCAACATAATCACATGGAGAAGTAAGAAATATAATGTTGACACAAGGTAATGGCACACACCACTTGTGGGCTCTACTGGATTAAATCCATTCTTCGTGATTTTGGAGTAGAGATATATGACCCCATACCTATGTATTCTGATAACAAGGTTGCCACCTTGTCAACAATCCATCATTCTCTGAGAGGACAAAACACATAGAAGTGGATTGTCATTTTGTTTAAGATGCAATAATGACTGGGAGGATCTCCACACCATACATCTCCAGTGAGGATCAGATTGTTGATATCTTCACCAATGCCTTTACCAAGAAGAGACTGGAGTATCTTTGTTCCAAGTTGAGCATGTCAGATATCTATATTCCACCTTGAGAGGGAGTGTTAAGAGTCATTTCGTTGTCTTATTTTGTTAACATATATTTTCTATTTCTATTTTTATTGTTGTATGGCTATTGGGTTTGGTTTACTCCTCAGGGGCTTTTTATGTACTTCCACCCTTTTGGTCTCTCTATATAAGAGAACCATAGGGTTTCTAATGAGAATTGAATTATTTCAACCAATTTGGTATCAATGCGGCGATCCTAGATCGGCGCTCAGGTACCCACCCTCACAAGCCTCTATACCCTGTCCACCAAAACCTTAAGATCCATGGGAGGCACCCGAAGGGGCCTCCACAGGCGGCCACTGGCCTTTGCCTGTCCCAGATCGGGTGAGTCCCATCAGGTGCTGTCGTCGGTTGTGTTGCCTGAGGTCATCGTTCAACTTCCCCAAGTGCGCGTCACCTCGGGTGGACCTCCGCTAATGCTGCCCGTACCTTCCACCTCCATTGTAGCGCCGCTGTAGCTTAGCCACCTCTACCTCGAGGTTCTCAGCGTTGCCATAGGCCTTGAGGGCTCGCTTAGTGCTGCCTTAGACATCAGCAACGTTGCCTAAGACATCTCCAGTGCGGCCAGCGTTGCCTAAGGCGCCGCCTAGGGTTCAGCCAGGGCCGGTGGGACCTTCTCGGGTGGTCTCCCCACACCTGGGCTAGGCCAGAGCTTGTCCAAGGGGATTTTTTATGAAGATACCAATTTGATTTTTTAGATTTCAGTGTTGACCTCTTGGATATAGAAGTTTGATTGCAGCTCCAAGATTGTAAGGATGACTTCTGATCAGTTCGACGTGAATTTAGGCACTTCTTTGGACACTAGGGTACTGAAGAATCCATTTTTTGGTCCTATCGCCAAGTTGGATGAGACCAACTACCCACAGTGGTCTTAGACTTTCCTCATGACTGTCAGGGGTCATGGGAAGAGCTACATCCTTACAGATTCGAAGCCTGAGAGCAAGACTGGTGCCAACACCACCTGGGACAGAGATAATGCCATGATATTTACGTGACTTATGTAGACTGTTATTACTTGTATAGGAGATGGGATCATGTATTGTGACACTGTGAAGATGTGAGAGTCCTTGCGTGAGACCTACTCTCATGCCAAGAACTCTGCACGGGTCTTTTAGGTCTCCTACAACCTTTTCTACTTATGTCAGGAAGGGCGCACTCTGTCATAGTGCTATTCCCTCTTGAAGGGAATGCTGGAGAGACATCACTCTTATCTGCCGGGGTGTGCCTGTGATTCCTGGAGGAATTTTTGGAGACAGTTGGCCATCTCTCTCTTCTTTGTAGGCCTTGGGTCCGAGTATATTGCAGCCAGAGGTCAGATCCTTACCTTTCCTGAGCTTCCCACCCTGGAGGAAGCTTATAGCAGACTCAACAGAGTTGCAGTGCGCACTCTTGTTCCTGACTTTGGTACTCAGACGTTCGCACTGGCCACGATCCTTGGACGTGGTAGGGGTACTCCCTTTCTTGCACGTGGTCGTGGGCGTGAACGCTTTTTTGGTACATGCACTATGACTCCGTATACCTATTGTGGCAGACTTGGTCACTCTGAGGCTACATGCTGGCAGAAGCATGGTAGGCTACCTGTGGCCAATTAAGCAACAGTGATCTCCGATGCAGTCCTCCCCAGTCCTGATGTTAGTTCCTTGAGCACAAAGATTGAGAGCTTGTGGCAACAGATTGCTCAGTTGACTCAGGCATCTTCTTCTCAGAGTCCAAACACTGTTGCTATTGCCATCTCTTCTGAGGCACCTGTGACTGGTATGTCATCACTCTTGTCTTCTAGTGATTGGTTGATTGATTCTGGTGCATTCAAACACCTATGTGGCGATAGAAGCTCGCTTTCTCAGTTAGTGCCAATTACACCAGCCAGGACAGTACAAGCCAGGACAATACAGGTGCTAGATGGGAGACATTCGCCACTTGTTGGCAAGGGAGATAGTCTTTCTCTCCTACTTTGAGACTGACAAGCGTCTTTTATGTGTCTGATTTTTCTTTGAGTTTACTGTCTGTTAGTAGTATTACTAGAGACCTAAATTGTCGAGCTATTTTTGATGCGTCTTCTTGTATCTTGCAGGACAAATTCACTGGGAAGGCAATTTGTGGAGGGTGTGAGGAATTGGGGTGTACCGTCTGAGCCGTACTGTTATTACTACTTCTGCTGCCTAGGGCCTTGCATCTACTGGATCGCCCCTCCATTGGCACCACCGTCTTGGCCACCTACCTATTGATCGCCTCAAACGTGTTCTACTGCACATACTCTTCACTACTGCTCTCACCTGTGATGCTTGTTAGCTTGGCAAACACTACAGGGGTGGTTTTTCCAGTTCCACTTCTGTTTCATCTGTTGCTGCATTTGATTTGATTCATATGGATGTTTGGGGTCCCAGTCGTACTCGTGATCGACTTGGGAACAAATATTTTCTTATTTAAGGATGATTTTTCACGTGTTTCTTGGATGTTTCTATTGAAGAATAAGTTCGATGTGGGACAAATCATTGAGAACTTTGTTAAAGAAATAAAAACTTAGCATTCTTGTTTGGTGAAGTATCTTCGTTCTGATAATGCCTTGGAGTTTTGCACTATACGTTTACGCAGTTTCTTTTCTAGTTGCATTATCCGTAAGACCACGTGGCTTCATACCTCTTAGCAAAATGGTGTTGCTGAGAGGAAACATTGCCATATTCTTGATGTTGCTCGTACCTTATTGATTTACCATTAAGTGTGTCTTTCTTGGGTATATTCGGACACAAAAAAGGTATCGGTGTTTTGATTTGCTTACTTCTCGGCACTATGTTTTTGCGGATGTTACATTTCATGAGGCAGTACCTTTCTTTTCTCTGACTATTGCTGAGATGCCTCTTGATGGTAATATGGCGCTTATGCCATATACCCCTATTCTCTTTGGGAGTTTCCCTGAAATCCCTGTCCCTACACCATCGCCACCACCACCACTGCCTCATGCTACGCATCCCTTTCCTCGGCTAACTGAGCCATTCCAAACGTATGTTCTCTCTCATACTACTTATTAGGGACCCCCATCCTCGCCTTCACCATAAGCTTCTCAGGTGAGTCCTTTAGACACTGACGCATATTTGCCATGTGATGATCACAGGGACAGGACAGATGATGTGGCAGGTGATGATCTTGATCTTCCGATAGCTATTAGGAAGCGACCATAGACCTGCACTACTTATCCCTTTGTTGGGGTACTTGCTACTGATGGCTTAGCCCCCGGGTTTGCTAGATTTACTCAGACGTTAGCTATTACTCAGATTCTAGCTACTCATCGTAAGGCCATGCTTGATCCAAAATGGCAGGCAGCTATGGAGGATGTGATGGTAGCTCTTAGAGGCTGTGGGACCTGGAAGCTCACTCCACTTCCTGCTGGTGCTACCCTTGTTGGCTGTCTATGGATATTCACTTTGAAGTTCAACCCAGATGATGGTGTTGTTAGATACAAAGCACGTCTCATGGAAAAGGGGTTCACCCAAACTTATGCAGTGGACTTCTTTGACACCTCACCACTTGCTAGACTCCCTACTGTACTGGTGCTGGTTGCAGCGGCAGTTCAGTTAGATTGGCCTTTACATCAACTGGATGTGAAAAATTCCTTCATCTTGGGGATCTCCAAGAGTAAGTCTATATGTAGCAACCACCTGATTTTGAGGCTTAAGGGGAGTGTGTGTCGACTACAGGTCATCTACGGCCTTAAGCAGAGTCCCAGAGTCTGGTTCCAGAGATTGTCACAAGTTGTAGAGGTAGTTAGATTTAGGTCGCCAGTCGACTTTTCTCTTTTTGTCAGGAGGATTGGATAAGGTACGGTGGTACTTCTTGTTTATGTTGATGACTTGATTGTTACAGGAGATGATGAGCAAGGTGTTGCTAAGATGAAGTGCATCCTAGCAGAGCAATTTGTCACGAAGGACTTGGGTGCTCTACGATCCTTTCTTGGTATTGAGGTTGCTCGTAGCAAATAGGGTGTGATCCTATCCCAGAGGAAATATGCTTTGGACATCTTGCAGGAGATTGGTATGCTTGGGACCAAGGAAGCCAATATTCCTATGGATCCTAAGATGCCACTATATGATGAAGATGCATAGTTGGTGGATAGTAGCCAGTACAGGTAGCTTGTGGGTAAGTTGCTATACCTCACTATTACGAGGCTAGACATCTCCTTTCCAGCAGGGAGACTGAGTCAGTTCAAGGTCAAGCTAACATGTCAGCATTGGGGTGCAGCATTGATGGTGCTCAGATACATCAAGAAGGCTCCTGGGAAGGATCTTCTCTTTTCCAAGAGGTTTTCCATGACTTTGGTTGGGTACTTTGATGCGGACTACGCTTGATATCATGTGGATCGCAAATCCACTATTGGGTTCTGCACCTTTCTAGTAGGAAGTTTGATTAGATGGAGGAGCAAGAAATATAGTATAGTTGCGAGATCTAGTGCCGAGTCTGAGTACAGGGCCATGGCTCAGACTATTGTAGAGATGATGTGGATTTGATCCTTGTTTACTGACTTGCAGATACATTTTTCTAGCCCGATGGAGATGAGATGTGATAATAGAGCAGCCACCTTTATTGCCAACAACCTAGCATTTCATGAGAGGATGAAACATGTTGAGGTTGATTGCCACTACACCAAAGACTTCATTCAGAAGGGATTGCTTTATACCATGCCAGTCACATTTACGGAGTAGATTGCTGATATCTTTACCAAGCCCTTAGCCAGATCTCTACTTGATTCATATGCATCTAAGTTGAGGATGATAGATATCTATGCTCCAGTTTGATGGGGAGTGTTAGCATATATTTTCTATTTCTATTTTTCGTTGTTGTATGGTTATTGGGTTTGATTTGCTCCTCAAGGGCTTTTATGTACTTTCACTTTTTCGGTCTCTCTTTATATAAGAGAGCCTTAGGGTTTCTAATGAGAATTGAATCATTTCAACGAATCTTTTTCCTTCTTTTGTCATTTTCTTACCATGTATGGGTGACTTTGTATTTTACCCAATAGACCACTCGATATAGGAGGTCCTAAGGCTTCTTGGAATATGACAACTCTTTTCCTCTTACAATCTTTCAACAAAACTTTTAGGCTTGAACTATAATCCTGTAAAATACTGGTAATTGTGTGAAAAACTAAAGGCCAGAGAGAAAAAAGCACAATTAAAACGGTTCAAGGTGGTCGTGTACCACCTGAAATCTGCACCTTGGGTTGCTTTTCTCAATAACAGAAAGTGAGTATGCCCTAGGGGCTTATATATGGCCAATTGTTTTCATGTGAAGCAATGATAAGGTACAAGTACATCCTAACATCCTTTATAATATATAGCATTTACATGAAATCCCTTAAGAAACACCTTGAAGGGAATGTGCTTCATCAATGTGTCAACAACATAATTTCTTTGCAGAAATTTGTTCAATTCTGATTTCCCTCATGTGTACCTTTTCCCTAAAAAAGCATTGATCAAGATGAATATGCTTTGACCAATCATGTAAGATGAAGTTGACAGGTGCTATGATTTTGACAGAAAATAGTACATTTGTTGGAAGCTTCCAGGTTCTTTTGACTAGAATGAATTTACATAATTTTAGTAAGTGCCTTTGAAAGGGGATTTCACCATGTGTTGAGGCAAAAGAATGATATTCTACTTCATCTGGCGACACTCTTTTCTTTCTTCTTGTCCAACATATCAAAATGTTGCCATGGAAGATGCAAGAAACAGTGATGGCTCTACAGTTGTCTGGATCACCAGCCTAATCTAATCAGGAAAGGCAATCAAGCTATCACGTGCTTGCAACAATTTAGAATATCTGATATAACACAATTCATTCATGTTAATCTCCCTTAAATATCCAAAGATACACTTGATAGCTTCAAGATGATTGATGGTGGAACTTGATTAAGAATAGAGGTGATGTTAGAATGGGTCATGGTGAGTTCCCACCATGCTGGATACTCGGTAGGACTAGTAATCATCTGAATGCCAGATTTGTACTACAATGGGGTTTGGGTGGAAACAAATTTACGAAATAAATAATCGAAATGTTGTAGTAGATCGAGTGTATTTGTGTTGTTTCAAGGCCATTCTATTATCCATTCTGTTAACCTCTAGAGTAACAAAGAGATCGAAGATCTTTGATGCTAAAATGTCCAATTCCATTTTTACATTATAACAATAATTTTAAAGTTGCCAGGAAGAACTATGTCATCAGCATGAAGGAACAGAAAAACCCATAATCTCCTCTCTACATATATAAACAAGGAGGGATCTATGGGACCCTGTCAGAAACCTAAACTAACCATAACTTTAAGGAAGCTAAAGAACCATGTACATGAGGCTTAGTCGAGACCATAAATTGATCATTGATGTTTACCACATAGTTATGTCTTTAAACCTGTCAGCCTGTTCTATGTAAACTTCTTTCTTCAGGTTGCCTTGATGAAAGGCATTACCAAGTTGATGCGACGAAACTCGGAATTATTCTAGTTGCACCAAGTTGCCTTTCTCATTGTTTGCACAGTGGAGGCACAATTTTATATCCATTTTGGTGAGAGAGTTATTTTAATTGTCTTGTACTTTTATGTCTTTTGTCCTTGTTTGCATATCTATTATTCTTGTAAGGATATTATATCTAATTTACCCAAAGGGCTCCTCTATATAAGAGTCTCTAGGGTTATTAGAATAAGACATTTTCTTTCATTTCCCAACATGATATCAGAGCAGCGGTCTTAAACCAGTGCTCCAGTACCCCACCAAAAACCCTATTCGCCAAACTCTCCACCAAAAAGCCCTTTCTCTCGTTTCTTCTCTTCGGTGCAACAAGAGAGCCATCGACAGCAGGGTGCTCACAACCGGCAGCAGCAATGCTACTGGTGGCTGCAGCACCCACGTAGGGAGCCCAGCAAGCCAGCCTAACACCGGCGGCGGTGCTCTAGCTTTCTTAGTGTCGTCACCGGTCTCCTAGTGTCGCCCAGCATTGTCGTCAGCTTCCCAGCTCCTCCTTGTGCCGCCGTTGAGGGTCCAATCAGACCCTGGTGGTTGGTGCACGTGCTGTGGAAGCCTCTGGGGGCACACGGTTCAGCTGACGGTGGTCTAATTTCCTATTTTCAGATCTGAGTTTTGATATTTTGACACCTAGTCGTGAAGAAGTTTTCTGATTTCCTTACAAATCGGATTCCCATGGAAGATAACAAAGATGTTACTATTAGCGACCCGACTGGGAAGTCATCTACCTTGAGCGCATCCTTGCATATGCAAGGGACTTTCGTCAAATTAGGTGGAACCAATTTTCTGCTATGGTCTACTTTCTTTTCTCGATTTGTAGGGTCTCATTGTAAGTACATCCTGTTGAAAGATGAACCGTAGGATAGTGCTAAGACAGAAGATTGGAGGCGGAAGTGGCTACATGTATACTTAACAGCATGGAGTATATTGCCAAATAGGTCATGTTGAATTCTTCAGCCAAGAAAATGTGGGAGGTACTACATGAGATTAATTCTCGAACGAATAATATTGGATGACTATACGGAGTTATAGAAGATATTGATAATTTCAAGAGAGCGACCATTTCTTTGGTTGAGTGTTATGGGACAATGAAGAATATGTGAGATGAACATGATACACATCAGCAATAAATGTCAATGTTATAGCTAAGCAGAGGGAAGCAATTCGGTTAGTCCAGTTCTTGGCCACTTTGAGTCCAAAGTACAAGGCTGTTAAGGACCAATTGATGACATCTTAAGAGATACCTACTCTTGCATAGATCTATGCTTGTTTGTCACAATTGGAAATTTCAGAGCATGTTTCTAGTGTGGATTCCTTTGCCATGGCCTCCTTTGGCCGTGGCTGTGCTTGAGGAGATTTCGGGGAGTGGGTGCTTGCGGTCGAGGCAACTTCAGAGGAGGATGAGGACATGGTCAGAGATGAAATCTTTTTTTGTGAACGTTGCCACAGACAGACCCATACTATTGATAGATGGGTAAAGCATGGCTATCCTTAGGGTCAGGGAGCTGAGGCCAATCAGGTTGTTGCAGATGAAGAGGGTACACAGTACCAGGTTGATGATGGATAAGTGATTATGCCTGGGGAAACATATAATAGGCTGATGACATCACAGACCACCACTACATTAGGAGCCTTAGCCTTTAGTACTACAGATACAATTGCATTATCTGTTGGGTCTTGTGCTCCTATGTGGATTGATGACTCAGGTGCCTCCTCACACATTACTGGTGATGCAACACTTTTTTCTTCTCTCCGATCTCTTGCCACACCTTTCTAGGTTAGGGTGGCAGATGGTGGCTCATTGCTTGCTACTGGCCTTGGAGATGTCACTTTATCTTCCTCTCTTGATTTATCCGATGTCATGTATGCACCTTGATTTGCTTTGAATTTGATGTCAATTAGTCAAATTACCAAGGTTCTAGGATGCAGAGCAGTTTTTCATGACCAATTCTTCTTTTTGTAGGACCTTTGGACAATGGAGGGGATTGGTGGAGGGCTTCAGTAGGGCGAGCTTTATTACCTCAGTCTACCACCTTCATCCACACATCCCACTTTTGTTGCCACCTGTGCCACCACTGCCTTAGAATGCCGCCTTCACCTTGGTCACTCGAGTATCATCATGCTTCATCGTCAGTTTCCAGAGTTGGAGTTTCATGAGTCATTTAATTATGATGTGTAAGAATCACCGGTCTTCATTTTTAGTAAAAATATAATATTTGGGTGTCCTTTTGCTTTAGTAAGTTGACAGATCTGAATAATGCGGAAGCAATAATATCAAAGCATAAAATAATAAAGAACACTTTGGTTTACGTTGAAACCCCACTCACGAAGAGCGGGGAGAAAGCCATTGGCGAAGCACCTCTATGGACGTGTTTCTCTGTTATTCTTCTCAAAAGAATATGGGAGGAGTACACGCCTATTGATAGGTCACCACTCACCACACAAAGTCTACATCTTCCAATGTGACACCAAATCAACAACACAATTCTCTCAACACTCGCCTTCAAGTTGGAGCATGGAATGCTCAGCTTGTAACACAAAGAATTCCACTCTACACAAAAGAACAAACAATACTCTAAACTGGTTCTTGCTTGTAGACGGGAACACGGGCTGGAGCTGCTAGATGAATTGTAGCTGGCTTCTGACAATGGCTTCTCCTCTAAAGACCTGGTGCTTGTGGCTCCCCATTTAGTATCCCTGACTTGGGTCTTCCTTTGAAGACTTCGAAGCTGTATCTCTCACATAGAAATCGATTGAGCCCTTCCTCTGAGGACCTCGAAAATGGATCTCTTTCTCTCTGGAGACCTCGAAAGTTTGGACCTCCCAGAGTTGGGTTCTCATGTGAAGATTAGCTACTAAACAAGTCTGTAGCGGTATCCGATGTCACCAATCGTGCCTTGGGACTACAACAGAGGGACTACTAAATGGGGGTAACTATAATGGCTTTCACATTCCCCCTTTCTCCTATACTTACATGGGAGGAAAATAACGAGAAGAAACAATAAAAACTAGAGAGGACTTCTCGACCTCTTCATTTTAATTCAAACACCTCTTTTTTTTTACTAAAAAATTTCTCCTTTTTTTTTGCTTTCCATTCTTTTCTTGTTTTTAAACTTTTCTCTTCATTTTTTTCTTGTTTCACCTCTTCTTTCATTCTTGCCCCCTTGTTTTTGTTCTGCAATGATAAGTGACACAAAATGGTCTAACAAGAAACTAAAAAGGGGAAAAGATGCAAAATACCCAGAAAGAAAGAACTTGAGGGCAAAATACCCCAAAATATCTTCTCTTCATCCTCTTATCTCCTAGGGTTTGAAGGAACCCAAACTCAAGCCATCATTGATGTTCTGGTTGTCATCCAGCGGCACATTCAGATTGACCCTCATGAACAGCTTCTTCCCCCTCTGATCGCACAAGCACCATGTCGTCGGGCAGGCCCACCGTCGACTTCGTGGCATTGTAAGACTCCTTCAATGAGCACATCGTGGCCCTCCGCTGTATGGGTGTCCGCGACGTGGAGGTCCAGAGGGCAGAGTAGCTCGAGCCCCTCGAGGGCCTCATCATCTCTAGTGGCAAGAGCACCACCATGGCAAGGCTCGCTCAGTCCTACGGCCTCTTTTAGGGTTCATGGATGCAACAACCCAAAATATTTGTTCTTTTAGGGTTCAAAAGAAGCCAAATCCACGTTGCTCGTGGATTATCACTTCCTCCCTCTGGTAGGTGACGACGGCCTCCTTGTGGATCCGGCAGCAGTCAACACCATTCACTCCTCGAGTCATGTAGGAAATCTCAAGTGAGATCCTTGCCGTGATTCTCACCAGAAATCATAGCCTGACGAGCAATCTCCCATTGCCTCCATCGTCCTCTTCCTTCTTGCCGGTGGCTCCTGTTCACTGTCTCCACCGACCTTGATCTTCGTCTCGACCATGCGCAAGCCCTGGCATCATCTCCTTGTCGAATCAATGTCTCCGCCTTGTCCTCGTAGGTTGTAGATGCGGATGTCGTTGTCTCCATGCGCTGCTATCATCAACTCGCTTAGGAGGTCGAAAGCCACCTTCGCGACACCAGGCGAGTGTGATGCCCTGTGACTTCCATGCTCACCGCACCTGTGACGCCCGTGACTAAGGTTGACTCGATCGGCTCGAGGGCCAGTAGGCCTAGCCTCGCGGCCTCCTTCGTGGGACCTTGCGAGCCTTGATCAGCCACCCAGGCCCCGGTAGCGGCTACACCAGCTTGGTCCAACTTTTTCTGTCGTGTGGATTGAGGAAGAGAACATCTTGTGTAACAGTAACTCCAGAACAAAAGATAGAGAAAATATTTTCAATAACGAAATGATAAAACCCAAGAGTGACTTGTTCTGATACTAAGTTGACAGATCCAAATAATGTGGAAGCAATAATATCAAAGCATAAAACAATAAAGAACGTTTGGGTTTACGTGGAAACCCTACTCATGAAGAGGGGGAGAAAACCATGGGCGAAGCGCCTCTATGGGCGAGTTTCTTTGTTATTCTTCTCAAAGGAATATGGGAGGAGTGCATGTCTATTTATAGGCCATCACTCACCACACAAAGTTCATATCTTCCAATGTGGCACTAAACCAATAACGCAATTCTCTCAACATAGTACATGCAGATTTGTAGGGGCCTTGTAGGGTTCACAGTGAGGGATTTTATTTCTTCCTTATTTTGGTGTATGATTGTACTCGTGTCACTTGGGTTTTTATGTTGAAGGTAAAATCTCAAACTCTTGTACTCATTCAAAATTTTTTCAATGAAATAGAGGTTTAGTTTGCCACTACTATTAAAGTTTTTCGAAGTGACAATGGTCTTGAATTTATGAATGCTTAGTTGACTTAGTTTTTTATGTCTATGGGAGTGGTCCGTCAGACTTTTTGTGTTCATAACTCAACAAAATGGGGTAGCCAACGCAATCTCTGTCACTTGATGTTGCTCGGTTCATGATGTTTTAGATGAGTGTAAGTTGGGAGAAACTAAAAAGATGTCTTATTCAGAAATCCTACCTCTCTTTATATTGGGAGAGAGGCGGGACAAATTACCACACAACTCCAATTGAAGAATAAAGGCTTGGTAAATATGTCTATTGTCTGGTCATCAGTAAAAACTGGAGTTGTGTAAAGTAGCCCTTTCTGAATGATGTCTCTAGTGTAATGACAATCGACCTTTACATGCTTTGTGCGCTCATGAAACACAGGGTTATTGGCTATATAGGTGGCTGCTTTATTGTTACACTGCATCTCCATGGGTCCATCAATCTCAATATGCAAATCAACGAATAAGGATCGAATCGACATCATCTCAGTTGTAGTTTGGGTCATTGCTCTGTACTCTGATTTTGTACTAGATCTAGAAATTGCTGCTTGTTTCTTGCTCTTCCAGGCCACAAGATTGCCAATTATATAGGTACAAAAATCTAGAGTAGATTTTTGTTACAGGATATTCCCTTTTATTTATTTGCTTTATTTGGACTCTTTATGTTTTTCCTTGTTCTTTTGGTCCTCTTATGTATTTTACTCGCATCTCTCTCTATATACAAAGAAGTAGGGTTTCCAAGGAATAAAAGATTTTAAGTTTTGAACATTCTCTCCGACTTGGTATTAGAGCGGCGATCCTAGATCGACGCTTTGGTATCTCACCAAAAACCTAGTTGCCAAACTTGACTGCCGAAACTCCCTCTCTCCTTTGTCGTCGCACCGTTGTAGATCACCTGAGAGAGGCACCTCGTGACCCTCTCTCCCTCGCCCCGACGGTTGTCCATGAGCGATGGTAGCGCCACTGGCTAAGGTGTAGCTGGTCGCTGCCTACCCTGAGCGGCGGCAGCGGGAACCCCTGCATATGTTGGGTGGCATCGATGGGGGCTTGATGGTCCTCATGGGTGCCTTCGTTTGATCCCAGTAGGACTGGGTTTTTCCTTCAACATGATATTCGAAACTTTGGTCTTCCGGATTGTGTTAGGATCTTCTTTTGTGTGATTTCATGGCTTGCATGATCTGAAAATTCAATTTCAGATTAGTATTTGGTGGTCTTTCTCCTTGATTTGGCATGATGGCAACTTCCTCTTCATTCGCAGTCATATCGGATGCTTCCATGGAGACCAGGAACATCAAGAATCTGTTTTTCATTCCCATCACGAAGTTGGATGAGACCAACTATGCACATTGGTTACAGACGTTCCTTATGACAGTTGAAGGACATAATGAGGAATATATCTTGTTGGAGATGGAGCCGACCAACATGACTGGGAAGTATGCCACGAGGAAAAGGGACAATGCCATGGTTAGAGCTTGGATCAGTTGTGGCGTCTCATATTGGAGATGGGATCATGTGCTACAAGACGGCCAAAGAGATGTGGGATTCTCTTCAAGACATGTACTCTCATGAAAAGAATTTCAGTAAGGTATTCCAGATTACTCATGATACCTCTTCTCTCAGATAAGATGATCTTTCTCTTCCTCAGTATTATGGTAAATTGAAAGGATTACTTGAGAATTACAATGCTTGTAGACCAGTTTGTACTTGTGCTATGCAGAGAGAGTATCGCAAGAAATTTGCGGTAGTTGAGTTTCTTTCTGGATTATGACTAGACTATGAGTCTGCCAGATCCTAGATGCTTACCCTGACGGAGCTTCCTACTCTAGAGGAGGCATACAAGAGAGTTAGTAGACTTTCAGTCAGGCCTACTGTTATAGAGACTACAGGATAGACTTCTATCTTTGCTGTTGTAGGTGGTCAAGGAGGACATGGTGGTTCTGCTATTCGAGGACATGGTCGAGGCCGGGGGCAACCCGAAAAACCACGCCCAACTTGTACTTTTTGTGGGTGCATTGGACATGTTGAGGACTTATGTTGGACTAAGCATCGGAAACCACCAATTGTTAATTAGGTTATGACCACTAAAGATAGAAACAGACATGGTTCCTAGAGTAGAGTTTGATGCTCTTGCATAGAGAGTTGCTTAGGTTACACAGGAGTCTCCTACTTTAGATACTACTGCCCTTGCCTCCTCAGGTATAGAGTATGACTTTAGTTTCTTTGCACTTTCACATTACAGTAGATCTCCATGGCTTATAGATTCTGGAGCTTTACGACATTTGAGTGGTGATTAGTCTTCATTTAGACAACTGCAGTCTGTTACTTCAGGATGCACAGGTTGCTGATGGTCACCACTTCAGGGTTGATGGACAGGGGAAGGTTTCTCACACTCTCAGTCTACAATTGTGTCATGTCTTATTTGTACCTGAGTTCCCTTTTAATTTATTATTTGTCAGTAGAGTTATAAAAGATCTCAATTGCTGTGTTACAGGACAAGCTCACGGGGAGGATGATTGATGGCGGACATGAAAAGGGGATGTATATTGCCTGCTTTAGACAGATATAGCTGCGTCATGTCAGGGTGAGTATGGTTTTGCTGTTGGCACTATACTTTAGTGGCATCATCGCCATGGACACATTTCTTTGGACAGGCTACGACATGTTATCCCTTATCTGTCACCTGCTACTGAGATCATATGTGATCGTGCTAGATTGGGAAACATCATCGAGCTTCTTTTCCTGCTAGTTCTTTGCTGTCAGTGTCTGTTTTGATTTTGTTCATTAGGATGTCTTGGGTCCTAGTCATGTTCTTAATAGATTGGGACATAGATATTATCTTATTATTGTGGATGATTGTTCACATATGTCCTGGTTGTTTCTTTTGAAGAATAAGTTTGATGTGGGCATTGCTATAGAAAATTTTCTTATTGAAATAAAAACTCAATTTTTTACTACTGTCAAATCTGTAAGATCAGATAATGCATTGGAATTTTATACGTCTAGACTGCGTGCATTCTATAGATTACATGGCATTGTGCATCAAACTACATGCCCACATGCATACCAGTAGAATGGGATAGTTGAGAGGAAGCACAAGCATATTTTAGATGTGGCAAGAACTCTTCTCATGCATGACAATGTACCCCAGATGTATTGGGGTCATGCAAGTACCACGACATGCTATCTAATTAACCAGATGCCTAGTTCTATGTTATCAGAGCAGATTCCCTGGTGGATTTTGCATCCTGACCGTGATCTTTTTCTGGTGACACCTCATACTTTTGGCAGTAGGCACCAAGAGCTACTGTGTGTGTATTTCTAGGATATACTCATACCCAGAAAGGATATAGGTGCTATGATCCTCTCACTAAAAAATATTATGTGAGTGTAGATGTTACATTTCATGAGGGTGTACCATATTTCTCTATTGCTACAAGATAGTTGTCTTTTATACCACAGGACAGATCCTCTCAATAGGCTCCTGTACCCATACTGCCTATTTAGTTTGGTGATTTTACACCTATTTCGATACCTACTCAGTCCTCTGTAGATCCAGGTGATAGTAAGTTTAGAGATCCACCAGTGGTATATCAGATTCCAGTGACATATAGGCCATGTATCACTACCCTCCTACCCTCCCCTACTACAGCGCCATCATCCTCCCCCCCATAGGTATGCGTTGATGATACTGATGACTCTGTGCCTCGTGATGTCTCTATAGGTTTTAATATTGTCCCTGAGGATGATGTTCCAATTGCTACAGATGATAGTGATCTTCCTATAGCAGTTAGGAAGGCACCCCATAGTTGTGCACAGTATCGTATCACCGGTGCTTCTGTGTAATGGTTTTAGTACACTACCTTTGCTGCCTTCATTATGACTCTTATGGCCTCCACAGTACCATCTACTTACCAAGAGGCCCTGCTCCATCCAGCATGGCATTAGGCTATGAAGGAGGAGATGGTGGCTCTTCGCTCTCATGGCATGTAGGAGCTTTCCTCTAGCCTCGCCAGAGCTTAGGTGGTTGGATGTCGATGGGTCTTTGCCTTGAAATATAACCCTGATGGGTTTATTTCTCGGCATAAGGCTCACTTGGTGGCAAAAGGGTTCACTCAGACCTATGGAGTGGACTTTTTTGACACTTTCTCTCCTGTGACGAGGCTTCTGACTGTTCGTATTCTTCTCTAAGTGGCAGCCAACAGAGATTAGGATCTTCACCAGCTAGATGTGAAGAACACCTTCCTCTATGGTGATCTTCAAGAGGAGGTGTATATGCAGTAGCCCCCTGATTTTGAGGTTAAGGGGGAGTGCGTTTGCAGACTAAAGAAAGCAATTTATGGACTCAAGTAGAGTCCTCGTGCGTGGTTTCAAAAATTATCTGAGGTTGTGGAAGGCATGGGCCTGAAGAGATCTACATCTGATCATTCTTTGTTTACCAGGAAGACTAATAGGGGAGTGGTTGCTCTCTTTGTTTATGTTGATGACCTTATTATTATAGGGGCTGACACCATTGGCATATTATAGGTCAAGAAGAATTTGGCAGCACAATTTGTTATGACAGATCTGAGTTCTCTGCACTACTTCTTAGGTATTGAGGTGGTTAGAGGAAAAGATGGCATTGTAGTTAGCTAGAGGAAGTGTGCACTAGTCGTTCTTAAGGACACTGGGATGTTAGGAGCCAAGGTGGTTAATATTCCCATGGATACCAAGGTGCACTTATATGACGTTGATGTAGAACTTGTGGGGAGCAGAAACTACAGTTGGTTGAGAAGCTCCTCTACCGTACTATTACTGGGCCTTATATCTCACTTGCCGTTGGAAGGCTTAGTCAATTTATGGAGAAGTCAACTAAGCAACATTGGAATGTTGTAATGCAAGTACTCATATATTTAAAGAAAGCACCAGGCTGTGGACCATTGTTTCGCAAGGGGTGTCCTTTGACAGTTGTAGGATACTCTGATGCAAATTATGCTAGATGTCTTGTTGATTGCAAGTCTACTACGTGGTTTTGTACGTATGTAGTAGGAAATCTAGTGACTTGGAGGAGCAAGAAGCAGATTGTAGCATTTAGATCCAATGTTGAATCAGAATATCGTGCTATGGCACAAACAACAGCAGAGATTGTTTGGGTACAGTCTATTCTATGGGATCAACATGTGTAAATAGAGCTTATGTGGAGATGAGGTGTGATAATCTTGCAGCTACATAAATTGCTAATAATACCATGTTTCATGAGCGTACGAAACATGTGGAGATAGATTATCACTACACCAGAGACCTTATCCAGAAGGACATTACTTACACATCTCTAGTTACTTCAAAGGACCAGACAGTAGATGTCTTTACAAAGCCATTGAGCAAAACCATCTTTGATATTTATTGTGACAAGTTGAACATAATAGATATCTATGCTCCAGCTTGGGGGGGAGTGGTACAGGATATTTCCTTTTATTTATTTCTTTATCTGGACCCTTTATGTTTTTCCTTATTCTTTTTGTCCTCTTACGTATTTTACCCTTATCTCTCTCTATATAAAGAGATGCATGGTTTCCAAGGAATAAGAGATTTGAACATTCTCTCTAACTATTTCCGATTCAAATGACATCTAGCATAATTAGCATCAGAATAACCCACTATTGTCATAGAAATCCCTTTGGTGAATAGAAGAGCCTTGCCAAGAGTCTTCTTGAGGTATCTGAACACCATCATTGCAGCATCCTAGTGCTGCCTAGTGGGTTTAGCCATAAACTGGCTCAATCTGCTAACACCATAAGATATGTTTGGTGTAGTGATAGTGAAGTATAACAACTTTTCAACTAGCTGTCTATATTGCCTGCAATCCACAGCATAGACTTCAGTATCATACATATGCCCCTTAGGATCCATGGGTATATTGGTTGCCTTGGCTCCTAACATCCCAACTTCCTGCAAAAAACCTACAGCATTCTTTTTTTGAGACAATGCAACACCACTTTTGCTGCGAGCTACTTCTATCCCAAGAAAGTATCTTAATGGACTTAGATCCTTCAGTACAAACTAGTCAACCAAACATCTCTTGATTTCTGTTACCCCCTCATTGTCATCTCCTATAACAATCAAATCATCCACATATAGAAGAAGAATAATAACACCTCTCTCTGTTTTCCTGACAAACAAGGAGTGATCTGCCGAGGATCTTTGAAATCCCACTGATTCCATTACTTGAAATAATTTCTAAAACTAGGTACGGGGGCTTTACTTAAGGCCATAGATGGCCATGCGTAACCTCCATACACACTCCCTTGAACCTCATATCCTGGGGGCTGCTGCATAAAAGCCTCTTCATGCAAATCTCCGAACAAGAAGACATTTTTGACACTGAGCTGGTGTAATAGCCAATCCATCTGCACTGCAACTGCCACAAGAATGCGCATAGTAGAAAGACGAGCAACAGGAGAAAATGTGTCAAAAAAGTCTACTTCATATGTTTGAGTAAATATTTTCGCCACTGGTCTAGCCTTCTACCTTGTAATGGAGCCATCTGGATTGTATTTTAGGGCGAAAACCCAACGACACCCAACAACAGTGGATCGTTGTGGCAGAGAAGTCAATGTCCATGTGCGCCTATTATGAAGAGCGGCCATCTCTTCCTCCTTGGCCTGACGTTACTTTGGATCAAGCATGGCCTCATAATGTGTTGCAAGAATATGAGTGGTTGCCAAGGCATGACAAAGGTAGCAAACCCTGTCCCCAAACTATTTGTCACAAGGCTACCTGCAATCGAATATCTGGCACAGCTCTCTGGAGCTTTCCGAATGGCTATCGAAGGATCAAGATCCTCCTCCTTATGAGTAGTAGTAGGAGACCCATTTGCATCACTAGGCACTTAATCGTCAGTGTCTAGGGGGGCAGAGCCCACCTTTGCTGAGGAGGTCGGAGAATGAGGCGAAGGAGGGGGAACCTGCAAAGTAGTATATGGCCTAATATAAGTATGAATGGGCTCAGCATATCTTTATCTTAGGAGTCACAGAAACAGGTGTGTCCATATCAGGATTAGCACCAAGAGGTATATAAGGTATGGGCATAGGTGCAACCTCAACAGGAGGCAACTCATGACTAAAGGTAGAAAAATATGGAATTGCCTCATGAAAAGTAACATCAGCAGACACAAAATGGTGAGAAGTAACATGATCAAAACATCTATATCCTTTTTGTGCTTGTGCATAGCCCAAGAAAACATACTTCATCGCTTTAGGTGCCAGTTTGTCCCATTCAAGACCAAGAAGGTGAACAAACGCCACACATCCAAAAACCCGAGGGGGAACATGAAAAATTAGTCTATCAGGATACAAAATTTGCAAAGGAACCTGTTCATGAAAAACAGAGTTAGGCATCCTGTTAATTAAATTGGATGAAATGAGAGTTCTATTATTGAGCCCTATCTCTTCTTATATGATGAAGAGATGAGAAAGTTGCGGTACAACACCAGCAAGAAACTAATAATAACCAAGTGCTCATCATACAAAAGAATGTGCATATGTTAACACTCCCCCTCAAGCTGGAGTATAGATATCTATCATACTCAACTTGGATACACATAAATCAAACAAGGACCTGGCTAAGGGCTTGGTAAAAATATCTGCAATCTACTCATCAGACATGACTGGTGTTGTATATAGCAGCCCCTTCTAAATAATATCTTTGGTATAATGGCAATCAACCTATACATGCTTCGTCCTCTTACGAAAAGTTGGGTTGTTGGCAATGAAGGTAGCTACTCTGTTATCACACCTTATCTCTATCAGGCTAGAAAACTGTACCTCCAACTCGATGAGTAGAGACCTGAACTACATGTTTGTAGTCGTCTGAGCCATGGCTCTGTACTCAGACTCGGCACTTGACCTAGCACTGTGCCTTGCTTCTTGCCCCTCCACATGATTAGGTTCCCTGCCAAGAGGTGCAAAACCCCGTAGTGATTTTCGGTCCACATGACATCTGGTGTAGTCCGCATCAAAATAGCCAACCAAGGTCATTGAAGACCCCTTGGAGAAGAGAAGACCTTTTCTTGGAGCCTTCTTGATGTATCGGAGTACCATCAATGTTGCATCCCAGTGCTGTCATGTTGGCTTATCCTTGAACTGAGTCAATCTCCCCTTTGCAAAGGAGATATCGGGCCTCGGGATAGTCAAATATAGCAGCTTTCCCACAAGCTGCTTGCACTGCCTGCTGTCCAACAACTGTGCATCCTCATCATAAAGTGGTATCTTAGGGTCCATAGGAATGTTGGCCTCCTTGGCTCCAAGCATGCCTACCTCTTGCAAGATATCCAACGCATATCTCCTCTGGGACAGGACTACGCCCTTCTTGCTTCGAACAACCTCAATACCAAGAAATATCGTAGAGCCCCCAAATCTTTCATAACAAATTACTCTGCCAGAATATGGTTAATTCTAGTGACACCTTGCACATCATCTCCCATGACAACTAAGTCATCAACATATATAAGAAGCACCACAGTACCTCGTCCAGTCCTCCTGACAAAAAGAAAGAAATCAGTCGTCGATCTCCTGAATCCAGCTACCTCTTCAACCTGAGACAACCTTTGGAACCATGCTCTGGGACTCTGCTTGAGGCCATAGATGGCCTTCCGCAGTCGGCATACACACTCCCCTGAAGCTCAAATCTAGGTGGTTGCTACATGTACACTTCCTGTTGGAGATCACCATATAGGAATGCATTTTTCACATCCAGCTGATACAGGGGCTAATCTAGCTGGACTACCAAGAAAGACAGGAAAAGTCATCCACTAGCACCAGATAATATCTGTTCCTAAGTCGATTAGGAATACGACTGGGACCCCAAAATCCATGTGAATCAAATCAAACATAGCAACCGAGGAAACTGAAATAACAGTGGAAAAACTAACCCTGTGGTGCTTGCCCAGCTAACAAGCATTACAAGTAAGAGCAGTAGTTGAGAGTATGTGTGGCAAAACTCGTTTGAGACGATTAATAAGCAGATGGCCAAGACGGTGATGCCACTGGAGAGGGGATCAAGCAGAAACACCTGGGTAGTAGAAGCAGCAACAACAGTCCGTCTCAGACGGTACACACCCCGTTCCTCATACCCTCCCCCAATCACCTTCCCTTTGAGCTTGTCTTGCAAGACACAGGAAGATGCATCAAATATATCTTGGCAGTTTAGATCTCTGGTAATACTGCTAACAGAATGCAAGCTTAATGGAAAATCAGTCACATAGAAAACATCTGTCAGTTGCAAAGTAGGAGATAAAGACATTGTTACAATATCCCTTTATATTTTGTTATTTTGATATTTTTTTATTTCTCTGTTCCTCTTTTATATTTTACCCACACCTCTTCCACTATATAAAGAGGTGTAGGGTTTCTTTGGAATAATAACTGGAACATTTTCATCGACTCGCTTTCAGAATAATGTTCCTGGATCGGAGTTCTCGTTATCCCACCCAAAGAGCCCTAAACCACCCAAACCCCTCTCTCTTGTGTGCGTGATTGGCGGGGATGGTGCCTCCTCACCTCAGTGGCGGCGCTGTAGCACCTACGGGGGTGGTGCAACATCGATTTGGCGGCACAGCGGTGATCGAAGCCTTTGTTGCGGCGACATGATGCCGATCTAGCGGTGCAGCGACAATAGAAGCACTTGCAGCAGTGACGTGGCATCAGTTTGACGATGCAGCGGCGATCTGAAGGTTGCTGCGCTGTGCAGCGGTGATTTGAAGGCTACTGCGTTGCCCTGAAGTGTAGGTGGTGGTCCTCGTGATCGTAGGACGATTTGAAGGTTGTTGCGCAACCCTGAAGTGTAGGTGGGAGTCCGCATGATTACAGGGGTTGCTGTGACCCTGATCTATAGGGTTGTCTCCTCTGTGGTTGCAGCGAGAGGGACTTAGGTGCCCTTGCGGCTATCTTGGGTGTCTTTCCCCGCACCCTTGATAGGCCTACATCTGCTAAGGGGGCCTTCTGTTTATCATGCAGATCTGAAAAGTTCATATTCAAATCTTACATTCCTATGAAGTGATCTGTTCTTCCTGGTTTCTTGTTCTTTGGCAGCATGGTTGGCATTCCAAAGATCGAGGACCCGTTTGAGACGGATCATGGGAACATCAAAAATATGTTCTTTGTTCACATTACGAAGCTTGATGAGACCAACTATGCATGTTGGTCGCAAACGTTCCTCATGATAGTTGAAGGTCATGATAAGGAACATATTCTTCTGGAGCTTGAGTCAATGGAGAAAACTGGGAAAAATGCCACATGGAAGCGTGACAATGCTATGGTGAGATCCTGGATTATGAATGTTGTGGTTGCTCATATAGAAGATGGGATAATGTTTTGCAAAACTGCTAGAGAGATGTGGAACTAACTCCATGATATATATTCACATGAGAACTCATGACACCTCACTGAGACAGGATGGACTGACACTAGCATAATATTATGCGAAACGGAAGGGGTTGTTGGAGAACAACTCATGTAGACCTGTGTGCACTTGTGCAACGCAGAGAGAGCATCGTAAGGAGTTTGCGGTGCTCAAGTTCCTGTATGGATTGAGCATTGAGTATGAGTCTGCACGGGATCAGATGCTTACTCTTACAGAGCTTCCTACACTGGAGGAGGCTTAAGGTTAGTAGATTGACCATTAAATCTACTAATACTAAGATGACAGGCCAGACTTCATCCTTCGCTACTAATGGAGGATGTGGAGTTCCATCCACTCGTGGACGTGGGCGTAGCCAGGGACAGCCTAGCAAACCACGATCCACTTGCACATACTGTGGTCGTATTGGTCATGCGGAGGCTAACTGTTGGACCAAGTGTGGTCGTCCTACCATGGCAAATTAGGCTACCTTGACACCGGAGATGGAGACTGATATGGACACTGCTGCAGTTGCCTCCTCAGGTATGGACTATGCCTCTAGTATTTCTGTTTCTCCCCACAGTCAGAGTACTACATGGCTTATTGATTCTGTAGCCTCTCAGCACTTGAGTGGAGTTCAGAGTTGTTTTAGACAGATACAAGCTGTTTCTTTAGTTAGAACTGTACAGATTGCTGATGGATAGGGGAAGGTGTCTCTTTCATCTACTTTACAGTTGTCTCGAGTTTTGTTTGTGCCAGAGTTTCCTTTGTCTTTTATTTGTGAGCAGAATTACAAAAGATCTCAACTGTAGGGATCATGTGGGCTGTGTTACAGGACAGGCTCATGGGGAGGATGATTGGTGGTGGACATGAAGAGGGGGGTTATCGCCTTGTCTAGACTGATACTGTTGCTTCGTGTCAGAGAGAGTTCAATTTTGCTGCAAGGACTGCACTATAGTGGCACTATCATCTTGCACACATTCCTCTGGACAAGCTTTGCTGGATTTTCCACCATGTCTCTCCGGCCAATGAAATTACTTGCGATGCTTGTCAACTTGGGAAGCATCACCTAACTTCGTTTCCTGTTAGTTCCTCTACTATTGATTTCGTGTTTCACTTGATTCACTTGGATGTCTGGGGTCCAAGTCGTGTTCTAGGTAGATAGAGTAAGATATTATCTAGTTATTGTGGATGATTTTTTACGCATGTCATGGTTGTATTTATTAAAGAATAAGTTAAATGTTGGCAATGTTGAAATAAAGGTACAATTCTCTTTGTGAAATGTGTGTGCTCAGATAATGCTTTGGAATTCTGCATTGCCAAATTACGTGATTTCTATAGATTGAATGGTATTGTACATCAAACCTCCTGTACTCATACATCCCAATAGAATGGGATAGCTATGAGGAAACATAGACACCTCCTTGATGTTGCTAGAACTTTGATGATACACCATAATGTTCCACAGATCTATTAGGGTGACGCCTGTCTGCATGTTATTTAATCAATTGAATGCCCAATTCTGTATTGTCTGAATAGATTCCTTGGCAGATTTTGCATCTAGATAGAGAATTGTTTCATGTGCCACCTCGTATCTATGGTTGAGTTGCATTTGCCCATATAAATGGACCTAGCCTGGGCAAACTAGCACTGCAGGCAGTAAAGTGTGTGTTTCTGGGATACAATTCTACCCTAAAAAGGATACGGATGCTATGATCTGTTGACCAAACGACATCATGTTAGTGTGGACGTTACTTTCCATGAGGCTGTACCTTATTTTTCCTTCAATGCACAACGGATGGCCACTCTTCTTGAGACAACACCGATTAAGGCACCAGTGCCAGTTCCTGCTATACAGTTTGGGGACTTCTCTCCAAATCAGTTGTCAGTTAGCGTAGATACTAGATTTAGGGGACAACCATTTGTGTTCAAGCTTCCAGTGACTTACAGACCACGTGTTACAGTACCCCCCTCACTCGCCTCAGCACCATTATCCTCCCCCACACAGGTATATGTTGGTGTACTGATATATCTGTGTTTGATTCTTCTCCTAGGGATAGTCAGCAGGAACTCACTGGTGTTTTAGAGGAGCACAGTTGTTAATGTTCCAGATGAGGCTAGTGACGATAGTGATTTGCCTATTGCCATTCGTAGGGTGCCTCGAAGTTGTGCTCAGTACAAGATTATAGGTGCTTCTGTCGGTGATGGGCTTGGTTTCCAGTTTGCTGCATTTACTTCGGTTGTATTTGCATCCAGGTTGCCTACATCTTATCAGGAGGCCATGCTTCATCTTAAGTGGCTTTAGGAAATGAAGGAGATGACAGCTCTATGTTTGCAAGGTTCGTGGGAGCTTACGTCTAGACCACACACAACACGGGTAGTAGGATGCAGATGAGTCTTTGCCTTGAAAGATAACCCTGGCAGGTTTATTTCAAGGCATAAGGCTCGGTTGGTGGCCAAAGGTTTTACCCATATTTATGAGGTAGACTTTTTTGACACGTTCTCCTAGGTGGCTCGACTTTCGACAATTCAGATTCTGTTGTCTATTGCAGCAAACTGGGAGTTATATCAATTAGATGTAAAGAATGCTTTTCTATATGATGATCTTCAGGAAGAAGTATATATACAGCAATCTCTTGGTTTTGAGGCTGAGGAGGAGTGTGTGTGTAGGTTAAGAAAGGCAATATATGGACTCAAGCAGAGTCCTCGTACATGGCTCCACAAATTGTCACAGGTTGTGGAAGGACTGGGCATGGTGAGATCCAATTTGAATCATTCTTTGTTTGTCAGAAAATTGACAAGGGAGTTGTTGTGCTTGTGTATGTTGATATTATCATTATAGGAGATGATACGGAACGGATTGAACATGTCAAACAGGAATTGGCATCTCAATTTGTTATGAAGGACTTAGGTCCTCTACGATATTTTCTGGGCATTGAGGTGGCTGGAGGAAAAGAAGGAATTGTTGCTAATCAGAGAAATATGCTCTTGTTATTATTCAAGAGTCTGGGATGCTTTGGGCAAAGGCAGCAAATGTATCCATGGATCCCAAGGTCTATCTATATGATACTGAGGCACAATAGGTGGAAAGCAAGAGCTATAGACAGTTGGTTGAAGGGTTGCTCTACCTGACCATTCCAGACCAGACATCTCCTTTGTTGTGGGAAGGTTAAGCCAGTTTATGGACAAACTTACAAAGCAACACTGGGATCTGCTATTGAAGTGTTTAGATACTTGAAGAAAGCACCTATACCTGGGCTGTTGTTCAGAAAAAAGTATCCTGTGACAGTTATAGGATATTCAGATGCTGATTATGCCGGTTGTCATGTAGACAGGAAGTCTACACTAGTTTCTGCACTTTTGTTGCAGGAAATATAGTCACCTGAAGAAGCAAGAAGCAGATTGCTGTACCCAGATCAAGTGTCGAGTCAGAGTATTGTGTCATGGCTCAAACTGATATGGATTCGGTCTATCCTTAGAGATTTGCATGTTTAGATGGAGGAGCCAATGGAGATGAGGTGTAACAATCTTGCAGCTACTTATATTGCCAACAATCCCATGTTTCATGAGCGCACGAAACATATAGAGATTGATTGTCATTATACACAGGATCTCATTCAGAAGGGGATCATTTGCACTACGCCTGTCTTCTCAAAGGATCAGACCGCAGATATCTTCATCAAGCCACTTGGTCGGACTAGTTTTAATAGTTGTTGTGACAAGCTAAGCATGATCAACATTTATGCTCCAGCTTAAGGGGGAGTGTTACAATATCCTTTTTATATTTTGTTATTTTCATTTTCTTGTCTCTTGTCCTCTTTTATATTTTACCTACGCTTCTTCCTCTATATAAAAAGGTGTAGGGTTTCCTTGGAATAATAACTTGAACATTTTCATCGACTCATATCTTCCTTGCCAACAAGTGGCGAATATCTCCCATCTGCCACCTGTACAGTCTTGGCCGGTGTCACTAGTGCTAGCTAAGAAAAGGATTTCCTGTCGCCACACAGGTGCTTGGATGCACCAGAGTCAATCAACCAATCACCAGAGGACAGAAGAGACGACATACCAGTCGCAGGTGCCTTAAAAGAGGCAATGGCTGTAGTGTCTAGAGGCTAAGAAGGGGGTGCTTGAGTCAACCGAGCAATCTGTTGCTAGAGATTCTCAATCTTGGTACTGAGAGAACTAATATTAGAGCTCGAGAGGACTCCATCAGTAACCTCGGCTTCCTGATTGGCCATAGGTGGCCTACCATGCTTCTACTAGCATGTGGCCTTAGAGCAGCCCATCCTGCTACAGTAGGTACACGAAGTCCGAGAACGTGTACCAGAGAACGTCCATGTCCACGACCACGTACAGGGAGGGAAGCACCCCTACCACGTCCAGGGTTCGCAATCAGTGCGGACGTCTGAGGACTAGAGTCAGGAGTAGAGGTGTACACTGCTACTTTGCTAAGTCTGCTATAGGCTTCCTCCAGAGTAGGAAGCTCAAGAGTGGTGAGGTTTTGATCTCTGGCTGCCGTGTAAGCAGGTCCAAGGCCTACCAAGAAAAGGGAAATTGCCAAATGTCTCCGGAAACTCCTCCAAGATTCACAGGCACACCCCGATAGATAGGAGTGATGTCTCTTTAGCATTCCCTTCATGAGGGAATAGTACAACGACAGCATGCGTCCCTCTTCACGTAAGTAAAAATGGTTGTAAAAGACCTGGAAAACACGTGTGAAGTTCTTGGCGTGTGAGTACGTCTCGCGTAAAGACTCCCACATCTCTTTCGTTGTTGAATAGTACATAATCTCATCCCTTATTCGTGGAACAACAGTTTGCATAAGCCATGCACATACCATAGCATTGTCTCTGTCCTAGTTGGCATTGGCAAGGTTCGAAATGCCGGTTTTGATGCCGTGCCAATGAAATTCTAAGTGTGCATTTCGTGGGCATGCTGAGGGCACGCAGTGGAAATGCCCATTTTTTTATGGGCATGCTGATGAGCATGCCGAGGGTATGTTGATGCATATCGACAAAAATAATAGTAGTAAAAAAAACCAGTAGCAACCTCGGCATGGGTAGCTATTTTGCCGGCATGTCGACCATGTCGATGCCATGCCGACGGCATGCTGACAATGCCGGCGGCATGCCGACGATATCCCTGTAAATCGAGACTATCCGTGTCGGCACGTCCCCTGCTAAAAAATGGCCTTGCTGATGACATGTCAAGGGCGTGCTGACGGCATTTAAAATGATGGTGTGGGGGACTATTTTCTCTTTTGGTAGGATGACTGACAGGGGTTGGCTCTACCTTAGGGGAGAGGTTCCCTCGCCTCTTGGGAAGTGTGGTAGATCCATCGGCCAAGGTTGGGGAGTGCTGGGATGGATCTTGGTGCCCCATTTTTCGGGGGGTCTCTCTAATCAAAGATGTGAGGACCTTCGGTGATTGATGCAGGAGCTGGTGGGTTGGGCATTGGATGAAGGTCTTGATGCTTTTCTTGGGAGGAAGGAGATTTTTCGGTGGCAAAGGTTTATTGCAGGTTGGGGAGTGGAGTAGCTGGTTGGACATTGGTATGGATGGCGAAATGCCCATTGAAGGTGAAAATCTTTACCTGGTTGGTAAGAAGAGGAAGGATTATAACAAAGCAGTGGAGAGCGAGATGGGCCCAGATGGACGAACTGGCGTGTCCCCTTTGTGGGGGGGCTGATGAGGATATACAACACCTTCTCCAGTGCTCGTTTGTGGTGCAGGTTTGATAGGAGATGGGGATCGGTTGGATCTCCTACAGGGACGTGGTTAGCTTTTGGTTCTCTTTTCGCAGAGGAAATGTCGGTGGTGGAGTCTTCACCTTTCGCTCCAAGTATGATTAGGCAAAGGTTTTGGCTGTTTTGTGGGGGGCAAGGTTCGAAATGCCGATTTCAACGCCGTGCTGATAAAGTTCTAAGTATGCATTTCGTGGGCATGCCAAGGGCACGCCGTGGAAATGTCGACAAAAAATCACATAAATAATCAAAATGATATCATTTTCAAAAAATAATGATTGTGTAACAATAAAGGTATTTCATAGTGACCGTGTGTGTCCTTAGACCCTTACATTCCTCAATATCGACCTTCTTGCCCTTAGGATTTCAGAAATCGGCCTGTGGTAGCAGCACCTTCGCCCAGCAGCATCAGACTCGACACCACCATCGGCATGCCGTTGAAATTGTCGGCATGCTGTCGGCACACCTGTAAATCGATACTTTAATCATCTCAGCATGGCCCCCTCCCCAAAATAGCCTTGCTGACGGCATGCCAGCGGCATTTAAATCACTAGGCATTGGTGCCAGTCCTTTTTGTAGGCTCCGGATTCGTAAGGATGTGACTTTTCCCATGACCCCTGACGGTCATAAGGTCTAGGACCACCGCGGGTAGTTGGTCACATATAGTTTGATGATGGGATCGAAGAATGGGTTTTTGTGTACCTCGGCGTCCGAAAGAGAGCTCAATGTCACCTTGGATTGGTCGTCTGAAGCCATCCTCACAATCCACAAGCTTCGATCAATCTTCTACAATCACAGAAACATTGATAGATTTGAAAAATATGATTTAAGATCTGCATCTTTAGCAGAAAACCCCCTTGGATGGGCATTGGCCTAACCCGCGTGTGGGGCGAACACTCGAGACAGCCCCAAGGGGAGCTAGACTCTGCCTCCCTACAACAACGAGGGATGCAACCCTTAGAATAGGGCTACAAACCCCTTAAGATTGTTGCTGATCACGCACACGAGGGTCGAGTTGTCGTTGGGCGCGCCGCAAGAGCGTCGGCAACCGACTGCGTCACCGCTGGACTCGTCAAAGGCCACATGCATTGCAGCTGGAGGTATTACAGGCTGCCACTGCACCTACTCCAGTGTCGCTAAGCCTCGCTGGAGGCGCTGCAGACTGTCGTTGGCCTCGCTGGAGGCGTAGGGCCGCACGATCGTCACCGTCGCCGCGTAGATGTGGGGCACTACATGCAGAGGGAGGGAGAGAGAGAGGGATTTAGTGGTTAGGGTTTTGGAGGCTTTGAGGGTGGGATACCTAGAGCCTCAGTCTAGGACCGTCACTCTGATACCAAATTAGACGAAATGAAATAGCTCTATTATTGAGCCATACCTCTTATATAATGAAGAGATGGGAAAGTTGCAGTACAGCACCAACAAGAAACAAATAAAAACTAAGAGCCCCTTATACAAAAGAATGTGCATACGCTAACAAATTAGAAAACGTGCAGTTAACGCCACATCTCGCCAATATAACGATGAGTCAAAATGATGAATCAATATGGTATAGGCAACATCAAGGTATAAACATGTGGTTTGGTGTATAATGTCATTGGATTTATAAAATGACTTTAAACGTGTAGGTCAAGATTCTATTGCATTGTCGGAATGAAACATTTGAATAATAATAGAAAATTAGCTCTTTGTTTCAATAACAAAATTCTCCACAATGTTTCAATTGGTTGAAATGATTCAACTTGTTATTGAAACCCTAGGGCTCTCTTATATAGAGAGAGACCAAAATGGTGAAAGTACATAAATGTCCCTTGAGGAGCAAACCCCATAATCATACAATAGAGAAATGAAATAAAAAACGTATGCTAACACTTTCCCTCAAGCTGGAGCATAGATATCTATCATAATTAGCTGGGATACACATGAATCAAGTAAAGATTTGGCTAGGGACTTGATGAAAATATTGGCAATTTGCTCCTTAGATGTGATTGGTGTGGTATATAGTAACTCCTTCTGAATGATGTCCCTGGTATAGTGGCAATCAACTTCAACATGTTTCGTCCTCTCGTGAAATGCTGGGTTGTTGGCAATGATGGTGGCTACCCTGTAATCACATTTCATCTCCATTGGGCTAGAAAACTATATCTGTAAGTCAGTAAGCAGGGACCTAATCCACATCATCTCTGCAGTCATCTAAGCCATGGCTCTGTATTCAGACTTGGCACTGGATCTCGCAACTATGTCCTGTTTCTTGCTCCTCCAAGTAATCAAATTCCCTGCCAAAAAGGTGCAGAACCTAGTAGTGGACTTGCGGTCCACATGACATTTGGTGTAGTCCACATCAGAGTAGCCAACCACGGTCATAGAAGACCCCTTGGACAAGAGGAGACCCTTCCCAGGAGCCTTCTTAATGTATTTAAGCACCATCAATGTTGCATCCCAGTGCTGACGTGTTGGCTTGGCCATGAATTGGCTCAATTTCCCCACTACAAAGGAGATATCTGGCCTTGTGATAGTGAGGTAAAGTAGCTTGCGCACAAGCTGGCTGTACTGTCTGCTGTACAACTGTGCATCCTCATCATAGAGTGGCATCTTGGGGCCCGTAGGAATATTGGCCTCCTTGGCCCCAAGCATACCAACCTCCTGAAAGATGTCCGAGGTATATTTCCTCTGGGATAAGACCACGTCCTTTTTACTGCGAGCAACCTCAATACCCAGAAAATATTGTAGAGCTCCCAAGTCTTTTATGAGAAACTGCTCTGCTAGGATGCGCTTAATCTCAACAGTACCCTGCTTATCATCCCCTGTGACAATAAGGTCGTCAACATAAACAAGGAGTACCACAGTACCTTGTCTAATCCTCTTGGCAAAGAGAGAAAACTCAGCTGTCGATCTCCTGAATCCAGCTGCCTTAACAACCTGTGACAACCTTTGAAATCAGGCTCTGGGGCTCTACTTAAGGTCATAAATGGCCTTCCATAGTCGGCATACACACTCCCCCTGAGCCTTAAAGTTAGGAGGCTACTGCATGTAGAGTTCCTCTTGGAGATTACCATAGAGGGAGGCATTCTTCACATCCAACTAATGCAAAGGCCAATTGTACTAAACTGCCACTACGACCAGCACTCATACAGTAGGATTCTGGCAACTTGTGAGAAGGTGTCAAAGAAGTCCATATAGGTTTGGGTGAACCCCCTTTGCCATGAGGCGTGTTTTGTTTCTAGCCACACTGCCATCTGGGTTGAATTTCATAATGAATACCACCGACAACCAACGAGTGTAGCACCACCAGGAAGTGGAGTTAGCTCCCGAGTCCCACGACCTTTAAGAGTGATCATCTCATCCTCCATGGCTGCCTATCATTTTTTATCAAGCATGGCCTCATTATGAGTAGCTGGAATCTGAGTAGCAGCTAATGCCTGAGTGAATCCAATAAATCAAGGGGCTAAGCCATCAATAGCTAGTGCCCCGGCCGTAGGGTAAGTAGTGCAGGTCTGTGGTCGCTTTCGAATGGCTATCGGAAGATCAAAATCATCACCTGCCACATCATCTGTCCTATCCCTATGATTATCACATGGTAAACATGTGTTAGTGTCTAAAAGACTCACTTGAGAAGCCGATGGTGAAGGCGGGGGTAGGGGTCCTTGATAGGTAGAATGGGGGTAGGCATATGTCTGAAGTGGCTTAGTCATACGAGGAAAGGAATGCGTAGCAGGAAGTGGTGGTGGTGGCATAGTAGGGAATTGAACCTCAGGAAAACTCCTAAAGCGAATAGGGGTAAATGACATACGTGCCATGTCACCCTCAGGAGGCATCTCAGTTGCAGACGTAGAAAAGAAGGGTATCGCCTCATGAAAGGTAACATCTGTAGAAACAAAATGACGATATCCTTTTTGCGTCCGAGTATACCCAAGGAAAATGCATTTAACTACTCTCGGTGTTAGTTTATCCCGACTCGATCCCAATAGGTGGACAAAGGCAACACAATCAAAAGTCCGACGGGTGACGTGAAATAGGAGCGATTAGGATACATAACCTGCAATGGAATTCGTTCATGTAAAGCAGTATTAGGCATTCTATTGATTAAGAAATATGCGGTCAAAACAGCGTCACCTTAGTAGTGGAAAGGGACCGAATGATGAACCATTAAAGTACGAGCAACGTTAAGAATATGACAATGTTCCTCTCAGCAACATCGTTTTGCTGAGAGGTATGAGGGCACGTGGTCTTAAGGATAATGCCGCAACTAGGAAAGAAAGTGTGCAAACGCATAGTACAAAACTCCAAGGCATTATCAGATTAAAAATACTTAAGCAAACAACAATGCGGAGCTTTTATTTCTTTAACAAAATGCTCAATGATTTGTCGCTCATCGGATTTATGCTTCATAAGAAACATCCAGGAAATACGGGAAAAATCAACTAAAATAAGATAATATCTATCCTTAAGTCGATCAGGAGTATGACTGGGACCCGAAGCATCCATATGAATCAAATTGAAAGTTGCAACAGATGAAACAGAAGTAGAACTGGAAAAACTAACCATGTGATACTTGCCCAGCTGACAAGCATCACAGGTGAGGGCAGTAGTGGAGGGTATATGCAGCAAAACACGTCTGAGGCGATCAATAGGCAAGTGGCCAAGGCAGTGATGCCACTGGAGAGGAGATCTAGTAGAAGCAAGGCTCTTGGTAGCAAAAGCAACAACACTACGACTTAGACGGTACACCCCCCATTCCTCACGCCCTCCACCAATCGTCTTCCTAGTGAACTTGTCCTACAAGACACAAGAAGATGCATCAAAAATAGCTCAAGAGTTTAGGTCTCTAGTAATCGTGCTAACAGACATATAAAAGACATCTGTCAATCTCAAAGTAGGAGATAAGGACATATTTCCCTTGCCAACAACTAGCGAATGCCTCCCATTTGCCACCTGTACAGCCTTGGTTGGAGTAACTAGCGCTAACTGAGAGAACGAATCCATGTCGCCACATAGGTGCTATGACGCACTAGAATCAATCAACCAATCACTTGATGATAAGAGTGACGATATATCAGTCGCAAGTGCCTCAGAAGAGGTGTTAATAGCTGCATTGTTAGGAGACTGAGAAGCCTCAGTCAACTGAGTAATTTGCTGCCGCAAGGTCTCAATCTCTGTGCTTAAAGAACTAGCATCAGGACTATGGAGAACTCCATCTGTCATCTCGACTGCCTGATTGGTCACAGGCGACCTACCATGCTTCTACCAGCATATAGCCTTAGAGTGGCCAAGTTTGCCACAGTAGGTGCACGGAGTCCTAGTGCGTGTACCAGAAGTGTCCACGACCACGTGTAGGAGAGGGAGCACCCTTGCCATGTCCAGGAATCGTAGCTAGTGCGAACGTTTGCGCTCCAGAGTCAGGAGCAGAAGTGCGCATGGCTACTCTGCTAAATCTACTATAAGCTTCCTCCAGGGTAGGAAGCTTAGGAGTGGTGAGAATCTGATCTCTGGCTGCTGCATACTCAGGTCCGTGACCTGCAAAGAAAAGGGAGACTACCAACTATCTCCTAAAGCTCTGCCAGGACTCACAGGCACATCCGGGCAGATAGTAGTGATGCCTCTCCAGCATTCCCTCCATGAGGGAGTAGTACTGTGGCAGCGTGCATCCTTCCTGATGCAAATGGAAGAGGTCGTAAAAAACCTGAAACACCCATGCGGGGTTCTCGGCATGTTTCATGCAAGGACTCCCACATCTCCTTCGTTGTGGTGTAATACATAATCTCATCTCCTATTCGGGGAATAACTGTCTACATCAGCCATGCATAGACCATGGCGTTGTCGTCCCAATTGGCATTTACACCAGTCTTGTTTGCGGGCTTCGGATCCGTAAGAATGTGGCTCTTCTTATGACCCTGGACAGTCATAAGTCTGGGACCACCGCAGGTAGTTGGTCTCGTCTAGCTTGATGATGGGACCAAAAAACGAATTCTTAAGTACCTCGGTGTCCGAAAGAGTGCCCGATGTCACCTTGGATTGAGCATCTGAAGCCATCTTCGCAATCCCGAAACCTCACTCAGCCTTCTATGTCCAAAAAACCATCAAAGAATCTGAATTTGGAGATATTCAGATCTGCATCTTTGTGGAAGACCCCCTTGGACAAACGTTGCCCTCATCGGGTGCAGGGAAGAACCCCTTAGATGGCCCCAAGGAGATCTAGGTCTGTTTCCCTAATAAACCAATTGGACCTGCTGCAGATCAAGAGTAGCACCACCTGACAGTAGCCACGATCATCGCGTTGACCTGATCGCAGTCTCTGGAGCTTCGTCCGACCAAATCGCGATCGTCGGAGCTTCATTCGACCAGATCGTGCCCTCCCTGAGCGTCGCACGATCAGATTGCGACCTCTGGAGCCTCACTAGTGCCGATCGTGGCTGTGGAGCATCGCCTCGAGCACCGCCGCACAAGACCTGACATCGTTGAGTGCCACCGCACGTGCTGGTGGCGTTGCTGTGCGCGTGCGTCGTTGCACATGGCTGTTAGGAGCACCGTTGCATGAGATCAAGCCGTTAGGGCGCTGCTACCGTTGGCAAAGAGGAGGAAAGGGCATGGGGTGTAGGGTTTGGAGGCCTTAGGGGTGGAATATCGAGAGCTACGGTCCAGGACCAATGCTTTGATACCAAATCGGTTGAAATGAGTCAACTTGTTATTGAAACCTTAGGGCTCTCTTATATAAAGAGAGGCCTAAAAGAGTGAAAGTACATAGATGCTTCTTGAGGAGCAAACTCCATAACCGTACAATGGAGAAATGAAATAAAAAACATTTACTAATTGTTTCCAACCTCAAATTTTTTTTTCACAAGGAAAATCCAAGAAACACGTGAAAAAGCATCAACCAAAATCAAAAAATGCCAATGGCCTAGCTGGTCAGGAATCTGGCTAGGACTCTATACATCTACATGAATAAGTTGGAAAATAAAAGTAGACCCAAAAAAAGTAGAAGCTGGAAAATTGGCACGGTGATGCTTGCCAAGTTAACAAGCATCATAAACAATAAAAGCAGTGGATGAAATATGAGGTATAACATGTCTCAGTCTCTCCAAGGGTAGGTGACCAAGACGAAGACGTCACTAAAATGGAGACCCATAGGCACCTCCCCCATGATCAGCAGTAGCAGTAATAGATGAACGACTCAGATGGTATCCCCCTCCTTATGTCCTCCACCAATCGTCCTCCCTGTGAGCTTGTCTTGCAAAATACATGACCATGCATCAAATATAGCTTGGCAATTTAACTCCTGCTCACAAAAAATAAACTAAAGGGAAAATTCAAAACATAAAGAACATTAGATAGTTGAAGAGTAAAGGACAGAGGGACATCTTCCTTTCCAACCATAGGAGAATGACAACTATTTGCCACCTAAACAGTCCTCTCAGGTGCAACAGGACTCTTGGCAAGAAATGACTCTTGATCTCCACAGAAGTGCTTTGAGGCTTCGCTGTCTACTAACCATTCACCAGATCTCATTGAAAAGGAAGAGCAAACCAACTCACTACCAGAGGAGGATGAAGCAAATGTAGCAGCGTCTGGGGGCTGATTAGTGCAGGCATGTGCCATCTTAGAAGAAGATCATTAAATTTTGCCCTAAAAATAACCTTTGGAGATATGATTAGCAACTCCAGGCTTGCCGTGCTTGTGTTAGCATGTAGCCTCTCTGTCTTAGTTGATGACAGTAAGTACAGGGGTTAGAAGTATGCCCCTTAAATCCATGTCCACGACCACGACTATGACCACGTGAAGAGGATCCACCTCTTCCACATCCAGGGATCGCAGCCAAAGCAGAGATCTGTCCTATAGTATCTATCAGTGGAGTCTGAAGAGCAATTCGATTGAGCTTGTTATATGTCTCCTTAAGAGACGAAAGCTTAGGTAAGGTCAAGATTCGCACCTTAGCAATTGTAAATTCAAGGCTAAGGCATGATAGGAACACATAAATTGCTCAGTCCTTTCAAAAACCATGCCAAGAATCACAGGTGCGACCAGGCTGAAATGAGTTATGTCTCTCCAAAAGACCTTTCACAATAGAAAAATATTATGCTAAAGAGCAGCCCTCCTAGCAAAAATGAAACAACTCATGATAAACTTGGAATATTCTAGATGAATTCTTCTCGTGAGAATGCCTCACGAAGAGAATCCTACATTTGCTTCGCTATTGTGTAATACATGATCTTGTCACCAATTTGAGGGATAACACAATTCATCATCCACGCACACACCATTGCGTTATCTCTATCCTAAGTAGCATTCACATGTCTTCTGGGCAGGTTCTGGACTACTAAGAATGTACTCCTTGCCATGACCCCCGACGGTTATCAAGAATGTTTGGGACTATCTAGGATAATTGGTCTCCTCAAGCTTTTATCAAAGGACCAAAAAATGGACTTTTACAATTCTCGGTGTCCACTGTAGAATTTGATGTGACTTCGGACGAACTCGAAGAAGTGCTCTCTCATCTACGAACCTACACTATAGTAAATACTTTAAATCACATATTAAATCCACAAACATCCAATCCGTGATCTGAAATCACAAAAATCAGATCCTCCAAGACATAAACTCCTTTGATTTGATTAGGAACAATCAGATCATGAAAGAATAGGTGCCTAGAACATTAGATCAGACCCTGATCTAGTGGTTGTCGGCTATAGCAACACTCAGTCAAGGCTGGCGATGGGCTGCGGCAGCAATTAGGCTCAAGGATCGGGTTCTCAAAACCCTGCCGCTGCCTCCTCAGATCTGGTAGCACCCACTGCAGCGTTGCAAATGGTGTCGTCGACAGTGATCAGAGGCAGCAGGAGCGACGTTGCAGGAGGAGGCCCCATTGGAGCGGCGACGCTAGTGGCACCTAGGGCGCTGGTGAAGAGGTCCAATCGGAGGGAGAGAGGATCGAAAGATTAGTGGTAGGGATCGAAGGCTGTTTAGGTGGGATATAACGAGCTCCGGTCTAGGACCGTTACTCTAATACCAAGTTGGGAGAAACCAAAAAGATGTCTTGTTCAGAAACCCTACCTCTCTTTATATAGAGAGAGAGGTGGGACAAATTACAGCACAACTCCAACTGAAAAATAAAAATTACTAGTACACCATAACATAAAAATATGGAGTACAACAGTGTAACTTCAATGTTTTGAGCCGATGTTCTTATTGTTGTATTTCTTTTAAATAGGTGTCATCATCTGTCGTGGGAGGTAAAACACCCTATTCTCTTTTGTGTCTCGACCATGAAGCATTTTCTCAAACTCCCATGATTTTTGGGTGTACTTGCTCGGATCATTTATTTAAAGTGGACTAGTTGTCTCCTTGATTGATTAAGTGGATTTTTGTGGGTTACGCACTTAGAGGGGGTATCGTTACTATGATCCAGTGGCTCATAAATTCTAGGTTAATGTTGATATAATATTCTTTGAAGAACTTCCTTTCTATCCAAGGATATCCCCTTACCTGTACCATTTGCACCGCTAGTCAAATATTCATATGGGAGATGCTTTTCCTAGACATCCTTGCCAATACTTGTCCCAAATAGTTCAAGCGTAGGTCCACGTCCACTTCTCCTGAAGATGAGCCCCTTTATACTATTTTTGCTCAGTCTTCTACCGATGTTGATGACTCGTCTTGAGGTCAGGTACCTTCTACTACTGAGAATTCTGACCTGGATCTTCCTCTATCATAGTTGACATTTAAAATAAAGCGGAAGCAAAAATATTAAAGCAATAATCAATACATAACGCTTAGGTTTACGTGGAAACCCCACTCACAAAGAACGGGGAGAAAACCATGAGAGAAGTGCCCCGATAGGGTATTTCTATATTTTATCTCAAAAGAATAAGTGGGTGGTGCATGCCTATTTATAGGTCACCTCACACAACACAAAGTCCCACTCTACTATGTGTGACTAAACCACTACACAATTCTCTCAACACTCCTCCTCAAGTTGGAGTATGGAATGCTCAGCTTGTAATACAAAGAAAATCCCTCTACAGAGCAGAACAAACAATACTCTTAACAGGTACAACGGATTGCCCTCTGCAGACGACAGTTGCACTCTTGTTCATGCCTGTAGGCAGGTATGGAGCTTGACGACAAATTATTGTAGCTGGTTCTAACAAGGACCTCTCCTCTGGAGACCTCAACTGGTGTTGGTGGCTCCTTATTCAACATCCCTAACATGAGATCTTCCTTTGAAGACCTTGAAACTTGATCTCCCTCTCTGGAGTCTACAAAATTAGATCTCCCACATAGAAACCTGAAATGGGCCCTTCCGCTGAGGACCTCGACACTGGATCTCTTTCTCTGGAGACCTTGAAACTCTGAACCTCCTAGAGTTATGGGTTGTCCTGTGTAGTCCAGGAACAAAAAAAGACTCCCAAATGGGGGATGACTATAATGGCATCTACACTCCCCCTTTCTCCTATACTCATATGAGAGAAGAAACAAACATAGAGAAGAAATAAAAAACAAAATAGGAAAGAGCCTCTCCATCTCCTCTTCAATTCAACCCTCTTTTTTTTAATTTTTAAATTTTTATCTCTCTTTTTTAATGCCTTTTTTTTACCTTCTTTTTTTTTCATTTTGCATTTTTTGCCTTCAATATTTTTTCCTCTCCACCGTCTACACCAACTCATTTCATTTCATTTTATTTAAACCTAAGAGATGTCTAGGAAATAAACCTCGTCGCTGTCGACATCTTCCTCTTGACCATGCGTATCGCCGAAGATTGCTCCTCCAATCTTGCAGTGAGATTCTTGCCGCAATCCTTGCTGGCTTCATCGTCGCTGATCTTCGCGAACTCTTCTCCTTCGGTACTCCACCTACACAAGGATGACGCATTGGAGGGCGTAGCCGATAAGCATAGCCTAACGGGGATGTTGGTGCACTTGCAGAGGGTGGTCTTGCCGTTGGCTGAGGGCCCGAGCATCGTGAGCATCTCCCCAGGGAAGACCGCACCAGACACACCCTGCAGGATCGTCGTGCAGGGAGTGTCCTACTGGGAGCACTTGGGGAGCCACCCAAGATAGCGGCGACGATGGTGTCGCTAGCGACGGGGGAGGGCCAATGTAGGGGCCTCAGATGATTGCCAATGACGCTTGTGCAAGGGGGGCTGAGGTCCAACATGAAGAACCTCGCCTCCTCCGCAGAGCCCGTGGGGGCACAAGGACTCGCCTCAGCTTCTTCCTTCTCTTCCTCTTTGTCTTCGGCTTCAACCACCCTACTTTAATGCTCTCCACTCCGAGATATAGAAACGAATCTGAAGATTGATCGCAACGAAGAATGCATCTTCCGCGTGGGTTCTTCTTCTTAGTCGCCCTCATTGTGACGGCTCTGGAGAGCTGAATGCGTTGTGGTCACCGTGGCTTCCATCGTGTCGCAGGGCCTTTATGGGTGTGGAGGAGGCATCCTCCACAGGCCTCCATGGCTTCGTCGATCTGTTCCTTCACTGAGGAAGAGACATAGGACTTCTTCTGGATGAACACAAGGAAACTCAAAGAATAAAAAAATGATCTAAACATCAAATAAAGTTAAGAATTGACTGCATTGATACCAGGTTGACATTTAAAATAAAGCAAAAGTAATAATGTCAAGGCAATAATCAATATGTAATGCTTGGGTTTATGTGGAAATCGGACTCACGATGTGCGGGGAGAAAATCACAGAAGTGCCCCGGTAAGGTGTGTATCTCTGTATTTCTTCTCAAAAGAATAAGTGGGGGGTGCATGCCTATTTATAGGCTACTACACACAACACAAAGTCCCACTCCACTATGTGGGACTAAACCACTACACAATTCTCTCAACAATCACAAAGGAAGGCTCTAAGATCATGTGCTCGTTATTCTTTATCTCAATATATGCCTTTTAACTAGTTTACCTGTAGCAAGAAAGTTGTTATCCCTTGCAGTTGATAGTCATCAGCTACCTCGCAATCATATAGAGGCTATTCAAGATCTAGCTTGGAAGCTGGCTATGGAAGAGGTGATAGCAACGCTTTAGTCTAGAGGTACATGGGAGCTTGTTGATCTACCCCCTGGTGCAATTGTTGTAGGGTGTAGATGGTTATTTACTATCAAGTACCTTCCTAATGGCTCCATTCAGTGTTACAAGGCCAGACTTGTAGCTAAAGGCTACACCCAAACATTTGGTGTGATTATTTTGAGATGTTTTTCCCTATTGCGCATCTCAATTCTGTTCAAATTCTTTTGACATGAAGAATGTTTTTTTATATGGGGACCTTAATGAAGAAGTCTACATGTATCAACCTCCTATATTTGTTGGTAAGGGGGAGTGTCAGAAGGTCTGCAAACTTCATAAAGCTATATATGGACTAAAACATATACTTAGAGCTTGGTTTGATAGATTCAACATGGCAATTCAGAGTTTTGGTTTTACCAAGTCCACATCTAAGCACTTTATCGTTACTAGGCCCATTGAGGCATGTTCTGTTATTTTGATCGTATATGTTGATATACTTCTGACTGGAAGTGATGAGAGAGGTTTGGAGGATACTAAGGCCTTCCTAAGTTGAAATATTTAAATAACGTGGAAGCAATAATATCAAAGCATAAGAAATCAAGGAATGCTTAGGTTTACGTGGAAACCCAACTCATGTGGAGTGGGGAGAAGACCATCGGAGAAGGCCCCGATAGGGCACTGATTTTGTATTTCTTCTTCTCAAATGAATAGGTGGGGGGATACATGCCTATTTATAGGCCACCACTCACACAAGAAGTCCATATCTTCCAATGTGTCACTAAACCTACAACTCAATTCTCTCAACACTCCCCCTCAGGCTGGAGCATGGAATGCTTAGCTTGTAATATAAATAAACCCACTCTACATAGCAGAGGAAACAACACTCTAGACTGGTTCTTGCTTGTAGGTAGGAACACGGGCTAGAGTTGCTAGATGAACTGTAGCTAGCTCTGAAGATTTGGTGCTGATGGCTCCCCGTTCAGTATCCCTGTAATTGGGTCTTCCTTTGAAGACCTCGAAGGTGGATCTTCCTCTCTAGAGTCCACGAAACTAGATGTTCCACATAGAAACCTGAAATGAGTCCTCCCTCTGAGGATCTTGAAACTCTGGACCTCCCAGAGTTGGGTTTCTCATGTGGAGTTCATGAACAAAAGGGACTCCCAAGCATGGGTGACTATAACAAGCTTCTACACTCCCCCTTTCTCCAATACTCGTATGGAAGAAGACAATAATAACGAGAAGAAAATAAAACTTGAAAAACTAAAGAAGATTTCTCCACATCTTCTCTCAAACATAAACTTCATCATCCCTTTTTTTATGATTTTTTGCTCTACTTTTCACTCTATCTCTTTTTTTTTTTCTTTGTTTTTTTTTTCAACTCTTCTTGCCATCTTTTTTTTTTTCTCTTTTTCCCTTTGTTTTACTTTCCAATGAGTCTGAAGCTTCATAACAAAAAAAAACCTAAACAAACTCTCAAGACTTTCCGCGAATGTGCCACGCACGGCACGAGATCTCTGCAGTGACCTCCACCGACTTGACCTCCCCTCTGGTGCTCCATCTTTGCCCCTATCGTCGATCGCCGAGGGGGGGGCTCCTTCCAGGTCCTCGGCCATAGTGTCCCCAAGGGGCTCCTCGACGCCACCGACCTCGCCTTCTTCCGCGGCACCGTGCCCGAGGAGAGGATGCAATACGCGTGCGACCCCCGTGCTGTCTCCTTCTTGTGCGGCTGCCACTGGAGCGGATGAGGGCCTCCGCCACCGCCACTGCTAGGGTTTGGTCATGGTCGAGCCACCTTTGCCACTCGTTGGCGTTTCGTGGCCACCACGATCCCACCTTTGTGACCACGCTCGCCTGAGTCGCATGATCGACGTCGCTCGATTGCCTCCTCGTCACTGTCATCCTCGGCCTCGTCCTTGAAGGCCATTGACACAGACACTGCTGCCATCGATCGCTATCAACGCCTCCCGCGAGATCTCGTCGGTCGCGATTGCGGTCACCACAGCTACCGCAGTGGCTAACACTGCCGCATGCACCTACGCCTGGTCCGCGCGGGCCCTCTCCTTCTTGATCTCCTTGCTCCTGCTGGAGTCCCTTACGTCGAGCCACCAAAGATCTCCCTCGATCTCTCCTCTTCGTTCTCTTCAGACGAACAAAACTCCTAAGAAAGATAAACTTGATAATCTAAAAATAATGGAATGATAACCCAAGAAAGAATTGCTCTGATACCAAGTTGAAATATTTAAATAACGTGGAAGCAATAATATCAAAGCATAAGAAATTAAGGAATGCTTGGATTTACGTGGAAATCCCATTCACGAGTAGTGGGGAGAACCATGGGCGAAGGCCTCGATAGGGTACTGATTTTGTATTTCTTCTCAAATGAATAGGTGGGGGGATACACGCCTATTTAGAGGCCACCACTCACACAAGAAGTCCATATCTTCCAATGTGGCACTAAACTCACAACTCAATTCTCTCAACATCTTACATACACAATCTGTGACTAAGGACTTGAGCTTGATCAGTTACTTTCTTGGTATTGAGATTCATCCTATGAAGGGAGGAATGGCCTTGTCGCAAAGGAAGTATGTTCTGGATATGCTTTGTGAGGTAGGGATGCTTGATTGCAAACCTGACCTTTGGATGCAGCAACTCATCTTACAGATGTGGAGAGTCTTGTATTAGAGGATGTGACTCGATATAGAGCCATGGTTGGCAATTTATTGTATCATAATAACAAGACCAGATATATCCTCAGCTGTAGGAAGATTGACCCAATTTATGCAGGAGCCTAGAGAAGTTCATTGGGCAGGTATTTGCCGGGTACTGAGATATAATGTCTGTGGATATTCTGATGTAGATTATGCAAGTGCTCATGAGGATAGAAGATCCACAATTGGCTATTGTACATATGTGGGTGGAAATTTAGTCACTTGGAACAGCAAGAAGCAAAATGTGGTGTCCAGGTCAAGTGCAGAATCAGAATATAGAGCTATGGCTCATATTGCATGTGAGCTTTTTCGAGTGAAGCTCATTCTGAAGGACTTTGGTGTTGATATCTCAGGTCCAATTCCTATGTATTGTAATAATAAGGCAGCGACCTTTCTTGCAAACAATCCTACTTTTCATGAGAGGATAAAACACATTAAGGTGGAATACTACTTTATTGGAGATGTTGTGATAATTGGCAGGATTTCTACACCCTACATTTCTATTGATGGTCAAAGTGCTGACATAGTCACCAAGCCTCTCATTAAGAAAAGACTGGTGTACCTATGTTCCATGTTGAGTCTATACGATGTCTACGCTCTAGCTTTAGAGGGAGTGTTGAGAGAGTTATTTTTCACTTGTGTTGTGCTTTTATGTCTTTTGTCCTTGTTTGCATATTGTTGGAGAATGTGGGTTGATTTAGTGCCACATTGTAAGATGCGGATTTTGTCATGTGTGTGGTGACCTATAAATAAGCGTATACCCCCTACTTATTCCTTTGAGAAGAATAACAAAGGAACACACGCCTATAGGGCAGTTCTCTCATGGTTTTCTTCTTGCTTTTCTTGAGTAGGGTTTCCATGTAAATCCAAGTATTCCTTGATTTTTTATGCTTTGATATTATTACTTCCGCTTATTTTAGATTTTGACTCATATTTATTATTCTTATAAGGACATTCTATGTAATTTACCCAATCCTTTATATAAGAGTTCCTAGGGTTATTAGAATAAGACAAGTTCTCTCAATTCCCAACACATTTTAATCTTTTGTTTGCAAAAAGTGTCTTTGGACTTGCCCTAGGAGCACAGAAACTTGTTATGCCTTATACTTTTTAGAACTAGTGAAAAAGATCAACTTGGTTATTTTGTTATTTAGAAAAGAAAGACTTAGTCCTTTTTATATAGAGAGAGGGTTTAGTTATATAAGGAAACATAATAACACTCAATAACTTGACAAAAAATAAAAAGATTAAAAATAATGGCACATAAACCTAACTAATTTACCCTTCAAATATATAATTAATTTATTTTCTAACACTTCCCCTTAAGTTAGAACGTGCAACGCTTAACTTGTTATAGAATTAAACTCCCTCCCCAAATATAGACATCTGGAGGAGCAGACGGTAGATTGGAGGAGCAGGAGTAGGTGGATGTAGTAGAAGTAGCAATCATAGTAGAATGGGAGATCTCTGAAGTAGGTTTCTCGATGGAGACCAAGTGATTGGGCCTCTCCTACACAGAAACTCAAAGTGGGCCTCTACTTGGAGACCTAAAGACGACCCTCTTCTATACGGGAACTCAAAGTAGGCTTCTCTTGGAGACCTCAAGATTGGCCTCTTCCATTGGGAAATCTCTTTGTAGACTTCTTATATAGGGACTAAGATAGTGTTCCTCTTGGGATCCAAAAATCAAAGAGTTTCACTCATGTGCGAACTTAAAGAAAAGAATGAGACTCCTATTTTCTTCTTTCTTCTTCCTCCTTTTTTCTTCTTTTTTCTTTTTTTGCTTTTTTGTCTTTTTTTTTTGTAATGATAACAAGTTAGAAACAAAAAATCTGAGGGCTAACAATGCAGAAAAAATCGAATAGGGTTGATGAACCCAAACAAATGATACTAAGGATAGCCACAAGGTCGAGGTTGCAGAAATCAGTAGCGAGGTGTGGAGCGATGATGCAGAAGAGGTGGTTGTCGGTAAGAGGCGATATAAATGAAGATCTCGTTAGGCGGTAAGAGGTGGCACTGCGACTTGGAGAAAGCCCTGTAGTCGATGTAATAGGGAAGGAGGTAATGATGTGTGGCCATCGAAGTGCCCCATAGGGCTCAACAACACAACCTATGGGGTTCTTCGAAACCTTAGGTGTCAAAGGCAGCACCTATGGCTTTCTCTGGCCACTGCCCAAAGTGTAGGAGAGAGAAAGAGGTCAATCTCGACTTCAATCGAGCGAGGAGGAAGAGGAGAGACCCTGAAGGGATCGCTTGAAGAGGAGGGCCACCGAAGGCTCGCCAGTGGCCATGAGGCTTGGTGGCCCTCTTCTAGGGCTTTTGATGTGTTTCTCCCCTTTTTTTTCAAATGGAATCAGATCCACTTTGATACCATGTTGAAGTAGATCAACTTGGTTATTTTATTATTTAGAAAAGAAATCCTTAACCCTCTTTATATAGAGAGAGGATTTACGTATACAAGAAAATACAATAACACTCAATAACTCACCAAGAAATAAAAAGACAAAATAATATGCCACCTAAACCTAACTAATTTATCTCTAAAATTTCTAACTAATTTATTTGCTAACGAGAACCTTGGCTGCTATAAAGTTCCAATGCTTGATGTTGGGTTTTCCCGCAGAGGGTTTTATTTTTATTTTCTTAGGTAAAATATGTATGAGATTGAAAATGAAATCGTTCTTTTATCTCTAACAAAAATGTTTACTTCTTGGAACTCCATGGATCGATCATAGCAGAGCAACCATTTGCATTTGATCTTCCCTGTTATTCACTATTTATTGATAAAAGACACATTGTGAGACTGACTGGATCTGTTAATTTGGTTTCAGGGAGAAAAATGGTCATAAATGTGGAGTATAATCAGCTCGATCCTCTACTGAGAGCAACAGGCTATCCTGAGGGGGACGTTAATTGTGAAACAGGGTTCTCTCCTTTTCCTGGTAACATAAATCAGGTAGACATATATCTACATTACATTTTGCAGATTTTCTTGGAACACTTATTTATCCTTGCAAAGAAAGTATCAATTATGTAGAGGTTGAAAACTTAAAATACTTATATCTCTGAAAAAGGTAGAGTCTGAAAATGTCTAACCATGTAGATACTTTGTTCTGAACTTCTTTATTTTACTGGGAAGAAATGAGTAATCTATTATTATTTGGAAATCCTATACCTCTTTATATAAAGAGAGAGGTGTGGGTAAAATATACAAGAGGACCTAAAGTCTAAACATTTCAAATAAAGAAAATAAAGAGAAAGGAAAATATCCTGTAACAGTCTCCTTCAAGCTGGAGTGGAGATGTCCATCAAGCTCAGACTTGTCACTGCAAATATTAAACGTAACTCTGTTCAGTGGCTTTGTAAAAATATATGTTGTTTGGTCCTTTGTAGCAGTCGGAGATGTGCAAATGACGCCCTTCTAGATGAGGTCCTTGGTGTAGTGACAATCGATTTCCACATATTTTTTATGTTCGTAAAACATGGAATTATTTACAATATATGTAGCTGCAAGATTATCACACCTCATCTCCATATAGCCCTCCATTTGTACATACAAGTCTCGTGGGATAGACTTCACCCAAATCATTTCTGTTGTTGTTTGAGCCATAGCTCTATATTCTAATTTAGCACTGGATCTAGATACTACAGTCTACTTCTTGCTTCTCCAAGTCACCAAATTTCCTGCAACATAGGTACAAAACCCTATAGTAGACTTGCGATCGACAAGACACCAGTATAATTTGCATCAGAGTATCCTACCACTATCATAGGATACCCCTTGCGAAACAATAACCCACGGCTTGCACTTTTCTTCAAATATTTGAGTACTTGCATTGCAACATTCCAATGCTGCTTAGTAAGCTTCTTCTCCATGAATTGGCTAAGTTTTCCAACAACAAGTGAAATATTAGGTCTGGTAATGGTATGATAGAGGAGTTTCCTAATTGGCTGCCTATAGCTTTTTCTCTCCACAGGCTCCCCCTCACCATATAAGTGTACCTTGGGATCCATGGGTATGTCAGCCACCTTGGCTCCTAACATCCCAGTCTCCTTAAGAACATTCAGTGCATACTTTCTCTTGCTCACTGCAATACCATCTTTTCTTCTAACCACTTTAATGCCAAAAAAATAGCGAAGGGATCCCAAATCTGTTATAATAAACTGTGCAACCAAGTCCTTTTTGACCTGCAGAATACCAGTAGTATCATCCCCTGTAATAATAAGATCATCAACATAAATAAGTAGAACAATCACTCCCTCATCAGTCTTCCTGGTAAACAAGGAATAGTCAGATGTAGATCTCCTCAGGCCTATGCATTCTACTTTCTTAGATAATTTATAAAATCACATGTGAGGACTCTGCTTGAGCCATAAATCACCTTTTTCAATCTGCATACACACTCTCCTTCAATCTCAAATCTTAGGGGTTGCTACATATATACTTCCTCCTAAAGATCACCATAAAGGAATGTGTTCTTCACATCTAGCTGGTGAAGATCCCATTCTTTCTTCGCCGCCACAGATAACAAAATACGGATTGCAGGAATCCTCGCCATAGGAGAGAAGGTATCAAAAAAGTCCACTCTATATGTTTGAGTGAACCCTTTTGCTACCAAGCGAACCTTGTGCCTAGAAATAGATTCATTAGGATTATATTTCAAGGCAAAGACCCATCGACAACCAACCACTTGAGCCCCCATAGGTCAAGAAGTAAGCTCCTACATGCCATGAGATCGAATAGCGCCATTTCATCCTTCATAGCCTGATGCCATATAAGATCCAGTATAGCCTCCTGATATGTAGATGGTACCGTGAACATCATAAGTGTCGTAGTGAATGTAGCAAACGTGGTACTAAGACCATCACAGACAGAAGCATCAGTCACTTGATAGTGTGCACAACTACGTTGGGCCTTCCTAGCTGCTATAGGAAGGTTAAGATCATCACTTATGGGAGGAGACATCATCCTCAGATGCACTTGATCCTGTAGAAACATCATGAGATTGAGATTCATTAGTATCATCAACACAGACCTGTGTAGCGAAGGATGATGGTACTGAGGTGGGGAAAGGGGGGGGGGGGGGGTAGCACAAGTCTTGTAAGTGACTGGAATCTGATATGTCATTGGAGGATCTCTGAACTTGCTATCACCAGAATCCCTAGGAGATTGATCTGGAATTGGTGTAAAATCACCAAACTGAATAGGTGCATAGGCATAGGAGCCTGTGGAGATCTGTCCTGCGATATGAATGACAACTGTCTGGCAGTTATAGAAAAATAAGGTACTAACAAAATGTCTCCTGGTGAAAGGATTATAACACCTATATCCTTTCTGGGTGTGAGAATACCTCGGAAATACACATTTAGTGGCTCTTGGCACCAACTTATCTCTGTCAGGTCCTGTAACATGTACAAAGGCTACATAGCCAAATGTGTGAGGTGTCACCACAAAAAGATCCCTATCAGGATGTAGAATCTGCCACGGAATTTGTTCTGATAACATAGAACTAGGCATCTGGTTAATCAACAGGCCGTGAGTATTGCATCACCCGAATACATTTGAGTTACATTATGATGTATAAGAATAGTTCTTGCCACATCTAAAATTTTCCTGTGCTTCTTCTTAGCTATCCCATTCTGTTGGGATGTATGTGGACATGTGGTTTGATGTACAATGTCATGTGACCTGTAAAATGAACGTAATTTGGCAGTGCATAACTCCATTGCATTATCTAATCTCACATACTTCACATTAACATAAAACTAAGTTTTATTCTTTAAAAGAGATAACCAAGACATTTGTGAACAGTCATCCACAATAACAAGATAATATCTGTGTCCCAATCTATCAGGAACACGACTAGGACCCCAAACATCCAAATAAACTAAATCAAAAACAGACTCTAGCAAAGAGGAACTAACAGGAAAAGAAGCTTTGTGGTGTTTCCTAATCTGGCATGCATCACATCTAATCTCAGTAGCAGGTGATAGATGGGGAATGACATATCTTAGCCAGTCCAGAGGAATGTGTCCAAGGTGATAATGCCATTGTAGAGAGTGCCAACAGCAAAGCCAAACTCGCCTTAACATGATGCAACAATGTCCATCTGAAGCAAGCAATATACCCCCCTTCTTCATGTCTGCCACCAATCATCCTCCCTGTCAGCTTGTCCTGTAATACATAGCCCACATCATCAAATATAACACGGCAATTGAGATCCTTTGTGACTCTGCTCACAAATAATAAATTAAATGGGAACTCAGGCACAAATAAGGTATTAGACAACTGTAATCCGGGAGTAGGAGAAACCTCCCCTTGTCCATCTACTGTGAAATGGCGACCATCTGCAACCTGTACAGTCCTATTGAACATGATTTCTACCCTAAGAATTTGAGTTTTGAAAATCCTATCGTTGTAGTCACGTAAAAATCCGAAACTCTGGTGAGTCCCGGGTCGAACACGGGGAGGTGAACGTTTGATTAAAAATCGCATTGGATTTATTATCACGAAGCAGATTGCTGGTCGAATTAAATCCACATTAGCTATCTACTTAAAGAATAATTAATAGAAGAGAGGAAAAGAATAATACAAATAAAGAGAAAATAGGGAGAGAATAAACAAATATTTCATAACCACGGAATCAGATTCATTACATCTAATCACTACACTAGAAAGCAGGAAATCTATAGTAGAAAGCGATAAAAGTGACGGTGATGAGAAGTTATCCTCTTCGACGGTTGCTTGGAGGACAAGCTGCGTTGACGGGGTGCTCGGACGAGGGTGGTGAGATGCTGGACGAGGGAGAATGAGGACGGAGGAAGGAGAACGGAGCAGGGTGACGTTGCAGCGGGATCTGCTTCCCGAATGGCGGTGAGAGGACAACTGTGGGTGCTCCACAAATGGGGGTGAGAAGATGGAAAAATTGAAGAGCTTTGGAGGGGGTGAGAATAGAGAGGAAGGGATGAGAAAGTGGAGGGCGTATGGTCCTAGTTATAGTTGAGGTCTAAGGGCAAAAAGGCCCTTTCAAAAGTTTAAAAATAAATGTTGAGCCTTTAGTGACGGGCGCATATGCTGCTAAAGGTAAACGTCGATGAAGACGCGCATGGAATCTCGGCCACTTAATGAAGATCAGAGCGCTTAGGATCGGTCGCGTCACTGCCTCTTTATCTTCATGCATTCACTGAGCCGCGCGTTGAGAAATCTCAGCCGTCCGATCGTATGATCGGACGTCTTAGACTCCATGACCGCTTCGCCTTTGTGCGTTAAGAGGCCACGTGGCCTTTTTTCCCACTGTCAAATGAAGATCGGACGGTTGAGGAAGGCGCTCGCCCACGCGCCTCATCACGTCAGATCGGGCGTGGACTTTGGCGTCAAATCGTGCGTGGGCGCTCTTGTTCATCCACGCGGCCACATAGTCGCTGTCGATGTCGCTCAATCGCGATCCAACGGGCGAATTTCGCCCGCGCTCACCTTCAGCGGATTTTACTTGCTCCGCTTGACTCGAACGCGCATCTCGCGATGTGCGTTAAGCTCACGACCACTGCGCTATCCCTCGCTTTATGTCGTGTTTACGAATTAACGCTTACGCACCCTCGGTTGTTGGATGAAGATTCAACGGCTAAGGCGTGTGAGCTTTGCCTTCATCTGAATGCATGCGCTACCAAGATTGAATCTCAGCCGTTGGATCAATTATCAAACGGCTAAGATGCGTTGATCATTCGATGAAGAAGAGTTGCGACGACCGTGGGTGGCTTGGATGGCACCATCTAAGTCGACGATCTTCTATTGCTCATCGGTGGTGCCACGGATGTTGGATTGGATTGATTGTCACGTTGTTGGGCTGCGATCATCGATCTGAATCCATCCGTGCGGTTAGATTGTCATCTGAAGTTCGGATTTTACACCACTTTGACCCTTGACTTATGGTCTTCCTCGGACTGCATCTGATGCTACGGAGGTCCGATCGGGGCAATTTCAGAGGCGTTAGACTCCGATCGTCACCCTGATCAGATTCATATGTTTGGATCTTCAATCCAAGGCCCTGATAAATTTTGCTCTATTCCATGACCACAAAAAGGGAGAATTAACCTAAAATTTATACAATCTAACCTAAATGCGTGATGATGCATGTTATGCAATATTTATAATACATAAATACTTCCATGACACTAGAAATATGTATAAATAGACATTTTAGGTCAATTAGATGTGTGTACATCAAGTCCTCCCTGAGGTAACAAACTGAAGTTGTTTAAAAGATGAATGATCACCACTGAAACGCCTTGACGCGCCAGAGTCTATAAGCCATGGAGATCTACCATAATGTGAAAATGTAGAGAAACTAGAATTACGCTGTATACTTGAGGATGCAAGGGTAGTAGTATCTTTAGTAAATGGAGACTCCTGTGTGACTTGAGCCAGTCTTTGTGCAAGAGCATCAAACTCTGCTCTTGGAACCATATCTGTCTCTATCTCAGTAGTGGCTAAAACCTGATAAGTCATGGGTGGCTTTCCATGCTTGGTCCAGCAAGAAGCTTCAACAAGTCCAATACGTCCACAAAAAGAGCAAGTGGGGCGTGGTTTACCAGGCTGCCCTTGGCCTCAACCATGTCCCCAAATAGTAGAACCTCCACGTCCTCCTCTACCAGTAGTAACAACAAAGGCAGAAGTCTGTCCCGTGGTCTCTGGAACTGTAGACTTGACTATCAGTGTACTAAGTTTGTTGTATGCCTCCTCTAGGGTAGGAAGCTTTGTCATGGTAGGCATCTAGGATCTGGCTGACTCATAATTTGGACCAAGACCTGAAAGAAACTTGAGAGCCGCAAACTCCTTGCTGTACTCTCTGTGTAGAACAAGTACTGATAGGTCTGTAAACATTATAATTCTCAAGAAAGCCTTTCAATTTAGTGTAATACTAAGGAAGGGAAAGATCATTCTGCTTGAGAGAAAAAATATCGTGAGTGATCTAAAATACCTTATTGGAATTCTTTTCATGAGAATACGTATCATGAAGAGAATCTCATATATCTTTGGCGGTCTTGCAGTACATTATTTCATCTTCAATATGTGATGCAACAGCATTCATAATCCAAGCCCTGACCATGGCGTTATCTCTTTTCCACGTGACATATTTCCTAGTCTTGTTTGTATGCTCCACCTCCAACAAAATATGTTCCTTATCATGCCCTTCAACGGTCATAAGGAACGTCTGAGACCAATGTGCATAGTTGGTTTCATCAACTTCGTATGGGGACAAAGAACAGGTTCTTGATATTCCCCATCTCCGTAGAAGCATCTGTTGTGACTTCGGATGATGCTAAGGATGCCATCTCGCCAAATCAAGAAGACTACCAAATATCCAATCTGAAACGTGGTTTTCAGAATGAACATATCACATCATGGACGAGCAAGATCTGAATAAGAAGCTTTCAGATCTGCATGATGAATAGAAGGCCCCCTTGGATGGACGTAGGCCTAGCAAGGGTGCGGGAGAAGGCACCCAAGATGGCCCTAAGGGGACCTAGGTTTCTCTCTCACTGTAGTCATAGGGGATGCGAGCCTAGAACAGGGTTGCAGCCACCCTATGATCACCTGAGGCACCAACGACTCTAGAATAGAGCCGTAGCAACCCTAGAACATGATCGCAACACCTCTGGGATTGCCTGAAGGACCCCCGCCAGTAGTACAGTGCCTCCGCAGACGCTTCGATCAACGCTATGGTGCCTCGCAATCACTACTGCGTCGCCGTAGCACCTTCAGATCACTTCTGCAACCGCCACAGGGCCTTGGATCAACGCTATTAGGCCCTGCGACCGCCACTATGGCAAGGCTGCACCTCCAAATCATTTTTGTGCCATTGCTCCAAGCACTGCAGCGTCGCCGCTGCAATGAGGAGGCGCCGCCAATTTATGCATGAAAGAGAGAGGGGTTTGGTGGTTCAAGGTTTCAAAGGCTTTTTCAGGTGGGATACTGAGAGCTCCAGTCCAGAACCGTCACTTTGATACCAAGTGGGAAGAAATGAGCAATCTATTATTCTCTGAAAACTCTACACCTCTTTATATAGAGAGAGAGGTATGGGTAAAATACACAAGATGGCCTATATAATATAATAAAGCATAAACAGTTCAGATAAAGAAACTAAAGGGAAATGGAAATATCTTGTAACAATTTTGGCAAAAACTTCCAACCAAGTTCTGACACGTCAAAACTCTTAACTCTTGAGAAAACAAACTTACGGTTCAAGCTAGCAGAGTGCCTCCCTGTTTTGCACCTAAAATTTCCTTTCCAAATGGTGAAAAAATGGTGCCAGGGTTTTTATTTAGAGCCCCAAGTAAATGGTAAATTATAAGTATGCTCACACACTTATTGCAGTTGTACAATATTTACGTAGCCCCATATACTGTCAAACTTGTTTCTTTTTTTCTTTGTTTTTTGTGAAACTGTCACACTTGTTTAAATTTTCCTGCAAATTGAGCATGATAATGACATGTGCTTAGTTTCTTTTTCATTTTTGAGATCATTTTGAGAACAATGGGCTTTACTAATTTGTCAACAACTATGTGTTGAATGGTAACTTCCACATGTTAGAATATTTTCTTGTCAAGTGATCATGGAATACAAGATTGACAGCTAATAAACATGCATGGTGATTTTCGCAATACATAGCATTGTATATTTTAATATATCCAAGTTGTTGAAAATGGCATGATGCAGATGAGTGCTTGAAGGCAAGGGCATAAGACTTTTGCTTTAGAGTTGGATCTGGCCATACTAGTCTTGGCTCTTGTCTCTCTTGGAAAAGATATGAGATATAGCCAACAGAGATGCAGTAACATGTCATGGATTTGCGATTATAAAGGTTGTCAGACTAATTTGCATATCCTTGCAGCAAATCAGAATCTTTGTTGGGGATAGCTTATTTATGCGAGTCCCTTTCAGATGTTGGAAAATATGCTTATTGCCTCACAATGATAATTGGCAAAGTGCAATGTGTTGAGAGACTCGACTAATTGCAAAGGTAATATGTGTAAAACTAATAGTAGGACATTGAAGAGCACCCACCATGCTACAATACTCTGCAGGATTAAAAAATAATCCGTTGGCCTTGAACAATTCATGCATTGAGGGAGCTAGTATAGGTGTGATTTGCAGCATAAAAGTTGAAACATCACAATAGATCAAAAGTATATATGGCAGTATCAATGTAATTCTTGAATTAACCTCAACATCCAGTAAGTAACAAAGAATTCCAAGATCTTTAATGCCAAAATACATTTCTAGCTGTTAATAATAGTACTAGAATAGGTCTTTAGTGCTTGGTGTGGCCTAAAGGCAGAGGGATCTCCAGGTCTAGATGCATTCCAGGTTCTCTTCTACAAAGAATTTTGGGACCTTGTGAAGGGTGATTGTTACTAGACTTTCTTAGTTCTTGTGGAATGTTTCTTTTATTTATATCTTTTATTTCCACTCTTGTAAGGGCCATCTTGTATTTTCCCACCCTAGGGTCCCATGCCTATATAAGGGACTTAGGGTTACGCAAATACTGGAGAGTGCTCATTTTTGTTTTTACATGATATCAGAGCGGTGGTCTTAGGCTGACCTTTGACACCTCTTTGCTCTTCCTCTTTCCTTTCTTCTCCATCGAAATCACCAAGATGATCCACTTCTTTTTTGACGGGAGAGCCACCTCGGCTCCGCCCCACTAGTAAGGGGGTCGCCTGACCACCGCTGACCAGGTCAACCCCCTTCAGTAGCCCCTTGCTGGCACAGTGGCTGTCGGGAAGTTGCTAGGCTTCAGCGTCACCTAGCACCACACCCCTGCAGTTCTGTTCAAATCCCCTTTTGCAGGCTTGAATCAAGTTGGTTAGTGTTCCCTTGGGTATCTACTGATTGTGCCCCACCTCAGGTGGTCATACCTTGCTGCCATCTTGCCGGACAGTCACCGAAGCGCTGCCGCCTCATTGGAAAGTGTGATTTCAACCACTGATGGAAGGTTGTAGTTGTTTCTTTTACACTGTTCGTTGATTTTCCAATCTCCGATTAGTAGGGATGTCTTCTGAGGTGACAGTGACCTCGTCGAATAGTGATGGGAGTCAAGGGGAGTTCAAGAGCCCATTTTTTGCCTAATTGTGAAGTTGGGTGGGTTAAACTACCCCCTATGGTCCCAGTCGATCGTCAATGTTGTCGAGGGTTATGACAAAGAGCATATCCTACTTGAGTCAGAGTTGAAGCAGAAGGTAGGCAAGTATGCCAACTAGAAGAAAGACAACACTGTGGTTCGTGCATGGATTATGAACACGAACATTAGCAGAATTGTTATTGAGATAATGTATTACAAAATTGCTAAGCAGATGTTGGAAAATCTACTACGTACTTATTCACTGGACAAGAATGCCGCCATAATTCTTCAGTTGTATCATGAGATTGCCCACATGAGGTAGAATGGACGGCCCTTATTCCAGTACTACTCTTGCCTGAAGTCTACATTTGAGAGACTCATGCCTATACTCTTGTGTGCACTTGTGTGGGCCAGGTGTACAGAGCATAGACCATTGGTCATTTTCTTGCTAGTTTGGATCCAGTTTTTTTTTTGAGAGAAGAGGAAGATTACCTGAGGCTGCCAATCATCCTAAAATTGTATTAGGATGAAAAAGGAATGGACTTACAGATTTTGAAGCCAAAAATCAGGGAAAAATATCGCCTCTTACAACATTTTCATACCAACAATGCTGATTCTTGAATACTTTACCATTCCTTTGCAACCAAAGACTCCAAATTATAGCAATAGCCTGATAGCAACCCGCCATATCCAGATCAATATGGTCTTTGAAGGTTGCCCAAAATCTTTCTAAGTCCATAGTGTCCACAGTAGGAAGATTAAATTGAGCCCAAACATCTCTGGAGAAAGACAATTGAAGAAAAGGTGTTGAATATCTTTACTACCGTTGTCACAAAGAGAGCAGTCCAGATCTACATCTGAACACCATTTGGACCTATATATCTTCGTGACAAGCCACTTCCTTCTAAAGAATCAAAGCAAAAGTTTGACTTTGAGAGGGATCTTACATCTCTAGAGAAGTTTGGAATCTCCATGAATAAAATTCTGTTGTGCACCATCAGCGATCAAGATTTTGATATGCACGGTTAGCCGAAAACCTCCCATTCTTCCAATAGGAGGAGTCAGGCATACCAGCAGCCGGTTTGAAGTCTTCCAATCACAGTAGCAGTTGTTGGAATTCAGCACAAGTGGGATCAGACAGGCTCTGTGGCAATCTGAAATTCCAGCTATTGGTCTCAGCATCCCACAGATCACTAACCACGACATCTTTGTTATCATTATGTTGAAATAGTCTCTGAAACCTGTCTGAAAATATGCCATTTTTAGACCAATGATCAAGCCAAAATTGAAAAGAAGATCCATCACCCCAAGAAGGAGCGAAATGATCTGAAAATTCTCTCAAAATCAGCCTAATAGATTGCCAGAATGCTGAACCACCACCCATATTTGCATCAGCTTGTTGAATCAAATTCATATAATTCCCATGTGAATCTTTCAAGATACAAGTAACCATTGAACTGTCATTTGAAAGTAATCTTACCACCCACTTCAGCAAAAGTGCCTTATTAAAAGAAAGTAGGTGACAAACTCCAAGTCCCCCATCCTTCTTTGGTTTACACACCTCCTTCCAAGAAACCAAATGTGCAAATCTCCCCACAAAATCAGGACCTTTCCAGAAAAACCTTTTTCGGATCATATCAATTTGTTTGAGGATCTTTTTAGTTGGCAAGAAAACCGATAATAAGAACACCGGGATGGAGGAGAGTATTGATTTAAGGAGCACTAATCTTCCACCTCTAGAAAGGAGTCTGCCACTCCAAGAGGTTAGCCTACATGCGAATTTATCAATCAACATTTTCTAATCAGAGGAGGTCAATTTTTTCTATTTCAATGGAAGACCAAGGTACTTAATAGGTAGTCTTACCACCAGGTTCTCCATGGTAAAAGATATATCTCTTTTCTTCACAGACCCAAAACCAAAAGGAATCAAACTTGATTTATTTCTATTAATTTTAAAACCTGAAATTTCAGCAAAAATCCTCACCAATGAGGAGACATGTGTATCCTCTCTCCTTCCCCCTTCAATAAAAAAAGTTGTATCATTAGCATACTGTAGGATAGGTGTTAACATCCTACCATCTCCTCTAGTTGTAAATCCGAAGAAAAGATTTCCATTGCAAGCCTTAAACTCCATTCCTGCTAGAGAGTCCACTACTATGTTGAATAACATTGTTGCTAAAGGACATCCTTGCCTGACCCCCCTCTGTGGTTGGGCCCAACAACCAGTTGCTCTTCCATTAATCAGTACAGAAAAGGATGAAGTCGTAACGCACCTTTTCATCAACAATATCCAATGGTCAGGAAAGCCTCTTTTCCTCAAAATATCCCATAGATACCTCCATGAAATAGAGTCCTAGGCCTTCGACTTTCTTGAGGAAAGCCGAGCATCTCCTTTTCCAGGTCGCCAAAAACTCCTTAGTCAAAACATAAGAGTCTTGTAAGGATCTCCCCATGATGAATGCCGATTACACCGAAGAAATAATACCAGGGAGAATAGAACACAAACGGTTTGCAAGAATTTTCGCAGCCAGCAAATAAATGCAATTCGACAAGGCAATGGGCCTAAAATCCTCCATCTTCTCTGGGCTCATTTTCTTTGGAAGCAAAAATAAATAGAACTTATTTAACCTCTCCATACTTTCATTACCTTTGAAAAATTCTCTAATCATAGCCATCACATCAGATCCAACCACATCCACATTTCTTTATTAAAGATTATTTGTAACCCATCTAGACTAGGAGAGCCTTCTGCTTTCACTCCACGTAAGGCGTACAGCACCTCCTCTTCCACATCTCTAATAAGTGCAGCTTTTGCCTCTTCCCCAGCCTCCTCCATTTGAAGATTTGCTAAACGCCAATCACCACATGATTGCTTTCTAGTGAAATCACAAAAATAGTTCTTGAAAGTAACACAAATCTCCTCTCTTTTTTTCAGAACCTCCTCCCTACCTTCAACGTATTTATCATGTTCTTCCTCTTCGTACTAGCAGCCAGATGGAAAAATCTGGTGTTTGCACCACCTTCTTTAAGCCAAAGATGTCTTGACTTTTGTCTCCAATCCATCTCAGCTTTATGATCTTCCTTAGATACAATAGATTGAAATCTTTGTATCTCTTGGCATTCATCCATAGTAAGTGGGGCCACCTCCTTCCTATGAAGAGAAGAAATCTTCACAAGTGCATCAGATCTTCTCTCTTCCCTTCATGATTTGAGATTATATTTGGAATCCATCATAGCCAATCTTACAGCTTTAATTTTGCAGGCTAAGGTGCGTGTAGCTGAAGTAGAGGCTGGAGTAGAAGACCATCTCTCCCGAATCAAATCTCTGAAGCCTTACTCCTGAGTCAAGATTTATGAAATTTAAAAGTAGAATACCTCAAATCTTCGTTGCTACGCCATAGTAAGGAGGCATGATCCAAAAATGGCCTATCACAAGTAATCATGTCAGCCACCTGGAAACTTTCCGCTAAAGAGACATGGCAAAGAAATCTATCTATGCAAGACATAGCACCACTACCATTCCTCCAAGTGAAACGAAATCTGAAGAAGGTAAATCCATAAGTTCCAGATCATGCACCACCTGCTGAAACTGAGATGTTGACACGTCACATCTACCATAAGGTTTGTCTTCTGGACATAAAGTCGCATTAAAATCACCACAGATCAACCCAAGGCATGCCCTCAACATAGGTAGATGCCTGTCTAAACTCCTCCCAAAAAGGGTAATCTGGAATTATCATCACAAGGATCGCATATTGTAGTACTAGCAAAAGAAAGCCCATTTAATTTTCTAGAGAAGACTGTTATCATCATTCTATCAACTTTACTAGATGAACATAATTCAATCAAGTCTTCGTGCCATAGCATAATCAAGCCTCCGACCTACCAATCGCTTCTAACTCCAAATGCTATGTGAATAAAAGACCATACAGCCCAAACTTCAATTGCGAGTGAGTGCTCTCCAAATGAGCTTCTTGTAGACATTCAATACAACTCACCATTCTACCAAATATCTCTTCAAAATTGCTTTCCTCCTGTTGTCCCTGAGACCCCAAACATTCCAAGATAAAACATCAATCATTGATCAGGTTTCTCAAACCCCCATTGTGAACCCTCTTGGACCCCACAACCTTAGCCACTTGGCCATCCACTTCCTCTTTTTGTCCACTTGTTGCCATGCTCTTCATAAATTTTTTTCGCTTATAACAGGCACTCAAAATCAATTTGTCTGTGGAATAACACCGATATGACCGGAAGATTTGCTAGATGACGATCGACGACTGATAGCTTTTGCTTTAGCTCCCAATTTGTTAATTAACCTTTGCCCATCATTCACATCGGATGCTGCATCTTCCAACGGGTGTACCACCTTTGGCATGCTTCCTATCAACTCTGGCTTGTTGATCTTAACTCCTCCCTTTGTTAAATCATCCACAACAATTCCAAAGTAAATGGAACAAATGCCATTGGGAGATGGTCCTCCTGCAATATAACATGGGCAGCAGCAGACACCAGAACATGCAATGGAAGTGTATGGGTTGTCAAAGGCACTGTATGCATAAAATAGGCAGACTCACCATGCCCAGACCCTGGCTTGGGTCCGGCATCCACCTGTAGAATGCAAGAAATGCATACGTGCTCATCCAAACGCATTGCAAACGTGCTTGAAACCCAATGTGACTCCACTGCCCCGTGCGAATCTGAGCCTGATCTATTCTCCACCTTATCCTCCTTTGCAAGAGGAACCTCCTACATATCATTAACCAAAGCAGCAAAAGGACCAGAAGCCTCACTACGTTGCAAAAAGTCAAAATGATTTTCAGAAAGACCCTTGAACTCACCAAATCCAGATCCATATATGGATCCAGATTCCACCTCTTGTGCATGTTGGTTAAGTTTTGCCACGACAACGGCTAGAATCGAATCATCCTCCAAATCATGAGGTATTTCCTCCACCGTGCGCACATCATCATGTGAAAGAATGTTTGCTCTGTCCTTTGCGAGAGGATTCTCTTGCATACCATCAAAGAAAATGGTAGGACTAGCAACCCCTTCATGTTTTAAATGGTTAAAATAATTAACGGCTAAACCCTCGAACCCACCAAATCCGAATCCGTAAATGGAATTGGACTCCACTTGTTGTGCGCAATTATCAAGTTTTGACACATCAGCACCCAAAATAGGATCATCTACCAAAAAGGGAAAACTGTCTGCCTCGAAATGAGGGAGGCAATCATTAGTGCTAGCTGGAATTGAAGGTCGAGAATTCAAAACTCTAAAATCTATTGCTGAAGCGGAAAGTTTTCGAATTGGGCGCCACTCCCAGCATGGTCAATGATCCACCGGATGGTTGGACATCATCGATGGCTTCCCATCCTCCTCCGACAACCCACTACGGCTGACTGACAGACTGGACTTCAATCGATCCCCCGTCAGGACCTTGCCTCTTGCTAGATATCGCCTTGAACCCTTAGTGGCAACATCAACACTGGAAGGCACCCAACCATCACAGCCTTTGCATATGAAATATTATTCCTTCCTTCCAGTCCCACATCTTCAAATGACACAATGCAAGCACATCCACCGAATCGTAAGATCTCCTTGGAAGGGAGAGATCTCCCCACCAGCAGCTCGCTGTCAACCACTACTGAAGAGACATCACCTTCTTGTAACCCAACCGTAAAGCATCTCCTAACACGCAAAAGATGAGCAAATGGTGACCACAGTCCAATTGCTCTCAATCTCAATGGGATACCAAAAATGCGAAATCTAATAGTCAGCCGCAAGGGAATTTGCTCTTTAGAAGAACCCTCGTAAATGCTTGGAAGAGACCAACGGATTAAATCCTCCCTAACAGAAAATTCCTTAAACTCGAGATGATCTATATCTGATCTCTTAAGTCCAAAAAGCAACACACTTCTCTCTGATAAAAAAGAAACCTTCCACCCTCTGGTCTTTAAACAACAGCGTGAAATAAGAGATCTAACCTCATTAAATGTTGATGGGCCTCGGAAGGTCCTACCAAAAGATGTGTTATCGTAGGAGGCGCTATTTAGCCATTGATCATCTGTCGCGTAGGGAGATAAAGCAAAAGTCAATCAGACACAACGGGAAATAGGGATTTGATGACCCAGTTCCACCTTAAGGGGTGTGCGTCTGGGGAGAGGACGATGCTCCCAACTATGCATTAGAATTTTGGGTATATTTTACATAACCTCGCTTCCTCTCTAGGGAGGAGTCCCCCTCTACTGGGGGTCTCTCTTACTATTTATAACAGGGGGAATACTCTCATTGACGGGCTCTAGTACCCCTACTTGTCAGGCTACGTGGTAGCTGTCAGGGTGCAGGTTGTCAGGCCTATCATTTCGTATCTTTCGCCTAAACTGCGTAGGATCTTTTAGCAGACCTAGCTAGTGTTGATTGGGGTTCTGGCTGATCCTAGGTAGGATGGGGATCCAATTTCGCTTGTGCACTCCGTGTCTGGGTTAGCAAATCCTCTGTTGGGTCGGGTGCAGAGTTTTGGATCCGAGGGCACCGTTTGCCCCACATCATATGCCCCCACTCTCTAGCTAGTGTGAACTGCTGAGAGAGTAGTGAGTGGCCAAAACTCCGCAGTAGGTGATGCCCCCAAATGTTCGTTCGGATATGTGGCAACGGGGGGAATATTTACACTTAGGGAGTTAAGTGGCCTTCACTCATCTCCGATTGCTATGAAGTGGTTCCTTGTTAGGGCATGTGAACCCGATCTTACGTTGGTTTTTAGGAGGCGGCAAGAATTTGGGTGTGGGGCATATGAGCCCTAGCCCATGCTGGCCTTGAGAGGCGGCAGGAACTAGGGTGTAGAGCATATGAGTCCGAGCTTGTGTTGGTTTTTAGGAGGCAACAAGAATTTGGGTGTGGAGCATATGAGCCCTAGCCTGTGTTGACCTCAAGAGGCGGTAGGAACTTGGGCGTAAGGCACATGAGACTGAGCTCGTGTCGGCCTCGAGAGGCGGTAGGAACTTGGGCGTAGGGCCTATGAGACCTAACCCGTGTCGGCCTTGAGAGGCGGCAGGAATTCGGGCGGGGGGCGTATGACGGTATGAGCCCTAGCCTGTGTCGCCCTTGAGAGGTGGTGGGGATATGGGCGTGGGGCGTATAAGCCCTAACCCGTGCCGGTCATAGGAGGCGACATATCGTAGGCATGGGGCATGTTAGCTCGAGCCAATGTCAGCCTTAGGAGGCGACGTTTTGCTTAACTCAAGATGCTGGGGCAGACTTTGTTGTTGCCGCGAGAGGTCATGGCTCGAAGCGTCGTGCCCTTTTTAAAGGGGTGTGAAAGACGTTTTGAATGCCTGATGTGTAATAACGTGCGGGGTTCTTGACCGACAGTTTTATTGGTGTGGTTATGGTACCGCGTGAGCAGCGCTGTATCCCAGGGGATTTGGCTCCTCGGGACCTGGCAAGCTGTAGGGGGTGAAAAGACGCCATCGCCCTTGAGAGCCCATGAAGTGGGGTTATAAATAGAGGCTCGGCGTGGGCCTTGCTCTACCACCCTTTTTGTGCTCGATTGCGTTCGAGGGAATCGGGGATTGTGTAGAGGAACACTTGTGATTTGTTTGCTCGTTCAATCACCCGACTTCTGTGTGTTCGGCGAAGTGATAGAAGGGAGCTATGTGTGGGTCTTTAGACGAGGGTGAGCCTCTTCTGGTGCCCTCGTACAGCTCCCTTAGTAACTTCGTTAGGAAAAAGGAGGGGCTACTGTTGTCGGGAACTCCTCTCGTGGGAGTGTACTTGCCCGAGCAGAGGCGGGGTGTTGGCCAAACAACACTTGCGATGCTTTCCCAGACGGTGGATCTTGTCTAAGGATTTCCTATGGAAGGGCTAATGGAAGGCCTGGCGTCATTGGCTAGGTGGGGCCCCTCACTGGTAGATTGGGGCATACTTCGCACGTTCAGGTGGCCTTGGTCACCTTCGGCGATTAGCGATATCCATTGGCACCTGCAATCCCGTTCCTTCCCGTGCCACTTTGTCCCTTCCGTGACTTTGCAGGGGTGGGGCAGGGGTTGCTGCTGCCGTGATCTCTCATAGGAGTGTATCTACTTGGGCAGACATGGGGCGGGGCTCTAAGAGGGCATCAGTTGGAGCACATCCTTCCGGTAGAGGGGCCACTTGGGGATCCCTCACTGTTTAAGGAGGTGGTGCCGAATTTGACGTCGGGTGGCACCCCTCGCTTGGGGCGGTAGGCTTTTCAACTCCTGGGGTCTGCCTTGTTCTAGGCTTGCACTCTCGTCCTGGAGCACAGCATGTGGTTGCATCCTACCACTTCGCCTCTTCACGGTGAGCCCTTTTTTAGCCCTTTCTGGAGCTGACTGGGGATTTCTAGCATTTCCTGACGTATTTTCTCCCAAGTTACGGTCCTTGCACCTCGATTTTGCTCGCCCTTTTGGGGAGTCTTTGGCGATGCTGGGGAAGGTGCCGAATGCGGTGGAGGAGGCCATGCAGGGGCTCCGCCCTTAGCAAGAGCAAGTGGGTGGAGCGTCCTGTCCACCAGAGGAGTTTGTGCGAGGTTAGTCGTGGGACAAGGCAACTTTCTCGGCCAAGGTGGCTACTGGTCGCAGAGCTAGATGAGGGTCCCTGCAACGGGGGTCGCGATCCTTCTGGACTTGCATAGCTACTTGCCTTCTGTCGCACACTTCTTCCAAAAGGAGGCGCAAGTTCTGGAAGTACCCGCCCCCCTCCTGGGGGTCGTGATATGTCATAGTGTCACCTTCATCCGATGTAGCGGATAGGTAGGTGCTGTTGAATGGTGTTGCCGGTATTTTTGTACTAGCCTGTCTCTTTTTAGTTGTAGCTTACCTAGAGACCGTGATCCGGGGAATGTAACAGTCGATGTTTGTTGTAAAGGAAATAAAAGATTATACCGTTTTATTCCTTGTATGGATTGTTTGTATACCAAGTGTGAGAATGCATTCTTTGCGTGGGATTCGTTCGCACGGGTTTTGTGAATTGCATTTTTGAGGAGGCATGGCTTGATTCCTCTCGCTTACTCGAACAACTTGGCATAGAGGCTCATTCCGTTACTTCCTCCCAGCTTATCGTTGGCGGGGTCCATTAGGATGCTCGTGCGGAGGGTCTCCGTAGTAGTGGCTGGGCACCGTAAATGCATAGGCAGGTTACCTTTGGAGGCCTTCTTTGTGGCCTTTACAGGCCGACTAGTTACCCGTTGCCTGGTTTAGTCTCTCCCTTCAGTAGGTTGGAAGGGGGTATTTTCCTTTGAGGAGCTGCATCAAGGCTACTTGGTGCGTAGCACTTGTTCCATGGAATGGTTAGGCTAAGGGCATCTGTAATGGATACCTTGCCCTTGGTCGACTCCCCTCGCGGGGTGGCGATAGGAGGGAGTAGAGGATCTCAGCTTGTCTTTTGGCTTTTTAAGTAGGATGCTCTGGCCCTATTTGCGCGTTCCTCGGGGGTTGGTTGCCTACATGGGCCTTTTTTGAAGAGTGGCCAAGAAGGGGGGCCAACATTAGGAGGTGGCCTGTGAGATACCAAGCCTGCGGCGTCGCGTCATCGGAGTGACGGGGCACTAGGGCCCCATTCCCTTGCTCCTTCGTCACTATGACGACCGCTGGTCGAGGTGGGTCAGACTCTCGCCCTTTACTTTGGTGGGCGGATCCCCTTTGAGGGCGGGATGGCTCAGATTCTCGCCAATGGGTGGTATATTGAACCTCAGGGTGCAAGGACTTGGGTCTTCACTGGCCCTAGGGGCTGGTCCCTACATGCCTTGGCGGCATTAGGGTTGAAATGCCTTGTGGTTTGAACCTCAGTCGCTACTTGGAGGGGTTTGCCCTAGATGGGATTAAGAAGGTGCCCCAGTTGGTCTTATGCCGCCCGGGCCCTTCTTGGTGGTGCCCGAGGGCCAATGGGCCACGACTGCCTCGGCCATGTCATTCCTTGTCCTTCTGTTAAGGGCTAGGGGGAGTTAGGTCTCCTATTGAGTCATGTCCTTCCCTCTAGGGGATGCTTCAGCTGGGTCTCCTAGGCGGCCCCTTAGTTGGGATAAGCTCATCTCAGGTGATATTCACTGCGTGTCCTTCTTGGGGGTGGGGCAAAGGTGCCCTTCGCAGGAGTGTCTAGACGCCTATCTTTGACGAAGGGGCCTCGTGGCAGGCTCTGCTAGTGGAGCCTGTGTGCATGCCCTGTTCGGGACTACCACTTCCTTTGAGAGATTGTTTGTCCGGACGCGTCAGGCGGCATTGTCAGGACAGAATTGAGTGGTCGAGGCAAAAGAGCCTGGCGGAATTCCTACGAGCGTGGCTCGGACCCAAGTGTTGGTCCGTCGGTCCATTACCTTGGCCTCTCTTTGGAGGCGAGGGCTTGAGAGTTGGTCGCTGGGTGGCCTATCGATTTCGCAAAGGCGATTAGTGGCTTAGCCGCTTTTTGAATGCGACCCTTTTGGTACTGGGCCTATCTTTATCCTCGTTATGGCAGCGAGGCATGGTACTATTGGGCACGTGCCCGCCCAACTGTCTCCTAACAGGGCTAGCGTCGGGGGACTTTCGTGTGGGTTGGCCCTTGAAGGTGGTCGTCGCCTAGGGCTTCTCGTAGAGGGTGGCCGTGGAATAGAGCCGACCCTAGAAGGTGGCGGCGAGAGCCAGGAGCAGGCACTCGGACTATCTAGCGAAGGTCTGGAAGTGTGTCGGGAGAGGCTTTGAGTGCGGGGGTCCAAGCCCGTGTTTCGGGCGTTGTGTGACATTGCATCACCCTAAGGTCCCAATAAAGCCTCCAGTGGCCGACATGGTGGCCATTGGGTGAGGCAGCCCAAACCCTCACTATTTGCTCCGGCACGCTCACAGAGCAGCAAAGGCTTTGCCAACGGGCAATGTGTGGAACTTCTAGGCGCATAGGCCTGAGCCCTTACCAGGCCGGGGAGCAAATGTCCCAGTCACTATAAGTGGGGCATAGGAGCCTTGGTTGCGCCATTCTCGAGGAATGGCGTTTGACCAATAAGTAGGGCACGAGTGCCTCTGCTTGATTCTGTGTCAGCCATTAGGAGTAGCTTTGCTGACCTTACGAAGCGGCAATTGTTAGGACTATAGGGGTGGATCTGTCCGGGCCCCAGCCGACCCGAGAAGGTGGCCTGTCAGCCTAAATAGGTGATGGTATGAGGAGTGTTGTGTGGGCTCATCTATGCCGACCTTATGAGGTGGCTAAGCAAGTCTTGAGGGGCGGCAACACATGGACACGTCGGTCAGAGTTTTCTGCCCACCTTGCACCGGCCTAAAGAGGCTACAATACATGGGGTGTCGAACATGTTCGTCCGAGTCCTCATCCCTCCTAAAAGGTGGCTAGTCGACCTGAGGAGGTGGCGATAAATGGAACATCATACGTGTCCGTCCGAGTTCTCGCCGCCCTGAAGAGGAGGCTTGCCAACTGAGAGAGGCAGCAATAAATGGAACGTCGGACGCGTCCGTCCAAGTTCTCGCCGTTCTGAAGAGGTGGCAATAAATGGAACGTTGGACGCATCCGTCCGAGTTCTCGTCGTCCTGAAGAGGAGGCTAGCTGGCCTGAAGAGGCGGCACGAAATGGAATGTCAGACGTGTCCGTCTGAGTTCTTGCCATCTTGAAGAGGAGGTTAGCTGGTCTGAAGAGGCGGCACTAAATGGAATGTTGAATGCGTTTATTCGAGTTCTTGCCGTCTTGAAGAGGAGGCTAGTCGGCCTGAAAAGGCGGCACGAAATGGAACATCGGATGCATCAGTTTGAGTTCTCGTCATCCTGAAGAGCAAGGATTAATATATCGGTGATATATCGCCGATATATCGATTTTGCTGGGTCAGCACATATCAATATCAGCCTTAATATCTTTTTTCCATGATATCGTCGATATATTGCCGATATATCGGCATATATCGCCCATATCGTCGATATATCGGAGATATATCGTCGATATCATGAACTTTTGTTGAACTTTAGAGTTGTACATGCTAGGGTTCTTGCTTCCTTATAGTCCATCAAATATGTCAACTTTAGAGCTGTACATTCTCTATCGACAATTCAGTCATTGCACTTGGTTTTACTTATTGAAAAATAAGAAGATTTTAAAACGTCGGTGAGAAATACACTAGCATCTTCAAACCTCTATAAAAAAATGCATAAAACTAAGGACTTTGATAATCCATGGGGCTATTGAAAGAGCTATCTTGTCATCTTCCTTTGATTAAAAATGTCATCCATGATGGTTCTTTCTTTCCCCCACAACAACCTAGGGTTGACAGGCTCACTTGTTTCAATATGGCTTATCTAAGTACTTGCCAATGTTTGACATATCGCGATACATCGGCGATATATCGCATATCGACAGGTTGGGTGGTATTGATACCACCCAAAGTGTATTTTTCTCGGATATTGGTGATATATCGTCGATATAGGGATATATCATCGATATATCGCCGGTTAGGTGGGAAAAATGGTGCTGTGGCACTGTTGAAATGGGACAGCTGGGCGAAAGGTTGAAAACGATAGGGCAGGACTCGGCGGGAGGCATGAGATTGAAAATGGGTAGACACAGACATAAGTAGGATTGGATTGGCACTGTTCGGAACCCACATGCACACACAGGCACGCACACACAATTTTTAGCCATTCCTTTATGATATATTAGTCATAAAAATGTTAGTTTGACATTTTTTATATTTTATGGCTTTCCGAGTAATTTTCCAAAAATTCACCAATATCAGTGATATATCCCTGATATATCTCCTTTTTGACTTGTCGATACGATATCGATATCGATATTTAAAACCTTGCTGAAGAGGATGCTAGTCAACCTGAAGAGGCGGCACTAAATGGAATGTCATATGCGTCCGTCCGAGTTCTCACTGTCCTGAAGAGGAAGCTATCCGGCCTGAATAGGCGGGGCAATAAATGGAACGTCGGATGCGTCCGTCCGAGTTCTCGCCAATCAGCAGAGGTGGCTTGATGGACCGAAGTTTTATTCTCGGTGAGGGCTGAGAGTAGCCATCACTTTCTGTGAATAGCGGTAGCCTGTCGCGAGGGGTGAGAGACTGTCCTTGATATGATAGGTCAGGCCTCTTGCTCCATTGTGGTAGGTTGTAGGCCTTCAGTACCAAACTTGGTGGCTATGGGACTGCCCTTGGAGTGGCCGGGATCGTGCGCGGTGTGGGTATCCGACGTCAGCCACCATTGAGGGGTGATTTTGTCATGGCAGGAACGTAAAGGGATGCCACGGTCCCTGATAGCCTTATGAGGTGGCCTTTGGGTGAGCGGGTTCCTTTAGGAGACCGTTGTTCCTAGGCCTCTGGAAGGATTGAGATCCTCCTAGCCCGATGAGCTAAGTTGCGTCGTAGGGCAAGAAAAGGTGGGGGGTGTCGAGATTGCAGAGTCTGGCTATGGCCCCAAAGTCACCTAGCATGTTAGCTGGGTTAACCCCTCGTTAGATTGCTCGGACTGGGCTCCTCTTTCCTCTCTTAACGCGAGCTTCCTGTGTCGCTTTGACTCACCCTTTTTGCACTATTTCACTGTGCCTTCGCTCATTGCTCCCACCCTCGGAGGGGGTCGAGCATGCATCGAGGGGGTCTAACGGCGAGCATGCACTGGTGGCCAATAGGCTGGACTACCCAATGCCATTGTCCTCTGGGCCACCTTAATGTGGCACATGCCAGTAGGCACAACTTAAGGTCCCTCCTACGGGGGGCCAGGTACGCGATAGGAGACTCCTGGCGGTAGGATCGTAGCGGCAGGCAGCCGATCGAGCCGCCTGCCTCTGTTGTTGATTTAGCCACATTGGGTATGATGACCTAGTTAAGGTATTCGTCCACGTTCGAGTTGGGACATTGGAGGGTGATGTCCTTCCCCTTCTTCTCCTAGCTGTCGAAGCGTTGCGAGCTAGACTGCCGACGGGACGAAAGGGAGGCATTCTTCGTTGGAGTAGTGATGTGTCGAAGGTGCACCGACCCAGAAGGGGTGGCTTGGATGGTAGCTTAGCCCGGGCATCCCTGAGCGCCATAGGCGTTGCTTGTTGGAAGCTACGTGGGTTGTTGACCTATCTCAGGCGATGCCGCTCCCGAAGGTCGCCTCGGCCTCCGTGCTCATTGCATCTGGGAGGATGGAGGTGAAGTATTCGATAACCCGCAGGCATCGTGGAGGAGGCTCCCGCCTGGTCAATGGCTCGAGGAATGCGCCTTCCGAATTGCTTGGGCCTGCCCTGACTGGGGAGGCTTTTGCCGAAGCAGGTGTAAAACGCTCCACCAGCACATGGGGAGGTTTTGTCGTATCCAAGGTTTGAAATGCCGATTTCGACGCCGTGCCAATGAAATTCTAAGTATGCATTTCGTGGGCATGTCGAGGGCACGTCGTGGAAATGCCGAGGGCATGCCGACAAAAAATCACATAAATAATCAAAATGATATCATTTTCAAAAAATTTTGATTGTGTAACAACAAAGGTATTTCATAATGTCCATGTGTGTGTGTGTCTTTAGACCCTTACATTCCCCAAGATCGACCTTCTATGCCCTTAGGATTCCAGAAACCAACCTGTGGCAGCAACATCTTCGTCCAGTAGCATTAGACTTGGCACCACCATCAGCATCCGTCGGTATGCTGTCGAAATCGTTGGCATGCCATCATGCCGTCGGCACACCTGTAAATCGATACTTTAATCATCTCAGCATGCCCCCTCCCCAAAATAGCTTTGTTGACAGCATACCGTCGGCATTTAAATCACTGGTCGTATCTACCTCGCCTCCATGGAGATCGAAGGGAAGCACCTGGTGAGAGCCGTTACGAAAGGGGGTTTCAATTTCTTGGGGTGATGTCGACTTGAGGTCGCTTCAACCATTGTGTGTGTAGGCTTGGGCGCTAGGAGGGGAGGATCTTAAGTTGCGCGAGCATTGTCGCTAGAGTTTTGACAGCGATGTCCATCCATCGGGAGATCTGGATGACATCGCCTGCCCCTCTAGACGCGGCGTCAGCCCGCCTGTCTTCTAAGCTCGCAGTGAAGGCGGCGATGGCTACCTGTAGCTGTCGGGGCCCCGTCTCCGAGGTTGATGTAAACACATTTACACTACTTAAGATGTCTATTTATGCATGTTCTTAAGCATAGGATTGCATTCCATGATATAAATATTGCATAACATGCATCATCTTGCATTTAGAGTAGTTTGAATAAAATGGAGGTTAATTGTCTCCTTTTATGTGCTTGGACAGGGAAAACATTTTATCGGGGTCTCGGATCAAAGATCCAACCATATGGATGTGATCAGGGCGACGATTGGAGTTCAACGACTCCAAGATCGCCCTAATCAGGCATCCGTAGCATCAGATAGTGATTGGGGAACCCTAGAAGATCAAGGACCAGGATGGTGTAAATCCGCACTTCATATGACAAATCTGACCGCACGGATGAATTCGGATCGACGATCGCAGCCCAACGACACAAAAATCGAGTCAATCTGACATCCGTGGCACCATCTACAACTTCCAGAAGATGGACGGCCAAGATGGCGCCACATGGCGCCATCTCGACCGCCCAAACGGCCGCTTACATTTTATGAAACCCCACACCCGCTCGCTCTCCGCCGTTGGATCTTGATCCAACGGCTGTGGTCAGCCACGCCTAAAAGCGTCCGCTCGACCATCCGCGCCCCGTAGCGCAGCGGTCGAGTGTGCTTACGCGAGCGGCGGGTGCGGGTTCGAGCCACAGCGAAGGGCTGGAAGGCGCGGGCGATTGAGCGCGGGTGGGCGTTGGATCGCGATCGGACGGCCGCGCGCGCCCGATAGCGTTCACGTGCGATTAAACGTACGGCGTCATGCGCGATCACACGCGCCATGCAGGCGCGCAGTGCAGCGGGCGGAGATGCATCTTAAGTCGTCCGATCGCAAGATCGGACGGCTGAGAACTGATGGACGTGCATATGCGTTGAAGCGGGCAGCCGTGGAGGCGCGCGTGGGCGCGGGAGCTACGCCCACGTTGGGGGCTTTAGTGACGGATTTATCCGTCACTAAAGACCCCTCATTTATTATTTTAAAGTTGTAATGTCCATTTTGCCCCACTCGTTGCAACTATAAAAGGAGACCCCCTCCATACAAAATTCTCATCCCTTCTCCTCTCTACCCCTCCAAAGCTCAAGAGAAGCTTATCCCACACCCGGGATGCTTCTCGCGAGATAAAGTCTAAATTTTCGTCCCCCTTCGGAAGTGGATCCCGCGACGACGACAGCATGCTGCTCCGTTCTTGTTCTTCTACTTCGTCCTCCTTCGTCCTGCCTCGTCCTCCTTCGTCCAGGTGTCGTCCCGTCCGGCTCGTCCTCCAAGCGACCGTTGAGGAGGATCTCTCTCCTTATTCTTTTTACCGCTTTCTAGTATGGATTTACTGCTTTCTAGAGTAGATCTGCTCGTCCTCCAAGCGATCGTCGAGGATGACATTTCTCCCTCCATTCTTTTAATGCTTTCTAGAGTAAATTTATCGCTTTCTAGTGTAATTGTTTTATACTTTCTAGTTGTAATGAACAATCTCCTCAATGATAAATTCTTTGTTTATTTTACATCTCATTTTGATTTTCATGTGTAATACTCTCTCTCTCTTACCCTCTCTCTCCTTTTTATTTATTGTAAATAATTAGATAGTTTTAAATTGAATTACTTCGTGACAAATAAAAAGAAACGCGTAGTTTTTAAATCAAATGTCTGCGTGTTCGACCCGGAATTTTCATTTCGATATAAATTTTATTTGTTGAACATGAATTCTTCGCTTTGAAGCTACAACGGCAGGTTTTCCAAAACCGAACACGTTAGCGTAGCGATTCGTGCGCTCAAAAGGGGTAACCCCCTGAAGCACCTCACAGGCTTTCTGTTCTTTCGCCTCACGGGACTTAGGGGCGGCAAACCTTATCTCATGGTCCGCACCCCCTCTAAGCATGCCCGCCTAACTCCCGGTAGGGGGGGTACATTTACAATGAAATCTTATTGCCTTGCGTGAGGGCGATCCTTGGTGGGTCAATCTGCCTCGGGCACGTCCGCTTGGCGCGTAGCCAAAGGAGTGTGTTCTCTTTTTTGATTGCCTGGGGCCTTCGGTGATTGCGGCCCTGTGCGATCCAGCTGTTATCTGTAGGGAGCGGCTCTTCGTTGGTGAAAGGAGTCCCTTCCTCGATCAGGTATCAGGGCCCGCTTGTCTGAGGGCATGCCTGCCTTTGGCGACTGCCGCTGTTGGAACTGTGTCCTTCGGACGATCCACGGGGGGACTCACCTTACACCAGGGCTCTTCAATGGGTACCTGGGTGCTTGGCCGGGGGTATCACTCCCGTGCTTGTGACGCAGACAGAGTGGCTTGAGGCCGTGGGTTCGCTGCCTCTCGGGGTCTGATTTGTCGTGGTGCTAAGCCTTGAGCCACGCTGGGCAAGATCAGGCGGGCCTGAACCTCTGCTGCTCGACCCCGGATAGCTTCTTGGGGTTGCCCCCCGTCCCTAAGTGCTTGGCAAAGCACTCGTCGGGGCCTGCACTTCATACCTTCTAAGGGGTTTCCGGCTGGCCAAGGGGCGGTCCGCACGCGGGTCTCTGTCGGGTGGGCGTCGCTAGAGGTGCCTGATGGGGAGCTCCCATAGGATGGCCGAGCACTATTCTCGCCTTGAGGACCATTCCTCCGTGGGCAAAGTACAAAGCAGACTCACTCGTTCTTTCGAGCTGGGATGTGGCTGGCGTTCCAGACGCCTCCAATGGGGGACCTCCATTTCTTCATGCCCACGTGGGTAGGTAGCATGCGCGCAGGCGTGTATCTAGGACCGTGGGACTTGGTTCCTAGTTCCTCTTGACTGGGCTGCACCTCTAGGAAGGAAGATCTAACTTGGGGGACCTCAGGCAACGAGCTGAGGTCACCAGGGCGTGTAGATGCCACACCCCGACCGGGCTCCTCCGAAGGAAGGAGGGCTGCGAGTGGGACTATGGGTGGTTACAACTACTGCAGAAGTTTTCACCCATGGGAGCCGTAGCAGGGCACCGGAAGGGCCCTTGCTCCCAGCGATCGAATGCTCTGCAGAGTGATGGCTCTTTTGTTGACGCTTCTCATAGACGCTGCCATTTGATGGGCCTCGAAAGGTCCTACCAAAAGATTTGTTATCGTAGGAGGCATTACTTAGCCATTGATCATCTGTCGCATAGGGAGATAAAGCGAAGGTTAAGCAAACACAAAGGAAAACAGGGATTTAATGATCCAGTTCCACTTTAAGAGGTGTACGTTTGAGGGGAGGACAATGCTCCCAACTGTACACTAGAATTTTGTGGTACATTTTACATAATCTCGTTCCCTCTCCGGGAAGGAGTCCCCCTCTACTGGGGGTCTCTCTCACCATTTATGACGGGGAATATTCTCATTGATGGGCTCTAGTACCCCTACTTGTCAGGCTACGTGGTAGCTGTCAGGGTGCAGGTTGTCAGATCTATCATTCTGTATCTTCCACCCAGACTGCGCAGGATCTTCTAGTAGACTGGGTTAGTGTTGCCCAGGATCTGGCTGATCCCAGGTGGGGTGGGGATCCGATTACGCCTGTGCACTCTGTGTCCAGGTTAGTCGGATCCTTTGTCGGGTCAGGTGCGGAGTTTTAGATCTGATGGCACTTTTTGCCCCACATCAAATGTCGATCACACCTCGCTAATAAATCCCCACCATTGATAGATCTAACAAGGTGTCAAGAACCTTCATTTCGTTCGTCCAAGTTACCTCCACACTAGCGACCGACACCTCTCCCAAAGGAGGAGGCAGATTCCGATCACCCTCCAAGGAGACCTTCTCTTGGAAACGCAAAGGATAGGACCTTTTGTGAACCCATCCACGACAACAAAGTCATAGGAGAGGATCCTTACAATCCTTCACTTTATGGCCAAAACCACAACACTTGTAGTAGACGATGTTCTGGAGACGAGAAGCTTGCACGTTTCCATCGCCCCTCCTTCACCCACTCGCACCCCCCCTCCCGCCCTTTTGCACCTCTCATCGCACCCCCACTAGATCTCAAATGCTGATGCTACCAGAGTTTCCCTCAATTGAGGCTTACAATAGGCTGAGTTATCTTGATGTCACTCTTGCTTCTACCCGACAAGGGGAGCACACTTCTGCCATGGTTGTGTCTCCTGGTCATGGTAGGGGATCTAGTCGGGCCACCCAAGGTCGTGGCCTTGGATGAGGACAGAGTTTCCTTAGAGTTCAGTGCTTTTACTGTTGGAAGAATAGACACTTGGAAGACAGTTGTTGGTCCAAGCATGGATGCCCTGCCACTGCTCATTAGGCTATTACTAGGATAGAGACTACCCTGGAGTCTCCTTCTATCACACGAGCAGAGTATGATGATTTGGTTCATAGGATTTCTCAGCTTTTACCACATCTGGTCAAACCCCTTAAGGTGATATTGTTGCAGTTGCTACTTTCTTAGGTATATGTCTTGCTTGCCATTTCAATACTGATACTCTAGATTAGTTGGCGGATTTCGGGGCATCTCGCTATATCTACGAGAAGGCCCAGCAGTTTGCCAGGTTAATGCCTTGGAATTTTTCATTGGTGCCCTTCGCCTTTTATTTCATTCTTATGGGATTGTTCATCAGGCCATGTGCCCATACACCTCCCAACAAAATGGAGTAATTGAAAGAAAACATAGGCATATTCCTGATGTGGCTCGAACTCTGCTTATCTAGTATAATGTCCCTGTCGTATACTGGGGTGATGCAGTCTTCATTGCTTGCTACTTAATCAACCATATGCCATCTATTATCATTGATGAGCAGGTCCCCTACTCTATTTTGCTTCCTAATAAAGAATTATTTAATGTGCCTCCTAAGGTCTTCAGAGGTGTTGCATTTATCCACCTTCATGGTTCTTCTCGTAACAAACTATCTCCTCGGGAGGTCAGGTGTATTTTTGTGGGGTACTCCAAGACTTAAAAGGGATATAGATGCTATAATCCCATTGGGCGTAGGTAGTTTGTCAGTGCCGATGTGTCCTTTGAGTCCACTACATACTATTCTATCTCTGCCTTTCGTTTGGTTGCTCCAGAACCTATTGAGGAGGTTGAGTTACCTATGCCCATGCCTACACAAATGGCAAACATGCCTACTTGTGATTGGGTTGTACAGCAGGGTTGGCAGCCCTAGTTTGTTTACTCTCACCACTATCGTCAGCAGCAGTATGATACCCCTCTCCTCCTCCAAAGCCATTATCATCATCTACCCCTGAGGTAATCCCTATATCTAGCATGAATGACGTTATTCCTTGGACCCTGCTCCACCGGGTGACGACCCAGGTCCCAGTGAACTTGATGTTCCTATTGCTCTGAGGAAAGGATTCCGCTCATGCACTCTTCATCCTCTTTCTCGCTATGTCTCTTTAGCGTGCTTGTCACCTAAACATCAGTAGTTTATCTCAGCTCTGTCTACCATCGATATTCCACATTCACATCAGTATACCTTACGAGACTACCATTGGAAGAATACTGTGGTGGAAGAGATGTCTGCTTTGCAGTCTACAGGAACTTGGACTCTTGTTGATCCCCTAGTCAATGGGAACATGGTTGGTTGCAAGTGGGTATTTGCAATTAAGCACTGCCTAGATTGCTCTGTTGAGCGCTACAAGGCTCGTTTGGTGGCTAAGGGATATATGCAAACCTGTGGCATTGACTACTTTGATACCTTCTCCCTAGTTGCACACTTGCCTATGCTTCACATTCTTATCTCTATAGTGGTCCATCTGAATTGGCGCTTGCATTAACTTGATGTCAAAAGTGCCTTCCTATATGGAGACCTGGATAAGGAGGTCTACATGCAGCAACCTCCTAGTTTTGAATCTAAGGAGTGTCACAAGGTATGCAAACTTCATAAGGCCGTATATGGCCTGAATTAGAGCCCTAGGACATGGTTCCAAAATTTTTTTGATGTTATTGCTCAGATTTGGTTCCATAGGTCCACTTCTAATCACCCACTATTTGTGGTAAAGACATCTAGCGAGTAGGTGGTCATGCTTGTGTATGTGGATGACATTATCTTGACAAGAGATGTTACTATTGGTATATCAGCTACTAAGAAGTTTCTGGGAATTGAGGTGGCCTGCAATGTGAAACGTGTCGTGCTTTCCCAGAGGAAGTATGTACTGGATCTTTGGAGATGGGCATGTATGGAGCCAAACCTACCTCTACTCCTATGGACCCTGGTGTTCATCGATATGATGATGCTACTGATCCGGTTGATGCCAAGCAGTTCAGAACCTTGGATGGAAAATTGTTATATGTAACGGTGACATGACCAAATATATCCCTTGCTATAAGCAAAGTGAGTCAGTTCATGGATAAACCCAGGAGGGTCCACTGGGAGGCTACTATGATGGTATTGCGCTACCTGAAAAGTGTACTAGGAAAGGGGCTTCTATTCTCCTGGGGTGGAAGTTTGGAAGTGATGGCCTATACAAATATAGATTATGTTGGGTGCCCTAAGGAAGTCGACGACTGGCTTCTGTACCTTTGTAGAAAGCAACCTAGTAACTTGGAGCAGTAAGAAGCAGACTGTTATTGCTCATTCTAGTGCTGAGTTTGAATATAGAGCAATGGCACAAGCATCCACTGAGCTGATGTGGATCAGATTTATCCTCCTCGATCTTCAGATATCTGTTGTTGAGCCTATGGAACTAAGATGCAATAATTTTGCTGCAATGTTTCTTACGAACAATCCATCTTTTCATGAGTACGCAAAGCATGTCGAGGTGGGTTGCCACTACACTAAGGATATGATCATCAAAGGTCACATTCGGACTGCCTTGGTCACATCAAAACACCAGGCTACTAATATGTTCACGAAGGCTCTTCCATGGACCAGCTTCGATCGCTGCTCTTTTAAGCTGAGCATAATCAATATCTATGCTTCAACTTGAAGGGGAGTGTTACTAGACTTTCTTAGTCCTTGAGTCAATGTTTCTTTTTTTATATCTTTTATTTCCATTCTTGTAAGGGCAACCTTGTATTTTCCCATCCTAGGGTCCCATTCTTATATAAGGGGACCTAGGGTTACATGAATAGTGGAGAACACTCATTTTTCTTTCTACAGCGATGTCATGGCAATAATTTGGGAGTTCATGCTGGCAAATAGGGGTTTTGAAAGGCTAAATAGGTCTTTTATCTTCCTTCTACTGAAGATGGTGGGCTTGAATTCTATTGATGATTACTACCTATAACATGGTCAAAGTCCATTTACCTTCTTGTTGCTAAGGTTTTTGTAAATGGGCTACGTGAATTTTTGCCTTTTCTAGTAAGTCCTCTTTAGTTAGGTTTCATTCGTGGTTGGTCCCTCCAAGAATCCTTTAGTATGGCTAAAGAAATGGTGGTTGTCTGGTGAAGGTTGAAGAGAAGGGGTTTTCTGTGGAAGGTCGATTTCTCTAAAGCATATAACTCTATCAATTGGCCTTGCCTTTGGCAAGTTCTCCAACATCAAGGTTTCCAGGATAAGTGGTTAACTTGGATGAAACGTTGTCTCACTACTCCCTCAGTTCTTGCAAACTAATGCCCTATAGGTGGTTGGATTCAGCCTCAGAGAGGGGTGCAGTAGGGTTGTCCCCACGTGCCCCTGCTTTTCGCCATTGCAGTAGACACCTTAGCTAGGATGGCCTGTAAGGCTTGTTAAGGGGGTCTTTTCTCAAGATTCTCCAGCGCGGATGTCTCTACAATCACTCCTATTATCTAATATGCATATGACACCATGTTCTTCATTGAAGGTGGTAGGCTAGAGACTGATAGTGTAGCTGTTCTAGTTTGAATATTTGGAACTTTTTCATGTTTAGGAGTTAATTACTATAAGTCTGCTTTTGTTCCTTTAGGTATGGATGACTTGAAGATCCAATCTTGCTTGTAGGCACTTGGTATTGAGAGTGTGAGCTTACCTTTGACTTATGTTGGGTTGCCGTTGAAGGGTAGATAGTTGTCGATTGTTGATTGGATGGCTTTAGTTGAAAAGCTGGAGAAGAGACTCATTGGGTGGAGAGGCAACTTTTATCCAAAGGAGGACACTTTGTGTTATTGAAGTCAGTCCTGCTAGTTATTCCTATTTTCCACTTTTCGGTGTTTAAGCCTCTTAAGAAGGTCCTTCATTTAATTGATAAAATCATGAAGTGTTTCTTTTTGAAGGATGCTGACCAGGTTAATAGATTTGCGCACTTGGTAGCCTTGGATAATATTTGTATGGTTGTGGAGATGGGGAGCCTTGGAGTACTAAACTTGGAAGCTTTTAATAACATGTTTGTTAGGTTGAAATGCAATAGTTTTACTCCAGAGAGGCCCTGGTGCCTTTATATAGAGACACCAGAGAAGGGCTTACACGAATATCCTTTCACACTACAATAAAATAAAAGAGCCCACAAAATATAACTCAACACGTCTCCTTAAGCTAAAGCATAAGCATCAAACATGCTTAGCTTGGAACTAATGTGACGTAGTCGTTTCTTGGGAAGTGCTTTAGTGAAGATGTCGGCAAGTTGGTCTTCAGTACATATATAGGGTGTAGAAATCTTCTTTACTGTAATGGTCTCTCTAATGAAGTGGCAATCCACTTTATTATGCTTGGTTGTCTCATGACAGACAGGATTATTAGCAATAAACGTAGCAGCCTTGTTGTCACACATCATAGGAATAGGGCTAGAGACCTGTACTCCAAAATCCTCTAAGATAGATCAGACCCAGAGTAACTCACAAGTAGTCTGAGCCATGGCCCTGTACTCAAATTCAGCACTTGACCTAGAGACAACTACCTGCTTCTTACTTCTCCATGTAACTAGATTACCCCCAACAAATGTGCAATATCCTGTAGTGGATCTCTAGTCCTCATGTGCTCCAACATAGTTAGCATCTAAATAGCCACATACATCAAAGTGCTAATTGTTTTTAAAATAAAGTCCTTTCCTAGGTGCACTTTTCAAGTTCCTGAGAACCTGGCAAAACACCATCCCAATGGCCTTCCCTTGGTGACTACATGAATTGGTTCAACCTTCAAACTGCAAAGGTAATATCAGGTCAGATAACTGTCAAATACAATAACTTATGCCCCATTGCATGGTATCTAGTCACATCCTAGAGTAGGGGGCTATCATCATCTACAAGAGACAAGGATGCATCCATAGGCACAAATGCCGGTTTGCACCCCAGCATACCAGTGTCTCTTAATATATCAAGAACATACTTGCACTAGGATAGAACGAGTCCTCTAGTGTGCTGCACCTTAATGCCAAGGAAATAGTTGATCAGGCCTAAATCCTTGGTCATAAATTATGACTGTAGCAGCTCCTTTGCTTCTTCTATACCTTTCCTGCCAGTAAGTAGTATATCATTAACATAAACAATAAAAATGACTGAACCTGTCTCCCCATGAATTGTAAATACAAAGTGATCAACAGACGATCTGCTAAAGCCATGTTCTTGAACTACCCTGTTAAACCTCTCAAATCAAACTCTAGGACTTTGTTTCAGTTCATAAATCACTTTCTTCATCTTGCATACCTTCTGACACTCCCCTTAGTAAGAAAATCGTGTGGCTACGGCACATACACTTTCTCCTTTAAATCTCCATAAAGAAATGCATTTTTAATATCTAACTGATGAATGGTCCAGCTCCTGTTGACAGCAAGAGAGAGCAATATCTTGACAGAAATGAGACGAGCCACTAGGGAGAATGTCTCAAAGTAGTCAACTTTGAATGTCTGAGTATAGCCTTTGGCTAGCAACCATGCCTTGTGTTTCTCCATAGTGCCATCTGGACGACATTTAAGAGTAGAGACCCATCTACATTCTACGACAGTAGCATATAGGAGTAGATCAACAAGATCCCACATGCCACGAGACTACAAGGTTGCCATCTCCTCCATCGCCAAAGTCTATGACGGATCTTGGAAGGCCTCATGATGGTCCTGTGGTACCTGTAAACTATCAATAACCGGAGAAAATTGTTGTCCAACAGCAGGCAAACTGTTAAGTGGCAAATTGAGATACAGAGTATTTAGCACAAGAACTTGGAGCCTTCCTTTGTTTAATAGGAAGGTCTAAAGTAATATCCTCAATAGCAGTAGGTACCTAGTCCTCAGACAAGTCATCTACAGATGGTGGAGATTAAACAGAAATGGTAGGCAATGGTTCCTCCACCTGAGGGACATCCAAAGACCTGCACTGAAAGTGCTAAGGAAAGATATCTATATCAGGAATCTTTAGATGACATGGGAAAGGACCAGGATCAAGCTGATTGGCCCTAGATATAGGTGCCTCAGTGGGTTATGGTGGCTGAGATGGTTGTGGTGACTTAGATGGCTTAGGAAGAGGGACCTCTTGAGGATGGAAAGACCTGGATGGCTCCCCCTATTTTTGGTAGTAAGTAATCTCCTCAAAAAATTTGACATCGGCAAAAACATAAAATCTCTGTGAAATCAGATCATAACATCTATACTCTTTCTGTGTCCTAAAGTAGGCTAGAAAAATATATTTCACAGAGCGAGGAGAAATCTTATCCACTTTATATAAGTGGACAAAGCACATGCAGCCAAAAACAAATGAAGTGATAGAGAACATGTCCTTGATAGGGAACAGGACAGAGTATGGGGTTTTACCTCCCAAAATCGAAGATGAAATCCAATTCATCAAGTTTGTGGCAATTAACACAACATCAGCCCAAAAAGATGAAGGAACGTTCATCTGAAACATAATATTACGAGCCACATCAAGCAAATGGTAGAGCTTACGTTCGGCTACCCCATTTTATTGGGAGGTATGAATGCAAGAAGTCTGCTGAATAATACCAAGAGATTGAAATAAATGTGTAACTTTAGCATTCATAAACTCCAAACTATTGTCACTTTGAAAAATTTTTATAGTGGTGGAAAATTTAATCTTTATTTCTTTAACAAAATTTTTAACAAGATAAAAGACTTTGGACTTATCTTTCATCATAACACTGGTATGGTCATCTACAAGAACAAGTACTAAAAACCCCGAATACAGTTAACCCTACATGAGCCCTAAACATCAGCATAAATCAAATCAAATACAGGCTCAGTTCATTTATTTCGAGATGGAAAAGAAGATATATGGTGTTTGCCCAATTGGCATGCTTCACACCTAAAAAACTTAAGAAAAAACATCTCAGGAAATTGACGACGAAGGACATGCAGACTGGGATGACCAAGGTGGAAATGCCACTGAAGAGCAGTAGTGGCACAAACAGCATCAACACTATGTGGGTGGAACATGGAGGTAGTAGAGGCCATTCTACTCAAGTCCACCAATCCACCTCATCGTCTGAAGGTCCTGCAAGAAGTATTGGTCATAAAAAACTTCTTGACACCTCAAATCCTTCGTAATCTGACTAATTGGCATCAAATTAAGAGCAAACTTGGGAGTATGTATAACAGTTGATAAAGGTAAAATGGAGAAGATAGAGATGTTCCAAAGACCAGTAACCGATGACAAACCACCATTTGCTATCTTAACCTGAAATAAGGTAGTAAGATCTCGTAGAGAGGAAAACAAGGTGGTATCACCAGTTATGTGAGAGGAGGAACCTGAATCCGCTAGCCAAGTAGGGGTTGGGATCTAGCTGACATGGCTGCAGTACCTGCAGATCTCTAAACTGAAGCTGAGGTAGATGCCTGAGAAGCAATGACGCGCTCATACTTTGGAGACTGAAAGCTGGCTGTGATCCTCCTATGCCTGAGAAGTGTCCTCTGCAGATACCTGATGAACACGTGAATCCATACCCTGTGGATATCCGTGCTTCACCCAGCATCGGTCCACAGTATGTCCATTTTTGTGACGGTACTCACAGGAGTTTCGACCTCGACCATAACCACGTGTACCACCACGAGACCGAGCACATCTGCCCCCAGAAGTTCCCTTACCATGACAAATAGTGGCCATAGTAGAGGCATCAAAAGTAGGCACGGGATCAGAGGTGTCAAGTCTAGAGAGACGTGCATATATCTGTGCCGATGCAGGAATCTCATCCATGGTCTTGAATTGACGTTTCACTGCCTTGTACTTGGAGCCAAGTCCAGATAGAAGCTGGATAGAGCAAATAGCCTCTCTTTGCTTGGCTATAGCAGCTACATCAGTAGAAATAGGTTAGGAGACGTCCTGCTCATCCCATAGGTTCTTCATGGTGCTATAATATTCGGATAAGGCCATAGTGCCTTTCCGAAGAGTGTGAATGTCGTCCACAACTCGATACAACCTGTTAATGTTGCTCCTGTGGGAATGAATCTCATGCAACACTTCCCACATTTTCTTTGCAGAGGCATACACCATGACCTGCTTGGCGATAGACTGAGTCATGCTATTTAGGAGGCATGTAGCCACCCAATCATTGTCAACCTCCCAATCTGCTGTCTTCACAGCTGGCATAACATCTGTCAAAATATATTTCTTCTGATGTGATCTGACAAATAGGGAGAAAGAGATAGACCAAAGTAGGAAGTTAGATCCATCCAACTTGATAGACGTCCTTGCATGTGATGGGGAGTGCTTGTGGTAGATGTCTTCCCCACTTAGTCACTCACTGATTCCTTTTGGTCCCTCGTAATAATCGGAGTCAAGATCCTCAAAAACTAATGGCTTCAAGGTCTGAAAATCAAATCATAAGGCCTGAAAACTTTGATTTCAAACATGTGCTACCTTCAAAATGCATGTATATACCACAATGACATTGATTTCAGATCATGTACCTTGTAGGTACCAAAAAGATGCTTTCTTTGCACGTGCTAGGGCATAGATCAGGCCCTAGTGGTGCCTGTCACCCAAGAAACCTCTTGTAGAAGCTTTGTAGAAGAAAGGACTAAAAGACTCCAGTCCTAGTCAATGTAGGCCTCCTCCTCTGCCTACAAGGAGATCGGCAGACCAGGGAAGGAGGTCGACATGTGGCGAGAGCCCCCTACGCCACCCTTGTGGCTGCGTAGCAGGCATCGTAGGAGAGAGGGCAGATCAGCGACAGGCTGTGGAGGTCCTGTTGCCGGTCAATGGTGCTGCTGGCCTCCCTGTGGTGGTTGGCAATGTCGGTGTGGGGGGGGGGGGTGTTGACCCCTGCCAGCGCTGCTGCCTTGTTGGTGGCCGACGGTGTGGGTCGGAGAGAAAGGGTTGTAGTGGTTAGGGTTTGGAGGCTAAGGTTGGTGGGATGCCAGAGCCCCAGTCTAGGACCGTTGCTTTGATACCATATTGGTTGAAATGTGATAGTTTTATTCCAGAGAGGCCCTGGTGCCTTTATATAGAGAGACAACAAGAAGAGATTACAAGAATACCCTTTCACACTACAATAAAATAAAAGAGTCCATAAAACATAACCCAACAATGTTGCTTACTAAGTAGATTGCAAAGCTCCTCACGAATCAGCTGACCATCTGGCATTCTATCATGCGAGATGGATACAGCTTTGTTTTGAATTCTGTGGCAGGGTTGGCCACCTATATTCAAGCTTCGGCTTTTTCGTGTGGTCTTTCAAGCGTCTATCATGTTGTCGTGTAGTTTTTTGTTCCGGTGATGATTGGTCCTTTAGATTTTAGGAAGGCAATTGAATGGGAGGTGCCTTTGCTAGCTTGGTACCTAGACTGTTTGCTCTAGCACTTGATAAGGGGCAAGCGGTGTTCCCTTAAAAATGGTTCTTGGGCACCACATCTTCATGAAAACCTCTCTGAAGCAAGGCTGAATGATCTCCAGTTGCTACTTGCTTTGATACATGATATGCACCCATCTGAAGCTGCTCCGGATTCCATGGTCTGGGGGTAGGGGTTCTTCCCAGTGAAGAAAGTTTTTAGACTCCTCATTGGTGAGGGTGAAGTTAGTGCTGACCTTTCTGCTGATTGTAGGGCCTTCTAGAGGTTGAGAATACCCATTAAGGTAATGGTTTTTCTTTGGCTTCTATGTCGAAGGAGGTTGCTTACGAAGGTTAGAAGGTGGACTTGGGCTCCTGAGGCTGACGTGCAATGTGTTTTATGCGACCTGCTGGAAGAAAATGACGCCCATGTGTTTCTTACTTGTGCTTTTGCCGGAAGGGTGTTGGAGTGGCTTGCCATTCTAGGGTTGCCAGATTTCTCCTGGGAGGACTTCTGGACAGCTTTCAGGATTGGGCTCTAGATGACCACTCTCAATTGGATCAAAGCTTTCACAGTTTTATGATCTCTTTGGTTGCAGCAGAATGGTGTTATTTTTGTGGGGAAAGGGCTTGGCCCGAGAATGTTATAAGGGAAGCCTCTTTTATTTCCTCTCTTTGAACCGGTAGCTTGTAAATTATCCTTATTTTGGAGTTATTAATGAATTGGATAGTTACTGATCTCCCGTAAGTATCCTTATTCTTTTCAAAAGGAAAAAAAAATAGTACTAGAATTTTTAGTGACATCTATATCATTAATGTAAAGGAGTGGAAAGACCATGGCATCCCTTCTCTTGTATACATACTAAAACCCAAGCTAATCATTGCTTTCTAAAGAATAAAGAACCTTGTGCAAGAACCTGAAGTTTCAAAAATAGTTTGAGGTGTTATTTATTTCTTCATGACTGTTGATTATGCACAATACCATTGTGTTGAGGTGTTTTGGTACAATTGGTTTGATGCATGGTCATATTTATCATTTCAAATTTCAAATTTTTATGTGACATATTCATCCCACTACCACTAAGTCATTCAATTTTGAACCCAAAATATTCTTTTACAAGCGTACTCCCTTTTGTAATACTTGGGGCATTTAGCCCTCCTTTTTAATGAACACTTGGGGGGTTAACAAGGGCGACAACTCCCTTTTATCCCTTTTTCTTAAAAAAAAAGTCGACGAAGGATTTGAATTCAACAAAGACATGGTATGCTTTGTATTTTTCTTTTAGAAAATATATCCATGTATATTAACAAGATTATCAACAAAGATAATGTAGTAATGGGAGCAATATAGTGAAACTCATGGAGTAGGTCCTTAAACATCATTCTCATGAGAAGCCTAAGTAGTAGTCAAATAAGTACTCTTCTCATATTAACGACCACAACAGATTGTGTTTTTGTTAAGGGCACTCAATATCTTAATTAAATCTGGATCAATGTCTTTAAAAAAGGCCACCCTGGTGCATGAAGCTCTCACTATCCGCAAGTCCGGGGAAGGGTAAACCCACTTTGGGTCAATTGCATGCAGCCTTACCCTACCCTTTTCATAGGATTTTGCTTCCATGACTTGAACCCGTGGCCTGGTCACATAGCGACAACTTTACCATTGTGCTAAGGCTCCCCTTTGGATTAATGTCTTTAATGAATCAAAATTTTAGTGGGCAAAGATGTTTGAAGAGTAGCTAAGAAAGGTAGCAACATTAATGCCTTACCCTAAATTTTTCATAATTAGATGTGGGACTTTAATCAACCAAGTTGTCTATAATAACCTAAGGGTTTGGGGAAGGACACCGAGAGAAATGTAGCAATAGTGAAACAAGAATTATGGGAGGGAAAAGGGACAGCTACGAAATTGGGAATGGACATGCATAGAAGGGTCGGAGAGATTGGGGAAATGAGAGAGGGTGAGGTAGAGAATGTGTGATGAAGGGGAGAGGGTAGTCGGGAGGTAGCTAGTGAGTACAGGTGGCCGTTGGTGGTGGGTTGTTGACGAAGAGGTGTAGCTCAGAAGGATGTCTCTGCTTTCCTTGTGCTCGAGGTCATGTCGTGCGAGATTGCTAGGATCTCGTCATGCATGTGTGGTATCATGGTGTTGGGCATCATCAGTGGCAGTGCCCACTAAGGCTATTGCCAGTAGAGGATCAAAGGAGTATTTGGGTCGTAGTGTTGGATTCCTTACGTGTTCCCATTTTGGATGCACCATGGTCGCCTTTGTTGCTTTCACTCTAGGGTTTGCTTCAAACTTCTTTGGTTGGCGACGTGGAGAGTGGATGCCCATCTCTGTACATTGTCAAGTCGACTTTGGAGAGGTTTTGTGTTCGATCTGAGGGTTTCATGGTTGTGGTGATTGATGATAGAAAGTTCTTGGTTCGCAGGTGTGTCTGGTGATGTTATGATGCTGCGTTTTTGGTCACTGATCATAGGTGATGGTGAAGTTTGGTGGCATGACCCATGTGCTTTCGATGGGTCTCTTCGTGAGAGGCCATTGGCAAGACAGCTTGTGGAGGTTAAGCTGGCTGGGGTTCTGCTTCACCTTTGCACTTTGGAGGTGGTTGAAGCTCTTGAGTTGGGCTTCTTGCAATTAAGGAGTTGTCAGGACCTTGGCCTTGGCATGGAGGATCTTTGGTGGATTAATGCCTCCTTAGAGGTAGTCAACATTGTGGATATTCCTTCGAAGCTACTCTTGCAACTTGGTGGATGGTTGTGGGTGTTTCGAATTGAGGTCCTTAAGGGGAAGAGGACTTTCACAACGGTTGTCTCAAGGGTGGAAATTCTAACGCGTGTGGCGATGCTATTGATTGTGGTGGCGATTTTGACACTAAGAGGGTTGAAGGGTTGGTTTGACAGCACAAGATCTGGATGGCGAAGATTCGAGCGAGATTCGCAAGTGATTGCAATTCATTTGGGGCATAGACGAAGGAGGCAGATGATTCAGAGGATGCAGCTGTTTTGGGATTGAGCGATTGTGAAGGGCGTGGTTCTTCGGTGGAGATTGCAGGGCTTTTTAATGGGTATTTCCATAATGGGCCCCCCTGGTGATGTGGCAAAGGTTTTTGAAAAAATGTATTTTGGACTCGAGGGGAGTTCTTGTGGTGTTATGTACCCTGTTATTATGATTGGTGCATATGATATTTTTCCTTTTCTTAATGGGGTTGTACTATAATTTTGCATCTACCTCTCTATATAAAGAGAGTTAGAGCTTAAGAATCAACTAAGTCATTTCATTTTTTCAACTTGGTATCAAAGTGCGGTCCTAGATCGAGGGCTGATACCCTCCTTGACTCCCATAGTCCTTTTCTTTTCCACCAAAAAAAAAAAAAACCTAGCCTGTCACCACTGCCTCTAAGCCAGTTGGTGGGTTTCTTTTCTTAATGGGGTTGTACTATAATTTTGCATCTACCTCTCTCTCTATATAAAGAGAGGTAGAGCTTGAGAATCAACTAAGACATTTTGTTTTCTCAACTGGTATCGAAGTGCGGTCCTAGACCAAGGGCTGATAACCTCCTTGATTCCCATAGTCTTTTTCTTTTCCACCAAGAAAAATCACCTAGCCTCCCCTTAAGGGACCCATTGTTGTTGCTACCTCCAAGCCAATTGGTGGGTTCCCTAGCCGATCGGCGGGCACCATGTGAGGCCCATCGCATCCGGTGACCTGCTTACTTCTACGAAGTCCTGTTGCGAGTGGCCCAATACCACTAGTAGACCTACGATCCCCACCACGCCTCGCCTGTTCCCTACAGCATTGGCCTCCACACCGCTTGTTGCAGTGCCACCTCCTCTCTTTGTCGCTGCCTCATCTGAAGCATCACTACACGATGGTAGAGACCTGACAAATGGGCCTAGAACTTCAACACATTTAAACACCTAAAAGATGTAGCTCAGTAACAAGTCTCTTGTAAAACACAACAAATTGTCCACCTTACAACTTGAATGATGCACCGAATAGTGAAGGTGGAGATAAACCTAGACATGTGACTCCTAGGATCTCCATTTCTTTCATATCCTTAACAAGCACAGAACCATCTCCTTTTTTTCCTTTGTTTTTCCTTACTCCTTTTATTTCATCTTGCCTCTTTCTGTTTTTAATAACATACTCACTCATAAGGTCAACAATTGCTATAATCTTGGCTCAAGCAACTCCAGACTACCAAAGGAAAAGGAACAAAAGGACTAAGAGCAACTAACACAAAACTATTCATGGCTGATAAGGAACTAAGACCAACAACCCTTTGAGAAATTGAAACTCGTGCATGAATGATAAAACCATGAGATGATTAGAATAAAAAATCACAAAATTCTTGAGACTACAAGATTAATGCTATTGTGTATGGCACGATTGAGCAGGATTAGGTGCACAACCCTTGACAAACCACGATTTCTTCAACACCAAGAATATCAATAAAGTATAGAACAACCCTACATGTAAACTTATACATCAAAGTTGCCTGACAGTCAATAGGACACCAAATTAGTTAGACCAACACTCCCTACGAAAAGCCACCAATCTGACTGTTCAGTAGCCAGGCTGATTGGTTGGATAGAGCTGATCTCTGAGACCGAAGATAAAAATGTCCAATTATTCAACATGACACAGCTGATTGAGCACATGCCAACCAAAACAGACCACTAAAGAAAAATCATGAAACAAATTTTGACTATCAAATCAAGTCAAACAAAATTGGTCAAATCATATTGAACAAAATCTCAAAATCTTATCACTGATCAAATCAGGCTATCAAATCAGTCAGATCATGAAATAGATCTGATACCTTTCAAAAAAAGAAAAAAAAATACAGCTGACCTTGGAATCAGATCTTTACCTTCGTCACTAGATTTTGCACCCATCTATTTGCTCCAACCAACACTATGTGTCATCGCCATGCAATTGCCACATTTCAGTTTAAGTGTGTATCCAAGTTGAGCATGTTAGATATATATGCTCCAACTTGAGGAGGGTTGTTAATAGATGACTTTTATTATTTACTTTTGCTTTTTGTTTCTTTGCCTATTTCCTTATTCTTGAATGAAGTTGTCTTGTAATTTTCCATTTCATTATTTATGTTGAGTTATGAAGGGGTATTTCACATTTATTTATTTTGTTGTGGGATACTCATGTAATTTACCCAATTCTCTTTTGTGTAAAAAGGGGGTTAGGGTTTCTTTTGATGGTTAATGCATCCTCTTTAGTTCCACAAAGTATTAAAGCAACGGTCTTAGGTCGGTGCTCCAATATCCCACCAGAAAAAATATACATGAGTGGATCACCAACGTGGAGGTGATCCGATGGGGAACGGCTTCTGCATTGCCACCACTAGTAGTAACGCCAACCAAGGAGGCAACAACAACGCTGCAACCATCGCCAGATAGACCGACAGTGGTGGTTGCACCACCATTGACATGTCCGGTAAGCTGAGTGCCACCACTGGTAGTAGCCGTGGTTGCTGTTGGTGGTCATCGATCTCGGTGTTTGCGTTATGTCTTGCTGGTGATGAGTGCCCTCTCACACCTGTTTGGATGGTGATGAGTCTTCTCTTGCCTATGTTGAAGTTTAATCCAAGAAGAAGATCAACTTTAGTTTCTACTGGGTTCACTGTGCCACCCAAGAAGTTGTGTTGAAGAAGAAGAGGGCCAGGAGCACATGAATGATCGACTCCAACACCACTATTCATCTCACCGGAGATAGAGATCGTTTGTAGGACCTCGTATCTCCACAGGGGATTCGAGATGTGAGGGTAGCCAATGGTGCTACCTCCCCAATTACTGCAATTGGGTGTGTAGATGCAACGCTTAAGATGAAGATAGAGAAGGTATATTATGTTCCTAACTTTCCTATAAATCTCCTCTGAGTCGCATTTACCAGGATCTTGGATGCCTTGTCTTTCATGAGAAGCATTGTTACTTCCAAGATCGTCAGACGGGAGACATAGTATGGAGCAGCATAGAGAGAGATGGATTGTACTACTTAGACACGCCCACCTTGCTTGCAGGGGCTGTGTCAATAACTCATGATCTGTTATTGTGGCACCAGACTTGAGCTTCCTTCCATGAAGAAAATGCACCAGATATACCCAGAATTATCAGATTCATTGATCCTAAAGTGCGAGGACTGCTAGTTGGGGAAGCATCATAGGAGCAGTTACCCTCGAAGAGATGGAGTCAATGCAGCCCCTTTACCTTGGTACATTGCGATGTATGGGGACCTTCCAGAGTTGCCACTCCTGGCGGGCACAGACATTTTGCAGTGTTGATGACCATAGTCTTACCTAGGTTTTCCTGATGAAGGCCTGCTGGGAGATTCCCTCTATTGTCCAACGGTTTCTTTCCGAGGTGCAGACATAGTATGACACCAGTATGGATCTTCCATAGTGATAATGCACTAGAGTTTATGTACAAAGATTTATAGGGGCTCTTTCGTTCCAGGGGGATTATTCATCAGTCATCGTGTGCTTATACTTTACAGCAGAATGGGGTTGCTGAGCGTAAGTTGCGACATCTCCTTGATATTACTAGGACTTTAATGTCCCATATAAAGGTTCCCAGGTAGTTTTGGGGTGATGCCATACTCACTGCAACATATTTGATTAATTAGGTGCCATCCTCTATGCTTCATGGTTAAATTCCATACCAAATTATGTATCTTGAGTGTAGCAGGCTGTTTCCTTTGCCCTTGCTAGTGTTTGGATGCATATGCTTTGTTCAGAATCATGGCAATCAGAACAAGTTTGCCCCCCATGTGACGAAGTGTCTTTCTTGATTACTCTAGGACATAAAAGAGCTACAAGTGCTATGATCCAGTCCAGAAGATATTGTTAAGGCTGCCAATCGACGCCACCACTACCTGCTCGGGCCCCCCAGCACTGTGCAGGTGCCCCCTCTCACCTGAGCGCTGCTGCACAGGGTCACTGGTGGCCTGCTATTAATCAATCGGTGTCGCCATTGCCTACTAGGGCCGCTGATCGGTGCCGCCACTACCTGCTCGGACCCCCCAACGTTGCACAGGTGCCCCCTCGCACATGAGCGCCACCCAAGTAGCAAAATTTGCTGTTGTGATGGTCTATACTCCACACTACTAGGGGCAATCATGAAGTGGAGCACTCCGAGTAGCAGTTCCCTACGCATTAATGAATCTAAGGTATAGTGTAATATATCCTGTAGCCCTCGAAGTGAGTCTACTGCTCTGATTCTTAGATTTGGGTTCTAAAAGCTCAATTTTCAGATCTGATAGTGCTTGATATTTCTTCTTAAGTCAAGACTATGGATTCTTCTAATTCTGAGACTAAGCTGGTGACTACCTCGGCTTCCTTGATGATCCAAGGGACCACTATCAAGTTGAATGGTGCTCAGAATTACCTCTTGTGGTCTCAAGCCTTCCATATTTTTGTTAGTGGTCATAAAAGGCTAGCTATTCTTACCAAGGATCCCCCAATAGAAGAGGAAGATGGCTTTGAGAAGTGGGAGCAGAATAATTATCTAGTAATGAACTGGGTGATGAACATCGTTAAACCCCAAATTACGGTGAATCTATTGTACAGGAAAACAACAAAGGACGTGGCAGAGTCTGGCCAAGAAATTTTCTCAGAAGTCTAACCATGCTAGGCTATCTGATATTTATCGTCGCATCTGGTCTTCTTAGGGGGAGTGCACGTTGGTGGAGTATTACTATGAGATGGAAGGGCTCTTTGAGGAGCTCAATGTATTCCAACCTTCGTGTTGTGAGACTCCAGAAAGCCAGAGACAAACCTAGCAAGTCTATCAGTTCCTACATGATCTTAACTCCAGGTTCTCATCAACCAAAGAAAATATACTTTCTTCTGACGACATTCTTGATATGGAGACTATGTATGCTTGCCTACAGAAGATTTCCTCAGATGCTGCACATTCGACTATCATATCTCTTCAGTCTCCAATGCCACCTACTAAGGCGTCTACCTTTGTTGTATCTAGAGGTTGAGGTACTCCAGGTTGGAGAGGCCATGGACCTGGCCGTGGTAGAGGATGGGGTCATGTGTACGATTCATGTGTGCACTGCCAGTGCATAAATTGTCCATCTGATAGATGGTTGAAGTTTGGTTATCCTCGGAACTGGCTTATTACTGCGGTAGTTGTTTAAGGGGAGACTTCCCCTGGTGCTCCTATGTTTGAGCCAATTTCTATCTCTACACCTGTCTACTTTAGCATTTCCTTCACTCATTGCAAATGATCATTCCATATTGATGATGTTGCTATGTAAGCCTTTGCCAACAGATACTTCTGCTTCTATTGCAGCTGCTAATAGTTCTACCAATTTGGCAACCACATCGTCTTCTTGCACCTGGTTGGTTGACTCTAGTGATTCTAGTCAACTAACTGGTAAGGAAAATGCTATCCTATCTATGTATAAGACCTAGATGTTACATCCATTCAGTTGGCTAATAGGTCTTACTCTCTAGTTTCTGGTGTTGGTAAAGTTCGATTTTCTGACAAACTTAAGCTTACTGATGTTTACTATTCTCCCGAATTTCTTAGGAGTCTGCTTTTAGTATACTATTTATGTAAATAGCTTAAGTGTCAGGTGATATTTGATGAGCATTTTGTGTATTTTCAGGGCACCCGGACAAAGATAATGATTGGTGGGGGGATTGAGCGTGGTGGACTATACTACATCGACACTCCTCACCTATTTGCTGGTGTTGTTTCTGTGTCTATGGATCCTACCCTATGGTACCATCGTTTAGGTCATCCATTGTCTCCATTTTGAAGAAAATGTTTTCAGAGTCCTCTATTCTATATAATTTTGATTGTGAAGCTTGTCATCTTGACAAACATCACTGTGTTTCTTTTCTGTCTAGAAACAATAAAAGATGTGATTTTCCTTTTCATGTCATTCATTGTGATGTTTAGGTACCTTACAGAGTTGTCCACCGGGTTATGTACTGGTATTTTGTGGTGTTTATCGATGATTTTAGTCATTTATCTTGAACATATCTCTTGCATGATAGATCTAAAATTTCCTTTGTTATTAAGAAATTTTTTAATGAGGTTTAGAATTTCTATTCTATGTGTATCAAATATTTTCGTAGTGACAATACTTTGGAATTTATGCAAAAAGAAGTTTGTGATTTCCTATCCTCCAATGGTACACTACATAAACATCTTGTGCCCATATCTCCCAACAAAATGACGTGGCTAAAAGAAAATTATGTAATTTTCTTGATGTTGCCAAAACCATGATGTTAGTAATGGATGTTCCTAAAAATTTTTGGGGAGATGCTATCCTTAGTGCCATGTACTTAATAAATTAACTACCTTCCCCAGTCCTTGATGGAGCCACTCCACTTTCCTTACTATAGCCAAATGCTAGCACCTTTGCATTGCCACTACATATTTTTGCATATGTTTTGTTCATTTGTTTGGTATCCCAAAGAAGTTGTCTCTTGGGTCTATAAAATGTGTTTTCCTGAGTTATTCTAGAATCAGAAGGGGTATCGGTGTTTTGATCCAGTGGGGAGACGGTACTATGTGTCTGCAGATGTATCTTTTATTGAGAAGACTTTCTATTTCTCTACTGAGGGTGCTTCTCTTGAGTGGTTTTCTTAGACATACGGTCATTGTCACAAGTCATCTGTGTTTGTCTCTTTACCAACTATGCGAGTTGAGGAGCAGGAAGACATCCCCAAACCCCACCTTCATCAGTATCGGGTGATCCTTAAAGCCAGATATATGACAGGCCTTTCGCTCATAGAAAGATAGTGAGATCTTGTACTTTACAACCTATGGCTAATTATGTCTATTGATCATCTTAGTCTAGCACTACAGAGTTTTTCTATGGCTCTTTCAGCCTTAGTGGTACCTAAGTATCATGCTAAGGCCATGTAGGACTCTGGTTGGAGATAGGCTATGTAGGTGGAAATGGAAGCCCTTCTTTCCCGTGGTACATGGGAATTGACTGATCTTCCACCAAGGAAAAAAGTTGTGGACTGTAGATAGGCCTTCACTGTGAAATATCAACCTGATGGGTCAGATGGGAGTCTTAAAGCCAAGTTGGTAGCCAAAGGGTACACTTAAACTTATGGAGTGGACTATTTTGATACCTTCTCTCCCATTGCTAGATTGAACTCGATTTAAGTAATTTGATCTATTGCCGATAACCTAAGATGGCCCTTGTATCAATTGGATATCAAACATACTTTCCTTTGTGGAGACTTGTAGGAAGAGGCATATATGGCTCAACCACCAGGCTTTGTGGTTGAAAGTAGGAAGGTATGTAGGTTAAAAAATGTTATATATGGACACAAGCAAAGTCCATCAGCTTAGTTGGAGTGACTGAGTGTTATTGTTCAGCAGATTGGGTTTCCTAGATCCACTTTTGACTATATTTTTCTTTGACGGATGGACTCTAGTGCGGTAATTCTTGCAATATATGTCAATGATATGTTTCTTGCAGGAGATGATACTAGAGGCATTCATGAGACTAAGACATTTCTTCATGACACTTTTGTTACTAAGGATCTTGATAGGTTACAGAATTTCTTCAGCATAGAATGTGCCAGAAATTCAAGGGCAATGTCACTATCTTAAATAAAATATATACTTGAATTACTTGTAGAAACTGGGTTGTTAAGTGCTAAACCATCTATGGTGCCTATAGAACCCCTTCAGCGATCACGTGAAGAGGAAGACCCCCCTTTTGAGGAAAAAGGGAGATATAGGAGTATGGTTGGGAAACTTCTGTCACTGTTACTAGACTAGATATCACCTTTGCTATCAACAAGGCAAGTCAACATATGGAGAATACTCGATGTAGTCATTGGAATGCAATGTGTCTTATTCTTCGATATTTGAAGGGAAGCCTAGGGAAATGATATTTGTGAAAAATAATAGCCATCTCAATGACCATGCATATTCCGATGCTGATTATGCAGGTAGTCTACAGGATCAAAAGTCTACAACAAGGTACTCTACTTTCTTGGGTGGTAACCTTATCACATGGAAAAGCAAGAAACAAACCATAGTGTCCAGGTTTAGTGCAAAAGCTGAATACAGGGCGGTGGCCTATACTAGCTGTGAGTTTATGTGCTAGTGAATTTCCTAAAAGATCTTGATTTTACTACTTCCACTCCAGTGCCAATGTTTTGTGAAAATCGCTCGGCTACATTCATTGCCTCGAATCTAGTCTTTCATGAGAGCACTAAGTATATAGAGGTGGATTGTCATTTTGTAAGAGACATGGTCACTTCAGGATAGATCTGCACACCTACTACCCCATTTAAATAGAAGTTGGCTGATATTTTCACTAAAGCTCTACCTCGAAAGTGTCATGAGTTTCTGTGTTCCAAGTTGGGCATGATAGATATATATGCTCTAACTTGAGGGGAGTATTAAGAGTTATTGGCTTTTCTAATATATGAGTGTGTGTTAAGTTTTATAGTGGCATGGACCTATGATGTAATTTACTCAAAGTCTATCTTTATAAATAGAGGCCTAGGGTTTCATTCTCAAATATGATGTTTTATTCTCTTCTTTCAACAATACCAAAAGAGGGCTAGGGTTTCTTTTGATGGTTAAGGCATCCTCTTTAGTTCCACAATTTATATACTAAGGATTAGGGTCTCAGCAACAATAAGACATCCTTCAACAAGGTTGATAAGCTTTCATCTGAGGGAGAGTATTGAGAATAACATATTTAGGTTGGATAGTTGGATGCTCTTATTGATTCGTTAGTCCTAGACGTGTTTAATCGCACACTAATTATTTTGAAAGTCTATGTGAGGGTGCAGGTCTACAAATACTACCATCCATGGCTGTAAGCCTTTACACCACCATCTCGCCACTCCCTTTTTTTTCTTTCTCCACGTCCACGTCCTCTTATCTTCCTTATCATTTTTTTTTCAATGCTTCCGGTATTCATTAATAAAAGTGAGAGCTTGTTACACCAATAGTTACAAAGAGAAGCAAAATGCCATAGGACTCCCTCCACACTATCTCTCTCTATCCCTTGAAGATAACAACGTTGTACGCAAGCCATGGACACCAAAGGAGGATGAAATCTCTATTAATCATATCCACATCCTGGTCATCTATATGACTCTGCGTGCTATCCTAGAAGGCGTGTGATGAGTAGTCGAATGGCCAATCTTGTGCACAATGCCAGCATTTCTAAGCGAAAGGGCAACAAAAAAAAGGTGGCCTATATCTTCCATATTGGCATCACAAAACATGCAAATGTCAAGTAACCAATCTCCTCCTTAAGAGCCATGCGAAGAACTGCATCTTCCAAGTGTTATCTTCTATACTTAATATCTCAACTAGAAAATCTAATATCTACTACAAATGCTTGCCAAAGAGTAGTTGCAAGTGTCACTACTAGCCAACACACTGCCAAACCACCCTCTTCAAGAGATGCATTTTTCATCATTAAATACACTACTTAGGCTACTTCTCACATCCTCTCCTTTATGAATTCGCGGCACAAATCATTGGTGCTCCTTATTCCAATCCTTCCACTTCTCATAGATGCTTGCATCTTTCTTTTAGTTGTACATCTGTGAACCTTTTTTCCAAGATGTAGTTCACACTATGTCCGTGTAGCTACCCATGTTGCTCTCTTACATGCACAAAATGCATGTCCATGCCACCATTACAATGAGAAGCATTTATTGCATTGCTTCATAGGTACTTGGCCATTATCAGTTACTCTCTCATAGAATGCTCTTCATCTTGGAGGGATTCTTTCTCCCAACATGTTGCCATTAGCAATCAGAGTCATTGCTATGTGCCAAGGATCACATGCCTTTGCCAATCTTAGAATGAGCACAAATTGTAGGATGTGTGTTGAGTTATGCTTAATGGGTGTTTTTATTATTTTGTGTAGTGAAAGGGTATGCCTGTAATTTTGTCTCTGGTGCCTCTCTATATAAAGAGGCATAGGGTCTCTCTAAATAAACTAATTCATTTCGATTCTAACATGGTATCAGAGCAGCGATCTTAGATTGGGGCTCTGGTATCCCACCAAACCCTAGCCTCCTACCCCTCCCACCAAAACCCTAGCACCCCAGCCTCCTCAGCGACGTCGCCAGCCACCTTCGCCAGCAACACCGTCACTACAGGCCACCTCAGCCTCCTCATGACTGGCAGCAGTGCCGCAGGCTAGTCCCCAGGCCAGCAGTGCCACTGCCACAAGCCATCCCAGCCTCTGTAGATCGACAGTAGTGCCGCAAGCCAATCTGAATCTGTAGCAGGCAGGGACCTGCAGCACCGCCGCAGGAACCTGCAACGCAACTGAGGCGCTGCCGCAGGCCATATAGCCCTCCAACGCCGTCGCCTTAGTCCCTTCGAGCAGTCCAGCGTCGCCCCTTTCCTCCGATTAGGGGTGGTGTTGGTCTAGGACTATTTTTCGATCTTCCTATCTTCGGATCTTCTTCTGGGGGAGACCCTACGATGCGCTACAAGGAGTAGAGCTGCGAGTTTCCAATCCTTTCTACAATAGACAAGAGACACCACCTTGAAGGGCACCACTAGGCCCTCTTCTATGCTCTAGCATGTGCAAAACTTGTTTTGTGAAGTACCAACAGGGTACATGATATGAGATTGGCTTGGATACGACTTTTGGAAGGCATTTCTAGGTCTGAAAATTCGGATTTCAAACCTCATGATCTGATTTTCAGACTTATAGATCAATGATTCTTCGTGGATCTTGACTCTGTATATTATAGGGGATTAGAAATAAACTGAGTGACTTGACGAGGAAGAGTTCTACCACAAGCACTCCACCTCACATGTAGGGGACATCGATTAAGTTGGATGGATCCAACTTCTTGCTTTTGTCCACCTCTTTCTCCCGGTTTGTCGGATACCACAAGAAGAAATATATCTTGACTAATGTTATTCCTACTGTTAAGTCTGTCGATTGGGAGGTAGACAACGATTAGGTTGCTACTTGTCTTCTCAACAATGTCACCCAGACCATCGCCAAGTAGGTCATGGCTCATGCTTCGGCCAAGAAGATGTGGGAAGTACTTCATGAGATACTCTCATAGAAGTAACATTACCAGGCTATACAGCGTTGTGGAGGATATTCACAATCTTCGGAAAGGCACCATGTCCTTATCCGAATATTATGGCACCATGAGGAATCTGCAGGACGAGCAAGATGTGTGCCAGTCTATCTCTACAAACGCTTCTGTTATAGCCAAGCAGAGGGAAGCTAGTTGCTCTATTCAGCTTCTGTCTAGTCTTGGCTTCAAGTACAAGGCTGTCAAAGATCAGTTCATGACTATGAATAAGAGCCCTACACTAGAGCAGATCTATGCTCGTCTTTCTAGGCTTGCCACCTTCGATCTCGTGCCCACTATTGATGCCTCTGTCATGGCTACTGTTAGTCGTGGTAGAGGAAATTCAGGGGGAAGAGGTGGCAGAGCTCGTGGTGGTGGTGCACGTAGATGTGGTCGTGGTTAGAGTTCCTTCTTCTGTGAGTACTGTCACAAGAATGGACACACTGTGGACCAATGCTGGGTGAAGCATAGTTACCCAAAGGTGTGGATCCACGTGCCCATCAGTTATCTGCAGAGGAGACTACCCAAGTGTAGGAGGATGATAATCAAATCACTGTTTTTAGGGCTGATTATGAGCGATTCATAGCTTCTCAGGAATCTACTTCCGCCATGTCAATTAAATCCCAAGCTCTTATCTGGCTTGCAGATTCTGGTACCTCCTACATTACTGGTGACACTATCCTCTTTTCTTCTCTACTGGACCTTGTTACCCAATTTTAGGTTAAAGTGACTGATGGGGGTTTGTCACCAGTCACTGGGCTCAGAAATATCTCTGTCCTTAATACTTTGCCTTCTTCCAATGTCATGCATGCTTCTAAATTTGCACTTAATTTAATGTCTATTAGCCAAATTACCAGAGATTTGAGATGCCAGACTATTTTGCATGATCAGTATTTCTTCTTGCATTTCTTCTTGCAGGACCTCCATACGATGAGGCGGATTTGTGGAGGACTTAGGTAGAATGGTATCTACTGCCTACATATCCCTCCTTCCAATGCTGATGCTGTTTGTGCCACTACTACTCTCCGGTGGCACTTAAGACTTGGTCATCCCAATTTGCATGATTTGCGTTGTGTTGTCTTTTCCCGAAGCTTTGAGGTGTGATGCTTCTCAATTAAGCAAACACCATAGGCCTTCTTTTCCACCAAATAATAAAAGAGTTGAGTTTGTTTTTGCTCTTGTGCATGCTGATGTTTGGGGCCCTTATAAGGCCAAGAGTGTTAAAGAATTTTGGTATTTTCTTATCCTTGTGGATGATCATACCAGGATGTCTTAGGTTTTTATGATGAAAGAAAAATTCGAAGTCTTTGATATTGTCAGCAATTTTATTTTGGAAATAAAGACTTACTTTTATACTGTTAAAATTTTTTGGAGTGACAGTGGATTAGAATTTTTGAATGCCACGACAAATGCTTTCTTCAAATCTTTTGGTATTATTCATCAGACTACTTGCGTTCGTACTTCCCAACAAAATGGGGTTGCTAAATGTAAGCTTCGACACTTGATGCAGCTCGTTTTATCATGTTTCACATGAATGTCCCATCACAGTTTTGGGCTGATGCTGTTCTTACAGCTACTTATCTGGTGAACCGAGTTTGCTCTTCTATCTTAGGGGGTAAAACTCTATATTCTTTGTTGTTTGCTGGCAAGGACATTTTTTTTGTTACTCTTGTTGTCTTTGGCTGTGTTTTGTACATTTGCATAAAGTGGATAAGATTTCTCTTCGCTCTGTGAAGTGTGTTTCTGGGCTATTCCAAGACCCAGAAAAGGTACAGATGCTATAACCCTGTTTCATGGAGATTTTTGTTTTTGCTGATGTTACCTTTTTTAAGGAGATACCATATTAGCAAAAATAGGGGAAAGAACCTATTGAGCCATCACATAAGGTACCCCTTCCTGTGTCCACTGAGCCACCACAACCCACTGAGCCACCTATACCCAGGGCTACTCAACCTGATCCAAGTCCTTTTCTATATCATCCTGAGATTCCTGATACAGATACCTTTCCTAAGCATTTCTAACGAAGGACCCAGGATGCTTCTCAGGTGGATGAACCACTATCTATTGTTTTTGCTCAGTCCCCACCAATTGCTGATGATTTGTCTGCGAATCAGGTAATTCATATTACTGAAGACACCACTTTGGACCTTCCTATTGCACAATGGAAGTCTCCAAGTTCTTGTACTAAATATTCTGTGTGTTAGTTTATGTCCCTTGGCAGCCTGTCTACAGTTGGACACTAGTTTTCCCTGGCCATTAACAGTGTGTAGGTACCGCGAGATCATCATAAGGCCTTCCGAGATCCATCTTGAACCTTGGCAATGGAGGAGATGGTAGCTTTACAGTCCTATGGCACGTGGGACCTTGTTGATCTACCTCAAGGTGCTACTGTTGTGAGGTGTAGATGGGTGTTCACCCTCAAATGTCGTCCTGATGGCACTGTGGATCAGTACAAGGCACACTTGGTGGCCAAAGGATATACTCAGACATTCAGGGTTGACTACTTTGAGACCTTTTCCCCGGTAGCTCGTCTTAATTTTGTTCGGATTTTGTTGTCTCTTGCTGTCAACAAACATTGGACCGTCCATCAGCTGGATATCCAAAATGCATTTTTGTATGGCAATTTGGAAGAGGAAGTCTACATGGAGCATCACCCAGCTTCCCTACTCAGGGGGAGTGTCAGAAGATTTGTAGACTGAAGAAAGCATCTATGAACTAAAACAAAGTCCTAGAGCTTGATTTGAGAGGTTCAACAGGGTGGTCCAAGATTATGGCTTCACCAGATCTTCTGCTGATCATTCTGTCTTTACATTGCATAAAAAGACAAGCTCGGTCATACTTGTGGTGTATGAGCATGTCTTTACATATGACATACACATATGGGTATTAACCAGCATATCATATACCCATATGAGGATATTAACTCTAGATTTACAATATTATTTTGCCAGAGTTACCAATAATATGTCCCTTAGCATTTATATAGGCAAAATAATATTTTATACGCACATTTATTTCCTATAAATCTATAGCTAGCTTTATAGGAAGGAGCCCAATCTCATAACCTTAAGGATGGTTATAATATTGGGAGGAGCCTGTAAAGCATTCCATGGAGGGTTTTCTCCAGAGGGGGGTCGGAGAGGCAAGGCATAGAGGAAACGAAGATACTACAGTCATAATTTGTTACCAAGGATTTAGGCTCCATCAACTATTTCCTTGGTATTAATGTGTAGCACACTTGAGGACTTGTGCTATCCTAGCGCAAGTATATTCTTGACATGCTGAGAGACATGAATATGCTGGGGTGCAAACCAGCATATGTGCTCATGGATGTGTCCTTGCCTATTGCAAATGATGACAGCCCACTACTGTGAGATGTCACTGGATATTGTGCAATGATTGGTAAACTACTGTATCTAACTATTACTCGTCCTGACATTGCCTTTGCAATTGGAAGGTTGAGCCAATTTATGCAGTCACCAAGAGAAATCTATTGGGATGCTGTTTGCCAAATTCTTAGGTACTTGAAAAGTGCACCTGCAAAAGGACTCCTTTTCAAAGACCATGGGCACTTGGATGTTTGTGGATATTCTGGTGCAAACTATGTAGGTGCTCATGAGGATCGTAAGTCCACTGCAGGATACTGTACATTTGTTGGAGGCAATCTAGTTACATAGAGGAGCAAAAAACAAGCAGTGGTATTTAGATCTAGTGCAAAATCTAAATACAGGGCCATGTCTCGGACTACTTGTGAGTTACCCTGAGTCTGTTCCATTCTGGAAGACTTTGGAGTGCAGGTACCTGATCCTATTTCGATGTGCTCTAACAACAAGGTCGCCATGTTTATTGCAAATAATCCTGATTTCCATAAGAGGACTAAGCATATTGAAGTGGATTGTTACTTCATCAGAAAGGCTATCTTAGCTAAGAAGATTTCTACACCCTTATCTGCACTAAAGACCAACTGGCCGATATCTTCACTAAAGCACTTCCCAAGAAGAGATTACATTATATTTGTTCCAAGCTGAGCATGTTTGATGTCTATGCTCCAACTTGAGGGGAAGTGTTGAGTTATGTTTAATGGGTGTTTTATTATTTTGTGTAGTGAAAGGGTATACATGTAATTCTCTCTCTGGTGCCTCTATATTAAGAAGCTTAGGGTCTCTCTAAATAAACTAATTCATTTCGGTCGTAATAATGTGGAAGGTAAAGATGGAGATTTAGAAAGGGGGAATGTTAGTTGGGATAATACAGCATTGAGCCTTCGACTCTTTTCTCACAATAAATTGAGTTTCCTAGATGGAAACTTTACCTTCAATTTGATCTATCTTGGGTCATCGCAGGACTTAAATCCACCTAACTCAAGTCATAATTTGTACTGGACATGCTTTGATATTTTCCCAATACCTCTTCTCTATATAAAGAGGTGTTGAGACACTCAATAATAACTTTTGGCATTTTCTCACTTGGTATCAAAGCGCGGTCTTAGGCCGGGTTTTGAAACCCCACCAAAAAAACCTCCAAAACCCTAACGATAAAGGTCCCTCTCTCTCTCTCTCTCTCTCTCGCCATCCTCTTGTCTTCATTGTCGGTCAACCCTCATCTCCGGTGGCGGTAGAGAGTGACGCAGGAGATAGCGGTGACGCGGGGGGAGGGGGGCAGTAGGCCCCTGCTGCTGCGTCAAGTGGTGGCACTGAGCGGTGGCAGAGCCCTGCTGCTGCATCCGGCAACCGCGAAGCAACCACTCTAGGCCTACAGGCTGTGCGAGTCATCCCTGTAGGTGAAGCAAGGAGTAGGTTAGCCCTTGTGCGTTCAATGGCCCTGTAAAGGGCCCAGCAACAGCGACAAAGGGCTGCTGGGCTCTTCTTGATCTTCAGTGACCGCCTAGAGGGGTCTCCTTCCTCCACGCAGGTGCGCTAAGCATCCCTTAAGCCCTAGTGCACCCTGTGGTACTGCTTACGTCATTTAAGCCCTCCATGTAGGTCATCTCCTCCTTGGGTGTGGGTTTCAGATCACAGGAGTCCTGGATTCCCATGCTTAAGGACTAATTTTTGCCTATTTGATGTGGCATATGGTTTGAATTTTTCAGATCTTGTTCTTTGACGTCTCTTTCCTGCGTAGATAGCGAGCTCCAGTTCTTCTGAAGTTACATCGGGTGTTGTTCCCGAGTTTGGGGTCTACAAGAGCCTATTTTTTGGTCTAATCATCAAATTGGACGAGACTAATTATCTAAGATGGTCTTAAATGTTCCTCATGACAGTTGAAGGTCATGACAAGGAACACATCTTGATGGAGCTTGAGCCTACCGACAAGACAGAAGAACGTCACATGGAAGAAAGACAATGCCACCGTTAAGGCGTGGCTGATGAATTGTGTGATTCCACGAATTGATGACGAGATCATGTATTATCCAAGTGCCAAGGCCATGTGGGAGTCTCCATGACATGTACTCCCATGAGAAAAACTCATCTCGAGTTTTTCTAATCAGTCATGAACTGCCCCAGTTGAAGCAAGAGGGGAGATCACTTGCTCAGTAGTACACTGCCCTCAAGGGGCTACAGGAGAAGTACAATGCTTGCCAGCTAATGTGCACCTGTGCTATGTAGAGAGAGTATTGTAGAGAGGCAACAGTGCACTAGTTTTTGTCAAGCCTTAACTCGGAGTATATTGCTGCCCGCTCTCAGACCCTCACTCTATCAGAGCTTCCTACTTTAGAGGAAGTCTATAGTTGATTGAGTCGTATTGAGATTACTGTACCATAGACAGGAGAGGCTACTTAGGCCTCGACTCTTGCTGCTATTCCCGCACTACTTGCACCTACTGTGGCAAACTTGGCCATGTGGAGGCATCTTGCTGGAACAAACATGGTAAACTTCTCGTGGCCAATTAGGCCACAGTTACCTCAGAAGATACTACTGTCATGCTCGTGCCCAGAGTAGATTATGATGCATTGCTACAACACCTTTCCTAGCTGACACAAGAGCCAGCCACCACTTCGACTGAGATTGCTGCTTTTTCCTCCTCGTCAGGTATAAATATGTGTGCCCAAGCTTCTGCAAGTACAACTTGGCTAGTGGATTCAGGTGCCTCCCACCATCTGTCAAGAGACCCAGTGTGCTTTGGTGAACTCTATGATGTACCCTATGGGAGGATAGTGCAAGTTACAGATGGCAGACTTGCCCAGATTGGGGATCAAGGGGAGGTGTCACTAACTCCTACCATGAGATTGCCTAATGCTTTTTGTGCCTGAGTTCTCTTTAAATCTATTATCTGTCAGCAAGATTACAAAGTAGCTTCGTTGTGCCATATTTGATGAACTTGGATGCATATTTCAGGACAAAATGACGGGGAGGACAATTGGAGGATGTGAAAAGGGGGGTGTGTATCGCCTGGTCTAGACTCCAATTGCTGCTACCTACCTTGGTGATTTTGGTTTTTCTACTGGGAGTGCCTTGCGGTGACACCATCGCCTTGGCCATCCTTCTCTGGACTGGCTCCGATGCATCCTTCCGTACATTTCTGCCACCATGAGATTCACTATGATGCTTGCCAGTTGGGAAAGCACCACAGATCTTTTCCCGCTAGTACTGCATTAGGGACTACTGAGATGTTTCAACTACTTCACATGAATTTCTGGGGCCCTGGTCGAATTCTAGATTGACAGGGACAGATATTATTTGGTTGTTATAGATGATTTTTCACATCTTTCATGGTTAATCGTCGAAAAAATTGCGAGAAGAATTAGGGTTTTGGAAACTTGTCATCATAATTGCAAAAATCCAAGATCAAATAAATTTTAACGGAGACTCAATGAGTCTTGGGTCGAACACGAGGAAGCGACCTTTGAATAAAATCGCATTTGATTATTTTTTTTGGTATTTTTTGGGATTTTAGATAGGTAGAATATCATGTATAAATTTATCTAAGCTAACTAATCTACTCAACAAATAAATAGAGAGAGAGAGAGCAAATATATATATTGAAAGTGAATAGTATTTATTACAAGGTGAATAATATTTGCGAAAAAAAATCTACACTAGAAAGCATTAAAAAAAGATAGAGACAGAATCTCCCTTGACAGCTGCTTAGGGGATGAGTGGTGCCCGAACGAAGGTGATGCGAAGTTGGAAGGAGGATGAAGCTGGACGAAGAAGATGGGGGTAGGGCAGCGTTGTGGTGATCCACTTCCTCGAATGCTTGTGAGAGGATGGCCGGCGTGAGCTCCATGAAGAGGTTGAGAAGTGGGAAAAATTATTTTTTTAGTGGAGCATCCCAAAGGCTTAGGACACAAGAATAGAGCTTAGAAAGAGTTCTTGAGCTCTAAAGAGGGAGAGGGGAGGCTAAGAAGGGATGAGAGGCAATGGGAGGGGATGTAGGGTATTTATAGGGTTGAAAAGAGGGTGTGCTAAATGATTTGACGCACAAGGGGCTTTAATTCGTGCGCACAACACGCAGCCACACGCAGCACCTGCACGCGTAGCTATGTGCTACGCTAGAGCAACGAAGGCGTGGCGAGGAGGGCTGGTGGCCGTTCAATCTCCAATGTGCAATCCAAATTGCGCTCTTGAGGATGTGAGTAGCGTTCGTGTTCATCCATGGTGACATGTGGCATGATCGCCGCCTCTCATCATGCATCACGCTTCATTCACACGCTGCCTACGCAATCGCCTCCTCTGTTCATCTTACATGGAACGGTCTTGATCGTGCCTCCATTGTGCATCTTTAACTGATGGAGGTGACGCAACCTCATCATGACCGCTCCTGCGTGATCCAACAGCGTAATTTCTCCCCTACCCTTGCTGAAAGGGGGCGTGGATCAGGAGTCGATCCCGCGCCTCCTCTTTAGTAGTGGTGCTTGTGCACCGCTGCACTGTATGGCGAGGAAGAATCTCATCTGTCGAATCAAGATCCAATGGATGAGATATCGCATGCATCAATTGGAGGGTAGCTGCGTGGCGTGTCTTCAACCATTGGATGAAGATCCAACGGTTGTACGCGTACGAGGTCTCACCCTTTGAGAATGTGAAGGCACGATGGAGGAGATGGTGCGAGTTAATCTCAGTCAGATTGGAATCCAATGGCTGAGATCGACGAGGCGTGGCTGAGGGAAGGAGCTACAGGTGGCTTGGAAGGCTGTGATGGCGCCACATGGCACCATCATAGCCGTCCATCTTCTTTTCTTCACAGATAATGCTACGGGTGTTTGATTGAGGCGATTTCGGGGGTGGTAGACTTCGATTGTCACCCTGATCGCATCCATACGATCATATTTTCCATCTGAGGCTCGCTTTTGTGTTGCCTCGTACCCTGGCTATAAAAGGAACATTAATGTACAATTTGCAACATTTGTTGCAAATGCAAGATTGTGACTTTTATGTAATATTCACAATGCTAAGTGCAATTAGCTAGCTTAGGAACCTGCATAATAAGCATTTTGTCATAAAATATTATATACTTATCAATGGTTGTTTCTAGTAAAGAATAAGTCTCAGGTTGGACATATCATTAAGACTCTTTTGTTAGGAATAAAGAATCAGTTTTTGGTTGTGGCAAAGATTGTGCATTCTAATAATGATTTAGAGTTTTGCACTACCAGATTGGCTACCTTTTACAGGTGTCCTAGCATCATACACCAGACATCCTGTCCCCACACCTCTCAGTAGAATAGTGTGGCGAAAAGGAAACACAAGCACATTTTGGATGTAGCATGTACTGTCCTGATTCATTATTGTGCACCTCATTTATATTGGGGTGATGCTGTATTCACTGTCTGTTACCTCATCAATAGAATGCCATCATCCATGTTACATGAGTAGATACCTTAGCATTCTTATATCCTAACAAAGACTTGTTTCAGTTACCACCTTGAATATTTGGATGTGTTGCATTTATGCATTTGTTGGGTCCAAGACGAGACATGATGGCATCCCAAGCAGCCAAGTGTGTCTTGCTTGGCTACTCAAGAACACAGAAGGGCTACAGGTGCTTTGATCCCATTGCAGGGAAACACTATGTAAGTGCAGATGTCATGTTCTATGAATCTATACTCTATGTTTCTCTTGTAGCACGACAGTTAGTCTCTAAAGCTGAGTTTGCCCCTATGCCCATTCCTTCAGTGCCTATGGATCACTTTCCGATTTCTGAGGTTGCTACGTCTGATAGTGGGAGCCAGGCACTAGTGACTGTTTCTCCACCTGATAGCACCACAGATCATACGATAGCACCATAGATCATATGAGGTTCAGAGATCCTCCTATTGTGTTTCAGAAGCCAAATACATACAGGAGACACACCCCCTACTTCAGACCCACCATCCTTCCCACGTCAGGTATGTGTTGAGATATTTGACGATGTTGTTTCTAGTCGTGATTGTGTAGGACCTGTTAAGAGTATTCCAGATGATGACCTTCCTATTGTAGTTAGAAAGGCTCCCCAATCATGTGCCCATTATCATGTTGCTGGTGTAGCCACAATAGCTAATTTGGGGAAGACATCTGGGCTATTCACTACAACCCTTGCTACTACTAAGATGCCCTCTATATATCTTGATCCAAAATGGTGCATAGCCATCGGGGATGAGATGGCCGCACTACGTAGTAGGCATACTTGGGAGCTGACGTCTCTTCCTACCAGTGTATGCATGGTGGGATGTCGTTGGGTCTTTGCCTTGAAATACAATCATGATGGGTTTATTTCATAGTATAAGGCAAGGTTGGTGGCAAAGGGGTTCCCTCAGATGTATGGGATAGACTTCTTCGACACTCTCTCTCCAGTTGTACGATTTTCCACTGTGCGTATATTGGTCTTTATTGTAGCTCATAAGGACTGGATGCTTCACCAGGTGGATGTGAAGAATGCCTTTTTCTATGACGATCTTCAGGAGGAGGTATATATGCAGCAGCCCCCCAGATTCGAGATTCAAGGGAGTGTGTATGCATGTTGAAGAAGGCTATTTATGGCCTCAAGCAAAGTCCGAGAGCTTGATTCCAGAAGCTCTCCGAGGTGTAGAAGATGGGATTGTAGTGGTCTTCTTTAGACCATTCTCTCTTTGTCAGGAACACTGAGCAGGGCATAGTGGCGTTACTTGTCTATGTCGACGACCTCATTATTACTGGTGATGACATAGCTGGGATAGTTGAGATCAAGAGGTCCTTGGCTGATCAGTTTGTTAGGAAGGACTTGGGTCAGCTCCGATACTTTTTGGCATAGAGGTGGCAAGAAGCAAACAGGGCATTATTCTCTCTCAGCACAAATATGCATTAGATGTACTATAGGACGCAGGCACATCCCTATAGACCCCAAGGCGTATCTATATGACAAGTAGGTAGAGTATGTGGACAGTCGCTCCTACAGACAGTTGGTAGGGAAGCTTCTGTACTTGACAATCATCAGGCCAGATATTGCCTTAGCTATGAGGAAGCTTAGTCAGTTCATGGAGAAACTGACTAGGCAACATTGGCAGGCAGCTATGTAGGTGCTTAGGTACTTGAAAAGGGCACCTAGACGTAGGATCCAATTTCAGAAAGGGTCTCCCATGATAGTAGTTGGATATTCCAATACTCACTATGTTAGGTATGTTGCTGATAGGAAATCTACTATTGGTTTTTACACGTTTGTGGTAGGCAATTTGGTTACATGGAGGAACAAGAAACAACTGCTGAGTCAGAGTATAGGGCTATGGCCCAGACAACTGCCTATTACATGATTTACATGTCCAGATAGAAGAACCAATAGAGATAAGATGTGACAAGGAAGCTAGCTACATAGCCAACAATCCCATGTTCCACGAGCGCAAGAAGCACGTCAAGGTAGACTGCTACTACACCAAAGACCTGATTCAGCGTGGATTGTTGCGCACTACCTTTGTCACTTCTGAGGATCAGACAACTGATATCTTCATGAAGCCTCTTCCTCATGCTGCCTTTGCTAATTGTTGTTCCAAGTTGAGCATGATCAACATCTATGCTCTAACTTGAGGGGGAGTGTTGAGATCTCCTATTTATGTTACTTTTTTGTACCTTGTTGACATAGCACTCTAGTTATCCTTTCACTTACTGTTTTAAACTGTTTTATTATTTATCTTGTCCTCCTGGACTTATGTTGCAATCTTCCCTACACCTCTCTATATAAAGAGATGTAGGGTTTCATTTGACAAACATGATTATTCGTTTTCTCCGACTTAATATCAGAGCGGCGATCCTAGATCGACGCTCCAGTATCCTACCTGCACAAGCCTCCGTACCCCTCCACCCAAAACCCTAATCTCTCCCTGTCAGCACTTGCAGGCACCTCTACCAATGCTACACTGGCCACCGTCGGCTCTGGCAAGCCATCGCTTGCTCTCCACAAGGCATCGCTAGGCCTGCAAGCCACTGCCAGCCCGCTACTGTACCCTCCCCTGCAGGTCACTGCCACCTGCAGGGCTGCTTGCTACTCGACTGCGAGTAGTGGTGGTTGGTGGCGGGATGTTCTTGTTGACAAGAGTGAGTAGCACCTCTTAGAAGCGCTGTTAGGGCCTTCCCTGTACCCTAACATGCGCTAAGCCTTGATCTAAGGGATGCTTGGGATGTTATCTAGGATCTCTAGATCTTAGATCTCATCATCAAGAGATCACGTTCTCTCTTATTTCAAGTTCTTCAAATCTGAATATTAATTTCAAATTTTTTTTGCAGCATCTTATGGCACTCCCATGCCATGATGGCCTCTTCAATCTCTTCGGAGGTGTCATTAGTTACTGCCACAGACATCGGGAGTTACAAAATTCCCTTCTTTGTTCCTATCACCAAGTTGAATGAGACCAATTATGTCAGATGATCTCAGACATTCCTCATGACTGTCGAAGGACATGATAAGGAACACATTTTGTTGGAGTTGGAGCCACAAGACAAGACAGGGAAAAATGTCACATGGAAGAAAGATAATGCAATGGTCCATGCTTGGATAATGAATTCTGTAGAGCCTCAGATTGGAGATGGGATCATGTAGTAAAAAATAGCCAAGGAGATGTGGGATTCTCTGCATGACACGTATTCTCACGAGAAGAATTTCGGCAAGGTATTTGAGATTCATCATGTCATTGGTGGTTTGAAGCAAGAGGGTCAGTCACTTTCCCAGTATTTTGCTGCTTTGAAGGGGCTCCTAGAGAAGTACAATGCCTGTCGTCCTGTCTGCACCTGGGCCACTCAGAGGGTGCATAGGAAGGAGTATGTAGTCATGCAGTTCTTAGATAGACTTAAACCAGATTATAAGGCCGCAAGGTTCCAGATCCTGACTCTAGCTGAGCTTCCATCACTTGAGGAAGCATATAGTCGGGTGAGTAAGGTGGTTGTTAAACCACCTTTGTCAGATGTTGGACAGACTCCTGTCTTAGTAGCTGTTGCACGTAGTGGACGTGGTGCACCATCTAGCAGGGAGAGAGGACGTGGTGGTCGGGGCACGACTGGCAGACCCCACACCATTTGCTCGCATTGTGGCAAGGTCGATCATTCAAAGGCCACTTGTTGGACGAAGCAGGGTAAACCTCTTATAGCCATCCAAGCTATTTCTTCTTCTAAGACGAGTGACACGGTGTTACGTGCTGAGTCTACTGACTATAGTGTTGTTGTCCAGCATCTTACCCAGCTGACCCAAGAGACTACTATTACTAATACTGCTGCATTGGCCCCCTCAGGTATAGCTCCTGCTTATAGTTCTGGTAGTGGTATTTCTGACAGTGCCTTGTAGTTAGTAGATTCTGGCACCTCCCAGCATCTCAGTGGTGGTTAGATATGCTTTAGACAGGTTCAGATTGCTTCCTCTGATCTGTTCAGGTGGCAGATGGTAGACAATGCAGAGTACATGGCAGAGGAGATGTGGTAGTAACTCCTTCACTAACTCTACCTAATGTTTTTTTATGTTTCTGAATTTCCAATTAGTATTTGTCTGTTAGCAAAATTACAAAAGACTTGCACTGTCGCACTATTTTTGATGAGTTGGGTTGTATTTTTTAGGACACTCATAGGGAGTACAATTGGTGGCAAACATGAGGAGGTGGTGTGTATTGCCTAATCCAAACTTCATTTGCTGCTATGTGTCAGGGTGAGGTTGCTTTTAGTGTTAGTATAACTCTTCAGTGGCATCGTCGTCTTAGGCATCCATCACTGGATAGGCTACGACATATCATCCCTCATATATCGCCTACCATTGAGATTTTGTGTAATGCATGTCAACTGAGAAAGCATCACAGAGTTAGTTTTCCTTCCAATTCTTCTTAGAATCCTACTGAGATTTTTTATTTATTCCATTTGAATTATAAGGTCCTAGTAGAGTGTCAGATAGACTTGGTCATAGATTTATTTGCTTGTTGTAGATGATTTTTCAAGGATATCGTGGTTATTTCTATTAAAGAATAAATCAAATATTAGGTCTGTGATTGAGACATTTATTTTACAAATAAGGACTTAGTTTTCTTTCATTGTGAAAATTGTACGATCTGATAATGCCTTGAAGTTCTGTACAACTAAGTTAGTATCATTTTACAGCATTGATTTAAATGCCGACGACATGCCATCGGCAAGGCCGGTTTTGAGAAATAATCATGCCGATATGGTTTCAATGTCGAAAGATAGGTGTTTCGGTGGCATGCCGACCATACCGGCGGCATGCCGCCGTGCTGATGCCGATGCTGATGCTGATGTTGTGTGCTTGCTGCAGACTGCCACTGCCATCTCTTCCGTTTCGCTAATGCCACTGTCACTGCCATCTCTACCGCTGCTTCAGGCTGTAGCCTGCATCGTTACTTATGGAACTTCTCACCTTCTTGGTGGTGGACTTGTTGCCTGCTGGGAAGGTGGGGGAGCGTCTCCCTGTAGAGGGTGGTCGCCTCACGTTTAGGATTTCCTCCAATGATGACTCTTTTGGAGGGAAGGGGAAAGGGGACAAAGGTAAGGGGAGGTCGTGCGGTGCCAGTGCCCGCACTGGCTGGTGGCATGATGCAATGGCCAATGTGAATCGGGTAGGGTGGGAATTAAGGTGTGTGCACTGTGTGGTGGATGGTGGTGGATCTGGTGGTGGAGAATGGGTGCTATTAAGTCTCCAACATTGTTATTGGACATGTTTTTATAAACTTAGTGCTATTGAATTGAGTTAATAAGACATATATGCCAATAAAAGATGATCGCCTCAATTCACTCATCCTGTCGCCTTTTTGTCGCCTCTTGCCTCGAGCGATTTTAAGCCTTGTCACCTTGCTATCGCCTTTCGCATTGACAACATTGGAGTGAGGTTTCCACGTAAACCTAGGTGTTCATTCCTTAATTATGCTTTGATATTTTGTTAATACTCTTCTACGTATTTTATATTAGAACATGGTATCAAAGCAAGTCATATCTTAGGAAACAATTTTTTTCTTGCTCCACAGATTATAATATCATTTTTATTTTCTGTTAATGTTCACTATCCATTTTAATGGAGCACAATCAAAGCAACATCTATGGCCATTGGCACGGAGAAGGCGCTGTAAGTGTTGGAGGCGACAATGAAGGAAGGAGGCCGTAAGGTCTGTGTCATCAAGCAGCAGAGCGATCAAGCACCGATGCACCACGCATAGGCGATGGCGACAGCAATGGGCAACGATTAACAACAATTGGCTGGGATTCACAGTGCTTCATAGCGCTGCTACAACATCGTAGGAGCACTGGCTGCACTCGAGAAGTCAAGCGGTGCTGCTGGACTACCGCTGGAGTGAGGACACCAAAGAGGTGTGTCACCAGCTGCTGAAGGTGCGAGATCGAGAAGAAAAGCGCGCAAGATCTCGAGGAAGAAGATTCCTCTTGATTTCTCCTCCAATGAAGATCACAGCAGAGATCTCACTTGAGATTGCTCACGTGTCAGGAAGCGTAAGCAAGGAAGATGTTGGAGATGGTGACACACGATGTCGAGAAAGGGCGGCAAGATCACCACAACATCAATCAAGGTGACAAAGCTTGGACAACAGCCGCAGGAATGAAGGAGAAAAGGTCGAAGGACCACACGAGATCAACAACGAGATTTTCACCACTAATGGTTGCTCTAATAGTGGTAATGCGACGATGCTACTAAAGGAGAAATGATGATGACGATGTAAGATTGACGTAAAGCAACAGCAATGTTTTGGGGTCTTTTGAACCCTTAACAAAAAGGAAAAGAAAAGGCAGGAATGAAAAGAAACAAAAAAGAGGGAAAGGAGAAAAATATTAAAAAAAAAAGGAAAATAGAAGAAAAATAACAAAAAAAAGAAAAAGAGAAGAAAAAAAGAAAAAAAGGAGTAATTATGATGTTGAAGAGAAGAGGGAGAGAAGCTCTTTCTCTATTCTTTTTTTAATTTTCTTCTTTATGTTCTCTCATACTCATATGGGAGAAAGGGGGAGTGTGAGTGAGCCCATTGTGATCCCATATGAGAGACTCATTGTTTGAGATCCTTACATGACAGAAACATTCTATATGATCCCTATATAAGAGGAACACTTTCAAGTCCCTATATGAGAGAAGTCTAGAGAGAGATTTTCGTATAAGAGAGGCTAGTCTTGAGGTCTCCAGAGGAGAGGCCCACGTCAAGTTCCTATATAGGAGAGGCCAGAGTTTCAAGGTCTCCAGAAGAGAGGCCCATGTCAAGTTTCCCTGTGGGAGAGGCCCAATTTTGAGATCTCCAGAGAAGAGGTTCATATCTGAGATCTCCAATGGGAAGGCACTAGCACTTGTCAAGGTCTCTAAATGAAAGGCCCATGTTAAAGCCAGCTACAACAATTCGTCCAGGAAACTCCAACCCTTGTTGATGTGTCATCATCAACATACCTACCTACGAGCAAGAACAAGGATGCAGCTAACATCATTTGCCTACAGTAGAGTTGTGACCCAACACCAGTTGAAAGTGTTATGTTCTGCTGTAGAGTAAGGATTTTGTTGTTTAACAAGTTGAGCATTTCATGCTCTAGCTTGAGGGGAAGTGTTAAGAAAATGTGTAGCTGGGTAATTGGATTGAGAGATCTAATTACGGGAGAATAGTACATCATATAATGCAGAGAGTTAGAAGTAGTGATTTAAATGCCGACAGCATGCCGTCGGCATGCAGTTGGCAAGGGGGTTTTTGGAAAGAGTGTATATCGACACGAATATAGTGTCGGTTTACAGGGAAACCGTTGGTATGCCGGCGAAATCGCCGGCATGCCGCTGACAGGCCGCGCGCTGCACTGGACAGGAAAGAGGGTTGGAGGGAGAGTTTTTTGGTCCTCTCCCGCGCGCCAAGAGAGAAAGAGACCAGCGCTGGAGGGAAAGAGAGTTTTCCCGCACGCCAGGAGGGAAAGAGAGAAGCGCTGGAGGGGAAGTGTTTTCCCGCGCGCCAAAGAGACCAGCGCTAGAGGGAAAGGGAGTTTTCACACACACGTTTTTTGTTCATATAGGCTTACATACAACTGTAAATATATTTCTAACATTATGATTTAGTTGTCTTTCAAATTTTAATCATTTCTATCATTTTTGTCGGCATGCATCGGCATGCCCTCGGCGTGCCTCGAAATGTCATTTTTTTAGGCAGTCGAAATCGTCGAAATCTGCCATCGAAAAACGGGCATTTCCACGGCATGCCCATGAAATGCATACCTACAATTTCATCGGCACGGCGTCGAAATCGGCATTTCTAACCTTGTTTTACAGATATCTTGGGATTGTTTACTAGACATCATGCCCCCATACTTCGCAACAAAATAGCGTAGGAAACATTGTTTTGTGTTGGATGTGGCTAGAATATTATTTATATAGCATAATGTGCCATAGATTTACTGGGGAAATAAGTGTTAACTGCATACTATTTGATTAATAGATTACCCAACTCAGCTATTCAGGAACAGGTTCCATGGCAAGTTCATCCAGAGAAAGAACTATTTACTGTACCACCTCGTGTTTTTGACTGTGTAGCCTTTGTCCATGTTCTAAGATCTGGTAGAGATAAGTTGGCTCCGAAGGCAGTGAAGTGTCTTTTTGGGATACAGAAGTACCCAAAAAGGATACAGATGTTATGAGCCACGAGGCATGAAGCATTATGTGGCTACAGATGTCACTTTCCATGACCCTATTCCCTACTTTACAGATGGTCATCAGGTGATGTTTGAAGGAGGCTCAGTTCCTATGCCTGTTCCATCAGTTCCCTTGGAGCATATTCCTATCACATAGTGAGGATACTATTACCACAGAGACTCTTATGAGGCAGGAGGCAGAGATTACTCATGTATACAAGTTACCTGTTACATACAGATAGCATGCATGCAATAACAACACCCCCCCCCCCCCCCCCCCCCCCCCCACCACTTCAACCACCTGTCTCCTCCCCTGGTCAAGCATGTGTTGATGCTGACGTGAGTTGTCCTAATGGTGATTGTTCACGTTCCTCTGTTGAGTCTACTTCCCTTATTGAGTAGCAAGCTACACCTCCTATTGATACTAAGCCTATAGAGGAGGATCTTGACCTTTTGATTGCTGTCTGGAAGCCCCCCTGCAGTTGTGTCCATTACCATATTGTAGGAGCAGTGTCTACTGCCAACCTTGGGAGATCATTTGCTATGTTCACTGCTGCTCTTTCTGAGACACAGACTTCTACGTCCCATTAGCAAGCCATGCTAGATCCAAAGTAGCATCAGACCATAGAGGATGAGATGGCTGGTCTACGCTTCAGAGGGGCGTGAGAACTAACTACTCTGCCTCCTCATGCCAAGACAGTCGGGTGTCGCTAGGTCTTTGCTCTCAAGTACAACCCAAATGGCACTATCTCTCGCTATAAGACGAGATTGGTAGCAAAGGGATTTACCCAGACATTTAGGGCAGATTTCCTTGATACCTTCTCTCTTGTAGCCTGGCTCCCTACTGTTTACATTCTGCTATCTGTTGTTGCTCACTATGACTAACTTCATCAGTTGGATGTGAAGAACACCTTTTTGAATGGAGATCTTCAGGAGGAGGTTTACATGCAACAGCCTCCTGGGTTTGAGAGTCAAGGGGAGTGTGTATATAGATTGAAGAAGGCCATCTATGGCTTAAAACAGAACCCGAGGGCTTGGTTTCAAATATTATCAAAGGAGGTATAGACCATGGAGCTTGTGAGATCTGCTGATCATTCACTCTTTGTTAAGAAGAACTCAGGAGGAGTTGTGGTACTCCTTGTCTATGTTGATGTTCTTATCCTTGCTGGGAATGACATTGCTGGGATAGCAGAGGTGAAGAAGAATTTGGCTGAAGCCTTTGTGATGAAGGATCTGGATGAATTTAGATATTTTCTTGGCATTGAGGTAGCACGCAGCAAAGAGGGTATTGTCCTTAGTCAGTGTAAGTATGCTCTTGATGTGTTGTAGGAGATAGGGATGATGGGATCTAAACTTACTAATATACCTATGGATCCCAAGGGACACCTCTATGATACAGACTCTTCGCCTATAGATAGCAGATTGTATAGGCAATTGGTTGGTAATTTGTTATATCTTACTATTACACGTCATGATCTTTCTCTTGTAATGGAAAAACTCAATCAGTTCATGGACAAGCCAACCAAGCAGTATTGGGATACTGCTATGCATGTGCTTAGATACGTGAAGAAAACACCTGGAAAAAGTATTTTGTTTCAGAAGGGCACGTCTATGAGTATTGTTGACTATTCTGATGTCGACTATGCAGGTTGCATAGCAAACAGGAAGTCGACAACTGGGTTTGGCACTTATGTAGCAAGTAATCTAGTGACTTGGAAAAGCAAAAAGTAGCAGGTGGTATCCAAGCTAGTGTAGAATCAGAGTACCGTGCTATGGCACAGATAACTACGGAGATGGTCTGGGTTAGATCAGTGTTACAGGATCTTCATGTTCAGGTGGAGGGACCAATGGAGATGCGGTGTGATAATCGCACTACTACTTACATTACAAACAACCCAATGTTCCATGAACATACAAGGCATGTTGAGGTTGATTGCCACTATACCACGTAGGATTATCTACACTACGCCAGTTGCTTCTAAAGATCATATTGCAGATATATTCATTAAGCCTCTTCCTAGATCTACATTTGACAAATGTTGTTCCAAGCTGAGCATCATTTATATATATGCTCCAACTTGAGAAGGAGTGTTAACATAACACTCTGGTTATTCTTTTACTTACTATTTTAGATTATTTTATTATTTATTTTATCCTCCTTGACTTATGTTGCAATCTTCCTAACACCTCTCTCCATATAAAAAGGTGTAGGGTTACATTTGAGAAATGATTATTCGTTTTCTTCGACTTACCTTTTTAGTTATTTCATATTTTGTACTGAACATGCTTCTCTAAATAAAAGAGGTGTTGGGACTCTCAATAATGACTTTTGGCATTTTCTCCCACTAATACGGTGGAGCAGTAATGCTGACAATAGATATGTAAATAAGAACATTACAGAGGTTTCTTTGTGATGTTGAATATTTTCATGGGCATATAACCACCCGAGCCATTTACCTGTTGAATTGCGTGGAAAATGTTATTATCTGATTTGATAGTCTAACTTTAACTTTGCAATTATAAACTGTTGTATGGAATGTCAAGTTTCGATTGGCTATGTGAAAATCTTCTTATTTTGATTATTTGTCACATAATTTTTGCTCTTTCTCCACAGTTGATTTTGGAACTTGATTCCTACATCGAGGAGCTAACGAAGACAAAAGGGTCTATTTCTGAATTTGTGAATCCTAAGTAATACTCCTCTTTTAACTATAGCTCTGCATATAAACTTGTTCTCTGAGTTTTCATTGCACAAGCTAATTTTGTGGGTTTTAAGTTTTAATTCTAATATTCGTATTTGACACTGCATTGTACCAAGTTCCAAAATGTGCTAATTTGATAAATCCATCTGATGTACCTGAAAGGTATGCATTAGAGAGTATATTAGATTAGATATTTTAGGGTCTAATTAGTTAGGTTTGGTTGTCTTACTATTTTAGTTTTTCTTATTTTTGGTAAATATTTTATTATGTGTTATTGGTATTTCCTTTTATACCAAAGCCTTCTATGTAAAGAGGGCCAACGCTTGCTTGATAAAATAACAAAGTTGATCTTTTGAACATGGTATTAGAGTAAGCTTAATCCTGTTTGGAAAAAAAAAAGGGTAGCAACCACTGAAATTCTAAGGCTCACCCTTCGGCGGTACCGTCGGGCCTTGTGGCCATCAGCAAGCCATTGACGACTCCTCCAGGCAACCCCTCTAGGGCCCTTCTCCATCTCTCGCTAAGGGTATCGATTGTGCCCTTTTTCTCATTGTTGCACCTTGGGTGACGGTGAAGGGACTCCACTAGCACCACCACCAGCAAGGTGAACCTGCAGATGGTAGCGAGGTTGCATGCGAAGCCCCTCAACAAGGGATTGTTTGTGCAACTCACAGAGGATCACTTCTACAACTGCTTCCCCTGCATCATCGTCACTGCCAAGGGCCAACCCGACGTCACCACTAAGTTGTTCCTCAGTCCATGCTGTTAAGCCTCTCAGGCAAAGATGTTCCCATGGCCGAAGATATTCAAGGAGTTAGCGAAGCAATTCCTGCGAAGGCAGCAAGAGTTGTAGCCGAAAAGAAGGAAGCAGAATGCTACTAGTTCCACAATGATCCAAGTGAATATCTGGCACATCATCAGTCTCGATGGAGATCTAGCGTGTGATCGCAAGAATGGCCGTGCTTTGCCTCTGTAACTATGTGCTTGTGTTTAGGTTCCTTTAACCTTAAGAGAGGGAGACATTTTGGGCACTTTGCAGCTTTTGCCCTTTGTTTCTTGTTCTTACTTAGACAAAACAAAAGGAAGACAAAAAAGGAAAGAAAAAAAAGAAAGATATGAATGATGAAGACAAAAAGGAGGAAGAAGAAAATGAGGGAGACCTAGGCTTGAGGTCTCTAGGAAAGACGCACACTTTGAGTTTCTGTGTAGGAGAGGCCCACTCTCGAGTTCTGTAAGGGAGAGACCCACTTCTAAGATCTTCTACACCTACTTAGGATCGTCGACCTTGCTTGGGATCATCGACCATTACTTGCCTACTACTACGGTTGCTACTTCTTAGCTGCCATATGCTCCTCCGAACCACTGCCTGCTCCTCTAGATGTTTACATTGGAGGGGAGTTCTTTTTTATTTTTGTAACAAGTTGGCCGTTACACACTCCAACTTGAGGAGAAGTGTTAAAGTATATATTAGATTAGATATTTTAGAGTCTAATTAGTTAGGTTTGATTGTCTTACTATTTATAGCTTTTCTTATTTTTGGTAAGTGTTTTCTTAGGTGTTATTGTATTTCCTTTTATACCTAAGTCCTCTCTCTATAAAAAGAGGGCTAAGGCTTGCTTAATAAAATAACAAAGTTGATCTATCCAACAATATGAATAAAGGCAGTAGACTAGGCTGAAAAAGAGGGTGGATTATTTTGTTTTATGCCTTGTTCTCTCTATAATAATACCTACTACGAGTTTGACAAATTTATCTTGATTCATCAAAATAGCCTTTGCCAAATATTCATCCCAAGCTTATGTTGCATGATTGCCTAAAAGAAGTCAGATTTTCTTTTCTTTTCATTTCCTCTTGAAATTCAATCTTCACCCAAAATATAAAGAATAAGATTAATTTTCCAAATTGGGATATCTGACAATTATTAACTCTGTTATTTATTAGTATCCACTTTGCAGAATTGGTGAACCTGGACAACTCAATTGAACACCTTTGGCAGTAGTTAGAAAGACTTATAAACTCGTAATAGGTATCAGGCTTCTACAATATGTGTAAATGAAGAGAAGTTATCTTAAAGCCAAGAGAACTCCAACCGAAGATAGATAAATTCAGTAGAAGATAGCTTTTTCCAATGCAAAAATAACATCAATAAACAAATGCTGCAAATGTGGTGTATGTTAGAGCAAGTAAGCTCCAATTAATCTTCGTGGAATGTTGAGTTGGTTGGAAATGAATCAGATTACTGGGGTTTATGCGGCCAACACCCCTTAATTAAATGTCATTTTCCTTTCAAAAAAAAAATGCCATTTTTGGCTATTGAGTTGAATTTTCATAAAAGCTAGCACGCAAGATGCTGGCCAAGTATAAATTCAAGATCTCTAGACATTGCCACTAGCAACAGCCATGGGGCACTTGAAGATGGTCAGAACTCAAAAGGCAACATATGACAACTACAACTTCAATACCTGCTACTCTAGAAACACATTGACAGTATACCTGTTCAGCTATTTCTTGGTAAAACCTCTGCCTGCAATGTTGTGAGAAGATCCTAGCTGCAATATTTGTCCCAAGGCTGTGGAAAAGGATGGGGACATTGGAGAACCAGAAGGATTTAAGTTTTGACAATATGATAATCATTCTAATTTCTGACTGAAAAGATTGTTAAAGGATTTAACTCTAGGTTTTCTTGAAGATTCTCAAACTTACAAAAAAAGAAAACAATGAATTAAATAGAAACCAGGAAAGCTCCATAAAAAGAAAAAAAGGCTCCAAATAGTGTCTGCCAACACTCATCTTGGCATATGCTCTCACTAAAATACTTGTAAGATTTTGATGGATTGTCAATTTATTTGGTCTGGTGGATGTCATTCTAATTGTAATTTCTCAAATTTCTTTTTCAGGTACAAAGATTCAAGCAAAACATCATTCAAATCCTCAACCAGGTTGGAGTGTATGATGCAAGATTATCCAAAAACACTGCCTCCAACTGCAAGGGTTGGATTCACTGTAAGTTATTTCTATTTAAAAGAAGTTATGGTGTGATGTGAACAAGTGTGAGAAATCTGAGAATCAATATTAAAATGGGATAACTTGAGGAAAGTTGGCCTCACTGGTCAATGTTCCAAGTGGAAGGATCGTTACTCGATGGACAAAAGTTACCCAAGAGATTGGTTGATCTTCCCTGGGGTTTCATATCAACATTTAGGTTCGGTACCTAGATGTCAACTCTTTGACACCTAGAGCCATAGTATGTTAGTTCTACTCTTGGTCCCTATCAAAGGGAGAAGAATTTTGCCTCCTTTTGGGAAGGGGGGATTAAGAGATCCTAATGATTGCCATTTCTGAGTCCTTTAGGAAAACTGTGAAAAAAGGCCTGCATGGTTTGATCCCTCTATCACCCTATCACGGAGGGGATGATCTTATAGCTATTTGGTCTCAACTCAATTTGAAGTTGAGCAACCCGACTGTTGAGAAGATGCAGCACCTTTATCCTGCACATTCTTATTGCAATGCTCATCAAAGTGACTGGATACTTAGCAATGAAGGCACCCTGGGGAATCCAGTAATAGACCAGATAACCTCCTCATTGATCCTTCCGTCCATGTCAAAACGACCTTATAAGGAAAATCATGATTTGCCACCACCTGGAAGGAGAACATAACTTTCTAATTATACAATGTTAGAGTAGCTGCAAACCCAATCGGGAAAGCACTGCATTTGAAGACCGTCAAACTCCTACTTTGACAACTTATGTCTAGTAACCATAATCGAGTGACCAGACATGTGCCACTTGGAAACCTTGCCGACCTCTTTAGAATTACCAGGCATCAGTCTGTCATGGAGAATTTCATGAGGAAAATCCCACTAACAAGTTTATCATGAAGTTGAATTGTTGGGCTTCCAAATATTCTGAGCAAATCTCTGCAAATGACCAAAGTAAGATTGCTTTATTGTTGCATCCCTACTTATCATCTACCTTGAATGCTCTCCCATCAACCATGCTATAAGGCAAAAACTCCAATTGCATGTTATTTTCTGCTTTGAATCTCTTCTCAAATGCAATGATCATGCCAAAATGCAGTGCTCAATGCCCTTCTTTGCAAAGTTGATTAGGATTAACAAGCTAAAACACTCCTACTGGCATGGTTAATCTCTATAATTTTTTTGATGCCTACTCTTCTGCAGTAGATATGCCTTCTTCTCTAAATAAAAGAAAATAAAATAAAACCTTAGTATTTTGATTTAAGTGATGGCTTCTATGCAATGCGCTTTTACTTCTTATAGATCTTTGTTACTTACATTTTTTTGTGGTATACACCATTCATTTCATTTGCTTTTTATATGACCTGAGGCTGATTATTGTTGACAAGGTAATCGATACTTGGCTTGCCTATGCTCCAGTTAAGAACAATCCAGAAGATGCTGCTAAGGTACACTAGAAGTATGAAGGATGAGGTTTATACGATTTAAATCACCCATCACCTCTTGCTTTGTTGCATTTTTCATAATCTCTTTTATGTTTCCTTTTCCTTGTTCATAGTTAATACTGGACATTCTCTGTATAATAATTTCACTTTCATATTGAATTCAAATTCAAATATACAATGTGCTTATATTGTGTTATTATCTTCTCTTGCCATTTGAGAGTTCAGTTATGTCTAATTTCATAGCAGTAATTGGGCCCTGTCTTTAATTCTTTGTGGGCATTAATCTATTTTCTTCATTAGTTTGCTGGCCTTTTATACAAATAACGAAGCTTGCAGTTTATGTGATCTAAACATAAACTTTAACCAAGCTGTTATCCACATTCAGCGGATCCTCCCATGTGGAATCTTTGCACTTGTTTCCTTCCTAGGATAGTTGGACTTCAAACAAGCAAGATATATGTCATGGCTTCCTATCAGGTTCTTTCTTTTCTCCTACCTGTATTGCAAGTTCAAACAAGAGCATCAATCGGTCTTCTCTTCATGTGGTTAACCCATATCAAATATTTTTCCTATTTTATATTGTGTTGGTGATCCACAAAATCTCATTGTGGATTCAATCACTTTCTTATGTGGCCACTAGAGGTGCAAACACATCATACTAGATCAGATTTTGGTTAAATCTACAATCCTATTTGGCCTTATTGGTTTGGGATTTTCTAATCTAGTCCAATCCAACTCAAGGAATAACACAGTCCAATCTGACCCACAAAGTAATTCTCATTTGATCATATCTTTTTTCTATATATTCAAAATAGTAAATGTGATACAATAGAGAACTTGAGAAAAAGGGGGAAAGGAGCACACTGGAGAACTCCTTTTTATTATTATGGAGAACTCAAATAAACATGGTAGGTATTGGTCTCTATATATAGAGATCCATCCCATAACAAATGGGTAAGAGTAATCCTAACAACTCAATAACAAAACTTGGCTAACAAAATCTTTCCTCACAGATCATAACTTGACTCTTAAGTAAACTAACTACTTAGCTAACAAGGCAAACTAATTACTTAACTAACAAGTCAACTTAATAGTCGGAGAAAATAACTTGTGTTATTCTTAAATGAAACCCTACACCTCTTTATATAGAGGTGTTAGGAAAATTACATCATAAGTCCAATAGGACAAGAAACAAGACAAACAACTCCAAACAAAATTAATACGTGCTCTACCAACACTCCTCAAGTTGGAGCATATATATCAATGATGCTCAACTTGGAACAACACTTATCAAAAGCAGATCTGGCAAGGGGCTCTATGAATATAAAGTGTAAATAATTTCACATATCAAGTCTCTAGTGTAGTGGCAATCAACCTCAACATGCTTTGTCTGCTCATGAAACATTGGATTGTTTGAAATATAAGTAGCAGTACGATTATCACATCTCATCTCCGTTCGTCCCTCTTCTTGAATATGGAGATCATGTAGAACAAATCTGACCCAAACCATCTCTGCAATTGTCTGAGCCATAGCCCAGTATTCTGATTCTGCGCTGGACCTACATACCACCTGCTGCTTCTTGCTTCTCCATGTCACTAAGTTGCCTGCCACATAAGTACAGAATCTAGTTGTTGACTTCCTGTCTGTCATGCACCTTGCTTAGTCGGTATCAGAGTAGCTAACAATACTCATAAATGTGCTCCTCTGAAATAAAACACCTCTACCAGGTGCTTTTTTTACATACTTAAGCACCTATATAGTAGCATCCCAATGCTACCTGGTCGGTTTGTCCATGAACTGGCTGAGCTTTCCTACTGCAAGGGAAAGATCCGGACGTGTAATAGTAAGATACAGTAATTTACCGACCAACTACTTATATGATCTGCTACATATAAGCGGAGACTCAGTATCATAGAGGTGTCCTTTGGGATCCATAGGTATATTAGCAGGTTTGGACCCCATCATTTCCTGTTTCCTGTAAGATATCAAGGGCATACTTCTGCTGACTAAGAATGATGTCCTTTCTGCTATATGCCACTTCAATCCCAAGAAAGTATCTGAGCTCACCTAGATCTTTTATCACAAAGGCATCAGCCAACTTCCTTTTTACCTCAGCTATCCCAGCAAAATCATCTCCAATGAGGATCAGGTCATTCACATAGACAAGGAGTACAACCAGTCCCCTTTTACTCTTCCTGACAAACAAAGAGTGATCAACAAATAACCTTATAAGTCCCATTACATGTGCCTACTCCAAGAGTCTTTGGAACTATGCTCTTAGGCTCTGCTTCAAGCCATAAATGGATTTCTTCAATCTGCATACACACTCCCCCTACGCCTCAAACCCAAGGGGTTGTTGCATATAGACCTCCTCCTTAAGATCTCCATACAAGAATGCGTTCTTGACGTCCAACTGATGAAGAGGCCAGTCACAGTGAGCTGCTATAGACATCAAAATCATTACAATAGACAGTCGAGCAATCGAAGAGAAGGTATCAAAGAAATTTACCCCGTACTTTTGGGTAAATCCCTTTACCACTAATCTCGCCTTGTAGCGAGATATCATGCCATCTGGGTTGTATTTAATAGCAAAGACCCAACGGCACCCAACTGTTCTAGCATGAGGAGGTAAGGCAGTCAAATCCCACGCCCTCTAAACTATAGAGCAGCCATCTCATCTTCCATGACCTGACGCCAGTTTGGATCCAGCATGGCCTGCTGATGGGAGGTAAGAACATGCGTTGCAGATAGAGCCGCTGTGAAAGTAGCAAAGGAACTACCAAGGTTGGCAGTGGAGACTGTCTATACATTATGATACTGGGCACAGCTACGTAGAGCCTTTCGAATAGCAATTGAAAGATCAAGATCCTCCTCACTATGCTCAGTAGCAACCGAAGTATGAGACTCATCAGAGGAACCTGCATAAATACCACTAGGAAAACTCATGTCAATATCAACGCATACCTGACTAGAAGAGGAGACAAGTGGCTGAGGTGTAGTGGGGGTGTGTTTTTGTCGCCATGCATGCTGTCTATATGTCACAGGTAGCCTATACACCTGAGTAGTCTCTGCTTTCTGCCTCATAGAAGTCTCTGTGGTAGGTATATCCTCATGATGTGTAATAAGGATTTGTTCCAAGGGAACTGGTGGAATAGGCATAGGATCCAAATCTCTCTCAAATGTCACTCAATGACCATATGTAGAGAAATAAGGAATGGGCTCATGAAATGTGATATCTGCAGTCACATAATGTTTCTTACCACGGGGGTCATACCATCTGTATCCTTTCTGGGTGCTACTATATCCCATAAATGCACACTTCACTACTCTTGGAGCCAACTTGTCTCTGTCAGGTCTAAGAATGTGAACAAAGGCAACACAGCCAAACACCCGAGGTGGAACAGTGAATAGATCCTTCTCAGGATAGAGAACCAGTCACAGAACTTGTTCTTATATGGCTAAGTTCGGCAATCTATTGATCAAATAACACGCAGTCAACACTGCATCTCCCCAATACACCTATGGCACATTGTGTTAGATCAATAATGTTTTAGCCACATTAAGTACGTAATGGTGCTTTCTTTCCACTACACCATTTTGTTGCGACGTATGTGGACAGGATGTCTGATGAACAATTCCAAGAGATCTGTAAAAGGCTACCAACTTAGATGTACAGAACTCTAAAGCATTATCAGACCGCACAATCTTCACAATAGTAGAAAACTGAGTCTTTATTTGTAAGATAAATGTTTCAATTACTAAGCCAACTTCAGATTTATTTTTCAAAAGGAATAACCATGACATCTTGGAAAAATCATCCACAACAAGTAGATAAAATCTATGACCGAGTCTGTCAGGGATACGACTCGATCCCCATACATCCCTATGCAGTAAATCAAAGATAGCATTAGAATTGTGAGATAAACTAGGAGGAAAAGTGGTCCTGTGATGCTTTCCCAGCTGGCATACATCATACAAAATCTCCATAGCCGGTGAAATATGAGGAATGACACATCGAAGCCTGTCTAGTGATGGGTGCCCAAGCCAACGATGCCACTGAAGAGTTGTACCAGCACTAAATGTAACTTCTCCCTGACATAGCAGCAACTGGATTCTGGACTAGGCGATACACACCCCCTTCCTCATGTCTGCCATCAATCGTCCACCTCGTGAGTTTGTCCTGTAAATTACAGCCTAGTTCATCAAATATTGCACGACAATGCAAGTCTTTTGTAATTCTACTAACAGACAAAAGACTAATAGGAAATTCTAGAACATAAAGAACGTTAGGCAACGTTAGAGTAGGAGTCACTGCTACATCTCCTCTACCATGAATCCTACACTGCCTGCCATCTACTACCTGCACAGATCTCCCTAAGGGAATATTATGAACCTGCCCAAAACATGACTCATCCCCACTAAGATGTTGAGATGCGCTAGAATCCACCAACCACAAGGTACTGTCAACGTTACCAGACCTGTAAGCGAAAGTCATACCTGAAATAGCCAAAGCAATAGTATCTGTAGTGGTAGTAGTAGTCTCCTGGGTCAGCTGAGAGAGATGCTGGATCACAGCATCATAATCTACATGAGACACCATGTCGCTCCCCTCCTCTAGAGAGAGCCTGGTTGGCCATGAGAGGTCGACCATGCTTCATCCAGCAAGAAGCCTCTGTATAGCCAACCTTTCCACAATGCGAGCAAATGGTGCGAAGTCTACCACTCGTACCCCGACCACCACGCCCTCTACCCCTGATGGATGGAGCACCACGTCCTCCACATGCGGCAGCAACAAACACAGGGGTCTGTCCACTCTCTAACACGGGTGGCTTAATAATCACTCTGCTCATGCCACTATAAGCCTCCTCCAGAGATGGAAGCTCAGCCAAAGCAAGGATCTAGGACTTAGCAGCCTCATAGTTTGGTCGAAGTCCATCAAGAAACTGAATGACAACATTCTCCTTCCTATGTGTGCTCTGAGTGGCACAAGTGCAGATAGGTTGGCAGGCATTATATTTCCCAAGGAGCCCCTTTAAGGTGGCATAGTATTGCGATAGTAACTGACCCTCTTGTTTGAGACTATCAAGATCATGGTGAATCTCAAACACTTTGCTGGAATTCTTTTCATGAAAATATGTATCATGTAGAGAATCTCACATCTCCTTGGCGGTCTTGTAGTACATGATCCCATCACCGATCTGAGGCTCAATAGAATTCATGATCCATGCACGAACCATGGAATTATCCTTCTTCCACGTGACATTCTTTCCTGTTTTATCTTGTGACTCCATCTCCAACATAGGTGTTCCTTATCATGCCCCTCAACGGTCATGAGGAACATCTAAGACCATCTATCATAATTGGCCTCGTTCAACTTGGCTGTAGGAACAAAGGAGATTTATAACCTCTATTGTCCATAGCGGTAACCGACGACACTTCCAAAGAATCTGAGGAGGCCATCATGCCTTAGGATTACCACAAGATGCCACAGATGCGATATGAAATCAATATTCAAATCTGAAAACTTTACAATCAGAGAAAAGTGATCTCTTGAACATGAGATCTAAGGTAAAGAAATCCTAGATAACATCTCAAGAATCATAGAGACCCTATAGATCAGGTTTTAGCGCATGTTAGGATGTTAGGAAGGATCCTAACAGCACTTGGGCAGGCACAATCGACCTCAAGAACCACCACCGCGACCTGCAGGTGATGGACGGCGGCAGTGGTGGTGCCTCAACGGTCAAAGACAGTGCTCCGACGACGGGCGGCGCTGTCCCAAGGTCAGGGGTGGTGCAGGGGCGATGCTCCGAGGTGTTGGGTTGATCTCTGGGCGGCACAGCGACCATTGGGTGGCGCTGCAACCTCTAGTTGATGAAAGCAGCGTGAAAGGTGGCGCTGCAAGGCCTCTCGGAGCAAGAACCACCGCCTACAAAGGGGCCACGACGCCCTGTGGTGCTTGGAGGGGGCCCGCTAGGACCAGCAGTAGTTGGCAATGAGCACCGACAGCCGCTGCGGCCGCGACAGCAACCTCCTAAGGCCGGTGGTGGCTGGTGGCTTGCTAGCAGAGACTTCCGCTGGTGTGAAATAGGAGATTAGGGTTTTAGTGGAGGGATACAGAGGCTCGTGAGAGGTGGGATACCAGACCACCGATCTAGGATCGTCGCTTTGATATCAAGTTAGAGAAAATAACTTGTCTTATTCTCAGATAAAACCCTACACCTCTTTATATAGAGAAAGGTGTTGGAAAAATTACATCATAAGTCCAATAGGACAAGAAACAAGACAAACAACTCCAAACAAAAGTAATACATACTCTACCAACATTAACAAAATTGGCAAGAGGACTTCTTGCCACTAGATGTTGACGAGATCTCATGATCTCTTGGTAGAGATCATGAGATCTCCATGATCGCTACCAAAACATATTTTTGCATGTTTTATGCTAATAACTATGACAAATCTTAAAAGATCAATATATATTAAAATTGAAATCGAGATCCCTCAAAATTTTGAAAAAGATGTGCTATAAGATATAGCAAACACCCTTTTAGAAAAAATTATAATCGTTAGAAAATAGAAGAGAGGTTTCATTATTTTATTAAGCAAGCCTTAACCCTCTTTATATAAAGAGAGGGTCAAGGTATAAGAGGAAACAACAATAAATACATACCAAAAATAAGAAAGGCTAAACATGGTAGGTCAACTAATCCTAACGAATTTGACCCTAAATTACTTAATCTAATTTATTTTGTAACACTCCCTCTTAAGTAAGGCATAGATGTCTATAGGCCCCAACTTGCTACATAAAAACTCATGTCGCTTCCTCTTGAGTGCCTTGGCGAAGATATCAACTAACTGTAATTCTGAAGAGACATAAGGAGTGTTAATCCTACTCTCCATAACTTTGTTTCGGATGAAATGGCAATCCACTTCAATCTGCTTTGTCCGTTCGTGAAAGATCGAATTTGACACAATATATGTTGTTGACTTATTGTCACAATAAAGCAGAATAGGTGCCTTAATCTGCATAACTAGGTACTGCAAAAAACCCACAACTCACATGATCTTACACATAGCATGGGTCATGGCACGATACTCCGCCTCACCACTAGAGTAGGCAACCACACTTTGTTTCTTGCTTTGCCAGGAAACAAGATTCCCACCAAGGAACATAGCATACCCCGAAGTGGAATAGTGATTCTCTATGGATCCTACGTAGTCTACATCTGAATAAGCCTAGACATTCATAAACCTATTATTTCTGTAGTAAAGCCCCTGACTAAGCCTGCCCCTGAGATATCACAAAATGAGGCATACCTTATGCCAGTGCCTATAGCGAGGTATCTGCATATGCTGACTAGCTCTACTTACTGCAAAGCTAAATATCAAGTTAAGTGATAGTCAGAGACAATAGTCATCCCACTATACTTCGTTATCTGGTCATGTCTTCATATAGAGGATCATCCTTTTCCAGGCTAAGAGCTTGTTATGCCTCAATAGGGATACCAGACGGCTTGGCCCCAAATAGACCAACCTCCTCAAGTATCTGTAAGGTGTATTGCCTCTGTGACAATGACAAGTGTGGTCTTACTTGACAACCTCAATCCCAAGGAAGTATCATAAATCTCAGAGGTCCTTGATCACAAAGGTGGACTTCAAGAATACCTTGACCTGATGAATGCCATCCTCGTCATCTCCTATCAAGACCATGTCATCTACATAGATTGCTAGGATAACAACTGTGATAGTAGAACTATCACCTATCATATGGATAAAAATAGAGTCATTTGAAGATGATCACATGAATCTAATCTTTTGAATCTCAGAGATCGAGACTTTGTTTCAGGCCATAAACGGCCTTCCTCAAATAGCGAACTTGCTCCCCCTAAATGTTGTACCCTGATGGTTGTCTCATATAGACCTCTACTAGATCACCATACCAGAAGACATTCTTAATATCTAATTGGTGCAACGACTACTCTCGGTTAACTGTAATAGAGATGATGATTTGGATGGATGAAATGCATGTTACTGGAGAGAGTCTCCATGTAGTCAACATCATGTGTCTGTGTAAAATCTTTTGCAACTAACTGGGCCTTGTACCTATGAATAGTACCGTCTGCCTTATACTTGATGGTGTACACCCAACGACAATCCACAACGGTAGCACCCGGAGGACAAGGCACCAGGTCCCACGTGCCTTTAGACTGAAGCGCCTGCATCTCCTCATTCATGGTTGCATGCCACCGAGGATCCTAGGAGGCCTGACTATAATCCCTAGGAACAATTGTAGTAGTAATGGCAAATGTAAACTAGTTAATCTCCCCTTCTAGGTGAGAAGTCCTATTGTAGTGTGATATCGAATACAATGTTCTTGAGCGATTAGACTTTCTCAATGCAATGGGCATCTCATCATCAAGAACTGACTCAGCAGGAACCACAGGAGTAGAAGCAGGAGGGATCTTGAGGAACTGCAGAAGAGGTAACCAGGCGCCACTGATAAACTTGAGTCTCCCTGGTGGCCAACTCTATGCTAGCACTCTCCTTGATGTAGTAAGGTACCTTCCTAAGAAGGTTACATCTGCAATCACTATATAGCATCTATGAATCAGATCATAACATCAGTATCCCTTTTGAGTTCATGAGTAGCCCAGAAAAATGCACTTTACTACTTTAGGAGAAAACTTGTCTTAATTCCCATGCACTTGGACGAAACATGTGCTCCCAAATAACCATAGGGGCAAAGCAAAGGTTTGTCACAATCTAGATGCAGTACCTGAAAAGGCACACGTCCCTGGAGTACAGAGGAGGGTACCCTGTTGATCAAGTATGCAGCGGTAAGTACAGCATCCCCCCAAAATTGATTAGCCACCTTCATACGAATCATCAGTGTCCAGGCAATGTCTAGAAAATACCTCAACTTACGCTCTGCTATGCTATTTTGCTGACACATGTAAGTGCAAGAGGTCTAATGAATGATCCCATGAGCACTAAAGAACTCCTACATCTCCCTCTAAACAAACTCCAAGGCATTGTCACTTCGAAAGACTCTAACAGTAAAGGAATACTACGTCCTGACCTTTGCAAAGAACCTTTAAACCACTTGCAATATTTCCGATCTAGCCTTCATCAAGAAGACCTAGGTGGTGTGGCTATTATCATCAAGTACTACGTAGTACCTATGTCCTCCTGTGCTCAGTACCCTCGCCGGCCCCCACACGTCACAATGAACCAAGTTGAGCAGTGTAGCTTTGACCCCATCATGTCACTGAGCAAAAGTGTTCCTGTGGTGCTTTCCCAACTGGTAATCCTCACAGTCCAGTGTCAGTGAATTGGTAGCCTAGGGTACATCTGACGCATCTTTCCAACATAAGGGTGTCTTAAGTCTGGTGTTAGAGCCAAGGTTCACTGGCAATGGACATTGCCCCAACGAAAGATGTCGATGTATCCATATAATAGAGGCCATCTCTCTCTATCCCACCACCAATAATCTCATTGGTGCGTTTGTCTTAGAAGTAACAATACCTGTCGTCAAACACAACTCGGCACTGGAAATCCTTGCATATTTTATTGACCGGTAGTAAGCTCATGGGAAACTCAAGAGTAGAGTGAACGTATCCTATTCTCAAAATTGGAGATACCTGGAAGTCTCCGACTGTAGTAACCGAAGAAGTTGCACCGTTAGTAACTTGAACCTCTCAGATTCCACATAGCCTGGAAGGATTCTTCAACTTCTCTACTCTCCCAATGAGATGGATTGAAGCACCAGAATCAATGATCCAAAGTTCGGGCCTCTTATCACTCAACCCCTTATGAGTCGAACAAGCAACCCCATGTTGATCTGATTTTTGCCATATTCTTAGGCAAAAGATGCTCAATTTACATGAGGGAAGACTCATCATGCTAATCAAGGACTTCATCATAAGTGGTGAGAGAAGGCTCATTACCATCCCAAATGAAGAACAAGCATCGACTTCGAACTTCCTACGGACACACGGTGCTGCATTAACCATTGCAGCAAGGTCGCCAATGTCGCAGGAGACCATCCGACCCCTGGTAGCATTGTCGGCGACATTATAGGCCACACGATCGAAATTTTGAATGGCGGCGGCAACACTACAGCTCACGTGACAGGAAGCAAGGGCAGTGGTGTCACCATTGGGACTCTCCATGGTGTCGCTACTGCCAATGACCCCCTCCCTTTGCTTATCATCTTCCTAGATCACCAAGTCATTGGTGATCAAATCATCGTATTTGGTGGGACACCAAATCTAGGATCATTACTCTAATATCATGTTAGAAAATAAAAGAAAGGTTTCATTATTTTATTAAGTAAGCCTTAACTCTCTTTTTACAGAGAGAGGGTCAAGGTATAAGAGGAAACAACAATAAACACATACCAAAAATAAGAAAGGCTAAACATGATAGGGCAACCAATCCTAACTAATTTAACCCTAAATTATTTAATCTATGTTATTCTGTAACGATGACATACAAAGGATTTAACTCTAAAGTTTATAAGCACTAATTAGGAACAACACTTGAGTCTTAACTTTGCAAAAGATTTGATTGGAGTCACTATCCTGTCAGATTCATATTTTATTGGATTGGAAATTTTTTAATTCACTCCAACCTGTTAGAGATGAAAATTTTAACCCAATCCAATCTGATGGGATCCAATCAGATTGAATTGTGGAAACCTAACCCATGTGCACCTTTTGTGGCCATAGATCCACTTGATCATCTTCACAGTTGTACACTTGCTCTCACATTACCAGTGCTTTGTAATATATGCGAACACCAGGCCCCATAAACTGACCTCAGGTAATCTTTTTTTGAAATGCCATGTGCTTCTATTTTCGTTTCTTCTCATCTGTCATTTCTCCCATAGCAAGCTTGCTTTCCAAAGATTGAGTCCTTATCCTATCACATCGTGGATTGACAGAAAGAAGTGCTCCTTGTACCAATGTGAGTTGCTATGGTTTTTATATAGATATCCTTTGCAAGATCCACACCAAATTGCCATCCCACTCTTCTCCATGATTCCTTGGAACAACTCATAAGCCTTCTCCAATTAAGAAACCACAAACTCTCCTAGATGCATCTTCATGGAATGTCCGGACATATCTCTTAACTGGGTTCCTGATTTACTTTTATTTGGTTATAGGTGCCAAAAGGGAATCCCTATCACAGTGCAACTTCAGGAGAAATGGCCATCTACAGGGCTAATTGTCATATACTCAAGAAGGTAATTTCTTTTCTAGGAGCCTCTCAGGCCACTTATAGTAAGTTTGCTTCGAAAGTTTTCTTGTGATCATGTGTCTACAGGTTACCAATAAATGCTATTGTTTCTATTGTTGTTGAACAACAAAAATGAATGAGGCCTGGTTTAGGAAAGGGGCTAAATTTTTGTGGATTAACTTTTTGTTAGGGGGTTAACTTACATTTTTCTTTGGTAAGCAAACGGGTTATCCTGCAAGGTTGACCTGTGATTATCCTGTGATATTTGGAGTGTAGAGAGGTTAACCTTTGATGTGAAATGCTATTCTTTAATTGGAATTAGGCTAAATAGTGGGAGAAGAATGCAAAAGGTCAGTTGGGGTAACCTATTGAGAAAACAAAGACTTAATGCAGCCTCTCTCCCCTATAGGACAAGAAAACCCAAATGAACCCTCATTTTCATGAGTCAAGATAACCTGCTTAAGAGGCCAGGTTAAACCACATTTTTGCAGGATAACTTAGTTCCCAAAGTAGCCCTGGGTCTCTTTTTTTTTTCTGAAAGGAAAATGGACGACCACATGAGATTAGTGATCATCTGTATTCATTAAAAGAAAATGGGGTATAGAGTTAGAGATGCATTACAGTGCACTCTAGAGCGTTAAAAGCCTGGACACGTTAAAGTAGCCCTGGGTGTTTGACTGATATCTTCTAGAATATATTCACTTTCATAGTTGTAGAGAGGTCGAAAGGAAAAAAGAAAAATTAAAATAATAAAATGTTTTTCTTATAGTTTGATATGTCTATTAACTCATTCTTCTTTGAGGATTCTTAACAGTGATTTTTTCCCCTAATTATCTCCCTATACACTAAGTTGAGGGTATTGGAGAGACATGAATATGTAGTAGCAATCTGTTCAGGTGTCTTTGATTGTTTGAGTTAGTTGGAAAAGGAAACATGATCATTCTTAAAAATTGAGTTGATAAAGCCCCATAGCCACTGGTTGTCGTTGTCAAGGTTACCATGACTGATTGTGGCTTCCAACAATAACAACAATCAAGTCTTTTCTCACATTAAGTGGGGTCGGTTATATGGATTCTTTGCCTCTACATAGATCGATTTTCAGCCATTTCAGAATTTAAATTAAAGTAATTGAGATCATACTTAATAGTTTCCTTCCAACACTTGTTTGGTCTTCCTCGCCTCCTCTTAGCGGGTTCAGCCTCCAACTTCTCGCATCTCCTAACTGGAGCATCTAGTGGCCTTCTTTGTAAATGTCCAAACCATCTTAGACGTGTCTCTCATTTTATCCTCTATCAATGCCACCCTAACCCTTTTTCTAATAAACTCATTTGAAATACGGTCATTTCTTGTATGACCACACATCCTTCTTAACATCTTCATTTCTGCCAAAGATATCTTATGTACATGCCTATAGTTTATAGCCCAGCATTCAGAACCGTACATGGCTGGTCTTACCACAGCTCAATAGTATTTTTCCTTAACTTTTAAAGGAACCCTCTTATCACAGATAACACCAGAAATACCCTTCCATTTCAACTACTCTGCATTAATTCTATGTGTAACATCTCCATTAATTCCACCATCATGTTGGAAAATGAATCCCAAGTACTTAAAAATATCTTTCATTGGAATGCACTCTTCTCCAATTTTTACATCAATCCCTTCATTGTTCCTTTTACTACTAAATTTACATTCCATATACTCAGTCTTCGTCCTACTTATGCGTAATCCTTTATCTTCCAGGGCTTCTCTTCAAAGCTCAAGTTTTCTATTCACTCCATCTCTTGTCTCATCAACCAACACAATGTCATCAGCAAAAAGCATACACCAAGGCACCTCAACTTGGATAGGCTTCGTCAACTCATCCATGACCAAGGCAAAAAGATAAGGGCTTAAAGTCGAACCTTGATGCAAACCAATGGTGACATCAAAGTAGTCCGTCAAATCATCCTTAGTCTTTACACAAGCTGTTGCTCCATAGTATATATCCTTTATGAGGTTGATATATATAACTGGTACTTGTCTCTTCTTCAAAATTCTCCACAAGATATCTCTTGGGACAGAATCATAGGCCTTCTCCAAATCAATAAAAATCATATGTAAATCCTTTTTCTTCACTTTGTATGTCTCCATCATACGTTTCAAAAGATGTATTGCCTCAATAGGAGACCTGCCTGGCATAAAGCCAAACTGATTTTCAGTTACCATAGAAACTTGTCCCACCCTTCTTTCAATTATTCTTTCCCAAAGTTTCATCGTATGACTCATCAACTTAATACCTCTATAGTTGAAACAATCTTATATGTCACCCTTGTTCTTGTATAAAGGTACCACAAAACTATGTAATCACTTTTTATGTATACAGATTCTGGGGAACACAATCAGTTATTTTATTTGTTCTGTTTCTATCTGATGGTAGATAGAAAAAGAAAAAGGTTTGATGACTAGCTTTCATGCTCTGGTTGATGGAAGATATCACAGGTATTGCCACCTGTCTTTTTATGCTACATTTGTTTCCCCACCACTTCTCTACGGCCAAAGCTTATGTATGTTTCTCCTAGTTGAAGTTTCTGTGTTGAAATTGCTTGCTAAAGATAAGGGTTTAACCTGTATGTTACATCTTTCTTTGTATCCGATAGGCTGGAGTTCGGATAGCTGATCCAATTGTTGAAGTTTTCAATGGACAAGAGGTTGAAATCTGGCCACGAATAACATGGCACCCCAAATGGGGATTAACTTTTTCAAATGTCAAAAAGAAAGTGGCTGGTTGCTGCTCCATCTCTCAAAATTCCACCTTGGCAATCAGAGGGAAAAATGTGTTTCTTGAGGACCTTTTGATAGATGGAGCACTTCTAATAAGATCTGTAGATGATGCAGAGGTACTTCTCTTCCTTCTCAATTTTCTATTGTATTCTTGGGTAATCTTTTTGTCCTTCTAGAAGGTGCAAATAATTACATTTGTTTTTTTTCAAACATTGGCAAAACTGATGCGAGGCTTTATAACTAACAATGTATTCTGATTTCCCACTATTTTGACTGAACACTTGTTAATCAATGTTTGGGCTGGGTATTTTTCCATGTTTGACATCAAAAGGAAAGCTTGACTTTACAATTAATCATTATTAGTGCTGAAAGATTCACATGAAATTCTACTAATAGTCAATGAGGATATATCATGAGTAGTTTGTTAAAGAAGGATCTTTATCACCCAACATTGTGCTCAAGGGAATGGGCTTCTGCATTGTTTTAAAGTTGGACTCTCTTTCATCCTTCATATTGTCCAGGTGATGTGTGGACATGGGAAGAGGATATCTTATTCAGGTTGAGCTTATGGCAACAGTTGAAAGAAACCAGTCTAGAGGATGGTGGAGGTGGATTTCCCCACCAATGGAACCAATAAAAGCTACCTACCTGAAAGTTTGCTCAGTTTGGACAACGCAATTGTGTTACAATTATGACATTTGTATGGTTCTGCAGATCCAATGACTAATATGGCACAATAATGGCATGATTTGTTACATTTATCAGAAATGAACATATATTTGGGGTGATATGAAATATACTAGTAGTCAGATATGACTTGCTTATTTTAGAAACATGTTTAATTGTAAAATGACCTCATAAATAGTAAGGTGTGGTTATGGACTTTAAAGGCCTTTGACACGAAAGACACGATAAGTCACACAACCCTAGGCTCCTTATTCAAATTGCTAAAAAAATATATAGTAACTGATTTACATAATATGTGGGGATTGACTTGAGAAGCACCTAGGCGTACCATAACAAGGCAGCTTCTGATTTCTTTTACGGTCCATGTGTATCTCAATGAATCTTCGAGTAGGTGACAAACTGTCGGACTATCTCACATTGGTGCAGGTAAAACTTAGTGGCAACATCAGGAACAAGGGATGGGCTATTAAACCTGTGGACTACAAAGATCCAAGTGAAACCGAGGAGATACGGATAAGGGGCTTCAAGATGGAAAAAATAGATCAGTTGGAATTGAGCTACTCAGAGCGAGGGAACTTCAGTTTCAGGCCATGAGGGATAACCATATGTCTGGTGTCAATTGCAGGGGAATAATCTTGCCCATCACCGGCTTCTCTACAAACTCAGAGGTTACAGTTATCATCATATTTGTTTATTTTTATTCTTCTACATATAAAACAGTATTTTTTCCCCTTTTTGTCAGGGGAGGGGGGTGGGTATTGTGTTTCTGTAAGTGACAATTCATGAGTTAACCTTGTTCAGGTTAACCTTTTTAGTTTATTCCAATAAAGGTGATGCTTCATTGTGTCTTGAGATGATAGCTGCTCAAGTCTTGAGCATGGAAGGATATAAATTTGGTTTACCAGTGGTGTGACCTATCAAAATGATGACCACCAATTTGGTGTAGACCTGTTAGCTCACTGTAATTCAATTTGATTTCTTTTTTATGCCATGTACTCATACGGATGTTTTTCATTTGAAGCAATTGCAAAAGTGAACACAATTAATGGACGGCCAATTTGTCGACACTAGTAATCCTCGAGATGTTGGCCACCTTTTAACGGTTGACTTCTGTTATTTTCAATATAGGAAAACTCATCCTAAACTCTTCTTTTGGATATATCTTCATTGGAAAGTCTAAGATATCACGAAATCCTTTTCTTCCCTCCTGTTAAAAAAAAAAAGAGGAAATTAACCGAATTTCTGCTCTTCGATCACTTTTGTTTCTGCTCTCTGCCGCTTTATGATCTGATTTCTGGTTCTCTCTCTCTCTCTCTCTCTCTCTCCAGCTTCATTTTACTCTACCACGACTCCCACAATCGATTGATGATGAAATCAGTACAGAAAACGCCAATGAATCTGATATCTTCCTAACTTATATATGGTTGCTTTTGTACGCATAGCATCAACAAGAACGACATGACTAGACATGCAGTTTGCAATCATTGAGTTGGTTCTAAACGTGGAAATTTGCTTCGTTATGTGTGCATGGTTGTTTTTTTGTTCAAAATCATGCCTAAGCACAATTATAATCTATTAATGAATTCAAATTTGGCATTTGAAATCCTAATGAAGTATATCCCCAACTTAGAAATGGTTATGTTCATAAACACAATATTGACATTATTGTTGTGGTCAAAGACATATTTGTCATTATGAATATCTGGTTGTTTATTTTTTTGGGTGGGTTGTTACGATGTGACCAATATATATGCAATGTGCTCTTTACGCGAATCTATGTCTGATAACATTTTATATCCCATCAAGGAAACAACCATAGCCCCGACTTAACGCTGCTTTTGCATTCAGAATATTTGTTTGCGGTTAGCAACAAGATTATCAAAGTCACTGAGATGCAATTGCAATTTGAAGACTACACGGACACCATATTTGGTCATTGTTCGTTTAATCACTTTGAATGCAGGTGATGGAACTTAAAAAAGAAATGCAATAGCAAAAAGTAGTGAGAGCCTCTGGTCACCTAAATAAGTCATTTTCTTCCACCTATAAACAATACCAAATGATTCTCTCTTGAATTCAAGTTGAAATCGAATGGTTTTTAGATGGACGGAGTGAGTTGACTGAAAGAGATCCTATCAAAGAATCGCTTCTGTCTTCAAAATCTAGCAATGGAATTGCAAGAACTTGGGAGTTGTTGGAAAGCTCTTAAGATGCTCAACACCTTTGTGCTCTCCATTAATGGGTGGTTTGGCAAGGTAAAGAGAGATTCATCTATTTTCAATTCATTAGAAAATTTGAACGAGTTTTACAATAACAAATCCATTTTGATTTCTATCTATATATGATTTTGTGTGCTTGGTTCTTTCGTCCACCTTTTGCTGGATGACAATGAATTTTGATGAAAATCATTGAATTCCATGAACTTTGTATAAGTTGAGTTTGGGGTAAATAATTCCATCTATTTTAGAGATCTCGATAGAATCTAAACCCTAACCTAAGTGTTTGGAAAAATTAGGAACCAACCCATACAAAGATCAATTTGAATTGAGCACTAAATTGAATTGGACAAAATCTATCCATGATAGTCTACCAAATTTTGGTGCTTGAACTTGTACTCTGGTCACCCAAATCTAAGCTGGGTATGATATGAGCCTAGTCTTAATATGGGCGTACCTAAGTTTGCTTGCCCAAGACAAGGAAAATGTTTATTTTTCCAAGCCTATATCTTTGGTATTGTTAGCATAATTACGGTGGATTACCTTGTAATAGTTGCAGCTCCTGAGGGGTACCTCTGAAATAAGTCAGGTGTTATAAAACAACCTGAGCGGCCACAGTGATGAGCAACTCAGAAAATATCTTTTCATTTTACATCATGTAGAGCTGGAGTGCTATGCATTCTCATGGAGGCGTGTGTTGATTCGATCCCTTACAACATGATATCAAAGACATGATTAATCATTTATCGTTGGATTAGTCATACCACCGCTTTCCTTATTTTTTGCAGCAGCTCGTTTTTTGTTTCTCGGTTTGGTTTGGTTATTTTCTCTCGCCCACATGAGCAATGGTTTCGCTGCTTGATTGTGAATAATGGCTACCTCTTCAACTACAAACGACTCGAGTGCTTCAAGTTTTTCTAGTGGAGGTTCAACTCCTCCATCCCACATCCATCACAATGTTCCATTTAAGCTAACAACCACTATTTTCAATGTATGGCATGCTCAGTTTCTCCCATTGCTGCAAGCATATGACCTTGTTGGCTGTGTTGACAGCTTTATTCCTCCTCCACCAACCACGAGAGGTTCTAATGGCCTTGAAACCCTTAACGATGAATACTTAGCCTGATATCGTAAAGACCAGCTCATTGTAAGCTGAATAATATCCTCCGTTACCGAAGCAATTGGTGAACGAATAACCAATCTAGGCTTCACTCACAAGATTTGGGCATTTCTTGGAAATTATTTTGCAGCGCAGACTCGGTCTCGCATTCTTCAATATAAATCAAAACTTCATGCTTTAAAGAAAGAGGACTTATCTATCACTAATTATGTCAAGAAAGCAAAAGTTATTTCTCTTCATCTAACCTCATCTGGGAAACCACTTGATGACGAAGACCTCATCCTTGCTCTACTAAATGGCTGAAGCCATTAGTGTGAATCTCTTGTTTCATCCTTGACTAACCGTCCGACCCCTGTCTCATACGACGAGCTTGTTCGCCACCTGTTAACACACGAACAGCGAATTCAGTGAACTCAACTATCTCTAGACATTCAAATTAATCAAGCTATGTGGGGAGCACAAAACTTTTATCGTGCACGAGGTGGACGCACTCATCATGGTGGTCATTTTTATGGCTGCTCCAACCAATATGTGCATGGTGGATTCAATGGACGTACTAATTTCAAAAGGTCACGAAGGTCAGACTGCTCGAGTACGTTTAGTTCAGAATACTCCTTGCTAGATTTGTGGCAGGACAAATCATGGGGCACGCACATGTTTTTATCGTTACAAACCTGTTGAGAAGCACTAATTCATTACTTTTTGGACTTCCCATCTTACTTTTTGGGTATAGAACTAATTCACTCTCACGCTTGCCTGCGTCTCTCCTAGCGGCATTACTTGGTTGAATTATTGGTCAAATCAAATATGCATAATGCAAAGCCTGTTATCACCCCCATTGGCATCAAGCTCCTATTCCTATTTCACTTGAAATAGTGGTGCTACTCTTATCGGATCCTTTCATCTACAGACAAATGGTCGGCTCCTTACAAATATATGTTATTTACGAAGCCGAACATAAATTTTGTGGTCAATAAACTATCTCAGTTCATGCACACACACCCACAACTGTGCATTATGAAGCTCCAAAAAGGCTCTTTCACCACTTGAAAGGCACTCTAGAATTTGATCTACACAAAAATCAACGCAACTCATTGCAAATTAATGCATATGCTGATGCAGATTGGGCTAATTGTTTAGATAATAGACGATCAACAACTGACTTTGTTGTGTTTCTTGGGACAACACCTATCAGCTCGCTATCTAAAAGCAACCTACTATGGCTCAATCAAGCACCAAGGCAGAATATCGAGCACTTGCAGCATGCACCACTGAACTTGTGTGGCTGGAATCACTACTTCAAGTTCTCAACATATCCTTATCCTCACCACCTTTGCTTTTATGTGACAATGTGGGCGCTACTAACTCGAATGCAAACCCCATCTCTCACTCTTGCACAAAGCACATCGAAATAGACTTTCATTTCGTGCGTGATAAAGTAGCTAAAAAGCAACTACGTGTTCAGTTTATCTCAAGCAGAGAATAATTAGCTGATGGATTAACAAAGGTTCTACCATCAATGTCGTTCCAACACTTCTGTGACAAATTGAAGCTTGCTCCACGCCCTTCAATTTGAGGGAGGGTGTTAGCATAATTACGATGGATTACTTTGTAATAGCTATAGCTCCTTAGGGGTACCTCTAAAATATGTCAGGTGTTATAAAACAACTTGAGCAGCCACAATGATAAGCAGCTCAGAAAATATCTTTCCATTTCACATCATGTAAAGCTGGAGTGTTGTATGTTCTCATGGAGGCGTGTGTTGATTCGATCCATTACAATAGATATCACCCTATGAGCCTCTACACAAATGTGTAACCTTATCACTTGACCTTAAGCATCAATCTGGGACTTCTTAGAAATATCAAGTGGTCATTATTGAGTATGGAATTTAAGTGTTGCAATACACAGTCGAGATCCTTGGATTATGATATAATCTAAGTTGAAGCTATGATACGAGGTGGTATGAAATCTATGAGATGAACCATAAATATCAAGAGTGGGCATGCATATTCTCTTCTTGGCCATGCACAAACTGTAAACCTAACACCTTATATGGAAGGTCTATATCTAGCCATACCACTAGCATCGTGTAGGGCATGCCATTGAGGGTGATGATGCTCTCCCTACACCTACTAGCTTCCAAGTAGGGTGATAAAGTAAACGAGTGTAGTACTATAGGTTTGTTAATGTGTTGGTGCCTAAATTAATCATCTAGGGTTTCTGCTAACTGTAGTCCACTATAAATCTCCTAGTAAGATTGCAATTAAGGAAGGAGATTATGAGTTATGAGATAGATTGTGGACCATGAACGCTGTGAATAATGTCCTAAGTGTGTAAGGTGGATGTCTAAAATAGGTAGACCTGGGTCTAATTGGAGAGCTAGAGGATGCTATGTGAGGAACTAATAAGGTGCATTAAAGACACATGAATGTAATTGTGTATGTAACCCCAAGGGAGCATATCCTACATCAGTTTACCTATTAACCCTAAGATAGAGGGTGGGGTTGTGAAATATTGCTTCTAAGATGTATGATATGTAAAGGAAATCAAAGGAAGAGGCAATACAAATTGTATAGAGGATACATATGTAATTGACCAAAGTAACAAGGAGAGAACCTGATCAATGTTCCTAGTAGAGTAATTAACCAGGGATAAGAACATGAGTAAGTCTATGGGGGTATTTGGTTGGCAGATTAAGTAGGTTTACGTCAGGTTAAATATTTAACCCGCAACTTAACTCATCCCCTATTTGTGTCGAGTTAAGTGGGCTCAATCCGAGGTAAAGTCATTCCGATGTCTCTGTGGAATAACTTTAACCTACAAAAACATCCAAACAGATTAACTTAATTATTCTACTATTTTTATTCTTTCCCTATTCCTCTACTTATTCCACATACTTATTCCTTTTATCAAATGAGACCATAGTAAGCAATCACTTGAACAAATTAGTAGTGTTGAATATAATATTTAAAATAGTAAATATTAGAACTCATGTGAGCTTATGTTTACGATAATTTTATTTACTTAGTTTACCCAGTTTCTTCCTTTTCCTTGGACTTTTAGCTCACTCCTTGATTTTTTATGTGAGGGTTTCTTCAATCATCTAGGTGTCGATGGATGAATAACATACATGCTAATAGTGAAGTACACGCATAGAGAGTCATGTTGGTTGCTTTTTCACTTTTAGTATTTTGTTCCCCATCTTTAATTGTAGTTTCTGTAAGTTTGGTGCATGCATTAGTTTTGTTAATGTTTATGGTAATTTTATATTTAATAAAAACAATTGAGAGAAAGATTTTGGAATGTTTTCCCAAACAGCACACGATCTCCTAATATATGATTATTAAGGGGTTGGAGCATGACATTTTTATTTCATTTGTTTTGTTTTTCCTTGTCTTAATGCTTTTGTTTCATGCTTGTCCCCCTTGTAGGATGTCATGTTCCCCCTTTGGGGGCATTTGTGTTCCCTTGAGGGATTAAAGTGTTTCTTCTCTCCATTGCCCTTATAGGCAGTGTCCCAATGTAATTGACGCTCTTCCTTGTTCAATGGATGTCTATCTTAAGAAAAAGGAAATGCAAGTATTTTGAACAAAAAAGTATTTCATTTAAATCTTTCATCAACATTTTATTAACCATCTTATGGGAAATCATGCATTGGCAATATTAGAGTGGAAGAAAAGTTATGGTGGAGTTGTTGGAAAATAGGTGGTGAATTGGTTAGAGAAGAGCCATGATAGAGTAAAGAGTTGCTCACTTGGAGAGGAGTCAAAATGGAGTGGGTAGAGACATGTCATGGAGTTATAGGAGAAGGGTTAAGGCTAAGTCATTGGAAAGATGCCATGAAGGAGTCATGGAAGACAAAGATGAAAAAACCTGGATTTATATGGCATACACATGTTCGAGGGGGGAAATAATATTGGAGATAAACTACTATTCAAATGAGAAACATTAACACAATACACATGACACGAAATTTAGCATGGTTCCCTACAATAGGACGTCCTACTATCCATATTTCTCAACTTGGGATTTTTTAAAAATTGATTCTCTACTAAGAGAACTGAAAATCTACTAATAAAAATCATAAGGTAATTCATGTTACCTCAACCCAAATATAAGATTGTAAAAACAAGAGAAACAAAAGTACAAGGTTCAAGCCATGTGCTTACAACAAGTAGCTTTTCTGTACAAGAATCATAGTCCGCCTTGCAAGAATATGTTGAGATAAATTTAATGAAGGAGTAGGGATCCTAAGGAAAGAATCACGAGGCAAGAAGATTGAGAAGAAGCCATTGGTGGTATTGTTGAGTAGGTTGGTTGAGAGTATGAAAGAGCTTGCTTATGAGCATATTAAATAACACTTGGTTTGTATGCTCCCAAGAGGTGCTATCTTATAAGCTCCAAGGTTCCTTTCATTGAATATTAGCCGTTAGTGCTCAAAAGGTAGAAAATCAAATCAAATTAGAGAGATTTTGGGCCAAATGTTCACTTGTACCAGTAGATATCTATGTACCAATACTATAATAGAGTAGGTGCATGCCCTTGCAAGGATCTTATTTGGCCACATAACTAGATTGAGCCTAAATGATCACATGTGATCGCAAAATAACATAAGGTGGATAACAAGATTTATAGCGGAAATCCTTTAATGGACAAAATCACTATCTAAGCCTCCAAATTTTTGATTTTCTTAATTAATTTTCATTGATCTAATCCATTATAATAAGATAGCCAACAAACTATTTTGACCTTTAAAAAAAGTACTAAATGAAGGTTGATTTATCTTTACCTAAGTACAAAAATAGAGATGGCTCGAGGTGTCACTCCCCAAAATACAAAAAAATAATAAAAGTACAAAAGACAAAATACAATTTAGAACAAAGTAAAAATCTTTTACCATAACCCTACATGATCAATCAATTGTGGCTCGATTTGAAGGTTGGGCAATGATAGGTTCACGTTAGTGAACAATAATTGGACCTAAATGTATTGAATATCGAGTTAAAAAGAGACTTCGAGTCGATATTATAATAAAAAATTATTTAAACTCATACTTTACTTTTCTTGCATTTTTATTCAATTGATGCACTTCATATATATTTTCATTTAATGTGTAATCATATACTAATATATTATTTACAAGTACTTGGTAGGAATTAAAATGTGTGCCAAAATTTGGAAGGTCATTTGGATATTTTAAATTGACATTAGGAAAAGTTGTTGAGAAGATTTTAAAGGAAGGAGACTAATACGGGACCTCTTGAACCTTTGATTGATTTCTTTATGGAAGCCACTCTTTCTCTTTGAAATTTAGGAACAAAATCTCCATTCCCTTCCAAGTTGGGAGACCCACGACAAAAAGAAAAGGGGCTCAATAGCATCCTCAGCCATCATCTTCCTGATAGGGGAAGAGCTCCCTCTCCACATCCCCACTGTGCAATAGACACCACCGCGAGCCTCCACCTCGACATCCGCTACCGCAAGCCACCACCTCACCACACAACCCCGACGTTCCCACCACCTCCGAGCACCCTCTTCCTCGATGCACCAACAACAACCACGTACAGAGGAGAGCATTGCATCCTCGGCCCCCCTTGCACCAACCGCACCCGTCCTCACAACCACCATGCTTCACCTTCTTCGCCTCGGCTCCAGCATCCTCGGCCACGACCTTCCTCCTCGTGATGGCAGGCTAACAATCCACCACTGGCCCTCCTCCCTCTCCACCTTTAGCATTCAGAACCCAACAGAGAGAGCTCTCATCGGCCACCTCCACCTCCCGTGCGCGCCCACAGCCACGGGCGGCCTGCACACCTCTGCCACCTCCGAGCGCCCATCGTCGCGTGCCACCAACAGCACCCCCCCTCCATCATTACACGCACCCTCGCGCCCATGCGCTTCCTGTGCGGCCAACACCACCCACAACAGCAACTGAGCACCCCCACCAGCTACCTCTCCTCACCATCAACAACCCACCAACCCCGACCCCAATAGGCCCACCTCCAGCCACCACCAACACACCCTCGTGCGCCACCAGACCTTCATCGCCTCCTTCTCACAACCTCGAGTGGCTGCAACACCGCCGACAGCCCTATTACCCCCGCCCCTCCTCACCATGCGGCCAACATTGGCTACTTCTCGCTGCCACACCACTGTCATCGTGAAGCCCTCGTCACTAGCGACCTCCACCAAGCGCCAGCCAGTCGCCGATCTCCTCCATGTGCACTGCTAAGGGAAACAACCTCCCTTATTTTTCTACAGTTCTACGCCTATTAGAAATTACACGTTCTGGCATTGCCACATGCACTATTGGAATATTTAGTGATTTAATTTATTACGTCGCATTTGCCTACGTAACCTTAATTTCTCCGTAAATTGTTGGTATTACAATAAGAGCTCCATCTCCATTGTTTGATGCAAAAGATTTGATGAATATATCTGCGCAATAATTTTTCATATCTGCGAACATGAATGTTATGTGTTGATGAGTTTATTGGTATGTTTCTCCTTATGAATACGACATCCTAACTTCATGGTTGGTTTTCACTGATAAATATTTTTAATCTTGGATTTTCCACCGCGCAATTTATACTGCGACAACATATCTTTCTGACATATTTTTTTGACAAGAGAAATTTCTTGATCAAATGCAACAAACGCAATAGATTCACCTGATTTTATTTCTAATTCATTTTGAGGTGCATATTGATCTGACTATTGGCTATTTTTCTGTGCAAGGAATATGATGAGACGATAGGCATAGCTAAGCAACGACATCGACCTTGAGCGATGCCTACACACGCAAAGAGGATGCGAAGAGTAGACCTGAATCTCTCTTTCATAGAGGATTCTCCTTTGTCGCATATTTTCTTTCATTTCAATCTTCTCACCCTTTTAGCATCGGGGCTAATTTTTGGGGATCTGTCCCCACTTTCTTTAGTGATTAGAGCAATTATCTGTGGTTCTCTGCTTGCTTGCTGTAAAATAAAAGAAAGAAAAAAATATCAAGCTACCTTTTTAAGAGTTGTATATCCTTAGGTGCACGCATTTAGGGGTGATTGAGTAGCACGTTAGATCTCATTTTGCATTGCGTCCATTATCTGCACGAAGATTGCTAGAGTCAGGTATACCTTTCTATCTTTAGATCCAACTCCTGTCACGCATTGCATTGGGATTAAATCTCATGACCACCAAACTGATTGAAATTATCTAATTCAGTGGTTGCCTAATTGAAATTAGGACTGCTAGTCAGACTTGTCCTTAAAATCAAAATTACATTTGATATGATCAAAAGGGACTTGTGTGCGATTCTTCTCAAAATCAAATTGATTTGCAATGTGATGCACACTTCTAGCACTGAGCATGCACACTAGGCACCGCACTAGGTCTCGATCCCTTAAGGGTATAGGCACCGATCTCTTTATCGGTGCAGACTCTCCTATTTCACTTTGTGGTGGTGATACTATCTTGTGATCAAGTGTTTTGATGCTTCAAGGAAGGGGACATCCCTTAAAGGAACAAAAGGGTAGTTAAGAGGCACCGCATTCGCATCGCCTCAAAGGAAGGGTTCATCCTACTTGCATCCCTTAGTTCCATCCTTGGAGTAACTTCTCACTAGATCACCTAAGAGTATCATTGAAGCAAGGTATAGGTCTTAGGGCACTCGAAGGTTGGCTTAGGGTGCATAACTGCATTGAGTAACTTGTTTAGCCATTTATATCAACCAATTTAACCTCAGCCCCCTCAAAACAGAGTTGGTCAGGATCTCAAGTAGCCACTTTCCTCTTATACCACTTACGTGGGAATGGAGGGACATCACCTTGACCCTTTTCAACCAATCTGTTGAGTGGAGGTTTCACTTACTCAATTGGCAAGAACTTGAATTGTAATTGGTAGATATTGCATGCTTGGTAGACGCTCTCTTGAGGGTAGTCTAGTGTTTGATCCTGAGTCTGAGAGAATCCTTAGGAGAGCCCACTAGAAAGAAAAGAGATGACTGAGCAAGGACCAAATCAATAAAGGACCCTAAGAGACTACATTTCAACCAACCAACCCACTCAAGCACTGAGATGACCAGCAGGGGATAATCCATATGAGATCAAGAGCAGTACCATATCCTTGTTGCCCCTTTTATGGTACTACTACGGAGGACCCCTACCGGCATTTAGAGGAATTCACCGAGATTTGCTCCACCATGAAACTTTAGAACTTTACTGACGAAGCTCTGATGAGAACCCTCTTTCCCTTTTCCCTTAAGGATAAGGCAAAACACTGGTATCACACCTTGGATGCAAGGGTGAATTATTGGAACGCTCTTAAGGGAGAATTCTTGAAGAAATACTTCCCGATGAGCAAAACCAACCACTTCAGAAGGGAGATCGTGGGTTTTACTCAATTAGATGGGGAATAATTCCATGAGACTTGGGAGCGCTTCAATGATCTAATACGATTATGCCCCCATCGTCAAGTGCCCAAATGGCAATTGGTGGAGAAGTTTTATACTAGACTATCTAATAGGCATAGGGAAACAATGCATGCTACTTGTGCTGGAACCTTTCTCACCAAAATGGAGGATGAGGCCTAGACATTATTTGAGTCATTGAGTGATAATTCTATCCACTGACCTCGATATATCAGGATAGAAAACCTTCTAGCCTCCGAAAAAAAGCTGAAGCTAGTGAAGCCGAGGATACTCAGAATTTAGCCTTCCAAATCCAATTGTTGAACCAAAACTTTGAAAGAATCATGTCAAACCCCAGCACATTCCCGCAATCAGCTTTCCAAGTCCAGACTCTTTCTGAATGCTCCATTTGCTAAAGCACCCTTCACTCCACTGTTGAGTGCCATTTGACTAATCAATTTCCCGAATTCATTCAGGCAGACCTAAATGATACCCAAAGGTTTCATCCACCTCCCAAGAACAACCCTGTTGGCAACACCTACAATCCTAGGTGGAGAAACCATCCCAATTTCTCATGGAAGCAAGGTGATGCTTCCAACTCAGGGAATTCAAGAGCCCAACCCACCTAACCCTTTCAGGCACAACAATTCTAGCCTCCCTCTCAGCCCAACAATTCTGAGATGGATGACCTTAAAGATATGATAAAGGCCATGCAAGAAAGTCATAGTATGATCATTCAATCTCAAAATAAGGCAATCCAAGAAATGTAATCTCAAATTGTCCATCTTGTTAAGGAAGTTAAACGACGTGATCCTGGGAAGTTGCCCAGCTCATCTGAGGAGAATCTTAGGGGTAAAGGGCCCTTCATAAGGGAGCACACTAAGGCTGTGACCGTTCTGAGGAGTGGAAAACAACTCTCCAAACTTGAACTCACTCCTATGGTCACCCCTCCTACCAACCCGATGATCACTTACACATCCACCGAGGAAGAGCCACTCTGCCCCTCCTCACTTGAAATCACCCATCCAGAGGATGTTGTCCCCGTTCCGCCCCTATACCGCCATGACAACCCCTCCACCTAGAGGCCGAGATTGCCTTTCCCTAAGCGCTTATCCACCCTTGAGGCACCTTTTGCTGTCTCATCTGGAGCCAAAGATAGGCTGGAAGAAATAATGGAGACATTCAAGCAAGTTCACATTCACTTACCTCTTTTGGATGCTATCAAGCAAATCCTATCCTATGCTAAATTTCTAAAGGACTTGTGCACGCAGAAGAGAAAATCAAGGAAACAAGTCCAGGCTAAGGTCATCTTGCCCGACTTAGTCAGCTCAGTCCTACAACAAGGTACACCCCCAAAATGAAGGACCCAGGAGCCCCATATATTTCTATTGTCATTGGAGATCAAAGCATCGATGAGCCTCTCCTTAATGTGGGCATAAGGGTTAATATTACCAAGCTTGGTCTATAAGCTATTAGGAGGAGGTGAATTGAAGTCTAGTTCTGTTATCCTTCAAGTAGCTAATAGATCGTTGAAGACACATGCAGGATTTTAGAAGATGTCCTGGTGAGAGTGGAGGACTTCTTCTTTCCCGTCAACTTTTTGATATTGGATACTGACCCATCCAACATGTCCATCAGACCTTTGATTATCTTAGGGCATCCCTTTTTAGCTACGGCCAATGCATCCATCAATTGAAAATTAAGGGTGCTCAAAATGGGCTTCAGGAACCGAAAAATCCAGCTGAATGTGTTTGATGCCTATAAACAACCCAGATTGGAAGATTGTTGCCAAATCGAGGTGATTGATAAAATTGTAGAGGAGACAACACCAGCTCTTTTGTGTTATGATCCCCTTCAAATGGTCATTTCCAAGGACCATACCCCAAATCTTGAAGAAGGAGAGGAAGATATGTCATAATTAAAAGAGTTGTTAGGTGTCAAAGTCGAGCCCCTCTCCCCGCCATGGACAATCAAGGTGGATCCGCTACTGGAGGCGAGGACATTGAACATAATTCCCTCAATTTAGAAAGCTCTCAACTTGGAGCTTAAACCACTTCCAGAGACCCTTAAATATGTTTTCCTTGGGCCTAATGATACACTCCCTGTCATCATCTCGACTGCCCTATCTGAGATGCAAGAGGGAGCATTGATTGAATGCCTAAGACAACACAAGAAAGCCATTTCTTGGACTTAGCAGACATCAAAGGGGTTGACTCAACTCTCTACATGCATCACATTTACACGGATGACTTTATGAAACCCTTTTGAGATGTGTAGAGAAGGTTAAACCCCAACATGCGGGAAGTGGTGAAGAAGGAAATCTTAAAATGGTTGGATGAAGGGATAATCTACCCCATTTCTGATAGTAAATGGGTCAGTCTTATTCACGTGGTGCTCAAAAAGGCGAGATTCGCAGTGGAGACCAATGAAAAAGGAGAGAAAGTCACCACTTGACCCACAACTGGATGGAGGGTATGCATAGACTACCGCTGCCTTAACACCGCTACCTAGAAAGACCACTTCCCTCTGCCATTTATTGATCATATACTAGAGAAATTGACGGGGAATAAATACTTTTGTTTTCTCGATGGATATTCTGGGTACATTCAGATTGTCATCTTTCCAGATGACCTAGAGCGCACTACTTTCACGAGTCTTTATGGCACATTTGCCTTTCATCGAATACCATTTGGACTATGTAATGCTCTGGGAACATTTCAATAGTATATGATGTTCATCTTTTCAGACATGATTGATGAGTTTGTAGAGATTTTCATGGATGACTTTTCCATATACGGCTCGTCATTTGACCACTATCTCTCACATTTAGAAAAAGTTCTCACTCTCTGTGAAGAGACAGGATTGGTGCTCAGCTGGGAGAAAAGTCATTTTATGGTTCAGCAGGGTATTGTTCTTGGACATGTAGTGTTTGAGCAAGGTTTAGAAGTGGATAAGGCCAAGGTTGAGTCCCTTTCAAAGCTTCCACCACCCACCAATGTCAAGCAGCTCTGATCATTCCTGGGCCATGTAACTTTTATAAGTGCTTCATTAAAGACTTTAGCAAGATTTCTAGGCCACTTTCCGACTTACTAGAGAAGGATACTGACTTTGTTTTTGATGCAAAGTGTTCTGAGGCCTTCCAAGTCTTGAAGGAGGCCCTAATCACCACGCCTATCCTACAAGCACCTAATTGGACCCTCCCATTTGAGTTGATGTGCGATGCCTCAGATTTTACCTGTGGGAGAGATCCTTGGTTAGAGGGTTGATAAAAAGCCTCATGTGTTGTACTATGCTAGCAAGACCCTTACTGATCCACAACAAGACTACACTGTGACAGAAAAAGAACTTCTTGCGGTAGTCTTTGCTTTGGAGAAGTTTAGGTCTTATCTTCTGGGATCTAAGGTTGTGGTGTATACTGATCATTCGGCCTTGAAGCATTTGCTCGCTAAGAAGGACACCAAACCTAGGTTGATTAGATGGATTCTGTTACTACAGGAGTTCGACCTTGATATTCGTGACAAGAAAGGGGTCAAAAATGTAGTCGCCGATCATTTATCCAGGATCTCAGTTGAGGCTTCAACCCCATCAGAAGACATTTATGACATCTTTCCTGATGAAACTGTGATAGCCATACAGCCAACGACACCTTGGTATGCTAATGTCGTCAACTACTTGGTCACTGGTGAAACCCCCAGTACGTGGAATAAGCAAAAGTGAGATAGATTTCTCGCTGACACTAAGTATTATCTCTGGGAGGACCCCAAGCTCTTTAGAATAGGCTGTGACCAAGTCTTACGTAGGTGTGTTCCAGAGGAGGAACAACAAAGTGTTTTGAATTTCTGTCACATACTACACTATGGAGGACACATTAGTGTGAAGAAGACTGCTATAAGGTTCTCTAGTTTGGGTTCTGGTGGCCCTCACTTTTCAAAGACACACATACTTATGTAGGGGAATGTTTTCGTTTTCAACAAACTAAATGATCGAGAAGCGAGATGAGATGCCCCAGCAGCTTATTCTTTCGGTAGAGATATTCAATGTCTAGGGCATAGATTTCAAGGGCCCCTTCCCATCGTCTCATGACTATGAATATATCCGTGTGATAGTTGACTATGTGTCAAAGTGGATAGAGGCTATTTCAACTAGGAGCAATGATCACTCCGTGGTCCTGAATTTCGTTAAGGCCAATATCATTTCCCGATTTGGCTACTCGAGGACGATCATTAGTGATGAGGGACCTCATTTCAAGAATGTACACTTTACCTGTCTACTCAAAAGTCTTGATGTCACCCACAAAGTAGCTACCCCATATCACCTGCAGGTGAGTGAACAAGTTGAGGTGTCCAATAGGGAGATCAAATGAATTCTGGAGGAAACTATAAGACCCGACTGGAAAGATTGGTCGATGAAACTAGATGATGCACTTTGGGCTTAAAAAACTTCCTATAAGACCCCTTAGGTATGTCTCCCTTTCATATAGTGTATGGCAAAGCCTGCCATTTTCCTATTGAGATTGAGCATAGGGCTTATTGGGCTATTAAGAATGTCAACGTGGATCTCAAGAACACAGGCAAAGCGCACTTATTATAACTGACTGAGCTTGAAGAATTGAGGAATGAGGCTTATGAAATTGCTCAAGCTTATAAAGAGTGCACTAAGGTCTTTCACGATAAACACATCCTCCACAAAACCTTTGAGCCCAACCAACAGGTTTGGTTGTTCAATTCTAGACTCAAACTATTCCCTGGGAAACGTAAGTCCCATTGGGATGAGCCATACACTGTCATGCAAGTGTTCCTGTACGATGCAGTTGAGATACAAAATCCCTCATATGGTGAGACTTTCAAGGTAAATGGCCAATGTTTAAAACCGTATGTTACTCTTTCTGATGACCAAGTATTGGACACCTATAGGCTGGAGGAGCCTTAGCTCAAAACACTCTCTAACTCAGGTAATATCTTTACATGCTTTTACTTTCCAATGAAGACATTGTCAGATCAAAGCATGGGGGGGTATAATATGAGGTTGTACATAGCATTTATACATATTTTGCATGCATGTAGTTAAGACTTTTATTGCATTAAAAAAAAAGGACAAGAGAAGGAAGGAGATGAAATCTTTGAGAGCTGAAGTGCAAAATTATTGAGGAAGAAAAAAGAGAAGGTAAACACAAAAGGAAAGGAAAAATTATTTTAGTCCTAGCAGTTGAGTGTGGAACAAACCTAAGTTCTAGGCTAGATCGGATGATGAATTAAGTCCTGAAGTGCTAAAGAGAATGAGATATGTGAGGGATACCGACTTTAGGCCTCCTGGGTTTGTTTTAGGGCTTAAACACTCATGTATTTGTTAAGATATGGACTATTCCTCAAGAGGCTGAGGAAGTTGCAAGGCTAATGTATTAAGTCTAAGGCTTAGGGAGTATTCGGCCCCGTTGCCTGCCTGTTGGTTTGCGGGACTTGGTAACCTAGGCACCCAAAAATCACATACTGGTTCGATTCAGTGTGCATAATGAAGAATAATACCAAAAAGTGTTCTATTCTGAAAATATCTTCCCGAAAATTTGACTTAAGAGTGACTTGAAGACACAAGTTGATTAGACAAGTTCTTGGTGCAAAGAGAAGGAATGAAAAATACTCCTCTCAAAGATGTGTTATAACATACTGTCTCCTTGGTGCTTGTTTCCTAGAATATCTAAATATCCTACTGGGGGAATGGAAGCACCTTATACTGGTTCAGATCGTATGGATGGCATTATCTCGAAATGTTGATTACCAGGGTCTGAATTTGGCTACAGAATGCCATGGGCGGCACTATCCCGAAGTGTTGAAAACCAAGGTTCTAAGGGTTTTCATGGGCGGTGTTATCTCGAAGCATCGATTGCTAGGACTCTGCGAGAATTGATGGTGGCGGCAAAGAATCCGATACAATTTATGTTTAAGGCCAATCTGATTTTGGATTTAGGAAAATTTAAAAAGAAAAGAGAGAAAAATCTCAAAATAAATATATATATCTCTCTCTTATAAAAAATGCACTGGCAAAGTAAACCTAGACTCGTTGCACATACGCACGGGTGCTTTAACCACTAGGGTCAACAAACCTCTGAGCAGTTTTTGCGGGCCTTAGAAACCTTCGCGGCGGACCTAAGGCTGAGGTTGGTCAGGTCTGTTTCTTGGCTGGTACTTGAGTACCTTTAGGTCTAGAGTTGGTATTTCAATCTAGTCTCTAGAGGAGCGGCATAATAGGGCATCCTGACGATAATATCTGGCCTAGAGACCTGGTTTTATCTATATGATTTTGCTCAGGACTAGTAAAACTTAGGCATGGGAGTATTTAATAAGTCCATGTTAGTGGACAATAATTAGGCCTAAGTGTATTGAATATTGAGGTTAAAAGAGACTTCGAGCAGATATTACAATGGGAAATTAGTTGAGCTCGTAATTTACTATTCTTGCATTTTTATTCAATTGATGCACTCCATATATATATTCACTTAATGCGTTATCGTAAGCTAATATATTATTTACATGTACTTGGCATTAATTAAAATTCATACCAAAACTTGGAAGGCCATTTGGATATTTTAAATTAGCATTAGGAAAATTTGCTAAGAAGTTTTTAAAGTAAGGAGACTAATGAGGGACCTCTTGAACCTTTGAGTGATTTCTTTATGGAAGCCTCTCTTTCTCTCTGAACGTTAGGAAGAAATCTCCATTCCCTTCTAAGTTGGGATACCCACGACAAAACCAAAAGGGCCTTAACAGCACCCTCAGCCATCATCATCTTCCTGACAGGGGAAGAACTCCCTCTCCACATCATCCCCACCATACAACAGACACCACCGCAAGAACTCCCTCTCCACACCCCTTGCACCAACCACGCCCATCCTCGCAACCACCATGCTCCACCTTCTCTGCCTCGACTCCAGCATCTTCAGCCACGACTTTCCTCCTCGCGACAGCAGGCTAACAGTCCACCATCGACTCTCCTCCCTCTCCACCTTCGGCATTTAGAACCCAACAAAGAGAGCACTCCTCAGCCACCTCTACCTCCCGCATGCACCCACAGCCACACGCGGTCTGCACACCTCTGCCACCTCTGATCACCCGTCATTGCGCACCACCAGCAGCACCCCCTCTCTGTCATCATGCACGCCTTTGCGCCCGTGTGCTTCCAGTGTGGCCAGCCCTACCCGTAGTTACTCCAAGTAGTAGCAACAAAGCACCCCCACTGGCTACCTCTCCTCACCATCGACAACCCACAGGCCCCAACCCTAGTCGGCCCACCTCCAGCCACCTCTGGCGCACCCTTGTGCGCCACCAGACCTTCGCGTGTCTCCTCCTCATGACCGCGCACGATTGCTATACCGCCAACAGCCCTATCGCTTCCTCCCCTCCTCCTTACTATCCAGCCAACATCGGCCACTTCTTGTTACCACACCATCGTCATCATGAAGCCCTTGTCGTTGCTGACCTCTACCAAGCGCCAGTTGATCGCCAGTGTCCTCCGTTCGCACGACTAAGGGAAAACAACTTCCCCTGTTTTGTTACAATTCTACACCTATTAAAAATTACATGTTATGGCATTGCCACATGCACTATTGGAATGTTTAGTGATTTAATTTATTGTGTCACATTTGCATACGTAACCTTAATTTCTGCCTAAATTGTTGGTATTACAATAAGAGCTACATCTCCATTGATTGATGCAAAGGATTTGATGAATATTTCTGTGCAATAATTTTTCATATCTGTAAACATGAATGTTACATGTTGGTGAGTTTATTGGCCTATTCCTCCCTGTGGATATGACATCATAACTTTGTGGCGTTTTCACTGATAAATATTTTTTATTTGGGATTTTCCACCACGCGATTTATAAATCCCTGATTTGCCTCATCTTTATCCTTCAACTTATTAAAAATACCACAAAAATCTAAAAAACCCTAAAAGCCAAATATACAACAACCAGATTCATTTAGGAATCTATTAGACGTTGTGCCTCCCTAAGACGACTCAAACTCCCATTTCTTAATTTAAAATCTTTGGTGAGTTTGGCTTATAAATTAAAGCGATTATGGAATTCACGCTATAATGACACATATTATATATTGTGGATTTCGACGATCAGACACATATCTATCTCAGGTCTAAGAATACGCCTTCTCGATGACGGGATCAGAGAAAGGCTTCCACTATCTCTTGTTTCATTAGGTTAACTCCTTAACCTGACCCACATGACAGTTCTCGAATCTCAATTCAAGAACATCAATCAAATGATAGCCTCTAAAAAAGGTTGTCATCCCAACTCAGATCAGAAACATAAGATCGAATCATATGGTTTCTTGATGTGCTATCAGATCCTCTAAACCATTTAGATCTCTGAATCTGCACACATCGGTTTATTCAATCTAACCAAGTACGTAACCCTAATCGTACTAAGGGACCCAAATCATTCACTCGAAAATACTTAAATTTTTTTATTCAAATAAAATTTAACCATATTACAAAAACCTGGATGGCTCGCTCAAGGCATACAAAAGCCAACAGACTCCCACTTGCCCTCAAAGCCATTCTGGAACCTCTTAAGCCTTATACTGCTAACATGTCGATCAAATGACTCTTTAGTTAAGGCCTTGGCCAACGGATCAACAACCTTATCCATGGAGGCCACCTTCATGATGATCACATCTCCCACGCTTAGCTATCTCCCGGATAATGCAGTACTTCTTCTCAATATTTTTTGATCTTTTGGTGAGAGTGAGTCTCCTTCACCTACGCCATGTCACTCATGTTGTTGCATGATAATGGGATTGGCAACTTGTCAAGGGAACTATGACAAGTTCCTCAACAACTTACGTATCAACACCACCTCCTTTACAACATCTGATACAGAAATGTATTCGGATTCAATTGTTAAATCAGTCATGGTATTCTGCTTCTTTCTTCTACAACTCACAGAACCATGTTTAACAGGAAAGTGAACCCTGACGTAGACTTTTTATCATCAATACCTAACAAGAAATCATAATCGATGTACCCTAACACTCGGAGATTCCCATCTCCAAAGATGCAATAGTCCTTAGTCCTTCTCAGGTACTTGATTATGTTCTTATGTTCTTGATAGCAATCTAGTGTTCGTGTCCTGGGTTGGATTAGTAACAGCTTACCACTCCCATTGCGTGACAAATGTCTACTCATGTAAAGAGCATGACATACATTAGGCTACCCACTACTGAAGTATATGGACATCTATTCATGGCTTTCTTTTCCTCAACTATGTAGGAGACATTCCCTTTGATAGGTGAACACCATGTCTAATAGGAAAAAAGCCTTTCTTGGAGTTATCCATGTAGAATCTTTCCAGGACCTTGGTTATGTATCCTTACTGTGACAATCCCAATATCCTTTTTTATCCTTTTCTAAACATTTTTAGACCCAAGATATACGAGGCTCCCCAAGATCTTTCATCTCGAAGTTTTAGGATAACTAGAGCTTAACAGTGGATAACATTCCTACATCATTGTTAATGAGTAGAATATCGTCCACATGTAGTATTAGAAAGGTGATAGCATTCTCATTGACCTACTTGTAGACATAGGGTTCATCTACATTTTGATGAAATCCATAACTCTTTATGGTTTCATCAAACTGGATGTTCCATCTATGAGAAGCCTGCTTAAGTCCATAGATGTACTTCTACAACTTGTACACCTTTCTTTCACCACCATCTACTCAAAAACCCTCAAGTTGTTCCATATAGATGTCCTCCTCAAGGAAACCATTGAGGAAAGTTGTGTTGACATCCATTTTCCAGATGTCATAGTCATGGTACACAACTATTGCTAGTAATATCCAAATGGATTTAAGCGTGGCAACATGAGAAAAAGGTTTCCTCATAGTCAACCCCTTCCTTCTAAGTGTATCCCTTGGCCAAAAGTTGTGTTTTGAAGGTCTCTACCTTCTCATCTAGGCTTCTCTTTCTCTTGTAGATCCATTTGCTCCTAATGGGTTTTACCTCATCAGGAGGATCCATGAGGGTCCACACATCATTCTTGTGCATGAAGTCTATCTCAGGCTACATTGCTAGCCTCCACCTATCCACATCATGATCCTTCATTGCCTCATCATATGTGGCAAGATCAATCTCTAACTCTTCTGAGACATGGAACCCATATTGTTTAGGTGGGTGCACCACCCTAGAACTCCTTCTAAGTGGAATTGGAGCATCACTCAATTCTAGTTGATCTCTTTCTTCTGGGTTGGGGATTTGATTAGTCTTGTTAAACTCAATAAGTTCCCTCACTTCATTCTTATCTTGACCTTCAAGGAATTCTTCCTCCAGGAATCTTCCATACATGGATATGAATACCTTTCGAGCCTCAGGGTCATCAAAGCAATGGCTTTTGCCATCCTTTGGATACCTAATGAAGTAGCACTTAGTAGTGCATGATTCCAATTTGTTAGGATTCATGTTCTTAACAAGAGCAATACAGCCCCAAATCCTCAAGTTTCCAACACTTGGCTTTTGCCCATACCACATCTCTATGGAGTTTTAGGAGTGGATTTGGTTGGAATCCTATTCAAAATGTATGCCGCTATCTCTAGCGCATACCTTAGAAATAAAGTGGTAGTTTCACATTGCTCATCATGGACTGTATCATGTCCAACAAGGTGTAGTTGTGTCTTTCAAATACACCTTTTAGCTACAAGGTAGTAGGGGGTGTGAGTTCAAAGATGATTCCTTTCTCCTTAAGGTGTTTTTTGAATTTGTTAGAAAGGTATTCACCTCCTCAGTTTGACTGAATTGCCTTGATTCGTTTATCTATTTGGTTCTCAATCAATGCTTGATACTCTGAACTTTTCAAAGGTTTCAAACTTGTGATGCATTATGTAAATGAACCAATATTGCAAATTTGAACAAATGCTCTAGAATCCACAACTCAACTTCCAACTCATCCAATGAGCAAGTTGGTTTATATAATGAGAAGAAATTCCATACCTGCATTCACTTTGCCATTTCTCTTCTTCAAGGACTTCAGGTACTTCAAACAGTTTCGTTTCTAGTGGCCAGGCTTCTTGTAGTAGTGGCACATGTTTGCTACTTTGTCCTTCTTCTTCTTGGAAGAAGTGAGATGTACAAAAGGAACTGAAGACTTGCTCCTCTTTTGAAAACCTTTCCCTTTGCCCTACTTCTTCCACTTAAACCTCCCATTATTTTTTACAACCATTGCCTCGAGTGGGTTCTTCTCAATGATGTCCTTAGTGGATTTAAGCAAGGGGATTGATAAACACCAGTTTGTCATCATTCTTAGGCTAATATTACACTTAGTTCCTAGGGTTTCTGCATTCGCATTGGAGTATTAGGTTGCATTAAGCCATTCATGCATGATTAGGGTTTTGGTATGCATTGTTAGGATTTTTCTTCATTTTATGTATTTATACACTTGTATTGTTTGTCAGGGATGAGGACACAGTAGAAATTAGATAAACCTTGGCAATGTGAAAGGCAAAAGAAGAAGACAAAAGTTCCTAGTAGTTGTAACTAGCTCATCTCAATTGGATCCTAGCTCATCCTCAGCTCTCTCCAGCTCATGCCAGCTCAATTCCATAGAGTTTAGCTACTATCCTTGGACTAGCTAGCTAAGCTAGTTGAAGAGTCATCAATCAACTAAATTCTAGCTCAGGCAGGCTCATCTCCAGCTTAAGAAGCTCAATTCAGCTCAACTCCTTCAAGCTTAGCTATTAGTTGGAACTAGCTAGCTAAGCTAGCTAAGGAATCTTCAGGAAGCTTAGTCCCAGCTCACCTCAGCTCCAGACAAGCTGAAGTCAGCTCTTTTCAGCTGAACCCTACTCAACTTAGCTACTAGCAAAGAACTAGCTAGCTAAGCTAGTTGCTAAGTTCACAGGCAGCTCTTCATCAATCTCTCTTATCTCCATGAAGGCAAAGACCAGCTCAAGTCAACTCCTACCTACTCCTAGCTCCAACTAGTTACCAACTAACCTTAGCTAGCTAAGCTAGCTCCAAAGTCCACCTCCTACTCTCCTCCACCTAGCTCCCTACTCTACTCACCTCCACCATAAAGTGGTGCCACCTTTTCCCTCCAAAAATCACATAACTACCACCCAAAGTCACCTCTTCATTTCCCTCCATTTTTCCTCCAAAAACATCCATGCACCCCTTCATTTCCCTCCAAAAACATCCACACACCCCTTCATTTTCCTCCAAAAATACCATAATCACCACCCCGCCTATTCTATATATATCACCCATAACCACCACATTTTCTTCATCCTTGACTACACAATTTCTTCTACCTAAATCACCATTAAAGGCCAAGGAAGAAGGAGCTTGGATGTGCACATTACAAGGGTGTCCTACCATGCCCTTGTAGTCTCTACACTTTATTCTCTCTTTCCTTGTGTCCAAGTCAAGGAGCATCAACATGGAGGATGGCCAAGCAAGGATTGAGGGTGGACATCTACCGACCTAGGAGTAGCTAGAGAGGAAGCATTCAAGAAGGAAGAAGGAGCTTTCTTCAAGTCTGGGAGCAACCATTCTTGCAGCAAAAGCAACTTCAATTGGGAGACTTTTCTTTCTACTTTTCTTGTCATAATTCTTGTAGTAGAGAAGCTTTGCTCTACTTGGGAATTAATTGTGTGGAATCCCTCCACACAATTGAGCTTCCCAAGTCGATTGTAGGTTTTTATTCTTCTTACTCTAAATTAAAGTGCCTTTCATCATTTCTTTATGTGTTTTCATTATTTTATGCATATCAATTTCAAGCCTTAGTTTAATGGTTTTATGTACCCACTCCACCTTTTTAATTATCCTAGGTGCACTTGCCTAGGGTGAGCTTAGAAGGAGGATTTCATTTATTTTGATCACTTAGGCATAATTCTTATTTCATTGCTCGTGTTTTAAAAACCCTAAAAATTACAAAACCTAACAAGTACAAAAAGAAGATTTGAGAGAGTGAGAGAGAGAATATCATTTTGATAACTACAAATTGGCCTCCTTGTACGACCCTAGATACTTGTCTTATTTAGGTTTATAAATTTAAAAGTAGATCGGATTTGCATGTTACAACAATATCAAAAATCCATTTTAACAAATCACGCATTTTTTGCATCAAAGATGAGCTCAACAGTGGGTATCTTCATCTTTCCCATGTGGAATGAGATGATAAAGTTGGTGAAGTAGCCTGGAAGCAATTGCAAGATCATATCCGTGAGAGTCTCATCATTAATCGTCATCCCCAACCTTTGGAGCTTTGAAATATGTCCATACATTTTCATAACATGGTCCCTCACCAGAGTCCATGCCTTCATCTTACATGAAAGCAACTCCCTGAGCACATTGTAGCATTGAGTTCAGTTTCATCTCTAAGCATTTCCCTTAAGCTGATCAGGATCTAAAGGAAGTTTCTATCTCTTCATGTTGCTTTTAAAGTACATTGGAGAGCAAACCAAGGACATAGCACCAGGAAAGCATGTTGTCCTTGTCCCAGTTGGCATTAAACTCCCTCTATTGAGCATTCCTAGGAGCCTCATGCTTATTTTGCTTGATTATATACTCTATGTGATTAGCAGCAAGAACTAGCTTGAGGTTACAGATATAATACATATAGCTAGGGCTCATTAATTGGTTCTTTTCGAGTAAACAACTAAGTGGATTGAGGTTCGTCATCTACAAAAGAATTTAAACCTTTTGATTAAAATCCAGTTTAGTGACCGAAGACTTTGTTTCAGGATTTTGAAAACAAATGTGGCCACTACATCAAAATTTAAATGTCATTTCCTCCCTAACACTCAAACCAAGATGCATGTTGACCCTAATGCCTCAAGTAGCACTGGACTCTCCTCTCCATTAAGACTATGCAACTGTGTAGGACCTACATACACAATCCCAATGAGAGAAGCAGGAACTCTTTCTGCTTTGCAAGTCCAACTTTCATGTCTGAATGATTTGATCCTCTGGTATACCATACACCATGTCCGTCGACTACCACTAAATGTGCGCACAACTACATATATAGGCCCTTGACTGCACCTAACCGAGGGGTTAGAAACTACACCCAAGAGACACACACATACGACCCATCCCTTTTGGGAAACGAGTGGACCCCTTCCATGTGCACGCTATGCCAATGTTATCTCAAGGGGGATATCACTAGCATAAGCCCGTGGTTATAGTTTCCTCACCTTGGTGAGGACCACAAATCATCATCACCATTACTAATTCGTTAACTCATTTAAAAAATTAGGGAACCAATCCTATTAGGAATTTGACTAGGTCATGTTTTGTAGAAATGTCCAATTTTAATCCTATTAAATTAACTAATTTTGATCTTGTATAAAACTAGAATCATAGTCTAATCTTGTCCTATGACTATGTTTAAGATTGCATCTCATGCATCATAATCACAATCATACAACATTCCACAAAAAATACATCAAATGTAATAGCTCCCAAATTATAGGGACTACAAGAAAATAACGTAACCCACTCACAATCACTCCACAATATATACCTACAAATGATCATAACATTAACAACATTCCACAATCAAATCATAAAAAACACATAATAAAATTAGCATATAGAGAAAACACACCTGTAACATCAGATCCACGGGATGCGATTGTAATTTCTCCTGTTGATTACTAATTAATCAGGTGAATGTGGCTGGTTATCTTACTAATTGTAACCCTAATTTGAGATTTGTGTGGAACATAATAGCATCTTACTGATTTTGAAATCTTTTAAATCCTCAAATTAATCCAATTAATATGAAACTAATAATTTTCAAAGTAGTCCATTAGTTTGTTTAAATTTTGAAATCACTATGCACCTCATTTCTATGCACATCACATCCACAATGAGGGCATCATTCAAGCACAAATTAAATCTCAAAAACCCTAGAAAAACAAATAAATGTTCTCTAACAACGCATCAGGTTTTTCTCACAATGGTCACATTGAATCCAATTTGAAACAGGGCCAAAAACTACACCTAGAAGTAATTCCAGTGCATTGATCAGTTGACTGACCGTCAACTAGCTATAACAGGGGCCACTCAGATCTAATCCTTCAGTAGTTGGTCGACCGGCTAGCGAACCCTAACTGATCAACTTATTTTTGCAATTGATTGACCAGTGTCAAATGCTACTGCCTGTCAGGAACCAATTCCTTTGTAGGCGATCGTTCGGTCTTACGACCGGTCGACTAACTACAATAGTGCCAGTCAGTGGGTTCACCAACCTGTTGACTTGCTTCTTAATATTTATCTTGAACCCCTAACGTCCAATGTTAGGGGTAGGACCCTTAGTAGTCAGTTGGCCAGCCATGTAGTTGATCATCCGACAATGCTATAACCGGTCGATTGGTTGTGCAACCGATTGCTCAATTACAACATATCTGTTAAGGTGCAAACAAAAACCCTAAAATCCTTTTTTTTAATAAAAAATAGATTAACCAAAGCTCTGATACCACTAAAGGGTTCATTTATAACAAGTCTGTTGAAATTACACTAGAAGAAGGGTGGATAGTGAAATTGAAGTATAATATGTAAATAAAAATTCAATCACAAAATGAACACCAATGTTTTTAGGTGGAAATCCAACCTAGGTGAAACCACCACCTATGTCAACCCTGACATAGGATTTATGATCACTAAGTGATCAATCCACTAACCACACCACTTCAAACCGAGGGTGGTGTACCTCAATTACAAAGTTCGCCTCTAATCCCTAAATGAAGGTTTCTCCCTTCACAAGGAAGAGACAGGGATCCAACAAGTCAAACACCCAAATACAATAAACAAGAAAATAAAAGAAAATAAATAACACCCTATAGAGCACCCCAAGTAGATATTAAAGTGATTTGGCTACTAAGGGTGAATTAAAGACTCATGAGAATTAGTGCTAAGGGAGATGGAGTGCTTGCCCAAGGATGAGATTGCACAGTAGTAGGGAAGTGAGTATGGAAGATTATGAGCTATAAAGCTTATAGTCTATCTCCAATGGGTGTATCTTCCTAAGGAGAGTTAAGGGGTATTTATAAGGCTTAATGGAACCTTCAAGAAGGCTTGGGATCCTCCCCGTAGTCGTTGAAGGCAAATTTCCTTAGATTTGGTCGATATGTAAGTCAAATCAAGCAATCAATGCTTCTGACAGTAGAATTAGACATCTAAAAAATAGGTCAAAGGTCTGATATAGAATTTCTAGACGTATAATATAAAGTCTAGAATCTGAAAAAGAGAGTCAGGGTTACTGGACTAGATTGGATCTCAACAGTGAACTTGTCACTGATAAACATTAGTTTATCATCATTCTTATGCCCTAAAACATATATAGCTCTTAGGTTTTGCACATTGCATTAACGTTTTGGGTTGAATTTAGATATTCTCTTAGGTTAGGGATGCATTGCATTTTTTTTGTTATTTTATCTTTACTTTAGTGTCAGGGATGAATAGACAATCAGATCTCACAAACCTTCGTACTTATGTGCACACATCTAATTAGCCTAAAATGTCTATTTATGCATGTTCCTAGTGTCATAGAAGCATCATGCATTATAAATATTGCATAACTTGTACCATCACGCATTTAAATTAATTTGTACAAATTGCATATTAATTTGCCTCTTTCTGTTGCCAAGGGGTAGGATGACATCATTTTGGGGCCTCAGATTGAAGATCCAACTGTATGGATCTGATAGAGTGATGATTGGAGTCCAACACCTCTGAGATCGCCTTGATCGGACTTCCATAGCATCAAATGCAGTTCGAAGAATATTAGAGGCTAAGGGGCAAGGTGGTGAAAATCTAAACTTCAAACGACAAATCCAATCACACCGATGTGTTCGAATCGACGATCGCAACCCAACGGTGTGAGAATCGATCCAATCCGACACCCGTTGCACCATCTACAAGCTTTGGAAGATAGATGGCCAGGATAACGTCACATGGCACCATCCTAGCCATCCAAAGTGCCCCAACATCCTCACTTAACCTCTAAAGGTGCGATCAACGATCAATCTCAGTCGTTGGATGAAGATCCAATGGCTAAGAGGCCGCCTCACCACCACGCCTTGTCATCTAAAGGAGAAGGCTTCATGAAATCTTGGTCGTTGGATGGAAATCCAACGGCCGCGAGCGATGGTGCCTTAATTCAAAAACTCAACAATCCATGGCTATAGTGCATTGGGTGAGAGAGGCATTCGCATCCTGCGGGCATGCATTCGAAACCCAATGCACCTCAAATTCTCCGCTGAAGCGAGGTGCGATGAAATTCAGCCACACGATCAAGATTAAGCGGCTGTGAAGTAGCAACATGGCACTCCGGATGGGCGAGTGCACTAAACACGCGCGATGGCACACCATCAGATGTGCAATTGTACATGGAAACTATGCGTGGTGAAGGTGAAGTGTGCTTGCGATTTTTAAGCCATCCGATCGTGTGATCGGATGATTGGGATTGATTCAAGCCTCAACACTCGAAGGTGAGAAGGCAGGTGACTTGGCCTCTTGTAGGCGCTAAGATCAGCGATGGGTGGCTCACGTTGAGGCGCACCCTCAACAACGTGTGCCTACAGCAACTAATGCATGTGTCACTAAAGGTCGTAGAATTAATTCCAAGGCCTTGAAATGACCTTTTTGCCCCCATATCTTGACCTATAAAAATCCTACCTCTCCTACACATTTCACCATCCATTCTCTTCTCTTCTCACATCCTCCAAAGCTCTACGAGTTGGTCCCATACCCAAGATGCTCTACTAGAGCTAGATTAAAATAATTTTTCGTCTTCTCATCCCCTTCCTAGAGCGCCCGTACTTGTCCTCTCACCACCATTTGGGAATTGAATCCCAATGCAACATCGCCCTATTTCATCCTCCTTCCTCCAGCCCCCTTCTCCCTTGTTTAGCATCTCATCGCCATCTTCCAAGCGCTCCGTCAACGCAGCTCGTCCTCCAAGAGGTCGTCAAGGAGGATTTTTCTCATCCCTATCTTTTACTGCTTTCTACTGTAGATTTCAATTTTGCAATTAGTGTAATGAACATTGCTATATTCTTATGAAATATTTGTTCTCTCTCTCTCTCCCTCTTTCTTTGTATTATTATCTCTATCTTTTCTATTATTTATTCTTTAATTAGACTAGCTAGTATAGATTAATTTCAACTAGCTACTTTACTTTATAAAAATAAACATAGATTTTAAATCAAGTGTTCGCCTCCCCATGTTTGACCCGAGACTCATTAGAGTTTTGGTTAAATTTATCTGATAGCCTATTTTTGTTAGTTCAACTCCTAATATATAATATTTTGATGATTTTAAAAAATGAAGAAAAAGAAATAAAATATAAGCGTAGCATATTTTTCTCTCTGTAATAACACAATTGCAGGTTTCATAGAGTTTTCCAAGACGGGAGATCAAAAGTGTGAAGACTAAGTAGCATAAGTATTGTCATAGGTCATAGGCTTTTCATGTAAACTTTCAAATATTGTAATTTTCATTTTATTTAAGTCTAGAGATATTATAAAGAGCCCCTAAACATAACATATAAATAACTAACTTAGGCTCTCTACACTTAGGATAAATTAGAAACAAAAACCTAACACTAAGACTCAAATCAAACGTCCATAACAACTACCAGACATCTGATTTTCAACTTTAAGACGTCTAACAAGTGTTTCAGACGTCTAATTACCTATAGCTCTGCCTTCAGTTTCTGTCTTCATAAATATCAGTCGAAGCATTCTTCTATCAGACGTCCATAGCCTCATCCAGACGTCGGATACTTTACCTGGATGTCCTCAAAATAACCGTTAGACTAAGCACCTATCTTCATTCTATATATAACGGGCAAATTGCATTTTCAGATGTCTGGACATGCTTCCAGACGTCTACTTTTGGACCGTTGCCCATGTGTTTCTGTGCGTATCTCATTACAAATCAAAGATCTTTTGTCAGATATCGCAGCCAAGTCTTTTTAGGTTTCCAGACGTCTAGAGAATCCCTCAGACGTCCATACAGACGTCTGATTCTTCAAATCTAGAATCCTATTTGAATCTGGTCAAAACAGGAATGAATCCACACATAATTAGACATTTAATAACTTTATCAGACGTCTTATGTGAAAATATCAAACGTCCTTGTTTCGATCCAATGAAGTCAGTACAGGCTGGTTAATAGTATTAGATGACCAAAATTATAATCAGACATCCTATAAGATGTCTGATCCTAAAATTAGACGTCTGATATTGCTGTCAGACTCATCATTACCTTGATTTGTGGTGGATTTCATCCCAATCTCTTAGGATTTGTCTCCAACGGCTAAGAGATCTCTCCCAAGTGTTCTTGATGGTTCCAAACTTACCTATAAATAGACTACAATCTCTCTTAGGCAAGACACACCTCTTGAGATTTAATTCCCTTAGAAAAATCAGTTGCTCACTACTCTAAGCTTCATCTTGCCCTTGTGTTGTGCCAACACTTTGATCAAAGGGCAAATCTACACTCTCCGCTCACTCCGTTCTGCAAATTCTCAAGGAGTTTTCTTTATGCTTAATAGATAAAAAAGTAATCAAAGTATTGTGGTACTCTATAGGTGTTGTTTTAATTCTTACTTTTGTACTTTGGGTATCCGACCTGTCGGGTCGTCGTCTCTTCATTATGAAGGGAGAAATCTCCGTTTAGGGATCGAAGGTGAGATTTGTAATTGAGGTACACTACCTTCTTTTAGGTAGTGTGGTTAGTAGATTGATCACCTTGTGATCAAAAATCCTAAGTCAAGGGATTGGCTTAGATGGTGGTTTTCACCCATCTTAGGTTTCCACCTAAAAATCTGGTGCCACTTTTTGTGATTGAATTTTTTTGTATTACAATATTAAATAAATTCACTATTCACCCTCCCTCTAGTGCAATTTCATTTGGTATTAGAGTAGGTTTTCCACCTTCAGGAGTAACATCCACAGAAAGATCACATGGAGGGAAAAGTCACTTCCACGGGCAGATTGGAGGGGCAATCCACCACTCGACCACCACTCTTCGAAGGGACAAACTACACTTACTGGAAGCTGAGAATGAAGATGTGGCTTCAAGCCAATGATTTCTCCATTTAGGAGAAATGCGAATCCGCATACATCATTCCCGAGAAACCAAAAATAGGATACACAGTGGAGCAAATTCATCACCTTAGACTAAATGCTATGGCAATGAACTCACTCTACTGCTCACTCAGCTTGGAGGAATTCAACAGCATTAACCAATGCAAAATCGCCACGAGATTTGGAGAACCTTGGAGGTAACTCACGAAGGTACGTCTAGAGTTAAATCCTCAAAGATTAACTTGTTATCGCAGGAATTCGAAGCCTTTTCTATGAAGGAAAATGAAAGACTTGGGGACATGTACACCCGATTCACGTTAATTGTGAATAACCTCAAGTCACTAGGAAAGACATTTATAAAGGAGGAGCTTCAAGGGAAGCTCCTTCGCTCCCTTAGACCCGAGTGGGAGCAAAAAGTAACGACAATAGATGAAGCCAACCAAGTAGAGGATCTAGACATGGAAAATCTACTTGGGAATCACATGGCTTATGAATAAAAAATGGAGCAAAAGAAGAAATCTATCTCATCAAAGCCAAAGAAGAAGACTTTAGCCTTCAAAGCAACTTCGGATGATGAGGTAAGTGATGAGAACCTTATCATGAACCCTAACTAGCACAATTTAATCCAAATATGTGTGAAAAAACTCCTACAAAATCCAAAGAGAAGCTTAACTCAGAGAATTATGAGTTAAAGGATAAAATAAATCATCAGGGGTAAAACTGCAATTTCACCAATGCAGCATGCAAAAAGGGTAATTAAGGGTCCAAACATAGGTTAAACAAGCTTAATAAGAAGAGAAGTGGGATGATATGATCTAAAAAGGGCTATAGCAACTTCTAGGAATTAAATGACATTCTGTAACCCTAAAAAAATCCACTTTAAGTCATGAGGTTCGAGATAGGATAAAAATCAACTAAACCCTCTAAAATTCATATAAAAATATCCCGTAGGGCTTAGAACCTTCAATTTGGCCTTTGAAACCTATTTTGACCTAAAATGAGAATCATGCCCAATTAATGACTTAATTTGGGTTTCTGAGCAAATTGACCGGTCAAACATGATCCAACCAAAAATCAAAATTCACCATTAAAATTCTTAGGTTCAAATTAGTCTATTATATTAACTTGAGCCTAAGAAAAGACCATCTTGACCGACTTTACAATTTGGTCCTCTTTATTTACTTTTTGACCCTTATCTTTTGAAACCCTTACGTTTAGGCCCCCAACTTCTCATCGTTCTTTGCAGAACGGTCCTCCCTGCCACTTTTGTGCAGTGCCATGCCTCCGGCGACCTTGCACGGAGGGTGGCACCGCGTAGGGCAGGCCGGCCGTCCTCTAGAACAGACGGGGGGTTCCCTGCGACGTCCTCTGTCGCAGGGACCCACACATGCCCTATGCCATCAACCATGCCTCTCGTGTAAACGCACGAAAGGCATGGGCATCCTCTCCGGCCATTCTCCGGCGAGGTTGGCACATCGCCACCTCGTTTCGCTCTCCGTGCCAAGGTCTTTATAAGGAGCGGCAAGGTCTGCCGACTTGTTCAAGCTTCCTCTGGCGGAGAAATATCCCACCTTTCGTCTCTTCCTCCTCCGGTCAGAGCGCCCGAAGCCTCCGGCGATCTCCTCCTCCTCCTCGTCGCTCTGCTACCTTACCTGCAGCAGAGTTTACTCTGCCCTGTCATCCGCGCTAAGCCGTACCAGCTGGCGCCCTCCGTCTGCCTCCTCGTCACCGATATCCTCCTCTAGGGCATCTTCGTCCCCAGCTTCGGCAGGCACGAGCCGGGCACTGCTCTCTTCCCCTTCGTCGAGTAAACAGGTACAGAGTTTCCTCTCTCTCTCCCTTACATTTTCCCTCTCTTAATTTACCTTTTTACTCCACCGCACGCGACTTCCACCTCCACCTGCTCCGTCTCCGATCACCTTCTCCGGCGAGTCCATCCCACTTCCACAGACCTCCACACTCCTCGCCAACTACCCCAGGAGCTTCCCCTCACTCCACTATACCGATCCCCCCTCTCCATTCACTGCCAATCACCGCCCAATCACCCCCCGAACAAACCCATCTTCCCAGACAGAGTATGACCTAGGGCTACCTCCACACGTGCCCTCGCGCCTCGCCGACCCTCGCACTGTCTTCGCTGCACTCCATCGAAGCTTCCCCCGTTTTCTGATGTGGTCGAGAGGCCGTCTTTCTGCTTTCAGGTCGGAGCCCCCTCGCCGCCATTGCTAAGCTGTTGCAACTCCTTCGCTCGCAGCTCCAGGCGTTCTCCAGCCCAGGCGTGAGTCCCATGCAGTGCAGATTGTTGCTGTGAAGGAGCCCAGGCTTGCGAATTGGGTCTCCAGCCTCACAGCTGCCCCAATTGGCTAAAGTTCCCTCGCCTGCGGACGCGAGATTTGGAGGTGGGATTTAGTCCCACCTCGTAATTGTGTGGCCAAGCGCCCACACTTAAATTGAAAACGTGTATCGGGCTTACTGCCTTCGATACACAAGGGTCAGGTCCCTCTCACCCACACGCAGCGTGCCACGTGCTCGCTCGTCCTCGCCCGCGCTCACGCCTCGCGGGTCTGGGCAGGATCCGACTACCCGACCACACACTCCTCTCCCACCACCGCACGCCGGTGGGCCTGGTCCCGGGCGCGCTACCAGAACCCGATTACCCGGCTCTGGGAGAGCAGTCCGAAGAGAGCTTCTGAGAAAGAGAGAGACGCGGGGAAGGGTAGGGGTAGGTTTTGCACTGAACACTGTGCATGCATGCAGGGAAGAAAGAAAGAAGAAGAAGAAGCAAGCTAAGGAAGATGAAGAGAGGAGGAGCAGCCGAAGCCTTAGCCGCACAAAGGAGCTAAAGGAGAAAGGAAGGAGAGGAGCTGAAGAGAAGAAGCAGCACTGTAGCAAACCCACAGTTAAGTCATCTGAGCATCAAGTCAGACGACAGAAGGGCGGCGGCCAGAACAGAAAGAAGAGAAAAGAAGAGGAACTGTAAGAGAAGAAAAGAAAGAAGGAAGTAGAGAAGAGAAAGAAGAAATAGAAAGAAGAAGAAGATCAGCACAGCCGAAGAAAGAAGAAGGCAGGAAGCAGAGAAGAAGAAAAAGAAAAGAAGAGAAGCAGAAAGAAGAAGATCACCACAGCCGCAAAAGAAGAAGAAAAGAGAAGAAAGAAGAAGAAAGGAAGACTTTGCAGGAAAAAGAAAAGGACATCAGCTGGAAGAAAAAGAAGGACAGAACGAAGAGGAAGAGAGAAGAAGAAGCCAAGAGAACTCTAGCTCCCTCTCTCTCTCTCCCTCTCTCCCTCTCTCTTATTTTTGTAACCTAATTAAGAACTTTTACACTTCTAGAATTCTAGTTGCTCCCTGAGTTCGACCTCGGGAAAACTTTTTTCCAAGTAAAAAAAATTTGTAGTAATCTGGTAGCTGTTTTGTCATGTACTGCAACGATTGTAAACCATAATAACATAAAGACGAAACCACGCTCCACCAGTATTTTGGCGCCGTTGCCGCAACGGCTATTCTAGAAGCCATAAGATCTCTATTTTTGAGTTTCTACTAATCTCTTCTCTTTTTGTGTGCAGGCACAAGAAATCAAGAGAACAACAAGTAGCCGCACAACAACCACTCCAAGGACAGGTAATTTTCTATCCTCTCACTATTAACCCCTAAATTCTAAAGAGGAAGAAAAAGAAAAGAATAAGCAATATAGGTGTAACCTGTCTTCTATACCTAGTAAATCATCAAAATCTGCATGTTTTCAATTTCAACCCACTATTTCTGCACACACTATTAAGGGTATTTAAGGGCTAACACCTTCTTGCCTGAGCCCTAATTACCCAACAAGGAGCTAACTGGACCAAGTAGAGCCAACATAAGATTCAACATTAGGGTTTTAGAGACACACTCCTTAAGCAAGAATTGAGAAATCCCAAAAGAAGTGTACCTAAGCCATTGATTGAAAATACTTATTCAAAGAAACCCTAAGCAATTTGGCTCTTTAAAGACACTTGAACCCTAAAAGACAAGACCTAATAAGCTCTCAAAGGAACTAGCAGGTGAAGTTGACCCCTTGGGTCAACCAACCTTCAACTTAGGTCACTCTTTGCACTTAAAAGGCTAAAAGTTCAAGTGAAAATCTAAGCACCTTGATCTTAAACTAAAAATGGTAGACTTAAGAGGTCAAGATCCCCATTCTGGTCTACCTGGAATCTCAGTGACAAGAGAGGTCGGGTGGGGGAAACCCTGTAACCCGTGGGGACGCTCTACCGTGTAGGGGTCGTCGTGGGACTCACCCTCTCTGGCTGCCTAGGTAATTCTCAGGTGGTCGATCTTTTGATCAAGGGGTCCATCTGCGCCGCACCTCTATAGTCACCCAGCATTTTGGGTGTCTTGATTAGATCCAGCACTTGCTAAACTCATCTCTTCCACCAGTGTATGTTTGGTAGGAGGTCCTTGAAACCTCCTTTAGAACTTCACTCTTCTCGAGGCCGAGCCTCAGTGCCCTTGTTTGAGCAAACAACACTTCACATCGACCTCTCCTCTGACTCTAAACCCAACTCACCTTCTTCTTCCCCAATGGCTCAGCCAGTTGAGAAAGAGAACAATTTGGAGCACCAGCTCCAGCGACTCAATGACCTCTTCCAGAACTTTGTGCACCCACCGTAGCGTCCTATGATGCGAGACCATTATAATCCTGCTGCGGTGGCTATTGAGCCTCGAGTCAGAATCCCGACTGGAGGACCTAATTCTGAATTAAAGCCCAATATGATTCATGCCATACCTAAATTTCATGGGCTTAATTCTGAAGACCCCTTCCAGCACATCAAACAGCTGAAGCATCTGGCCCAAACTTTTGGGTCAGATGTACAAAATTAGGATATTCTCCTCATGAAGATGTTCTCCTTCTCCCTTATGGACAACGCCGCTCATTGGTACCAAACACAGACCCGGCCGATCAACACCTAGGAAGAACTTCAATCCGAGTTCTTGAAGAAGCTCTTTCCCGTTGGTCGGACCAATGCCTTGCGCCATCAGATTACCCACTTCACTCAGCAAACGGGAGAACCTCTCCATGAGGCATGGGATCGCTTCTAGGATCTCATGAGAAAGTGCCCCCATCACGGAGTTCCTAAATGGGAACAAGTCCAATCTTTTTACCAGGGACTCCGTGAGGATATTAGGCTTTTCGCCAATGCAACTTGCGGAGGGAATATCATGAGTTAACATGAGGATACCGTGTGGGAGATTCTCGAAAACATGTGCGAGAACTCCATCAATAATGACTCCAAGGGATTATTCGACAGGACGAATACCTGCACATCGATGAACCTTAGGGGAGCACATGAGACACAGGGCCTGTCCGCATCAGTCGACCTGGAACTGATGGCCAGTCGATTGGACAAGGTCTCTATCATCGAGAAGAAGGTGGATGAGCTGACTCAGCACTTGTAGCGAGCCACCTCTACGCATAATTCCTTTGCATAGCCTCCTTCCACACGGGAGACTGTGCAAAACATTCTCCACTGACCTTCTCCTGGGATGGATCCATATCCACCCTCATCTGATTCTCGGATCGGAGGATCCTCCGATCCTTTCTATACTAGCCAAGGGAATTCCATTCCCCCATTCTTTGACTCTTTGGAGGTTCCTCAGACCTGGGAGGACCTCAACGCCATCCAGAATGATCCATTTTCCAACACCTACAATCCTGGATGGAGAAACCATCCCAACTTCCAGCGGGCGGGAAATTCTCAAACTCAAAGACCACTCTTTCAGCCCCGTCCACAACCACCTCGTCCTTACCAACCGCCTCAGCCTCAGCCCAACCCTACTTATTCATCAGGGCCAAACCAAGACCAAATGTCCCTCATCCTTCAGACTCTGGCTGACATTCAAAGAACGAATGCGGCTATTCAGAAACAACACAAGGACGAACTTACAAAGGTTTGAAATCAACTGGCCCAATTGGCAAATTCTCGCCAACCAGGCACACTTCCTTCCCAACCTCTTCCTAACCCTAATAACGTGCCAACTCAGCGGCACGTTATGAACCCAAACCCGGGCCAGGCACACATGATTTATCAGGCCCCCTCTGTTCCTTCACCTGACGGGATGGAGGCTTCCACTTCTTATGCGAGCTATCAGCAGCAACCCATCCTATCAAACCCTAACCAAAACCAGGCAGGACTAAATTCTGTAATAACCCGTAGTGGTAAGGAGACCCAAGATCCACCCTATCTTGACCACTCCAAGCCTGGTAGTGATCCGAACCCTAGGACAGTAATCCAGGACGTTCCTATCCCTGTCCCAGATCAAAGACCTGGACTTATCCTAGAGGAACCAACCAAGGTTCCATTTCCCGAGGCCTTGACCAAGGGAAAGAAGACAACCAAGCCCGTGGCACCAGAGGAGGACCTGGTCAAGCTCTTTGAGCAGGTCCAAATAAACATCCCCTTGATGGATGCGATTCGCCACGTACCGGCTTACGCACGATTCTTAAAGAATGTGTGTACACCTTAGCGTAAGCCGCGAACCAAGAGTGGGAGTCCAATTGTACTATCAGAGCAAGCCAGCTCTGTAATCCTAAGCAGACTCCCACCCAAGGCAAAAGATCCAGGTACTCCCCTGATTTCCTGCAAAATAGGTGATACCCAATTCGATAGAGCATTGCTAGACTTGGGTGCTTCCATAAATCTGATACCCACATCCTTACTTAAACACCTAGAAGAATCTGACCTAAAACCAACTGAGGTGACACTACAATTAGCAGATCGATCTATTAAGTCACCTAAAGGGATTCTTGAGGATGTCATTGTGAGTACGGGATTTCTATTTTCCTGTAGACTTTATAGTCTTGGACATGGACGCACCTAAGAACCCTAGGGACACACCGATCATTTTAGGGAGACCTTTCCTGGCTACTGCTAGAGCCAACATTAATTGTGAGGAGGGCCAGATAGAGCTGAAATTTGGAAATCAAACCCTCAAAATTGATATCTTCAAGGCCCAACAAGGAATCAATTGCGGTGTCATCGAACAAATCTGTGATATTAGGGCTTTGGTTGATGAAAATCATTTTGAGAATGACCTGATTATACCTCATCAACCACAAAAAGATCTTGAACCGCAATTAGAGGAGTCAGACCCTGATTTGGACAAACCCATAACTCCTATCCTTGAACCTCACACTTACCCTAAACCACCCGCTGCTGTTGATAACCCCATCCTTGAACTGAAATCCCTTCCCGATCATTTGAAATACATCTTTTTGGGTTCTAATCAGACTTTTCCTGTGCTTATAAATTCCAAGCTCACTCCTGATCAGGAATCCCATCTGATTGCGGTTCTCCAGCAACATCGCAGAGACATTGGTTGGACTCTCGATGACTTGACTTGAATAAGTCCCTCTTATTGCACACACCATATTTATTCAGAAGAGGGTGCACGACCTTCCCATGAGATGCAGAGATGTTTAAACCCCAATCTATAGGAGGTCGTGAAAAAGGAGATCATCAAGTGGTTAGATGCAGGGATCATCTACCTGATCTCCGACAGTCGTTGGGTGAGCCCAATTCAGGTTGTGCCTAAAAAGGCAGGGCTCACCACCATTACGACTAAAATCGAAGAAGTCATACCTACCCGATTAGCCAACTCATGGAGAGTCTGCATAGATTACCGACGACTCAATTCCTCCATGAAGAAGGATCATTTCCCACTACCTTTCATTGATCAGATTCTCGAGAAATTAGCGGGAAATCGATTCTTCTGCTTTCTTGATGGGTACTCCGGTTATAACCAAGTTGCTATTCATCCTGAAGACCAAGAGAAGACCACGTTCACCTGTCCCTTCGGAATGTATGCATTCCGAAGGATGCCTTTCGGTCTCTGCAATGCACCCGCGACTTTTCAGCGGTGCATGCTTGCCATATTCTCTGATATGGTAGGTAATTATCTGGAAGTCTTCATGGATGGCTTTTTAGTCTTCAGGGCATCATTTGATGATTGCCTCCAGCACTTGGTTCATATACTCAGGCGTTGCATCGACGTTAATTTGGTTCTTTCCTGGGAAAAGAGCCATTTTATGGTGCCTGAGGGGATCGTCCTAGGACATCTAATTTCTGAGAAGGGCATCCAAGTGGATCGAGCCAAGGTTGATCTAATTTCTCGTCTTCCTATGCCTAGCTCGATCAGGGACATTCGTTCTTTTCTGGGGCACGTCGGTTTTTATCGTCGTTTCATTCCTGATTTTTCAAAAATCGCACGCCCCTTGACCACTCTTCTCTCCAAGGATGTACCCTTTGAGATCTCCAAGGAATGCACGCAAGCTTTTGAGAACCTCCGTGACCGAGTCACCCAGGCCCCGATCCTACAATCCCCTGATTGGTCTCAACCCTTTGAGATCATGTGCGATGCATCTGATTTCACTGTAGGAGCAGTTCTGGGGCAGAAAGTTGACGGGAAACCCGTGGTCATCTACTATGCTAGCAAGACACTTGACGAGGCTCAGCGTAACTATACAGTTACGGAGCAAGAGCTGCTAGCCGTAGTATTTGCCCTTGAAAAATTTCGATCTTATCTCCTGGGTTCCCACGTCATCATCTACTCGGATCACACGGCTGTGAGGCATCTCCTTGCCAAGAAGGACACGAAGCCCCGACTAATCTGATGGATCTTGCTGTTGCAAGAATTCGACCTCGAGATTCGCGACAAGGCGAGAAGACAAAATGTGGTAGCTGACCATTTGTCTCGCCTTCCTTCTGAGATCATCAACCCTTCTTGACTCATCACGGAGCATTTCCCTGATGAGCACCTGCTGACTATTGGTACTAGACTTCCATGGTTTGCTAATATAGTAAACTACTTGGCATCTCATCAGATCCCGTCTGATTGGCCGAAGGCCAAGAAAGACAAATTGCGCTCTGATGCCAAGTACTACATTTGGGAAGATCCGTACCTCTTCTGCATAAGTGCTGACCAAATCATCCGGAGATGTGTCCCAGAGGGTGAAATCAATGATATTCTCTTTTTCTGCCATGACCAAGCATGCGGTGGCCATTTCTCTGGGCACAAAATTGCATCGAAAATCCTCCAGTGTGGCTTTTATTGGCCCACTCTATTCAAGGACGCATACAATCACTTCAAAGCATGCAGTCATTGCCAAACTTTGGGCAACATGGGCCATCGCGCCATGATGCCTTTGCGGAAGGCATGTCACCTTTTAGACTGGTGTACGGGAAGGCATGTCACCTTCTCGTCGAACTGGAGCACAAAGCCTATTGGGCAGTATGGAGCTGTAATCTAGATCTTTCTAAGGCTGGAACCCACAGAAAGCTTCAAATCAGCGAGATCGATGAATTACGCCTTGATGCGTACGAGAACTCGTGAATCTACAAGGAGCGGGTTAAATCCTTCCATGACAAGCACATCTCTAGAAAGATCTTTCATCCTGGTCAGAGGGTCCTACTCTTTGATGCCCGACTCAAACTCTTCCCTGGGAAGCTGCGATCCAAGTGGGTCGGACCATACCTTGTCTGACAAGTTTTTGGAAATTTAGCCGTCGAAATCAGTCCGCTCAGCCATGATTCCGAACCTTTCATCGTGAATGGTCAGAGACTCAAACCGTTCATTGATGTAACCTCTACTAATTTGGCTGAATTATCATTTGTCCTCCATTTTCCCTGAGCATATTGCGCCCAGCCGATGGCGTAAAACTCAGCGCTCAACGAGAGGCAGCCCGTCATTCTTTTTGAAAACTTGAAACCTTTTCTAACACCTTTTTCTCACTTAAGGTTCACCCTTTAGGACAGCCGACTCCACCTTAGGTGCTTGCACCTGAGATTAGAAATCATCCGCAAAAGTCACCCCGACCCATTCACTCATCAAAACATCTGTCCTAATGTATGAACTAAGTTGAATAAAAAATCCCCTAAGTAATAATGAGGACATTACAAATCTTAGGCATGGGGGGGTATGAAAGTGCAAATCTTGTAAGAAAATGTTTTAAACAAAAAAATTCACAAATGCCAAAAATATCATAAAAATTTAAGAAAATTTTGGAAAAAGAATAATAAAATGAGAGGAGGAAAGAAAATTTTGTAGACTCTACAAAGGAGGAGGAGAAGAAAAAGGAATAAAATGAAAAGAAGGAGCACAAAATGAAAGAAAAGAGATAGTCATTAGTAAGAAATTAAGGACTTAACCTAAGTTCTAGACCTCATTCAGGAAAAGAAATGGAAAGTGCACAGTGAGATTAGTAAGAACGCGAACCTTAGGCATTCTTGGATAGACTCTTAGTACCCATTAAGATCTAGACATTCCTCAAGAGGTTGAGGAAAATGAAAAGCTTAAGTATTAGGTCCAAGGCTTAGGGAGTATTTGGCCTCGTTAACTAACTTTTGGTTTACGGGACTCAGTAACCTAAGCACCCTAACTTCACACACTGCCTGGTTCAGTAAGCATAAAAATCAGAATCACGCAGAAGCGTTACAAAAATTCTGAAAATGACACCTAGAGTAGGAGCGGCCGATCAACACAAGTTGATTTGGACGAGTTCCCAGCGTGGAGGGATGGGAAATTCCCTTCAAGGATGTGTAACAAAATATCATCTCCTTGGTGCTTGTCTCTTAGGATATTTACATATCCTACTAGGGGCATGAAAGCACTCTGCTGGTTCAGATTCAATGGATGGTATTATCACGAAATGTCAATTGCCAGGGTCTAAATTCGGCCACGGAACACCATGGATGGGATTATCTCGAAATCTCAACAACCAGGGTTCTGGGGGTTACCATGGGCGGTGCTATCTTGAAGCATCGATTGCCAGGAACCCTTGAGGATTGATGATGGGAACAAGGAATCTGATACAGACCGTGTTGAAAAGCCATTCCTAAGCTAGAATTAAAAAAAAGAGAGAGAGAAAACTCTCCAAACATATAAATCTTCTACCCTCTTTCTTACAAAACGCACTGCGAACTGAGTCAGGGCTAAAATTATCTCAAGCACGGGTGCTTTAACCACAATGTCCAATAAGCCTTAGGTTAGCTCTTGTAGGCCTTAAAAACCTTTGTTAAGGACTAAGGCTGAGGCTAGACAGATCTGAATCTTGGTTGGTACTAGAGTACCGTTTAGGCCTATGGTTGGCACTCTGACCTAATTTAGGTTTCAAAAGAGAAAGCACTTATCTGAAATCATTAAGAACTTTATGGTCTAAAACAAGGGTTGAAACCTTAAAATTTTACTAAGGGACTAGCAAAAGCTAGGCATGGGGGTATGATGAGAACCTCATAATGAACCCTAACTAGCACAATTTAATCCAAATATGTGTGAAAAAGCTCCTACAAAATCCAAAGAGAAGCTTAACTCAGAGAATTCTGAGTTAAAGGATAAAACAAATCATCAGGGGTAAAACTGTAATTTCACCAATGCAATATGAAAATAGGGTAATTAAGGGTCCAAACATAGATCAAACAAGCTTAATAAGAAGGGAAGTGGGATGATCTGATCTAAAAGGGTTATAACAACTTCTACGAATTAAATGACATTCTATAACCCTAAAATAAATCCACTTTAATTCACAAAGTTTGAGGTAGGATAAAAATCAAATAAACCCTCTAAAATTCATAGAAAAATATCCCCTAGCGTTTAGAACCTTCAATTTGGCCTTTGAAACCTATTTTGACCTAAAATGAGAACCATGCCCAATTAATGACTTAATTTGGGTTTCTATGCAAATTGATCGGTCAAACATGGTCCAACAAAAAATCAAAATTCACCATTAAAATCTTTAGGTTCAAATTAGTTTGGTATAAAAACTTGAGCCTAAGAAAAGACCATCTTGACCGACTTTACAATTTGGTCCTCTTTATTTACTTTTTGACCTTTATCTTTTGAAACCCTTACGTTTAGGCCCCCAACTTCTCATCGTTCTTTGTAGAACAGTCCTCCCTGCCACTTCTGTGCAGCGTCATGCCTCCGGCGACCTTGCGCGGAGGGTGGCGCCACGTAGGGCAAGGCGGCCGTCCTCTAGAACAAACGGGGGGTTCCCTGCGACGCCCTCTGTCGCAGGGACCCACACATGCCCTCTACCATCAACCATGCCTCTCGTGTGAACGCATGAAAGGCATGGGTATCCTCTCCAGCCATTCTCCGGCGGAGCTGGCACATCTCCACCTCGTTTCCCTCTCCGCGCCAAGGTCTTTATAAGGAGCAGCAAGGTCTGCCGACTCCTTCAAGCTTCCTCTTGCGGAGAAATATCCCACCTTTCATCTCTTCCTCCTCTGGTCAGAGCGCCCGAAGCCTCCGGCGATCTCCTCCTCCTCCTCCTCGTCGCTCTGCTGCCTTACCTGCAACAGAGTTTACTCTGCCCTATCATCCGCACTAGGCCGTACCAGCTGGCGCCCTCCGTCTGCCTCCTCGTCGCCGATATCCTCCTCTAGGGCATCTTCGTCCCCAGCTCCGGCAGGCACGAGTCGGGCGCTGCTCTCTTCCCCTTCGTCGAGTAAATAGGTACAGAGTTTCCTCTCCTCTCCCTTACATTTTTCCTCTCTTAATTTACCTTTTTACTCCACCACACGCGACTTCCACCTCCACCTGCTCCGTCTCCGATCACCTTCTCCGGCGAGTCCATCCCACTTCCACAGACCTCCACACTCCTCGCCGACTACCCCAAGAGCTTCCCCTCACTCCACTCAACCGATCCCCCCTCTCCATTCACTGCCAATCACCGCCCAATCACCCCCCGAACAAACCCATCTTCCCGCACACAGTCTGACCTAGGGCTACCTCCACACGTGCCCTCGTGCCTCGCCGACCCCCGCACTGTCTTCGCCGCATGGTGGTGATGGTTGTTGTAAATGTTTGTTGGTAATAATTGTTGATTATGTCGTTGTAGTATAGGGTGTATAATATAACATTAAGGATGTCGTATAGTGGTGAGTATGGGTGAGTTCCAGTCATTACAACCATTATTATCATTTGCTTATTTATCTAATTTTTACTGGTTTTGTTCCAGGTCGTTCTCTGGGAGGCAATTTATTGAATTTAATTCGGTCACTCTTTGATTATCTCCAAAATTGTCTTCTTATTCAAAAAGAAACTTTACATTTAAAGAATGAATGAATGTTTTATTTACCTAGTTGCTAAGAAGTGCTTGCAAAAATGCTAACTATGAACAAGCATCAAACAATCTATTATTATACTCTAAACTATGTATTTACAAGTTATACTATTAACACTAATATGTTAGTTCATACTACATTAGGATACCATGGTGTAAAAACTTAACTTACTAGTCATTTATTTATAGTGACATATATGTCAGTTTTAGTGACAGATATAAACGTCGCTAAATCTCAGGAAACACTATATACAACCTAAAGAAGCAAACTGAGGTCTTTAGCGACATTTATAGTGTCGTTTTATTCTGTTAGTAATTATGTGGGTTTAATTTTACATATGTACAGAGTCTTTTCTGTTGTTATCTCGTGTTATCTCTTTTTTTTTTTTTTAAGTCGTCTGTCCTTTCATTTTGTTTGTAGTCTTTCAGAGGCTGCGGTGGAGAGTCCTTAGTGTAAAATGTGTTTAATTAGCGGGCGCGCTTTTCGAGGGATACACAGCACCCTTACGGTGGGACCAGACCTCTACTAAGCGCGCCCTAATCTCAGATTAGGTGCTTAATTACGTTTTCGTATCAGCGCAGGGCCTCAGCCCAACGCCTTCAACAAGTTCGCACACGCTCGGGCTCCCAGCCCCACACATTCAGTATCATCACATATCAGAATCGGGTTATCGGATCAGACGGAACAGGTAACGTTTCGGGCGCCCGGCGCCTTGACGACTGGTTAACATATAACATAAATTATATTTATATGCTGCGTTTCGTTTGCAGCCCACGATGTGGCGCTATTCCAGCGCCACATCGTGCGCTGGAAACCAGACGCAGCTGCGTCTGTGCGCGTTTTTGGCCCTCGATTTGGGGGCCATAAATTATTAAAAAAAATAAAATAAAATATGGTAAATAAAATATTTACATAATACTACATAATTGATTAATTAATTTTGAATTTTAAATATATTTACTATACAAATAAATTCGCTAAACTAGGCTGATTATACAGGTTGATTTAAGTGATTAAATAGTTAATTACTTATAAAATAATTAGTAAATGGTCTAATTGACCTTAAACAGTTTTAACTTACATACTTAAGTATTTAATACATATTTTTATTGTATTTTTACGAATTTTTTTATGTTTTATTTAGGCTAAAATAGCAGTTCTGTGTAGTTTATAATTAAAACTAAGTTACAGTAAGTTATACTAGGTATAATTATACTTTGACTAACTTAAATTACTTAATATATACATATATATATATATATTCCCACGTTTATAGATTTATTTACTTGATTATTGCTCTAACCTATTAACTTAGCTACTAAATCAGTAAATATAAATCTGTACATATATATATACATAGATCAGTAGATACATACATACTAGACTAGTATATATACATATTTTTACATAGATTGCATATGTATACGAATTTCTATACAGGTTTTATACATATTTACAATATAACTATGTATCTAACTGATATGCTATAGTTATAGTTGTAATACTATGAATGGGTGTATTTACAGTGTTAAAATAAGTCTATGCCATTAGGCTTTTGTATAAAGTTAGGGAATTAGAGTTGATTGATTTTTTTTATTTGAGTTTAGACAGCAGCCGCAGCTACTGTCAGAGGAGATGGAGAAGAGAAGAGAAGAATGTGCTGTTTTAGTGTTATTTACAGTGGCAGTGGCTTAAGCCACTGTCAATTGGCTAACTGCTGCTGCAGTTAGTCCACTTGAAGAGGGGGGAAGTATTCTACAGAGAAGAGGGAAATTTAGAGAAGAAGGGAGTTTAGAGAAGAGGGGAATGTAGCTGCTATATGCAGCATGTTGCTGTATAACTGGGAATAAGATAAAATTCAAAACAAACTAAACATTGAAGAGATGAAATCCAAATCTAAAAGGGGTTTAAATCTCACGAAAATCTCATGTAAATTCAGCTCAAATACTCATTAGGAAAAACCTTAGCAGAAGCATCCTTTCAGATCAAAACAGCAAATGGCATTGAGTTAGTCTTCCTAATGCCATAGACAGCATGAAGGAAGACTTAGCTCAATCAATTAAAACCAAAGAAACACAATCCCAGTTTCTTGCAACCTTAAGGAGTATGGAAAACTCCTTAGGTTAGAGAATCACCATACAGAAATGATCATCAACACAAATAGTGCATGGCAGTTCTGAAATAGCAAAAAGAGACTAAGAATGCATTAAGGAAATTTAATGGAAGCTGGCGAATGCATTCAAAACAAAATATAAACAGAATCATGAAAGGCTCTTCTGATTGGTTCTCTGTCACCAGAGAACTTCTCAGAATCCTTGCCTGCAATGAAAACCAAAAATCCCTTCAATTTGTCAGATCTGTCAAAACATTTCAGAGAGTAAAAATCCTTTAAAATCCAGATCAAAAGTCCTCTGACAAACTGAGGCAATCCATTTAAAACAGAGGGGCTTTTGTGAAACAAATGGAGTGAGTGAGAAGCCCCAAATGATGCTTGTGACGCCACTTTCAGATCTGAGGCAGTGCGCCATCAGATCTGAAATTGGGTCAGGATGTGTGGGTGATTGATGAAAAATTCGTCGTTAAAAGGAAAAAAAACAAGAATCAGAATCTGGATGATGGAAAAACAAAACATGAAGAGGAAGATAAATTGAACAGTGAACAGATGATTCTTCCCCTCTGATCTGGACTGATCAGAGGAGGTGAGGGAGGGGATCTAATACTAAGTCTACTCCTAAGACTAATCTAACTACAGCTAACATTAAACACTAACAATTAAAACTAAATCTATTCTAAACTACTGCAAGCTAAATCTAAAACTACTTGTGCAGAATTAAAAACTAAACTAAAAGGAAGAATGGGACCTATGGGTCCTTAGCCGGCGGCTAAGGAGGAGGGTGACTCCAGCGGAGGGAAGAGTCTGCTAGTGAGACTCCAGGGTCGTCCTCAGGTGCTACGAGGTCCTTAGCGACGAGGAGGGTCGAGAGCAGGCGATGATTCCACAGCCGGTGGCTGTGAAATCAGGGTCTAGATGAGGAGGAGAGACTGGAGTGGAAGAATTGATTGCTGAGAGATGTAGGAGGGAGCGATCCCTTGCGCGCGACACCACTGAGGTGCTTAAATAGCAGCTCAGTGACTGAGATCACCGCAAGGGTGAGGTTAATCAGAATCAGGCCGGCGGTGAGGATGAGATGGGTAGAGCGCGCGGCGAGTCAAGAGAGAGATCTGACCGTCAGATGAGATCTGGGAAGAGAGGTGAACGCACGCACCGAATCGCGCGAAGGTTCCATTTGATTCCAGCCGCAGATCGAGATCAAAAGTGCGATGGACGGTCGAGAATGGCTGTGTTCTTCGCGCGCTACAGTGCGCGTGAAGAACACAGGCTTCTCTCTGAAATGAGGGAAAACTTGCAGGAAGACCCTTAAACGAAGGGGTAGAAGAATAGCGTGCAGGTCCAAAAGTGAGAAGAACTGTAACTGGAAGGGCCCTGCAGTCATACAGAAGGGTCCCTGCGGCTTGCAAAAAGGTCCAAGAAGGAGTTTTGAAGGGTAGAAATGTAATGCATGAAGGACCTAATTGTAATCTATTTATTTCTAAGCCTAAATGATGTCCAATTGCTTTCAAATTTTTACATGTGCTTAATTGAACATTTAAGACATTGATTTTACTTCTGATTTATCTTTTCAAACTTGTTTATGTGTTCAATTGATGCATGGATCATCATTTGTTCTTTAGTTTTCAGAATATCTTATTTTTGTGACCTAATTAGGAGATTTTAACACACATTAAAAGTTTTAGGTCTTTTCTTTAATTCCCACACTTAACCCTTTTTATGTGTTAATTTGATATTGTTTTGCTTAGTGTCTAGCTTAATTTCGGCCTTTTAGCTATGATGAGTAGCCACTCATCACGCACTCCGGCGAAGCTTCCCCCATTTTCTGATGTGGCCGAGAGGCCATCTTTTGGCTTTCAGGTCGGAGCCCCCTCGCCGCCATTGCTGAGCTGCTGCAACTCCTTCGCTTGCAGCTCCAGGCGTTCTCCAGCCCAGGCGCGAGTCCCAAGCTGCGTGGATTGCTGCTGTGAAGGAGCCCAGGCTTGCGAATTGGGTCGCAAGCCTCAACTACCCCAATTGGCTACAGTTCCCTCGCCTGCGGGCGCGAGATTTGGAGGTGGGATTTAGTCCCACCTCGTAAGTGTGCGGCCAAGCGCCCACACTTAAATTGAAAACGTGTATCGGGCTTACTGCCTTTGAAACACAGGGGTCAGGTCCCTCTCACTCGCACGCTGCGCGCCACGTGCTCGCTCGCCCTCGCCCGCGCTCACGCCCCGCGGGTCTGGGCGGGATCCGACTACCCGACCACACACTCCTCGCCCATCACCGCACGCCGGTGGGCCTGGTCCCAGGCGCGCTACCCGAACCCGGTTACTCGGCTCTGGGAGAGTAGTCCGAAGAGAGATTCTGAGAAAGAGAGAGACGCGGGGAAGGGTAATGGTAGGTCTTGCACTGACCACTGTGCATGCATGAAGGAAGAAAGAAAGAAGAAGAAGAAACAAGCTAAGGAAGAAGAAGAGAGGAGGAGCGGCCGATGCCTTAGCCGCACAGAGGAGCTGAAGGGGAAAGGAAGGAGAGGAGTTGAAGAGAAGAAGCCGCACTATAGCAAACCCACAGTTAAGTCATCTGAGCATCAAGTCAGACGACGGAAGGGCGGCGGCCAGAACAGAAAGAAGAGAAAAGAAGAGGAACTGTAAGAGAAGAAAAGAAAGAAGGAAGCAGAGAAGAGAAAGAAGAAGAAGATCAGCACAGCCGAAGAAAGAAGGCAGGAAGCAGAGAAGAAGAAAAAGAAAAGAAGAGAAGCAGAAAGAAGAAGATCACCACAGCCGCAGAAGAAGAAGAAAAGAGAAGAAAGAAGAAGAAAGGAAGACTCTGCAGGAAAAAGAAGAGAAGGAGATCAGCTGGAAGAAAAAGAAGGACAGAACGAAGAGGAAGAGAGAAGAAGAAGAAGCCAAGAGAACTCTAGCTCCCTCTCTCTCCCTCCCTCTCTCTCTCTCTCTTATTTTTGTAACCTAATTGAGAACTTTTACACTTCTAGAATTCTAGTTGTTCCCTAAGTTCGACCTCGGGAAAACTTTTTTCCGAGTAAAAAGAAATTGTAGTAATCTGGTAGCTGTTTTGTCATGTACTGCAACGATTGTAAACCATAATAACATAAAGACGAAACCACGCTCCACCAGTAAGTACCGATAACGAAGAATTCATTTTATTAGCTAAAAAGTTTAAAAAGTTTCTCAGAAATAGAAAAGTGATCAAGGGAAAGAAAAGAGAGGAAGAACTTCTAGTTTGCTATAATTGCAAAAAGAGAGGTCACATAAGGAAAGATTGTCCCTTACTCAAAAGGGATGATGAGAGGAAATCCAAGAAGCCTTCCGACTACAAGAAGATCTCCAATCCAAAGGGATTCAAGAAGAAGGCGTTTCAAGCAACTTGGAATGACTCCACCTTTGAAGAAGAAGAGGAGGAGGAAACAAATGAAGAAACGGCATGCTTGGGATTAATGGCAACAAATGATGCTTCTAAGTTTGAATCTGAGGAACCTGAGGTAAACTCCTCTTCTTTAGATGAATTACAAGATGCCTTTGATTCACTATATGTAGATCTTAAGAAAACAAAAACCCAAAGCAAAGTTTTAAAAGAAGAAAACTTAGAAAATAAGAAATTAATCCATGATCTTGAAGACAAGAATCTAATTCTTACAAAAGAAACCAATGCCTTAAATATGCAAATAAGAAACCTAATGATTGAGAAGGAGTCATTAACAAATGATTTTTATACAGCAATGAGTGAACAAAAATTTCTAGATAGAGAAGAATTACTCGACAAAATCCATGTGCTTGAAAAATCAAACTCCTTTAAAAAGGATGAAAATAGTTTACTTAGAGTCGAGATTAGGGGACTAGAAGATAAACTAGACATAATGAAAATAGAGATAAATCACCTCAAAGAAAAATCAAATCAACTTCTTGAGGACCTAGCCAAATTTACAAAGGGGAAAGATAACTTGGACATGCTCATTGCCCATCAAAAACCTTTTTCAAGTAAATTTGGACTAGGCTTTTATGAACCTAGTCAAAGTGACCCGAAAAAGGATCATCCTCTAAAGGAGACCACTAACAAATACGGATCCACATTGCAATGGATACCGAAAAGACAACTCTCACTTTGTTTTGTAGGGATGAAAGGACATCATAATGTCAAAAATTGGATATACAAAATGAAGGATGGACGACTCAAATTAGAAAGACCTATAGAAACACCAAGTCACCAACAAAGATCTTTTGTAGAAGGAAGGAGGTCTACAAGAAAGAAGACAAGGAGACCGTCGCCATCAAGGAGGCCGATGGGTGATGGACTTCGGATGCTCCAAACATATGACAAGAGACAAGTACCTATTTTTAAACCTCCAACCTACGGATGGAGGAACGGTTACATTTGGCAACAACCACAAGGGCCATATTATTGGCCTTGGTAAAATAGGTAACCCTCTCTCTCTCATCTCAAATGTTTCTCTAGTTAAAGGACTAAAACATAATCTTTTAAGTGTCAGTCAAATTTGTGATAAGGGTTTTAAAGTAGTATTTACTTCAAAAATGTCTGAAATTATGCATGCATTAACCAATGAAACCCTTCTTAAGGGAACTAGATTTAAAGACATTTATATCATAAAATTTGATAAAGATACCACTTATGAATGTCTTGTAGCAAATGATGAGTTAAGTATATGGTATAGAAGACTAGGACATGTTCATATGAAGCTACTTCAAAAACTAGCTAAACATGAACTAGTTCGAGGTCTTCCTAAAGGAAAATTTTTAAATGTGCCTATCTGTGATTCATGTAAATTAGGTAAAATTATGAAATCTAGTTTTAAAAGCAAAGAAGTTATATCCACATCCAGACCTTTAGAACTACTTCACCTAGATCTGTTTGGATTTACAAAATATGAGAGCCTTAGTGGATGCAAATATTGCCTTGTGATTATAGACGATTTTTCGAGGTTTTCATGGGTCTCCTTCTTGAGATCCAAAGAAGGAGTATTTTCTGTCTTTTCTACTTTTTATAGGAAAGTTCAAACTGAAAAAGGCTACCAAATCACTCGTATCCGTAGTGATCATGGGGGCGAGTTTGAAAATTCCTTATTTGATGATTTTTGTTAAGAGCATGGTATTGCTCATGAGTTTACATTTCCCCGAACACCTCAACAAAATGAGGTGGTTGAGAGAAAGAACCGTACTCTTCAAGAGTGTGCTCATAAACTCGGGGTTACCGAAGTACTTTTGGGCCGAGGCGATTAACACAGCTTGTTACGTGTTAAATCTCACCTTAATTCGATCTGGGTTGCGAAAAACTTATTTTAAACTATACTATGGGAAAATACCCAAAATTAGTTATTTTAAATTTTTTGGATGTCGATGTTTTATTTTGAATACCCACTCTAATTTAGATAAATTTGATGCCAAAGGTAAAGAAGCCATCTTTATCGATTATTCCTCACGTAGTAAGGCATATCAGGTCTTTAACAAGACCACATTAATAGTGGAGGAAACCCTCCATGTTTCCTTTGATGAATCTCCTCACTCTTCCTCCATTGACCGAGTCAATATGGAAGATGAAGATGATTCTACTATTGATGTGTCTAACATTCCAAACTCTAATATCCATAATCTTCCAAAAGATTGAATATATCAAATGGATCATCCCAAAAGCCAAGTCATTGGAAGTGTTTCCGATGGTGTTAAAATCGGATCTCGTTTTAGTTGCTCTTTTGGTCTCTTCGTCTTTGTATCTCAAGTTGAACCCAAGAGTGTCGAGGAAGCATGCTCCGAAGAACCTTGGATGATGACCATGCAGGAGGAACTCAACCAATTCCAAAGGAATGAAGTCTGGGATCTAGTACTTAAGCCTGAAGGGCAAACGGTAATAGGTACCAAATGGGTATTCCAGAACAAGTTGAATGAATCCGGTATAGTCATTCGGAACAAGGCTCGGCTGGTAGCACAAGGGTACAACCAAAAAGAAGGAATTGATTTTGATGAGACCTACTCTCCCGTAGCTCGACTCGAATCAATTCGCATGCTTCTTGCTTATGCCGCCTTTCTTGACTTTAAGCTCTTTTAAATGGACATTAAGAGCATGTTTCTTAACGGATTCATTAAGGAGGAAGTTTTCGTAAAACAACCTCCTGGTTTTGAGTCTCATGATAAGCCTCATTTTGTCTATAAATTAAACAAGGCACTATATGATCTAAAGCAAGCTCCTAGAGCTTGGTATGAAAGGCTCAAAGACTATTTGTTAAATGCAAAATTTTCTATAGGGGAAGCTGATTCCACATTATTCTTTAAAAGAAGAGGAAAAGATATTTTATTAGTTCAAATATATGTGGATGATATTATATTTGGTGCTACTAATGAATCTATGTGTAGAAAGCTTTCAGAAATTATGCAGGAAGAATTCGAAATGAGTTTGATAGGTCAACTCAAATTTTTCTTGGGTTTACAAATCACTCAACTCAAATTTGGAACCTTTGTATGTCAATCAAAATACACAAAGGAGATACTGAAAAAATTTGAAATGACGAAAAGTAAAGGGAAGAACACTCCTATGAGTGTCACAACTTCCCTAGACTTGGACGAATCAAGTACGCCCATAGATCAAAAGCTCTATCATAGCATGATTGGGTCTTTACTGTATTTAACTTCCAGTAGACCTGACATTTTGTTTAGTACCTGCTTATGTGCTAGGTTTCAATCAAACTCTAAACAATCACACTTAAATGTTGTAAAACGAATATTTAGATATCTAGTTGACACATCTGATTATGGCTTATTCTACCCTAGGAGTCCACAATTCAACTTAGTTACATATAGCGATGCAGACTACGCAGGTAGCCACACCGATAGGAAGAGTACTAGTGGGACATGCCAATTGTTGGGCGAATCGCTAGTCTCTTGGTTCTTAAAGAAACAATCCAGTGTAGCCCTATCAACTATGGAAGCTAAATACATAGCCGCCGCTCTAGCATGTTCCCAAGTGCTTTGGATGAAAATTACTTTGAAGGATTTTAACTTGATATTTAATAACATAAAAATATTATGTGATAATACTAGCGTTATCAACCTCTCGAAAAATCCCATACATCACTCCCGTACAAAACATATTGATGTTCGACATCACTTTTTGAGAGATAATGTACTTAAGGGGGAAATCGAGGTTGAATTTATTTGTACTGAATTGCAAGTGGCTGATATTTTCACTAAACCTTTGAATTATGATCGTTTTAATTATATACGTACTAAACTAGGCATATGTAAGCTAAGTGATATTTGAAGAATTTAGTGAATTAATGGAACTTCTTTTGTCATGAACATAAAAGAAGCCTTGACTTTACCAAGTTACGAGCCTTCATACTCAGTTCAAACATCAAAATGCACATTCTATGCAATATCAGATGTCTAATTAACCTATCAGACGTCTTATACATAAAAATTCAACGTTTGAAGATCTGGGACAGAAGTCGATTTCATATCTCAAAAGAGCTGATAAAAGTGCTATTTCAGACATCCATCATCATTCACAGAGCAGACGTCTATCTTTGAATCAAAACATTTATTATGAGTCTGACCATGAAATCAGACGACCCTGTAGCTTTAGAGTGAAATTCAGGAAGGTCTGTCTGCAGAAATCAGACGTCTAATTTTAGATTTAGATGTCTGGTAAGTCGTCTGATACAGAGATCGGACGACAACCTGGAGAATAAACCATTTTCTAGGGAGGTATGTCTACAGAAATCAGACATCTAATTTTAGATTTAGACATCCAGTCAGTCGTCTGATACAGAGATCGGACGACAACCTGGAGAATAAACCATTTTCCAGGGAGGAATGTCTACAGAAATCAGACGTCTAATTTTAAAATTAGTCGTCTGATATATCGTCGGATGGTTAAAACAGACAACGCCATCAAAAGGGTTAAAATCCCAAAGGTCCAATCCTGACGTCTGACAACATCTCTAGATGTCTGATCTGGCAAAAATCTTCAATTCGCATATGTTCTTTGAATGGTTTGGAATGCAAATCTCCCCAACTTCAGGGGGAGACTTGCTCAAAGACCTTGGGATACAACATCCCCATCGCAAGGCCCACTCCCTTCTCTCAAATCCCTAAAGGTCTCCCTCCTACCCGACGACCCACGGCTACAGTTGGCGTCGTTCCTCTCGGTGCCAGACGACCATCTTGCCTCCTCGACGACTGGCGGTGCTGTTGCTCCCCTACGCGCATGCCCCCCGCTCCTCGTCCACGCATCTGGAGACCCTCTCCCTTGGGTATAATCTCTCAACCCTTAGGGCATCTCCACGGCCTTTACTCACGATTAGCTTTACTCTAGCCTCATCTTGTTTTCTTTGATGATCCACTCGGCCTACTTGCTATTTCATGCCCTTGTTTGCCCTAGAACCTAAAACCCTAGATCAAACCCTCTTTTCTCTTGGAGCATAAATGTTCTATGATTTTGGCAAGGGTATTACCTCACGAGATTCAAGCTGACATTTTAGTAGCTTGAATTCAAAGGTATATTGCCACAACTTCATGGCAGGTTGTATTGCCTCAAGGCATACTGCCACACATTTTTTTTATCAATGATGATTGCATATATGTTGGTTGAATCTAAGTGGCTTGTTGGCATTATTGGTTGAATGTTGTTTGCATGGATGTTTTTGCAGGTGTTCTGTCCTAAAAACACCAACCTTTCCTTCCAAAATCCAACCACCCATTTTACCAAATATGCCTCCCCGTCGGAAGCAAGTCGAGGGCTCTTCCACCTCCTCCTCCACTTATTTGGCTGACCAATTGCGGGGCGACATCACTAGGCAACGATTTCGTCGCTTAGTAAATGCCAAAGTTAAGTGCCCTCACTTTATTGTTTGGAATGATTTTGCCCATTTAAAACCTTCGGGAACACTTTGAAACTCTCCATCTCTTCCATTATTTTGACCGACAGTTCCATTCTGGCGTTGGAACTATTGGCGTGTTCCCCGATCTTGTCTAACTTTTTTACGCCAACATCGTTGAAGACTATAGCAACGATGAACTTGAACTACATATCGGCTTATTTAAGCGTGACATCCACATCACCTCTGACTCTATTTCTGACCTTCTTGCCATCCCCAATGAGGGCAATGACTTCAATGACATTCTGAGGCAATATGACTCAAAAGTCATAAATCAAGAATTAATCGTCCCTGAAAAATATGTTGAAAATCTTGGCACCTTACCTTGCAAAAACCTCAAACCCCTTCCCCGTTTACCATCTCACATTTTTGGGTGGGACCTTCTAAACAGATCAGTAGGTTTTGATTACATCTCGTGCCAACACAAGGCGCTCCTTTTTGCCTCCGTATGTCATATTCCCTTCAATTATTGCCGCCTCATTGTTCGCGTTATGAATGAGGATCATGGGGCATCTCTACCATTTGGGTCCATTCTATCCAAAATTTTTTCAACCCATCGGATCTTCATAACTGACCAGGCTATTGACAAGAAAATTGAACCCTACAACCGTGACACAACCGCCAAGATGCACATACTTAGGGAGCATTTTGAGCCAGCCAAAGAGCCCATTGAAGAAGAGTCCCTTCCACCCTTTCCGGATTTCCATGAAGCACGGCCACTTCAAATAGAAGCTCCCCACTCGAGCTTTGACAAAGCATGGGATCCGGCCACAGATTCCCTCTCCTCCAGCATCTCCCTCTTACTGCGACGAACCAGTGAGATGTAAACCTATATGGGAAGCATGCGCTGCGACATCGACGAACTTCAATCAAACGTTCCAAATTTGCAGATGGAACACGGACCTGCCCGCCGCCGCCGCCATGATCAAGAAGACTAGTTTAGTTCTTCTATTTTTCTTTCTTTTTTTCTCTATCTTCCAAGTTTGTATTAAGGGGCCTTGACCCTATACTTAAATATTTTTGGGAACAATAGCTAGTCCGTGCTTAAATGTTTCTATCTTTCATGTTTCTATCTTCCTAGTTTCCTTTAATGCTTTGTCATCTTTTATTCAGCATGCAGTTTTATTAATGCTCTCCACTTAATAGATGTCACTCTTGTAGTTTAGGTTTCAACCCCTTTTCAGAACCCTTCATGATGATATTCAAAAAGGGGGAGAAGGACATAGGTAAAAACCTAGGGAGTAACATAAAAATGAAAAAAAACTTCTTAAATAGGTATAGACTACTAAGTACAACTTTCAGGGGGAGAAAATAAGAACCTACAGGTATATTTTTAAAATCATAAAAAAGGGGGAGATTGTTAATTCAACTCCTCATATATAATATTTTGATGATTTTACAAAATGAAGAAAAAGAAATAAAATATAAGCGTAGCATATTTTTCTCTCTATAATAACACAATTGCATGTTTCATGGAGTTTTCCAAGATGGGAGATTAAAAGCGTGAAGACTAAGTAGCATAAGTATTGTCATAGGTCATAGGCTTTTCATGTAAACTTTCAAAGGTTGTAATTTTCATTTTATTTGAGTCTAGAGATGTTGTAAAGAGCTCCCAAACATAACCTATAAATAGTTAACTTAGGCTCTCTATACTTAGGATAAATTAGAAACAAAAATCTAACACTAAGACTCAAATTAGACGTCCATAACATCTATCAAACGGCTGATTTTCAGCTTTAAGATGTCTGACAAGTGCTTCAAACGTCTAATTACCTATAGCTCTGCCTTCAGTTTCTATCTTCATAAACATCAGTCGAAGCATTCTTCTATCAAACGTCCATAACCTCATCCAGACATCTGATACTTTACCTGGACATCCTCAAAATAACTGTTAGACTAAGCACCTATCTTCGTTCTATATATAACGGGAAAAATGCATTTTCAGACGTCTGGACATGCTTCCAAACGTCTACCTTTGGACCGTTGCCCATGTGTTTCTGTGCGTATCTCATTACAAACCAAAGATCTTTTGTCAGATATCACAGCCAAGTCTTTTTAAGTTTCCAGACATCTAGAGAATCCCTCAGACGTCCATACAGACGTCTGATTCTTCAAATCTAGAACCCTGTTTGGATCTGGTCAAAATAGGAACGAATCCACACATAATTAGACGTCCAATAACTTTATCAAATATCCTATGTGAAAATATCAAACGTCCATGTTTCGATCCAATGAAGTCAGTACAGGCTGGATAATAGTATTAGACGACCAAATTTATAATCAGACGTCTTATAAGACGTCTGACCCTCAAATTAGATGTCTGATATTGCTGTAAGACTCATCGTTACCCTGATTTATGGTGGATTTCATCCCAATCTCTTGGGATTTGTCTGCAACGGCTAGGAGATCTTTCCCAAGTGTTCTTAAAGGTTCTAAACTTGCCTATAAATAGACTACAATCCCTCTTAGGCAAGACACACCTCTTGAGATTCAATTCCCTTAGAAAAATCACTTGCTCACTACTCTAAGCTTCATCTTGCCCTTGTGCTGTGCCAACACTTTGATCAAAGGGCAAGTCCACACTCTTGGCTCACTCCATTCTGCAAATTCTCAGGGAGTTCTCTTTATGTTTAATAGATAAGAAAGTAATCAAAGTATTGGGGTGCTCTATAGGTGTTGTTTTAGTTCTTACTTTTGTACTTTGGGTATCCAGCCTATCAGGTCCCCGTCTCTTCATTGTGAAGGGAGAAACCTCCATTTAAGGATCGGAGGTGGGATTTGTAATTGAGGTACACTACCCTCGTTTAAGTAGTGTGGTTAGTGGATTGATCACCTTGTGATCAAAAATCCTAAGTCAAGGGATTGGCTTAGGTGGTGGTTTTCACCCATCTTGGGTTTCCACCTAAAAATCTGGTGCCACTTTTTGTGATTGAATTTTTTTGTATTACAATATTAAATAAATTCACTATTCACCCCCCTTTAGTGCAATTTCAATTTTTACACACTACAATGATGTGTTTCTAACTCAAATCCTTTCTCATACAAAATCTCGCTTATCATTTTGGCACCGTTGTCGATGAGGTAATGCTCTTTGATTTTTCCTACGCTTTTGCTTTACCTAACTTTTACCTCACTTTCTTTCCTATCTTGTTGTGATTGCAGATGCTCTTCGGAGGCAGGCCAGAGCGAATAGATTGAAGAAAAGTGCTGATAAAGGTTCTGTAAGTTTTCCCCCACCACCCACCCCTTATATTTCATTCCAACAACTAATAACGCAAACCCTAATTAACCTAGGAGCTTGCATTAACCCTAAGGTTAGTCCTGGTTGTTTGTTTGTCATCTCATTCCACCTCACCCCCACATATAAAAAAAAGATTTGTTCTGATTGTGGGATTTGCTTAAAAATTAACACACCTTATACACCTACACACACCAAAGGCACCTCACTTTGATCTGATTTAATCACTTAACCAGGAATCCGACCTAAGGACTCGGTACACCTATACTAATTACATAGATAAGTGATTAGCAATTAGACTAGGTTAATCTTTCTTGTGTGCCTTAATTAGTGGTGCATTTGACCAATTGTTTGATCAATTTAGGTCACACCACTCAATTTAAAATCGATTCATCAAGTAGCTTGCCACTTAGGGTCAACTTTTAGGAACTAACCAAGCACTCCACATTCTTTTTGAGTTTTAAAGGAATATATCATAACCTTTGATTTCAAAACTTGGTGTGCCTCACAAAACCTTGTCTGAATATACCTAAGTTGAATCCTAAAAGCTACTAAGCAAGATTCAAACCCTAAAATTCACTTCATCTAAAAATAATCTTGCTTGAAAATCATTGGTTGTGCACTCACACACATCGAAACTGATATTTAAGCGCACAACCTATCTAAAGGGCCCATCACATTCCCAAGCACATTCAAACCTAAGCCTAACTAAAATCAAGTAGATGTTGACCTTAAGGATTTGGCTCACTCTTCAGGGTCCAAATTGAGATTATTTTTTATTAATCTACTTCTACTGGTCCATCTAATGTATAGCTAGGAGAGCAGTGTCAAACAACCGCAGTTGGAGGGTATCAAATGAACCTGAGGTGAAAACCAAGGGAAGAACCTTCTCCCCAATCCCTTCCTCAACTGGTTGGATTGACCGGATAGGAGTAGACTAAATTGTCTTTAATGTTAAGATGGGTTCTAGGAGTCTGTAGATCTTTACACTACCCCACCCTAAGGACAGGTTTGATTGTTTATACTGCAGGGCACCTTTCTTCTCTTTTCCCTCCCGCTTTGCCGTGGATTCTTCCACATCCTACTCACATTTCCATTCCTACCCTCCTACCACCACTTACCCCCAATATGATTATTATCCCAACCAGACATATTCCCACCCATCCACTAGTTGGGATAATCCTGACTGGGGATACAATTCTGAACCTTAATCTCCAGGGCTTAACCTTGGACATCATGATTGTGATTTCTATCCTTCTCTAGGCTATACTGATTATAGATCTCCACCCTTTGATGATCAACCTAACCTGATCTACAACCATGAAGGATATGATGATTACAACTCTTACCCTCCCTAGGATTACGCTGCATATAAGCCCCCACCCCTCTATGAACAACTTGAAATGACCTATTATCAGGGAGGGCATCAAGAACCTCAACTTCTTGACTCCCCTTAACTGAACCCAAACCCACCCAACCCTGAAATAAACCATTTGGTTCAGGTAAACCAAGTCCAAGATAAGGTGTTGGCTAATTTGAGGAATACCATACAATCTTTAAAAGCTCAGCCAACACCCTGCATTGCAGAATTGGAGTCTTTGATCAAAATGATTGATGATTTGAATAGTTCTTTGTTGGATTGGCTCTAAGATGTTGAGGATAAGGACCCAGGTGAGTTTTTACTTGGGAGGTTGTCACAATTGAGGATGAAATTTGTGGTTACTCTAATCCAATCTTAGGATGATTCCCAAGATGAAACCCCTTTAGGAGAGCCAATGTCAGAACCCACTCACACACCTATAGGGGGTGATGTAAACATGTTTGTATTACATAAACCATCCATTTTTGCATGTTCTTAGACATATAGTTGCATCATACATTATAAATATTGCATAACATGCATCATCAAGCATTTAGGATAGGTTGTATAAATTCTAGGTTAATTTCTCCTTTTTATGGTCAGGTGATAGAGCGACATTTAATTCAAGTCTCGGATTGAAGATCCAACTATACGGATCTGATCAGGGCGATGATTGGAGTTCAACGACTCCTAGATCACCCCAATCGGACTTCCGTAGCATCAGATGTAGTTCGAGAAAGATCAGAGGTCAAGGTGCCAAGATGGTATAAATTCGTACATCAGATGACAAATCCGACCGCACGGATGGATTCAGGTTGATGATCGCAGCCCAAAGACGTGAAAATCGGTCCAATCCGACATCGTGACACCATCTACATGACATAAAAGATGGACGGCCAAGATGGCGCCACGTGGCACCATCTCAGCCACCCACACTGACCAAAGGCGCCCGCTCCCTCTCTCTCCTCAACCGTGCGATCAGATCTAGGCCATTGGATCTTGATCCAACGGCCATGGATGCTCGTGCCTTAATTCATAAACGCAACCAAATGGCAGTCGTAGCGCAGTAGTTGGGCGCTTCACAAGCAAGAGGAGGACGCGAGATCGAGCCCCGCCCTGCCTCAAATCATGCAGGGGAGCGAGCGTAGCTCAAATTAGGCTGTTAGATCTTGATCATGCGGTGGGAGATGAGACTACATGGCATGCGGGATGAGCGTGGATTGTTCATGCATGCGATGGCGCGCGATTAGACGCGCAATCGCACGCGGGCGTGCCCCACAGATGAAGGCTCTCGTGACTTTTAAGCCGTGCGATCTTGCGATCGGACGGCTGAGAGCGCACGATCGTGCATAGGCATTGAAGCGCAAGGAGAGGCACGGCGTGCGGGTGACCTACACCTACATTCAAGGGCTTTAGTGACGCTTAATTCCGTCACTAAAGATCCTGAGTTAATGTTTTTAAGTATAAAATGACCAAACTCCCCTCAATCCCTACAACTATAAAAGGAGACCCCTACCACTCGAATTCTTCACCCCTTCCTCTCTTCTCTCATGCCCTCCAAAGCTCTTAGAGCTTGTCCCAAACCCAGGATGCTCCTCTAAAGTTAAAAATATAATTTTTCCACCTTCTCATCCCATTTGTGGAGCATTCCGTGGTGGTCCTCTTACCGCCATTCGGGAAGCGGATCCCGCTACGACGTCGCCCTACCCTATTCTTCGTCATCCGTTGTCGTTCTCCTTCATCCCACATCTCACCACCTTCATCCAGGTGCTCCATCAACGCGGCTCTTCCTCCAAGCAGCCATCGAGGAGGATAACTTCTCTCCACCTTCTTTTTACTGCTTTCTAGAGTAGAGTTACTGCTTTCTAGTTGTAAGATTTCTCGCTTTCTATAGTGGTTAGTTGTAATAGACATCATTCTGTGATTATGAAATCCATGTTTATTCTATCTTTATTTTGTCTTTGTTTGTAATATTCTCTCTCTCTCTTTTATTCATTATTATTTAAGTAGATAGCTAGTTTAGATTCAATTCGATCAGTTAATCTGCTTTGTGATAATAAAATAAACGTGATTTTTAATCAAACGTCCACCTCCTTGTGTTCGACCCGGAATTCCTTTTGAGTTTCGATAAAATTTATCTGTTAACGATTTTTCCTCGCAAATCACACTGCAACGACAAGTTTTCAAAACTCAAATCTATTTGTGACGATTTTTCGCTTCAACATTTTGGCGTCATTGCCAGGGAGGCAACGCTCTTTGATTTTTCACGTTTTCCCACCTTACTTATCTTTTACCTCACTTCTCTCCTTTCTTATTATGATTGTAGGTACTCTCTCGAGACAAGCAAAAGCAGTAGATTAGAGTAAAGTACTGTTGAAGGGTCCGTAAGTTTACCCCCACCTCCCAACCCACTAGATTTCATTCCATCACTTAATAACACAAACCCTAATTAACTTAGGAGCTTACATAAACTCTAAGGGTAGTTTTGATTGTTTGTTTGTCACCTCCACCCGCCTCACCCTCCGCATATAAAGAAAATTTTAAAAAAATCTTACAGAGGTACACACCTCTTCTGATTCTTCATACTCAACCAGTAACCCGATCTTTAGGACCGGCACACTCACCAACATATAATTGAGTAGAAATCAGATTAGGTAATCACTTGTGTACCTAATTAAGTTGTAATTAGGCCGATTGTTTGAATTGTTTGGGCCGCACCACTTCAACTAAAAATAACTCATCAAGTAGCTGCCACATAGGTTCAACTTTTAGGGATTTACCAAACACTCCACATTCTTTTAAACTTTAAAGGAAAACAACTTCACCTGTGCTTTCAAAATCTGGTGTGCCAACTGAACTTGATTGAATACACCTAAAGTTGAATCCTAAAAGCTACTAAGCAAGATTTAAACCCTAACATTCACCACATCCAAAAAAATAATCTTGCTTGAAAACTATTAGTTGTGCACACACACACATATCATTCAATCATTAAGGGCACAACCCAGATAAAGGGCCCATCAAATTCCAAAGCACATTCAAACCTAACCCTAATTAAAATAGAGTAGACGTTAGCCTTAAGGATTTGACTCACTCTTCCGAGACCAGATCGAGATTATTTTCGATTAGTATGTTTCAATCATTCAATCTGATGTCTAGCTAGGGGAGCAGAATCAAACGATCGCGGCTGGGGGTACACTAGGAACCAGAGACACAAGCTAAAGGAGGAACCTTCTCCCCAGCCCCTCCCTCCAACTGGTTAGATTGACTAGAAAGAAGTAGATCAAATCGTTTCTTTATCTCAAGACGGGTTTTGGGAGTCTGTAGGTCTTTAGGCTATCCCACTTAAGGCAGGTTTATTTGTTTGTATTGCAGGATGCCTTTCTTCCTCCTGTCTGTCATGGATCCTTCCACATCCTATTCGCACTTCCACTCCTACCCTCCTACCACTACTTATTCCCAAAATGAGTATTATTCCAACTAGCCTTATTCTCATCCATCTTCTAGTTGGGATAATCCTAATTGGGGATACAGTTTCGGACCTCCATGTTCAGAGTCTAACCCTGGACACCATAATCTTGATTCTTATCCTTCTCCGAGCTACATCGATTATAGATCACCGCCCTCATTTGGACAACCTAATATGATATACAATCAAGAAGGATATGCCGATTCTTACCGTTTCTCAGAATACACTACTTATAGGTCATCACCTCCTTATGGACAACTTGAAATGACCTATTATCAGGGAGGGTATCAAGAACCTCAATTCATTGACTCCCCTGCACTGAACCCAAACCCACCCAACCCTGAACCAAACCATTTGGTTCAGGTTAACCAGGTCGGAGATAAGGTGTTGGCTAACTTAAGGAATACCATACAATCTTTAGAAGCTCAACCAACACCTTGCACTGAACAATTGGAGCCCCTGATTAAAATGATTAACGATTTTAACAAGTATTTATTGGATTGGCTCCAGGATGTTAAGGATAAAGGCCAGGGTGAGTTTTTACTTGGGAAGTTATCGAAATTGAGGATGATTTGTGATTGCTATAGTCCAATCTTGGGCAGATTCCCAAGATGAACCCCTGACAGGAGAGCCAATGTCAAAATCCGCTCAGGCACCTATAGGGGGACATGTTTTATGAGATCAGGGTTGACCAGGTTGTTCTTGAGCAATCAAATAAGGATGAACTGATTTCATCACCTGAGATCCCTAAGCTGGGGTACGAGGAAACGTATGTTTCCATGGAACAAAAAGTGATTGATGACTTTGAGACATACATTAATGTGGATTTAGAATTTTTTGATTCTGAAGGTGAAGAATCATTATGCGAAGTCTCACATAAGTTTACAGAACATGATTTTAGTGAGACAACTGGGCCTGAGGAATTTAATAAGTCATTTGATGGCCCTAAAATTGAGGAACTTGATCCTGTTGGGGCTCACATGGTGGATTCAGATCATGTTATTAAGGATTCAATTCAAAGCCCTATTCCTCAATCACACCCCATTGAGAATATTAATGATTTTGAAATCACTAAACCCAAGTCCATTCTAATTCAGTCACCTCTTTTAGACTTGGAAATTTCAAACGGGGTGATTAATATGTAGGAAGTTCCGGAATTCAAAATTCTAAAGGAGGAGGATAGGAATTGGGAAATGATGATTTGGGAAGCCAATTTCGAAGGAAGTAAAAGACCGAGTCTAAGGGTGCTTATTTGTTTGAAACCACCAACCTTCTACCAAGACCCTTATGACATCTTTGATTTAGAGGATGTCTAACCCAAGCGCACATTCATTGATTATCCTTTTGAACTTGATTTCTCTGTAACCCAACTTTTTGGTCTTGGGTTGCATCCTCACAAATTGCAGGCCCGACCCCGCTTGCATACCAATCTCAGGTTTTGGATAATTTTTATCCATAACCTTAGATATACTCGACCATGGGGTATGGGTCTGCATCACAATCTGGTCCACATCTGTGGACATCTTCTCCTAGCAAGTCCAAAGCTAAATTTTCTTATTCTGATTCTGACCTGCACTTGTGAATTCTTTGTTTCTTCTTTGTATAGTGTTCTTAGCTGAAGGCACTAAATTCAACACGTATACAGTTTCTTTTCATCTCGGAGCCGACCTGTTATTCACGCAATTCAAGTGTTTTCCACTCTACTCCACTCAGTTTCATGTCTTTTTAATACAATGAGGACATTGCATTAGATATGCATGAGGGGTGGTTATTCATCTCTGAATTATTTTGTTAGCTCCGTAGATTCTATTTGTTTTATTTTTATTTATTAAAAAAAATTTGTGGAATTAGGAAAGAGAACTTGGGATTTAAGAAATTTTCAATCTTAGAGAATAAAATTGTATAATTTGAACACTAAGACCCTTCAGGTCTTCAAGCTTAATCAACCCAGGTGTCCACTAAAATGTGGACTTGTTTATCGAGTCCTCGCCATTCTAAATTCAAACTTTAATTGGTTAAATAAACTGGGGTGACAAGTACACGACTTATCAACCTACCCTCTGATTTGAGGGAATTTTAAGTCTAAGCATCTACACACTATTTGCACTAACTTGCTTTTTGACTATTTTAATAGAAATTGGGTAGCTAATGAACCTTTTAGGGTGGTATGGCTGGCAAGTTATCATGAGTAACAACCCATTGGTAGGTTATCAAGAGCCCAGTCACACGACTATTCTTTTTCTGCTGCCTTTAGGTAAATCTTAGATCAGGAAAGCCACCTACTTAGAAAAAAAGAAAAAAATAGAAAAGCATCCAAAAAGAAAAAAAATAAAAAAGGAGAAAAGAAAAGAAAAAAAGAAATAAGCCACACTTCACCGCACAAGTATGGCTGGCAAGTTATCGTGGGTAACAGCCCATTGGTAGGTTGTCCAGAACCCAGCTTAAGAAATGCAAGTATAATTCCAAAATACTTAAGAAGAAGCGAAGAAGTAGAATAAGTCAGGGAAATATACACTGGGTTCTCCCTTGTGTTGACCCCATAAAAATAAAAGTATGGAGAAAGCTACCGGTCGAATAGATACACCTTTAGGCAGAATTTCATTTCAAGGTCACCTAGGGGCGTAAAAACCCGTAGTCCATTCTAATCGTCGATCAGTGAGTCTATCACATTTCACACATGGAGATGCTTAGAACTTAGAATTCTCTTCGAGTCTTGGGTGAGTTGAGTGGCCGTAGAAAGCTGCTTCGAAACCCTAAACTCAAAAATCCAAAAAAATTAGAAAAGAAGAAAAAGAAGAAATGATCCTTCTTTGAATAAGGCGAGGGCTTGAGGCAGTCTGCATTTTGACAAATACCCAGGCACTGTTGTGTCTCTGTAGTTCAGGTCGTAGTTGAAATTCATAAGTGTTGAAAAATAACTATTGCCCAAGAAATTCGACCTAATTCTCTTGTAAATAACATGTAGTTTTGCTAGGAATTAGCAAAAGATAGGCATGGGGGTGTGACGTAAACACGTTTATATCACATAAACCATCTACTTTTGCATGTTCTTAGACATATAGTTTCATCATACATTATAAATATTGCATAACATACATCATCATGCATTTAGAATAGGTTGTATAAATTTTAGGTGAATTTCTCCCTTTTATGGTAAGGTGATAGGGCGACATTTAATTAGAGCTTCGGATTGAAGATCCAATCGTATGGATCTGATCAGGGTGATGATTGGAGTTCAACGATACCAAGATCGCCCCGATCGGACTTCCGTAGCATCAGATGCAGATCGAGAAAGATCAGAGGTCAAGGGGCCAAGATGGCATAAATCTGTACATCAGATGACAAATCCGACCGCACTGATGAGTTCGGATCGATGATCGCAACCCAACGACATGAAAATCGGTCCAATCCGACATCCGTGGCACCATCTACAAGACACAAAAGATGGACAGCCAAGATGGCACCATGTGGCACCATCTCAATCGCCCACACCAGCCAAAGGCGCCCGCTCCTCTCTCCTCAACCGTATGATCATATATGGGTTGTTGGATCTTGATCCAATGTCCATAGACTCTCGTGCCTTAATTCATAAACGCGACCAAATGGCATCCGTAGCGCAGCAGCTGGGCGCTTCACAAGCGAGAGGAGGATGCAAGATCGAGCCTCACCCTGCCTCAAATCGTGCGGGTGAGCAGGCGCAGCTCAAATTGGGTCGTCAAATCTTGATCATGCGGCAGGAGATGCAACTACGTGGCATGCGGGATGAGTGTGGATCGCGCATGTGTGCGATGACGCGCGATTGGACGGGCAATCGCACGCATGCACGCCTAACAAATGAAGGATCTCGCACTTTTAAGCCGTCTGATCTCACGATCGTGCGTAGGTTGTGCGCACGGCTGAGAGTGCACGATCGTGCGTAGGCATTGAAGCGTGGGGAGAGGAGGAGGCACGGCGTGCGCACAACCTACGCCCACATTCAGGGGCTTTAGTGACGCTTAAATCCATCACTAAAGACCCTAAGATAATGTTTTCAAGCATAAAATGACCAAATTGTCCTCAATCCCTACAACTATAAAAGGAGTCCCCTACCACTCGAATTCTTCATCCCTTCCTCTCTTCTCTCGCGCCCTCCAAAGCTTTAAGAGCTTATCCCAAATCCAGGATGCTCCTCTAGAGTTAAAAATATAATTTTTCCACCTTCTCATCCCGTTCGTGGAGCATTCCACGGTGGTTCTCTCACCTCCATTCGAGAAGTGGATCACGCTGCGATGTTGCCCTACTTAGTTCTCCATCATCCGTCGTCGTTCTCCTTCGTCTTGCATCTCACCACCTTTGTCCGGGCGCTCCGTCAACACGGCTCATCCTCCAAGCAACCGTCGCGGAGGATAACTTCTCTCCACCTTCTTTTTACTGCTTTCTAGAGTAGATTTACCGCTTTCTAGTTGTAAGATTTCCCGCTTTTAACTGTAGTGGTTAGTTGTAATAGGCATCATTCTATGATTATGAAATCCTTATTTATTCTATCTCTATTTTGTCTTTATTTGTACTATTCTCTCTCTCTCTTCTATTCATTATAATTTAAGTAGATAGCTAGTTGAGATTCAATTCGACCAGTTAATCTGCTTCGTGACAATAAAACAAACGTGATTTTTAATCAAATGTCTGCCTCCCTGTGTTTGACTCGGAATTCCTTTTGAGTTTCGGTAAAATTTATCTGTTGATGGTTTTTCCTCGCAAATCACGCTGCAACGATGGGTTTTCAAAACTCAAATCTATTTGCGACTATTTTTCGCATCAACAGGGGGGACATATTTTTTGAGACCATGGATGACCAGATTAGACTAGAGCAACCTATTGAGGATGAACTGATTCTGTCACCTGATGCCGGAGCGAGGAAAAATACGTCTTCATGGACCAAGAAATGATAGATGATTTTAGAAAAATTTAAATGAGGATCCAGAATTCTTTGATTCTGAAGGTAAAGAATCTTTATGTGAAATCTCACTAGAGTTTGAAGCAAATAAGTTTAGCGAGACATACGGGCCCGAGGAGTATGTTAAATCATTTGATGGCTCTATAACTGAAGATTGTGATCTTAATGGGGCTAACATGGTGGATTTAGAGCCTGATTTAATGAGTCGCCCCATTCCTCAACTACACCCCATTTAGTATAATGATAATTTTGTTTTGGAAATCACTAAACCTAGGTCAATACTGATTCAGCCACAAATTTTGAACTTAGATATTTTATACGGGGTTGATGACACTTTAGAGGTCCTAGAAACTCTGATTTTGGAGGATAGGAGTCAAGAAATGACAATTTGGGAAGCCCATTCTAGGGGAAACAGAATTTTTGATCTAAGGGTTCCTTTGTGTCTAAAACCGGCAACCTTTTACCAGAACCCTTATGATATTTCTGATTTTGAAGATGTGTAACCCTAATATAGAATAATAGATTATCTTTTCAAGCCAAATGTTAACTGGACAACATCATCTATTGGTCAGAATTTACCTATTATCCAGAACTTTAGACTTGGGTTGCACAAGCACAAACCGCAGGCCCGGCCCCACAAACACAATGATCTCCAGTTATGGGTAATTTTCATCCAAAACCTTGGAACCACTCGATCCTGGGGCATGAGTCTGCATCACAATCTCGTCCAAATCTATGGACATCTTCTCCTTACGGGTCCTAAAATCGATCATATCTTGATCTTGACCCACACCTGCGAATTCTTAATTTCTTCTTTGTTTGTATAGTGTGCCTAGCTGAAGGCATTAAATTTAGCACGTATATAGTCTGTTTTCATCTCGAAGCTAACTGGTTAATCATGAAATTCAGGTGCTTTCTTCTCTACTCAGCTCTATTTCATGTCTTTTTAATACAATGAGGATATTACATTAGATAGGCATGGAGGGGTGGATACTCATTTCTGATTATGTTGTTAGCTCGGTAAATTCTTTTTATTTTCTCTTTATTTATGAAAAAAAATGAATTAGGAAAAAAGAACTTAGGCATTAGGAGTTTTTCAACTTTACGGAATGATACGATAGGACATGAACACTTAACATTTCAGGTCTTTGGGCTTAATTAGCCCGAGTGTCCACTAAAATGTGGACTTGTTTCTTGAGTCCTTGCCATTCTAAATTCATTTCTAATTGGTTAAATAAGTTGGAGTGATAAGTACATGACTTATCAACTTGGCCGCCCTCTAATTTGAGGGGACTTTAAGTTTAAAGCATCTACACACTATTTGCACTGACTCACTTTTTGGTGGTTCTAACGAAAATTGGGCAGCTAATGAACCTTCTAGGGTGGTATGGCTGGCAAGTTGTCGTGGGTTTAACACCCCATTGGCCGGTTGTTCAGAGCCTAGCCACACAACCATTCTCTTTCTATTGCCTTTAGGTAAATCTTAAATCACAGGAGCCACCTACTCAAAAAGAAAAAAAATTAAAAAGAAAAATATATATACGATAAAAATAGAAAAAGAGAAAAAAAAATAAGCCACACTTCACCACATGAGTATGGTTGGCAAGTTGCTGTGGGTTTTACGCCCCATTGGCCGGTTGTTCAGAACCCAGCTCGCGAAATGCACGTTTAATTCCAAACACTTAGGAAGAAGCGGGAAAGTAGAATAAATTGGGAGATATACACTAGATTTTCCCTTGTGTTGATCTCATAAAAATAAAAAGTAGGTAGAAAGCTACTAGTCGAAAAGATAAACCTTTAGGCAAAAATTCTTCATTAGGGTAACCTAGGGTTCGTAGAAACCTAAAGTCTATTTTGATTGCCGATTAGTGAGTCTATCACAGTCACAAAAAGATGCTTAGCACTTAAAGTTCTTTTCGAGTCTTAGGTGGGTTGGGTAGCCGTAAAAAGCTACCTCGAACTCTAAACTCAAAAATCCAAAAAATAAAAGAAAAAGAAAAAAAAAATGTATTTACTTTTGAATAAGGCGAGGGCATGGGTGATCAGCATTTTGGTAGACACCCGGGCGCTATTGAGTCTTTGTAATTCAGGTATTTACTAGAAATTTCTTAGTATTGAGAAATAGCTAAGTAATTGGATCCAAATTCTTTTATAAATAGCATGTAATTTTGCTAGGGACTAGCAAAAGATAGGCATGGGGGTATGAAGTGCACACATCTAATTGGCCTAAAATATCTATTTATGCATGTTTCTAGTGTCATAGAAGCATCATACATTATATGTTAGTGCAAGGGCACCATGATCGTTAATTTTGATGATAACAAAATACTTATTATTTGACATTTGCATTTGAGTTTGAGTTTTCAGGAATAATGCAAATGGAATCAAGTGTGAAGGAGCTCAAATTCGTATCCATGGTGGATTGGAGGAGGTTAATGGAGGAAAAGAAGAAAGGGAACTTCGCGTGGAATGAAAGCGTGAAGAACAAGAAAAATAGGATAGATGTTCTTTTATCATTATTTTTGTACTCTATTTATTTGCTCTTTTACTTTTTTTTGCATTCATTATTAAAGAGCCCAAAGAGTAACACTTGTAGTCCTAGGAACACTTACACTACCCTAGGATACTTAGACATTCTTAGATAATCTTAGGAAACACTTAAGCATCAGACAGCTCAATTAGACATCCAATCTAGACTTCAGACGTCTAATATTGGACTTTAATACATCTGACCTTTGTCCAGACGTCTAAACACTTAGGCTGAAAACACATAGTCTGCGACCATATTTTCAGACGTCTTACAAGACGTCTGATGACCTTACCAGACATCAAATTAGAAGACGGTTGGCCTATTAAGAGAATATCTTCAAGGATTAACTTCTAATTGCATTATTAGTATTTCCAGATGTCCATAGAGCCTACCAGACATTCGATAAATAGATGTTAGCCTATATCTGATCTGAATCTACTTTTGTCAGATGATTATAGCCGTTAGCTTCTCCGGAAATTCATTCCCACAGAGAATCCTCTTTCCAGACATCTAGACCTTATTACAGACGTCTAGTCTGTCATCTAACCCTTAAGATCTAGAGCCCTGTTTGGATCTGGTCAAAACAAGAACAAACCTGCCTATTATTAGACGTCCAATTTTAGTGCCAAACGTCTTATAATAGCTTTTAAGACATCCGCTTAGATCCCTGTTTAGATCTAATATAATCAAGAACTCTAATCCTTTAGAGTAGACATCCAATATATGCATCAGATGCCTGACCAGAACATTAGATGTCTGATAGCTTTGTCAGAGTTGTTATGATGCTGATTTCAGCCTGATTTGCCTTGGATTTGATTCCAATGGCTATTAGCCCTCTCCAAGGCCTTGAACATTCTTAGGACCTCTATAAATACGAGAGGAACCTTCCTAAGTTAAATACGCCTTAATATACTACCTCCACTCATATTACATTCAAGAGAAGAGAGAAATCATTTAGAGAAGTGTTGTTGCTCTCCAAGATCATCCTACACATTTGAGAGCACCATCATAGTTAAGCACCTACTCTCCCGCCTTCACATACGAGAGTGTCGTCGTGCCTTGCGTGGGTCATGCACACCGCATTACTAGCCGACGCACTTCCATCAAAGGGAAGTATCTTTTGCCTATAGAAGCTAAGTTTTACATTTATACTTTATGCAATCTTTTGTTTATCACGCTCGATCTCACCCCCTCCGTCAGAACCTAGATTATAAATATTACATAACATGCATCATCATGCATTTAGATTAATTTATACAAATTGTATATTAATTCACCTCTTTCTGTGGCCAAGGGATAGGGCAACATCATTTCGTGGCCTTAGATTGAAGATCCGACCATATGGATCTGATCAGGGTGACGATCGAAGTCCAACACCTCCGAGATCGCCCCGATAGGACTTCCATAGCATTAGATGTAGTCCGAGGAAGATTAAAGGCCAAGGGGAAAGGTAGTGAAAATTTGGACTTCAAATGACAAATCCAATCGTACGGATGGGTTCGAATGAACAATCACAGTTCAACGGCGTAAGAATTAATCCAATCCAACACCCGTGGCACCATCTCCAAGCATTGGAAGATGGACAGCCAGGATAGCACCACGTGGCGCCATCCTAGCCATCCAAAGCACCCCAACATACTTGCCTAACCTCTAAAGACGCGATCAACAATCAATCTCAATCGTTGGATGAAGATCCAACAAGTGAGAGGCCGCCTCACCACCACACCTTGGCATCTAAAGGAGAAGGTTTCATGAAATCTGGGCCATTGGATGGAAATCCAACAGCCGTGAGCGATGGCACTTTAATTCAAAAACTCAACAATCCATGGCTGTAGCGAATTAGATGAGAGAGGCGTTTGCATCCTATGGGTGAGCATTCAAAACCCAATGCCCTTAAATTCTCCGCTAAAACGAAGCGCGGTGAAATTTAGCCGCACCATCGAGATCGAGCGACTGCAGAACGGTGACATGACACTCCGGATGGGCGAGTATGCTGAGCATGCGTGATGATGCACCATCATACGCAAGCACTGTGAGTGGTGAAGGTGAAGCATGCTCACGATTTTTAAGTCATCCGATCGTGCGATCGAATGGTTGGGATTGATTCAAGCCTCAACACTTGAAGGCAAGGCAGGTGACATGGCCTCTTGCGGGCACTCACATCAGTGATGAGTGACTCACGTTGACGTGCGTCCTCAACGACATGCGCCTACAGCAATGAATGCATGTGTCACTAAAGGCCGTAGAATTAATTCTAAGGCCTTGAAATGACCTTTTTGCCCTCATATCTTCACCTATAAAAACGTACCCCTCTTACACATTTCACCATCCATTCTCTTTTCTTCTCACCTCCTGCAATGCTCTAAGAGCTAGTCCCATACGTAGGATGCTCCACTAGTGCTAGATTAAAATAATTTTCTATCTTCTCATCCCCTTCGTGGAGTGCCCATGGTTGTCCTCTCACAATCATTTGGGAATCAGATCCTGCTGCAACGTGGCTCTGCTTTGTCCTCCTTCCTCCAACCCCATTCTCCCTCGTCCAAAATCTCACCGCCATCTTCCGAGAGCCCCGTCAACGCAGCTCATCCTCCAAGCAGCCATTGAGGAGGATTTTCTCATCCCTATCTTTTACTACTTTCTAGTATGGATTTCAATTTTGCAATTACTGTAATGAACATGGCTATATTCTTATAAAATATTTGTTTTCTCTCTCTCCCTCTTTCTTTGTATTATTCTCTCTCTTTTCTATTATTTATTCTTTAAATAGAATAACTAGTGTAGATTAATTTCAACCAGTTACTCTACTTTATAAAAATAAACACAGATTTTAAATCAAGCATTCACCTCCCCATGTTCGACCCAGAACTCATCAGAGTTCCGGTTAACTTTACCTGATAATGAATTTTTACACATTGCAACGATGGGTTTTTAACTCAAATCCTTTCATGTACAAATTCTCGCTTATCAGGCACCAAGAGAGGTAGAACATGAAGGAGAAGCTCAATTCAGCTGGATCCCAACTAAATCCATCTCATCTCAACTGGATTCTAGCTCAACCTAGTTGGGATTGGCTTATCTCAACTCGATTTAGCTCACCTCAGTTGGATGGTAGCTCAGGCTAGCTCATCTCAACTCCACTTAGCTGAATGGCAATTCAGGCCAACTCAACTCAGCTAATCTCAACACCATTTAGCTCCTCCCAACTCCATCCAGCTCTTGGAAGCTCTACCTAACTAGGATTAGCTACTACCATCAACTAGCTAAGCCTAGTAAGTTGAAGAAGTTCTCAACCAACTCAGGTCAGCTCAACTCAAGCTCCCGAAGACTCAACTCAACTCAACTTGGTTGAGCTGAGCTACTTGACCTAAGCTAGCTATCTTAGCTAGCTAGGTAGTCTTTGGGAAGACCAGCTTCAGCTCACCTCAGCTCAGATAAGAAGAAACTAGCTCAAGCTAGCTTGGTTTAGCAGCTAGCAAAGAACTAGCTAGCTAAGCTTGCTATTGAGCTCAGCTATAGCTCTCTTCAACAGCAGTTAGCTCCAGCAAGTTCCAATGCAGCTCCTTCTCAGCTCCTCCAACCAAAACCCTAGCTCCTCTACTCTGCTACCTAAGCTAGCTAGCTAGCTTAGCTTAGCTCTACCTAGATCTCTCCTACCATCACCCTAAGTCCCACCTAGTTAGTTCAACCTTAACCCTACCTTAAGTCCACCAACTAAGCTACCTAACTCTACCTACTCCTACTCCAAATTGGCGCCACCTTGTAGCCACCCCATCACCACCACTAAAAGCCACCATTAAAGTGGCGCAAAAATGCCTCCAACCACCTCCATCTTTGGCACCATTTTTTCCCTCCAAAAACCCCTTAATCTCAACCCTACACCTAAGCCCAAAACCCATCTACACCCTCCATAATTTCACTCCAAAATCACCCTTCTAGAAACCTCATTTTGGCACCAACTTGGTGGCATCTCCTCCACCATGGACGGCCACCAAGTGGCACCTCCAACCCCCCTACACACCCTCTCCCTTTGTGCCACCTTTCTCCTCCCTTGGATCCCATAACTTCCACCATAAAACCATCCTAGCCCTTTATCTATATCCCATGCCACCCCCCCCCTTTCCACTCCTATATATACCCTATTCCAACCACCATTTTATCCCATCCTTGGCTACATTATTACTACCTATATCCACCTTATAGCTGGCCATAAAAAGGAGTGGAGAAGGAAATTAAGGCAACCATCCTATGCTACCTTGGTGCTTTCCTCATCTTCCCTTCTTCCTTGGTCCAAGCCAAGGAGCACACTTGTGGGGGACGGCCAAGAAGGAGTAGCAAGAGGTGGAGGACATCCACCTTGGAGGAGGAATTAGGAGGAGGATACCACAAAGAGGAGGAAGCCTTCTTCATAGTGAGAGAGCAGCCGCACTTGGAGTGAGAGCTTCTTCTTGACTTGGAGGATTTTCTCTTCATCTTTTACTCTTTCTTTTGTATTAGCTAGTTATTTGTGCCATTGTACCAAGCATTCCGCTATCATTATTTTAGTCTCATAGCAATACAAAAGTTCTTTTTGCTATTCCATTTTCATGCCTCTAATTTCTAGTGCTTTCAATTCCTTATAATTTTGTGCACACACTTTCTCTCTAATTATCTTAGGTCTCCACATACCTAGGGTGAGCTTGGAGAGAAGTTCTTTATTGTCACTTAGGCGTAGTTTTCTTTTTCACATTTTCGCATCCTCATTACCTGATTATTCCAAAAACCCTAAGAATAACAAAAATACAAAAATATAAGTGTTGATATGATAGAGTGAAAGAGAGAGAAAAAGCAATTTGGCTAAAAGTTGCCTCCTTGAAGACCCTAGATATTTGCCCTATCTAGGTTTATAAATTTCAAAAGTTGATTGTGATTATACATGTACAACAACACTATTTCACATTAATTACAAAGCACGTATTTTCAACATCAGTCACTAAGTGTTAGACATCTAATAGCTTATTTTAGGACATCTAATGGGAATTTTTCATGTTTGAAAAAGTGTGGTTTTGTTCCTGGATTGGATCAAATCCAAATAGGGATCTAGTGTATAATGATCAGACGTCTGGCATTATTTCTGGATGCCTGATGGTCATCATGACCTCAGATTTATGATTTCTTGTGAATCTATGGATTGAGATTTGGTCTGACAAATGTTACTTTAACTCAAATTAGTCCAAACGTTCCAATGTTGGACGTCTGGGATGAGGTCAGGACTTCAGGCAATAATATTAAAATATTCCAAAGGCTTGCGATGTTTTTGTTCTGACCTAAGTAGATTATGTCCTAACGATCGGTTATTAGATGATTGAGAGCTTTTCCAAACATCTAGAGTGGACTATGGATGTCTGGTTCTAAATCTGGTCATCTAAAGCCTATGTGTTAAAAGTGTTAAGTCAATGTATATGGTGTTTGGATGTTTGATATGAGTATAAAACAACTTATCTTTTTGAATTAGATGTCTGGATGTACTTACAAACGTTTGATGCTAAGATATATTCTGGGTTTGAAATTGGATTTGGTTCTAAGTATTTTCTAAGTGTTGAGAGCCTAAGTTAAGAGTTACTATATCTAGATGGGGGCTCTTTACAACTCTTCTAGACTGAACAAATAGAAAAATTACAACTCAATTTATAAGAACATATACAATTACACCTAAGTCCTAGTCACTAGACATCTTCATTTTTTGATCTTCCTTTTGAGATGATGAGATGAAACCTGCAATTTGGTTATGATAAAGAGAAATAGTGGTTTGATCGACTTTATTTTTGTTTTTGTTATTTTGTAAAATCATTAAAACATATATTAAGAGAGGCTGAACTAACACCTGTGCCATTACAAAAGAGTGAAAAACATAAGAATAGGCATTTAAATTTTTTTGCAAATAAGATCAAATCAATGCCAAAAATCGATCAAGTAAAAACAAAAACAAAACACCCAAGAGTGGAACCACATGGGAGGAACTAGTTTCCTCCTATTCTTGGATCCTACGAGTAGAGGAATATACGTTCGAGGCAGCGTGGTGCAGCATCTCACGTGGTGGTGCCTCCTCCAACAATTCCCGTGAGAACTTTGCTGGCTACTCGACAGGTGGATGAGGCCCTCATGCTGTAAAAGATGAATCCCATCAGAGATCTGCAAACTCCTTCGTAAATTGAGGTGATGATTGCCTCAAAATCCAAAATAGATCTTAAAAACTCCTTCAAGAGACGCTGCAATAGCTGCTACCATAGTAGCTAGTCAAAGCTCGAAAGAGTCGGTCGACTGGATACAAGGGGGAGCAAGAGGGGTGCAATAGGAGAGGGTTGTAGCTTTAGCCCTTTACTGGTCAATTGGCCAATTCGCTAACTAGTTAACTTGCTACTACTGCCGGCACCAACCAAAAACAATTTTGGTCGACTAGTGATAAACGTCAGTTTATCATCATTCTTATGCATTAAAACAAACCTAGCTCTTAGGATTTTACTCCGCAAATGAGTTTTTAGGCTGCATTTAGGCATCAATTAGGTTAGGCATGCATTGCACTTTTTATTATCTTTTTAATGTGTTTTTGTGAGTGTTAGGGATATGCAGATTGTCAGAACTCCAAAACCCTAGCACTCAGGAAGGCAACTGGTGAAGAAGAAGCTCAGACTAACTGGAACTCAACTTAATCCAGCTCACTTGAACTAGGGTTAGCTCATCTTAGCTCCATTCAGCTCATCTCAGCTGAATGGCAGCTCAAGAGAGCTCATCTTAGCTTACCCTAGCTCAGGTCAGCTCAAATCCAGCTCAACTTAGCTGAGTCTAGCTCATCTCAGCTCCTATTAGTCCACAGGGAGCTCTAGCTAGCTCAGCTGAGTTGACTAGAGTTCACCGCAGCTCAGGTCCAGCTACATCGAACTCTACTCAACTCCGGCCAACTAAAGATGGCTTCATTCCAGCTTAGGAAGCTCAAGTCCAGCTCCCGGGGACTCAGCTTAGCTCAACTCAGTTGAGTTAAGCTACCTTAGCTGCCTCACCCAGCTTGATCCTCCCCAGGAGCATTAAACCCAGCTCACCCCAGCTCCTTTCAGCAGAAGCCAGCTTGCTTTAGCTTGGCTTAGTAGCTAGCAAAGAACTAGCAAGCCAAGCCAGTTAAGGTAGCTCCTTCCAGCTCTCTTTAGCAGCCACCAGCTCTAGTGTAGCTCAAGATGACTACCTCTAGCTCTTCTCCCTGAAAACCCTAGCTCCAAATGCCTCCAACTCTACTCCCTACTAGCTAAGCTGCTTAACTTAGCTAGTCCACCTCCATGGCACCAAAACCTACTACCCTACTACCTAAGTTCCAGCAAAAAGACCACCTACTCCTACTTTATTTTGGTGCCAACTATCCCTTCCATCACCACCCTACATCCACCATCAAAACCCATCTCCATCCTCCATTAGTGCATTTTTCTACCTATACCCACCTACACCTACGGCCAAGAAGAAGGAGTAGAGAAGAAGAAAAAGGGGCACATCACCAGAGAAGAAGAAAAAGGGGCACATCACCAGCCCTTTTGGTGCCTTCTTCTCCCCACTCTCTTCAACTTAGGCCACGCCAAGGAGGAGGACTTTTCTACTTCAAGGAGGACGGCCAGGCAAAGGAGAAGGACCTAGGGTGGACGTCCACCCTTGGAGAGAAGCTTAGGGCATGCCCCCTTAGGGCTTGCTTTGAAGGACATCACCTTGGCAGAGCATAGCAAGGAAGGAGTTGGAGGACTCTTTTCAATCTTGGGAGCTACCAAGCTTGGAGCAAGAAGCCCTCTTCTTCACCATCTATCTAGAGGATTTGTGTTTTCTTTTATTTATTGCAATTTTTCTAGTAGTAGAAGCATTCATCTACTAGGCTTTTTTGTAAAACACTTTTTCATTAATCTAGTTGCCTTCTTTACAATTTCTTTAGTTGCATTTTTTTTTAATTGCTTTGTTTTTAGCATTCTTCACTCCCTCTCCCTAATTATTCTAGGCCTCCACTTGCCTAGAGTGAGCTTAGGGAGAGGATCTACTTGCCACTTTAGAAGTAGTATGTTGAATTGAGTGCAAGTCACTTTCTCGCCAACAATTTCGCATGTTGCCTTAATTTCAAAAACATAAAAATGATATATTGAAAAAGACCAAAAAGAAAGTTGAAATCTATTTTGTAAGCAAGAGAATTAATTTTGCAAACATATTGCCTCCTTGGACGACCCTAGATACCCCACTATCTAGGTTTATAAATTTAAGAGTTGATCGATTTTGCACATTACAATGACGTAATTAACAATCCACGTAAAAATCACCATCAACTAGCTACTTTGCGGCATTAGGGGGTGCCGCCTCTTCTCCTTGTTGTTGCCGGTTGAAATTTTTTTATGGATTTTGAGGTGATTTCAATCAACACTTAATTGAATGACATGCAATTAGGGTTTCCCCATTTGGGAGATATTTATACGGATTTTGATGAGGTGTGGCTTATCATAACTAAAATGCCAAAATTAAGCTAGAAATGAGGTTAAGACAGTATCAATTAACACAAGAAATGGGTTAAGTGTGGGAATTAAGGAAAATGACCTAAAACAGCAAATCTATGCTAAAAATGCATAATTAGGATAATTTTGAGAGATTCTATATTTAAATACGTAAATGGATGATCTAAATGCCAATTAAATGTAAATTTAAGCTTGAATAGACAAATCAAGGTTGAATTATGTTCTAATATGTTTAATTAACATGTCATAAAAATCTAATTGCATTCTGACATTATTAAGACCTTGAAATACATGCACTACACTTAGGTCCTCAAGTCTTCACATATTCTTCACTTAAAACTTGCCAAGGACCTATTTGCAAGCTGTTAGGGACCTGTCTAAATAGAATTTCTAGCACTTATGGGTTTGCCTTTAATTTTTCCACTGTTTCACTTCAGGGGCATAACCCGCAATTGCACCAATAGACCTGCAGCTGCAAGTGTTCTTCAGTGATGAACTTGAGAGCTCTTAGTCGTTCATTCTCCTAGCTTTGATTCAACGGTCAATCCTCGTCCAATCGACCAACGCCGATGCCCACACCTTCACCTATTCTTTTAGATCACATCCAACAACTGTCTTTTGTTATAAGATTTCCCGCGCTCTCCTTGGCCTCATCACATCTGTTGATACCCTATGGCCTACACCTTTGATCCCAGGTCACCCCAGCTCCCTTGGCTTATGTATACACTTCCTACTCAAGTTGCGATCCCTATCAGCTCCCTCCTACACCCCTTGAGCTGGTCGTTCATCCTCTTCATCTCCTTCCCACTACATTCGATTCCACCTATGACAGAGGTGGAGCTTGTCTTCCTCGATTCACTCCTTGCCCCTAGGGGTGACATATGCCTGACGGCGACCCAGAATCTTCACTAGAAGGCTTTTCATTGCTGGAGGTCCTCCCTCTTCTTCACTGTAGCCACCAGCTGCAGTTCTCCTCAAAGGTCCCATTCCTTTGTTAGATTAAGATTTTAATGATTTGTTAGCTAGATTTACTCACTTTCTAGATAGACTTAGAGTAGATTAGATAGTGGAGATCACAATTCAGTGTCTAATTTCCTTAGATTAGGAGTAGATCGGAGTAGAGTTAGAATTTCACCCATCCACCTCCTCTGATCAATTCAGATCAGAGGAGATGAATCCATGTACTCACTTCGATTCATTAGTCTCCCCCTTCATATCACAATCACTTTCACTCATTTCACGACATTTTAATCGCAATCCACTTCACTTGCCTGAGCCACTCCAGATCTAAAACTTTATAGATTCTAGGTCTGAAGTGTGTTTAATTCCACTGGAGGGCCATCCCATACACTTCACTAGATCACAATGGCCCTCACTTAGGTTGACATTGAGTTTGATTCGCTTGAATATTGATGATTTGATTTTAATGCCTGATCAGGAGATTTGGGTTTCAATTTAGTTTTCATTGATTTAATCAAGTGAATTAAGCGAATATTTGTGAAATTGGATTTGATGCAATGGAATTGAGATATTTTGATTGGATTTTTATAGCATAATTCACTCATCCCTAATTTCAACTCAGTTCGTGTTTTTGTTCATTGCCTGAGGGAGCTGAGGCCAATGAAAATTAGTTGCACTGATTTGAGGCCTTAGCAATGACCTATTGGGTTTTATGGAATCGCCTAAAGATTTTGATCACTAATTAATAGTGTGCAGAACTTTTAAGTGATCATATCACTTGAGGATTTAGATCAATCGCCCATCTAGGAAACACTTTAATTCAATCTCAATTTGTTTTAATCTGACTATTAAAGGCCTTATCATGTTTTAGAGGTTTTAATAAAGGCCTTGAAATGGTGTGTTCACGATTTAATTATCTGATTTGATATATTCTTCTCTGCTATCTATAGCAGAAGTAGAGGATCAAATTAGGGTTTCTGGTGTTCTTAGAGTTTTGATCTGAACTTGATAGGCTCTAGATCATTGAGCGAATGATTGCGACAGTTTTGAGGAGATGCTAATCAATTTGAACTTGATTTCAAATATTTGGCAACTAAGCACAAGTTCCAGGTTGAATTTGATCTCTAATGTTTTAATCAATACTTAGATGACCTGGACAAGCTTTCAAGATGATTTTTTATGTGTGGATGAAGTTTGAATGATGATTTCAGTATTTTAAATCTCAAATCAGATCGGGAATATATTTTTGATAGTCGTTGCCGCCACTTTTCTGAACTAAAGATATGAACTTTGATTGTGGATTTAGATTGGATTTGAGTAAGATTTTGTTTGAATTAAATTCTATGGCTTAGATCTTAGATGATTATACATTTTAATGCCAAGAACAAGTGTTGGTGCATGTAAACTGAGATCTGGACAAAAATTGAAGATCTCTGTTAGCAGCAGTAACTTCTCTTACTATCAGGCTTGTTAGAGGTCAATCTTGATTTGGTTTTAAGCTCTACTGAATTGTTTGAGAGGTTGTTATCTGAAGCATTCATGTACTGCTGAGTCTTTAATATGGATTGAAATGGCATGTAATTCCCTTTTGTAAATTCTTTATCAGCAGTTAGGTATGTATTAACTATCCAAAGTATATTTTGAACCTTAAATTTAAGAATGAGCATGCTTTTGTGTATGAATCTGATCTATATTGATATCTAGAAGTGTTCTAAATGCATATCTTTAATTCCAACATATGAGAATGCATTTTAGTGTCTTTTGTTTCATGTTCAACTCTTCAAAAAGCCTATTTTTTCTCCATTTGTAAATATAGAAAAAAATCAAAAATAAATAAAATAAATGTGTCTTGAGTGAGATTAAGCTTAGTTTTAGGTGTGTGTTGAGTTAGATTTAGGATTTGAGTTCCCTAGTTAGGAGAACATACTGGTAGAAGTCTAGGTATTCTACAGGTTTAGAAATAAAAGAACCAAAAATAAAACTACAAAAAGAGTCTTTTTTCCTTTCTTCTCACCTTTCCCTCCTCTTCTTATGTCTCTATAAAACACAAAATGAAAATAAAATCTGAAACATTCCAAAAATCCCATAAAAATACCCTTGTACATAGTATTTATACTAGTATATAATATTAAATTAAGTGTATATAGCCACTTATATATATAAAGTATATAAATAACTTATATATCTATACTATTTACTTTATTAGATATTTATATTGAGTTATACAATATATATTATTATTATATAATTATGTATTTATTTATTTATACTCTATGTACATAATCCATAAGTATTTATAAATAGCTATGTATATATTTATAATCACAATTATAACTGTAGATATAACTTAAGGTAATTATAATGTATAGTAATATATCCTTATATTTATCTATTTATCTATAAATTATACATAATTATATTTATAAGTTAATTAGGTATATTAGTAAGTTAATATAATTTAAATTAGTAATTTAATAAACTAAAGAAATAAATTATGTTGTATAGTTGTATATTATAGTTGAAAGTATTTCAATATATTTATAACTTATTTATTCTATAAACTATACTTATAATGTATATATCTGTATATATATATGTATAAACATGTATTTAAATGTATATAAATCAAAATAAATCGATAAAAATAAATTAAAAATATTTAATAATAAGTTAATAATGTAAATCAACTAATTTATAAGTCAATTGTATCATTAATTTATTGATTTATACTTTAATTAAAGAATTAATGTTAAAATCAAAGTGTATTTATTCATAACTTTAATGATTTTTTTAATAAATTTATATATTTAATTATTGTAAATAAACTATACCAATAAGTAGCCCTATGTATTGGCTACATGTACATATAATTTAATTGTAAATTAATTATTTATTTAATATCTTAATTAAGGCCTAAAGTTGGCCATTAATCACGCTTTGGCGCAGCAATTTGGGTGCCAGTTAAAGTCCCACATTATGCATTGTAGCGCAACTGCAGCCATATAAAAATAATTGTGTGGGTGGACTACTTATCCAAGTACGGGGTTGGATCCCATATACCATTCTAACCTTCAAGCCTATTGAGCGAGAGAGAAAGAGAGAGAAGTATGGGTTGGGAACTCAGGCTCGGTTGGGCCAAGTAGTCTTCATGGGTCGGTATTGGCCCAAAACTATGCTAAAATACACTAATTAAACACTAGGGTCCAAGTTCAGTAGTGGTTGATTTGGCTCCTAGTTAGCTGTTGATTCTGCGAAGGGTTGGACCTAGTAATCCAAAATGTTTAGTTTAAGTTAGACTTAGGCTCTAAGTTTGAGTTTATATATGTGTGTTTTGTGTTGTGTAGAGTGTTATTAGTGAGCATGTGTGTATGTAGTATAAGTATAGTATACATCTATAAATGTATGTATATAGAATATATATTATATATATAGATATATTTTTGCCTTATTTTGTATATAAATATTTTTAAGGCTCTTTAGTGACACTTATATATGTTAGTGTTTATAGTAGTTATATGTTAGTATAGTATGTAATATATATATATATATATATATATTCTTTTCGTGCTTATATTAAGGCATTACCTAGATGGTATTGTACATAATTAACCTAGATTAATTTAGATTAGTTTTTAATGCCTTTATACCTATGTATGTTCTTTAGCTATTGTCATTAACATTAATCCATTCATTCTTGAACATAATTGACTTAGATTAGTTCATTCTTTGATTCTTTCATTAATTATTCATTCATTTGTAAATAAACTTGACATTTTTGGAATAAAAGATGATTTTTGGATAATAGATAATGATGTACATCAATAACTGCCTTCTAGTGAACGACCCAAAATAAAATCAGTAAAAATTGTATATAAATAAATGACATCCGTCTGGATTGTGACACTAAACTACAACGCAATAATTAACTCTAATTAACTAACAATCCAGATCATCAATCAAATTCCTTTCCAAATCCTCAATCAATGAGATCCATTAGATCTCCATCCAATAGAAAGGATCAAATCCTAATTGCCAATTGCATCTTTAGCCTAAAATAAATTTTGGGAAGTTTAAATCAAGTATCAAAACTTAAATTAATTGCAATTCAACACTTGAATTTTATACCTAATTAAATTATGTGCAATTGCCAAATCAAATGTAATTTAACTCCTTAAATTATAATTAATTTATTCTTCAATTAGGAATCAATCAATAATCATTATTAGTTTCATTACTTCAAAAATGAACCATAGGATATGTGGGATTTTTGCACTTTGCCCCTTGCAAGTATTTCTAAACTTGTGAATTCTTCCCACTTGGAAGAAAATATTATCCTGAGGTTTAATCCCATTAGATAGCTGTCACTCCTCCTTAGACAATATTATTTATGATATCTCCTTGTATCATTAGGATGAGAACGAAGATCAGAACATTTTCCAAAGGTTTATCTTCTCTTCTTACTTTGAGTCTGATGAGGGGCAAAAAATGCCCTCGAACCCGAAACAACGCAATAGGCCCAAAACTGAGGATCCGACCCGAAAGACCTCGAATAAAGGCAAGTTTGGAGACTTGACCCGCCTACATCCAAGAAAACCCCCTGCACAGCTGGACACGACAGTCCAACCAACTGACACACAAGCAGGCAAGCACGGCCGGACCCAGAAAGACCTAGCCGTTGAAGGTTTAGCAAAGGGTACAGCAAGCCCTCACTGCCAATAAATACTGACACTAGCAGCTACTATTAGGGGTCTGGCAACGTATCCCCCAGGAAATCTTGGTGGAAGTACCATCCACTCAAAGGATTCTGATAAGAGCTCGGGCTCGATCCGCTTAGAAGATATCAGTAGGAGCTCCATCCTAACACGATGTATATATATGCTGGAAGGCACGCTAACCCTTCCCAAAGGCAATCCGAGTGAAGTTGAGTGATTGTATACCTTATAAACTCTAGCAAATTCTAGTGTATAGTTGGGAGACTCATCCTCCCCCCAGACGTACACCTCTTAAGGTAGAACTGGGTAACCAACTCTGGTGTTCCCTTTGTGCGATTGCTCTATCAGACCTCCCATTCAAGAGAGTTTGATCCCCCCTTTGAGTCGAACCCTTCGTCTCCACAAAGGGGCTGATCAAATTGGCACCATCTATGGGAAGAGGTAATTGACCGATAACGCTCCCTATTCCTTGAAGTCCCTGCGATGGCTCCTACCACTCGCAACTCCTCCCGCACTTAACTCGAGAGGGCGTAGGATCGAGTCGAGTCGAGCATGCCGGTGTCCAAGCAACGCCTTCAGTCGACCGAACCAAAAAAGGAGGAGGGACCTGCTCCACCGTAGGAGGACCACGAGCGTGTTCCCCTCCCTAAGCTACAGGTGAGGGAAGAGCAGTTTCGGGCAAAACTGGCGACTCTCATGGTGAAGGAGATCTTGGTCACCGAAAAACTCCTAGAGATCAGGCAAATCCAGGAGCTCAGCCCTCCCCTACAAGGGGAGACCCGCCAGCCCAGCCTAGATGACAAGCAGCTGAGGTGGCGTCGTGAGGTGGAGGATGAAAATGCCCATCTGCACAAACAGCTCGAGCGACTAAAATGCAAGCTCAGTAGCAAGAGAGGAGAAGCCCCCCCGGACCCATAAAAGGCTCCTTACCTACCAACGTCAGAGGAGATCTCCAGGGCCCAACCCTTGCTACCGGTAGTGGGGGAAAGATCCCCGAGATCGTCCGTCAAGTCTCCCAGGCCATGAAAGGCATGTTCCCCTGGGCTTACGTCACCACCTATCCCTTCACCAAAGAGGTAATGACGGCCCCCCTGCCTGAAAGATTCAAGCAGCCTATCATGGCCCCATGTGACGGGACGATGGACCCCAACAGCTTCGTTGGGAGCTATTGCCAAATGATGCTAGTTCAAGGCTGCCCCGACAGAGTGCTCTATAGAGTATTCCCGTCCTATCTGTCCGGCATGGCCCACGAGTGGTTTAACGAACTGCCGGTCGGACAGATCGCCTACTTCCAGGAACTGGCGGACAAGTTCTGCCAGTACTTCGCTAAACAGTAGAGGGTTAGAGATAACCCTGAGAGGCTCTCTGAGATCTGATAGTGGAGAAACGAGCCCTTTTGATCGTACCTGGACTAGTTCAAACCCCAATACTTCAAGTGCAAGCAGCCTCACAATGCCATCGCTATCCAATACTTCAAGTCAGGACTCCTGACCCAGAGGTTTTGGTACGACATTAACGATTTCCCGCCTAGAGACATGGTAGAACTCTAGGACCGGGCCATGAGGTTCACGGACCAGGAAACTCTTTCCACTCTTGCAGCTGGCTGGACGAGGGGTCAGAGGATGCCAGCCCGACCAAAGAGAAGCAGGCCCCAGGAAACTCCGCCTCCGCCTTTGCACAGGAAAGTGGCCGCTTAAGTAAGCGCAAGGCCACCTACCCGGAGCAGAGGAGCAACCGGCCCAACAGAGGCTGGAACAATGGACCCCGCCAAGCTAGGCGGGAGTATTTTGAAGAATACACTCCCCTAGCCGCGAACCAAGCAGACATACTAGCGGAAGTATAGTCTACCAACAAAGACTTGTTTCCCCCACCTAAGTCGATGAAGAAGAAGATCGACACCAAGCCTTACTGCAAATAGCACAAGACCTGGGGACATGCCATAGGGGATTGCCACAATCTGCGCAACCAAATAGAGTTCCAGATCCGGCACGGGAACCTGGCCCACTTCGTTAGGCGGAACAAGGGCCAGGATAAAGGCAAGGGCCCCACTGAGGGCCCTAAAGACTACCATAAAGAGAGGCTCCGACGCCTCTACGGAGTCAACATGGTAATCACGGAGGCCTCTGAGCCTTCCAAGACCATGACCCGCTGGCTCGGGCAGATGATATCTCCTATGCTACCACCGGGCAAGTACCACCACCAAGTCCTGGTGGCCGCACCCAGGGCGTACCGTCACCCTCACCTTTCCTCTCCAGCAGGCACGAAGGTCTAGCTCATCTTCGGCGTCAACGCCAACTAGAATCGGCAGTCCTGCCTCTCTAGGCAGACGGCCTTTACCGCTTTCCCCACTCTTCAATGGAGTGAAAGAGGCCTAGTCAGGCAGGCGGCCTTGCATCTATTCACCTCCCTCCCTGACTCGGCAAAGCAGACTGATCCGCTGCTGGTAACACTATTGCTTGCCTGACAGCAGCAACCTCGGCTCCTCAATGAGGATGGAAGCGTAGTAGACGTCCTCTTCCTCTGAACCCTATGCCAACTGGGGTTCATAGAGGAGCACATAGCCCCTTCTGTTCATCTGGTGGTCGGCTTCGGCAACCATAAAGTGATGCCGAAAGGGGAAATCTGTCTCCCCTTGTCCGTCTGCGACAGGGACAAACACCTCAACCACATCGCCACGTTCGTGGTAGCTGGGTTGACGGCAGCTTTCGACGGCGTCATAGGCTATCCCACTACCCACGCCTTTCGACTGATCCCTTCCTTCTACTTCCAATTCACACTTTTCTAGTCCCCCCGCGGAATAGGAATAGTGCATGGAGACCATTTAACAAGACGAGAGCTCCTCCAAATCAAGCTAGAGCTATCCTTGAAATCGCAGCCCCCAAAGTGTAGAAATGGGGGAAAAGGAGAAACCAAGTCCAGGCTATCCAGTGGGAGACCACCCCTAATGATTAGCCGGTGACTTCATGGTTACAGCCGGGTTCGTCGACCATGGCTATACAAATGTATCCCAACAATGCTACTAAGCTCATCTAGGTCAGAGAAGACCTTGCCCCCTCCGAAGTCCAGGAGTTGCTACTCCTACTAAGGGCCAGCACGGACATCTTCGCTTGGTCCCTGATCCAGCATCACCTGAACATCAGGGCAGGCACCCGTGCAATCAAGCAGGCATGCCGACACAAGTCGGCCGAGCAGTGGCAAGCGACCGAGGCAGAGGTACAAAAACTCCTAGGCGTAGGATTCATAGAAGAATCCTTCTACCCAGCATGGCTCTTAAACGTTGTAATGGTAAAAAAGGCCAATAGCTAGTGGCACATGTGCGTCGATTTCACCAACCTCAACGAAGCCTGCCCAAAAGACAAGTTCCCCTTGCCCATGGAGAACTCTCTGGTGGACTCCTGTAGCGGACAATCCTACATGTCTTTCTTGGACGCCTACAGTGGGTACCACCAGATTAGACTCGCCCCAGTCAATAGGCCCCTAATGTGAAGAATGCGTGATTTGTTAAAAATAGGGTTTAAGTCGTTGCAACATACAATTTTGCAATCGCTTTTAAAATTTGTAAAACCTAGATAGTGGGGTATCTAGGGTCATCCAAGGAGGCAAGTTTCCAAAATTCAACACTCTCTTGCAAACGAGGCAATCAACTTTCTTTTTAAGTTTTTGGATATAAGATTTTTTTGTTTTGAAATAACAGGAAACTACGAAATTGTAAGCGGGAAATAGCTACACCTAATTTTCTAAAGCTAACACTTAGGTGACAGAAATAACCCCTCTCTAAGTTCACCCTAGGTACGTGGAGACCTAGGGTAATTAGAGAGAGGGAGTGAAAAAGAATGCTAAAGTGAAAGCAATCAAAGGATGCAACAAAATTTTAAAAAGGCAACTTTATAAATGGAGAAAATTTATTTTACAGGAATGCTTGTAAAGGAATGCTTCTACTACAAAATGAAAGATAAAAGAAAATAGTAAAACAAAGATCCTCCTGATGATGGTGGTGAAGAGGAGAGAGTCTTTGCTCCAAGCTCAGCTACTCCTGGGCTTGAAAAGGGTCTCTCCAGCTCCTTCCTTGAATAGCTCCTCCAAAGTGATGTCTTCCTTTGCAAGCCCTAGGGGGGGCGTGCCCTTGCTCCTCCAAAGGTGGATGATCTCCACCCACAATTCCCCTCCTAGGGTGGCATGCATCACCCTCAAGTCCTCCTCCTAAGGTCTTTCTTTGCCTGGCTGCTCCTCTGGTTGGTGGGGGCACAAGAGAGAAGGGAAGCGGGGAAGGCACCAAGGGGACAGAGTGTCCCCTTAATCTTCTTCTTCTCCTTCTTCTCTTGGCCGACTATAAGGTGGAGTAATGGTGGAATTAATGAAGCCAAAGGATGATGGAAATGGTGGTGGTTATGGGTCTTTTTATAGAGTAGGATGGGGGTTGTAGGTGGCTTTTGGGATGGATGGTTAGGATGGGTTTTAAGGTAGCTAGTTGATCCTAGGGCTACTATAGGTTGACACCAACTCAAAGGTGGTGATTACCACACTTGGTGCCTCTTGAGTTGGCGCCAAAAAGGGGGTTCTAGAAGGGTATGGGTTGGTGCCACTTAATCGAGGGTGGAGATGGTTTGGGTGATGAAGTGTAGGGCCATGATGTGGGTATGTTTTGGTACCAAAACAAAGGGCTTCTAGAAGGGTGTTTTGGTGCCAAAACAAGGTGGCTCTTGGTGGTGGTTGAGGGGCCAAGAGGTGTTTAAAGTTGGCACCAAAAGTAGGAACTAAGGTGGACTAGGCTTAGGTCTACTTAGTGGACTAGTTAGGTGGTGAGGTGGAGTTAGGTTGTAGGTGGTGGATGGCCATTAGGAGCTAAGGTGCAGCTAAGCTAGCTTAGCTAGTAGTTAAGTAGAGGAGGAGGTGGGATGGAGCTAGGGTTTAGGGAAGAGGAGCTGAGGAAGGAATGTCTGGAGTTGAACTGGAGCTGGTAGCTACTGAAGGGAGTTGCAGAGAGCTACTTTAGCTTGCTTCTATTGAAATATGCTAAGTTGAGCTGGGTCTGATTCTCTTGGGGAGGACCTAGCTAGCTGCAGTAGCTAAGGTAGCTTAGCTCAACTGGTTGAGCTAAGTGAAGTTCCTGGGAGCTGGACTTGAGCTAGGTTGAGCTGTATGAAGTCATCTTCAATTGACTTGAGTTGAGTAGAGCTAGAAGTAACTGGATCTGAGTTGAGGTGGACTCCAATCAACTTAGTTGAGCTAGCTAGAGCTTCCAGTGAACTGATTAGAGCTAAGGTGAGCTAGACTCAACTAACTTGAGCAGGATCTGAGCTAACTTGAGCTAGGGTGAGCTGAGATGAGCTGCCCTGAGCTACCATTCAGCTAAGATGAGTTGAATGGAACTTAATGGAGCTAACCTTAACTCAAGTAAGCTGGATTTGGCTGAGTCCCAATTAGAATGAGCTTCCTCTTCACCAATTGCCTTCATGAGTGCTAGGATTTTAGGGATCTGTCTATCTGTTTGTCCTTAACACTCAAACAAACGTATTAAAAATACAACAAAAAATGCAATGCATGCCTAACTTAATTAATGCCTAAAAGCAACCCAAAAACCCATTTGCGAAGTTAAAATCCTAAGAGCTAAGTTTGTTTTAGGGCATAAGAATGACGATAAACTGGCATTTATCAGCCCCACACCTCCTTCATCACAGGCAGGGGCCTGTTCTAGTATAGAGTTATGCCCTTTGGCTTAAAAGACGTTAGGGCTACATACCAGCGCCTTGTGAACTTGATTTTTGCAAAAATAATAGGAAATCATTTGAGGTGTACACTGATGACATGCTTGTGAAGGGATCCAACTTCCCACAACACTTAGAATATTTGGCCAAGGTGTTCCAAATTCTAAGGAGCACCCGCCTTCGCCTAAACCCCGACAAGTGTACCTTTGGGGTCTCAGTCGGAAAGTTCCTGGAGTTCCTGGTCTTTAGCCGCGGAATCGAGGCCAACCCAGAAAAGATCCAGATGATTGAAAACCTGTAGCCATCAGGCGTACTGAAAGGGTTGCAGTTGTTGGTCAGCAAGATCGCCTCGTTAGGCCAATTCTTGTCCCAATCTTCTGACAAATGCCTACCCTTCTTCGAGTGCATAAAAAAGGGCAAAGGCTACAATGCCACCCACTAAACTACCCATTGCCAAAAAGCCCTGGATGAAGTGAAAAATGCACTCTAAAATCCCCCCATCCTGATAGCCCCACAGCCCGGAGAAGTCCTCTCCCTATACTTAGTAGCCTCAGCGTCGGCCATTAGCGTCATTTTAGTCAGCAATTGAGGCAGAACCCAGCGGCCCGTATACCTCGTCAGCAAAACCTATCAAGGTGCTGAATCTAAATACACAGTCATTGAGAAGCTAGTGCTAGCCCTCATCAACGTTGCCTGAAAGTTACGCCCGTACTTCCAAGCCTACACGATAATGGTCCTGTCAGACTACCCCCTATGACGAAGGCTTCACAAGCCCACGGGGTCACCACGGCAGATTAGATGGGCCATGGAGCTAGCTGAATTTGGCTTCAAATACCAGCCACGAAGGGCGATCAAGGTGCAAGTCTTAGCAGACTTCGTCGCCAAATTTACTGATCCTGATGCCTCCCTCTCACTCCCCTAGCGACTCTACATTGATGGCTCATCTATGACAGCCAATTTCAGGTCTAGGATAGCTTTAACCGCCCTAAATGACGTTACTCATAAGTACGTCATCAAATTGAACTTCCCTGCATCCAAAACCAAGCAGAATACGAGGCCATGATGGCAGGCATCTGGGCAACAAAGTCCATGGGGATCACCTTGCTGGAGGTCCACACGGACTCCCAGCTAGTCACCAACCAAATAAACTGTGAATACCAGGCTCAGGACCCAAACATGATGCTATATGCAGATAAGGTCAAGGAGGAGTTGGCAGACTTCAAAGCCATCTCCATTAGGCGGGTACCCCGAGCGGACAACCCCTTGGAAAATGAGTTAGCAAAGCTCGCCGCTGCCATCCCACATGGATAAGACGAGGACATCTGCCTCCAGACTCTTAAGGAGTCGGCTATCCTCGCTCCCAGAATGCTCGCGATAGAACCATCCACTTCATGGATGACGCCTATCGTTACTTGAGTTCTGGTGTGCTGCCCCTGGGAGAACCTCGACCCAAGGCCTTCCGCCTCAAGGCCTCTCGGTACACCCTGATCGAAGGGTAGTTGTACAAGTGGGGGTATTCCACCCGCTTACTACGTTGCCTAACATAGGACGAGGTGACTCAAGCCCTTCAAGAAGCCCATGAAGGTGCTTGCGGGAACCACGAAGGGTACGAGGCACTCCTCGCCAGGCTATTCCAGGCGGGCTACTTTTGGCCCCAAATGAAGCAGCATTATAAAGCCTTCATATGCAAGTGTGACAAGTGCCAGCGGTTTGCCACCCTACACCACTTGCCGCCTGGAAAGTTGGTGCCCATCATGTCACCCATCCCCTTCGCAAAATGGGGCATGAACTTTGTCAGTTCTTTCCCGCCAGCGCCAACTCAGAAGCAGTTCATCTTGGTAGCCGTCGACTACTTTTCTAACTGGGTCAAGGCTGAGGCCATGGCCAGCCCTACGGCGGATAGGGTCGTTTCCTTCATCCGAAAGAGCATCATAGCTCGATACGGGATACCTCACTACATAGTCACAAACAACGAAACCCAGTTCTCCTGCAAAAAATTCAAGGAATTCCGCACCAGCTAGGATATTCATCTGTGCTTTACCTCAGTAGGTCATCCCAGGCAAATGGACAAGCCGAAGTAACCAACCACACCATCATCTCAGCTCTCAAACACCAACTGGATTCAGCTAAAGGGAGATGGGTGGAGGAACTACCGGACGTTCTATGGGGCTATAGGACTTAACAAAGGACTTCCACGGGCCACGCACCATTCAGCTTGGTATACAACATGGAAACCTGGCTACCCATAGAAACAGTCCTCCTCACCTACAGAATGCAGTTGTACGACCCAGCTACCAACGATGACCAAGTCCGCCTGGCCATAGCACTCCTAGATAAACTAAGGGACAAACTGGTAAGTGCTTTTCAACTCAACTCAGTAATTAAGTTAATTTTACTTAATTAAGAGTAGAAGAAATCACTTAGGTTAACTCGAAGTTGTATTGGTTATGTAGTATAGGGTCGAATTAACCTAACATTTTAGAAATTTTTACTGGGTGTGTCCAGGTCGTTCACTGGGAGGCATAATAATTTTCTCCAAATTCACCAATTTTCTTTTATCTCTTTAAATTTAGGAGGTAAAACTAGTTTAATTTTCAAAACATGAATTTTGTCAAAATATTTAACTATAAAAACATACAAAATTCCATATGCAAACATATTTACTCAAAATGTTTTACTTTATTAACAAGTAAACATGCTAGTTTTTTTTCAATTTTATTTTATTCTAAGAAATTAAGGTAAAAAGTTATCTAATTAAAGCAAGCATTTTACAATTAAGAACAAAAAGTAATTATGCAAGAGAAAATTCATTTATCTCTTCATCTCTCTATAGCCCTCTAATCTTCTTCTGTCTTTCTTTTATTTTCCTTCTCTCTTTTATTTTCTTCTCTGTCGAGCTCTCTTTCTTATTACCTTCTTGTGTTATTTCTGCCTTCACCTGCCTTCTCTTCTTTCCTTAGTTTTTCTCCTTTGTTCCTTAGTCTTTTTCCTTAACACTTCTTAGCGTCTGCGCTTTCTCCTTAGCATCCTTCAGCACTTAGCTTTCTGTAACACTTAGCTTCCTGTAGCAGCTTCTCTTTCGTTAAGTTTTCAGCTGAATCGGGTTTTTTTACTTTTTAAGCCAAAAGTTTTTTTATTTGCGGCGAGGTCCTTTCGATGATACACAGCACCCTGGGATCAGGGTGGGACCAGACCCTACACGGTCCTCGCCTAATCTCGGTTAGGTTTGTTTCGATTTATTTCTTAATCGGTTCATAGTCTCGAGCCGCATCGGCTCAACCCGGCCTCCCATGCCAAACTCGCCCTCCTCGGGCACATCCACATCCGCACGCCCCCAAGGGCGCACACACCCGCAGGCATATGCCCACACACACACAGACCACACAATGCTCAGATCAGATCAGAATCAGAGTCGGTGTGCCGAGCACTGACGACTGCATAGCCAAGGGAACAAAATAGTTTTATACCCAGGCGTGCACTCGTGGATATCCGAGGTGGGACAAACATTCCCCTTCCAGACCCGAATTCAAACATTCATAACTTTCTACCCAGAGCTCCAATTTGGATGATTTCAAGTTCGTTGGAAAGCTCTAAGGGTAATCTACACAATTTTAGGGTCAATTTAATGTTTTAATGATGTTTGGCTCTTCAATTTAAGAGATGAAATCAGGGGTTCTACGGGTTTTATGAAAGCCTGGAAAATGAAATTAAAGTCAGGGAAGTCCTCAGATGGACTTATCTCATCTATTTAAAGGTCTATATATTTTATATAAACAATTCCACTTCTGTTAGGATGGATTTTAAACTCTTGAGACCTACAAAACCTACAGAGAAGCTTTTCTCTTCTCTGAAAACTTCAGAGGTTGATTTTTAGATTTCAACAAGTGCAACAGACACTTTAAAGTGTTCCTAATCTATTTAGATTAATTCTAAGGGTTTTAACTAATCAATCTGGGCAGGTTTTAGATTTGAATTTCAACAAAACAGTGCTTCTGTTGGTTTGGGTTCGATAGTAACCCAAATTGACAGAAACAAAATCTTCACACATTACATCATCTGAGCTTACTTTATTCTTTCTAAAAACATCAAACATAATCTCAGAAATAATTTTCACATCTCAATTCCTAAATTCAAGCTCAGAACACCATTATCAAACTCAGGTTTGACTATAGAAGCTCGAAAATTGACTTTTTATTCAAAGCTTCTTCCAAAGAAATTAATGCCTCAATCAGAGTCTTCTCATCATCAGAAACTCATTCAGATCTTCAGATTTGTGTTTCAACCTTAATTCCTAGGGTTTCAGGCTCGTCACCTGAACTAAAATAAGTGTGTGTTCGACAGAGTTGTTCAGTGGTAGTTACAGTGTTTTGAGAGTTAAAATAGCTTCAGTGAATCGCACTGAAGCTTCTGAGCTCCTTAAATGTTTCTTAATCCTTCATAACACTCTTCTCCAACTCGCCGGAGTTGGGGAAGATGAAGTTACATCTTTAGCTCCAGTGATTAAAACCTCAAACAAATATCTTTAAAATAATCAGTAATCCTTATTTTATTGTTCTGGAGCCACTTAGCAATTTCTAGAGGCTGCAACACAACTTTGGCTCGCCGGAGCTTCAGTGAGTTTAGAAAATATAAATTGCATGTACATATTGACAAAATTAACTATTTTTAATCCAGAAATGATCCTGAGGTTACAAGGAACCTCTTTATCACATTAAATTCTTCATTTGTTCATTGAAATGTAAGATTTGACAGTAAGTTCGTTTCTTAAAAGATTTGAATGGTTAAGCTCAGGACTTGATTTAACTACTCGATTGAGAAGTTAAATGAAGTCAACATATGTTATTAATCATAAATATATATTTAATTTATAGTTTGAACTGTTCCTCAACCACCATGGACAGCAAGCTCAGGAACTAAATTAAATTTGGGCATTTAATTATAGATGAAAATAATAGGTAATATAATGTCGATTAGGGTTCTAAAGTGGTGATAGGTGATGAAAGAACCCAGTGAAGGTGGAATTAGGCCGACTACTGTCACCATGGACAGTGGTGACAGTAGTCGGTGAAGGTGAGATATGAATTAGGCGTTTAGGTGATTTAATTAATCAATTAAGTGGATTAGAAGTGAACATGGAAGATAAAAGAAGGTGAACAATGTATTAAAAGACAAAATTAAAGTCTCTGGCGAGCTCAAGGAACTCGCCAGAGTCGGAGGAGATGAAGCTAAATTCTAAAATTACTCTAACCTAACTAACTCAACTAACTAACTAAGCTAGCCTACTCCTACTCCTACTCCTAGTCTACTGTTACCTGGACGAAGGGGTCAATAGGGTTCCGCCGAAGTCTCATGGAGGATAATGAAATTAGAGGGTTGAAGAAAGATCTCCAGCGGGCGAATTTGAGGTGGAGCGGAGGAATCCTAGGGTCGGCGCCTTTGTTAGAGGTGTGGAAGACCACGGCGAATCTCCTCGGCTACTTAGATGGACGGGGGAAGTCGGAAAATGAAATGGGGAATCGCCAGAGGTTTGGAAGAATAACCTATCGAAGTCGGCTACAGTGTTAGAAGAGGGAAGGGAGCCAACTTGCTAAAATCGAAGGTGTGAGGGGGTATTTATAATAGTTTGCGGCGAAGAGAGAGGCAGGGTCTGGTCGAAGAAGAAGCTCGAGGAGCTTAACCTCCGTCGTCGTCTCCGACGACGGTGAGGTTAACTCCCACTAAAAAATAGGATTTTCGGTTAATCCAGACCGATGAATCAAGTGGAGGTGGTGAGCGCAAGCTGCAAGAGCTTGGGCAAAGAGGAATGATGTCGGCAGGGCGGTGATCACGCGGTAGGATGACTCTCTGCCGCCAGCCATTCGTTTGGCTGAAGAAGAAGAAGACGAAGAGGGACTTAGAAGTAATAAAACTTAAGGACCTATGTGAGAAATAAGGACTCGACTGTAATGAATATTAAGGACTAAAATGTAAATCCTGATTTTGAAGGTTTATTTCAATTTAGATCTTTTTCAACTTTTTATATATGTTAGTAAATAAGGTAAATATTATGTTTACACCTTGAATTTACATTTTTGACCTTTTTAGGTTAATTTATTAGATTAAGTAAAATTACTTAAGTTATTACATACTTAGTATACATTATATTTCAGTTACTTATCTTATTAATTAAGGAAATTATTAATAGGATTTTGAGTCTAATTATTATCTAAATTATTGATAATGTTATTTGAATGATAAAATTCCATTTTTAACTTATTTTAAGGTCCATAACTAAATATCCCTTATTCTATAATTAACCCTTATATATTCACAACCTTAGCTAATTAACTAGGAAGACTAGTTAATTAGGGGTAATTAGAGATCATGATGAGTGTCTCATCATTAGAGATCATGATGAGAAATGTGTTGTCCACAGAGATTAAGCGTTATTTCTATTAGGCACATGAATTTGTGGGATGGAATCTAAAAACTCGCTCCAACTTCAAGAAGATTTGAAAATTTTCGCAAAATTAGGAAACGTTTGCCTTAAAGATGGTGATTACTATATAAAGAAGGCATTTGATTCCTAAATTGATTTTCTTCCTTTTGTATTTTTAGAATTAGGGGATGATTAAGGAAGAAAAGAAATTACCTGCCCTGGAGTGGTTGACTTGCGGGAGGGATTTTCTCGTGAAATACCTGCAAGATCACATCAAAGCAAAGTAGGGCAAGTTAGTGTTCAATATGAAGAAAAGAATGTAGAGACTAGTGGTAAATTGTGCATTGCTCCCCAGCAACGGCGCCAAAATGTTCGTAACGCTTTTGTAGGTTTTAAAGGATGTCATGTTGTAGTATAGCCGACAAAGCGTTCAAACAAATAGAGAATTTTATTACTCGAAAATCAGAGTATCCGAGGTCGAACACAGGGAGCAAATGGAATTTACTACTAATCAAAATGTAATTGAACACTCTAATTTACTCAAAACTGGAATTCAGAGGTATTTAAAAAAAATAATTCAGGAAAAAGAGTCAAATTGGACGTCTGATCCCAAGATCAGACGTCTTAAAAGTGTTTTCCCTTTTCCTTTTGATTATTCTTCTTCTTCTGATCTTGCTTTCTTTCTTCTTCTGCAGACTCTTTTTCTTCTTCGTCTTCTGTCTTGGCTTCTCTTCTTCTTTCTCTTCTCTCTTTCTGCTTTGCTTCTTTTCTTGAGAAGGCTTCTTCTTCCTGCCTTTGTTTCTTTTCTCTTGTTTCTTCTCCTGCCTTGCTCTTCCTTCTTTCTTCTTCTTCTTCTGATCTTTGCAGTCTTCACTTGGCCTTTCTTCGTTCTCGGCAGTCTTCTTCTGCCTTGCCTTCCTTCTTTTCTTTAGTCCTTCTGTTCTTCCTGCCTTTCCTTCTTCCTTCTCGCGGCCAAAGTCTTTCTTCCTCAACGTTCAGCCTGTGCCTACACAGAGCAAAACCTACCCCTTTCCCTCTACCCGCGCGTCTCTCTCTCTCAGCAGTTCACTCAGGGACGCTCTCCCAGAGCCATACGGGTAATCAGGTCGGATTTGCACCCGGGACCAGGCGCACCTGCAGGTGGTGATGCGCGAGGAGTGCTCAGGTTAGGGTCATGTCGGATCCCGCCAGATCCGCGAGATGAAACCGCGGATGAGGCGGGCGTGAGGGCAAGTGAGGGACCTCACCCCTGTGCTTTCGAAGGCGTTAAGGCTATATCACAAAAACAACTTATAGCATACCTGCGCCTCGCGATTCCACGATGTGGAACTAAAGGTTCTGCCCTGATTTCGCGTGCGCCCGTAGAGCTCTCTTCGTGCTATGGCCAAGGCTGGGAGCTTCGTAGTGCGACTTGCTAGCCCCGAGGGCTTCGCGACGCTTGCCCGAATACGCAGCACCTGAAGCCTGGAGCTGCTGACGCCTGGAGCTGCTGCGAAGCTACTTCAACCTTCGTCAATGGCGGCAGGAGCTGAAATCTTGTCAGACACAAAGCGAGCCTCTCGGCTCAATTAGACCAGCTAGGGACCTTCGCCGTAGCACAGCGAAGGTGGTGAGCCATGCTGTAGGCCGCAGGATGGCCTAGGCATGCGTGCCTAGGTCAACCTGTGGCCGGATGTGTGGGGTTGTTCAGGGGGATACTGTGGAGGTGCGGAGTGGCAGTGGAGGGGTGGAATGTGTTCCTGGTGGTGAGGCGGAGCTTACGAGATGGTTGGCGAGCCATGTGGAAGGGCGAAATGGTGGAAGTGGCTCGCCGGAGGTCGGTCGGTGATGTGGAAGATGAGGGTGGTCGGCGTCGGTCGAGGGTCGATTAGATGAGATAACAGGGGGAAAAGAGAGAGGGGACTACGGGGAATAGTTCTAACCTAATTGTAGGGACGAAGGAGGACGGAGGGCGGACAGCTGTACCTGCTGTCGCCGGAGAAGACGCTGCCCAGTGGGGGAGAATGGCGGCGACGACGGGGCTGAGGCGGCGTGCGCGGGTACTACGCGACGCGGAGGAGAGTCAGGAAGATAACTCTGCCACTGGTTTTGTGGCAGAGCGAAGAGGGAGGGGAGGGGGGCTCGCCGGAGCTTGCTGGGAACTTTGGCCGGACAGGAGGAGATGAATTGGAGGTGGAAACTCGGCCAAATCAAGCTAAAGATCTGCGGTCGGGCTTAGAGGTTATTTTATAGGCATTGGGCTGTGCTGTCAGAGCGTGGAGGGCGCGCAATTGCCTGAGGTCGATCGTCGGAGATGGAAAGAGGTTAAGATACCCAAATCTCTCGTGCGTTCGTACGAGAGATTGGGTTCACACCAGAGATTGTGATTGGCCGTAGATGGAAGGGAATTCCTCAGAGAATCTCCCTTCATTTCTGGGAGAGAATCTCTGAGGAATCAGAGAGTAATCCCTCTCTAAACCTCGCCGGAGCTTGGTTCTGCCCTAACAATGGCGGCAAGACCTGATTGCAAAGGTGGCGAGGAACTTAGGGGGCTCTCTGCAAAGATATTCAAAAGATAGGGACCAAATTATGATTTGGGTGTACTAAATTGCAAAGTAGGCCAAGATGACCTCCCCTTAGGTCCAAATTTTGGTAAAAACCTAATTTGGACCTAAGGAATCCAATGGTGAAGTTTTATTTTAGGTTTGACCTCGTTTGACTGGACATTTTGCGTAAAAACCTAAATTATGTTACTTGAAGAGCTAGGACCCTAATCTAGGTCAAACTAGGTTCCAAGGGCCAAATTAAGTGTTCCAATCCCTAGAGGATGTTTTTCCATGATTTTTAGAGGATTTAATTGATTTTTATCCTGACCGGAACTTTGTTAATTTAAGCGGGTCTGTTTTAGGGTTACCAAGTGTCATTTAATTCCTAGATTGCACATAAACCCATTTCTGATTGACTCAACCCACTTTTTATCTCATTTAGACCATTTGACCTATGTTTTGCCTCTGAGAAATCCTGTTTATGTACTGCAATGGTAAAATTGCAGTTTTAACCTTTATTTCATATTTTCTTCTCAGAGCACTTGTTCCTTCAGTTCAGCCTTCTTCTAGGTCATGTAGGAGCTTTTATCTTCTTTATTGGGTCAAAATGAGCTAGTTATGGCTCATGATGAGGCTCTCATCATACCCCCATGCCTAGATTTTGCTAGTCCCTTAGCAAAATTTCAAGGTTCAACTTCCGTTCTAGACCCTGAGTGTCTGTCAACAATGATAAGTGCTTCTCCTTTTCTGATTAGGTAGGAATGCCGACAATAGGCCTAGAGGTATTCAAGTACCAACCAAAATCCGGACCTGTTCCGCTTTAGCCTCAGTCTTCCTCAAAGGTTTCTACGACCCACAGAAACTAACCTAGGGTTTGTTGGACTCTGCGGTTAAAGCACCCGTGCTTGAGACATTTTTAGCCTAAGTTCAGTTTGCTGTGCATTTTTTGTAAGAGATAGATAGAGGATTTATTTGTTTGGAGAGCTTTTCTCTCTCTTTTCTTTTTATTTCTAGCTTTGGATTAGCTTCTCAACACGGTCTGTATCGGATTCCTCGTACCCATCATCAATCCTCAAGGGTCCCTGGCTTTCGAGATTTCGAGATAATCCCGCCCATGGCGTTCCGTGGCCGAATTTAGACCCTAGCGATCGACATTTCGTGATAATGCCACCCATGGTATCTGAACCAGCAGAGTGCTTACATGCCCCCAGTATGATATTTAAATATCCTAAGAGACAAGCATCGAGGAGACGATATGTTGTTACGCATCTTCGAGGGGGATTTCCCGCCTCTCCGCGTTGGGAACTCATCCAAATCAACTTATGCTGATTGGCCGCTCCTAATCTAGGTGACTCTTTCATAACATTAAACGCTCTTGCGTGTTTTGGATATTTATGCGCACTGAACCAGACTGTGTGTGAATTTGGGTTACTTAGGTTACCGAATCCCGCAAATCGGAGGTCAGTTAACGAAGCCGAATACTTCCTAAGCATTAGACCTAATACTTAAGCTTTGCATTTTCGTCAACCTCTTGAGGATTATCCAGATTTTAACGGATACGTGAATTTTTAAGCTAAAGAATCTAGCCCAAGAGGCCTAAGACCAGCGTTCCCGCTAATCTCTTGTTGTGTCTCCTTAGCACTTTTTCTTTTATTTCTTCTTCTTCTTTTTTTTCTTTTTTTTTTTTGATTTGGTCTAGAACTTCAGTTAATTCCTTAATCTTTTACTAATGACTATTTCTTTTCCCTTTCTCATTTTGTGCTCCTTTTTGTCATTTTTGCTATTTTTCTCCTCCTTATGAATATGTGGCTTACAAAATTTCCTCCCTCCCCCATTTTTTTGTTCTTTTTCATAATTTTTCAATTTTTTGTGTTTTTGACATATGCAAATTTTTTGTGTGTGAGACTCCTGACTTTTTTCTTGGTTCTGTATGTATGCACTTTATCACCCCCCATGCCTAAGTTTTGCAACGTCCTCATTGTAAACAGAGGGTGTGAATTAGTGTTGAGGTCAATGACTTAGAACAGGATATATCGGGTGGGTAAATGGGTCGGAAATGATTGATGCGAACTATTTCAAGCTCTGATACGTGTACCAGAGGTGGGATCATCTATCTAAGGCTAAACTCAAGGTGCAATAGACGTGGAGTACGGACGGATACTCAGACGGGTCTCTGTTTTTGGGATGACGGGTTGCCTCCCGTTAAGCGCTAAATTTAATGCCTTCAGCCGAGCGGAAAATGGGGTGGAGAGGGAGTGGTCAAATCAATGGAATTTTGGAAAAGAAGCACCTTAATTAAGAGCCTGGTTGGTCCAACCAGGTGCTTGTTAAGATCAGTAAGCTGATGATGCAGCCCAAACCCAATAAGTCTGGTGGGTTGATAGATGTAGATCAGCAGATGCGGAACCCACCATATGCAGTGAAGTTCTGATGGATATGGAAGTGAAAACTCGGGTTCAGGCTGAGTCGAATCAGCCTGGTCAAAGTAGGGTTCCGAAAAATTATCCATGTAAGGTGTGGAATCCCTACAGGGGTGATCAAAGGATGGAGGCTCCTGATTTGTGGTCTGATCAGTACCCGATACCCGGTCTAGATATGGAGTTGAATCATCTGCAAACGGCTCAGTGAGAGGTGAATCGGAATAGAAATTGAGTCCGGTTGCGGGTCGGGGTGGGGAACGGGTTTTGATTGGTTCTGTATATGTGGCGCAGGTGGCTTCAAAGAAAATTGACATGTTATAATCAGGAGGCAGATTTTCTCCGATGTTATGGTCAGATTCGAAATCGTCGAAGAGTTTGCGAAAATCAAAGTTTGAATGAGATTCCAGATCATGAGTTCCACCATAGAATAAATCATATGTTGTATATTCAGCAGCCTGACTGGGATCTAGCCTAAATGTTAATTCTGAGCTTAAAAGGGTATCCTTATCTGGTAGAGGCTTAGATTCTAAGCTAGTAGGGCAGACCCAATTGAAACCTTGCTCGTCCAACTCCTCGATTTCTGTGTCGTAGATTGGCATGACTTCCGAAAAATCGATTCGTTCCTCTGAGGAGGTTGGCGAGGGATATTCATCAAATCGAGACCCAAAATCATATTCTTCATTAAAAGATTGATCTTCTTCATCTGGGGCCTTGAAATCTTCAAAATATGTTTCAGATCTAGGTTCTAGGCTTAGGATGTGGTTTGAATTACTAGAATTTAGGTCTGAATACCCTTTGAGGGTCACCTTATTAGAATAAGGGACGGAATTTACACCCTCGAGAGGTTCAGTTCTACTCTCATACTTGCAGGAGTTTTGGGATTCTAAAATGGGCTCATCATGGTCTTTTCCTGCATTTGGAGCTTCCCAACCTTCTTCAATATCAGGTGCATTATACTTCATCTGGGTTGGGAATCCACAACCATTTTGTGCCTCAAACCCGAGATCAGATTTATCCTCGATGTTGTCCCAATATAGTTCATCCTCTGTTGGTGGTATGTACGGGTATTTCTGATCAATCACTTGTTTTATTAATCTCATTATCTCTTCCCATTTTTCAAGACTATCTTGGTGTTGCTTCCAAAGTCGAGGATTTGTCATACATTGAAGGTATTCACTATTGTGCAATTTTTCTATCTCAATGTATGCAGTAATGAGCAAGTCACGGGTTGATCCTTTGTTGGCTTCTACTAATAGTACTTGGGCACAAGTTATGACAAAGGTTGTGGTTGTTGGGACATCAACCTGAATGTTTCCTACTGTTGTTGAGGTTTCTTCATTTTCATAGAATTTCATGACATCCTCAATCATTTTATCTCTCATGGATCTCTGATATTCAGGTTTCTTGAATGGTAGTCCTAGGTGGTTTGGCTGCATATTTGGATCAGGTGGTGGAGTCAAGATGTAGAATCAAGTTATGAATCACGATGTGTTATGAAGCGATCAGATCTGAATAACGAGTCCCACTGAAAATGTGTATGTGTGCTCTAAAGGGAAAAGATGAGGGACTGGAGATGTTCTTGACCCAATCAAGACACCCAAAGATGTTTGGATGACTATGGAGGTTCGGGGCGGATGGACCCCTGGATCAGAAGATCGTCCACCTGAGAATTACCTGGGCAGCCAGAGAGGGAGAGTCCCGCAAAGACCCCTACACGGTAGAGCGTCCCAACGGGTTAAAGGGTTTCCCCCACCCAACCTCTCTTGTCACTAAGATTCCAGGTAGACCAGAATGGGGACCTTGACCTCTTAAGTCTACCATTTTTATTTCAAAGGTGCTTTTAGGGTTCTCACTTGAACTTTAGATGTGTTGATGTTGTGACCTAATTTAGAGGTTGGTTGACCCAAGGGGTCAACTTCACCTGACCTGTCCTATAGATGGCAGAATGATTCTAGGTTTAGAGCCTAGAGATCACCCTGATTTGACTCCTAGGTTATTAGGTCCAAAAAAAAAAATTTTAAGATTCAAGTGATTTTAGAGCTCAATTTTTTTAGGGTTTGCTTGTTAATATCTCTTCAATCAAGGTCTTGGGTAGTACACTGATGCGGGAGGGTTTATTTCCTTTTATGCAGGCATGTGTCACTAACACTCCAAAATCCTATTGTAGAAACCCTAATTTGGTTCTATTTCCAATCCTTTTTTCTTTTTCACAAGGTTCTCTTTGGACTTTAAAAGCAAGAAATGTGTTGTCCACAGAGATTAAGCGTTATTTATATTAGGCACATGAATTTGTGAGATGGAATCTAAAAAATCGCTCCAACTTCAAGAAGATTTGAAAAATTTCGCAAAATTAGGAAACGTTTGCCTTAAAGATGGTGATTACTATATAAAGAAGGCAATTGATTCCTAAATTGATTTTCTTCCTTTTGTATTTTTAGAATTAGGGGATGATTAAGGAAGAAAAGAAATTACCTGCCCTGGAGTGGTTGACTTGTGGGAGGGATTTTCTCGTGAAATACCTGTAAGATCACATCAAAGCAAAGTAGGGCAAGTTAGTGTTCAATATGAAGAAAAGAATGTAGAGACTAGTGGTAAATTGCGCATTGCTCCCGGCAACGACGCCAAAATGTTCGTAACGCTTTTGTAGGTTTTAAAGGATGTCACGTTGTAGTATAGTCGACAAAGCATTCAAACAAATAGAGAATTTTATTACTCAAAAATCGGAGTATCCGAGGTCGAACACAGGGAGCAAATGGAATTTACTACTAATCAAAATGTAATTGAACACTCTAATTTACTCAAAACTGGAATTCAGAGGTATTTAAAAAAAATAATTCAGGAAAAAGAGTCAAATTGGACGTATGATCCCAAGATCAGACGTCTTAAAAGTGTTTTCCCTTTTCCTTTTGATTATTCTTCTTCTTCTGATCTTGCTTTCTTTCTTCTTCTGCAGACTCTTTTTCTTCTTCGTCTTCTATCTTGGCTTCTCTTCTTCTTTCTCTTCTCTCTTTCTGCTTTGCTTCTTTTCTTGCGAAGGCTTCTTCTTCCTGCCTTTGTTTCTTTTCTCTTGTTTCTTCTCCTGCCTTGCTCTTCCTTCTTTCTTCTTCTTCTTCTGATCTTTGCAGTCTTCACTTGGCCTTTCTTCATTCTCTGCAGTCTTCTTCTGCCTTGCCTTCCTTCTTTTCTTTGGTCCTTATGTTCTTCCTGCCTTTCCTTCTTCCTTCTCGCGGCCAAAGTCTTTCTTCCTCAACGTTCAGCCTGTGCCTACACAGAGCAAAACCTACCCCTTTCCCTCTACCCGCGCGTCTCTCTCTCTCAGCAGTTCACTCAGGGACGCTCTCCCAGAGCCATACGGGTAATCGGGTCGGATTCGCACCCGGGACCAAGCGCACCTGCAGGTGGTGATGCGCGAGGAGTGCTCAGGTTAGGGTCATGTCGGATCCCACCAGATCCGTGAGATGAAACCGCGAACGAGGCGGGCGTGAGGGCAGGTGAGGGACCTCACCCCTGTGCTTTCGGAGGCGTTAAGGCTATATCACAAAAATAACTTATAGCATACCCGCGCCTCGCGATTCCACGATGTGAAACTAAAGGTTCTGCCCTGATTTCGCGTGTTCCCGCAGAGCTCTCTTCGTGCTATGGCCAAGGCTGGGAGCTTCGTAGTGCGACTTGCTGGCCCCGAGGGCTTCGCGACGCTTGCCCGAATACGCAGCACCTGAAGCCTGGAGCTGCTGATGCCTGGAGCTGCTGCGAAGCTACTTCAACCTTCGTCAATGGTGGCAGGAGCTGAAATCTTGTCAGACACAAAGCGAGCCTCTCGGCTCAATTAGACTAGCAAGGGACCTTCGTCGTAGCACGGCGAAGGTGGTGAGCCATGCTGCAGGCCGCAGGATGGCCTAGGCGTGCGTGCCTAGGTCAACCTGTGGCTGGATGTGTGGGGTTGTTCGGGGGGCTACTGTGGAGGTGCGGAGTGGCAGTGGAGGGGTGGAATGTGTTCCTGGTGGTGAGGCGGAGCTTACAAGATGGTTGGCGAGCCGTGTGGAAGGGCGGAATGGTGGAAGTGGCTCGCCGGAGGTCAATCGGTGATGTGGAAGATGAGGGTGGTCAGCGTCAGTCGAGGGTTGATTAGATGAGATAACAGGGGGAAAAGAGAGAGGGGACTACGGGGAATAGTTCTAACCTAATTGTAGGGACGAAGGAGGACGGAGGGCGAACAGCTGTACCTACTATCGCTGGAGAAGACGCTGCCCAGTGGGGGAGAACGGCGGCGACGACGGGGCTGAGGCAGCGTGCGCGGGTACTGCGCGACGCGGAGGAGAGTCAGGAAGATAACTCTGCCACTGGTTTTGTGGCAGAGCGAAGAGGGAGGGGAGGGGGGCTCGCCGGAGCTTGCTGGGAACTTTGGTCGGACAGGAGGAGATGAATTGGAGGTGGAAACTCGGCCAAATCAAGCTGAAGATCTGCGGCCGGGCTTAGAGGTTATTTTATAAGCATTGGGTCGTGCTGTCAGAGCGTGGAGGGCGCGCAATCGCTTGAGGTCAATCGCCGAAGATGGAAAGAGGTTAAGATACCCAAATCTCTCATGCGTTCGCACGAGAGATTGGGTTCACACCGGAGATTGTGATTGGCCGTAGATGGAAGGGAATTCCTCAGAGAATCTCCCTTCCATTTCTAGGAGAGAATCTCTGAGGAATCAGAGAGTAATCCCTCTCTAAACCTCGCCGAAGCTTGGTTCTGCCCTAACAATGGTGGCAAGACCTAATTGCAAAGGTGGCGAGGAACTTAGGGGGCTCTCTGCAAAGATATTCAAAAGATAGGGACCAAATTATGATTTGGGTGTACTAAATTGCAAAGTAGGCCAAGATGACCTCCCCTTAGGTCCAAATTTTGGTACAAACCTAATTTGGACCTAAGGAATCCAATGGTGAAGTTGGATTTTAGGTTTGACCTCGTTTGACTAGACATTTTGCTTAAAAACCCAAATTATGTTACTTAAAGAGCTAGGGCCCTAATCTAGGTCAAACTGGGTTCCAAGGGCCAAATTAAGTGTTCCAATCCCTAGAGGATGTTTTTCCATAATTTTTAGAGTATTTACTTGATTTTTATCTTGACCGGAACCTTGTTAATTTAAGCGGGTCTGTTTTAGGGTTACCAAGTGTCATTTAATTCCTAGATTGCACATAAACCCATTTCTGATTGACTCAACCCACTTTTTATCTCATTTAGACCATTTGACCTATGTTTTGCCTCTGAGAAATCCTATTTATGTACTGCAATGGTAAAATTGCAGTTTTAACCTTTATTTCATGTTTTCTTCTCAGAGCACTTGTTCCTTCAGTTGAGCCTTCTTCTAGGTTATGTAGGAGCTTTTATCTTCTTTATTGGGTCAAATTGAGCTAGTTATGGCTCATGATGAGGCTCTCATCAGCAATCCTATCGATGGAGGCGCTCAGACGGACATGCTCCTCCTCGAGAGCCTTCTCGTATACCTTCATGAAGGAAGAATGCATGGTCTTCAACACCTGCACTTCCTCCTTTAAGGAGGTAATCTAGGCATGAGTAGTTGAAAGGCACTCAAACATATCACTTAGGGCTGCTTGGTGGGCACCACACTTCCCCTCGAGCTGCTCCAATAGCTCCTCCCCAACGACAAATGCCTTCCGCAGTAGGGAGCGAGTCTTCTCCAACTCCCCCTCCAATCGATCGGCCTGGATGGCATCTTCCCACTGGGAGGGGAGCCTTCGCTCCACCTCTTCTGCCACCTTCTCTGCCTTCTCCCATGCAACAACAGCCTCCGCTACTTGTCGGCCCATTGGGCGACCAGGTTCGCCACGTTGCCGGGATTAGCCGAGGCAGGGAGCTCCAGGGGAATGCCACCATGCAAAATGCAGTAGGATCCAAGCATCTCCACCTGGAAGCCACCAACGCATTAGAATACAAGTAGCCCTAGCCAAAACAAATGGCAACCAAAAACAAGCCTGACGAGCTTACCACACACATGCAATAAAAGAACACGTGATTCCAGTCCATGCCCCGATGCCCAGAGGTGCCCACGACACGGCTTCATTCAGGTGCCTTAACACCTGCCTCTCCAAGTCGGGGTCCCGGTTGGATGTCCCTGACTGAGTAGTCACAAGAGGCTCAGGCACAGATGCCCTAAAGGCGCCCTCCAAAATGGATCCCACAATGGACCCAACAATGCAACCAATCATACCTGAGCCCCCCCGCCCAGAGGGATCCACCAGAACTTGGACACCAGTTGAACTCTGCCGGAAGTAGGGCTAGGCAGAGGTGTCGCTTATGCCTCCCACTTCCTGAGCTAGCAGAGTAAAGGCCCCAGGCAAAGCCAACAGAGTAGAAAAATCGGCAATACCCTTGAGATGAACTACCTCCCGAGGTGCCTCCGAAAAAGAGTCACTGAGAGAGATCCCTTCTTGCGGCTCTGACGGGGCCACTAGAGTAGAGGGCACACCTTCCCCCTCGACCTCATCAGGGCTTCACAGCGAGGACGTCGCCGAATCCTCCCGAGAAGGCTCCACACAGAGACTCTTCCTCAACCAGCTCAGGGGGACCTCTAGCTCCTCCGCAGCCCCCTCAAGGGTCTCTTCCTCCTCCTTCCTCTTTAGCCCCTACCAATGAGCGAAGCCACTCCCCTCCCCAGGCTCCACGGTACTCTCCTTGCCTTGTCACGAGCCATAGCGAGTGGCAACACCGCCTCAACTCTTGGGCATTCCAGGCTAAGCAAATCACTCAAAGGTTGCAACCAAAGATATCGGATTAGAAATGGACAGGTACAAGATATGACATGAAAGTCATTCTCTACCTCCCCCCACTTACATGGCGTCGACAATTCACTCGGCACCCATGACAATGCTTCCCAAACCTCCTTCCGCCTGAGCTCTGACCGAGCGATCGGACCGAACTTAACCAGCTTCGCTATGTCCGCCTGCACGGACGGGTCAAGATCCTCAACTTGGGGGGCTAGTCCTTCTCAGGTGGAACTTGCCAATTGGATGGGACCCCAAGCTCCTCAACATTAGAGATAAAAAATAAATGGTGGTCCTGCCCCTTCAAACTATCAGGGAGGTCCATTATCCAATATCCAACCTGCTAGCTATACAATGTATAAGTATCGGAGGGAGGCTTGCCCTTCTTCACTTTCAAGGGCATCATCCCAAAAAGTAGGCGGAACAAAGCCAGACAGGGAACAATCACCAAATGAAGGTAGAGGGCGGTAAAGGCATTCAGCACCAGCCAATAATTAAGGCTGAGCTGCAAAGGGGCAAGATAGTAAAAGCTAAGGAAGGAGGAAATAAAGGGATTCAAGGGCACTCGTAGACCATGCTCTATAACATATCTAGATACGATGAACTTGTCACGCATCCCATCCGAACACAGACAAGTCTTGGACCCACAAGCCTTGAAAGGCACCCCGTTGAGCCCGTACTCCCCCAAACACGATGAAATGGCGGACAGGCTACGAAAGTCTGATGAAAAATCATACAGGTTCGTCTCGGCAGTGACCCCAGAAGAAGAGGAAGCAACAGACTTACCTTTGCTCGTGAAACCCAACATGGTGGCTTCCGCTTTTAAGAGGTCCCGACACGATGGTGCTCCGACGAAGGACGCCCTTTCACACCACTCTGCTGAGAGTAAAAGCTCTCTTCACAGGTGTTCTCTGAGGTATGTGGGTCATTAACCATGACCCACCACCCCTATATATAGACCCCACGAGGGGCAATTCCTCCCTTGTGGGTTGTGTCATTCGAAAAAATGAAATCCTGTCGTATTTGGTGCGAACTCCAAACAAGCCGCCAAAAATGAAGAAAATATCTGCCATCATTATGGACAGTCAATACCCCTGCGTACATATCCACTGCCACAAAAAGGGTGGTCCCAATAATGGTCGAAATGTAGCTTGAGATCTTAACCTCATCATATTGGCAATAAATGTCAGTCTCTTCAAACGATAAGACACCACTATCCTGGCATAATTGGCCATTACCCAGCAACATAGCAAGCGGATGGGCCCCAAAGTTGCCTCTTAAGGTCGGCAAGACAGCGGTTGAACGCACCCCAAAGCTGCCTCTTAAGGCCGGCAAGATAGCAAGCCCATGTGCCTCAAAGATGCCTCTTAAGGCCGGTAAGACAGCGGGCAGACGTGCCCCAAAGCCACCTCTTAAGGCCGGCAAGATAACGTGCCCATGTGTCCCAAAGTCGCCTCTTAAGGTCGACAAGTTAACGAGAAGACGCGCCCTCTGTCTGCCTCTTATGGCCGACAAGATAGTGGACCCATGTGCCCCAAAGACGCCTCTTAAGGCTGGCGAGATAGCGGGCGAACGTGCCCCAAAGCCACCTCTTAAGGCCGGTAGCGCAGCAAGCAGCCTCGGACGGTACTGCATCACGTGCACATTCCTCGCGTAACTATAAAAACCCTGCTACATATCAAATGCACCCCCACTTGCATGCACAACCAGGGCAACAGTTGGGAGCATCACCTACCGCGGGGTTTCTACTCCAAGTGTTACTCTCTTAGCAAGCAGACGCTAGCTCAAGAGTAAGGGGCATATGATAAGGAGCAAAAAATGCCATTAAACCTGAAACACCGCGATAAGCCCAAAACTGAGGATCCGACTCGAAAGACCTCAGATAAAGGCGAGTCTGGAGACCCAACCCACCTACATCCAAGAAAACCCCCTGCGCAATCGGACATAGCAGTCCAACCAATCGACACACAAGTAGGTAGGCACGGCTGGACCCGAAAAGACCTAGCCGTTAAAGGTTCAGCAAAGCGTACAGTTGGCATGCACCGCCAATAAATGCTGACACCAACAGTCGCCATTAAGGGTCTGGCAACGTATCCCCTAGGAAATCTTGCTGGAAGCGTGATTCGCTCAAAGGATCCTAATAGGAGCCTGTGCTCGATCCACTTAGAAGATATCAATGGGAGTTCCATCCCAACACGATGTATATATATGCTAAAAGGCACGCTAGCCCTTCCCAAGGGCAATCCAAGTGAAGCTAAGCGATTGTATACCTTGTAAACTCTAGTAAATTTTAGTGTATAGTTGGGAGTCCCATCCTCCCCCCAGACGTACACCTCTTATGGTGGAACTAGGTAACCAACTCTGGTGTTCCCTTTGTGCAATTGCTATATCAGACCTCCCATTCAAGGGAGTCCGATCCCCCCTTTGAGTCAAAACCTTCATCTTCCCGAAGGGGCCAATCAAAGTATGATCAGGATTTTGCAACCACAAGTGAAATTTGTCATTCCCAATATATACAGAGTGAGCTCATGCCTTCAATCTATTCTATACACCTATGCAATAGATTTGTGTGATTCCTTCAATAGATCATGTGTCTCTTGTCCCTTCCCACATAGACCAACTTTTCAGTGTCAGCACCAAGGTAGGTGCATCAATTATTAGTCTACCAAATGCATGTGTTCGTGAACAGGGACACATAATTGTCTTAGGTCTAAGGATATGCCTTCTCCATGACAGCATCAGAGAAGAATTTTCGCTAGCCCTTATTTCATCAAGTTAACTCCTTAACCCGACCCATATGACAGTTCTAGAATCTCCATTCGAGAACATCAATTATGCATCAACCTCTAAAGAAGGTTGCCACTTCAACTCAAACTGGAAACATACGATTGAATCAGATGGCTTCTTGATGTGCTATCAGATCCTTTAAACTATTTGGATCTCCGAATTGACACACAATGGTTTATTCAATTTAACCTAGTATGTAACCCTAATCGTACTAAGGGACCCAAATCATTCATGGGAAAGTAATTAAATTTTTTATTCATATAAAAATGTAATCTTACTATAAAAACCTGGATGGTTCACTCAGGGCATACAAAATCCAACAGTTATTATCTTCTACTATAATTGCTTTTACGTCACATCCATCGCCAAAACCCTTTAAATCATTGCTACATACCATCACCGAATGTTGCATCGTTGTAAGGGGTTGGCAATGGTTACAATCATGTTCTATCACTTTTTCTCCCAATGCCAGGTTCGAGGATCACAATGATTTGCGGCGGTTGTAGACCATTGTTATATGTATTTGGAGATGATTATGTGAAAAGTTGTCACCAAATTTGGAAGGGGGAAATATTTAGCGTAGGAAAAATTTTCATTTAGTGATGGTTATAAACCGTCACCATATATGAAAATGCCGTCACCAAATACCATAACTTGGCGCCAAAGAAGTTTGCGCGAGAAAATTATGACTTTTTGCGACGGGTGATAACCATCGCCAAAAGTTGTATTACCATCGCTGTTATTGAATAGTTGGGAGGAGAGTGAGTGGCACCAAAATTTGGTATTCGGTGGAAGTTCTATAAATGTTGTTGTATTATACTCAGCGACGATTTTTAAGAAAACTGTTGCCAAATATAAGGGTTTTTTTTAAATAAAATTGTAAATTAGGGTTTATAGCTACATGTACCTACCAAATCAAGATATAAAAGTAAATCAAACTACAATAAAAATGCAAATCATTTATATATAAAAAGAGTTCAACTATTACAAAAGATATATATGATATATACACTATGCTGGGGCACTTATGCCACCAGCTCCTAGTCCACCCCTATCGTAGTCGTCCCGTCGTGGAGGTGCGTGAAACATCGAATGGTCAGGTCCAGATCCTTGAAGGAATGCCATCAGCTCCATCAATTGCTGGCTCTACTACTCTAATAACTCATCCTGTCGCTCCATCCTAGCAGTGGCTGCCTACAGCCTCAAGGTCATATCCTCCAATCTCTTCTCCCTCTCCACCTCTCGATGTCTCATTGTCTCCATCTTCTTATTCAAATTCTCCACTTAGGACATTGATGACAACGATCCTTTCCTCCCATACCAGGAAGAGATAGTCACGCTCCTTCTCCTGCTATGAACAAAGCCTCTATGCTCCAGAGGCATCACAGTCCTGAATGCCTCCTCTGGTGTCATCGAAGGCACCTGCGAGACGGTCGCGAAGTTCTTGTCCGTGACCTTAGGAAGATGGATCAAGTCCATCATACGAGTCTGTAAATACATTTGTAATTATTTCAATATGTAATTAGTGTAGTAAATTAGTAGTGTAAAAATTCATGATACTTACATGTCTCTCCTGATATGTCTCATGAATCCATGCACAGGGGCCATCGAGTGTCTTCTTACTGTGAGTGTGCTCATAAACTTTCACTCAATCTAGCTCAGCACCCTGTTACGCATCAGCCTAAAAATTTAATAAAGGATAAAATATTAGCTTACATATATTCTTATGCATATATTGAATGTAAATAAATATTTTTACTTACATATTTGACTCTTAATAAGTCAATACTCATTCGACCCAAGCAATGGGTTTATGGTAGAGCTTGGCCCCTGTTGGCCTTATTTTTTTTAGCTTGCACCTACAAGAAATTATCAGTATTAAATAACAATATAATAATTTAAAGTAACCGATATAAACAAATAATTGTTAACCTTTATAGTTGGAGCACTCCAACATTCGCACGCCCCCCTCTAAATGTCAGGCATAACCATTGGAGGTACATTTCTCAATGGCTCCTCAAATGGCTTATTTCTAAAGTGTTGAAATATTTATATAAATCGTTACCAACTTTTTAAAGAAATATTGTAACCATTGTATTTATATAAAAATACAAATTTCTTATCGTACTCTTCACCTCCTTCCTCTAACCATGGTGGATCTTGCCTGCATGCTTTAGAATATACTTGGGCACGTTTGGATCAAGCCCCCAATCAAATATCCCATACAATTATAAAATAATTGTAAATCTTATATAAATAAACTTTAATTAAGATTTGTAAAATGAATAGTGGAAATGCATTTACCTGGAGCTTGTGAATAAGTGCCTCCTTCAAGTCCAACACTTTCCTCCAGTCGAAGGGTGAAAGAGGCACTATCAACTTCGTAGTCATTGCCAATTGACTAGTGAACTTTGAGTAATTCTTTGCTTCCCTCGAAGATTAATCTCGACTAGGATCTTAATGCTTGTTGGTAATCTATCTAGGTCTTAATTACATCTTGGACCCCTTATTTTCTTACCTGAAAATAAATTATATCATATTATTATTAAATTAAATACAACTTAATTAAATTATAATTTTGAGAAATGTAAATTTAAAATAAAAGATGACCGATTTTTTTACTAGAACTAGTGCATGCCTCAGTCACATCAGGCGCAGACGTGCCTACATCAGTCGTAGCAGGCACCTCCTCTTGTGTGTCCTCCTCCTATACATCCTCCCCACCAACCTTCTCATCATCCTCATCATCGTCAGGCTACTCAACAAAGTAAGTGGTAGAAGGAAGTTGGGTGGAAAGAAGTGGGGCCTTACCCTTCCCTTGTAGGTGACGCCCTTGGGAAAGAGTATGTGGGGGTATGAACTAGAATCTAGGAGGAGGCTGCCTATATGGCCTAAACCAAGGGGTGGGAACATAGTTGGTGGTGCTGGGAATACCCTAAGGTGGGGTAGGGATATATTGGGATGGCAATGGGGAGGTCTGGGGCCATGGTGGAGGCTGTTAAATAGGAGGAGGCTATGAGACTGGAGGCTAAGCCTGGGCCTCCACCTCCCTAATCGTTGCCTCCTGATTCTCCCTAAAGGTTTTCTTTTTAACTTTCACCTGCACATTCAAGTTACCATTAATTAGCGTAAAAAAATAAAAAAATTCCAAAAATTTTGACAGAGTTATATTATTCAATTTTTCCCAAATCCCATATTGAAAAGAAGATATATAATAATAGAATTATAAACACATAATACAAAAATAGAATTTGTGGCACACCTAACATTCATTCTCACATGTATTAATAATGCAATGCAGTATGAAAGGAAACAATTAAAAGAACAAACATCTTTTTCTTTTGCGAGTGTTATTATCGGAATATATGAAAGAAAAGATTTGGATTCTGTAAGTGTTATTTCACTTCCCAGTTTCGACTTTTTCCAAAGATCCAAATAATTTTTTAATGATGGATGAATTTCTAGTTGATTGTAATGACCAAAGCTTTAAACCTTAATTGAAAAGCTTGCTTATGGTTGGGAATTACAGTTGTAGGTTTATTTGAGTCCAATTGATTAAAAACCAAGGCAATAACTTACAAAACGACTTCGTGTTAAGTTGGAAAAGGAGTAAGGGGATGGAGAATTCAGTCATTCATGCAACCTTTGAAGCCCATATAGGTAGAACCCATAGGAACTCAAGTTCTAATGGAGTAAGAACACTTGTCATGAACTCTATCTTTGAGGCCATTAGGGAATGATTTTGCTTTTTATTATGATGCTTTCTTGTGCATGTTGGTTTAAAATGTCAATTTACAATGTCAATTAACTAGTTGAAAAGGTTTAACGTTGATCGAATTCATGGTTTTTCCAAAATTGTGAAAATAAAGAGCCAAATTGGATTATAAGAACTGTAGTTGCATGACAGATGAGAGACTCATCTTGGCTCCTAACTATCCTTAATTAACTAGTTTCCCTAGTTAATTATCTAAGAATACACTTAATACAGGTTTAATTATACTTTAGGAGATAAAAAACTAAGGACCTTCAAAATAAGTTAAAAATACTAAATTAAATATCAATTAATCTTAATAATAATTTAATTAATAATTTAGACTCAATTAATAAGCATTTAGCTAGATATTTAATATTTAAATTAATTTAGTTTATATTATGACCTAAGTACTTAAGTCACCTATTTAAATTAATCACTTAATTAAATATAGCTAAAAAGGGAGAAAATGTAATTTCAAGACATAAAATGTAATATTTACCTAATTTATAACTATATATAAAAATTTGGAGAAGAAATAAATTAAAATAAACCTAAAAACTAAATGTTTACGTTTAGGTCCTTAATTTCTATTTCAATTAAGTCCTTTTATAACAATTAGGTCCCTTATTTTTATTACAAAAAGGCCCCTATGAACACAGCACTCTTCTTCATCATCTTCAATTTTGGACGAACGAGGAAGTCCGGTGACCGTACCCTCCAATCACCTTCCATCCAACGTCAAAACTCCCCCACTGGAGCCGCCATTATTCCGCTCACCACTAGCTTCCCATCCGACGATTCAGATCTTCCTCAAATCCTATTTAAGTCAGGTGAAGAAGCTCACCGACATCGGAGACGACGCCGGTGAGTTAGGATGCACTTAGATCCAATTCCATTCAGGTTCTTCCCCCTTGACCACCTCCACCTATAAATACCCCTTACCTCTCCAATTACAAGGGTCCGCTCCCCACCTTCTTCCCTCAACTGAGACCGACAATAGGCTATTCCCTTCCCCTTCGGCGACCTCTCACCTTTCCTTCAGAATGCTTCCGACGGAGGTGTTCGTCTCCCTCACCCCCTCTTCCTCTCCCGTAGCTGTGACAGAGCCTAGGAGCGCCCCATCTTCCTTCTACTTCGTTTCCTTTCTCGGGGGAGTCTGATTTGATTACATCGGATTTCATCCTCCGTTACGCGCCATCTATGGAGATCTTCTTCCCCCTTCGTCCAGCTAATCATAGATTAGCGTAGTTTTTAGCCTAGAGTAGATTTAGATAGTTAGCTAGTTCGATTAGTTTAAGCATAGATGCAAGTCTTCTTCCTCGACTCTGATGAGGCCAAATCCGATCTTATAGGAATTCGATCCACATCTTTAGTTCATCTTCCGAACCTTGCCACGATCCATTTCGCCTTCTCCTTTCCTCAATTCTATCATCTAAATGCCTAAATCCAATCCACCTTCACCGGAGGCCTCCGCTATCCATGGCGGAGTTCTACAACTTAGATCACAACCACTAGGGGCCCTCCACCACTTCTCCATCACATCAAGGCCCCAATCTCACTTCCAATTAGTCCTAGCAACATCTCCACTTAAAATGCCTAATTTTCACCTTCAACCCCTAAGCTGTTGTCAATGGCAAGCTCAAAGGAGTTCTTCCATCTAATTAAGCACACATACACCATCGCCATAGCTTCCTGACCATTTCCCCATACTCAATTGAGTAAGAGGGCTGCACTTGAGTTTAGATGAACTCAAGAGGCAATTCTACTGATTCATTGATCAATCTTTAAGTATGTTCATCAATTGCATCAATTGATGCTTTCTTGAGGATCTGTGCGACCTCAGGAATCATTTGAGACCACTTTTGGTCCTTTTGATGGAGATTTGATCTCCAGTCATCTATTACGGCATTCACCAGAGCTCCGACGACCTCCGTCGAACCAAAATCAAGCCTCAACCTTCCAATCTTCCTCTGAAGCTCCAGATCATCATTATTGGATTAGAGGAGTTGAATTCACTCGTTGGATTCGCATTTAGATGATAATTTCTCTCTGTTGAATCTCGTCTTCTCCAACTTCGACAGAGTTGGAGAGGCTAATTCCTTGAGATTTCAAGCTAGCAAATGGGTTGATAAGCTTGAGGAGTTCATTCAGAGCATATCTTAAGTATTGATCAAGTCTAAAAACCTCTGATATCATCTGTCAAATAAACCATTTTCTAAGTTCAGGCGGCAGTGCCTAAGATCGCTCAAGGAGTGCTCAAAACCCTAATTTGAGATGCTGAACAACTTCCTGAGGTTGATAGGAGTTCCGTTAGGTACTTATTTTGATCTGGGAAGCTATGGAATTGAAAGTCTCCAATCCAAGGCTTAAAGGACTAAATCTCTGATTGGCTGGGTTATTTGAGTTCTTGGTTTAATTATGAATCATTTCGAATTAATTTGATGAAGTTTTATCAAGATTTAAGAGAAATTCCATGATCTGTTAAGTTTGGGTTCCAAAAGGAACCCAACACTGTTATGGGTATTTCTGTTGAGATTTGAAGCTCAATCCTGTCCTGATCAATCATTTATAGCCCTCTGATCTGATTTAGATCTCTTCCTGAGGCTTTTAGCTCTTTGATGAGCTGTTTGAACTCTGAAATCAGTGTCCTAAGCTCCTAATCAGAAGCTCCGAAGCTTCTGAGCTTTCCAGAACTTCTTACACTTCTCTCCCTCTCTCAAAACTTGTAAAATACACCACTGAAGTATTACTGACCCTCAATTGAGGACATTAATTGATCTGCAGGTCAAAAGATATGAGAAATCTCTCCTCTAAAGCTCATTTTGTCATGGTGAAATAGCCATGTTCCTCTTCTGAATCCCTGGATCACTTTTTATCCAAACACCAAATTGGTGTTAAAATTAAGTATCTAAGAGTTTCAACTTTCGATTGAGCCTTTACTCACTCAATTTGACCCAATGATTAACTCAGAATCATCAATCAAACTTCCGGCCATAAGACTAAGCAGCGAAGGCAGAACCGCTTCACAAAGTCCCACATCGAGGAAGTATAAGCGCGTGACCTTGTATATTATGATTTTGTGCACCCAGTGCTTCGATCAACAGCGTTGGGTGATGAGAGGCTCATCATGACTTCTAATTACCGCTAATTAACTAGTCTTCCTTGTTAATTAGCCATGAATATGTAAATATATGGGTTAATAATCAAATAAGGGATAAAATATTAAAGGACCTTAAAATAAGTTAAAAATTCTATATTATTATCCAATTAATATTATTAATAATTTAATTAATAAATGGACTCGAACTATCATCAATAATTTACCTAGTTAATGTGTTAACTAACTTCAGTATAACTTAAACCTAAGTATGTAATAACTTAAGTAACTTTACTTAATTAAATAAATTAAGTTAAAAAAGGTCAAAATGTAAATTCAAGGTTTAAATATATTATTTGTCTCATTTATAATCATATATAAAAAGTTGAAAAAGATTTAAATTAAAATAAACCTTGAAAACCTTAGTTTACATTTTAGTCCCTAAGTTTTATTTCAATGGAGTCCTTATTCTTCACCTAGGTCCTTAGCTTTCATTGCAGACAGGTCCCTGTAAACATCTTCTTCCTCTTCATTCCTTCTTCAGCCTTTTCGACGGCTGACGACAGGAGGTTTTCATACCCGCCAATCATCGCACATCCGACATCCGCCCTTCCCTTCCAAGCTCCTGGAGCTTGAGCTCACTGTCCTCTTTTCATCCATCGGTCTGGATGAAGTTCAAATCCTACTTAGGGCTTGAAGTTAACCTCACTGACGTCGGAGAAGACACCGGTGGTTACTTTACTCCTAGACCTTTTTCCATCTAGATTCACTCTCCTCCTTAGCCGCCACAACCTATAAATACCCCTCCACCTCTTCGACTTCAAAGAGTTAGCTCCCTTCCCTCTGTTGGTGCTAGAGCACCACGATCATTTGTTTTGATGATAACAAAACACGTGTTATTTAACATTTGCAATTTGAGTCCTAGATTTCAGGTCAATTGCAAATGTGGACGTGTTTAGAACGGAGTTCGAGCTCGCATCCAGGACGGATTGGAGGAGCTTGACGGAAAACAGAGGAGGTTCGCGTGGAGCGAAAGATTGGAGATGGAAGACAAGAAGAATAGGATAGATTCTTTTTTATCCTTTCATGTACTTTTATCTTTATCTTTCTTGCTCTTTATTTTCCTTAGAAGATTTTTATGTATTATTTACGGTTTTGTCATCATCAAAAAGGGGGAGATTGTTGGTGCTAGAGCACCACGATCATTTGTTTTGATGATAACAAAACACGTGTTATTTAACATTTGCAATTTGAGTCCTAGATTTCAGGTCAATTGCAAATGTGGACGTGTTTAAAACGGAGTTCGAGCTCGCATCCAGGACGGATTGGAGGAGCTTGACGGAAAACAGAGGAGGTTCGCGTGGAGCGAAAGATTGGAGATGGAAGACAAGAAGAATAGGATAGATTCTTTTTTATCCTTTCATGTATCTCTTGTCTTTATTTTCTTGCTCTTTTTTATTCCTTAGAACATTATGTTAAAGAGCCTCAAAGAACCCTAACAGTAGTCCTAGGAACACCGGCACAACCCTAGGATACTTAGGTTTTCTGTAGAATACTTAGAAAACCAATATAGGGTTCAAACAGCACTTCCAAACATCTAATTACCAAATCAGACGTCTGATAAAGAATTTTAAGACGTCTGACTGTTGTTTCAGACGTCTGATAACTGTTAGGCTGGACATAGTTAGTTCTGTCTGATGAAATCAGACGTCCAAACATTAGACCAGACGTCTTAGGAGACGTCTGATGACTTTGCCAGACGTCCAATTAGTGGACCGTTGGCTAGCTTAGAAAACACTCAAGATTATGACCGTTAGAGCCTTATCAGACGTCCATAGGACTTTACAGACGTCTGATAAATGACCGTTTTGCCTCGGCTGACCCAAAATCTCTTCTCAGAGATTTTCTAGCCGTTGCAACGTTTGGAAATCAATTCCCACAGTAAAAGTAGGTTTCCAGACGTCTAGACTTAGTGCCAGACGTCCTGTATGTCGTCTGATGGACTTGCGCAAAAACCCTGTTTAGATCTGATTCAAGTCAGGGAGAAACCCGCATAGAATCAGACGTCTGACCTTGAAATCAGACGTCTTAAAGTGGCCTTCCAGACGTCCGATGCAAGAGTTAGACGTCTGATAACCCTGTCAAATGCAATCATTGTCCTGATTTCGGCCTGATTCTCTTGGGCTTTGCACCCAACGGCTATGGAAGCTTTTCCAAGCCTTCCAAAGCCTTCCTAAGGCCTCTATAAATAGAGGGGAACCTTTGTAACACAAACACACTTGGATACACTTAGACACACAAGATATACACTTAGAAAAACACAAGACACACTTAAGCAACATACTTCCACTCTCTTGTGTCCAATTGAGGCCCTTGCTCTCCAAGCTCTAGTTTCATTCTCTTGAGAGCATCAAGTCTTCGCGCACCCGCTCTCCCGCCGTTGTTCACGAGAGCGACATTGCGCCGTTGCGTGGCTCACGCACCCGCGTCATCGTCGACGCACTCCTTGCAAAGGGGAGTTTCCTAAATCCTATAGAAGCTTAGGTTAATTACTTTGTTGGCTCTATAGGTTTGTTGTTTTATTTTACCTTTGTCTTTTGGTTGGGTATTCGCTTTGCGAATTCCCGTCTCCTTCGTGGGACAAAATCCTTCTCGTGGAGAGAAGGGGTTGAGGAACGCTACCCTCGTACTCGTAGCGTGGTTGTACTGAGGTTGAATCACCCTCGTTTTAAAGTGATTCGTTTAGTGGATTTGATCAACTAGGTTGATCGGAAAATCCTAACTCGAGAGGGTTAGGTGGTGGTTTTCACCTGGTTTGGGTTTCCACCTAAAAATACCTGTGTACATTGTGTGATTGCTTATTTTTGTGAGATTGTTTATATTTTTATTTCCGCATATTATTACGTCACCCCTCCTAGTAGGGAAATTTCAATTGGTATCAGAGCAGGTCTCGCATTTTCGGCGTTACAAACCGGCGAGGATCTAAATATGGAGGGAAAAGCATTCGTGTGCACCGAAGGACACGACACCTCGCGACCACCATACTTTGCAGGTATAGATTTCATTTATTGGAAAAATCGTATGACTATGTGGTTGCAGGCCAACGACTTCCGGGTATGGGAAAAATGTGAATCCGCATTTGTGATTCCCAAGAAACCCGCAAGAGGTTACTCAGAAGATCAGGTTCGAAATCTCAACCTCAACGCAAAAGCAATGAATGCCTTGTATTGCGCGTTGAGTCCGAAAGAATTCGAACGAATCCAAGAGTGCACCACCGCTCACGAGATATGGAGGAGGTTGGAAGGCACTCATGAGGAGACGAGTTCGGAAGAAGATCTCGGAGAGAAGGAAACCACGTGCCTTGGTTTCATGGCAATCGGAGAAAGCGACATCGACAGCGAAAGCGACTCCGACAATGAGGTAAACCTGGATTTACAAGATGCTTTTAATGAGCTTTTTGAAGTTAGTAAATCACTTAGAATCGAAAACAAAGGCATTAAAAAGAATCTTAGTTTTCTTAGAAATGAAAATGATAGGTTAGAAATAAAACTTAAGGATCTAGAAGCTAGTCCTAAAAATGATAACCTATTATTAGAAAATCAAAACCTCATCAATGAAAATAATAAATTGATTGAGGAAAATAATAGTCTAAAGTTAGAAATTTTTGATTTAAAGACTAAGATGCAAATTATAGAAAAAGAAATTGCATGTCTTAGGGAAAATTCTAACAAATTAATCAACAAAGTAGATAAGTTTTATAAGGTTGAGAAAGGATCTCCGTCAAGGAGACCCGCTAACAGATCCGGATCCAAGCCCACTTGGATACCGAAGAAAAAATTAGAATCTTGTTTTGTAGGGTTCAGGGATGACTACAACATAAAGGACTGGACCTACAAGCTCAAGTCTGGTCAACTCGAGTTGGGAGAACCAAAGAGTAGACCAAGGAGGAGAACAAGAAGACCGACGAGACGGCGAACAAGCAACGGACCCGCCGCACGTCGACCACCAGGTTGGAGACCGACGCCGATGCCCGGGCCTCTAAGCTACGGATGGGAGCCCCATCCGATGTGGCATCCACCACCACCATTCGGGCCATTTTATTGGCCATGGTAGGTGAGGTAAAACCCTTTACCCTATCTTTTTATCATAAGCATTTAGATAGGGGGAGTTAAAACTAATGAGCTAATTGTCATTTTTTAAGGGGGAGATACAAGTTAGCTAAATTTCCTTTAGAAAGGGGGAGAAAAATAATAGCTATCTTGTTGTTACAAAAAGGGGGAGAATATCACCTTTGTTAAAATAAACTCATAGAAGAGCATGTTTTAAGGGGGAGTTATAGGAAATTTAAAACCAATCAAACCTTTTTGATAATGTCAAAAAGGGGGAGGATTTTTATGTATTATTTACGATTTTGTCATCATCAAAAAGGGGGAGATTGTTGGTGCTAGAGCACCACGATCATTTGTTTTGATGATAACAAAACACGTGTTATTTAACATTTGCAATTTGAGTCCTAGATTTCAGGTCAATTGCAAATGTGGACGTGTTTAGAACGGAGTTCGAGCTCGCATCCAGGACGGATTGGAGGAGCTTGACGGAAAACAGAGGAGGTTCGCGTGGAGCGAAAGATTGGAGATGGAAGACAAGAAGAATAGGATAGATTCTTTTTTATCCTTTCATGTATCTCTTGTCTTTATTTTCTTGCTCTTTTTTATTCCTTAGAACATTATGTTAAAGAGCCTCAAAGAACCCTAACAGTAGTCTTAGGAACACCGGCACAACCCTAGGATACTTAGGTTTTCTGTAGAATACTTAGAAAACCAATATAGGGTTCAAACAGCACTTCCAGACGTCTAATTACCAAATCAGACGTCTGATAAAGAATTTTAAGACGTCTGACTGTTGTTTCAGACGTCTGATAACTGTTAGGCTGGACATAGTTAGTTCTGTCTGATGAAATCAGACGTCCAGACATTAGACCAGACGTCTTAGGAGACGTCTGATGACTTTGCCAGACGTCCAATTAGTGGACCGTTGGCTGGCTTAGAAAACACTCAAGATTATGACCGTTAGAGCCTTATCAGACGTCCATAGGACTTTACAGACGTCTGATAAATGACCGTTTTGCCTCGGCTGACCCAAAATCTCTTCTCAGAGATTTTCTAGCCGTTGCAACGTTTGGAAATCAATTCCCACAGTAAAAGTAGGTTTCCAGACGTCTAGACTTAGTGCCAGACGTCCTGTATGTCGTCTGATGGACTTGCGCAAAAACCCTGTTTAGATCTGATTCAAGTCAGGGAGAAACCCGCATAGAATCAGACGTCTGACCTTGAAATCAGACGTCTTAAAGTGGCCTTCCAGACGTCCGATGCAAGAGTTAGACGTCTGATAACCCTGTCAAATGCAATCATTGTCCTGATTTCGGCCTGATTCTCTTGGGCTTTGCACCCAACGGCTATGGAAGCTTTTCCAAGCCTTCCAAAGCCTTCCTAAGGCCTCTATAAATAGAGGGGAACCTTTGTAACACAAACACACTTGGATACACTTAGACACACAAGATATACACTTAGAAAAACACAAGACACACTTAAGCAACATACTTCCACTCTCTTGTGTCCAATTGAGGCCCTTGCTCTCCAAGCTCTAGTTTCATTCTCTTGAGAGCATCAAGTCTTCGCGCACCCGCTCTCCCGCCGTTGTTCACGAGAGAGACATTGCGCCGTTGCGTGGCTCACGCACCCGCGTCATCGTCGACGCACTCCTTGCAAAGGGGAGTTTCCTAAATCCTATAGAAGCTTAGGTTAATTACTTTGTTGGCTCTATAGGTTTGTTGTTTTATTTTACCTTTGTCTTTTGGTTGGGTATTCGCTTTGCGAATTCCCGTCTCCTTCGTGGGACAAAATCCTTCTCGTGGAGAGAAGGGGTTGAGGAACGCTACCCTCGTACTCGTAGCGTGGTTGTACTGAGGTTGAATCACCCTCGTTTTAAAGTGATTCGTTTAGTGGATTTGATCAACTAGGTTGATCGGAAAATCCTAACTCGAGAGGGTTAGGTGGTGGTTTTCACCTGGTTTGGGTTTCCACCTAAAAATACCTGTGTACATTGTGTGATTGCTTATTTTTGTGAGATTGTTTATATTTTTATTTCCGCATATTATTACGTCACCCCTCCTAGTAGGGAAATTTCAATTGGTATCAGAGCAGGTCTCGCATTTTCGGCGTTACAAACCGGCGAGGATCTAAATATGGAGGGAAAAGCATTCGTGTGCACCGAAGGACACGACACCTCGCGACCACCATACTTTGCAGGTATAGATTTCATTTATTGGAAAAATCGTATGACTATGTGGTTGCAGGCCAACGACTTCCGGGTATGGGAAAAATGTGAATCCGCATTTGTGATTCCCAAGAAACCCGCAAGAGGTTACTCAGAAGATCAGGTTCGAAATCTCAACCTCAACGCAAAAGCAATGAATGCCTTGTATTGCGCGTTGAGTCCGAAAGAATTCGAACGAATCCAAGAGTGCACCACCGCTCACGAGATATGGAGGAGGTTGGAAGGCACTCATGAGGAGACGAGTTCGGAAGAAGATCTCGGAGAGAAGGAAACCACGTGCCTTGGTTTCATGGCAATCGGAGAAAGCGACATCGACAGCGAAAGCGACTCCGACAATGAGGTAAACCTGGATTTACAAGATGCTTTTAATGAGCTTTTTGAAGTTAGTAAATCACTTAGAATCGAAAACAAAGGCATTAAAAAGAATCTTAGTTTTCTTAGAAATGAAAATGATAGGTTAGAAATAAAACTTAAGGATCTAGAAGCTAGTCTTAAAAATGATAACCTATTATTAGAAAATCAAAACCTCATCAATGAAAATAATAAATTGATTGAGGAAAATAATAGTCTAAAGTTAGAAATTTTTGATTTAAAGACTAAGATGCAAATTATAGAAAAAGAAATTGCATGTCTTAGGGAAAATTCTAACAAATTAATCAACAAAGTAGATAAGTTTTATAAGGTTGAGAAAGGATCTCCGTCAAGGAGACCCGCTAACAGATCCGGATCCAAGCCCACTTGGATACCGAAGAAAAAATTAGAATCTTGTTTTGTAGGGTTCAGGGATGACTACAACATAAAGGACTGGACCTACAAGCTCAAGTCTGGTCAACTCGAGTTGGGAGAACCAAAGAGTAGACCAAGGAGGAGAACAAGAAGACCGACGAGACGGCGAACAAGCAACGGACCCGCCGCACGTCGACCACCAGGTTGGAGACCGACGCCGATGCCCGGGCCTCTAAGCTACGGATGGGAGCCCCATCCGATGTGGCATCCACCACCACCATTCGGGCCATTTTATTGGCCATGGTAGGTGAGGTAAAACCCTTTACCCTATCTTTTTATCATAAGCATTTAGATAGGGGGAGTTAAAACTAATGAGCTAATTGTCATTTTTTAAGGGGGAGATACAAGTTAGCTAAATTTCCTTTAGAAAGGGGGAGAAAAATAATAGCTATCTTGTTGTTACAAAAAGGGGGAGAATATCACCTTTGTTAAAATAAACTCATAGAAGAGCATGTTTTAAGGGGGAGTTATAGGAAATTTAAAACCAATCAAACCTTTTTGATAATGTCAAAAAGGGGGAGGATTTTTATGTATTATTTACGATTTTGTCATCATCAAAAAGGGGGAGATTGTTGGTGCTAGAGCACCACGATCATTTGTTTTGATGATAACAAAACACGTGTTATTTAACATTTGCAATTTGAGTCCTAGATTTCAGGTCAATTGCAAATGTGGACGTGTTTAGAACGGAGTTCGAGCTCGCATCCAGGACGGATTGGAGGAGCTTGACGGAAAACAGAGGAGGTTCGCGTGGAGCGAAAGATTGGAGATGGAAGACAAGAAGAATAGGATAGATTCTTTTTTATCCTTTCATGTATCTCTTGTCTTTATTTTCTTGCTCTTTTTTATTCCTTAGAACATTATGTTAAAGAGCCTCAAAGAACCCTAACAGTAGTCCTAGGAACACCGGCACAACCCTAGGATACTTAGGTTTTCTGTAGAATACTTAGAAAACCAATATAGGGTTCAAACAGCACTTCCAGACGTCTAATTACCAAATCAGACGTCTGATAAAGAATTTTAAGACGTCTGACTGTTGTTTCAGACGTCTGATAACTGTTAGGCTGGACATAGTTAGTTCTGTCTGATGAAATCAGACGTCCAGACATTAGACCAGACGTCTTAGGAGACGTCTGATGACTTTGCCAGACGTCCAATTAGTGGACCGTTGGCTGGCTTAGAAAACACTCAAGATTATGACCGTTAGAGCCTTATCAGACGTCCATAGGACTTTACAGACGTCTGATAAATGACCGTTTTGCCTCGGCTGACCCAAAATCTCTTCTCAGAGATTTTCTAGCCGTTGCAACGTTTGGAAATCAATTCCCACAGTAAAAGTAGGTTTCCAGACGTCTAGACTTAGTGCCAGACGTCCTGTATGTCGTCTGATGGACTTGCGCAAAAACCCTGTTTAGATCTGATTCAAGTCAGGGAGAAACCCGCATAGAATCAGACGTCTGACCTTGAAATCAGACGTCTTAAAGTGGCCTTCCAGACGTCCGATGCAAGAGTTAGACGTCTGATAACCCTGTCAAATGCAATCATTGTCCTGATTTCGGCCTGATTCTCTTGGGCTTTGCACCCAACGGCTATGGAAGCTTTTCCAAGCCTTCCAAAGCCTTCCTAAGGCCTCTATAAATAGAGGGGAACCTTTGTAACACAAACACACTTGGATACACTTAGACACACAAGATATACACTTAGAAAAACACAAGACACACTTAAGCAACATACTTCCACTCTCTTGTGTCCAATTGAGGCCCTTGCTCTCCAAGCTCTAGTTTCATTCTCTTGAGAGCATCAAGTCTTCGCGCACCCGCTCTCCCGCCGTTGTTCACGAGAGCGACATTGCGCCGTTGCGTGGCTCACGCACCCGCGTCATCGTCGACGCACTCCTTGCAAAGGGGAGTTTCCTAAATCCTATAGAAGCTTAGGTTAATTACTTTGTTGGCTCTATAGGTTTGTTGTTTTATTTTACCTTTGTCTTTTGGTTGGGTATTCGCTTTGCGAATTCCCGTCTCCTTCGTGGGACAAAATCCTTCTCGTGGAGAGAAGGGGTTGAGGAACGCTACCCTCGTACTCGTAGCGTGGTTGTACTGAGGTTGAATCACCCTCGTTTTAAAGTGATTCGTTTAGTGGATTTGATCAACTAGGTTGATCGGAAAATCCTAACTCGAGAGGGTTAGGTGGTGGTTTTCACCTGGTTTGGGTTTCCACCTAAAAATACCTGTGTACATTGTGTGATTGCTTATTTTTGTGAGATTGTTTATATTTTTATTTCCGCATATTATTACGTCACCCCTCCTAGTAGGGAACTTTCACCCTCTTCTCCCACTGAGCTAGCAAATAGGCTATTCGCTCTAAAATCCGATGACCTTCCTCTGCTTCCTCCATCTTCACTTGTTATGGATCTCCGCCGTCATCCACTGAGTCTTCTGACATAGTGCAGACGTTGAACTTCCTCCTTTACGCTTCGCCTACACCTGCCAGACTTCTTCCTCTGCCTCTAATTTCCTCCTCTGTGAAGGACCTTCGACGGAGATCCTCTGCCCCCTTCATCCAGGTTACAATTGGTTAGGTAAGTAGTTTAATTAGAGTAGCTAGTTAGGTAGGGTAGTTAGATTTAATATCAGATTTCCTGTCATCTTCTTCAGCTCCAGCGAGCTCTTCGAGCTTGACCGGTGCATTCTTTTGTCTTTTAATTTCACCGATCATCCTCCTTAATCCTCCATAATCATTTCTAACACTTTAATTTCTTGATTTAAACACCTAATCTCCTAATCCATCTCCACCTTCACCAGTTGCTTCCGCTGTCCATGGCGGAGGTCACCGAGGGTAATTCACCTCCATTGGGGCCCTCCATCACTTAATCATCACTTAAGGGCCCCTATCCTCACCTTAATTGGAATAATAATCACCTACAACCTAAACGCCTAAAATTCATTCAACCTCCTAAGCTCGCTTCCAATGGTGGCTCAAGAGGAGTGTATCCACCTAATTAATCACATATTCATCTTTGCCACACTCTACTAATATTATCACTCCACTCAATTGAGTGAGAGATCATGTTCTGAGTTCCATCGAACGCAAATTTCACTTACTATGAATTCGAAGCATATCTTTCAGTATGATGAATAATTAAAGAAATTAATGTGTTCCTGAGGTTCCTTGTGACCTCAAGAAACTTTTCAGATCATCCATGACATGTTTTAATGTTGTTTACACACTTTTAGCCATTATCTGAACTCACCGGAGTTTCAGCGAGCTCCAGCAAATCAAGATGTACTCTTCAGCCCATAGAACTTTGCGTGAAGCTCTAGATCATTTATTTGAGGTTCACTCATCATTCTGCAATACTTATTTTGAAGTTTTAAGACCTGGAGCTCCATCTAGACCTCTATCTTCTCCAACTCCGGCAGAGTTGGAGATGACTATTGGTTAGGGTTAAACCTAATTTTAAAGGTCTAGAAGCATCATAAGGATGCCCTGGGATCAATCCCGTAGATCAATCACTTAGATAGGCCTTAGTTTGCTCTGTCGAACAAACTCACTTAGGATCTCAGGCGACAGGCCTAAAACCCTACAAATCCTAGTTGAAACTTCCTTCTGAGAATCTAAATCTATTCCTGAGGTGAAATAGAAGTGATTTAAGGCATTAATTTCATCCGAGATAACCTAATGAAGAAAGTCAAGTTTCGAGGAGTAGTGGTCAAACTCAGGTCAGATTTAATGATTCGGTTATCAATTAGGGGAAGTGACGAGTAGATATGATTTCTAGAATAATTTTAGATGATTTAAATTTGATTTCGATGAGTTTAAGTTAGGATTTTACATGAATTTGATTGTTGCTCAGTTTGGGTTCATTTGAACCCAAAACTGTCTTCAGTGCCATTCTGATGAATTTCAATTACAAACACTGCCTAGATAGACTTTTAACAACCTTCAGAGGTTGTTTGATATGATGAAACTGACCTCTAGCTTTCTGTCGAGCTGAACAGAACTTGAAATGGAGCTTTGAAGCTCCTTAGCGAAGCTCTTGAGTTTCTTATTATTCCTAAAGCCTTTCAGAGTCCCTTCCCTTTACCATTAGGTGCGGAAATACCTCCTGATCCTAGTCAAGACCTCATCTAGAGGTCAACAGGATCGCTGCAGGTCCTAGACCTGAGTTGCTTCATTGCAGGACAAATTGGCCGTGAAGACTATTCAATTTCATCCTTCAAATCCAAGGGCAAGATCTTTTTTGAGCATCAAATTGATGCTACAAGCCTGTAGAGCACCTTTAGAGCTTTCCAACGAGCCCTTATTCGCTCGATTTGGAGCTCTGTGCTGGCCAGAATCCTTAATTGAAGTTTGGTCTGGAGAGGACTAACATAGTCCCACATCGACAGAGTGTGAGCGCCTGCCGTAGGATAAATTGTTTTCATGCATAAGGCTATTCGGTCGTCAGTGCTGGGCGCACAATGAGCATGAGTGTGTGTGTGGGTGGCGTGCGGTGCACGTGCTCGGGTGTGTGTGTGCCTGTGGGCGTGCGAATGTAGGCCCGTGAGCGGGCGTGTGCATGTGGGCCTGGGAGCCGAGGACCATGCTTGATGAGAATCGAACTGGAAATAAACCTAATACAAACTAGGCTTGGACCCAGTAGGGTCTGGTCCCACCCTTAGAGGGGTGCTGTGTATCCCCGACCGATCTGAGCCGCCAACCATAAAACCAAATTTTTGGTTCGATTCATCGGTTCAAATTCAGCTCAATTGCGGTTCAAGTGCACAGCTGAAAGGTAAAGGAAAAGGAGAAAAGGAGAAGAGCTCGTAGAGCTTAATAAAAAAAACAAAGGAGAATGGTAAACAAACAGAAAAGATAAGAGGAAAAGAGAAGAAGAGAGGTTAAGAGAAGAGCTCGAGAGAGAAAGGTTAAGAGAAAGGTAAAGAGAGAAGAGAGAGAGAGAGAAGGTAGAAGAAGAAGAGAAGAAGGATTGAGGCTGAAGGTTAAAGAAGAAAGAAATGGAATTTCTTTTTGTAATTTTTACTTAAATATAATTTCTTTTTGAGCTTAATTGATGTAGTAAGGCACTTGTATTCATTTGGATTTCTTTTTCTTACCTTAATCTTTTGTATATGAGTTGAAATTAATGAAATAAACATGTTTACTTATTTTAAATAACAATTCATATGTGTAAACATGTTTTTCTTTATGGAATTTTGCATCATATCATTTAATTGAATATCCTTTATGCAAGATTCATATTCTTAAAGTAATCTAATTATAATTCCAATTGATTAAGTAATTAGTAATTTAAGCTTAGGATTTAATGGTGAATTAAATTAAGTTATGCCTCCCAGTAAACGACCTGGACTCAACCAGTTAAAAAAATTTAAATCTAAAATGTTAGGTTAGCTTGACCCTATACTACTCAATCGACATTAACTCAAGTTAACCTAAGTTACTTTCTTTTGCACATAATTAAGTTTAATTAACTTAATTAACTGTGTTGAGAAAATTAACCATCACTGGGCGCACATATCCCCTCTATACCCTTTTGATCTTCTGAGCGCGTGGGGCACATGTGTGCGTGCACAGCCGTGTGTGCGTACACCTGTGTGTGTGTGGGCCTTGGTGGGCGTGAGCGTGTGTGGGCCTGAAATGGGCCTTGTACTGTGTATGGAAAAATGGCTAAAAATCCACCTAATAAAAATTAGGTTAGGCCTCAAGTAGGGTTTGGTCCCACTCAATCTGGGTGCTGTGCATCCCCGAAAGAGGCATGGTTGCCCATTAATAATTTTTTGGTTGAAGAATTAACATGGGTTAGAAAGATGCCTGGCCGCCCATTAATAATTTTTTGGTTGAGGAGTTAACGTGGGTTAGAAAGAGGCCTGCCCGCCCATTAATAAATGCACATTCATAGTGAGAAAAAGTTAAAGGAGAGAAAACTTAAGATAGAGGGAAGAGAGGAGTTAAAGGAGAGAGAGCTTAAGAGAATGAAAAGAGAGAATGTCAAGAAAAGATAAAGAGGCGAGTGAAGCTTAGGAATAAAGGAAAAATGAGATGAGAATTAAAGAGTTTAAGAGAGAGATTAAATGAAATGAGAGAAATTAGACATCTAATATACTCATGGGAAGTCTAATTTCAATTTTTAAGTCATCTAATTTTCTTATGAGACGTCTGAAGAAGAAGAGAAGGCTAAGCTGAAGGTTGGATTGTCATTGGTTTACTGATGTGCTTCATATTGAATAGAAGGCATTTATATTCTTTGTACATTACTTCTATGCCTTATACTTTGTAAAAATTGTAATAATCGTTCATCTACTTTTATTATTGTCCTGCGCATAAATTGCATTTTAAAAGATGATTTAGTTGTAATATAACACGAAACACATCGACAAATAAATTTGTAAAATCCGATGAGTATCGAGTCGTTTGCAAGAAGTCAATCTCAATTTTAACAGAAGCTTTTCAATAAAACTAGTTCAAAATAGATATATATATATGTATATATGTATAGAGCAGATATCCAGAGAATCAGAATTTTACTGCATTTAAATAGAGTTTTTCACAGTAGAAATTGCTATGCAAAAAGGTAGATAGAGAGAGAAAAGAAGAAGAAGGTAGAGAGACGACGTCGCTTGTAAGATGCTTGTGCGAGATGTGACAGCACCTCAGATCTAGAGTGCTGGGACGAAGGGCGAAGTAGAGTTGTAGAGGGAAAGCTTGGTCTGGAGAGAGAGAGTTGTATGAAGTTGATGATCCATAAAGGGGGTGTTCGACGCATAATTCGCGTTTGAAATAATATTTCAGTTGTAGTATAGTGCGAAAACATGTCCACAAATAATATTTATAAAACCGGTGAGTACCGGGTCGTTCGCATGGAGGCAATCTAAATTTTGCATAAGCTTTCCAATAAAACTTGCTCTAAACAAATATTTATATATGCATATATGTATAGGAATCAAATATATAATCAAGCATTCAGAAGATCATAATTTTAATTTCAATTAAACAGAGTTTTTACAATAGAGAATGCTACTAGAATTAAATAGAGAGATAGAGAGAGAAGAAAGTGGCAGAGAAACGACGCCGCTTGTGGGATGCTTGTGCTTGATGCGGCAGCACCTTAGATCCAGAGCGTCGGGAAGGTTGGAGTGAAGTTGCAGACAGACAGAGAATTGTAAAGGTGGAAGATGTCTGGAGTTGATGGAAGGGAGAGAGATGCTTAAACTGGGGGGACCCTGGGCCTTCTTTTGTAGCTTTTGTGGAGGGCAAAAAGGGTATTTTAGCTCTTAATCTCGTGTAACAACTCCTGTTTGATCAGATCTGCTGGCCTCAAAAAACCTTCAAATTCGCCTCCATCGCACGGATTTAATCCCTGGATGACAGGTGGCGCTCGCTGCGCCGTTGGATAGCGATCGCACGGCCCTACTTCCTCCTTGCGCGCCCGCTGCAACAACCTCTCTCCGCACGCACGCTCGCAAGGCCCTTTTTAGCACTTAATCCTCAATCGTTCAATCGTGAGATCAGATGGCTCAAGCGCTCTTGCCTCACCTTCCTAATCTCGCAAAACGCGTGGGATCACGCGTCCGCCCGCAGCACCCTCTGATCGCGCCACATGGTCGCACCTCCACCCTTCGATCGTGCAATTGCACCTGCGCACCCAGCGCCACTTCAATTTCACGCAGCCCACGACTCGAACACACTTCACGCGCTTACGTGTGCACGCGTGAGCCAACGCACTGCGTGAACATTCTAATATGCATACTTGTTTGTTTCTAGTTATATTGATCCAGCTGGACAGGAGACGTGGAGCGCTTGTGGCCGTTGGATGAAGATCCAATGGCCCACAGCGTGCGGTGCAGCCTTCCTAGATGGGGCGGTGGTGAGGGAGCGGCGGTGATGGCACCACGTGGCACCAACATGGCCATCCATCTTCTCTTCCTTGTATCTGGAGATGTAGACCTCCAATCGAGTTGATTTTTGCGTTGTTGGACTGCGATCGTCGATCCAGATTCATCTGTGTGGTTAGATTCTTCATCTGAGGCTCAGATCTTTGTCCTTTTGCTTTATGATCTCCATTCTTTTATGGACTCCACAAGTTGCCCTGGTTGTTTGATCGAGATGATTTCGAAAGCGTTGGACTCCTGTTGTCATTCTGATCAGATCTGTCAGATCTGATCTGACATCCACGGCTTCGAATCATCTGCGATTAAAACATCTTTCTTTTAGGTCATAAAATGACTATATTATCTATATGACTAATAAACTAGCTATTGTGCAAATTACGATGCCTATGAATGCATTACGCCTAAGTTATTCTAGGTTCTAGCTTAATTTAGGTGATTTAGGTTGCATGATTGTTGTGCAATCAGGGGGACCTTGGGTCTTCTTTTATAGTTTTTATGGAGGGCAAAAAGGGTATTTTGACCTTTAAATTCGTGCAACAACCTTTGAATAATCAGATCCGTTGATCAGGAGATCAACGGACCTGATTAGGCATCAAAACACCTTCAAAAACTCCTTCTACGCTCAGATTTAATCTCGTGGTGACATGTGGCAGCCGCTGGTGCGTTGGATGGCCATCGGACACTCCTGATCTCTCCTCGCACATCCGCTCCTAATCTCCCGCTCGCCGCTCGCTCATTTTGAGTGCTTCAACCTCAGCCATCCGATCATAAATGCACATGCCCGCTACGTTTGCATTTAAGTAAACGCGTGAGTTCACGCGTTAATCATGCGTTTGTTTGCACCTGCAGTCGCGGATTGATCTGATCACACCACGTGATCACATCCCTGCCCTCCACTCATGATCCGACGGTCAATAGTGCCTGCGCCTCCCCGCTTTCCTAATTTGAGCGTCGCGTGGATCGAATGGGAGCCATTGGTTCTCAAACCAGCGTGCTCTCCACTGCACTATTCCTTCTTTGTGCCGCATTTTTGTTTTAAGGTAACTTATTCTTAGTCGATGGATGAAGATCCAATGATCAAGATCTTCTTCTTTGATGAGGCGCGGATGGAGTGGGGAGGTGGCAGCTCGTGGACCATTGGATGGCCATCCAATGGCCCACAGTGGACGAGGGATGGTCTTCAGAGATGGGCCAGCAGTGAGGGGCGGCTGTGATGGCGCCACATGGCACCATCATAGCCGTCCATCTTCTTTTCCTTGTATCTGGTGATGTAGACCTCTGATTAGGTTAATTTTTGCACCGTTGGATTACAATCGTTAATCTGAATCCATCTGTGTGGTTAAATTTTTCATCTGAGGCTTGGATCTTTGTCATCTAACTCCATGGCCTCCGTTCTTCTATGGACTGCACAAGATGCTCTGATTGTCTGATCGAGATGATTTCGGAAGCGTTAGACTCCCGTCGTCGTCCTAATTAGATCTATACAGTCTGATTTATCATCCGCGGCTTTGAATCATCTGCGATTAATTTCATCCCTTATAGTACATAAAATGACGATTTTATCTATGCAGCTAATCAAACTAATCATTATGCAAATTAAAATGCTTATGCATGCATTGTCCCTAAGTTATGCTAGAATCTGGCTTAATTCAGGTGTTTTAGGTTGCATGATTGCTGTGCAATCAGTTATTCCTTGGAAATCTTTCATGTACACTTGTTTCTTATTAATGGAATAGTTGCTTGATTTTACATTCAATCTTATGTACAATTATTAATGTGCTTAACATATTCTATAATTAATAAAGTAATTAGTTATTCATTAACTTAATAATTGAAATCGTGAACTAAAATTACAATTATGCCTTCTAGTGAACACCCTGGACAGAACCGGTTAAATGAATTAAAAATTTAAAATGTTAGGTTAGCTTGACCCTATACTACAATTAACGACAACAACTTAATAAATCAAGTTAACCTAAGTCATTTCTTTACACGATTAATTAAGAGTAATAACCTTAATTAAGTGTGTTGAGAATTGTACCATCAACTACCTACTCACTATCTAATTGACTAGACAAGTGCCTGACAATATGGATTGTAAGGAGAGGCCTCTAGTGCCAGGAATTGGGTTCCTTATGAGGTTTCCTTGATGGTAAGCATGAGTGGATCCTGGGGAGGTTTGACTTGAAGGTAAAGAATGGGTAGAGACCTAATCATGGTGACACTAGGGAGTCGTGAATTCATGTAGACTAGAGATTTTCCCATCACCAGTTAAATCTATGTTGCAACGAGTCATAAGTGAATCGTCATTGGACCAAAAGGGCGTCAAGTCACACTTCCATCATGTTAAATCACTCTTCCATGTTGCAACAAGTCACTCTCGTACCAATAATTGATGCTATAATTATCATGTGATGTAAGGAACTTCAATATTAGTTAGTTTGTTTGTTGCATTTTTGTTAGAAAATATAAAAAATACAACAAAAGACATCCTTTTCTAACTAGCAGCAGCATATCACTAGGCATACACTCTTACGGGTTCATATACCTACTAGTAGTTACCGATCTAACTCGGGATTTTTGAGCTCTCGCATCAGCGAGAAAAACACGCGAAAGAAAAACCTGCGTAGATCCTTGTCGTTGATTAATAAGAAAGACCACTAATTGGTTGAAAAGATATAAAAAGCAATCATTTGTAAAAAAATTAACTAAAAAAAGGATTCATAAAACTCGTGACATATATCCGTTGCAGATTGCATGCGAGTTTTTATCGAACACACTTGTTGCATGATATCACGCACACAGTGCAATCACTAGAGTCACACGAGTCTTATACTTCTATCTCTCCTCTTTGCACCTCTTAGGGCTTCGGTCGAAGATCAACAAGTCTGTCTCACTACTAGAGCCCCGGGGAGCCAGTAGTAAGCGATCTTGATTCTAGACCTTAGACCTTTGAGCTTTAGGATACACACATATGTAGACACGTATAGGATGCGTATTTTGGATTGACATATTACTTGTTTGCATCACTATATTTTTATGCGTATTCCTAGGATCTTATTTCCCTTTGAAAAGAAGAAAAACTTGCTTTTTGCACTATATACGGGTTTTGCTTGTCGCTGTTTCACGCAGTGGTGTGAGTGTGCCTTTGCACATTTTTGTGGGACACGATCTCTGAAGCTGCCCCTCGTATCTCCTTTGATAGGTCTACCCAGGTCGGCTGCACTGAAGCAACCAATTTTCCCATCTGATTTCTTTGCATTTTCTGCGTTTGATTCTATGGATCAACTGCAAAATCAGAATCCCAAGATCCCCTCTTCTTATGGCCAGGGAGAGATGCCGCCTTTTAATATCCATGAGGCACTCCTGAACCAAAATTTGCAAATGCTCAAGTAGAACCATCAAATTAATCTGTTGACGGCTGCTCCCCAGAATTGTCAAAACCTACAAGCTCGTCCTCCTCCTCGACCTGAGGCGGGTCTTGATCTACTTGATTTTCCTCTTCCACCTCATATTAGGCCTCTACTCTATGACTATTATAATCCATCCAATGCCTAAGTAGAGCCTAGTGTTAGGATTCCCGTAGGGGAAAATGACCCAGAGTTAAAGCCAAATATCATAGGTCTAATCCCACACTTTCACGGGTTTGTATCCGAGGATCCATTTCAGCATATTGAAGAGCTCAAAAATCTATCTCAAACTCTTGGACCTCAAAATTAAAATCAGGAATTCCTACTCATGAAGATGTTCTCCTTCAGCCTCAAAGACAAAGTCGCCTATTGGTGCTACACCATCGCATGACCTATCTCGACTAGGGATGAACTCGAATCTTCCTTTTTGAAGAAATTATTTCCTATAGGTAGCACCAATGCCCATAGGCGAGCCATCACTACCGTTACTCAGAACTAAGGAGAATCAATTTAAGAAGCGTGGGAGCGCTTTCATGAATTGCAAAGGAAATGCCCACATCACGACATTCCTCGTTGGTATCTCATGTATATCTTTTACTATGGATTACAAGAGGGCATTCACAATCTGGTCAATGCCTGTTGAAGCTATGGGTTACTACACTATCGTATTTGGTTTTGAAAATCTGTCGTTGTAGTTTGAAAGCGAAGAACTTGTGTTCAACAAATAAAATTTATACTGAAATAGAAATCCCGGGTCGAACTAAGGGAGGCCACGTCGATCTAAATTCATAATTATATTTTTTTAGAGTTTTTGTTGAAAAGCGGAGTAATTACAATGAAGCAATATAAACAATCAGAATAAGAGAGAGAGAGAGAAAACATTCACTTAATACTTCAAAATGTTTATACAATTAAATCAGTGAGAAATTACACTAGAAAGCAGGAAAACTATTACACTAGAAAGTAGGAAAATTCTACTTGAGAAAGCATAAAAAAAAGAATGGGAGAGAGAAGTTATCCTCTTCGACGATCGCTTGGAGGACGAGCCGGACGAGACGACACTTGGAAGACGAAGGATGGAGAGTGAAGAAGGGGGTCGAGGTAGGAGGAACGAGAACGGGGCAGCACATCGTCGTCGTCGCAGGATCCACTTCCGAAATGGGGACAAAAATTTGACTTTATCTCTTGAGGAGCATCCCAAGTGTGGGACAAGCTTCTCTTGAGCTTTGGAGAGGGAGAGAAGAGAAGGAAGGGATGAGAATTTCGTATGGAGGGGGTCTCCTTTTATAGTTGCAAGGAGTGAGGGCAATTTGGTCATTTTATGTTGAAAATATTAATTCAAGACCTTTACTGACGGATTTATCTGTCACTAAAGGCCTGAACGTGGCCATACTGGGCGACGTGCATGCGCCTGCTCGCCTCCCCGCATTCAATGCTCATCCACCATCTCTCAATCTCAGTCGTTCAATCGTGAGATCTAACGGATGAGAACGCATCCTCGCCCGCCTCAACCGCGCACCTCATCGCGTGCGATGGCGCATTTCCTTGCCATGTCAGATGGAGCGTGGATTTGATTGGGCACGCACGGCTGCCCGATCTCCATCGTGCGGTCGATAGCACCTGCTCATCCGCGCCTAATTGATGTGTCTCGCGGATTTAATCCCGCGTCTTGAGGTGGCCGAGCACTTTATCCACTACGCTGCGTGCGTGGATGGGCGAGCGGTGCGTTTGCATGGCATGCGATTTGGACCGTCGGATTGAGATCCAACGGTCAAGGCTGCATCCTTCTTTGGCTTTTGAAGATGAAGGCCCTGGACTGAGATCCACTCTCAGCCGTTAGATCTTGATCCAACGGCAAAGAGGCGTTGGCGCTAAAGGCTTCAGCGGTTGCGTGCGGCCGGTTGGGCTGCCGAGATGGTGCCACGTGGTGCCATATTGGTCGTCAATCTTCTGGGTGATGTAGATGGTGCCACAGGTATCAGATTGAGTCGATTTTCACACCGTTAGGCTACGATCGTTGATCTGAATCCATCCGTGCAATCGAATTTGTCGTCTGAAGTGCTGATTATCACCATCTTGGCCCTTGATCTTCTAGGGTTCCTCAGTCTCTATCTGATGCTACGGATATCCGGTTAGGGCAATCTTGGAGTCGTTGAACTCCAATCGTCGCTCTGATCAGATCTGTATGATTGGATCTTTGATCTGAGGCCCCAATAAAAAGTCACCCTGTCCTTGACCATAAAAGGAGACAATTAACCTCCATTTTATTCAGACTAATCTAAATGCAAGATGATGCATGCTATGCAATATATAGTATGTAATGCAATTCTATGCTTAAGAACATGCATAAATAGACATTTTATGTAATATAAACATGTTTACATCAATGCCTCTTGTGGAGGGAATTTTCTAAATCGCGACGAAGAATCTGCCTCAGAATTGTTCGAAGGGATGGCAGAAAACTCGATCAATAATGCATTTATGTCGCAGTTCACATGAGGAAACACACCAAAATCCGCATCAAAACTCGCATCATAAGGGCATTCACGAAATTGAGAACTTGTACAGTTCAAGGGATTTAGAGATTATAGCTAAGAAACTAGACAAAGTCGACAACATAGTGAAGCATCTCAATGAGGTCGGAAACACAATGAAAACTCTTACACCTCTACTCGCTATGCAGAATCTCATGCGTTTACCTGTTTTGTAAATTCCTGCAAGGAGGAAATTGTGAATAATCTGGATTCTAGAGATCCTTCTTCCTTTGGTTTTCTCCCTACTCATTCACCAACCCAAGGAGATACCTTTGTCCCATCATTACCACCTCTTTCCCCACTACCTTCTTTTGCAGAAAACACTCCATATCCTTATGATTTGCACGCCATTCAGGGATACACTACAAGATCAAACCCATATTCCAACACCTACATTCCTGGATGGCGTAACCACCCTAATTTCTCTTGGTCTGATCATTCCAAAAGACCACAATATCCGAACTAGACCCGACAAAGCCTGCTTACATTGCCATTTCAACAACCAAACACAAGGCCCTTTCACGCGAGTACGCAAAACTACTCAGGGCCAAATAGAGACACAAAGCTTGATCAGATTTTATAAGCTGTGATTGAGAGCCAGTGACAGAATGCTGAGGCTCTCGCTAAAGTCCAACGGCAATGTTCGAAAATATTGGCTGACCTTAGGGGCCAAATCATGTAGTTAGCTGAATCTCGTCAGCTAGAGGCCCTTCCATCCCAGCCAGTTCCAAACCTTAGAAATATCCAGAATCATATGTATAACCCAAGAGATCAACATCCAAATCAAGGACAAGCTCACTTTGTGAATCAAGTTCCTCTGAATTAAAATCAAAACCCACCCTCTGCACCTCCCAAATATGAGTATCCGAATCAACAGCAATCATTTTCAAATCAATCTTTATTACCAAAGCCATCTTTCCAAAATCAAACATCTACATCTTCTCCTGCTTCTTCTTCGCATGCGAGTATTAACTCTGTTACAACCCACCGTGGGACTTCCACTAAGGACCCTGTAGATCCACGTTTGCAATCCCAAGACCCTAGTACATCTAGAACAGCTCCTATTTCTACACCTATGAAAGGTGATTCACCTGATCCCGCTATTCTCATTAATTCCCGTGATCAAGGTAACCCCTCAGTAGAGCAGTATATCCAAGTCTCATTCCTAGAAGCATTGAAGAAATCTAGGAAACAAAAGCAACCTGTTACATTAGATGAGGATTTAATTAAGATTTTTGAACAGGTTCATATTAACATTCCACTCCTAGATGCTATCAAGCACATTCCGACTTACACAAGATTTCTTAAGGAGTTGTGTACCCCTAAGCGTAAGCCAAAGAAAGGGAGCACTGTGGTATTATCTGAGCATGTGAGCTCAATTATTTCGAGTACACTTCCTTTAAAAAAGAAAGATCCAGGATCTCCATTTATTTCCTATATAATTGGGGACCAATGCTTTGATAAAGCCCTCCTTGATTTAGGAGCATCCATCAATCTTATTCCATCTTCCTTGGTAGAACACTTTGAGATAGAAAACCTTAAGCCTACCAATGTGACTTTGCAATTAGCAGATAGATCTATTAAGACACTAAAAGGAATTTTGGAACATATCATAGTTAGAGTTCGAGACTTCTACTTCCCAGTGGATTTTATTGTACTTGATATGGAAGTACCCGAACGCAATAGAGATACCCCAATTATTTTAGAGAGACCCTTTTTGGCCACTACGAAGGCCAACATAGATTGTGAATCTGGAAAGATAGAGTTAAAGTTTGGGGAGAAGACACTTAAACTTAATATATTTCGAGCTTCTCAAGGATTAGATTGCAAGTGGATTAAGGAGATTAAATTAATTTCTGCTCTTGAGGATGAGCCTAGTTCCTTAGAACTAGAAGACCCTTCTTTTGATAGCATTTACCCTCAGGACGAAATCCCGCTATCAAAATCTCCACTTGATCTAGAGGTTGAATCACATGACTCATTTCTACCCCTCTTTGCAGTGGAAAATCCAACACTAGACTCTGTTGTTGATTCTACTCCAAAGATTGAACTTAAACCATTGCCTGACACACTTAAAAACGTCTATCTCAAACCCAATCAAACATATCCAGTAATCATCAATTCACATCTTTCTGAATCTCAAGAATCAAAATTGATCGTGGTTTTACGAGATCATAAGAAGGCAATCGGGTGGACTCTACACGATTTCACTAGGATTAGCCCCAATTATTGTACTCATCGCATCTATATTGAAGATGGGGCACGACCTTCCCGCGAAGCACAACAGCGACTAAATCCAAATCTTAAGGAGGTTGTAAAGAAAGAAATCATTAAGTGGCTAGACGCTGACATCATTTATCCTATATCTGATAGCCCTTGGGTGATCCAATTCAAGTGGTACCTAAAAAGGTAGGACTCACCATAATCAAGACTGAATCTGGAGAAACCATTCCCACACGAATTACAAATTCATGGTGGGTTTGCATCAACTATCACAGACTCAACACGATTACAAAGAAGGACCACTTTGCTCTACCATTCATTGATCAAATCCTTGAGAAACTTGCTGGTAATAAGTTCTTCTGCTTTTTGGATGGTTACTCCGGATACAATCAGGTTACAATCCACCCCGAAGATCAAGAGAAAATGACATTCACCTGCCCCTTCGGAACCTTTACTTTTCGAAGGATGCCATTTGGGCTTTGCAATGCACCCACGACTTTTCAAAGGTGCATGCTAGTCATTTTTACCGAGATGGTCGATGAATATATGGAGGTATTCATGGATGATTTTTCAATCTTCGGGGAGACTTTTGATATTTGTCTGGATAATTTTTCTAAGATCTTGAAACGTTGCATCGAAGTGAATCTTGTCCTCAGCTGGGAGAAGAGTTATTTTATGGTTCCAGAGGGCATTGTACTTGGCCATCTTGTATCTGAGCAAGGTATCCAAGTAGATCGAGCCAAGATCAATCAAATCTCAAATCTACCAATCCCTGACTCAATCAAGGGCATTCGATCTTTTCTCGGGCACATTGGACCTTATAGAAGATTTATACTCTATTTCTCGAAGATTGCCTAACCACTCACGAATCTCCTCATGAAAGACATGGTTTTGAGATGAATGAGGAGTGTATATCTGCATTTGAGACCTTAAGAGACAGAGTTACACACTCTCCTATTCTGCAACCTCCTGATTGGAATCTACCTTTCGAAATCATGTGTGGCGCATCTGATTACGTAGTAGAAGCTATTTTAGGTCAGAAAATTGAGAAGAATCTTGTAGTAATTTACTACTCTAGCAAGACACTTAATGATGTACAAAGGAATTATCCTATTACTGAAAAAGAGTTGCTAGCAATAGTATTTGGATTAGAAAAGTTCAGATCTTATATCCTTGGATCTCGAATCATTGTGTACTCTGATCACTCTGCAATCAAACACCTTCTATCGAAGGACATGAAACCTAAGTTGATCAGATGGATCTTGCTTCTTCAAGAATTTGACCTAGAAATTTGTGATAAGGCAAGACGACAAAATGTCATTGTCGACCACCTTTCTCGCCTTCCTTCTGAGAATATAGAAACATCTCCTCCAATCACTGAATACTTCAATGATGAACATCTTTTGACCATATCTTCTGATCTTCCATGGTATGCTGACATCATTAACTATTTGCTTACACATCAATTCTCGTCTAACTGGGACAAGAATCACAAATCACGACTCAAATCAAAAGCCAAATACTATTTCTAGGAAGATCTGTATCTGTTTAGACTCTGCAATGATCAAATCATCAGGCGTTGTGTATCTTCTTCTGAGATTGACTCTATCCTTTCTTTTTGTCATGACCAGGCTTGTGACAGTCATTTTTCTGGCCGTAAGACCACTGCAAAAGTTTTGCAATGTGGGTTTTATTGGCCCACTCTTTTTACAAATTCACAAACATATTGTAAGGAATGTAGTCGTTGCCAAACTTTTGGTAGCATGTCACATAAAGACATGATGCCTCTGAGCCCGATTATTGTCTGTGAAATCTTTGACATCTGGGACATAGATTTTATGGGTCCATTTCCATCTTCTTCTAGCTTCGAGTACATTTTACTCACTATTGATTATGTTTCTCGTTGGATCGAAGCCGTACCCACACACACAAATGATCATAGAGTTGTCATTCCTTTTATTCAGAATCATATCATCGCTCATTTTGGGGTGCCACACGCTATCATTTCTAATGGCAGATCCCATTTCAATAATGCCCACTTCACAAATTTCCTTAGAAAATATGGGGTCACACATCGTATTGCTACACCTTATCATCCTCAAACTAATGGGCAAATCGAGGTCTCTAACCAGGAGATTAAAAAGATCCTTCAAATGACAATCTGACCCAATAGGAAGGATTGGTCTTCCCGATTAGATGAGGCTTTGTGGGCTTATAGGATTGCCCACAAGACACCCATAAGCATGTAACCATACAGACTTGTTTACGGGAAACCCTGTCATCTTCCCGTAGAAATCGAACACAAGGCCTATTGGGCAATTAAAGCCTGTAATCTTGACCTCACGAAGGCTGGTGATCACCGTTGGTTGCAACTTAATGAACTTGAGGAACTCCGACATGATTCCTATGAGAGTTCTAAGATGTATAAGGAAAAATTGAAAGCCTTCCATGATAAACACATTTCCCGCAAATCTTTCACACCTGATCAGAAGGTGTTGGTCTTTGATGCCCAATTAAAACTCTTCCCCAGTAAACTTAGATCCAAATGGACAGGTCCATTTAATATCATTAGAGTCTTCAACAACGAAGCTGTGGAAATCACCAAACCCAACAAGAATTAACCCTTCAAAGTGAATGGTCAACGCCTTAAACCCTATCTAGAAACACACGTGTTGGGTCTTGTTGGAGACTGTTACATGCTCCGTTAATTCTCTAGGATTTCTCCTAGCTGAAAGCGTAAAACTTAGTACTTTTGTACATAGCTATTTCCTGTTTTCCACACTTTCATCTACCTATACACTTGAGTCTGTACGATATCTATCACTTCCTTATTATTCTACTCTTCACTTAGTCCGACTGACCACTCTTACTTAAGTCAGACTTGAAATCGTCCGCACAGAGATCTTTGATCTCCGCATTACGGCTCCTTCCATCATCCTATACTAAGTGAAGTGTAGAGTCTTTTTTACCCTTATTACAATGAGAACATTATAAAATTTTGGCTTGGGAGGTGTGAAGTGAAATCTTAATACTCCAAGTGTTGTGAAGTGAAATCTTAATACTCCAAGTGTTGCAAAGTAAAATCTTAATACTCTAAGTGTATTTGTAGATGAAAGATGAGAAAAATAAAAATACCTAAAATTTAATTTTTTTGAAAAAATTCATAAAAATTTGAAAAATTGATAAAGCATAAAAAATAATAAAAGAAAAATTAAAAATTAAAAATATAAAATAATTAAAAATAACAATAATAATAAATAGGAGGATTACATTCATTTTAAAAGAAGAATTAAAGAAGAATATAAAAAAACATATTTAAATATTTATAATAGTAATTTAAGAGCTTAATTTTCTTTTTAAGGTCAGAAATCAAAAATATATATATATTTAAACTGTAAATAGTGTATACCTAGAAAGAGCATTGAATCCCTACTTTGGACTTTTACTTGATTGCAAATTTTGAACGAGATTTTTCTCATGTCAAAGTCCGAAACCCTAATTGGATCTATTTTTCCCGCTCTTTATTCTGAAACAAAGTAACCAAAATGTATTAAGTTTTATACAAGACTTAAATTTTGGAATTAAATTTTAACTTTCTTGGTCAATAAGACTGGTTAAATCCTTCTGATTTTTTAATATCTATTTTTTTACCACCAAGTTGAGTAAAGAGACTAGATACCTAGAGTTGATTAAGTAAAGAGTTGGCAGAATTCTTAGCCATAAAGTCTAACGGGCTACAGTTAGCTTAATCAATCGAGGACATTTGGCTAAACTTAGCGAGTTACATCTTGACATATCCTACGGGATAATACTAATGGTTTAAGGGACCTAAGAGTGAAAGGCTTTGCTGTCCACGCTCTTGTTTAAGAGCTAAGTAACCTAAATGTCCAAAATTCACACACATTAGAATTATCTTATTGACATCTGAGACAGCAAAAACACATAGGTTAAGAAATTAATTCTAAATCCTCTTTAGTCCAAGGATTTCTGCGGAGTAACTCTTGAAAGGGTGAAGGATGTGCTACTCACCTAGAAAAAGGATTTGGAGTATTTATTTTAGTAAGAAAAATGAGGAGAAGAAAAATAAATTTTGAAAAAGAAAAAATAAATAAATTATATACACCTTGCAATTAAGCATCTCACAACAAATGGATGCTTATGCAGTTTTTATCCACCAAATAAAGCATCTCGTTACAAATGGATGCTATCCCTTCCTCAATAAAAACACCTCACTACATATGGGTGTTTTAACCTATAGAAAATGATTGAAAAAATATGGAAATAAAATATAGAAATAAGAGACCCAGTGGTCCACCAAGGAGATATACACCTAGAGTGTTGACCTCGGGATAGAAAAATGGTGAGGAGAAAGCAACCAAATTTGAATAAGGCCAAGCCAAAGGCTTGAATTGGAATAACCTGGATTGGAAATTGATGTCTTAAGATCTAGATTTTTGCAACTTCAGATGACTTTAGGACGAGTCTATTCACAAGCACAGATGCTTTAAACTCATAGCTATTGAACCTTTGCATTGGGCAGTGAAGCCTAAGAAATATGGTTTTAAAGACTAGCGGTTGAGGCCTAAAGGAGATAGATTGACAAAATCGTAGGTCTAAAAGTCTGTCATTGATGCTATGGGCTAGTTGGTCTAGGGATTTTACTCTTCTCTAAATTTGGTTAACAAAGGGTGGTTACAGACGCTTGATCGAGTTTTAAGTAAGTTGCATTGCAGTATAGTTGAAAAAGTGTTATAAACAAATAAGAATTTTTATTACTTGAATTGTTAAGTCTGAGGTCGAACACAGGGAGCAAATGGAATTTATTCATTAATCTAAATAGATGTAATTTTAACACTTAAATCTACTCAAAATCTAATTCAGAGTATAATGTAGGAGTTTATGAATTATAAAATGTAGCAATAAAATAGAGAGATTGAGAAGAATAGGGCAAAAAGTCTGATTCTCTTTCTCTTGTCTCTCTTCTTTAGCTTCCTCTTCTTTTCTTTCTTGGTTCTTTCCTTCTCTGCCTTTTCCTTCTTGGCTTCTCTTCTTTCTTTTCTTCTTTGACTACTCTGACTTAGGTCTTTCTACTTCAGCCGTGTCTTCTTTCTTCTTCTTTGTCTTCTTCTTCTGCCTTGATTTCTCCTTCTTGGCTTATTCCTTCTTCTCTACCTTTGCTTCTGCCTTTGCCTTCTCTGGCTACAGTGCCTTCTTCCTTCCTTCTTTGGCTTCCTCAACTTCTTTCTTCTTCTTCTGCCTCCTCAGCTTCTGCCTTTGCCTTTTCTTCAGCCACACCTTCTCTGCTATAGTGCCTTTGCTTTTCCTCCTTAGCTTCCTCAACTTTTAGCCCTTTTCTTTTCTTCCTCTTTCTTGCCTTAACTTCCTCAGCTTCTTCCTTAGCTCCTCTGCGGCCACAGCTTCCTTCCTTCCTTCTCTGGCCTCAACTTCCTCTTCCTTCTTCCTTCCCTACGCACACGAGTGCAAAACCTACCCCTACCCTCCCCCGCATACACTCTCTCTCTATTTCTCTCTTCGGTTGGCTCTCCCAGAGCCAATCGGGTAATCAAGTCAGGTTACGCGCACCCGGGTCCAAGTGCATCGGCGTGGGTGGTGCGCGAGGAGTGCTAGGTAAACGAGTCAGCCAAGTCCGCGTAGCGTGGGTCACGGACGAGGCAGGTGAGCGGGCGAGGGGACCTCACCCCATGTTCTTGAGGCGATAAGTAGGAAACACAAATTCAATTTAAAGCACTCAGCGTGCTTCAACCTTTCCAAGGTGGGACTAAAAGTCCCACCCACTTTGCGTGCGCCCGCAGGAGATGGGCTGCCTAATTGTTGCAGCTGCAAGACCTTGCAGAGCCTCTTTAGTTGCTGGATGCATGTGCGAGACCAACCTGCGTTGCCTGGGACTCTTCTACCTGGAGCAATGCAACCTAGAGCGACCATGCGAGCGAGCTTGCTCATGCTCCACTGGCGGCAAGGGGGTCGGACCTGCAATCACTCAATACTACCTTGAGGCCTCATTAAACCACATGGGGAGCTTCACCATGGCACAGCGAAGGTGGCTAGGTGGGTGGCTAGCCATGGGACGGCCATGCGTACCTAGGTCGCTCTGTGGCTGTTGTGATGAGTGTGTTCAATGGGCACTTGGGGAGGTGTTGGCGGTCGATGGAGATGAGGAAAATGCTTAGTGGATGATGGCGGAGGTTATGAGGGGTCTAGAGAGGTGTGTGGAAGCGTGGAGCGATGGAAGCACCCTTGCCGGTGGTCGGCCGGAGATGAGGATGATGGTGGTGGTTTGCGACATCGAGGGGATAAAAATAGCAATAAAGATAGGGGAAATAAAGAGAGGAGAGAGGGAAAGAGTTCTAACCTAATTTAATGGACGAAGGGGGACAAGAGAGCGGCTGGCCATACCTGCCGCAGCCAGAGAAGATGATTCTAGTGGAGGGAGAACGGCGACGACGAAGGGGCTGGAGGTGTGTGTGCGGGTATGGCGCGACGTGGAGGAAGGAGGTGAGGAGGTCTCTACCACTGGTATTGTGGCAGAGCGACGAGGAGGAGGAGGAGTCGCCGGAGCCTACTAGACACTTGGCCGAAGGAGAAGAGATGAAGTTGGAGGTGGTTCTCCGGCCAAGCCAAGCTGGTTTTGAGCGGCCGGAGATGGGGGTCCTTTTATAGGTACTGACAAAGGCTCTTGTGCTTGGAAGGCAAGCTTCCAAGCACAAGAATCCTTGTTTGAGTAGGATTGTGGGAGATACCCATATCTTTTGTGCATTCGCACGAGAGATTGGGTGCGAATCAGACCTTGGAATTGCGTTCAGATGAAAAGGAATTCCTCAGATAATCTCCCTTTCAAATATAAGAGGAGATCTCTGAGGAATCAGGAAGCAATCCTCCTTCAATCCTCGCTAGAGTAGGACTCCTCTGCTTTAATGGCGGAGGGACCTAATTGCAAAGAGTGGCGAGGAAGATAAGGGGGTCTGCGTAATGATTTTCAAAAGCTAAGGGTCAAATTATAATTGGGTGGACTATTTTGCAAAGTAAGTCAAGGTGACCTCCCCTTAGGTCCAAATTCTGGTAGAAACCTAATTTGGACCTAAGAAATCTAATGGTGAAGTTGGATTTTAGGTTTGACTACGTTTGACTGGACATTTTACATAAAAACCTAATTTAGGTCAAATATCTAGCTAGGACCCCTATTTAGGTCAAAATAGGTTCCAAAGGCCAATTTGAAGGTTATAAACCCTAGGGGATATTTTTCCATGAATTTTAGAGGGCTTAGTTGATTTTTATCTTTACCAAAACCTTGTTGAATTAAGTGAGTCTATTTAGGGTTACAAAATGTCATTTAATTCTTAGCTCTCACAATAACGCTTTTCTGATTGAACCAACTCACTTTTTATCTTCTTCAGACCATTTGACCTATGTTTTGCCCCTGATAAATCCCGTTGATGTACTGCAATGGTAAAATTATAGTTTTACCCTTTATTTCATGTTTTCTTCTCAAAACAATTCTTCCTTGAATTAGGCCCTTCTCTAGGTTATGTAGGAGCTTTTGTTCTCTTTTCTAGGTTAAAATGAGCTAATTAGGGCTCATGATGGTGTTCCCAACAAAGGGTATTTAGTTAATTTGCAAAAGCTTAGGTTGGAAAAAATCAGATTTCACGAGCCTAAGGATTAAAAACCTAAGTCTGTTGAATTTTTGAGTTAGAATTTAACTTCCAATATTTGAGTCTTATTACCTTATTCATCTTGACTTCTATGATTTTAGATTTTAGAGTGGATACAAAGAATATACAGGTTTTCAAAGTTCTAATTCGAAAGAAATTCCCGTCAAGATTCTGCTTTTACAAATACGTATTTCTGAAAAGTATTTAGGTTTTTGAGTCCATGGTAAGTGGATTCCCACTAGTGCTCTTTCTATTTATGGATATTTATTTAAAATATAAAAATATAAAAATATGAATATTAAAAATTCTGACCTAAGCATTCCTTTATTATAGAATTATTTATAATTATTTAGTCACCCTGATGCTTAAATCATCATATTTCTTGGTTAATTTTGCTAGGGAATAGCAAAACCCTGGATTGGGGGTATGATGAGAGACTCATCATGGCTCCTAACTATCCATAATTAACTGCTTTCCCTAGTTAATTAGCTAAGAATACACTTAATACAGGGTTGATTATACTTTAGGGGATAAAATACTAAGGACCTTCAAAATAAGTTTAAAATATTAAATTAAATATCAATTAATGTTAATAATAATTTAATTAATAATTTGGACTCGATTAATAAGCATTTAGCTAGATATTTAATATTTAAATTAATTTAGTTAATATTATGAGCTAAGTACTTAATTAACCTATTTAAATTAATCACTTAATTAAATATAGCTAAAAAGGGAAAAAATGTAATTTCAAGGCATAAATATAATATTTACCTAATTTATAATTGTATATAAAAATTTGGAGAAGAAATAAATTAAAATAAGCCTAAAAACTAAATGTTTACATTTAGGTCCTTAATTTTCATTTCAATCGAGTCCTTTTATAATAATTAAGTCCTTTGTTTTTATTACAAAAAGGCCCCTGAGAACACGGACGAGGAAGTTAGGTGACCGTACCCTCCAATCACCTTCCATCTAGTGTCAAAACTCCCTCACTATAGTCGCCATTGTTCCGCTCACCACCAGCTTCCCATCCGTAGGTTCGGATCTTCCTCAAATCCTATTTAGGATAGGTGAAGAAGCTCACCAGCGTCGAAGATGACACTGGTGAGTTAGGATTCACCTAGACCCAATTCCGTCCAGGTTCTTCCTCCATGACCACCTACTCCACCTACAAATACCCCCTACCTCTCCGATTACAAAGGTCGACTCCTTACCTTCTTCTCCCAACTAAGACCAACGATAGGCTATTCGCTTCCCCTCCGGCAACCTCTTACCTTTCCTTCGGAGTGCTTCCAACGGAGGTGTTCGTCTCCCTCTCCTGCGGCTGTGACAGAGCCTAGGAGCTCCCCATCTTCCTTCTACTTCCTTTCCTTTCTCGCCGAAGTCTGATCTGATTATGTCAGATTTCGTCCTCCGTTATGCGCCATCAATGGAGATCTTCTTCCCCCTTCATCCAGGTAATCGTAGATTAGCGTAGTTTTTAGTCTAGAGTAGATTTAGATAGTTAGATATTTAGTTAGATTAGTTTAAGTTTAGATGCAAGTCTTCTTCCTCAACTCTGGTGAGGCCAAATCCGGTCTCATAAGACTTCGATTCTCATCTTTATCCACTCGATCATCTTCCTGACCTTGCCACGATCCATTTCACCTTCTCCTTTCCTCAATTTGACCATCTAAACACCTAAATCCAATCCACCTTCATCGGAGACCTCCATTGTCCATGGAAGAGTTCTACAGCTTAGATCACAGCCCCTAGGGGCCCTCCACCACTTCTCCATCACATCGAGGCCCCGATCTTACTTCCAATTAGTCCTAGAATCGTCTCCACTTAAAACGCCTAATTTTCACCTTCAACCTCTGAGCTGCTGTCAATGGCAAGCTCAGAGGAGTTCTTCCATCTAATTAAACACACGTACACCATCACCGTAGCTTCCTGACCAATTCCCCTTACTAAATTGAGTGAGTGGGCTGCTCTTGAGTTCAAAGAACTCAAGAGGAAATTCTACTGATTCGTTGATCAATCTTTCAGTATGTTCATCAATTACATCAATTGATGCTTTCCTAAGGATCTGTGCGGCCTCAGGAATCATTTGAGACCATTTTTGGTTCTTTTGATGGAGATTTGATCTCCAGTCATCTATTACGACATTCATCGGAGTTCCGCGAGCTTCGTCGAACCAAAATCAAGCCTCAGCATTCCAATCTTCCTCCGAAGCTCCAGATCATCATTATTGGATTAGAGGAGTTGAATTCACTCATTGGATTTGCATTTAGATGATAAATTCTCTCTATTGAATCTCATCTTCTCCAACTCTAATGGAGTTGGAGAGACTAATTCCTTGAGATTTCAAGCTAGCAAATGGGTTGATAAGCTTAAGGAGTTCTTTCAGAGCACATCCTCAGTATTGATCAAGTCTAAAAACCTCTGATATCATTTGTTGAATAAACCATTTTCTAAGTTCAAGTGGCAGTGCCTGAGAGCACTCAAGGAGTGCTCAAAACCCTAATTTGAGATGCTGAACAACTTCCTGAGGTTGATAGGAGTTCCTTTAGGTACTTATTTTGATCTGGGAAGCTATGGAATTGAAAGTCAAAATTTGAGTTTCGTAGGTCAAGCCTAAGTCCAATCCAAGGCTTAAAGGACTAAATCTCTTATTGGGTAGGTTATTTGAGTTCCTGGTTTATTTACGAATCATTTCGAATTAATTTGATGAAGTTTTATCGAGATTTAAGAGAAATTCCATGATCCATTAAGTTTGGGTTCCAAAAGGAACCCAACACTGTTATGGGTGTTTCTGTTGAGATTTAAAGCTCAATCCTGTTCTGATCAATCATTTATAGCCCTCTGATCTGATTTAGATCTCTTCCTGAGGCTTTTAGCTCTTTGATGAGCTATTTGAACTTTGAAATCAGTGTCCTAAGCTCCTAATCAGAATCTCTGAGGCTTCTGAGCTTTCTAGAACTTCTTAAACTTCTCTCCCTCTCTCAAAACTTGCAAAATACACCACTGAAGTATTCCAGACCTTCAATTGAGGACATTAACTGATCTGCAGGTCAAAAGACCTGAGAAATCTCTCCTCTAAAGCTCATTTCAGCATGGTGAAACACCCATGTTCCTCTTCTGAATCCCTAGATCACTTTTGATCCAAACACCAAATTGGTGTTAAAATTAAGTAGCTAAGAGTTTCAGCTTTCGATTGAGCCTTTACTCACTCAATTTGACCCAGTGATTCACTCGGAATCATTAATCAAACTTCCGACCAGAAGACGAAGCAGTGAAGGCAAAACTGCTTCACAAAGTCCCACATCGGGGAAGTATGAGCGTGCGACCTTGTATGTTATGATTTCGAGAACCCAACGCTTTAGTTGGCAGCGTTGGGCACACATATCCCCTCTATACCCTTCTGATCTTCTATGCACATGCGGTGCATGTGTGCGCACACCTGTGTGTGTGGGGGCCCGGATGGGTGTGAGCGTGTGAGGGCTTGAAATGGGCCTGGTACTGTGCATGGAAAAATGGCTAAAAATCCACCTAATAAAAATTAAGTTAGGCCTCAAGTAGGGTCTGGTTCCACTCAATTTGGGTGCTGTGCATCCCTGAAAGAGGCCTGACCGCCCATTAATAATTTTTTGATTGAAGAATTAACATGGGTTAGAAAGAGGCCTGGTCACCCATTAATAATTTTTTGGTTGAAGAATTAATATGGGTTAGAAAGAGGCCTGGCCACCCATTAATAAATGCACAGTCACAGTGAGAAAAAGTTAAAGGAGAGAGAACTTAAGACAAAGGGAAGAGAGGACTTAAGGGAGAGAGAGCTTAAGAGAATGAAAAGCGAAAGAATGTCTAGAAAAGATAAAGAGGCGAGTGAAGCTTTGGAATAAAGGAAAAATGAGATGAGAATTACAGAGTTTAAGAGAGAGATTAAATGAAATGAAAGAAATCAGACGTCTGATATACTCATGGGAAGTCTAATTTCAATTTTTAAGTCATTTAATTTTCTTACGAGACATCTGATGAAGAAGAGCAGGCTGAGCTGAAGGCTAGATTGTCATTGGTTTACTGATGTGCTTCATATTGAAATAAAAGGCATTTATATTCTTTGTATATTACTTCTATTCCTTATATTTTGTAAAAATTGTAATAATCATTCCTCTACTTTTGTTATTCCTTAGAAATCTTTCATGTACACTTGTTTCTTACTAATGGAATAGTTGCTTGATTTTACATTCAATCTTATGTACAATTATTAATGTGCTTAACATATTCTATAATTAATAAAGTAATTAGTTATTCATTAACTTAATAATTGCAATCGTGAACTAAAATAACAATTATGCCTCCCAATAAACGACCTGAACTCAACTAGTTAAATGAATTAAAAATTTAAAATGTTAGGTTAGCTTGACCCTATACTACAATTAACGACAACAACTTAATAAATCAAGTTAACCTAAGTCATTTCTTTACACGATTAATTAAGAGTAATAACCTTAATTAAGTGTGTTGAGAATTGTACCATCAACTACCTACTCACGATCTAATTGACTAGACAAGTGCCTGACAATATGGATTGTAAGGAGAGGCCTCTAGTGCCAGGAATTGGGTTCCTTATGAGGTTTCCTTGATGGTAAGCATGAGTGGATCCTAAGGAGGTTTAACTTGAAGGCAAAGAATGGGTAGAGACCTAACCATGGTGACACTAGGGAGTCGTGCATTCGCGTAGACTAGCGATTTTCCCATCCCCAGTTAAATATATGTTGCAACAAGTCATAAGTGAATTGTCATTAGACCACAAGGGTGTCAAGTCACACTTCCAATCACTCTTGCATGTTGCAACAAGTCACTCTCATACCAATAATTGATGCTACAATTATCATGTGATGTAAGGGACTCTGAGATTTAGAAGCAAACCTCATTGACATCACACTTAACACTTAACCTCAAATTTCTTATGCATTTAAGCAGTAAAAGTGCACTCTCTTTCACTATATTAGAACTAAATGGAAGGACAACCAAACAATGAGAGAAATAGCTTCACACTTAACATTTTTTCATCTTTTTCTTCACAAAGATTTATATGAAATAATGACTGAAATAAAAGTGAGTTAAAATAAACATTATACCTTATATGTCGTTGTCTAACGCACCAACTGCTTCTTGTCTTTCTTCTGGAATTTCTTGATATGCTTCATATTCGAAATCAAGATCAATATCCTTTTCTGCATCAAAGTATTCACGCAACATGGTTCTGATAGGTATTACCCATCTAGTCCTGCTATTATCAGGGACATAAAACACTTGTGACACTTGACAAGTTAAGGTGAATGGTTCTGCTGTCTGAAGAATATGGCGGTTCTTTTTTAAACTTAAGAAACCGTGTTTAATATCTTTCTTGAAACCAACGTTATTCTTAAAAGTATAGAACCAATCACACTTAAACAAGACTATCGTGTGATCGTATTTGAAACTCATCTCTACAATCTGAATGATTTGGCTATAGTAGCCATCACAACCAATTGTTAGATTATAACCGACAACGACTCCAGCATGTTGTGTTGCCTTCTCATTATCAATTGATCTTATCCTGAATTTGAAGCCATTTATTATATATTCAGAATGGTAATGTCTATAACTCAACGAGATCTCAGTAATAACATCAAAATCTTTGACCCACCTAGGGTTGTTGTTTTCTTTCATCTATTTTACATGCTCTTTAAATTAATCAAGGAAGCCCAAGTCCCGGATAGATGAATGTGAAGATTATTTGAATTCCATATAGAATGGATCAACTTCAGGAATCTACTTTAAAATGTATAAGTGTGCTAACTGTTGATCCATTTCTGAGATCAGTTTATACTCTGTCCGTAGGATTGGCTTTCCCTTTGTATCAAAAATGGAAAGAGAATCTTCGTCATTTTCATTGTATCCTCCATCAAAATTTCTCCCAAGTCAATTAAATTTGTTATTTGGATATCCATATACATTGTACAAAAGTTTATGCATTCTTCTATAAGATATCCTTCAATAATTAACCCTTCAGGCTTCACCTTATTTAGGACATAATCTTTCAATTTTTTTAGAAATCGTTCAACTAGATACATCCATCTGTACTGTACAGGTCCGCCTCCTCTTACTTCATTTGCAAGATGTAGCGTAAGATGTACCACAACATCAAAGAAGGCCAGAAGGAAAATTTATTCCATCTTGCATAGTGTGATAATAATTTGTTTGTTCCAACAATCTAAGAGTTCACTATCTAAACTCTTCGAACACACGGCTTTAAAAAAATAACTCATCTCTGTGAACGTATCAACCACTGGATCGCACAAAACTCCACGAATAGCAAATGGAAACAAAATCTACATATAAACATGAAAATCATGACTTTTTAACCCACTGATTTTCTTTTGAACTTCATTCACACAACGCGAAATCTGTGAAGAGTATTCGTCAGGAACTCGTATTCCCTTCAAGAAGGAGAATAGTCTTTCCCTCTGATCTTGATTCAAACTATACATAGTTGCGGGGAAATCCTCTCCCTCGGTAACATGCAACTTGGCATGAATACCCAATTTCTTCATGTCATTTCTCATTCTTAACATGTCTTTTGGATTATCTGTTAAGTTTAACACATTTAAGATGTTGTCCATGACATTCTTCTCAATTTGTATTACGTTAAGGTTGTAACGAATTGTAAGATCTTTCCAATAGGGGAGCTCCATGAAGAAGATACTCTTCTTTTTGAAACCCGAATCCTTCAAAGTTGTAAGGTCCTTAAATGTATGACCTAATAGAATGTTGCCAAGTTTTTGTAATTTTTCCATTAGTTCAAATCCTGACAACCTGATGGAATCTGTTCTCAACATATTTCTCAAATTCCTGCTCGAATACCGATGGGTTTTACTGTCAAATCTTTCCTTGAACTGTGATGTCCGCCATCTATGCTTGATCAAATCACATTTTCTATTGCCCATGAATATGCTTTGCTAAGTTTCTTAGCCAAATAGGTTACAAGGATGATCATACAACATACATTTAGCATATTTGCATTTTAGATAGGCGTACATCCAATTTTGCATAATTTCTGTGATCTGCACTGACTAATGATATTTTGTGACCACAGGATTGAAGGCTGAGAAAGAGAGAGAGGAATGAAGGAAGAATTGAAGAAATTGAGTTGGATATTTGAACTTAGGAGCTTCATAAACTTCAGGCTCTAGCTCAATAAAGCAAAAGCAAACTACCCTACATCAGCAACAAATGAGCTCCACTTCATTTATTAAGCTCCAACTCCACTCCACCTAGAGCCACCTTTGAACATCTCCCATGGCATATTTAAGTCCCTCTCCCCAATTCCAAAAAAGCCACCCTCATTATGGATGCACATTTCACCACATCTAAATCCCTCCACCAATTAATAGCCACTTAACTCAATTCCAAGACCTCATCATTAATCTCAGCACATCTACCCATAACCATAATTGTTGGCACACTCCTCCCTCCTTCCCTTTTTACCCCTCTCCACCTCTATATAAGGTCATCCATTCTGCCATTCCAAACCATCCTTGTCAATCCCATCTCTTAAGCACTAAGAGAGAAAAGGAGGGCCTAAGGACTACCTAAGTCCAAATTTAAGGCATTGAGAAGGAGTCACTCCACCACCCTTCAATTGCCAATCCATTGCCATTTCATTCTACCACCATCATCCCACACCATCATCTTTGAGGAAATTAGGCTGGAGTTCTTCATCCAGACTAGGGAGGAGTAGGGTGGAGCACGTCACCCTCTTGGAGGAAACTTGCTTCTACACCGAGGAGAGGAGGACCATTATCATCTATACCATCATCCGAGCATCTCCTTTCATAAGCTTTCTTCTTTTTTAGTTTCTTGCATATGGTTTTTTTGGTAGTCTTTTGCTTTTGTAAGCATCTTTTTGTTAAACTTGGAATATTATGGTAATGAAAGTTACATGTCTGTTTCATCTTTAATTTTGTTGGTCGTGTGAACTTGCTTGGTAGTTGATTACAAGCCAACCACCATGGTGCTTGTGAGTTCGATTGCCAAGCCATCTTCATATTCTTTAACTTCGTTGGTTGGTTGAAAGTAGTTGATATTATTTCTTGTGACAAAAAATTTTAATTTGCATTTTATTTTCTTCTTATTGAAAAATACAAAAAAATCATAAAACCAAAATATAAAAAAGAAATAAGGCATTAAACATTGGGTTTTCAAATCAACACATTGCCTCCTCGTGAATCGACTCGACTTGTCACTACACAAGCCCGTAAAAATATTTAAAAGTTTAACTTTTGTTACGTGTTGCAACGACATAAAAATCACATCTTTTTAATTTTCATTTCGATCCGTTCAGTGCTCAATAGGAAGAAATCTACGGTGTCCTAAGTAATAAAATTTGTTACTTTCAAGTAGTTACAAATGATGCGTATCTTCCATGCAAATCAGACAAGCTAACTTCCCCTTCATACTCCATCTTGACAAGTTTGCATATGGTGGAAAGTTATTTATGGTCCATAACAGTGCTGTGTACATCTTAAAAAATTCTTTCTTATGTGCGTCGTACGTTTGAACGCCGTCATGTCACAATTGTTTCAGTTCATCTACCAGCGACTGTAAATACACGTCAATTGCATTTCTCAGTTGCTTTGGACTTGGGATGAGAAGTGTCATCATCATAAATGAGGATTGCATACAAAGCCAGGGAGGTAAGTATAAGTAACCAACACAACTGGCCAAATGGATTATGACGAGTACATGTTCTTGAAAAGATTAAATCCGTCACTTGCAAGTCTTAACCTAACATTACGTGAATTCCTGACAAATGACAATGTGTGCTGTTAAATTTTTTTCTCTTCATAATCTCCCAGATGACAAATACACGCATCTTGTGACTTGTTGTTTGCATGCCATGTCATCCATATTGCTATTTTACTCAACATAAATAGTCACTGGAGCCTTGGAATCAACGAAAAGCATCAGAGAACCTTTCTTCCTTATTTCTTATCGCCTCTATATCTTTCCTCACCACGATCCGAGCAGGAATTCAACCCTGTGTCCTCTTTTTTATATAACACACAATCATTCAGACATGTATGAATCTTCTCACAATTCAAACCCAACCCTCAATTCTGCTTGTTTGATTCATACCATGACTCAGGAAAACCATCAGGATTATTCAACAACTCCCATATGAATTAAAGTACCTCTGACATTAATTTTGTCGTAGCTCTATTCATAACTTTCATATGAAATAACTTCAACAGGAATGATAACCTGGTCATAGAACTAATTCCCAAAGGAATTAGTTCTTCTGTTGCCTTTATTGCTTCATAAAACTGATTACGGCTTCTCAATGTTTCTTCCTCATTTCCAATCTCAGCATCACCCACTCTCATCTCCTTAAGCATCTCATCAATTTGATTCCCTTCAACGTCATCATCAGAGTCATCAACTTCCATTGCATTCCCTGTGACCTCCTCAGTCAGTTCCTCTCCATGTGTTGTTCACTTCATGTAATGCTACCACCAACCATTGCAGATCACATGCTCAAACACAGTATTTTGATCCTGAACGAATCCATTCAAACACTTCCTACACAGACAAAATATCTTCTCCAAATGTTCTCCTCGTCTATGTTGTTTCCTATCCTCATGGAAGGCCCAATCTAAGAATGAAAGGACTCCACTTGAGTTAATCCAAGGTCCTCAAACCAATCCATGACTTGTCCATGGTAACCTATAATTTATAGTAAACCATAGGCAATTTAGAAACGAATGTAGGGATGATGTGTGTATTTTAATGAAAGTTTTCACTTAATAGCCCATCCTTGAAGATTTGATCACAACGTTACTCGTTACACGTAATCGGTGTCTGGAGAAATTTCGGCGGCATCTCCACGCACTTCTCCAATATATCCCTCAAGACTAACCTTAACTACATTACCAATAATGCCCACTTAAGAGTGCTTTAGGAACATAGATAAGATCAATTGGTATACCAAAGAAGAGCGAGAAGATGCTACCGAAATTCCTCTGGACACCGATTCCATGTAACAAGCAACCCTAAGTTGTGATCAAATCTTCAAGGACCCTCTATAGCTCGGTACTTCACCAAACAAAGGATGATCGACACTTATGGCATGTTATAAAGACAAAGCATCATGCATATAAGTGAGGTATACACACACTCTCCATTGTCTGTATAGCATGATCATAAGTCTTGACGGACAAGTATTTTGACATAATTTGACTCCGAAAACTTTTATGCTAGGGGTTAGAATACCTAACTATTTGGCCTAAATTTGTGTAAGTGTGTGTATCTAACAATTATAATAAATTATGTTTAATTACAAAATTAATTAAATCACTAAAACCATAACTAGCCCAACCCCATTCTTAAACCCTAACACAACCCAATTGACTTAAATCTACCACAACTCCATCCCTAAACCCTAACCAAAACCAACAGTCTAAACCCTACCCCAACCCAATCCATAAATTGTAACCTAAACCAATCATCCAAACCCTACCCAAACTCAATCCCAAAACCATTGCCTAACACAACCACCCTAACCCTCGCCCAACTCAATCTCTAAACCCTAGCCCAACCACCCTATACATAATCCAATAACAAACCTAAACAATATCTATTTAACCCAAACCCCAACCTCAAGCCCAAACCCAACCTCCTAGCCATCATCCAACTCCATCCCTAAACCCCCAACCAACCAATAATTTCAATGGTCATGAATTTTTAAAAAAATTGGATAGAATTTCCCCTTAAATATTTGATTTTTTCCATAACCTGCATTTCAAATATCACACCACATGAAATTATAAAACTGGACACACCCCACAATTAAATTGTAACAAACAAAATACTTAATTGCGTTAAAAAACCATATATGTGAGCACACCCCACCATCCATTCAATTAAAAAAGAACATGTGGGGGCACCCCACATCTAATACATGTTGGTGCTAGAGCACCACAATCGTTTATTTTGATGATAACAAAATACTTGTTATTTAACATTTGCTTTTGAGTCCTAATTTTCAGATCAAATTGCAAATTGAGACAAGTGTAGAGACGGAGTTCGAGTTCGCATCCATGGCGGATTGGAGAACCTTGACGGAGAAGAAGGAGCTTCACGAGGAGCGAAAGCGTGAAGTCAGAAGAATAGGATAGATGTCTTTTCGATCTTGTACTTTGTATCTCTTTGTTTTTTGCTCTTTTATTTCTTAGTAGCATGTTAAAGAACCTCAAAGTACCCTCAAAGTAGTCCTAGGTACACTTGCACAACCCTAGAATATTTAGGCTTTTCATAGAGAAATTAGAAATCCAAGATAGGCATCAGACAGCCTGATCAGACGTCCAATCTAGAAATCAGACATCTGATCTTGACTTTTAAGACATCTGACTGTTGACTCAGACATCCAATAACTTAGGCTGGACTTAGTAGGTTCTATCTATTGAAATCAGACATCTAGACCTTAGTCTAGACATCTTAGATGACATCTGATGGTTGCGTCAGACGTCTAATTAGTGGAACGTTGGCTAACAAAGTAAACATTGAGGAATATGACCATTTGGCTTCTATTAGACATTCATAGAGAACCCCAAACGTCTGATATGTGACCGTTGAGCCTCCACTAACCCAAAATTGCTTTCCTAGACTAATATAGCCATTTGGACCTTAGGAAATCCATTTCCGCAGTAAAATAGGTTTCCAAACGTCCAGACCTAGTGCCAAACGTCTTGTATGTCGTCTGATTGATTTACACTGGAACCCTATTTAGGTCTGATGAAAGTCAATAAGGGAACCCATCTAGAATTAAACGTCTGACTTAGTTCCAAGATGTCTTAAGAGTGACTTTCAAACGTTTGATCTTTTTCCCAGACATCTGATGACCCTGTTAGAATAATTAATGATTCTGATTTTAACCTATTCTGCCTTGGGATAATTCCCAACAGCTATGGAAGCCTTCCAAGGCCTTCTAAAGCCTTCCTAAGCCCTCTATAAATAGAGGAGTACCCTTGCCTTACAAACACACACCAAGCAATACATTTCCACATCTTTAGTGTCCATTTGATCTTGAGAAGAAGCCCTAGCTCTCCAAGCTTTAATTCCACTTCAAGAGAGCTCCATCGTTGTTGCGCACCCACTCTCCCTCCGCAGTTACGAGAGCGACGAAGTGACGTCGAGTAATTCATGCACCTGCGTCATCAAACCGATGCACTTCCACCTACGAGAAGATCTTTTACCTATAGTAGCTAGATTTAAATACCTACTTTGTTGGCTCTGTAGGATTGTTGTATTTTATCTTTGTTTATTGGTTAGGTATTCATGTTGTGAACCCTCGTCTCTATCGAGGGACAAAATCCTTCTCATGAAAAGGAGGGGTCTGGAGCACACTACCCTCGTTCAAAGTAGTGTTGTTGTATTGAGTTTCAATCGCCCTCGTTTAAGTAACTGGGTCAGTGGATTTGATCGACTTTGTCAATCGAGAAATCCTAACTCGAAAGTGTTAGGTGGTGATTTTCATCCGGTTTGGATTTCCACCTAAAAATCTTTTGTGCACTTGTGTGATTGTTGCTTTTTGTGAGATTGGTTTTATATTTCTGCACTTTTCTTTTATCACACAAATCTCACCCCTTCCCTTAGAGATTACAATAAAATCCTAAAATTACATTCAGATGACATAAAAGTGGACACACCTCACATCAATTCAACAAAATTTAATATGTGGGCACACCCCACATCTAACATTATCCTAAAATAATAGAAAAATAAATAAGAAAATTTTAAATTATACCTCGATAGCCTCTGAGAGTGACTACAACAGACAACTTGTAATTTCAAAAATATAAAATAAATTAAATAACTAATTATTATGTTATTAAAAAATTAAAAATTAATTTAATAAAATAATAAGAAAATGAGTTAAGTTTTTTACATGTTTCTTTGGAATTGTTATTAACTTGACTAAACCCTAACTCTTAAACCCTAATTAAATCATAAATATATCTAACACTTCATTGGATCTCATCTAGCAGCCCAAATTTCACTATCTCATAATAGCACGTATCGATGCTAGTGAAAAGAGTAGTCTCAAGTACTACAAATGTTTAAATTTGTGCTAGGTTCATTGGTTGTGCTTGGTTAAAGAAGAAAGATTATGCTTCCCAATTTACGTAGGCTATGTTGAGATCTAAATCTGATTCTATATATTTTTATTTAAATTGTCTTACCAGGTTAATTCTGGTTTTGTTGTTCTTATATTCATAGGCTTTGTTTAGTTCCATTATCAAGTTCTGGTTTCATTCTAGTTGCTAAGCTCCTTGCTAGTCAATTAGACCAACAAATGTAGCAAGCTTAGATTGCTTTAGTTGATTAATAACAAAGTGGTGATAAGTTAGGGAGGTTATCTTAGAAATGACAAAAAATGCCTTAGCATCAAAGAGCATCATCAAAAAGAATGATAATATCCTTTATTTACTTTTAACCATCATCAAGGTGCATGCACCTGATGCAAATTGTAATGAGCTAACCTAATCTAACAGGCAAATATAATTAAAAATGACATTTAATTAACATGATTCTAGTTGTCATGATTAAACACACAACTTGCAAATTGTATAAGAATTAACATGTAAATAAAATGAACAAGTTATGCCCCCAATGGCTAGCTTAGTTGGAAGCCCTTATACCACTATTGGAGGAACGGGGTCGTTGGTTTGAGTCTTGCCAACGCTGAATTTATCCAGAGGCCGTGGAGTTGGGGTGCTTGCAGTCTTCAAGAGACTACCTCGCAAGAGGGAACCTCATTATAAAAAAATGAACAAGTTATCACGTAATCTAATTAATTATTTACAGGAATGTAAACATGTTAAATTAACATTTAACATATTTATTTAATTCAATTCCTCATGTATTTAATTAAAAAAATAGTAAACTATAATTTTAAAAAAGAACAGGAGCAGTTTGGGATGGGGGACGGGGGGGGTGTGTTTGGGGGAAAGGAGTGGAGGAGAAGGGGAAGGAGGAGGATGGCTCGTGGATGGAGGAGGGGGATGGTTGTTGGGTGGTGGAGGAGGAGGCAGGGGAGGGGATGGGCAGTGGTGGATGGAGGAGGTGGCAGGGGCAGATGGTGGAGGAGGGAAATGTGGAGGTGGCAAGCTGGAGGAGGAGGTTGGGGAGGGGATGGGCGGACAAGGATGGGTGGAGGAGGCGGTAGGGGGGCGAACGACGATGGAGGAGGGAAAGGTGGAGGTGGCAGATGGGTGAAGGAGGTGGGGCGGAGGAGGATCAACTACTATCGAGGAAGTGGAGTAGATGGCAAGGAGGCGTAGGCGACCGTGGCGATCGGCTGATGTGATGGCGAGGAGGAGGTGGTGGATGCACTTGTGGCGTGAAGAGGAGGTGGAGGGGATGAGGGCTGGAGGAGGAGAAAGCACTCATGAAGAGAAGTGGGGCCGATTGGGTGAAATCGTAGCCCTAATATGCCACTATTGGTGGCGATTATAAAAAATCCATTGCCTATTCTAATAAAATAAGATTTACGAATGCGTGTCTTTCCCAAAATATTTTCACATGCACGCCTTAATGTTTGACTTTAGCGATGATCGATACATAACCGTCACCAAAACATCAATAAATTTATGCCCAAGCGCTTTTCCTACCTAGCTATTAGCGATAGTAGTTTTAAAATGTCGCATAACTACAATGGTTACTGTTACATAACCGTCGTCGTTTGTAGAGAATTGTTCCCACCCAATTCTCGAAGGTGCCAATTTCATATCCCTTTTGGCGATAGTTAAAAGTAAAACTGTCGTCATTCATACACTTTAGTGACGGTTTGTTAAACCTTCCCTATAGAACAATTGCAATTCACACCTTTTCCTATAGTGTTATTTTACAAAAATTATGATGAGACCCCCCCCCAACCCCCCCAAACCGTATGCTTGGTCCTACGAAGCCAATATCATGCTACTAACAAAATGAAGGATCAACAAAGTAGTGGAGAGTGGATTGCACACTAGCTCTGGGATGCTTATCATGTGCATTGTTGAATTTTATGCAAGACCAATTGTCATATTGGCTTCTGTTAGTTATACCATTTTCTATGATCTATTTCCCTAGGCATGGACGGTATTAGTGATTGTGTGAGATCGAACTATGTTAGCTATGTTTGTTGTTATGTTTGTGTTCCTTTATGACTTGCAACACTCTACTTAATGTATCATCTAGGTTGTTTTAACTACTAATCCAGGTTACCATGTATATATCCATTCATGTTAGCTATATTGCAGGTATGAAGAGAGCATCGAGGGAGGTGATCCACTGTTTACATCATGGTAGACAATGCTTATGCTATGAGAATTGTGATATGGTGTTTGAGAAAGATAATCTCAATAGCTAGTCCATTCATAAGCGGATCTTCTACATCTACCCTTGGGGCGATGTAGTAAGTGAATGAATAAGCACACCATTATCTTACTAATTACAGGTCAAGGTAGTGTATATGAACTACAATTTTAACATCTTTCCATAGAATTGTAGTTACAAGAACTTTGTTATGGCACATTTCTACACATTTCATTCGTTGGAAGTCTAGTTCCTCTTCATGGTCTACCTATATGAGAAGTTGGAAAAAGAGTATACACACAGCCAAATCTAACGAGGTGTACATTCAAAATCTCCAATAGCAACTTGTCAAAGTGGATTCTACACTCAATGAAAGTTTCATGAAATGTCATGCCTTGGAAGAGGATCTTCAATCAACCCAAGTTGAAGTTGATTTCTTGAAACATAGGGTTGTAGAGGCAGAGGAGAAACTTGAAGTAAACTCAACCATGCAGGAGAAAACCTTAGCAAAAAATATACAAGGATTGCATCTTTCTTAGATAATTTTAGCTTATCTTAATTTCCATGTTTCCAGCATTTTAGCATTCCATGAAAGTAGAATGTAACATGGAGTTAGCCATGCATCTAGACACCTCTACTCTTGTAGAACTTAATTTTAACCTTTGTATAAGTTTGTTTAACTGCTTTATTTGCCTAGTTGACAATGGTTAACAAGTTTATATTTGCATGTTCTTTTTTATTTATGGGATTTGGTAATGATGAGAATTGGATGCATTTTCAAATGAGGGCATGGACAATGAAGTGAGTCTTGTGATAAGTAAGCAATATATAGGTGACATATCTATCACTTGAGTGAGTGGCATGGATGGCAACCCCAACCCCTTTTTTGATTACTTCAAAGATTGGCATGAATGGCCTTAAATGGCAACGTCAACCCCTTTTGTGATTACTTGACGGATTGACATCAATGGCCTTAAATGGTAACCCCAACCCATTTTGTGATTACTTGAGGGATTGGCTTAGATGGGCTTAGATGGCAACACCAACCCCTAATGTGATTGTGCAATATTACTTTGATCTTCTACTTGGTCTTTCGCAATTTAATTCCTCGAAAGTAGGCCACTTCCTTTTATTTGCAGTGCTCTATTGTACTTGTTCGTTGCATAATGTTTGTTTGTTGGTATTTTGAATGTTGTCCACAATATCATTTTCGTTTGCATTAGTCAGATGTATTCATTTGTTGCATTATTATGTTCATTAGCTATCGCCTTTGATTTTTGTCATCCTTTATCTTTACTGGATACTTTGTTATGTTTTGAATGTTCTGCTATGTTCATTTGGATCATTTTTTATTTTCATGTAATGCTATTTCAAATGTTGTCCGCAAGTTCATTTTTATTTAGCATTATTTTAGGTTTCCAATGGTCAGCTGTATTCATTTGCGACATCATTTTTATTTACTGTTGTTATCTTGGATGTTTTCCTCACCTCTTTTTCTATTTGTTGTATTTAGTTGCAATTAGATGCTGGATTCATTTGCTGTAGTTGTTGTTTAAAGTCATTCGCAATTTTTGCTTCAATTCGTTTATGTTGAAATAAATGCATATAGAAAATAAATAAATAAATAATATGTTTTCAACATTTTCTTATAGATAAAAAATATTAAATCAAGTAAGTCAAACATGATTTAGTAAAATCCAGAATAAAATAAAGAACAAAAAGCATACAATAACACAAATAAACAAAACGAGAAGAAGTTAGATTTTACTCCGATCGAGTCGTCCATTAAGGGCTTTCCTTAAAGAAGATATCTCCTCCCACAATACCGGTGCGTCGGGATCTAACGAACTCCTCCCAGAATACAACGATCTACCTCCAAGATTCAACACACTCAAATCTTAGACGTCCTCAAAAACCGCCTAAGGAGAACAAAGCCGAGGCAATTTGGTTTCCAACCAAATTCCCGATTGATTTACTAATTTAATGGTTTGATCAACCAAAAACTTCTCATGGATCTCTTAATCTCCTTGTGCAAGATCGACAAAAATGATTGGAGATTTTTCTACCAATCTTACGTCGAACAAACGCACTAAGAAAGAGAAAGACAAGAACAAGAGAGAGAGAGGGAGAGAGTAGAGAGAACTTTTTTGCTCTTGTTGTGTGTCAAATGAAAGCCCCCTCGTGGCCCTTGTATAGAGCCCACGACCAGTCATTTAAGGAAATTCCTGTTTCATGGACATACGTCAATTGATCGACCAATTAAGTCCATTGATCGACCAAAATAAATTCACGATCAAACTTAACTTTTTGGTCAACTAATCCAATTGATCGACTAAAATTAATTCACTGATTGACCAAAACAATTGGTTGACCAATTTCACTATTTGATTGATCAATACAGTTCAAAATCGTAAGATTAAAAATCTGTAGCAAAAGAGTCCAAGTTGCAAGTTCCAAATTAATTCTCACCCGAGCCCGAGCATGAGCTCGAGTCTGAGCCAGGGCAGGGCGAGGCGGGGCGCGTGTGTGCATGCGGGGTCCCCAGCCCCACCTCTCACTCTTTGCTACATAAGTCATGGGAGGCAGAAGCCTTTTACACCTACTAAGAGATTTGTCCACTTCCAGTATGGGACTAAAAACCTCTCCCAAATCTCACTAATTTCAACATGAATTCCCACGTCACCATATAACAATTGCATCCCAATTGATGCACTGAGGCTCTCAAATCCAACAATCCCCTACAAATTCATCGTTGAAATTCAACGATAAATTCCTCAGCTACCACACTCTGCTTTCAGTAAAGGTACCTTCCTGTTTGAATCCTTACCTAAGTCATTCACCTTCACCATCATAGAAATAAAGTGAAATTAGTCTTGAACTCCATACCTTTGATGTGGGGTCGCTACAACATATTCTACTTTTGCCGTCAGTTAGTAACCAACGGCAAAAACTTAATAACCAATGCCATTAAGCAATGCCATTATGATCGTTGCTGTTTCATTTTCTCGTCAGTTTAAGAGCACATCTGACTTCAAAATAGTGTCTCACCACAAGACGAATTGGCCATTTCAACATCGGTTAAAAATCGATGGAAAATACAAGTGTTCACCCAAGGTCAGTTTAGATGTTTCACCGTTGTTTCAAAACCGACAGTACGTGTATGTGCCGTCGCTTATTTGCCAAGCGACGGCGTTAATCTATCCCTTTTTCCTCCCTTTACGCAACCTTTTATGAAGTTTCCTCATCGGTTATATACATTTATCGTCGGTTATATAAGTGGCGGCAAAAATATTTTTACCATCGCGTATCGTTAGAACCAACGTGATATATGTGACGGCAAAAATATTTTTACCGTTAGTTTACTTATAAGCAACGGAAAATATATGACGCGGTTAGTCTAGAAGATATTTTCACCATCGATTATTTTGGAAAGCAACGGAAAAAATATTTTCCCGTCATTTATAAGCTGTCGGTTAATTAATGAACCGATGGTAAATGTATGAAATTTTTTTAAAAAAAAGAAATTATAATTTTTTGAATAAGAAATTACAAAATGATGGAACTACATACTAAATATACTTAAAAGACTTGCTAATGAAGAGAAGTTTATATTGCATAAATATAAAAAGTCTAGTACAGAAAAAGTTTGAAAATGAAAAATTTACATAAAATGAAAATAAAATATTTACATGAAAAACATAACAAAAGAAAATGTATAAATTCACTATGCAGCTGTCCCGATGCCACCAGCTCCACCCATGTCGTTGTCGTCTCGTCTGTGGATGTTGGGATCTGATGAAGACGAATACTCTGACTGACCCTTCTTCAGAAGAAAGGTTAGAAGCTTCTCAATCTTACTATCCGTTTTATTCATCTATGATTGCATGGCATCCATCGAACTCTTCATATGAGAAGGCAAGACCCTATACTGTTCTATGCTATACTTTGGGCGTACCCGCTAGCGGAAACGACTGACCGCGTGTCAATGCGAGGTAGCTACCCATGCGCTTATCACGCTTGCCGTAGTCACCGCTACGTCTTGACAGTGACCTCGGGGTGGTTGACCGGGTGTAGGACTACCACGGGGGACTCTCCTGGCCAAGAGAGCACCACGTGTACCTTCTACCCTATGGAAAAGACTGAAATCAAGATCGTTCCCACGAGGAACATGTAAGATCAAGAAATATCTGGATACTTGAGAGAAATGGGTGAAACGGAAAGAAATAAAACAGATAAATAAAAATGAGAATTAAACCTGTTGCTTTTACTGTTTTGTACTTAGATAGTATAGATACCACTCTACTCAGCGATCGCTGACTCTGTCTTTTCATAGCACTGCTCAGGACCAGGAGTCGAGCAGCCCGAGTTTCCAGCTGCGAAGGGTGCTGGGCCCAGTCGAGTCCAGCCGTAGTTTTCTTCAGCACTTTCTTTTCTTTTCTCTACTGTTGTAGTAAGTAATGGACTTTTAGTTACTGTTCTGCTACTATTGTTTACTTTCCGCTTTCCTTTGTTATTGTTGTTGTGGTGGTATGTACTGAAACAGCAGATTTATTTTCCTTTACTGCTTTGTACGTTTCTTCTGCTTAGTTATATTGCATATGTGAATGTGGTTTATTTTCCTACTTTTGGATTATTTCTTGTTGGATGACTAAGTCTTGGGATTAGTCAAGGCGAGCCGATCTTAGGTCCTGTAGGGATCCGGGAATCGGGTCGTAACATCCTCTACTCGGTCTGGCAAGATCTGAGCAATCTCCTTCCTCTTTCCCTTCCCCACCGTATGTAGTAAATGTGCCTTCTCCCCGGGTCGTACGAAACCTGACTTGGGGGGTGGCTAAACCTACTATCGAAGGGGTGGCTGAGCCTATTGTGATGGGATGGCCGAGACTAAGGAGACGAATCGGGCTACGTGGAGGGTTGTCTCAGGAGGATCATTTTTTTTGGGTTTTTTACTGAATAACTTCATTTGTAACACAAAAATAATGCAATAATTAATATAATTAAAAATCATTAATATATAAATCAACAGACATGAATTTCAATTTTACTCCAAACCCCCTTTGTAATGACATAGATGCCCCTATAAATTTCCATTTTAATATGAATTTCATTTAAATAGAAATGAAACAAAGCAAAGAAATTATTACTAACCTTAGATGTCAACATCAGTTGCAAATAAATGACCTTCTGTCAATTCTTGATATACTTTAGATTGTGCGACAAAATGGTAGTGCGATACTATTCTTATGGGTATAACCTATCCCCTTTGGCAATTATCGAGGACATAGAAAACTTGCGCCACTTGACATGCCAATGTGAATGGTTTGTCAGATTGAAGAATTTGACGATTACGATTTAAACTCAAGAAATTGTGTTTCTTGTCAATTTTGAATCCGGTGCCCTCTTTAAAAGCATCAAACCAATGACATTTAAATAGGACAACTCTGCGATTAAATCTGAAGTTGATCTCCATAATTTCTTTGATTTCATCATAATATCCATCTAGACCGGTGGAAAGATCTGAATCAACAACTCCGGCTTGTTGTGTACCCTTTCTATTATCAATTTCTTTTATCCTGAATCTGAACCCATTTATTATAAACCCATAGTGGTAATGTGCATAATGTAATGATGAATCTGCAATTTCATCAAAATTTGGTACCCATCGTGGGTCCTTATCCTCTTTCAATTGATTAACCCGATCTTTAAACCAATCTAAGAAGACAAATTCAGTTGTCCTTGAAAGAGGTAAACGTTCGAATTCCTCGTAAAATGAATCAATTTCTGGAATTTGTTTTAAAATATATAAATGTGAGCAACGTCTGTCATTTTCTGAAATTTCCTTGTATTCTGTATGAAGAATCGACCTTCCTCTGATATCAAAAATTGACAAACATTCTTCGTTGCTGTCATTGTATTCCCCCTCATAGTTCCTTTGAAGTTTATTAAAGCGGTTGTCTATTTCATTCATATACATGGAAGTAAAATTTATGCATTCCTCCACGAGATACCATTCTACAATGAATCCTTCTAGTTTTGCCTTGTTCAAAACATAATCTTTAAGCTTTTTCAAAAATCGCTCCATAGGATACATCCATCTGAATTGTATAGGTCCACCAATTCTCACTTCATTTTCTAGATGAAGGGTGAGATGAACCATTACATCAAAGAAGACTAGGGGAAGAATCTGTTCTATCTTACAGAGAGTAATCACTATTTGTTTATCCCAGTGATCCAACGTATCATTTTGTAGCGTATTCGAATAAATAGCTTTGAAAAACCTACTCATCTCTGTGAATGAATCAACAACTGGCTCTGGCAGTATCCCCCGTATCGCTAGTGGAAATAATACTTGCATATAAACGTGGGAGTCATAACTTTTTATGTCAGATATCTTTTTCTGCACTTCATTCACACAACGAGAAAGCTGTAATGAAAACCCATCTGGCACCCGAATTTCCTTTAAAAAGGAGAACAACCTACTCTTCTAGTTTTGATTCAAGCTGTAAATAGCAGGTGGGAAGTAGTCATCATCCTCATGAATATGCAGCTCCGGATGTATCCCTAAACTCTCCATGTCTTTCCTTGTTTTCACCATATCCTTTGGATCATCCGTTGGATTTAATACGTCTAAGATGTTATCCATCACATTTTTTTCGATGTGCATAACATCTAAATTATAACATATTGTAAGATATTTCCAGTATGGCAGCTCCATAAAGAAAATGCTTCTCCTTTGAAATCCAGAATTCCTCGAGGCCATCTGGTATTATTTGAATGGTCGACTCGACCGTATCTCACCCATTTCTTGTAATCTCTCCATTATAACCTGACCCGACAACCTGATAGAATCTGTACAAAGTTTATTCTTTGGATTTTTCTTTGAATACCGACGCATCCTGTCATCAAATTTACTCCTAAACTGTGACATTCGCCATCTATGTTCAATAGGTAGAAATCTGTGATGTCCTAAGTAACAGAATTTCTTACTTTCCAGTAATTGTAGGTGATGAGTGTCTTCCATATAGATTGGGCAAGCAAGTTTTGTTGGTGCTAGAGCACCACGATCATTTGTTTTGATGATAACAAAACACGTGTCATTTAATATTTGCGCTTTGAGTCCTAGATTTCAGGTCAATCGCAAATGGATACGTGATTAAACGAAGTTCGAGCTCGCATCCAGGATGGATTGGAGGAGCTTGATGGAGAACAGAAGAGATTCGCTAGGAGCGATATATTGAAGATGGAAGGAAATGAAGAATAGGATAGATTTCCTTCTTTTATACTTGTTGTATTTTTCGTTTCTTTTGTTGCTCTTTATTTCCTTAGAAAATTATGTTAAAGAGCCTCAAAGTACCCTAACAGTAGTCCTAGGAACACCTGCACAACCCTAGGATACTTAGGTTTTCTGTAGAACACTTAGAAAACCAATATAGGGTTCAAACAGAGTTTCCAGATGTCTAATTCCCAAATCAGACGTCTGATAAAGTATTTTAAGACGTCTGACTGTTGTTTCAGACGTCTGATAACTGTTAGGCTGGACATAGCTAGTTCTGTCTGATGAAATCAGACGTCCAGACCTTAGACCAGATGTCTTAGGAGACGTCTGATGGATTTGCCAGACGTCCAATTAGTGGACCGTTGGCTGGCTTAGCAAACACTCAGGAATATGACCGTTAGAGCCTTATCAGACGTCCATATGACTATCCAGACGTCTGATAATTGACCGTTTTGTCTCGGCTGACCCAAAATCTCTTCTCAGAGATTTTTTAGCCGTTGCAACGTTTGGAAAATCCATTCCCACAGTAAAAGTAGGTTTCCAGACGTCCAGACATAGTGCCAGACGTCCTGTATGTCGTCTGATGGACTTGCACAAAAACCCTGTTTAGATCTGATCCAAGTCAGGAAGAGACCCGCCCAAAATCAGACGTCTGACCTTGAAATCAGACGTCTTAAAGTGAACTTCCAGACGTCTGATGCTAGAATTAGACGTCTGATAAGCCTATCAGAACAATGATTGTTCCTGATTTCGGGCTGATTCTCTTGGGCTTTGTTCCCAACGGCTATAGAACCCTTCCTAAGCCTTCCAAAGCCTTCCTAAGGCCTCTATAAATAGAGGGGAACCTTTGCAACACAAAAGACACTAAGACACACCTAGAGACACCTAAGCAACATAGTTCCACTCTCTTGTGTCCTAGATAGCTCTTGCTCTCCAAGCTCAAGCTCCATTCTCTTGAGAGCATCAAGCTATTGCACACCCGCTCTCCCGCCGTTGTTCACGAGAACGACGTTGCGCCATCGCGTGGTACACGCATCCGCGTCGCCAACGTACTCCTTTCAAAGGGAAGCATCCTATTTCCTATAGAAGCTAGGTTTAAAATTACTTTGTTGGCTCTATAGGACTTGTTGTTTCTTTTATCTTTGTTATTTGGTTGGGTATTCGCTTTGCGAATTCCCGTCTCCTTCGTGAGACAAAATCCTTCTCGTGGAGAGAAGGGGTTGAGGTATGCTACCCTCGTTTAAGTAGCGTGGTTGTATTGAGGTTGAATCACCCTCGTTTAAAGTGATTTGGTTTAGTGGATTTTGATCAACTAGGTTGATCGGAAAATCCTAACTCGAGAGGGTTAGGTGGTGGTTTTCACCCGGTTTGGGTTTCCACCTAAAAATAATTGTGTACTCGAGTGATTGCTTATTTGTGAGATTGTTTATTTTATTTCCGCAATTATTACGTCACCCCCTCCTAGTAGGGAACTTTCAATTGGTATCAGAGCAGGTCTCGCAAAATCGGCATTACAAACTGGCGAGGATCTAGATATGGAGGGAAAAGCATTCGTGTGCACCGAAGGACACGATACCTCGCGACCACCATACTTTGCAGGTATGGATTTCGTTTATTGGAAAAATCATATGACTATGTGGTTGCAGGCCTACGACTTCCGGGTGTGGGAAAAATGCGAATCCGCATTTGTGATTCCCAAGAAACCCGCAAGAGGTTACTCAGAAGATCAGGTTCGGAATCTCAACCTCAACGCAAAGGCAATGAATGCCTTGTATTGTGCGTTGAGTCTGAAAGAGTTCGAGCAAATCCAAGAGTGTACCACCGCCCACGAGATATGGAGGAGGTTGGAAGGCACTCATGAGGAGACAAGCTCGGAAGAAGATCTCGGGGAGAAGGAAACCGCGTGCCTTGGTTTCATGGCAATCGGAGAAAGTGACAACGACAGCAACGACAGCGACAATGAGGTAAACTCGGATTTACAAGATGCTTTTAATGAGTTGTATGAGCTTAGTAAATCATTAAAAATAGAAAACAAAAGCATGAAAAAGAATCTTAGTTTTCTTAAATCTGAAAATGATAGGTTAGAAATAAAACTTAAGGATTTAGAAGCTAGTCCTAAAAAGGATAACCTATTATTAGAAAATAATAACCTCATCAATGAAAATAATAAATTGATTGAAGAAAATGATAGTTTAAAGTTAGAAATTTCTGACTTACAGACTAAGATGCATAGTATAGAAAAAGAAATTGCATGTCTTAGGGAAAATTCTAACAAATTAATCAACAAAGTTGATAATTTTTATAGCCCTAAGGTTGAGAAAGGATCTCCATCAAGGAGACCCGCTAATCGATCCGGATCCAGGCCCACTTGGATACCGAAAAAAGAATTAGAATCTTGTTTTGTAGGGTTCAGGGATAATTACAACATAAAGGACTGGACCTACAAACTCAAAGATGGTCAACTCAAGTTGGGAGAACCAAGGAGTAGACCAAGGAGGAGAACAAGAAGACCGACGAGACGGCGAACAAACGACGGACCCGCCGCACGTCAACCACCAGATTGGAGACCGGCGCCAATGCCCGGGCCTCCAAGCTACGGATGGGAGCCCCATCCGATGTGGCATCCACAACCACCATTTGGCCCATTTTATTGGCCATGGTAGGTGAGGTAAAACCCTTTACCCTATCTTTTTATCATAAACATTTAGATAGGGGGAGTTAAAATTTATGAGCTAATTGTCAATTTTTAAGGGGGAGATATAAGGTAGCTAAATTTCCTTTAGTAAGGGGGAGAAAAATAATAGCTATCTCATTGTTACAAAAAGGGGGAGGACATTACCTTTGTCAAAAGAAATTTATAGAAGAGCATGTCTTAAGGGGGAGTTATAGGAAATGTAAAATCAATTAAACCTTTTTGATAATGTCAAAAAGGGGGAGGATTTTTTGCATTATTATTTATGATTTTGTCATCATCAAAAAGGGGGAGATTGTTGGTGCTAGAGCACCACGATCATTTGTTTTGATGATAACAAAACACGTGTCATTTAATATTTGCGCTTTGAGTCCTAAATTTCAGGTCAATCGCAAATGGATACGTGATTAGACGGAGTTCGAGCTCGCATCCGGGACGGATTGGAGGAGCTTGATGGAGAATAGAAGAGATTCGCTAGGAGCGATATATTGAAGATGGAAGGAAATGAAGAATAGGGTAGATTTCCTTCTTTTATACTTGTTGTATTTTTCGTTTCTTTTGTTGCTCTTTATTTCCTTAGAGAATTATGTTAAAGAGCCTCAAAGTACCCTAACAGTAGTCCTAGGAACACCTGCACAACCCTAGGATACTTAGGTTTTCTGTAGAACACTTAGAAAACCAATATAGGGTTCAAACAGAGTTTCCAGACGTCTAATTCCCAAATCAGACGTCGGATAAAGTATTTTAAGACGTCTAACTGTTGTTTCAGACGTCTGATAACTGTTAGGCTGGACATAGCTAGTTCTGTCTGATGAAATCAGACGTCCAGACCTTAGACCAGACGTCTTAGGAGACGTCTGATGGATTTGCCAGACGTCCAATTAGTGGACCGTTGGCTGGCTTAGCAAACACTCAGGAATATGACCGTTAGAGCCTTATCAGACGTCCATATGACTATCCAGACGTCTGATAATTGACCGTTTTGCCTCGGCTGACCCAAAATCTCTTCTCAGGGATTTTCTAGCCGTTGCAACGTTTGGAAAATCCATTCCCACAGTAAAAGTAGGTTTCCAGACGTCCAGACATAGTGCCAAACGTCCTGTATGTCGTCTGATGGACTTGCACAAAAACCCTATTTAGATCTGATCCAAGTCAGGAAGAGACCCGCCCAAAATCAGACGTCTGACCTTGAAATCAGACGTCTTAAAGTGAACTTCCAGACGTCTGATGCTAGAATGAGACGTCTGATAAGCCTGTCAGAACAATGATTGTTCCTGATTTCGGGCTGATTCTCTTGGGCTTTGTTCCCAACGGCTATAGAACCCTTCCTAAGCCTTCCAAAGCCTTCCTAAGGCCTCTATAAATAGAGGGGAACCTTTGCAACACAAAAGACACTAAGACACACCTAGAGACACCTAAGCAACATAGTTCCACTCTCTTGTGTCCTAGATAGCTCTTGCTCTCCAAGCTCAAGCTCCATTCTCTTGAGAGCATCAAGCTGTTGCGCACCCGCTCTCCCGCCGTTGTTCACGAGAGCGACGTTGCGCCATCGCGTGGTACACGCATCCGCGTCGCCGACGCACTCCTTTCAAAGGGAAGCATCCTATTTCCTATAGAAGCTAGGTTTAAAATTACTTTGTTGGCTCTATAGGACTTGTTGTTTCTTTTATCTCTGTTATTTGGTTGGGTATTCGCTTTGCGAATTCCCGTCTCCTTCGTGAGACAAAATCCTTCTCGTGGAGAGAAGGGGTTGAGGTACGCTACCCTCGTTTAAGTAGCGTGGTTGTATTTAGGTTGAATCACCCTCGTTTAAAGTGATTTGGTTTAGTGGATTTTGATCAACTAGGTTGATCGGAAAATCCTAACTCGAGAGGGTTAGGTGGTGGTTTTCACCCGGTTTGGGTTTCCACCTAAAAATAATTGTGTACTCGAGTGATTGCTTATTTGTGAGATTGTTTATTTTATTTCCGCAATTATTACGTCACCCCCTCCTAGTAGGGAACCTTCAAGTTTTCCTTTAGTGCTCCAACCTGACAAATTTGCGTACACTGGGAAGTCATTTATGGTCCACAACAATGCTGCATGCATATTGTAAAATTCTTTCTTTTCTGCATTATACGCCTTCATGCTGGTGTACCACAATTGTTTTAGTTTATCGATTAATGATTAGAGATAAACATCTATTGCATTTCCTAGTTATTTTGAACCGGGGATTAATAGGGTCAGCATCATAAATGACGATCTCATACACAAATAGGAAGGTAAGTTATAAGTGACCATTACCACTGGCCATACAGAGTACGACGGGTACGTACTCTTAAATGGATTGAATTCATCGCTTGCAAGACCCAACCGCGCGTTCCTTACTTCTAAAGCACATAAATTATTTCTTTCATCAAATCTCTTCCACTCCTCTGAATCAATAGGATGATGTATTCTTCCATCTTGAGATTTACAATCCTGGTGCCATGTCATCCACCATGCAATTTTAGTTTATATAAAAAGGCGTTGAAGCCTAGGTGTCAGTGGAAAGTAACAAAAAACTTTCCGAGGTTGTTTTCTCTTACTTTCATTTTTATCTTCCTTATATCTCTCATGTCCATATTTGAGACAATTACTCAAATTTGCGAATTCATTTCTGAAAAGAATGCAGTCATTCGAACATGTGTCAATTTTCTGATAATCCAAACCAAACTTACGAATATGTTTCCTTGCCTCATACCATAAAGCCGGAAAATCATTAGGGTTATTTAACAGCTCAGCAATAAACTGAAGTATTTCTGACATGAATTTAGCACTAGCTCTATTCATAACCTTCAGTTGAAACATCTTCAACAAAAATAACAACTTTGATATTTTCGTAACACCAGTAGCAATAAGATCCTCAGCCGCCTTAATAGCATCATAGAATGGATTACAACTGAACAGATCTTCCTCGTCTATATTTATATCCTCTCCTGCTCTCATCTCGTTCAACATTTCTTTTATTTCTTCACCTCCGTTATCAGCTGTGTTCTCGTCGATCTCTTGGTCAAAAGTGTTCTCATTATTTATGACTTTTTCAGTCAACACCTTTCCATGAGCTACCTAAGTAGTGTAATGCTGCCACCACCCATTACAAATGCAGTGCTCGAGCACAGTATTATGATCATACAGGGAACTATTTAAACATCTTCTGCATGGGCAACAGATATTATCAAGTTGACCTCCTCGCCTAAATATCTTCCTATCATCATGAAAGGCTCAATCCAGGAATGAAATTACTCTATCCTTATATTTGGTGTAATCTGAACCCCGCAATCCAACCCAAGATTTATCCATTATAGCCTAAAATTTAATGTAAACAAATCACTTATTAGTCAGGGAAATGACTGAATGATGTGTATGTTTATTAAGATTTTCACTTTATAGCCTATCCTCAAAGATTTGATGACAACTTAGTTTTGCTCATTACATGTAACCTTAGTGTGGTGAAATTTCGACAGCATCTCCCCGCACTTCTCCAATATACCTCCCAATACCAACCTTAGCTAAATTTCCTTTAACACCCAATTAAGGGCACTGCAGAAAATTAAATAAGATTAGTTGATATACCAGAGATGATCAAAAATAAGCAATCGAAATTTCACCACACATGGTTACATGTAATGAGCAAAACTAAGTTATCATCAAATCTTTAAGGACCTTCTTTAGTTCGGTACTTCACCAAACTAAAGTCGATCGAGTCTTATGGCATGCTACAAAGACAACACATCATGCATGTAAGTGAGGTATACATACACTTCCTGCATTATCTGTATAACATGATCATAAGTCTCAACGGGCGAGTAATTTAGACACAATTTGACTCAGAGGACTTTTACCCTACGGGTTAGAATACATAATGTTTGGCTTCGCGTACATATATCTTGTTTAGTAAGTATGTGTATCTAAACAATGACTAATTTAAAAATAAAAAAAATTTACCAAAAAACTACAATATCATTCAATTAAATTAAAAAGATTGAATATATATATATATACCTCAAACTACTGAAGCTTCCAAGTGTACCCAACACTGATAACCTACAATTTCAAAAGTAAAATTAATTAAATAACAAATTATAATTATAATCCTAAACCCTAACCCAAACTAAACATGCAAACAAAGGGCGAGAGCAAGTAAAAACCCTAACCTTGACCCAAACCCTTATCAAATCATAAAACCCTAACCCTGACCCAAACCAAACATCTAAACCCTAGCCCAACCAAACCACCATAACCCTCTCCCAACTCAAATCCTAAAATCCTAGGCCAAGCACCATATACACAGCCTAATACCAAACCTAAACAACATATATTAATCCCAACTAAACATTGAAACAATTTTGAAAAAAATTTGACAGAGTTTTCCCTTATATTTTCAATTTTCTATAAACTTGCGTAGCAAAATAATACTCATCATAAAAGTGGGCACACTCCACATTAAATTTCATTCAATCAAACAAGTGGGCACACCCTACATTCACAATAAATCATACAAGCCACACCATCAAACAAAAGCTTAAAATATTATTACAATAAATAAAAAACATTAAAATTATATCTCCAACGACTACAGCTTCCGAGAATGATCGTCACCGATAGCCTGTAATTTCATAAACATAATTAATTAAATAACATATTATCATATTATTAAAAAATTTACAACTTATAAAATTGAGGCGACGGCAGCGGCGACAATAGGAGGAGGAGGAGGACGGTGATAGGAGGGGGATGAGGAGGACAAGAGGAAGAGGGGGAGAAAGGCCATCTGTGTAGGCAACACTAAGAGAAGGAGGAGAAGGAAGGGGGTAGTGGGGGAAGACGAAGAGGAGGTCGTTGGGTAGTGGCAGGGATAGTAGAAGGAGGATGAGGAGGGGGCAATAGGATGAGGAGGAAGAGGAGGAGGCCAATAGGACAAGGAGGAGGGGGCAGTATGATGGGGAGGAGTAGGAGGACAGGGTCTGCAGGAGGAGGAGGAGGACGGTAGGACAAGGAGGAGGGGGAGGAACCAAGGTGGAGGAGGAGGAGAGGAACCAAGGAGGAGGAGGAGGGGGGCCTGCTAAGGAAGTGGAGCAGGAGAGGGGAGCTGAGGAGGAGGGGATAGTCGGGAGGAGGAGGACAGTGCTGGTGGGCCAGGGAGGAGGAGGAGGAAGGTGACGAGCTGTGGAAGAGGAGGGGGAGGAAGGGGTTGTAGGCGAAGGAGGAGGAGGATGGGTCAGAACCAAGAAAGAGGAGGAGGGGGTCGCCGGGCCGGGAGGAGGAGGACGATGGTGCTAGCGGAGGAGGAGGAGGGCGAGGACCAGCGGAGGATGAGGAGCAGGGTGAGCTGCCACAAAGGAGGAGGGGAGTGCCGTGTGGAGGAGGACGAGGAGGAGAAGGAGAAGGAGGGGGGATGACGACAACAAGGACGAGGATTCACCTAAGGAGGAGGGGGTGACGAGAGGAGGGCGTGGAGGTGCTCGACACGAGGGGGTGATGCAAGCGAGGTGACGCAAGGGTTTGAATGAGGAAGATGAACAGTAGGCCACAATGCCTAAATAGATTTAATAACCTATGTCGTCGGTTCTCTCAAAAATCAACGACAAATGATATTGTCGATTCCCTCTCCAACGCACCAAAAATTTCGCCGCTAAATTTAGCTTGACTTTTACTGTCATTTAATCTAATAACCAACGGTATAAGTCACTAATCCTGCCCAAATTTTACATGCAAATTTTTTACCGTCGCTTATTCCCCAAATCGACAGCAAAAGGTACACATCATCACGCCTAAAATTTTTGTCAGTAATTTTTACCAACTTTTGCCGTCATTTATTCAAGTAACCGAAGGGAAAAATATATTTTTCATCGCTTAATAAACCGATGGTAAATATTAATACCACCGCATCGCCCAATCGTCGATGGTAGGTCAAGTACTGACCTTTATCGTCGCTTGTTTGAATAAGCGACGACAAAAATATCTTTGTCGTCGGTTGAAATAATTGACGGCAAGTAACTGACAACATAACCCATTTTTCTAGTAATGGGTGTATAGTGGTGACAACAAAATGAAGTTCTTGGTGATAATCTTTAGGGTTGTGCTCTTAAAGGCCATATACCCTATCCTATTTCATGAGTGTAATCAGAAAAGATCGTATTCCCTTACCTGTAGCCCATAGTAACACTCACATAAGTAGAATTCTCCAAGGATGCATTGCTCACATCTTGCCATAAAGGCTTGAACTCATTCAAAGCCTTTACTCTTCCTATATTTGCAGCTTAAGGCACTCAGGCTTCTAGGGATTGGACTCAGATGCAAAAACAATGAGTGCCAACTAGTTTCCCATACAGCTTGTTGTTACCACATTGAACCTACTTTGTGGGATCTCCACTTAGTTAGGTTGGGTTGCTGTTGCAAGTGAACTCCCAATGAGTCTCAGTCCTATCCTAAGCCTAGACTTAAGGACTAAAGATCTATCAAGTCCTTTAGTAAACAGATCTTCTGTGTTATCCTTGGATCCTATAAATTCCACAGCAATCCCTCCTTGAGACACTAAATCTCTTACAGATTTGAGTCTGATTTGGATGTCTTCTTATTTTCTGATTAAACTTTGAACTCTTAATCTTTGCTATAGCAGTCATACTATCACAATGCAAAAATATCGCAAGAATTGGCTTACCCACCATAGGGATTTCTGCAAGAAATCCCTTTAGCCATTCAATCTCAATTCTAGTGGTGTCCAAAGCACATAACTCAGCCTCAAAGGTAGACCGAGCTAAAATGGTCTGTTTTGCAGATCGTCAGGCGACTACACCACCTCCAAGGGTAGACATAATCTGTAACACCATTACTCCTAGAATCCTCCATTTGACCGATCCAGCTTGCATCACTATATCCTTCCAAAACTAAAGGATATTTACCATAATGCAAATTACGAGAAACAATTCCCTTTAAGTACGTAAGTACTCGGTCTAAAACATCCCAATGAGTATAGTCAGGACAGCTTGTGTATCTACTCAACTTAGACACGGAAAAAGAAATATCCAATCTAGTACAGTTAGCGAAATACATCAAGCTTCCTATAATCTGTGAATTTCTTAGTTGTGAAACAGGTGTTCCACTTTTATTTTTATAGAGAGTTTTTGATGAATCAAAATGAGTGCTTACAGCCTTGCAATCTTCATAACCAAATTTCTCAAGAACCTTCTCAACATAATGAGATTGAGAAATAGCTATCCCCTTTGCTGTCCGAATCAGTTTGAGGCTTAGGATCACATTTGCAACACCCATATCCTTCATCTCAAACTTACTACTCAAGAATAACTTAATTTTATTGACAATTCTAATGTCGGATCCAAATAATAATATATCATCTGCATATAGGCATAGGACAATACACATTCACCCTTAATCATAGAGTAGACACACCTATCAGATTTGTAACCTACAAAGCCAAAAGAATGTACAGTCTTATAAAACTTTTCATGCCATTGTTTAGGTGCTTATTTCAAACTATAAAGAGATTTAACAAGCTTGCAAACATTTTTCTCGTTCCTAAGAGCTACAAATCCCTCAGGCTAATACATATAGATATCCTCCTCAAGATTGCCATGAAGAAAGGCGATCTTCACATCCATTTATTGGATAGTGAGATCATAAATAAAAGACAATGCAATAAGCATCTAGATAGTAGTTATCCTAGTTACTGGAGAATAGGTATCGCAATAGTCGATTCCTTCCATTTGCTTGAATCCCTTGGCAACAAGTCTAGCTTTGTATTTTTCAATAGATCCGTCAGGCCTGAGTTTTCTCTTAAACACCCACTTGCACCCAATAGTAGAACACTCTGGAGGTAAATCAACCAACTCCCAAGTGCCATTAGAGATGATTGAGTCCATCTCATTTTTAATGACATCTTTCCAGTGATTAGCTTTAGAAGAAGACATAGCATCACGATAAGTAGGGGGATCACCCCCGATTTGGTAAGTAATAAAATCACTTCCCAAATCCTTGGCAATTCTTGGTCTTTTACTTCTCCTAGGTTCAAACTCTTCTGCTTGATTGGGTTCAGAATGGGAAGAGCTAGCCTCCACATTAGACATCCTTTCCACTTGATCAAGAATAGACTCAGATGTGGTGGCTAGATCATCTGAAGTCATATTTTGAGATCATTCATTCTTCATAAGAAAGACATCCTCAAAAAATGTAGCATCGTGAAGCTTAATAATAGTGTTGACATCTATGCCTAAAATCTCATATTTTATAACAAAAAAATCTATAGGCATAGCTATTATCAACATAACTCAGAAAGACCGCGTCAATTGTCTTAGGTCCAAGCTTCTTCCTCTTATGCTTTGGGACAATCACTTTGCAAGGCTGCCTCACACTTTGAGGTATTTCAAACTTGATTTCCTATTTCTCTAAATTCAAATAGACTACTTTCCTTAAGCTTGAGGGGAATTCTATTCAGAATATGGCATGACGTATTCAAAGCTTCCCCCCATATGTAAGTAGGTAATCATGAGCTTTGTAAGAGAGCGTTGACCATGTCAATTAGGGTCTTATCTTTTCGCTCTGCTATCCCATTAGATTGAGGGGAATATGGGGCCGTCACTCCATGAACTATACGAAAAGCTTAGCACTGCTCATCAAATAAGTTGGATGTATATTCCCTTCTTCTATTTGACCTCAGTCTTTTAAGGGTTTTCTTAGTTTGTATTTTTGTTTCTTTCTTAAAGATGAGAAATTTACTTAATGCCTCATCCTTAGACTTAAGCAAATACATATAGCAGTATCTACTACTTCATCTATAAAGGTGATAAAATACTTTTATTGTCCCTAGTCAACACATCGTTAAGCTTGCAGATATTCGTGTGCACCAAATATAAAACCTCAGTATCTCTAGTAATGGAGTGAAAATGCTTCATAGTTTGTTTAGCCTGCACACATATCTCGCATTTCTTAGTTTTATCTATTGTATGTTCAGGACTCATATTTAATTTCATCATTTTTTTTAAAGAATTGAAATTTACATGGCCCAATCTATCATGCCATATATCACAATATTCAATATTACTGCAAACAAATTTAATCGAATGAAAACTAACATTATTTAGAGCATTTCTAGATAATACATCTACATCACATCTCACTCTAAGTAATAGATCAAAATCTGCCAAATACCCCTTTCCATAAAATATTCCATGTCTCAACATAACAACTTTATTACATTTAAAGTTTAACTCAAAACCCTCTTTAACTAACAAAGAACTAGAAAAAAAATTATTTTTCACAACAGGAACGTGCAACACCCTACGCAGTGTCCAGACTCACCTCGAGGAAAACCTCAAGTCCACGCGTCCGAATCGCAGCACCTTAGCTACAGAGTTATTCCTCATCTTCACAGTCCCGCCACTGCAGGCCTGATAGGAAGAAAAGAATAATCTATCAGTACAAATATGTACATTAGCTCCAGCATCCACGAGCCATTCAGTATGATCGTGAATAACATAAAGTTCGGATTTTATTGAGACATACCCATTGCTAAGCTCAACCTCCTCGATGATCACATTCACCTAAGGATTCCCATCTATGGTCTTTTGCTAAACTTTATTAGAAGAACAGTCATTCTTCAAATGCCCAACCTGCCCATAATGCTAGCATGGCTTGTTCTTAGATTTTTTCTTGATCTTGAGTTTGGCCTTCATTTTATTTTTATTGTTCTTATTTTTATTCTCCTTACCCTTAAATGTCATGACATTCACCTTATACTCCACAGGCATTACAGGTTTTTGTTTCCTATGCTTTTCCTCAATAGCAATGGCTATCATCAGTCATCTAGAGAAATCTTTCCCTTCCTATGCTTGAGAGTCATCCCATAGTCATCTCAAGATTTAGGAAATTTCTCAATGATAAACACAATTTGAAACTTCTCAAGAAGCTTCATTTCAGCCTCTACTAAACAATGAAGCAATAACAGAAATTCGTGTGCCTACTCCAATACCGATTTACCCTCAGCCATTTGGAATTTAAGAAATTTTACGACAGATTATTTTTTAATACTAAGATCCTTGATATTATACTTCTTGTCTAACTCCTTCCATAGCCCCTTCGTAGTCGACGTGGATGTATTGTATATATCAAACAACACATTGGACAAAGCCAATAAAATACAACAATGACAAATGCAATTGCGCTCATTCCACTCAATCACCGCATTTTGGCCATTAGGAGTGGATTTTTCCTTATCCAAATTCAGGCAATTGATTTCTAACGTCGAGATCAAATCACCAGAGTTCAACCAAATTCTCATGCGTTGTTGCCAACGTTTGAAATTTTACCCACCAAATTTCTCGGACATACTAGATAAGTCTACATGTGATTTAAAAATCATTTCCGATATGCCAAATATTTTAGATCTAAGCGATTTTTTCTCTAACAATGTTGAAATAAACGCATATAGGAAATAAATAAATAAAAATATATGCATTTCCAACATTTTCGCATATATTAAAAATATTAAATCAAGCAGGTCAAACATGATTTGGCAAGATCTAGAATAAAATAAAGAACAAATAGTATGCAATAGTATAAATAAAATAAAACGAGAAGGGGTTGGATTTTACTCCGATCAAAGCGCCCATTAAGGACTTCCCTTAGAGAAAGTATCGCCCCCCACAATACCGGTGCGTTGGAGTCTAATGAACTCCTGCCAGGATACGACGATCTACCTTTAAAATTCGACACACTCCAATCTTGGATATCCTTGAAAATCACCTCAGGAGAGCGAAGTCAAGGTAATTTGGTTTCCAACTAAATTCCCAATTGATCTATTAATTTAATGGTTTGATCAATGAAAACTTATCGTGGATTTCTTAATCTTCTTGTGTAAGATCGAGAAAAAATGACTAGAGATTTTTTTACCAATCTTACGTCGAACTCATGAAAAAAGAGAGACAAGAGCGAGAGCGAGAGGGAGAGAGTGGAGAGAACTTTTTTACTCTTATTGTGTATCAAATGAGAGCCTCCTTGTGGCCTTTATATAGAGCACATGACCATACATTTAAGGAAATTTTCGTTTCATGGAAATACGACAATTGATCGACCAAAATAAATTGATCGATCAAACTTAACTTTTTGGTCGACCAATCAAATTGATCGACTAAAACAATTGGTTAACCAATTTCACAATTTGATCGACCAATTAAGGGCAAAATCGTGAGATTAAAAATCCGTAGTAAAAGAGTTTAAGTTCTAAGTTCCAAGTTCCAAATTAATTCTCACTATAACCTGAGCTCAAGCCCGAGGCAGGCGGGGTGCGCGCGTGCATGCGTGGTTCTTAACTCCACCTCTTACTCTTTACTACATAAGCAATGGGAAGCAAAAGCCTTTTACACTTACTAAAAGGTTTGTCCACTTCCAGTATGAGACCAAAAACTTCTTCCAAATCTCATTAATTTCAATATGAATTTCCACATCAACATATAACAATTACATCTCAATTGATATAATTAAACTCTTAAATCCAATGATTTTTACATCCTATTGTTACAGCAGCTTGTTTGCACACATTTTTCTTAGAATACAAATTTAATTATTTTTCATGTTCCTCACTTCTAAAAAAACTCAACATGTTAATCTTATATGCATGATAAATTTTTAACTCCACATCAATGATGACATTATAATGATCTTAACTTAAGCAAAAAATACATGCACCTCAAAAATCATAGGATTACGTGGAGGGGAGATGTAACACGTAACATGTGTATACTTGATTTTATGTAAGAAAGTCATTCAACTTGTTTAAATTCAATCTTTAATATTTTTAGTGTTTCCAAGTTTTTCTTTCATGTTATTTTTATTTCACTTTTAGTGCTCCTAGAGGAGAATCCCCACTTTATGTGGTTGTCACAACGGTTTTATTCTTGTTGAGATTCTAGCGTCTTGGAATAAGAATTCCTCCAATAAACAAGTGCATATTTTACTAAAAGGAAGTTGACTTTACGGTATGTTGTTTACCATGTCCCCCACATAACTTTTGATTAAATAGGTAACTTATCGGATTCAGCAAAGATTGAACCTAGGTCAATCACGTTGAAGATGATAGGACCAACTATTTTTTCTCCTTGAGGAATATTGACTGAATTATAGTTTTTGTTCGATGTACGAGAGTTTAATTATTTGGGTTTTCCCATTATATAATACTTGTTGTTGATCATGTCCCATTATGTACGTGTAAATTTTCTTAAATCAATAAAATAAATGATTTCGTTGTGTGCTATCTTTTGTGTTACTTTCTTGCATGTAGCCCAAATCATGCGACAATAAATGAGGATATGTTAGTATATAACTGTTTTAACTAATCAAACCTTGGCAACTTGTCATGAACAACAATGAACTTGCTAAATTATCTGAATAAGTTACTAGAAAGTTGAATATTAATTCCATTTTAGACAAAGATCACCTTTCCAATTTATCAACAAGGACGGGTACTTAACATTTATAAACTACGATTACCAAGAAAACATCACCTCAAATAGGTCGGGGAAAGACAAATGCATTCTTCCATTAAGCGAGATAACTACGTGCATTGAAAATTGCAAGAAACATGTTGGTATGCGTTATCAAATGTGATGCTTTGCAAATTCAATAATATGTTTGCATACAAAACAATGTCATTCACTCAACTGGCTCCACACTTTATTTTCTTGCCATCCATGCACGTGAAAATTATGTTAATTTTATTTATAATGGAAGAAAAAATAAACATCAACCTTAAAGGATATTTCCATCAATTTCACATGAATTGACCTATTATATTACCCAACCAATAATCAAACATGAACTTATTCACCCATCTAATTCCTCCTACCAAATTGGGCAATTCCCCAAAATAAGGAATGAATTAATCCTATTCCATCTCAAGACCCACTTTGAGAGTGTATTTGATAGACAATTTAAATAGACTTAACTTCTGTTTAACCTCACTTAACCCACATACCACTTAGATCAAGTTAAAGAAGACTTAACCAATGATAAAATTAATCTATCCATTGGTAAAATAACTTCAACCTACGAATCTTCCTAATAAATTAACTTACTTATTCCATCATTTTATTTTACTTTTTTTTCATATTTATCTACTTATTTTATAAATTGATTTTTCATATCAAATATATATATATATATATATATATATATATATTTTCCTCCGGCAATTCCAATTTCTCTTTTTGATATGTCCCTCACCAAACATGGCTTGAAACTAATGCCTCCTTAGTTAGACCGGCCCCACCATGGGAAACCCAATACCATTGTGACCTGCGGGTTCCCGGCACGCCAATTGCGGACCCCACCCATATGCCCACGCTTTCGAAGACGCGTGAGGTACACAGTTGCCTATGCTGATCCGCGTAGCAGCCGACAACATCGCGTGAGACCGACGCGCCCATCCACCCCTCTCCCCCTCAGCGCCGCCACCCATCCCACCGTCTTTCGGCATCCAACGGTCGCCAGCCTCCTGATGGGGAAGATCGACGTGGAAGCATCCAGAACACGGGAGCGCCCCAACCGAGAAGCTCCGGTACACCACACCGCCCCCAACACCCTTCCCGACCCCTATAAAACAATTGGAAACGGGCGCGCCTTCTGTCGCCCTCCTCCATTTCGCAAACCCTAACCCTTCCAAAGTTCCCCATCTCCCCTTACCGATCGTCCCGCGGTTGCCGCTGCAAGGTAAAACCATCCATCCGTCCATTGTGTTTCTCCATGTTGTTTGGCTTTGTTCATGGATGATTGAATAGTCTGTTTGTTTTTATCCTGCAGTTGTTTGGTGGATAAGTGGTGATGGCGTCGAAGCGGATATTGAAGGAGTTGAAGGATCTGCAGAAGGATCCGCCGACATCTTGCAGCGCTGGTATGTTTGTTACTCATACTCCTCATCTTTTTGGTAATTGGTCATGTTCTTCTTGTGCTGTATTGTTATCTATCTCTGGTAATGCAACATCGGGCGTGAGGTGTTCAGTTGAGGTGAGGTTTCGGATTACGCGGTTGTGTGTGGAATATGGGGTTCTGTAATTGTTTTGGATGATTTGAAGAGATGTTTTATTTGGAATTTCATGAGGACTTGCTTAATGATTTAATCGGAGTCTTGTGAGGGAGAGGGAGAGGGAGGGAGGTGATGCTGTATATTTGGGTACACAAGTGAAGGGAAAGGGAGGGATATGACTTTGGTGTAATTGTATTAGTACAGCCCTTCAGATCTTTACCTCCCAATCCGTATGTTTTGGGAGGAGAAGAAATGCCCCCTAATTTGCCTTTCCGATTCCTCTCATTGCCTTCCATCCTTTCCAACAATATGCGACCAAACATAATTTTGAACCCCATTTCTATTTCTCTTCCATCCCTTTTCTTTCCCTCCAAACATCTCCATTCTATGTTGTGGGTTACTCCCAATTTCTACCTAAAAGAAATACAATAGCCTATGGTTTGTTCTATTTGGTATATTTATTAACGTTGCTCACTGTAAACTGTGCTCCTCAACAATAATGGCTATCGAAAAATTAGAATCCCAGTCAAAGCGGTCCATCCTCCTGGAACTTAGCTGAAAACCGTACAAGTCAACCTACAACCTCTCTACAATCCAAAAAAAGCACCACCCGGTGAAGGGTTATGGCCAAGCCAAAGTTGTCCAGCTCCTCTGGTGGCTGATCACATTCCATTGTGTCTTTTTTGAAGGCTGGTTAGCAATATAGTTCTCTAGTTTATTTTTCCGTTATTTGGGAAGAGAGTAGTATATCGTTCATCACAAAATAGGGTTTTGTTGCAACAAGGAACTTTTTTTTTTTATGAAAAGGAACGAGGAATAAATGTGGAAATGTAATTAGTTTAATGAAGTATATGTAGGTAAGTTCAATTACTTTATAGAGGTATGTGGTAACATAGATTCTTTATGTTGTGGATTATTGTTGTATCAAGTAGTATGTGGATGGAATGATCTTCTTCCTCTCTTCTTTGGAACAAGAAATATTTGAATAAATGCTCATGTTCAGTGTTTTGGACTCTAAAGGGTATCCTTTGCCAATCAGGAAAAACTCAAGGCATTTCAAGCATTTGAAGGGCCTATCAGTATTTTGAAAGTTGTCGTTCTTGTCATCCAAGATTGTGGAGGGTAACTCTAAGCAATGTTGTTAAGGCTATTGCCTATCGGGTTACCAGGTCAAGCGAGAAAGTCAAAGGTCACCTTGGAGCTATTCCAAATTAGGGATTTCATCCGGGCTATTGCCCAATTGTCTTCTTTGTTGCTTAGGTCGACTTGCACCTCATTGCCTTACTCCTAATCAGTGATTTAAATGCCGATGGCATCCTACCGGCATGTCGTTGGCAAGGTTATTTTGGGGAGGGGGCTATGCCGAGATGATTAAAGTATCGATTTACAGGTGTACCGACGGCATGCTGAGGCATGCCGATGGTGGTGTTGAATCTGATGCTGTGGGCAAAGGTACTGCTGTCACAGGTCGATTTCTGGAATCATTAGGGCATTGAAAGTCGATATTGAGGAATGTAAGGGTCTAAAGACACACACGGTCATTATGAAATACCTTTATTATTACACAATCATTATTTTTTGAAAATGATATCATTTTAATTATTTATGTTATTTTTCGACATACCATCGGCATTTTCACGGTGTGCCCTCGACATATCCATCGACATGGCCATCGAAAAACAGGCATTTCCACGGCGTGTTCTTGGCATGCCCACAAAATGCATACTTAGAATTTTATCGGCACAGCATCGAAATCGGCATTTCGAACCTTGCTTCTAATTCCCTTTAAGTAAGATTAGACTCTTATTAAGTCTTAAGTTACATATATTAGTTATGTTTGTGTTATATATTGTTGTATATACATAATACATACGTACATATATACTATTGGTAGCTTTTATATGCTCAGTTTTGCCTTCTCTTCTTAACTTAGGCTACTGTTTGTCTGTTAAGGTATATATGTATAAGTTATACATATACGTTATTATATGTTTGTAATGATATAATTATGATATATTGCAATTTAATAATGTGTGTATGTATATATTTGTTATTGTCTGCAATTCTCTAATAACATGTAATAATATATGTATAAGTTATGGTATTAAATTTATATTGTATAGTAAATATAGCATTTTGTAATATGTATCATTGTCTTGAATATGATTTAGAGACAACCTTTTAGGCTAGCATTTTGGGCTGTTGGTGGATGCCTCTACTTTGAGGAAGGCCTTCACTTTTTTGTGGTGCACTTGGCTCGGACATAATGGAGTGATTTTCCATAGGAAATCTCAATAGGAGTGCTTTATCATTATAATGCTCTTTGAATTTTTGGAGTAGTTAGCTCCTTTTATTAATTCAATGGAGGGTTAACATCCATTGTTAACCCTTCTTCAAAAAAATTACATGTCACTATCTTATTTTGGTAGATACATATGATGTATATTTTAGCTTGTTTTGGTCAATAATTATAAATGTAATATGTATGTTTACATGTTGTATGATAATATAAATATGTATTTTATTGTTAAATATGATATGATCATTGTTTTTCGTTCACTTAAATAGCATTATCATATGTTTCTCATGAAAGTTTATGTTTCCATATGAGTTTATTAGGCATATTTAATATTTTAAGAAATAAAATAGATTTGTTGCCTCAATTTAATCGGGCAATTGCCTTTTTGTTGCTTCTCGCCTTAGGCGATTAAGGAGTTGTTGCCTTGCAGTTGCCAAACGCCATGATAGTTTTGACTCTGAGATGTACTTAAAGTAAAGTTCTTTTTATAAAAATGTTCAAATCTGTCTCGATTTGCCCTTGGTGGCTATAAAGTGCTATAAAGTTTGATGGTTTTGGTAGCATATAAAGGTAAGGGTGAACTTGGTAGTAGGTTCCAAAATCTCGCTTTTATTTACATTCTTGAGAAGTAAGAAATATGTATTAAATAGAGGTGGTTTTGTTAGAGAGGAAGGTTTCAAAAAAAGTGGATCTAGAATTCTGTATCGCAGACAAGGGTAAAGTGGATGGTTGATCCTCCATGCACCCTATTCTCATTAAATATTCAAGTGTAATTTTCAATGCCTTAGGAGAGACATAAAACGAGACGGATGGAGAGAGTGCTCCATCGAGCAAGGAGCGTTGATGGAGGTTGAAGGGAGAGGAAGAAGGATGGATGTTGGTGGAGGGGCGGCGCCAAAGTTGGTTGGGAAGGGCACCAGTTTAAGGGTGGGGGGGGAGTGGGAGAGAAGGCAGCCGTTGCTTTAGATGGCTCGGTGGTGGGCATTGGGCATGAGAATGTGGTGTAAAGGCTTGGGTCATTGGGCACTCTATGAAATTAGGGGACTAGGAGATTGGTGGTGGGTTGCGATAGCCGCTGTTGCCACGATCGTCGATTGTCTCAGTGATAGGTTGGCGCACCAAGGTCTCGATTTGAGTTGGAGCTTGAGGCTGCCTTGTACTTGGCATTGCTTAGGGAGTTGCTTGCCGGTGAGGTGTCGCCAAAGGTGGTGGAGGCATTGGCGAGGTGTGTTTCTCCGACGGGAGGCCCAATGCTGCGATGATCGAAGGAAGATTCTCACCGATGTCCTCCCCCTCAAGACTTGGAAAAAGCTGCTCTTCTCAGAGATGGTGGTTGCAAGCGTAAGGTTGAGTTGGAGGGTCTACGTCCATGATGGGGCGACAATTGAGCGACCCTGCGTAAGGTGCTTGCTTTAATTAGAGTGGAGGGGCTCCCCTACTGGTTGTGGATGTTGGAGGTGGTGGCGGTGGTAGTTTTGCCTTTTGTGATGCTAAGGTCATGTAAAGAGGCCTTGGGCTTCCCTCTGGTGGTGTTGGGGGGGAGGGCAGGGGAGTGGTGGCATTAGTGGACCTTCATGGGGACCACCCTCCCGGTGAAGGTGATCCTCCACCATGGGGGGTCTTCGTGGGTTGTTGTGTGCTCTAGGGTTGTAGGGTGGAGAGGTTGTAGGAAGCCCACGTTTGTGCAGGTGGTGGTCGACAATGGTGTTGTGCAGCAAGGGTGGATTGGTAAGGGTTGCCTGGGCTTGGAAGCCTAAGCGTCGAGCGATCGTTGGAAGTTGCGACGCTGATGTGGTAGTGGTTCCTGAGGGAGGTTTGGGGGTGTTGCTCCATGCGTAGCCTGTCGAGGAAGGCGAGGAGTTGGTGGCAATGCATTTGGCGATGCAAGGTGGAGAGGCTCTAGAAGTCTTGCAGGCGTAGCATCTAGAGAAGTGGAATGGGCACGAGTCCTTTTAAAGGGGAGGGTGAGTCGCCTGAGGCACGTGCCCCCTTTGATCCAAGCGAGCATAGACTTGACCCTAGTCCAGGTCCTTTGGGAAAGTAACTGGGTGACTCGCTTATTGACGTGGGCACTGATCAAAACCCCCTCAGAGGGAGTGGCTGTGAGCACGAAGTCACCAGTTGAGACCTTGATTGCGATGGTGGTGGCACCACATCGTGATGAGGATGGTCGACGGACGAGTGAGGGAGACCGCCATTAGGAGGGCTCGGAGGGGGCTCCCAGTGGGGTCGATCGTCACATCTGGTAGCAGGTGAAGTGGCCCCCTGGGCACGTCCGAGGCGGTGAGGATGGACACCGATGGGCATGAGGCGAGGATTGAGTCGATGAGGATTCATGAGAAAGACCTCCCCACTTCAGTTGGTAGTGTAAGGAGCGGGAGATCTGAAGGAGGGGACATGGGCCCCTCTGCCTGCCCCTGGTGCGTTGGCGGTCAAAACTGCTATGGTTGGGGGATGGCGGGGGCATTCGATATCGACACAAATGGTCCTTTGGGGGGACAATGGGCGGCAATGGGGCTTTGTCTGAAGGTAGGGACAACAGGGGAGGATCATGGTGGATGCGTGGGTCGAGATGACACGCCTGCGGTAGCAAGAGATGACAGTGATCGTTGAAGGCGTGAGTGATGTGCTGTAGTAGGTTGCAGAGGTGGTGGGCTTCAGGCTTGCCATGGGAGGGGTGCAGATTGTTTCCTAATGATAGGGATCCTTAATTGGAATGTTAGGGGTATGAATGGCCCCACCAAGAGGATGGCAATGGGAGTCTATCTCAGGCAGTAGGGAGCATACATGGTTCTATTACAGGAGACAAAGCTGGTAGTATACGATAGGGTAGTTTGGAGCGAAGTAGGGGGCACCTTCATGGAGGGCTTCTTGGCCCTCGATGCGAATGGTTGGGTAGGAGGATATGTGGTGGGTTGGCAAGAAGATGTCTTTCAATTGCTGGATAGGTTCGTGGAGACATGTCATCTCGGTCATCCTCGAGAGGAAGGGAGTTGGGTTGAAGGTGGCAATCTCATGGATTTATGGCCAAACGGACGTAGTGGCGAAGGCAGTGATGTGGGAGGAGCTCTCGGTGGTGGCAAGAAGGTGTCAAGGAATGTCATGGTTGGTTGGTGGAGATTTCAACACTATCCTTTGAGTGGATGGTAGGCTGGGTGGGAGGGGAAGGTAGGACCCTGGGTTAAATCGGTTTGCGAACTTTGTGGCATTGCATGGACTAATGGATTGATGGACTTGGAACCCACTTCATGTATCAACACATAGAGGAACTCGAATGGCCAAGGGTCTAGTATCGACTGTATCCTAGCCAATGTGGAGATGGTGGAGGGCTTCCCATTGGCTTGTGTCACACTAATGGATAAGTTGTTCTTGAATCATGTCACTAATGTGAAACTCTAATGACGAGGCATCATTTGGCATGCACTTCAAGTTCGACAAATTTTGGTTGTTGGATCTTGGCTGCTGCAGGGTGGTTGAGAAGTGGAGATCCTTGTAGGTGGAAGGGACAGCGACAGTCCGGGTGGCAGCCAAGTTGGCTGCATTGATAAGGCACTTGAAGATCTTTAGGAAGGAGGTGAGGGAGGCTAGGGGCAAGAGGAGGGTAGAGGCCTTAGCAGAGATCAGTGCTCTAGATAGGCGTGCAGATGTTCAACCATTGTCCTTGGAGAGGGTGCGTAGAGTGAAGTAGATGCTGGTGGTACATGAGGAGGACAAGGAGGTAGAAATTGAGTGGAAGGCGAGGTCCAAGTAGAAATGGTTGAAAGAAGGGGACTCAAATACCAGATTCTTCCACCAGGTGGCATCGACCAGGCGGAGGAGAAATTGGATTGATAGATTGATGGTAGCAACATGGTATTTCATAGAGTTCACTGGACAATGTAGGCAAGGAAGGTGGAGATGGTCAGGGGAAAATGCGCAAAGGATCTTCAATGATCAGGTGATGTGGGTCACAGTTACCTTCACAGAGGATGAGGTTAGGATTGTAGTGTGGGGGCTTGGACCAGATGGATTCCCTGTGATGTTCTACAAAGAGTTTTGGTTGCTTCTTAAGGAAAAGGTGATGCAGGTGATGATGGGGTTTTCTGAAGGTAATAGTGGTTCACTCAACAAGTTTTTAATGTTCCTGCCCTCGAAGGAGGGAATTGAGGAGATAGAAGATTTCAGACCAATTGCTTTCTCGAATGTGATCTACTTGATTGTTGTGAAGGTGCTGGCAAATATGTCGCGTGGGGTGTTGCAAAACCTAATCTTTGATGTGCAGATGACTTTTGTTTCAGGTAGAGGTATCTTGGATAGTTTCATGATAGCTTTGGAGGTTTTGGCGGCATGGAAGAGGTCTTCCTATAGAAAGTGGACTTTAGGAAGGCTTATGACTCAGCGCAATGGCCCTTTTTATGGGCTAGCCTGGCCAAGAGGGTTTTCCGCAGGTGTGGATTGATTGGATGAAGAAGTGTGTTATGACGACCTCATTCTCGGTGTTGCTTAAGAGGAATCCAACCAGGGGTTGGATTCAGTCTAGTAGGGGCAAGAGGACAACAGATGCCTTAGCAGAGATAAGTGCTCTAGATAGGTGCGATGATGTTCAACTTGTCCATGGAGAAGGTGTGTAGAGCGAGGTAGATGCAGGTGGTACAAGAGGATAGGAAGGCAGAGATTGAGTGGAAGGCGAGGTCCAAGCAAAATTAGTTGAAAGAAGGGGGGCTCAAATATCAAATTCTTCCACTAGGTGACATTGGCCAAATAGAGGAGAAATTGGATTGACAAATTGACGGTGGGTGGGGTTTTCTTCTCAGGCAAGGAGGTGGGAAGGGTAGTAGCATGGTATTTCAAAGAGTTCATTGGACAATGTAGGCAAGGTAGCTGGAGATGGTTAAGGAAAAATGTGTAGAGGATTTTCGAAGATCAGGCGATGGTGCTCACAACTACATTCATAGAGGACAAGGTTAGGACTATAGTGTGGGGACTCAATGCTGATGGTTGCCTTATACCAGATGGATTCCCTATGATGCTCTACAAAGAGTTTTGGTTGCTTCTCAAGGAAGAGGTGATGTAGGTGATGTAGTTTTCTAAAGGTAATAGAGGTTTTGAGAGACTGAACAAGTTTTTTATGTTCCTGTTGTCGAAGGAGGGAGCTGAGGAGATAGGAGATTTTAGACCAATTGCTCTCTCGAATGCGATCTACTTGATTGTTGCGAAGGTGCTAGCAAATATGTTGTGTGGGGTGTTACAAAACCTAATCTTTGATGTGCAGACAGCTTTTGTTTCGCATAGAGGTATCTTGGATGGTTTCGTGATAGCTTTGGAGGTTTTGGCGGCGTGGAAGAGAAGGGGGACGAAGCCCTTCCTCTGGAAGGTGGACTTTAGGATGGCTTACAACTTAGTGTCATGGCCCTTTTTGTGGGCTAGCTTGGCTAGGAGGGGTTTCTCGTAGGTGTGGATGAAGGGGGTGTGTTATTATGACCTCGTTCTTAGTGTTGCTCAACGAGAATCTAGCTAGGGACCGGATTTAGTACAGGAGGGGTGTTTGGCAGGGGTGCCTGCTTGCCCCTATGTTGTTTGTGTTGGTGGTAGATGACCTAGCTAGGGTGGCATCTAGGACGTGTTTGGGGGCCTTTTCAGGGGTTTTGTGGTAGGTGGGGATCTCCAGATTTTGGTGCTTCAGTATGCAAATAATACACTTTCTACTAGAGGGATCGTCCATGGAGGCGACGTGGCTGCACGCTCTGCTTGAATTGTTTGGTGGGGCTTCTAGCCTGTTGATCAACTACGAAAAGTGCAGCCTTGTTCCTATGCACCTGCTGAACTCTGAGGCATGTGAGTGCAGCAAGACTCTTTAGACGACGGTGAGATCCTTGTTGCTACCCTACTTGGGCCTACCTTTGACAGTGAGGTGTCTCAGGTTGCAGGATTGGCTTTCAATGTTGGAAAGGATGGAGAAGAAATTGATATGATGGGCGTCCAAGCTACTATCTAGAGGAAGGTTGGTGTTGTTTAGGGTTGTGTTCTCCATGCTATGCTACTTACCCGTTTTCAGTTTACCAATGAAGATAGAAGAAAGATTACGAGCTTGATGTGTGACTTCTTCTGGCCAGGTTATGGGACCATCAAGAGTGGGGTCAGGTTAGTGGCTTGGGATGAGGTGTACAGACCGAAGCAGGAGGGGGGTCTTAGGGTCCGCAATGTGGGTTGCATCAATAAGAGCCTACTGACGAAGTAGGTAGCCAAGATGTTAAGGGTGAATTGGGACCTTTTTGCGGAGGTTATGTGGAGGTGCTATGTGTCTTTTTGCTCTCAATAGTCGGAGTCGAGAGCCTCCCACTTTCTTAAGGGCTTGGTGTCGATAGCCCAGGAGGTGCATAACTTCTCACCCATTTTGGAGACGGGTGAGGGGTACAGGTTCTAGATGGATGATTGGATGGGAGATGGTGCTTCAGTATGCAAATGATACACTCTTTTTGGTACAAGGATCCTCCATGGAGGTGATGTGGTTGCATGCTCTGCTTGAATTGTTTGGTGGGGCTTCTGGCTTGTAGATCAACTACGGAAAGTGCAGCCTTGTTCCTCTGCACCTGTCGAACTCTGAGGCATGTGAGTGCAACAAGGCTCTTTAGACGAAGGTCGGATCCTTGCTGCTACCCCACTTGGGTCTACCTTTGACAATGAGGCGTCTCAGGTTGTAGGATTGGCTTCTAGTGTTGGAAAGGATGGAGAAGAAATTGGCATGATGGGCGTCCAAGCTACTATCTAGAGGAAGGTCGGTGTTGTTTAGGGATGTGCTTTCCTCCATGCTCTTCTTTTGGCCAGGTGGGTCAAGTTAGTGGCTTGGGATGAGGTGTATAGACCGAAGCAGGAGGGGGGGTCGTGGGGTTCGCGATGTAGGCTGCATGAATAAGAGCCTCCTGACAAAGTGGGTAGCCAAGCTGTTAAGGGTGACTTGGGACCTTTTTGGGGAGGTTATGTGGAGGTGCTACGTGTCTTTTTGGTCTCAACAGTCAGAGTCAGGAGCCTCCTACTTTCTTAGGGGCTTAGCGTCGATAGCCCTAGAGGTGCACAACTTCTCCCCTGTTTTGGAGACAGGTGAGGGGTATAGGTTTTGGATGGATGATTAGATGGGAGATGGCCCCCTATGTGACAAGTTCCCTAGTCTGCTCTCCAGAGCTATGCAAAGGGAGGCAATGGTGAGCAGTTGCTGGTCAAGACGTTTGGTGCCCTTTCTGTTGCAGTGCCTTCTTCAACTAGAGGGTGGAGGAATTGGAGGAACTCCTACAGTGTTTGCAGGGGTGGGAGCCGGATGGAGGGGCAGACAATTTTCATTGGGATGATGGGGAATTCTTGATTCAGAAGGCTTATGGTAGGATATGGGACCCCGCACAGATGGATGACATTGATCTCCTATGGGACTGTAGATTCCTCTGGTCAGCAGAGTGCTCACTTAAGGTAAAGATCTTTGGGTGGTTGTTGACGAAAGGAGGCTCGCTATGAATGTTTGGAGGGCTAGTTGGGTACATGCAGGTGACAAGACTTGCCCACCTTGTGTGAGGGAGGGCGAGGACATCGAGCACCTATTCTTCAAGTGCTGACCAAGTTTGGACGAGATTAAGGATTGATTGGGTATGCCACAACAGCTTCGATGAGTTCTGGGACTCTTTCAGGAGAGGCAGAGGGGAGGGGAGCCTTAATGTATTCTGATCGAAAAGGGATAGGGCAAAGGTATTGGCGGCTGTTTGGGATATTTGGTTGGTGGGAAATGGGGTGGTCTTTAGAGGACACACTCATGTCGAGAATTTTGTCTCCATCTCCTTCTAGGTGGTGTCTTGGGAGTCGTTCATGTAACTTGTAATCAGTTGTTTTTTGCTAATGAACTAGGGTTTTTATCTAGAGGATAACCAGCCTTTTTTAAAAAAAATTCAATGCCTTCACCTGCATGATTCCTGTTGGAATAATTTACACAGCATCACTAGTTTTTGTGGGGTTCTATGCTGTGGTTTGCTTGACAGCTTGACACATATTTTACCATTTGCCTCTGACTGCTAGTTCCTCTAACTGCAAATCTCAGTACTCGTCACAGAAAAGATTTTGGAGTAAAGTACTAGTCATAGATGACTTGGGAATGTTCAAATACAGAGTGAAAAAATGAAATTTGTGATTGCTGAAGCTATTGTTGATAGACCTATCTTGGAATGCTTTAGAAGTCCGTTTCTCCAACTTTTGGATTCTATATGAGCTTTTAGGAAAATGTGTGATAACAAAAGCATGGCTTGTTTAACCAAGTGTTTCTGTAGTAAATTTCCTTGATTAAGCCATTTCTATCTTGTATATGTGTAGGCCCTGTTGCCGAAGACATGTTCCATTGGCAGGCAACTATAATGGGGCCTGTGGATAGTCCCTTTGCTGGTGGAGTTTTTCTTGTAACGATTCATTTTCCACCAGATTACCCTTTCAAGCCACCGAAGGTACATTTGTCACTAGTGTACATTGTTCTTTATAATGGACCATCATTCTGAAAACAACTTTGCATGTGCCTATGCTGAGATACATTGATAGATATGATGCTGGAAACAACATTGTATGTATGAAAATATTAAGTTAATTTGAGAGATATTTGTTCATATTTATGTTTGCAGTCAAACAACATTGTATGTGTGAAAGCATTAAGTTAATTTGAGAGATATTTGTTCATATTTATCTGTGGTCAAACATTTTTTCTTCAATGTTTTGCCGTATACAAAGAAATATGGACTGTTTCTGCTTTAATTTTGCTTTTTTGTTATGTCTGTTTTTGAATAAAGCGGCTAAACACTGTAGCATGGTAATTTCATTGTTGGGAAATAGATTGTGGGGGCATTGGTGTGATAAGAATAACTTGCTTGGGTCTTGGGTGCTTAACCTTAAACTTTTACAATGGTCGCAATTTGTCTTTCCGGGAAAGAAATGACTTTATTTTTTGCACAGTCTGATTGTGGACGATTTTGGTGGCTACGTACTTTTGTGAGATTTCTGTTTAAAATGGGTGGTAATTAGGTCATTTTGTGCTCAGGTTTCTTTTCGTACCAAAGTTTTTCATCCCAACATCAACAGCAATGGTAGTATCTGTCTTGATATTCTAAAGGAGCAGTGGAGCCCTGCATTGACCATTTCTAAGGTACATAATTTTATTTACCCTTCAACCTTTTGGAGAAGGTCTGAAGTTGGACCTGTTAGCTTGAAGATGACATACTTCCTGTTAGTTTGAAGTATGGCATCCTTCCTGTCTGTCTTGCGTTCATCATAATCTTATAATACTGTGGTGGTCTTCGAAGTTGGACCTGTTAGTTTGGAGATGAAAATTTTTTTTTCCTCCCCTCAAGGGACTACTTTTTGAGTATACAAGTGTTTTGTACTGGTGTCGCAATGTTGTGTTCCCGCCTACAGCTGTGGTTCAACTAATTAATAAAGGGCTATATATGGTGAGAGTTTTATCTCCATATGGGTTGGTGGATGTGGAACGAGAATATCAAGTTGGCAACTCTGTTACCTTCCCCAGTTTCCACTACCCGTTCCGTTTTCTTTTTTTAACTCACAGCCGGAATAAGAGTTCGTTCGGCAGAATTTATTGTATATTTTCCTGGTGATACACTCAGGTTGGTAAGTTCATGCTATAATAATCGTTGTGGTCGCAGATTTCTGAATGGTGGTGTATCTTTTCAGGTGCTATTGTCCATCTGCTCACTTCTGACTGATCCAAACCCCGACGATCCTCTGGTTCCGGAGATTGCGCATATGTACAAAACTGACAGGGCAAAGTATGAGACTACTGCTCGGTCTTGGACGCAGAAATATGCCATGGGTTAGAAGAAACTTGGATCACTAGCCATCCCATCTATTTAATATGTCAATCCCGCACAATATAGCAAGCAAAAAACTTTAGTACTTAATAGCACCGTGGTTTTCAGAGTGTTAGTAGATCTATATTGTTAGGAGAAGTTTGTTGCAAAACGAATCTGGAATCCGGCAACCCCTTGGCTGCCTAGTCCTGTAATTGCACGCAAGAAAAGTTTATCTTAATTAGCCATGGTGCATTTGATCTGGTTGATTAGGATCTGTTGTGGTCGTCGTCGACCAAACGTTGGAGGGTATGGACTTCTAGATGCCGTGGCCCGTTTGTTTTAGTGGAAGTGAAAAAGAGATTGCAAGGGGAATTGTGGGTAGGAACAATTCGTTTGTTTAATTTGTGATAAAGTCACGATTCCTTACTTTGGTTGGAGGAATTTCGTTTCTAAAATTGTAAAGGCATTTAAAATATCATTGGCTGATTACTTATCTTGGTACATCAAAAGTCAGATTCTTTCACAGTTATTGTATTATTGTTTACCTACTATTAAAAATCATTGGTGATGATTGATTCAGAATTTAAAGTTATATATGGATGATATTTGAAAAATTGTGTGAATTTTAATTCAAATCCAAACTTCTGTATTTTCAAAAATTATGGGTAACTTGATCAAATGCACAATTTGATCATCGATATTTCAAAATTGACTGTTGATATTATGGTCCGTATTCTGTGATCCAAACTTGTCCTGGGGGTAACGTAAAAGCTATGCGCTTCTCTCGGAAAACAACTCTCCAAGTCCCGTCACTTTCGTAACTAACCAAAATGTTTTCTTCAAATGTATTTTTGTCACTTGCAACTTCGCTAAAAAATATTGTCATTCCTCTAATTCTAGTTGTGCGGTGATCTGCAAATGATGTGGCTCGGCCATGGAGAGAAGGATGAAAAATAATTATGGTCAAGAAGGCATCTAGAGCGATCCATCACATTTAGGTCTACTTACACACTCGCCTATGATATTTATTTTACTAACTTAATTTTAACACAAATAAAAATAAAAATTAATATATTAATTTAATTATTACATCTACACCAACTTTCCTCTTACACATTTGGGTTGTCCTCAATTCAGAAGATTAAATGTCAAAAGAATTAATTTTAAAATTAAAGAATATAATTTATTTCATTCTATCAATTAATATTAATATCAAGTTATATTATTAAATTACATCTACATCAATATATATTAAATTATATTTAATTTAATATAATGTATTTAATTAAAATATATTTACTTTATCGTATCGATTCACTCACATCTATATCATAATATTAAAAAATTATTAATCAACATCATATCACAATACCAATCATTTTATCTTATCACTTATTCTTATACTTTAATCAAACACCTTTCTCCACTTATTTTTACAGTATTTTATCCTTATATAACTCCTTATCCCCTTGTAAAACCTAAGACTTCCTAACCTTTACCTGATGGGGGAGAAAAGAAAAATTATCTCATGGATCTGAATGCTTGACGTCTGGGTGGATTCGACTACTCGGCATCTTGGCGGATCCAGCTACTCGGCATTCTATAGAGATCCAGCAACGGAGGTAGATCCAATTGCCTAATAGGATCGAATTACCCACTAACTAGATTCATCTACTTGGCTCTTAGGCGAGTCCTACCTAATTGAGGGAACAACTAACCGACCATTGATCGTATTGACCGAAGGTGAAATATAAGAACATTGCATTGACATAAATACTATTAATCGTTTAGATCGTGGGAACAGAAGGAGGCTCGTAATCGAAGGAGGCTCATTCTATAAATCTTAGGATGTGATAACTTTTATCTTTTATGCAATGAGAGAGGAAAGGGACAAAGGAGAGATTGTAGCATGAAATTACTAGTAAAATTTGTGAGTACCATCCTCTCCCTCAGGCATATACCTTTCTTGGTAGAACTGTGTCATCAAATCTCTGTGTAAATACCTTGCGATTGCTTATTTGAATCGATATTTCTATTCTAAGGGTTTCGATCATTACCTAATTTTAACTTTTAAGGACTAATTTACTAAGCTGATTTGGAATGTGATATTAATAAATGTAAAACTAATGTTAATCTGCAATTGTTTTTATTTGCAAAGCAGTGTTACCACTAGTTTGTGTTTCCTTTAATTGGTATTAAGTTGTAATGATAACCCTTATGAAGTTTACTCGGTAGTATTATTAAGAATATGAAATATGAAAATTGTCAGACGTACAAATGATATATGATTTTAACACAGATTTGATAAACATAAGTTAAAATTAGTATTAGACAAATCTGCATTAAAGTGACCAATCTGGATTACTAGATGAAGTGTTAATTAGTCAAGTAACAAATAAATTAGACCTAAATTTTTACCAAATGAGCCTAAGGTCCTAATCAAATCCTAAAACTTCCGAAAAAAAAGAAAAAAAAAGCATCCGTATCTTCAATTGAAGTGGTGGATTCCCATGTTAAATAACTAAACTTCTCATTTTATGTTCGTTTGATTTTTCTTTCCTTTCCTCCAACCCCCATTGTTTCTCCCTTCCAACACGTTTCATCTACGTCTGACGCCACGCTATCCACATCCCCATCGTCGACTCTATACCTTTGGTCACCTCCGTCGTTGTCATTCACTCCTATTCAATGAGTTGCTTACGAGCTTCGTTTCTAAGTTTGCTTCAAAGTCCGTTTATGTGTGGAGCAGCTCCAACGGATGATTTTCAAGTAAAAACTTTGACCAGTCAGACTTCTCCGGGGATATTGAACAGAGTGCGGCAGCGAAACATGAGCGTGTCCCTACGTCATAAGGTCTAGTTTGGCCATCAGGTAAATCCATCAAAGTAAAGGTTAATCTTATTTGGTAGATGAGATATCTTAACTTAGTTTAGGATCACTTAATTTAGGATAAGTTATTTTTAGATTCATATGGAATAAGGATTATGGAAAGTTATCTCATAAATTTTCATGAATTAACCCTTGATATCCTATCCCATATCATTTTCAATTTGTGGTTGTCAAAGATAAATATCATCTTTATCCTCATTAATATTTCAATTCTTAGAGTTGACTATAAATAAATTAAACTTCTTGACAACTTACCTTAAAAATAAAAAAAGAAAAGGAACATAGAAAAAAATAAATGAGGTTAACATTTTCCATGTAATCTCAATCCCTCATTTCAACAATTTTATGATTATTTACTATTTTAATTTTACTTTATCACCATAACCGAGAGAACTAAAAGTTATATATTAATAATTATCATCATAAATTAAAAGAAGTAGAAAGGCAAACTAGAATATGTGTATCTCTTATGGGAATGACTTCTTAATTTATTAATCAAAATTTAAATTAAACTTATATTTATTAAATTTAAAAAAATTCCATGTGCAGATAATTACTAAAAATTAAGATATTTTTATTCAGATGAAAGTAAAAAAAAGTATCAATTATTAAGTAGAAATGTAGTTAATAAAATATTACTAATTAAGTTATACATAATGGTACATTATTTTAATTAATATGATTTTAATTACATTTAAAACAAATAAAATTTCTTACATCACATGAAATATTTATTAAAAATAATAAATTACAATTATCTATAAAGATTAATTAATATTAACAATTAATTAACTTTCAAATCAACAACTATTAAAACAAAAATATTATTATGTACCTTATCCCATCAATAGACTCCTAAACAATAAATTTTCACATATAGGATAATCCTCAAAATTATCCCTCTACATCTCAAATAACTATAGATTAATCGACCAAAATAAGCTCATGACTTCCAAATAAAAATATAAAATTTAATTTTTTTCTCCGTCCCAAGCAACTCGTGGAGCGGATGCCTTTTTGCAACGGAATAATGGTAAATTTACGGCCGTTTTCGCACCCCTTTTCACGCCTCCTTCTAAAAAGGAAGGACGCGCATCTCAACTGCTCCCCACCTCTTATTTATCTCTATGTCAAACACTAACGATAGGGTGTGGAAAAAGATTTGAAATTCTGCGTAAGTTTTTTTCTTCCTCCGTCCCAAGTAATTCCAGGAGCGGGAGCCTTTTTGTAATAGAATAATGATATATTTACGGCCGTTTTCACATTCCCTTTCACGCCTCGTACCAAAAAGGGAAAAAGATTTGAAATTTTACATGGGTCTCCCAATCCTCTCGGTAATAGGATGATAATATATATATATGATATGATTCGATCGCATGATATATCAAGAACTATGACGTTACTCTCTACGTTGGATTTTACCGCACACGTAAGTCAAACTTTTTTTATCCGGCAGAAATTGGCTGCAAACATCACCCTCCGGTCTGAGCACATTCGCGTCCTCATAAAAAAGATTCAGAATGTTTGTGGCTAGAATAAAAAGGATTTCGAATGTTATTATAAATCAATTTTTTATAATTGCACATACGTGACTTTTATTATATATAAATCTCCACTGGGAGTGCCTTTTGAAATTTACCTCATTTTCCTTCGGAAACATCACCCTTTCATCCCTTCACCCACAATATGATCCCAAACTCCTGCCGTGGCAATTGTTATAATACTTATTTTGTGGGATTACATCGTACAGATGCAATCGAAATTGTAACTTCAACTCTTCTAACACTATTAGGTGATGCGGATAGAATTAAGGTTTTCAAAAAATTTTCAGATTTCCTACTTATTTAAGTTTAATTTATCAAAATTTTGATTTAGATTTAATTCATAAATAAACTAATCAAACTTAAACTAATTTTAAATTCATTTAAATTATATATAAGAGTAACAATCAATCACCACTATTTCCCTTGCTACGACATTCCCACTTCTAAATTAAAGACTCTTCATCTCCCAAGATAATAACATATGCAAGGTAAATCAGGGACAATCTCCCTTTATATTTTGTAGATTATAGATGTATTTTTTTCATTTATATTTTATCTTCAAAAAAATATGTCTTAAAATATTTATGACATAATTTATATAATTTTTAATTTTTTACTTTATATTATATTTTATTTTAATTATAATTTATCTCGCTTGCATTTATAATAAAATACTATATTTTAAAAAAATTATAAATAAATTAACCTTTAAACAGAACCCTAAATAACTTTATCCTAAATTAATAATATTTTAAATTTTAAATTTAAATAAATCGTAAATAAATCGAATCGAACCTTTTATAATAAAAATAAATCAAATCAAATCTCACTTTTACTTTTTTTATGAAATTCAAACGTTGAAAAATTACTATCTAATCAATTCAAACTTAAGTAAATTCAGTCATGTTTAATTTATTTACACGGCAAATTACAATCACACCAATTAGCATTGGGAGATACCCTCTCTACTTCTATTCATGCGAGAAATATAATTTCCAACGAATAACCCAGCTTATTCAGGACCATCTATTTAGGCGTGCCCTGTTACCGTTGACATTAGATGTGAACGGTACATTTAAATTTATTTTAGCTTTTAGCGTAACCGCAAGTTTATTCTATTTTACTTTAGGCTGCTACAGTGACCGCGCGGGTCCACTCTGACTCTTTATTTTTATTTTTCTTATTTTATTTTTTTATATACTATTTAACACGTGCCTCTGATTCAAATTCAGTCACTTCTATTGTCCTCTTCATCTTGTATTATTCTATGAGAGATTATATTTAATATATTTCTACAAAAGTATAATATGATACATGTATAAAACAATATAATGTAAATATAATCTAAATTATTATTTAAAAATTAAAATATATTGATTAATATATTTATTAATACGTGATATATTTTCATTTTTGATTATTTTTTTATAATTAAATTTTTACTTTCGTTTACTCTTGTAAAATGAGAAATTAAAATACATCATATGAATATTTTTAATTAATATATTTTAACTTTTTTATAGAAAATTACAATATATCTATTGATATTTAAAAAAATTAAAATATATCAATTAACAAAAGTAAAAAAATCAAAATATAAAAAGTATTTTTTTGTAAAATTTTTATTTGCTGTGAAAAACATGACATAATAATCATCGAATTATTTATTTATTTATGTAAACTTTTGTTTGTTGCAGTGTTGAAAAGCGGCGCACCAAGGATCAGACTCAAAAGTAGAATCCTTTATTTGAGAAAGAGATTGCATATACGAGTGGGTATCGATGTAACCCCATGCAAATGACCTATGATAATTGATGTGGACGAAAATCTGAAAACTTGTTTACATGTACCTGTATTTGTACATAAAATTTCAAGCACGTCATGCATGTTATATCACAATGCATTAAAGAAAAATATTATTGGCTTGTCATACTTCATTCATTTTTTACATGACAAAAAGGGGTCATACTTTACATTCTTCGTATAACGAAGACAAGGCCCAGAAAGTTCTAAGTAGCATGACATTTATGTACGTATCAGTCTGTTATGATTTGGTTCCCGAATTTCTACAGGACACGAGATTTGATCGATTCGACTGATCCCAAGATCCAGTCGTTCAACGAGAAAGTAACAAAAAAGTATGAAAGTAAACCACATACACTATGCTAAGCAACTAACAGTAACAAAAGTACAATAGTAAAGAAGTAAAATTACTACAGTACACACCACCACAACAATATAAAGTAAATAGGTACAGGAATATAAAGTACAAAATATCAGAGTACAGAGTGCAAGAAACTACTCACTACAACAGAAAAGGAGTACAACAAGAAGCTACAACTACTGGGCTCTACTAGGCCCAGCATCCTCTGCAGCCGTAGGCTCTGGTTGCTCAACACCTGGACCTGAAAAGGGGTTATGAGTATAAAACGTCAGCGAATGCTGAGTAGAGTGGCAACCAACTACTAAAGCAGTAAAGGTGGACAGGTAGCTGTTGTTTTCCAATTTCTTTCTTTCTTTAACTAATTATTCTTTCTTTCACCACTTGGTTTATTTATCAGGTCTCTTTCTTGATCTCGAATGTTCCTCGTGGAACGATCTTGATTGCAGTCTTTTTCGAAGAGTAGAAGTCGTACGTGGTGCTTTCCTGGCCGAGAGAGTCCCTCGTGGTAGTCTTACACCCAGTCAACCACCCCAAGGTCACGGACAGGCGTAACGGTGACTACGGCACTCGCGATAAGTGCACGAGTAGCTACCCCGCACTGGCACGCGGTCAGTCGTTTCTGTTAGCGGGTGCGACCAAAGCACAACACAGAACTAGTATAGGGCTTAGCCCTCTCAGTAACAGGGGTCTAGCCCCTAAGAACCAAACAGGGGTCTCGCCCCTCCACAGTTCCTCGCACCCTTGCCTGACTACCCTGGTTTACCCAGTGGGCCTAACAAGTCGGTGTAGGGTGACTAGCTGAACCCCGGGCCCCGTGGGGTGGCTAGCTCTCTCCCTGGTACAGTGTACACGAGGGCCACAGAGTCGGTGCAAAGTGGCCAAACCCACCCCGGGTCTCAACCCGAAGGCGGCAAGCACCCCTCTACACTAAGAGGTAACATGCGCTCCCTTTGGTACCACGTACTCAAGAGGTAGCACATTTCCCGTCATATTTCCATATCCATTCCATATATTTCAAGTAGCTCAACTATTATTTCCCATAGGGTTCATGCTCATATTTCTCATGTCATTCCATACTAGGTTTCATCATTTCTATTTCCATTCTCAGGTTATACACATGCAACTGGTAATTCTATCATTCACATTTCCATATTCAGGTTATTCACAGGTAGCTCGTGTTTCCAACATTCACCTTTCCATTTCCAAATTATATACATGCAGCTCATATTATGTCATTTCACGGGTGCAACAGGAAAGTTACATACAACAGTTAACAAGTACTATATATTTCGCAGGCAGCTGTTATTCATTTACAGGCAATTATTATCATTCTATCTACTCATTCAAGACTGCAATCCATTCATTCAATACAGACATTTCCAGTATTTCTAGTCCTAGGATTCATGCCATACCCTAGGTTCTAATCATTCATTCCACACATGCATTCAGGTTTGTATTTAAATTAGGGGAAGCCACTCTACCAGTAAACCCAGGAGTAGTGGGGGCTTAAATGGCAAGCTCACATGCCTCAGCAAGCCCCGAACCTGCAACGGAAACCAGTCCTATCACAAGGATCAATCATAAGAGAATACTCAGAACAGTATAGAAAGTCTTCTAACAACTAAAGGAATTCATATGGGAAACATCGGTATCTTATTTGTGAAAATTGGACCTCAAACGGACCCTAAACGGGTCAAAAACAGTGTTTCTGACTCGAGTCAGATGTCTGGAACAACTTCCAGACATCTTAAAAGTGTCCAGTGCCATACCTCAAGTCCTGTGCCACTCCTCAGATGTCCAGGAACTCCGCTGGACCATCTGGGCCCAGTTCCAGATGTCCGACCACCTCTCCGGACATCTGGAAGCGCTTCCCTTCGTTTGGTATGTCGCCCAGACGTTCGAAATACGTGGGAGGGCATGTCCCGCACCTTCCCGAAGCGAACCCTGCACGAAATCCACCAAATCTCCTAAAAAAGGCATGCAACGGTGCCTCGGCGGAGCAGCCTGCATGGCCGTATCCGCAAAGAAGATGTACCTTCGCGAAGTCTACTTCTCAGTCGTCTAGAACCTCCTCCAAACGTCGGCTATGTCATCTGGACGTCGCTCTAGATGTCTGATTCTAGGAAAAACCCAGAATCAGAACTTGCTTCCGCCCTCTCGCGCCGCGTGTGGCCGCGTCGCACCTTCTCGCCTGCTGCTCCGGCTGCAGTAGTATTGGGGAGGACCTCCCTGATGCACTCCTCCGCCTTGCGCACGTGCCGCTCTGGCCATGGGCTCACCGGCGAGCTCCCACGCGAGCTCGCAAGCTAAACTCCTCTCCCTCTCACGCTGCTCCTCCTCTCCTCCTCATGCCACTCCTGCGCTCTCACTCGTTCTGCTGCTCTCGCTGGAGGGAAGGAGGAAGGTGGTTGGGAAGTGGGGTGGAACGAGAGAGAGGAGGGGGCTTTATATAAGGGTGTGGGTTTAGGGTTTTGTCGGGGCGGAAGGAGAGAGAAGGAAAACGAGAGGAGTGTACTGTCTGCGTGTAGCATGCACGCAGACGCGAGCTCGTACTCAAAATTTTCGATTTTCAGACTTCTGGGAAGGTGTCCAGACGTCTGACCCACAGTCCAGACGTCTTAAAAGACTCAAACAGCATGGGTCTTAACACAGTCCAATGGCCAATGTGCTACATACAAAGCAGGGGTGGTAGGCTACAAGTAACCCATTAAACAAGAAGACAAGTCCTCCACAATCCCATAACTCTTGTATACTCAATCAATACAACTCCTCCCTCTCCAAAGACTAAAGGTTGGTTTATGGTAGGAGTTAGTTAACATAGGTTAATATCTTTACAACAAGAGATAATCTCTATTTGTGTTTATTTTAGATTAGAAGTTAATCCTTATTTGTGTTTACTGAATGAGGGTTAGGATTGGGGATTAACTTGTGATGCGAAAGATTGATGTTTACTTGGTTATGAGGGTTAAAATATAGGTTAAGGTGAAAAAAGATATGCTTACCCTTGAGATGGTAGGTATATTAGTTGGTGATTTTTTTTATTAAATAAACATAATATAAATCCATTAGGGTTAGTTTATGGTATGGATTGATTAGTTAATACGGGTTAACATCTTTGCAATAAGGGATAACCCATGTTTGTGTTTACTTGAGATCGAAGGTTAACCCATCTTTGTACTTACTGAACAGGGATTAGGAATCGAAGTTAACCTATGATGTGAAAGATGGGTGTTTACTTGGTTATTAGGGTTAAAATGAAGGTTAAGGTGGAAAAAGATTTGTTGACGCGGATAAAGGGGGCAGAGGCAACTCTGCCACTGGTATGGTAGCAAAGCAACGAGAAGAAGAGGTAGGAGTCGTCAGAGCTTGTTGGGCTTTTTGGCCGGAGGGGAAGAGACGAAGTTTGGGGTATTCACAGGCCAAAACAAGCTTGACCTGAATGGGAGGATTTGGGGTCTCTTTTATAGTCTCAGGCAGAGGGCTTTGTGCTTGGAAGGCATGCTTCCAAGCACGGCAATCTCGTCGGACTTGGAAGGTCGAGAGATACCCAAATCTCTCATGCATTCGTATGAGAGATTGGATGAAAATCAGAGCTCAAGATTGGGTTCATACGAATGGGAATTCCTCAGAGAATCTCCCTTTCAAATTTGAAAAGGATTCTCTGAGGAATCAAGGAGATATCCCCCTTGAATCCTCGCTTGAGTAGGATTCCTCTGCTGTAATGGCGGAGGGATCTAATTGCAATGAACAACGAGGAAGCTAGGGAGGTGTCTGCAAGGGTTTTCAAAAGCTAGGGGCATAAATGTAATTGGGTTGGACTGTTTTGCAAAGTAGGTCAAGGTGAACTCCCCTTAGGTCCAAATTTTGTTATAAATCTAATTTGGACCTAAGGAATCCAATGGTGAAGTTAGATTTTAGGTTTGACCACGTTTGACTAGGCATTTTACACAAAAACCTAATTTAGGGTAAATATTTGACTAGGACCCCTACTTAGGTCAAAAAAAGGTTCCAAAGGCCAAATTGAAGGTCTAAACCCTAGATGATATTTTTCCATGAATTTTAGAGGGTTTAGTTGAATTTTATCCTGACTAGAACCTTGTTAAATTAAGTGGGTCTATTTTAGGGTTACCAGAAGTCATTTAATTCCCAGATTTCACATTAACCCTTTTCTGATTGAACTAACCTACTTTTTATCTTGTTAAGACCATTTGACCTATGTTTAGCCTCTGAGAAATTTCGTTGTTACACTGCAATGGTAAAATTACAGTTTTACCCTTTGTTTCTTGCTTTTCTCTCAGACTAATTATTCCTTGAGTTAGGCCCTTCATTTGATTATGTAAGAGCTTTTATTCTCTTTTCCTAGGTAAAAATGAGCTAGTTAGGGCTCATGATGGTATTCCCATCAATGCCCCAGCTTGCACAGAAATCCTCGAATTTTTTGGAGGCAAACTATGTGCCATTGTCGATGACAACGACCCTTAGGCATCCATATCAAGCGATAATATTCCACTATACAAATATTACGACTATGTTCGTTGTTGGGCTGGCCATGGCCTCTGCCTCAATCCACTTCAAAAAGTGGTCTACTGCTACCAGAATGAAATGCTTCTGAGCCGGCACTAGTGGAAAGGGGCCGACAAAGTCCATTCCCCACTTGGCGAAGGGAATTGGGGACATAATGAGTATCATCTTTCCAGGTAGGAGGTGATGGATTGGAGAAAATGTTTGGCTCTTGTCAAACTTGTGTACAAATTCTTGGTATTGTCGCTTCATTTGGAGCTAAAAGTAGCCTATTTGAAACAAGCGGGCTATTAGGATTTTGAACCCTTCGTGATTGCCACAAATGCCCTTGTGAGCTTCTCGGATTGCTTGAGACGCTTCTACTGAGGTGAGGCAACATAATAAGGGGATTGAATATCTCCTTTTGTACAGTTGCTTGTCTAGTAACGTGTAATGCGAGGTCTTCAGCCGGAAGGCCCTTTGGTGAGGCTCTCCTGAAGGCAACTCACCTGTCTTTAGGAAGGTTATTATTAGGGTCATCTAGGATATGGCTGGCTCGATCACCAGCGCTTGCAGGGGAAGCACTAAAGGTTTACTTAGTGCCTGTAGGAGTATGTCATCCTTCTGTCCCTCGGGAATGGCAGATGCCAGGCACCGCTTAACTATGGCTGCTGTAAAATTTAACAACTCTTCTTTCACTTGCTCCACGTAGAGGCTCATGTTAGGGTCCTTAGCTTGGTATTCACCATTGATCTGGTTGGTTACTTGTTGTGAATCCGTGTGGACTTCCAAACACGAGGCTTCCCATGGATTTTGCCACTCTAAGGCCGACTAACAAGGCCTCGTACTCCGCCACGTTGTTGGATGTGGGAAAAGCTAGCTTGTTGGCATACTTATAAGTAATGCCATCAGGGGTGTTCAGGGTGACTTCGGCGCCAACCCCCGCCATCATGGAGGACCCATCCACGTACAACTTCCATGGCAAAGTGGTAGGAAGGCAAAGACTCGTGAATTCCGCCAAAAAATCTGCCAAGATTTGGCCTTTAATGGACTTCTGTGGCTGATACTTTACATCAAACTCCGCCAATTCCATGGCCCACTTCATTTGTCTAGTTGACCTGATTAGCCTATAAAGCATCTAGTGTAAGGGATAATCCGTGAGCACAATCATTGTGTGGGCCTGGAAGTACAGGCAAAGCTTTCTGGTGGATATCACCAAAGTAAGGACAAGCTTTTCAATCACTGTGTACTTTGCTTCTGCCCCCTGATAAGTTTTTCTCACAAAATACACCAGCTGTTGTAAACTATAATGCTCACATAACAGGACGACACTAATCACCGTCATTGAGGCTGCTGGGTAGAGGAACAGGGTCTCCCCACCCCTGGGAGGTACGAGGACGAGAGGCTCTTGAAGGGATTTCTTGATTTCTTCAAGGGCCTGTTGGCACTGAGGGGTCTAATGTGTGAGCGAATACCCTTTTCCTTTTTTGATGCATTCAACAAAGGGGAAGCATTTGTCAGAACATTGAGACAAGAATCGACCTATAGCTGCAATCTTGCCGACCAACAAATGGATTCCCTTTAGGTTAGTCACAGGTGTTAAGGCCATAATCGCTTGGGTTTTGTTGAGATTTGCTTCTATTGTCCAGTCGGAGACCATGAAACCCAAGAATTTTCTTGAGGTTATGGCAAACACGCACTTCTCGAGATTCAAGCAAAGCTGGGTGTCCCTTAAAACTTGAAATACCTGGGTTAAATTCTCCAAGTGTTGAGAGAAGTTTAACCCTTTGACAGGCATATCATCAATATACACTTTAAATGACTTTCCAATTAAATGGGCAAACACCAAATTTACAAGACGCTGATAAGTAGCTCCAGTGTTTTTAAAGCCAAAGGATATAACTCTATACTGAAGCAAACCCCTATCAGTTACAAATGATGTATGGAGCCGGTCAGTCAGAGTTAGACTTATCTGGTGATAACCACTATAAGTATCGAGGAAAGACATATGGGATTGCCTGTGCAAGAATCCACAAGGGCATCAGTCTTCGGCAAGGGGAACTCGTCCTTCAAACCAGCGTCGTTTACATTTGTGAAGTCCACGCACATCATCTACTTTCTGTTTGACTTCTTGACTATCACAATATTGGATAACCACTCCAGGTAAACAGACTACTCAATGAAGCTTGCTTCTAGAAGTTTGTCTACTTCTACAGTGGTCGCCTACCATTGCTTAGTTGATTTATGTTGTCAAGCTTGCTTGATCGCTCGAGAGCCTGCTTGTATATTGAGCTGGTGCTCGATCAGAGACAGATCTACTCCCGGCAGGTCATTGGTTGACCATGCAAAAATGCCCGCATTGGCCCTCAGCAGGAGGAGTAGCTCGTGGACTTCATCCGCAGATAGCTCGACTCCTAAGTGAACCAGCTTATCAGTTGCATCAGGGTACAACTAAATGACCATGGTTGAAGAACTGGGTACCATCTCCTGCGCAAATGGCTGAGTAGGGGTTTCGTCCTCCCGTAGGGCGTGGATCAAACTTCTCTTCCACTATTTGTGAGGTTTGGGGGAGCCCTCTCCATTGAGCGCTTAAGCTCAATGCACAGCAATTCCCAGCTGACGGACTGGTCTCCATGGACAATCTTGATTCCACGCAACGAGTGGAAAAATATGAACTAGAAGTACAAGGAGGGGATTGTCCGAAAACCATGAGTTGAGGGGCTGCCGATAATACTGTTAAAAGTTGCTGTCAGCCACGCCACTATGAAAGTGGTCGTTTTGTTGAGGTGTTTATCTCCATCGCATATCAACACTGGCAGGTTGATTTCTCCATTGGGCATTACTTTATGGTTCCCAAACCCTACTACCCACAAGGTTGGTAGGGACAGATGTTTCTCGTTGAGACCCAATTGTGTAAGGATCTTAAGGAAGAGGACGTCCACGTCGCTACCCTCATCTACAAAAAGACAAGGTTGTTGACGCCCAACCAAGAGGAGCGTTATTAGTAAGGGATCCATGTGGTCTGCTAGGTCTGATAAGGAGGAGAAGAGCCTGGAGGCGACTTGCTTGACGGAACTCCTTTCTCCCCATTGCAAAGTGGGATACACCTCCGGGGTGACCTTCTCAGGGGAAGGGGTGACCCATGAACCTCCCAGGGGGCTGGGTGCCGCATTGATGCCAAAGATTACATCTATCCATCCTTCAGCCGAGTGTTGGGGAAATAGCGCTGGCTCGGGAGATAAGGCCCCAGCCACTTGATTTTTTGGCTGCCCAACCTTGAGTACTGCCATAACCTGGTGGTTATACTCCTTAGGCGATAGTTGATAAATGCCAGTTTATCATCATTCTTATGCCCTAAAACAGATCTAGCTCTTAGGGTTTTAACTCCGCAATCTGATTTTCGGGCTGCATTTAGGCATTTACTTATGATAGGCATGCATTGCATTTTATTGTATTTTTAATATGTTTACTTGAGTGTCAAGGATAGATATAAGTTAGATCCCACATACCTTGGCACCCAGGATGGCAAAAGATGAAAAAGAAGCTCCTATCAGCTGGATCCCAGCTAAATCGAGCTCATCCCTAGCTCCATTCAGCTTATCTCAGCTGAATGTAGCTCTAGCTAGTTTACCTTAACTCCATTCAGCTCACTTCAGCTGGATGGTAGCTCAAACTAGCTCAAGACAAGTGATCCTAGCTCCATTCCAGCTCTTCCAACTCAGATCAGTTCACTAGAAGCTCAACCTGACTAGGACTAGCTATTGCCATCAACTAGCTAGACCTAGTTAGCTGAAGATGACCTCAACCAACTCAAGCCAGGTCAAGTCCAGCTCCCAGAGACTTAACTCAACTCAACTTCGTTGAGCTGAGCTACATGACCTAAGCTAGCTACTCTAGTTAGTTAGGTAATCTTTGGAAAGACCAGACCCAGCTCACCTCAGCTCATATTAGTAGAAGCCAGCTCATCTTAGCTTGGCTTAGCAACTAGCAAAGAACTAATAAGTTAAGCCAGCTAAGGTAGCTCCTTACAGTTCTCTTCAGCAGCCACCAGCTTCAGTGCAACTCCTTCCAACTACTTCTAGCTCCTCACCTCCAAAACCCTAGCTCCCTCTGCCTCTTACCCAACTCCCTACTTGCTAAGCTAGCTTAGCTTAGTTAGCTCTACCTCCATGGCACCAATACCTAACCCTAAAACCCCACCTAACCTAAGCTCCACCAAGTAACCCTTCAAGCCCACTTAAGTTGACCTACTTCTACCCATGTTGGCGCCAACCAACATACATCCCTTCAACCTACACCTCCACCAAAGGACACCAAAAGTGGTGCCAAAAACCACCTCCAACCACCTCCCTTTTGGCGCTATTTTTTCCCTCCAAAAACCCTTCCATCTCAACCATCCATCCACCCTTAAACGCCATCACCACCCTCCATTTTTCCCTCCAAAAAATCCCCCTTCTAGAAGATCCATTTTGGCACCAAAACCAAAAGCCACAAATGGTGGTAACCACCCACAACTATCACCTATAGCACCCTTAGGATTGCCGCCAACAATCCTAGGCCATAGGATCACCAACCACCCACCAAAGCCAATCCTAACCCTACATCCAAAACTCACGCCAACTCCCCTCTCCATTCCTTTATATACCCCACCAAACCACCCAAGATCATCTTCTCCCTTTGTATATTCCACCTACACCACTTGCACCTAAGGCCAAGGAAGAAGAAGAAGAGAAGAATATCAAGGGGGCAACCTAAACCCCCCCCCCCCCCCCCCCCTCTCCCCCCTGCTGCCTCCTTCCTCTTTCTTCTTCTCCTTTGTTCCACGCCAAGGAGGAAGCCTTCCTCTAAAGGGACAACCAAGCAAGAGGAGGAACAAGGGTGGTGGACATCCACCCTTGGAGGAGGCTTGGAGTAGGACCACTTGAAGGAAGAAGCTAAAGAGAAGTTCTTTTCAACTGCGGGAGTAGCCGCAGTTGGAGCAAGGGTTTCTTAAAGCTTCTACTGGAGGATCTTTATCTTGTTCTTCATCATTTTTCATTTTTGTATTAGCTAGATTTTGTTTCTATTTCAAGAATTTGTCTTCTTGTGACTTTGCACATCTACTTAATATAAAGCTTTTTGCCTTCCAATTTCTTGTTCTACTTAGTGTGTTATTCTTGTAGTTGTAGTGCACGACAACTCTATTCTAATTACCCTACGTGCACTTGCCTAGGGTAAGCTTAGAAGAAAGGACATTCTAGTCACTCTAGAGTAATTGATAGGCGTAACTTTAGCGTACTTTCATCTTCACATCCGTTGCCTGACTATTTCTAAAAACCCTAAAAATAACAAAATAAAAAATACAAAAAGACAAGTGTAGTTTGAGAGGCGAGAGAGAGAACCACTTCATGTGATTAATGAATTGGCCTCCTTGGATGATCCTAGATACTCCACTATCTAGTTATTATAAATTGTAAAAGTTGATTGCAGATTTACGTGTACGACACTATTTCACATTTTTAACAAAACGTGCATTTCCCGCATCAATAGTTCCACCGATGTTTATCAAATCAGATAGGAGTTTAATGTTTCGTCGTCGTAGCACACTCTTAAATAGCTCGATTAACGAATAAAATTTATACGTCAGAATCTAAAATGGAGTTCGAGGTCGAACACATGGAGCAAGTGTGGTATTCACAACATTAATCACATTCAGAATTAATGAGTACAAGTAATTGAGCATTCAAATAGATATTCAATGAATAACAATCTACTCAAATGATATTCAATAATAAGCAAGAGTATTTCAAGAATTCCTTGGAATAAAAAGAAATCAAGACAAAACAATAGTGATTTGAATCACCAATTATTAGTCTTAATGAACCATATATATCAACTACTCAATATACTCAAATGTATGAACAGTGTTATCAATCAGATATGCCATGTCAGATAAGCAACCAAATGTTTCACAGTGGCCTTAATCCCTCAAGGCTTTAGAATTCAGACGATAGAATCAATCACCAGACGGCTTAAAGCGCACAAGGCATAAGGCTTCTCAAAGCCTCTCTACTTCTCTCTTCTGCTTCAATTTATTCTTTCATCAAACCTTCCCTTCTTCTCTCTTCTCGAGCCTTCTCTTTTCCTTAGGGCCTGTTTGTTTCACGGTAATTAGAGAGGGAATGGAATGGGAAAGCCCTACTTGATTCCTTTCCCATGTTTGGGTCTTAAATGTGACATAGGAATGAGATTCCTAAGTATCATTCCATTCCCATGATGGAGGGCTTTCCCAATCCCAGCACCCCCCCAAGGGTTCCTCAATCCACTCCTATTTTGTAACCATTCATATCCCACTCCCCTAATGCCTTGTGCCATGTCACGTTGTTGACAACAACCTCCGTTCACCCCATCACTACTGAGAACAACCCCAAATTATAATGTTGCATAGCTCCTACCACATCCCATGTTGATGACAAAAACAAAGCCTATCATACTCTTGCATCTATACTTGAATAGTAAACATAGATTATTCTTTTATTCCCCTAGACATGTAAGAATCATTGTTAATATGAGAAATAGAAATGACAATGGTTAAACACATGTACACATTCAATAATAGATTTTTAGGAATATATGAATGTAAGGATGGGGATATGGCTATCAATAAAATATTAGTTTAAATTTAAGAAACTTTATGTAAATTACTATATAATTATGTTAACGTATTGGATTAAATTGTAAATAACTCACATTTTTTTCTTAAAATTAAAAATTATCATAAATTTTAAAAATTGTTGGATTAAATATGTAAAAGGGTTTCGATTCCATTCATATCAATATATAATTCTTCCAAACAATTAAAAGAAATTATATCCATCTTTAACGATTTCATTTCTATCATAACCCAAACAAAGAGATGGAATTAACCATTCTTTTCCATTCCTTACCTCATTCCATTCTATACTTGATTCCATTCTATCTCCATTCCATTACTGCGAAACAAACACACCCTCAAGGCTTTCTCTAAGCCTTCTTTCTTCTTTTTCTCCTTCACAAGCACAAGGAAACCAAGGCCTCAAAGGCTAAGTGTCAGTACAGAGCACAAGAGAGCAAAACCCTCCCTCGCTTTCTCACAATTTCCCCCCTCTTCTTCTCTCTCAAACCCAACGTAATTGTATAGTTGGATCCGGGTCGATAGCATGGACCAGGGTCACCGGCGTGGGTGATGACTGAGGTGTGCGTAATAGGTCAGGTAGCAGGTGAGTGGGTGTATGGGGACCCACCCCCCTATGCTTGGGTAAACAGCTCAAAGCACAAAATCAACTTATGCACACTTAAGCGCCTTTCACTCCACGAGGTGGAACTATCTTAGTCCCCCTCCTTCACATAGCAGCAGCAGGTGAAGCTTCATCGAATAGGAGGTGATGTCGAGGGCGAGGCCTCTAATTGATGGCCTGGAGATGGTCCTGGAACGTATCCGTGCAACCTGGGAGTTGTCTTGATGAAGAACACGACTGCAACTTGAAGAACAAAGGAGGAGATGATGGCGACGACAGCGGAATGCAACGATACCTGAAACTCACGAATACAGCCTCTCGACCCAATTAAAGACGTTCAGGAGCATCGCCGGAGGGCGTGGAGTGCAGTGGCAGTGTTTGTGTGGAGTTTGGCGACATGTGGTGGTGTGTCGGAGTCGGAGAGGGTAGACAATGAAGGAAGTGTTCGGTGGAATGGCGAATAAGGATGGGGGTTTGGGTCCCGGAGGTGAGGCGAATCTTATGAAGGTGTTGGCGAGGTGTTTGGTGCAGTGGAGTGTCGGGGAAACCTTACTGGAGGTGTGGCCACAGGTGGAGATGATGGTGGTGTGGAGGGCGTATCGACGGTCGAGTTGAGTGATAAACGAGAGGGAAAGCGAGTAGAGGGAAAGGGAAATCTAACTAACCTAATCTAACAGTCGAAAGGGGTAGGATGGCACCGGTTATGGTATGGTTGGCGCCGGAGAAGGTGAACTCTTCTGTGGGAGAAGCGGCAACGATGAAGGGGTATGGGTGACGCTCGCTGGTATTGCGACGCGTGGAGGAACTTGAGGAAGATGCTCCTGCTGACTATTGTCTGTGGCAGCAGGCGAAGAAGTCAAACGGAGAAGGTCGCTGGAGCTCGTGGAGCATTCGACCAGAGAGAAGGGAAGGAGGGAAATCAGCCAAAAACAAGCTAAAGATGTAATGCAGTCCTAGGGGGTCTTTTATAGGGCATTTAGACGAGCTTTCAAGCTTGGAAATAAGCTTGAAAGCTTGAGAAATCAGCAATTAGGACTTTTGATTTCAAGGAGTTTGCATGGGCATCTCAGCTCAAATCTGAGCTCAAGATTGCATTCAGATGGAAGAGGAAGGTCTCAAAATCCTCCCTTCCAAGTTTGGAAGGGCTTGGACGTGAAATCAGGGAGATCTTCCTGATTGAAGGTCGACGCATGGTGGGTTTTAGAATTCTACATACGTGAAGGTGGCGGGGACCTATTGGTGGAGAAGATGACAAAGTTGGGGGCCTCTTTGCGAATATTCAAAAGCTGAGGGGTTATTTAAGAGAAAAAGAGTTAGACTGGATCAAAATGCAAATTAGGTCAAGATGATCTCTGATTGGGCCAAAATTTTGGTACAAACCTAATTTAAACCTAATAAATCTAATGGTGAAGTCAAATTTTGATTTTGACCAAGTTTGACTGGGCAATTTGCATAGAAACCTAAATTAGGGTAACTTTCTATCTAAGACTCTGGTTTAAGTCAAAATAGGTTCAGATAGTCAAATCAAGGATACCAAATCATATGAAATATTTTTCTATGATTTTTAGAAGGTTTAGATAGAATTTATCATGACCAAAACCTCTGTTATTTAAGCGGGACTGAAATTAGGGTTTCAAGTGTTGTTTTGACTCTCGAAATGTGCGAAAACCCGTTTCTATCTGTATGAACCCTCTTGTTAGTCATTAATGCTCATTTGACCTTCATTTAACCCTTGGGAAACCCTATGATTATTCTGCATTTATGATATGCTGTTAAAATTACATATTTAACCCTGATTTAATGCACTCTTCTCAAAATGGATATGCAGTGAATTATGACTCTCTGGCAGTTATGTAGGAGCAGTTATTAATTGATTTTGACTAATTAAAGCTAGTTATGGCTGATGATGACGTTATCATCAACCGAGATCTCCTGCTGGGTCGCCAGGGCCTTGGTCTCCACCACCCCTTACTCCGAAAGTTATGTAGACTCCCTGGAGCTACTAGAGTTTCTCCCGATGGTAGTCTTCAGGACCCTCCACAGGATGTTTCCCCCTATCTTGGCCTTCATTTTGTTTGACGAAATAAGCCAAATTGCTGTGCCAAATCTGAGACTCATTCTAGTCGTGTAGATCATGGCAATCCTCCATGGCGTGCTCCCAGGCTTGATGGTATCTGCAGTAAGGAATAGTCTCTGACTTCTTCTTGAGGGGCTTTGGCAGGGGAAGCAGGTCTTTATTCTTGGACCATACCTCTGCCAGCACATCCGCCTAATTCACGGCCAGGAGAGTGTATTCTTCGTAGGGGTCCTGCTTAGGTTGGTGGGAAGCGTTAGGCCGATTCTTGTTGAGTCGATCCCTCAGATCTGGGAAATTTCCCTTTCGCTTATTGAGGTGGTGGCCATTCCTGGCCGATATTGGTGCTGCCTCGGCTGGGATCCTCCTTGCCTCGGGAGAGCATGGTCCTCGTAGTGTCCATCCGCCAGACAACTTCAAGAGCAAAAGGAGTCATCTTGTTCGGTAAACTTAGTGGCACGATCCTAGAGCTTCGCCATGTCCCTTGGAGGGAAATCGTCAATGTCATACCAGAACCTCTGAGTCAGTAAGCCTGACTTGAAGTACTGGATAGTTATAGCATCGTGAGGCCACTTGCACTTAAAATATTGAGTTTTGAACTAGTCTAGATAGGACCAAAAAGACTCCTGCTTCCTTTGCTGAATTTCTGACAGTCTCTTAGGATTATCCTTGATCCGTTGTTGACCATTAAAATATTGATAAAATTTGTTGGCCAACTCTTGGAAGCATGTGATTTGGACTACTGACAGTTTGTTGAACCACTCATGGGCCATCCCAGACAACTAGGACGGGAACACCCGACAGAGAACTCCATTCGGGCACCTGTGGACTAGCATAATTTGCCGGTAACTCCCTATGAAGCTATTAGGGTTTGACGTCCCATTGTATTGAGCCAGGACGGGCTGCTTGAACTTCGCGGGGAGCAAGGCGGTCATCACTTCCTTAGAGAAGGGGTACGTGGTCACATACGCCCGAGGTCTCATGCCTCTCATGGCCCAGGTGACTTAGCGGACGATCTCAGGGATCGAGCCTCCACCATTGGTCACTACAAGATGAGCCCCTGATTGTTTGTCCGACTCCCACGGAGGTGGGAGGGTGGCCTTCAGCGGGCCAGGAAGGACCTCACCCTTCTAGCTACTAAACTTGTGCTTCATCTTTTCAAGCTATTCGCATAAGCAGACATTTTCCTCTTCCACCACGCAATGCCACTTTAGTTGGTCGTCAATGGGGCTGGAACTCTAGGGCTCTTCTTGTCAGAATTCCGCCCAATCCTTCATTAATTGGATCTCCTGCAATTGCTCCATCACCAACTGCTGCTCGACCCTTAGGGTCGCCAGCTTAGCCTCATACTCGTTCTCCTTTACTTGCATATTGAGGAGAGCATCCTTCGGAGAGCCCTCCTAACGAGGAGGCTCCTAAGGCATAGTCGATGGGGGTTGTCGGCGTTTCCTCGACATGGAAATGTTAGATTCCGCCAGGATAGGCTTCTCCAGATTAGCACAAAAAGAGCGACGCGTAGGAGCCATAGTAGGAGGGATGGAGTTGAGAAACGTAGTGCTGCACGTTCCCATAAACGACGCAATTGATCGAGGCCCTTAGAATAGGAGCCTCGACTCAACAAACAATCACAGAGAATATACGCACAAAATTTGATGACCTAGTTCCACCGAAGAAAGGTGTACGTCTGGGGGAAGGATAATACTCCCAATTTTCACTAGTAATTCAATGGTACAAACTCTCTATATTTCTCTCTGATTGCGTAAACAATAAAAGCTAGTCCACCCCAGTATTTATAGGGTGGACTTCCCTTAGTCGTGGGCCTCTTTTTCTGTTCCCACAATCTCGGAATTCTACTATAAATAACATGTTGCATAATAATCGACAGGCGATCATAAGTTGGTGCTGTACTTCGTATGATTCCTTCTTGATTGTGGCGGCCAGCCTGTCGGTTGTTTGTCACCCGGACCTGGGGCAACACGGCATTCTGTCGGGTACACGAACTCGAGTAAACGGGTTTGTCCTAGGGTGTCGAGTTTTCACTATTTGTCGGGCAGCTAGATCTTTTGCGTGACCCGACTCGTAGGGTGCTTTTTCTCCCCTCATCACCCGGGTTGACTTATCCTAGGTTTCAGAGATAAAGTGGGGTTGGGTTAACCCCTACTGTAAACTAGGCCTAAGAAGAATGCCTTAGATGCTTAGGGTATCAGAAAGAGGGTATATGGGTTAACTCCATCTACCTTTAGAGTTGTGTATGTTGCTGAATTGCATGGATCTTGAGGGGTCTATGAATGGATACACTTGGCATATTGGTCTAAAAGTAGGTAAAAGCATAGGAAAAGGAGGTGAATGGTTCGCTCCATGGCATCATAAAAGTGTGAAAAACAAGCATTTAAAACTTGTTCCAAATCAATTAGATGCTCAATAAAATCTATCAATCATGTAATTAAAATGCTTTAATACCGAAACCACATGGGTAGTGTAATTTCTTCCCACTTTAGTGTCCCACGAGATAAGAAATATACCTTTGCGGGTGGCATAAAATAGTATCTTATGTGTGGTGGCTCCTACAATAAGTCCTAGTGTAGAGGAGACCCTTCTTCTCGACAGGTTGATGAGACTTGCAGTGTTGCGAACACCAAGTCTGCGTGCTTCACAAACTCCTTCACGAAACCCAAGGAAGACACTCATCCTCCTCAAATCGTACTTCCTTCCGATGATTAGAAGCCTCCAGTGATGAAGCCTCAGAAATCACATGCCCATGAAGCAAGCTATTTCTGGACATCCAGAGAGTATGTTTGACATCCAAGAAGACCTCCAAACTTCTTCCAAGAAGTCTAGATGCCCAGGAAGGAAAGAAGAGTAGGGGGTGACGCTCCTCTTTTCTTTTGCTGGTGGTGGAGGGTTCATTTTGGTTGATTAAGATTTGTTAAGGTTTTCTCATTCCCTTTTGGAGATATTTATAAGGATCCATAAATCCTAATATGATGAGAACCGTTGGATCTAATCCAATGGTTAAGATATATCCCTACTTGAAATTTTCTTGATGGCCCTTTATAAATTTGAGCCAATTTGGTCCTAGTATCTAAAGCATATTCAATTGTTGTCCAAACCCTTTTGGATCAAGAGCCAACAACTTAGGCTCATTTAAATGTTGAATCAAATGTTATTTAACTTTTTAAATAATATTTAATTTTTCTACAAGTGAGACCCCACTAAAATCACCATTGGTTTTATCAAGCTAATAATAAAATGTTTACAATTTATGGATTATGGCACTACGCCACCCCTAGATATTTTAAATACTTATGGAACCTTCACACTTGGAGGATAACATTAACCCCGATGTCTAATCCCATTATACACATGTTATCTATCCTTGGGTTATATTATTTCTTATATCTCTTTGTATCATTAGAACGAGAACGAAAACCAACTCCTTTCTCAAAAAATTGCTTTCTTATCTTTCATGCTTGAGTTTGATTAGGACTCCATGATCATATGTAGAATTGATATTTTCCAATACACTCAGAGGAAGCTCTTTCCTCCAATCCGCTACGTACATTAATGTGGTAGATTTGTGTGACTCCTTTGAGACATCACATGTCCTCTGTTCCCTCTCACATGTACCAACTTTCCGATATTAACACCAAAGTGAGTGCATTAACCACTGGTTTATCAAATACATGTGTTTGGTAACGACACATAGTTATCTAAGGTCTAAGGATACACCTCCATGACAGCATTGGAGATGGACTTTTGTTTATCTCCAGTTTCATTAGGTCAACTCTTTGACCTGACTTGCATGACAGTTCTAAATCTTCATTGAAGAACATCAATTAGGGAACAATTTCTAAAGAAAGTTACCATCCACACTCAAAATAGAAACAAATGATCGAATTAAATATGATAGTTTCTTAACGTACTATTAAATCCTCTCAATCGTTTAGATCTCTGAATCAACATACATCAGATTTATTCAATCTGACTAAGTACATTACCTTATTCGTACTAAGGGACCTAATTCATGCACGGAAAATAATCTAATTCTTATTTAGATAAAAAGATAATAGTAAAGTAACTCCTTACATTATTCGGATATCTTATGAAGTGCATACAAAATTAATGACTCAAGTGAAGGTTCGTCCCTACCAGGAGGGGTGACGTAATAAAATTGCGGAAATAAAAATATAAAGCAATCTCACAAAAATAAGCAATTGCACAATGTACACAAAGATTTTTAGGTGGAAACCCAAACCGGGTGAAAACCACCACCTAACCCTCTCGAGTTAGGATTTTCCGATCAACCTAATTGATCAAATCCACTAACCGAATCACTTTGAACGAGGGTGATTCAACCTCAGTACAACCACGCTACAAGTACGAGGGTAGCGTTCCTCAACCCCTTCTCTCCACGAGAAGGATTTTGTCCCACGAAGGAGACGGGAATTCGCAAAGCGAATACCCAACCAAAATACAAAGATAAAATAAAACAACAGTCCTATAGAGCCAACAAAATTAAACCTAGCTTCTATAGGAAATAGGAAACTCCCCTTTGCAAGGAGTGCGTCGACGATGACGCGGTGCGTGTGCCACGCGATGGCGTTACGTCGCTCTCGTTATCAACAGCGGGAGAGCGGGCGCGCAAACTGTTTGATGCTCTCAAGATGTAGAGCTTGAGCTTGGAGAGCAAGAACTTCTTGGACACAAGAGTGTGAAAATGTGTAGCTAAGTGTATCCAAGTGTATTTCTAAGTGTCTCTTATGTTGTGTTTTTGTTACAAAGGTTCCCCTCTATTTATAGAGGCCTTAGGAAGGCTTTGGAAGGCTTGGAAAAGCTTCCATAGCCGTTGGGTGCAAAGCCCAAGAGAATCAGGCCGAAATCAGGACAATGATTACACTTCACAGGGTTATCAGACGTCTAACTCTGGCATCAGACGTCTGGAAGGCCACTTTAAGACGTCTAATTCCAAGGTCAGACGTCTGATTCTATGCGGGTTTCTCCCTGACTTGAATCAGATCTAAACAGGGTTTTTGTACAAGTCCATCAGACGACATAGAGGACGTCTGGCACTAAGTCTGGACGTCTGGAAACCTACTTTTACCGTGGGAATTGATTTCCAAACGTTGCAACGGCTAGAAAATCTCTGAGAAGAGATTTTGGGTCAGCCGAGGCAAAACGGTCATTTATCAGACGTCTGTGAAGTCCTATGGACGTCTGATAAGGCTCTAATGGTCATATTCTTGAGTGTCTTCTAAGCCAGCCAACGGTCCACTAACTGGACGTCTGGCAAAGTCATCAGACGTCTCCTAAGACGTCTGGTATAAGGTCTGGACGTCTGAATTCATCAGACAGAACTAACTATGTCCAGCCTAACAGTTATCAGACGTCTGAAACAACAGTCAGACGTCTTAAAATCCTTTATCAGACGTCTGATTCGTGAATTAGACGTCTGGAAAGTCAGTTTTAACCCTATATTGGTTTTCTAAGTGTTCTACAGAAAACCTACGTATCCTAGGGTTGTGCAGGTGTTCCTAGGACTACTGTTAGGGTTTTTTGAGGCTCTTTAACATAATGTCTAAGGAAAATAAAGAGCAAGAAAATAAATACAAGAGATACATGAAAAGATAAAAAAGAATCTATCCTATTCTTCTTGTCTTCCATCTCCAATCTTTCGTTCCACGCGAACCTCCTCTATTTTCCGTCAAGCTCCTCCAATCCGTCCTGGATGCGAGCTCGAGTTCCGTCTAAACACGTCTTCATTTGCAATTGACCTGAAATCTAGGACTCAAATTGCAAATGTTAAATAACACGTGTTTTGTTATCATTAAAACAAATGATCGTGGTGCTCTAGCACCAACATCAAGCCCCTACCTTAGTAAGGACCCAGATCGATTTCTCAACATTTACTCAAGATCTCGGTTATCTAACACAACCTGATTTGCAAAGGCAATAGCTAGGTATTTTATAAAATGTCACAAATCAATGATAAAAAATAGGTTTGAGTCATATTGAAGTGTAGTTTGTCTTGAGATGATTCCAACACTATGGATCATTGAAATTTGTGAATAAGACGACCTTAAACTAACCAAAAGAAGGGTAAGAGCTTCTAAGTCAAATCGATTTAAGCTGATTTGTCAAGATCGACTCCCCCTGCTACTTGATCGTGCGATGTCATGCATCGTCGCCCGGTCGGATGCTTGTGTGCATCGAGGATAGCTATCAGGATGATATGAGCCGCTTAGATTCCATGTGTAGGATCATGCTTGATGCTATCCTCGTGTGCATACCATGCGTGTAATGACCCAAATTCAAATTCTAGAGCTATTTCAGAATTAAATGCATCGAAACAAACCTATCAACACTTGATAGGTGTGAATGGATCAGCATAATCCGAAAATGAGAAAATACATATTTTAGCCTATCTTTAGATAAAACTTGCTCAGAATATATCATATTCGATATTGTTAGATTTCTATCACACTAAGATTTCCAACGAGTCTTATTTTACGAAAAATCTAAGTTACGTATCTTAAGTTAGATAAAAAAAAAAAAACATACTTAGTGAAAATGCGTGCCAAGCTGGGGATATTTTAGTTAAAACCCAGATTTTTCTTTAAACCTAGTTTAGTCCTGGCGCCGATAAATAGGTGATTAGGAAGGTCGATCCCGCATTTTGGATCTCGTTTTATATGAAGAGAGAGAAAGGAGGGGAAATAGAGAGAGACATGAGAGAGAGTGAGAACGCTAGAGGAGAGAGGTTGTAGTAGCACGAGCTACTGCAAGTGATGGAGGCAGTGCGTGGGGTAGGCGTCAGAGGGCATGCACAAGGCAGTGCGCCGAGATGACGGGAAGCGTGTGATGGCACCGACACGAGGCGGAGCAAGGGGCCTAGCGATCGCGGAGCGGGAAGAACCCATTACGTGTTCGGGTTCTTCTCTACGACGAGGAGGAGAAGGTCATCGGAGGCTCGTCGGTGGTTGGTGTACGCGCAGGAGGCTGTGTAACGGCCGAAGAGCCGTCGGAGAGCGAGGTTGGATGTTTACCTGTGCGTGTACGAATAGGGAAAAACGATTGAGGAGAAGAAGCAGGACCTGACGCCTCACCGATGGTCGGAGAGGGTGGCGAAGACTCGCCAAAGGCCTACCACGGTCGGAAATCGGTCAACGGACAGCGGATGGGTTGTCGGCCATTGGAGATCGGCGACCCTACGTGGAGCACGAAGGAGAAGGACCGAAGGAGGGGAGAAGATAGGTGGAGAAATTATGGCCCCAATTGTAAGATTTCATTTTGGAATTTCAGTCTTAGATGTCAATCGATCAAATCGGGTTCGAGGCCTCCTACGGGTTGGATTTTTTTTCTTTTCATGAGAAACTTTTTACGAGGTAAATTCCAAGAAGTTACGAGTGTCCCAACTCCATCACATCCATATAAATCTAGCATTGTCAAAATCGAACGACGACCCTATTCCCACATAAGTGGTACGAGGATCTTACCACCGATGATGTAAAATCACTTTTTTTTTTACTTACCATTAAAATTATGAATAGCCTTCTTAAATTTGTTAGGTTAGTTTGGTACCATGTCAAACATAAAAGTGACATTTTAGATTATGCGCATGGCTTAAGGTGTCTCAAATGGTAACGAGAGCTTTTAAGTTGTCTAACTGAAGTTGTTGTAACCTTCCGATGACTTTAAATAGAGTAGCCATGTCCTTCTTATATGACACTTGATATTAGTATTGAATAAACTATGTATCTATGCATGTGTTACTTCATTCTCTTGCGTATAAGAGTCCTATTTCAAAGTATTGTTAGTTTATATATGAGTACTTGGATGATTAATTATATGTGCTTGAAAATAATTAGAATTGATAACCTAGTTATAAATTGACCTAATGGGTTCATAAATGTGAAATTCTGATGATGAAAAGCTAGATGGTGAACTTTATTATATGTTTAGTATATTGAATTGGTTAAGTATGTTATCAAATAAAATTGGTCGGTGACACATTAATATTCAAAATATGTGAATTCATTTAAATGATTAATGTTTTCAAAGTTGATGAAATGAATGACAATATATATATTATAATTAGTGACATGGTGAATGAGTTGAAATGATCAATGGTTGGAATATTTGTAACTATGAAAACTTGTGAGAATAATTAAATGATTAGTCTCATGCTCGCAATTATGGCCTCATTCGATATGTTATATTATATGGTAGGTTGAGACTAATTGAGGAAGTAAGTTAGCCTCTTTGCAACTCTTCTGTCAAGCTATTTAGACAATCGGATAGCTAGATGCGATTGAGTACGTGTTACTTGTGAGATAATTTTGGTATCATTTTCCACACCCTGTAATGAAGATGACTGATCGTGTGCTAATATAGAGTAGTGCCCTACATACATAACACACAAGTTCATAGTTACCACTTCATCTAGGTAGAGACCATGAGATAATTAACCAAGTTGTAGGATAAGTGTAGGCCATTTTCCTATCCAAGAAAGTGTCTCAATCTTGCTACTTAGGAGATCGAACCAATATTTTCTTACGCATTTTGAGGAAATGAATATGGATTAGTAACAAATGAGAAGGCACGAACAATTGGGAAATTTAGTAATAATTGAATAATTAAATATTGAATATAAATAAGTACTTGCTCGTGGTTTTTAATAGCTTCATTACTTTTTACTTCGTAATTGCTATTTTGCTCAACTTTTGTTGACTTTTCCGTTTGAATTTCATACTTAGGTTTTGCGAAGTAGTAGCTAGGCCCACGCTTGCAGGAAGAGACGATGCCAGTTTGAGTCCTGCACCGTAGTTGGTTTGTAGGACTTCTTAGTTAGTTGTAGCCATCTCTTTCCTTCCAGTTATTTTTTTAAGTACTACTTTGTGCACTTTGTTTTTTTGATGGCTATGGATGATAATTGATTCTTTAGATATTTATTCAGTTTTAGTTCGATCTTATTTATGTGTTATGTGTGATGAAAATTTGTTGTGTGATATTTATGTTCTATGCTTATATGTTGGATGATTTCGGAAAATCAACTCGATTCCCTATTGGGGTAGGGGTGCGAGTTGTAACAACATGCCTTTGTCCTGTGCGTATGGCCACAATCTTCCCCAACCCATGATGCACACTGACCTCCCACAGGTTGAGCCACCTGCTGCAGCAACAAGTCAGAGTAGGCCCCAGCATGCTCCCATTACTCTTATCTTCTTTGCACAACGAAAATGTGAGAAAGGAGGGTTCCTCTCTCTCTCTCTCTCCTTTGCTCCTCTCTTCTCTCTCTTCTCAAAAATGGGGACATAAGATGATGTGATGGTCGTATAGAACCCTAGGGAAGCTATTAATTGGTCCTAGGGTCACGTCGAGGTTCTCAAAATTGCAGATTTGGATTGAAATACCCCTGATTTCGGTTAATGTACACATGTATTCCCATTTTTCATATTCCTTGGATAACTTGAGTTACACAACTCAATTTTCACAAAAGAGGTCTTATTGGAAAGTTTGTAATGAGAAGAATCTAACGATCCATATATGACACATTTTGAGCAAGTTTTACCCAAGAGTCGACCAAAATATAGATTTTCTCATTTTTTAGGGTTCGCTAACTCGTGCCTAACAAGTGTCCACGGGTTCATTTTGACATGCTCAATTTCGATAAGGGTCCAAAATTTGGAGTTTGGTTCATTACAATGGGGCTTTATTTATCGATTTGTAATGAAAGGGTGGTAGCGTCCTTTGATTTATTAGGTTCCTCCCTAATTATTTTCATTACAAATGTTATTAACACATACATTTGAGTGTTGTTCCATTTACACTACACCGACTTAACTACAAAGAGTTCCATTGGAGGAGTCATTCCTCAATATAAGCATCCCTCGAGATTTGCTCAAGGAGGATTTGTGGATGATCATTAAACCTCTAGCATGGAGATGCCTTAATTTGGCCATTAGTAACCCATTCTTTGTAAGCTTACATCAAAGAAAACCTAGGATCGTACAATCAGAGGTCACTTAGTAGGTTGATGAACTCATATATTATTAACTAACTCATGTTTAATTTATGTTAGTTAGTAGTAATAACTACATAATTGCATTAGAGTTAGGGCATTTTAGACATCGGTGCATCTTAGTGCTAGCAATGGATTTTAGACTTAATTATACATCTTTTGACCTAGCTATACATTATATATTAATTTGCATTGATCTTCTTTGTAAGAGTGTTTAAGGAGCTGACACAAGGAGTTCTCCCATCATGCCACCTCACCCCTCTTCTTCTCACACCACCTTACCCACACACTAAACCCTAGCCTCAATCCTATTAACCCATGCCAGTTAGGATCCCATCCTAGCCCTAGGTTTTGGTCATCCACCTCATTAATCCATGTCACCATCACCCATCCAATGATAGCTTGCCACCTATACCCTATCCTACCCACTAGTTCATGCCAACACTCTATGCATCCATCATCAACAACCCAAACCCTAACCCCTCCGATCCACAAGGTGGTGCCAACCCTAGCCCTATCTCCACCACTTCATGCCAATGCAACCCTCTACATCATGGCCATCCACCCTTCCCTTCCTCCATCACCACCATCCATTTCACCAATCCATGTCCTCCCCTCCATCCACTCACATTTGGCCACCTAAGCCAAGCCACTCCACCTAGCCACCTTAACAAACCCTAAGTGGCGCCACCTATAGCCTCCTATCCATAAAGTGGTGCCAACTCTAAATCCTCCCATCCCAAAACCACACCACCTATAGAGTCCATCCTAGCCCTATAGCTCATCAATCTGTGTGCTTCCCCTTCCTTCGACCATTGCATGCCACCTCACTCAACAAACCCTATCTCTAACCCTCCACACCAACCCTACATCCTCCTCTATAAAAAGCACCCTAAGCCCTCCATGTGGACATCATCTTCCCCTCCACCTTCCTCTATAATTCTGCACACCATCTCCACCATCCTCTCCCTCTCCACCACCCTCTCCATGGATGCCCCTTCTTCCCCTGAGAAACCCTAGGTCCCGCTCTCTACCATCATCTCCCCTACTCCTCTATCTTCATCAAGGCTTCTTCATCATTTTCTTTAGAATCTCTTGCTTCCTTCTCCTCTCCTCCAAGTAGATTACATCCTAATGGTCAACGGTGGCATCCTCCAACTCCGCTACGAGTCCTCCACTCTTCTCTATCTAAGATTCTTCTTCATTCTTAATTTTGTGTTTTCATTTAGATGACTATGCAGTTCCTTCTTTTGATTTCAATTGCAGTTCATGAACTATTACAAGTTGCTTCAATAATATTTTATATTTTTGTGCTATTATTTCTTGCAATTTAGATATCTTTCTCTTAGTTAAATCTTACATGTTACTCTAATTGCTAGTTTTCTAATTTTAATTTGTGTTCCTGAATTTTCGCATCTGTTTCTGTGAGTCTAAAAACCTTAAAAGGTATATGCTTTGTTCCTTTCTATTAGTTATAGTTTTTTTCCAAGTTTCATTAAAAAAAAGTTCTAAAAAAAAAAAAAAATCATTTACATTCAGGTCCTAACATTGTCATAATCTACTCCTTGCATTTTCTTTCCAATTTTATTGTGCGTACTCTAGATATTATTTTTGCATAAAAATTGATAGGTACTTTCTTTAGGTCAGAAAGTAGATTCAATACTTTTATTATAATTTTAAGGTATCCAAATAATTAGTTTCATGCAAATTACAATTAGATCCTAACTCTATAGTTCAGTCCCTGAATCGACATCCCTTTGTCTTCTTCCTCATTTAAAATACCAAAAAATCATAAAAACCCAAAACACCAAAAATAAATTAGTTTGGCCAAAGTAGGAAGCATTTAGATTCTATGCCTCCCCGTGAGACGACTCAGAATCCCACCCCTCACTTAAATCTTTTGAGTTCGATTTATAAATTTAAAATGGTCATGATTTCACACTACGACGATGCAATTATCACTTGATGGATCTCCAGGACCACAGGTGTACAGTATACCCTATATCATGGTGATGCACCCTTAAAGTGATTGCCAAACGTCCACAATTGAATGCCCTGCTCATTGTGGTAATCCCATATAAAGTGACTATTGGATGCCCCCACTTTTAGGTTGTGACTCATACATAAAAGATGACTCCTTAGACACCCAATCATGAGGATAATCAAGTCTTTTGTGGTCCTAGGAGCCTCTAGATACCAAATCTAGCCACTTATCCTTCATTATAATCCTTTTACTCTATCTCACTCCTTCAGTAATGATAGGGGAAAGCAACCTTCCATTCAAAGGTGCCTTCAATTGAGGTCTACCTACTCATTGATTCACATGTAATCTACCCTCTTAGATGGCATCGAATCTCACCCATTCGAGATGAGATTCAATCGCACTAGTGTTAACCCAATTTATCACATCTTTAGATCTCCTTTTGGGTCGATGCCCAGGTTGATCGATCAAGTCATATAGTCTACTAAATCAAAACCACTTTCAGTCGATCATGCCTAAGTTTTATCAATCAATTTGCATGAATTCTTACCTTTTCAAAAACATGAATGTCAATAGATCAAAACATATTTAGTTTATCAAATTGAGTAAAAATGCTCATTTTGGAGCAATTTTGATCGATTAAATCCTATATTTGGTTGATCAAAATAGGTCTAGTTCACATTTTAAAGAGTATAAACCACATCCTTTTAGTTCCATATCATAACAAATCATCCCCAAACATTCCAAAATGAAGTTCATTTCATAGTGTACTCTTATTAGCACCCATAAACCTTTTGTTAGCCATTTTCATGGATTAAATATACTTTTCTTCTTTTATTTGGCTCTTTCATAAACCCAAGCACATCAATCTCCTAAATTAGATAACACTTCATAGTACCCTCTACTTCATCCATGTTCAAACTCATTTGGGATCTTTACACCACAAGACACTAAATTCACTCATAAACTTTGATCTACACACATCAAGAGAAGAGAAAGAAGGGTAATGTCCTAACAAGAATGGTCCTTGCACCACCTTCCTTCTACTTAAGGCCCAATCTTCAAATTTGCAATCAATCCTTATTCTTCTCCTTCAATCCAAGTTCCTTAAAGTGCTTAGACAATAATGTATAAAAGTACATCGAAAATTGAATTCAACAAAAGAAACTCTAATTCTTTTACAATCACTTCTCATCAAATTGGCAAAATCTTGAAATATGTTCTAGAATCACCAAAATGCTCTCCTTTTGGGGTAGTAGAACTATAGAGTTAGAGAAAGAGAGAGCTAAAGTTTTGTTGTGGAGTTTTTCTGTAATGACCTGTTACACTTTTAGCCATTTAAGATGTCTAGAGTTTCAGCCAGATGTCTGCCTAGACATTTGGACCCGTTCCCAGATGTCTAAAAGTGGAATTTTCATACAGCGCTTTGCGCTCTGCACGCGGGCAGTGCGCAGAGACCGTTCCCTTCTCTCTCTCTTCCTCATCCCCCTCGAACCCTAAACCCTACACCCTCCTATTTATAGCACTCCTCCCCCTTCTCCTCTCCTCACACCACCAACCACCACCACCTCCAGATCTCCTATGCGGCAGTGGCGAGGGTGGATGAGAGGGCGAGTGAGGGAGAGCAAGAGGGAGGAAGGTGGCGAGCGTGGAAGGTGGGAGGACCTTCGGGAGCTCGGCAGAGCTTGTACGGCCGACGGCGGGTGCATGCGTGCGTGGAGGACGTCGGCAGGGAGCTGTCCCAGCTCCTGCAGTAGTTGGAGCTGCCGCCGCGGGCAGAGGCGCGAGCAGAGCGAGTTGCGAGCAGGTTCTGATACTGGAAGTTTTCCAGTATTAGACGTCTGGAGTGAGGAGAAGACATATGGCGAGGCACCTGGACGACCAAAGCTAAGGCCGGACGTCTGAAAACACGAGTTGCGTAAGGTATGTACGTTCCTGCGCTGATCTCCGCCATGCAGAGTATCTCAGCGCAGGACCTGTGGGACTGATTTGGTTCCTACGTCCTTTGTACGCAGGGAAAACTTTGGGAAGGCACGCGGTGTACTTTCCCAAACACTTTTGGACGTCTGATCACATCATCAGACGTCCTGAGGTGCTTCCAGATGACCAAAGACCTTGTCCAATGTCTGGAACTGCTCCCAGACAGCCGCAGAAGGAGTCTGGATGTCTGAATCAGCTATAGAGAACATAAAGTGAGTTTGTCGTCTTTTAAGACGTCTAGGAAGGGTCCCAGACATCTGATTTTGATCAGAAATTGTGTTTTTAGCTTATTTAAGGCCCAAATGAGATCGGATTTCCGCAAACAAAGTATCGTTGTTTTCCCCTCCAGTTCCTCTACGTTTTCGTGTGGAGTATCTATTGTTTTGACCTCGTCTAATGTAATTGGTCGCTGGTACAAGTTACCAGCCAGTGACATGTTCGGGGCCTGCGGAGGCGACGAGATTTGTGGCACAGGCCCCCATTCCTCCCATTATACCTGGTAGAGTGGTTTAATTCAGTTATTAATAGTTAAATGAGAATGAACTTAGTTGAAATAGCCGAATGGAACTCTAGGATGTGGAATGAACCCTAGGATAGGAAATGAATAAGCCTGTTGTACTATATGGTTTATTTGCATGTGTGATTAAGGTAAATTGCTAGCAAATGCCTGTATTATAATTACGAGTTACCTGTTAGAATATGAGCTGCCTGTATTTAATGAATAAGTACCTGTGAAACCACCAGCTACATGTATTGAGAATTAAATCATGAAAGATGAGTTCTGGATCTGGATAAATGAGGTGAGCATGAGTATGAACCATACGGGGAATTAGGAGTAGAACTCCTACGGATAAATGGAATATAGAATGGTAGATGGGAAGTGTGCTGGTCCTTGTATATGCGGTACCATGGAGAGCAATTGTCCCCTTTTAGTGTAGAGAGGAGCTAGCCTCCCTTGGGTTGTGACCTGGGGTTAGGAGTGGCCACTCTACACCGACTCCTGTCAGCCCTCGTGTATGCTGTACCGAGGCAAGCTACTAGTGTAAGGAGAGAGCTAGCCACCCCACGGGGCCTAGGGTTCAACTAGTCACCCTACACCGACTTGTTAGGCCCTCTGGGAAATCGGGGTAGTCAGACGAGGGTGCGCGGGCTGTGGAGGGGCGAGACCCCTGTTTGGTTCTGAGGGTTTAGACCCCTGTTTTGAGAGGGCTAGGCCCTATACTGTTTCGTGATATACTTTGAGTGTACCCGCTAGCGGAAATGACTGACCGCATGTCAGTGCGGGGTAGCTACCCATGCGCTTATCACGCGTGCCGTAGTCACCACTACGTCTGGATAGTGACCTTGGGGTAGTTGACTGGGTGTAGGACTACCACGGGGGGGCTCTCCCGGCTAGGAGAGCACCACGTGTACCTTCTACTCTACAGAAAAGACTGCAATCAAGATCATTCCCATGAGGAACATGCAAGATCAAGAAATACCTGGATAGTTGAGAAATAGAAACACATAAAAGAGATACATAGAAATGAGAAATAAACCTACTGTTGCTTTTACTGTAATAGCACTTAAATAATGTAAACACCACTCTACTCAGCGTTCGCTGACTTTGTCTTTTTTGTAACCCTATTCAGGACCAAGAGTTGCGTAGCCCGAGTTTCCGGCTGTAGAGGGTGTTGGGCCCAGCCGAGCCCAGCCGTAGTTGTTCTTTCAGTACTTCTTATTTTCTTTACTGTTGTAGTAAGTAATGGATACTTAATGTACTATTTCCACTACTTCTGTTTCCTTTCCGTTTCCAATTGTTGTTATTGTTGTGGTGGCATGTACTGAGACAGTTGTTTTACCTTCTTTACTGCTTTGTACTTTTCTTCTGCTCAGTTATATTGCATGTGTAAATGTGGTGTATTTTCCTACTTTTGGTTATTTCTTGTTGGACGACTAGGTCTTGGGATTAGTCGAGGCAAGCTGGTCTCGGGTCCTGTAAGGATCCGGAAACTAGGTCGTAACAAGATGGTATCAGAGCAAGGTCGTCCCGAGAAATGAACCAATTGGCTTGAGAATAACCACTCACATGCATATAACTAGGATATCCACCACAATGTACCATTTTGATATTCATTTCCGAGTCTTCTCTCGATGTAATCCGGTATCGTTGACACTCTTGTTCTATCATTCGCATCTCCTTGCAGGAGATGCCTCATCGAAGAGTTCCCAAGGCAGGCCGTGGACGTGGCCATGGATGAGGTCGGAGGGGCAGACGTGTCGGGCTTGGGATCAGTGCTGCCCCTTCTCTCCTCTTGAGCGTTCAGTCCCAGGACCTCGTCCAGTTGATTCGAGAGGTCGTCCGAGAAGAATTTCAGCTTCCACCTACTCCGCCGCCCCCTCATCTTCCATCTGAGGGTGTAGAGGGGGAGCCTTCCGTGGGACGGCAGAGTCAACGTAGCACCAGGCGAGTCAGGGGAGATCAGAGGAGGCCCTACCAGCTGACATACTCTCAGGACCATCGAGAAAGGAGGCACACGGTGCCTGCAGGAAAGCTGTGTCGTTTTGTGGGGTCACCAGTGGCCTTTGGGGGCCCCAGACAGGGACCAGCTAGCTGTCAACATCAGACCCCCACCCAGTCACCAGTAGGGACAAACTAAAGGAGGCAACCGTGTCCCTCTCTGCTATCAGTGTGGCCAGTTGGGCCACTTGAGGAGGGACTGTCCCTTTAGGACTGCGGCATACTAGATGCTCCCAGCATCGAGTATTGGAGGCCGATCTGGCGGCTGCAACTACCAGCCATGAGGAGGATACTGACCAGCTGTCACTCGCCCAGCCCCGGGCTTGGCTGTTTTGTCTGCACCTAGGACTGAGAGGCGTCCCAACGCCTTGACTCAAGGAGATGCCAGAGCTTCAATTTCTGCGGTGGCAGGTATGGTTACGATTTCTGGCTTTTTGGATTACGTATTTTTTTTTCTTGTTTCCGGTACAACGTACTTCTTTGCTCCACAAGTTTATCACTAGTTTGGGGTCCGATAGCACTCTATTAGGGGATCCGTTTGTGATTCAGATGGAGGATTTTCGATGTGATATTGGGGATGGACTGGTTGTCCGCCTATCACGTCCTGGTGGACCGTTTTGGGAGGAAGATCATTTTCTCCATGCCGAAGTTGCCTCCTTTTGAGTTTCACGGATAGCCGGAGGACGGAGGTTTTAGACACATCTCCGCGCTTAGGGCAGTGGGGCTTTTGAGCCAGGGGTGTAAGGGCTTCTTGGCCTGTGTAGTGGCAGAGCCTAACCCCGTGGTTGACTTTCAGAGTATCCCAGTGGTTTGTGAGTACCCCGACGTTTTTTCAGAGGAGCTGCCAGGACTACCTCCTGAACATGAGATCGAGTTTGAGATCTCACTGGTACCGAGGACCAGCCCCATTTCTACTGCACCGTACCGGATGTCACCGCTTGAGGTGTGAGAGCTCAAGTCACAGCTACAGGACCTGTTGGAGAAGGGCTTTGTGAGGCCCAGTGCGTCCCTATGGGGTGCCCCTGTGCTGTTTGTGAAGAAGAAGGACGGCACCCTGTGACTTTGTGTCGACTAACGACAGCTGAATAGGGTCACCATCAAGAACAAGTATCCGCTGCCGAGGATTGACAACCTCTTCGACCACTTGAGAGACGCCACAGTGTTCTCCAAGATAGATCTGAGGTCGGGCTACCACCAGTTGAGGATTAGGGAGACCGACGTCTCCAAGATAGCTTTCCGTACCTAGTACGGGCACTATGAGTTCTTAGTCATGCCATTTGGGTTGACCAATGCCCCCGCTGCTTTTATGGATTTGATGAACCAGGTTTTCAGGTCGTACTTGGACCAGTTTGTGGTGGTGTTCATCGACGACGTGCTCGTTTACTCGCGGGATCAGGCACAACATGGACAACATTTACGGATGATCCTGGATACTTTGAGGCGACACAGGCTGTATGCCAAGTACAGCAAATGCAAGTTTTGGTTAAGGCAGGTGACTTTCTTAGGCCATGTGATTTTAGGGGATGGTTTGGCTGTGGATCCAGCCAAGGTTGAAGCAGTACTCAGGTAGGAGAGGCCACGTACAGTGATAGAGATACGCAGCTTTTTGGGACTGGCAGGTTACTATCAGCGGTTTATCAGAGGATTCTCTCAGATTGCGCGTCCTATGACCTAGTTGACTCGGAAGGACGTTTCCTTTGCCTAGACAGATGAGTGCGAGGCATGTTTTCAGGAATTGAAGGAGAGACTGACTTCAGCTTTTGCGCTTACCATCCCAGAAAACAGTGGCGGTTTTGTGGTTTACACAAACGCTTCATTGCAGGGGTTAGGGGGTGTGCTCATGCAGCGAGGTCACGTTGTCGCTTACGATTCGCAGCAACTAAAGCCCCATGAGCATAGCTACCCTACCCATGACTTTGAGCTGACAACTGTTATCTTCGCATCGAAGACATGGAGGCACTACCTTTACGGTGAGACTTTCGAGATTTTCACGGATCATAGGAGCCTCAGGTACTTGTTTGACCACAAGGAGCTTAACATGAGATAGAGAAGTTGGTTAGAGCTCTTGAAGGACTACAACTACAGCATCTCCTACCACCCAGGGAAGGCCAATGTGGTGGCTGACGCCTTGAGCCGGAAGGCACCCGCCCACTTGGCCAGTTTACAGGCATAGAGTTGGAGACTTATGGAGGAGTTGGGCAGTTGGCAACCTCGGGAGTCACAAGGGTATTGTGGGACAGTGACAGTGACGTGGCAGATGTGACCAGAGCTGATAGACCACATCATCGCTGGGCAGATGACAGATTTGTTCTTACAAACACTGCTAGACAGGATGTTGATAGGGGACCCAGGAGACTTTTCCTTTATAGACGAGATACTGCACATGAGGGAACACTTATGCGTTCCTAGGGACGAGGAGTTGTTGAGAGAGCTCCTGGCTGAGGCGCACAGGTCTAGGTTCACCATACATCTCGGGAACACAAAGATGTATCATGATTTGAGACATGACGTCTGGTGGAGAGGGATGAAGTGGGATGTTAGTGAGTTTGTGTAGTAGTGTTTAGTGTGCCAGCAGGTGAAGGTCGAGCATCAGAGGCCTGCAGGGCCGTTGCAACCACTTCCTGTGCCAGAGTGGAAGTGGGAGAGCATCACCATAGACTTGGTGGTGGGTCTACCAGTTACACAACGGGGACATGACGCAGTCTGGGTGATAGTAGACAGGTTGACGAAGATGACTCTTTTCCTGCCAATCCAAGTCACCTTGGGACCAGCACAGTTGGCAGAGAGATACATTCGAGACGTGGAGCGCCTACACGGAGTCTCGCGTGAGATTGTATCCGACAGGGATACCCATTTTACTTCCCAGTTCTGGGCTGAGTTTTAGCAGGCTTTAGGGACATGTTTCAGGTTCAGTACCGCTTATCACCCTCAGACGGACGGGCAGTCAGAGCGCACCATACAGACACTTGAGGGCCTTTTACGCGCCTGTGTACTAGACTGGAGAGGCTTCTGGGAGGAGCATTTACCCTTGGCAGAGTTTGCATATAATAACAGTTACCACTCGAGCATCGGCGTGACACCTTATGAGGCTCTGTACGAACGAAGGTGTACAGCACCCTTGAGTTGGGTCGAGGTGGGGACCAAGTGGGAGGTTGGCTCCAGGCTGATTCGACAGAGTCAGGAGGAGATAGAGCAAATTCACAGACGACTCCGCGTTGTTAGGAGCAGGCAGGAGAGTTACGCTGACCGGAAACGCAGAGAGGTGCAGTTCGAGGTTGGGGATCATGTCTTTCTCTGTGTTTCGCCCATGAAGGGCCTGCAACGTTTTGGGGTGAAAGGGAAGCTTGCGTCAAGGTTTGTGGAGCCCTTTAAGGTCCTGGAGCGAGTAGGACCCATTGCTTACGGGCTTGCCCTTCCTCCTCAGCTTTCTGGAGTGCACGACATGTTCCACGTGTCCAACCTCAGGAAGTACGTCGCTGATCCTAGTTACGTTCTGAGCCACGAGAGCATCGAGGTGGGTGACGACCTAACCTACCCCGAGAAACCAGTACAAATACTAGACAGAGTTGTTCAGAGTCTGAGATCGAAGCAGGTACCACCGGTGAAAGTCGTATGGAGAAGCCAGCGGTACGAGGAGGCAACCTAGGAGCCTGAGGTGGCGATGCGAGAGCGGTACCCGGAGCTTTTTGAGGGTACGTCTTTTCGGCCTACTTCAGTCCTCTTTAAGTTTGTTGGCATTTTATGTTCCTTTTTCCGCACCCTAACTAGCGCAAGTTTCAGGGACGAAACTTCTTTTAAGTTTATTATGATGTAATGACCTGTTACACTTTTAGCCATTTAAGACGTTTGGAGTTTCAGTCAGACGTCTGCCCAGATGTCTGGACCCATTCCCGGACATCTGAAAGTCGAATTTTCATACAGCGCTTTGAGCTCTATGCGTGAATGGCACGCAGAGACCGTTCCCTTCTCTCTCTCTTCCTCATCCACCCCAAACCCTAAACCCTACACCCTCCTATTTATACCACTCCTCCCCCTTCTCTCCTTACACCACCAACCACCACCACCTTCAGATCTCCTGTGCGGTAGTGACGAGGACGGACGAGAGTGGCAAGTGGAGGGCGAGCGAGGGAGAGCGAAAGGAAGGAAGGTGGCGAGTGTGGAAGGTTGGAGGACCTTCAGGAGCTCGGTGGAGCTTGCACGGCAGGCGGCGTGTGAGTGCGTGCGTGGAGGACGTCAGCAGGGAGCTAGGAATCGATTGGAGCTATCGCCGCGGGCGAAGGTGCGAGCAGAGCGAGCTGCGAGCAGGTTCTGATACTGGAAGTTTTCTAATATTAGACATCTGGAGTGAGGAGAAGACGTCTGGCGAGGCACCTGGACGACCGGAGCTAAGGTTGGACATCTAAAAACACAAGTTGCGTGAGGTATGTACGTTCTTGCGTTGATCTTCTCCATGCAGAGTATCTCAACGCAGGAGCTGTGGAACTAATTTGGTTCCTGCGTCCTTTGTACGCAGGGCAGACTTTGGGAAGGCACACGGTGGCTTTCCCAGGCACTTTTGGACGTCTGATCACATCACCAGATGTCCTAAGGTGCTTCCAGACGACCGGAGACCTTGTCCAACGTCTGGAACTACTCCCAGACGGCCGCAGAGGGAGTCTGGACGTCTGAATCAGCTACAGAGAACATAAGGTGAGTTTGTCGTCTTTTAAGACATCTGGGAAGAGTCCCAGACGTCTGATTTTGATCAGAAACCATGTTTTTGGCCTGTTTAAGGCCCAAACGGGATCGGATTTTCGCAAACGAAGTATCGTTGTTTTCCCCTCGAGTTCCTTTACATTTTCGTGTTGAGAATCTACTATTTTGACCTCGTCTAATGTAATTGGTCACTGGTACAGGTTACCAGCCAGTGGCATGTTCGGGATCCGCGGAGAGCAACTGTCCCCGTTTAGTGTAGAGCGGAGCTAGCCTCCCTTGGGTTGTGACCCGGGGTTAGGAGTGGCCACTCTACACCGACTCCTGTCGGCCCTTGTGTATGCAGTACCAAGGCGAGCTACTAGTGTAGGGAGAGTGCTAGCCACCCCACGGGGCCCGGGGTTCAGCTAGCCACCCTACACTGACTTGTTAGGCCCTCTGGGAAAATCGGGGTAGTCAGACGAGGGTGTGCGGACTGTGGAGGGGCGAGACCCCTATTTGGTTCTAAGGGTTTAGACCCCTATTCTGAGAGGGCTTGGCCCTATACTATTCCGTGCTGTACTTTGAGCGAACCCGCTAGCGGAAACGACTGACCACGTGTCAGTGCGGGGTAGCTAGCTGTACGCTTATCATGCATGTCGTAGTCACTGCTACATTTGGACAGTGACCTCAGGGTGGTTGACTGAGTGTAGGACTACCACGAGGGGGCTCTCCTGGCCAGGAGAGCACCACGTGTACCTTCTACTCTACGAAAAAGATTGCAATCAAGACCGTTCCCATGAGGAACATGCAAGATCAAGAAATACCTGGATATTTGAGAAATAGAAACACATAAAAGAGATACATAGAAATGAGAAATAAACTTGTTGTTGCTTTTACTATAATAGCACTTAAATAATGTAAACACCACTCTACTCAGCATTCGCTGACTTTATCTTTTTCGTAACCCTGTTCAGGACCAGGAGTTAAGCAGCCTGAGTTTCTAGCTGTAGAGGGTGTTGGGTCCAGCCGAGCCCAACCGTAGTTGTTCTTTCAGTACTTCCTATTTTCCTTACTGTTGTAGTAAGTAATGGATACTTAATTTACTATTTCTGCTACTTCTGTTTACTTTTCGTTTCTAGTTGTTGTTATTGCGGTGGTATGTACTAAGACAGTTATTTTACCTTCTTTACTGCTTTGTACGTTTCTTCTGCTTAGTTATATTGCATGTGTGAATGTGGTTTATTTTCCTGCTTTTGGTTATTTCTTGTTGGACGACTATGTCTTGGGATTAGTCGAGGCGAGCCGGTCTCGGGTCCTGTAAGGATCCGGAAACCGGGTCGTAACATTTTCTATTATTTCTACTATATATTAAAAAGGAGTAGTGATAGGTGTACACTCAAGTATACATCGATTTGTACACTTGAGTCTATGGCCCATGACACCCTTCTCTAATAAAGGGGGAGTCTACAAGTTGGTGTGCACTTTAGTGTACACCAAGACTTTCTCATTAGAAAGCCTCTACTCTATTTATAAATGAATTCCTCCTCTCAAAATGACCAAAGGTTGTTCTTCTAATGACTAAAAATCATAGGCAAATTAGTCTTTGGCCAAAACTTACTAAGTCTGGAGAATAGTCATAAAAGAGTATCAATTTAAATCAATTATGAACCAATAATTATTTTCTTCAATGGTTAATAAATTACATATTCAACTAGTTGAAAATCCTCTATCCAATTACACTAACTTATTTTGCATGCAATGGCCATTTTATTTGCATTTGAATTCAAGTCATAAGTAGGTTCCTCAGAGGATAAACAAATCTTTAATTGTTTCCACACTCAATAAGACTACTAGGGTTACTCATGTCTAGATGGATTGCTTAAGCCTAATTAGTCTGTTATTATCAATTATCTTGACAACTTTAGCAAAAATATATAAAAATAAAATATCAATTATAAAATTAAACTTAATCTTTACATCATGCGATGCTCCAATTGCATTTCTCCATCTTGTATTCTTCAATTCTTGCACTTGTGATGCTTGATTATCATGCATTCCTTCATGCTTTAACATAATTAATTGGATACAAATATTTGTATTATTTATAATCAAATCCCTGCTAGTTTTGAAAAAGTTTTGCACATATATGTGTTAGTTCAACCCCTTATAAATAATATTTTGATGATTTTATAGAATAAAGCAAAAGAAATAAAACATGGAAATAGCATATTTTTTTGTCATAACATAATTACAGGCCTCATGGATTTTCCAAGACAGATGATTAGGAGCGTAAAGATGCATTTTGTCATAGGTCTTAGGCTTTCTATTGTACAATTTCAAAAAGTTGTAATATTCTTTTTAATTTAGTCTAGAGATACTGTATAGACCCCCCAAAGATAACATACACACAGCTAACTTAGGCTCTCTACACTTAGGAAAAACTAGAAACAAAAACCTAACACAAAACACATATCGGATGTCCAACACACCTATCAGACGTCTAATATTCAACTTTAAGTCCTTTAATCATGATTACAGACGACCAATTACCTATAGCCTTGCCTTTGCATTCTAAACATTTAGGTTCCAGTCAATGCAACCTTCAATCAGACGTCCATAGGCTTATCTAGACGTCCAATACATACCTCAAACATCCTTTAAGTCAACCGCTAGACTGCATTTAATATTTCCTTTATCATTCTATAAACCTAATGGTTAAATACATCGTTAGACGTCTGGACATGTCTCCAGGCATCCAATAATGGACCGTTACATGCATCCTTTGCGAAGATTTGTCAGAAAGCAAATCTCACTTTTTTGATTCCCAAAGCAAGATATTAATCTCTTTCCAGACGTCCAGACTGCTGAATAGACGTCCACACTGACGTCTGATCCTTAAGATCTAGAACCCTACTTGGATCTGATCAAAATAAGAATAAACTCGCCTATAATTAGATGTCCAATTCTAGTGCCAGTCATCTTATAATAGCATATCAGACGTCAACCTAGAGTCTTGTTTTGATCCAATGAAAATAGTAATGCTGACCCATTAAATCTAACGCCCATAATTATAGTCAGATGTCTTATAAGACGTCTGATCCCGCTTTCAGAACCATAATTATTAACATGTGAAATCGATGTTATAAAAGATACATTGTAGTATAGGTTAAATCGCTTGAAAACAAATAAAATTTATAACTCAAAATCAAGAAATGAGTCCGAGGTCATTCACTGGTAGCAAGTATTTCAATTAATCTCAAGATCACAATATAACCATAAAGATGAGCAAGTTATAATGAGAAATCCAAGCAATAATGATATACATATGAGAGCAAATGTCAATGATGCAAAAATATTAGGGTAAAATGGTGATTTGAATCACCAATTACCCTAATTACAATAATAGCAAATATTTGAATAGTATCAAGCAAGTTTAATCCACGCAAGCTAAGTGCACAGGGCATTATCAGAGATATCAGACAACAAGGCTCCAAATCAGACATCCTAAACTCCTCTTTGCTACAGTACAAAGGCATTATTTTCTTCTTATTCTTTGGCTTCTTCTCCTTTTCTTCTTTTCACGCACAAGGGCTTCGCACAACTCCTCAATGACTAAGTGTTGTGGCTTCACTCTGCAGAGCAAAACCCCCTTTCCCCCGCTCTCTCTTCCTTTCCTTCCATCTCTTTCTCTCAAACCAGGCTTATCGAGTAGTCGGGTCGCGTACCCGAGTCCAGGGCTACGGGCGTGGGTCGTAGCCGAGTAAGAGAGGCTTAGGCGGGTCGGGTGTGTGCGTGGTTAGCGGAACCTCACCTCAGTGTACTTGAGGTAATAAGCCCAGGTGAGAAATTCAATATATGAGCTATCGATTGCTTATCCATGCCCAATGTCGGAATAAACGTCCCACTTCCTTCACATGCAGCAGCAGTAATAGCTGCCATTCAATTGGTGTCCTTAGAGCGGTCAACGCTCCCAATTGATCACCTGGGAACGTTCCTGAAGCGAATCCGCTTCACCTAGGATGAAGACTTAGAGCAGATGTCTGAAGAACGTGCTTCGAGCTTGCTTGAAGCAGCTTTGGTAATGGTGCAACAACCTGCGTACCTGAAATCATGAATAAGGCCTCTCGGCCATGTCTGAGCGGTTCAGAACCTTTGCCGTGGAATGACGAATGTGGTAGCATGCATAGAAGGGCGAAAGAGTGAGTGTAGAGGTCTGACGACCTTTGAACGATGGAGTGAAGAGGTGTGAGTTCGGTGGAGTGAACAGATGGTTAAAGTCCTAAATTTGTTTGAGGCTTTTGATCAATGAGGCGAGGCGATGCTCGCTGACTCAGTGGGAGGCAGAGAGATGGTCTGTGGCAGCGGGAATGCTTCGTCGGAGGTACGTCGACGAGGTGGAAGACGAAGGTGTGGAGGGCGCGACGGTGGTCAAAACGATGGTCTGAAGATGCTACGGAGATGAGTAGATGATAAGGGTTTGATGGAGGTATAATAAACGCCAGTTTATCATCATTCTTATGCATTAAAACAAACTTAGCTCTTAGGATTTTGCTCTGCAAACGGGTTTTTGGGTTGCATTTAGGCATAAATTAGGTTAGTCATGCATTTTACTTTTTATTGTCTCTTTGATATGTTTTTGTGAGTGTTAGGGATAAACAGATTGACAGATCTCTAGAATCCTAGCACTCAGGAAGGCAATTGGTGAAAGAAAAGCTCAAACCAGCCGAAACTCAACTTGATCCAGCTCACCATAGTTGGATTCTAGCTCACTTGAACTAGGGTTAGCTCATCCTAGCTCCATTCAGCTCATCTCAGCTGAATGGCAGCTCAAGAGAGCTCATCTTAGCTAACCCTAGCTCAGGTCAGCTCAGATCCAGCTCAACTTAGCTGGGTCTAGCTCATCTCAACTCCCATTAGTTCATAGGGAGCTCTAACTAGCTCAACTGAGTTGACTAGAGTTCACTTCATCGCAGGACCAGTTTAATCTAGCTCCACTCAACTCTAGCCAACTGAAGATGACTTCATTTCAGCTCAGGAAGCTCAAGTCCAGCTCCTGGGGACTCAGCTTAGCTCAACTTTAAGTTGAGCTAAGCTACCTTAGCTACCTCAACTAGCTAGATTATCCACGGGAGCACCAGACCCAGCTCACCTCAGCTCCTTTTAGTAGAAGCCAGCTTACTTTAGCTTGGCTTAGCAGCTAGCAAAGAACTAGCAAGCTAAGCCAGCTAAAGTAGCTCCATGCCACCCTCTTCAGCAACTGCCAGCTCCAATTCAGCTCCAAACTTCTTCTGTCCAGCTCCTCTCCTCAAACCCTAGCTCCAATTGCCTCCTCCTCTACTCCATTACTAGCTAAGCTAGCTTAGCTTAGCTAGGCTCCAGCTCCCTTGGCATTTACCACTTTAAAACCCACCTAATTAACTCCACCTAAGCTCCACATAAGCTAACCCTACTTCCACCTCACCTTGGAGCCAACCTAGCCTACCCACTACCTCCAAAAGCCACCAAAAAGTGGTGCCAAAACCACCTATAACTACCCTTGTTTTGGTGCCAAAATCTTGCTCCAAAAATCCCTACATCTCATCCCTACACCTACCCTTTGAACCACATCTAGCCATCCACCTAACCCCCCCTTCTAGAAGTCTTCATGACGGTGCCAAAACCAAGGCACCTCTCCATGGTTGGCGTCACCTTTAGGTGCCTCTCCACGGTTGGCGTCACCTTTAGGTGCCTCTCCACCACCATAACCACCACCTTCACATCCCCCCACTTGGCGCCAACCATCCTCCACCATAAGATCACCTAACCACCTCCTAAAAGCCATCCTAGCCCTACACTTCATCTCCACGCCAACCACCACTTTCCACCTCTATAAAAATCCATCACCTACCACCAAAAAAAATCATCCTCCCTTAGTTTAATTCCACCCTATACCACTTATAACCCATGGCCAAGAAGAAGAAGGAAGGAAGAAGATTAAGGAGGCTATCCCTTGCCTCCTTGGTGCCTTCTTCCTCTCCATTCTTCTCCTTGTGCCACGCTAAGGAGGAGGAGCATGCCACTAGGAGGATGGCCAGGCAATTGGAGGAGGAACGGTGGTGCACGCCCACCCTTGGAGAAGACTTGAAGGTGGTAGCTTCCACTTTGGAGGAGCCAAGGCATGCCCCCCTTCTAGGGCTTGCAAGGAGGAGACCACATCTTGGTTCAAAAAGAAGGAGAAGGAGGAGCCCATTTTTACTGCGGGAGCAGTCGCAGTTGGAGCAAGAGCTTCACCATCATCATCCAGGATTTTTGTTCCATTTGCATTTTAGTTTCATTTTTTGTCATAGAAGCTTTCCTCTACAATTGTAGAACAAAAATCCATTTCCTATAAAATTGCCTTTTTAATTTGGTGCATCTTCTTCTTGCTTTGATTTTGTTCTAGCACTTTCACACCCTCTTCCCAATGATCCTAAGCCCTCACTTGCCTAGGTGAGCATGGGAAGAGGTCATTCTTGTCACCTAGTTGCTAACTAGAATTAGCCTTTTTTCCCGCTAATATTTCGCATTGCCTTGTTTATTCAAAAACCCTAAAAAAATATATATTGAAAAAATATAAAAAAGAAAGTTGATTTCCATTTCCAAGTAAGAGACATATTTCACAAACATTTGGCTCCTTGGACAACCCTAGATGCTTCCCTATCTAATATTATAAATTTAAAAGTGACTCGAATTTTGTGCGTTGCAATGATCTTAAAAACCCTAATTACAAACCACGCAAAAAAATACGTATCAAGGCAGCTAGCGGATGAAGGAAGACGGAGGAGGCGCCGGATCTGGTATGGCCAACGTCGAAGAAGAAGGTGCTCCGAAGGAGGATAATGGCAACGATGGAGGGTTAGAGGGCACCTCGCCGGTATTGCGAGATGCGGAAAGACAAGAGAAAGGAGAATCGGTCGCCTATTGTATGTGGTGGCCAACGAAGAAGTCAGAGGTGGAGAGTCGCCAGAGCGAGCTGGTGGTTGAGGAAGAAGAGATGTTTTTGGCTCAAATTCTCGCTAAGGAGGTGAGGTTATGCATGGCTGGCTTTATAGAGCTTAGGTCGAGCTTCAGATCAGGAAAGAGCTTGAGTGAGCTTGCAATTCAAGGCATAAGAGTCTTTGAAACCCTAATGTTCGCATGGCTTGTAGGGTTGATTTCAAACCCTAAAAAGATGTTTAACAAATTCCTGATTGCCTAAACAATCACCCTTTCAATTTTGGACAGATTTGGAGTTGAAACGAGAGAGATCTTCTCTCTTGAAGCTCGGATCTTTGGGTTCACACTTAGCATGGTGGCAGGGACCCAAATGTGAAGAAGAAGACAAAGTTGGGGGGCAGTTCATAAGGATTTTTGAAAGTTGAGGGGCTTTTTGTAAGAAAAAGAGTTAGAACAAGATTAAAATGCAAACTAGGTCAAGATGATCTCAGATTAGGCCCAAATTTTGGTACAAATCTAATTTGCACACAAGAAATCTAATAGTGAAGTTAGATTTGAGTTTTGACCAAGTTTGACTAGGTAATTTATGTAAAAACCTAAATTAGGTTAATTGTCTATTTACGACTCTATTTAGGTCAAAATAAGTTCCAATGGTCAAATCAAAGGTACCAAACCTTACGGAATATTTTTCTATGATTTTTAGAAAGTTTAGGTGAATTTATCTTGACCAGAACCTCTGTTAATTAAGCAGGTCTATTTTTAAAGTTTCAGATGTCCATTAATTCTTGAAATGCGTGAAAACTCATTTTGTTCTGCATGGACCCACTTATTAGACATTACTAACCATATGACCTTTAATAAACCCTTGAAATACCCCATGGTTATTCTGTATTTGTGGAATATTATTGATTTTGCAGAAATAACCTTGTATTCTTCTCTTTTTTTCAAAACAGGATAATAAGCCCTTATAGGACTTGGATATGTAGGAGCATTTATCAACCTTTTTTAAATCAAATTGAACTAGTTATGGCTCATGATGGTGTTCCCATCAATAATTACCCTTATTTGAGTTGGATTTCGTCCCAATCTCTTGGGACTTGTCTCCAACGGCTAGGAGCCCTCTCCCATGCCTTCTTGAAGGTTCTAAGCTTGCCTATAAATACATTATAACCCCTCTTAAGTAAAATACACCTCTTGAGATATAATTCACAAAGATAATCACTAGCTCACTTGCTCCATTGCTTCCATTGCCCTTGTGCTATGCAACTACTTTATTTGGGGTAAACTGTGACGACCCGAGTCACGCCAACCGACGAGACCCAAGTCGTCTTATGCTAACAGCTAGCATGAAAACCCATAAGATCGCAATCACCCATGCTCTGTCACCCTGGGGTCATCACGAAAAGGGGTGGCAACTATGTCATGTAGCGTGAACACGTATAAGCGCTATGTACGCTCAACCATAGACAGCCAATAACCCACCCACCAGCTGAAAATAACTGCTCCAAAGCTCAAGTCTTGCAGTCCGCTACCCCAGTTGGCCGCTAAGCTTAACCAAAGAGTCGTAGGGACGTCAGCAATTCCCTAAACCAGCCCCTGAACCCTGTCTGAAAAGACTAAAATTTACGGCCAAAATCCCAGCAAGAAGCAAGGTTGAAACTAGTTATCTAATCCTTTTATCTATCATATTATTTATCCAATTTCCAGATAACTGTATTTTTTATTTTGTCAATTACAAGAACCATTAGTAATTTTGTATTACTAATTCCAGGGTTAACAATTATTCATATTATCTCCTAAATTATTTATTCACAAGAAATACCATCTTTTACCAATGGTTCCATACTACTTTGACAGTTCTAAATATAATAAACCTTGTTTTATGGAAAACGGATTTCATTTCATGCATGCGATAACATGGGTATATATATACTTGTTAATTCTTTGTCATCTAACCATTTTTTTTGTTTATAATGCCATAATTCAGGAAGACATTGAACGATTCCAACTCAGCAAAATGGAGAATGCACTTGGACCAAGGTGGCATACACTAAAATCATATAGGTCGAGTTCTCAATTACCCAAAATAAATGGTTGAATTTGAAAAGAGGGATAGACTACTCTACCTAATGTCACTGGAGGGTTACGGTGACTTTAAACCATGTGCACTGGGCCTGGAAACAGTCTTCACGCCCTCCTCGGGGTTCACACATGCACCGGGGAGAGGACCTGGTTCAATCGGGCCCACAATGGGGTCGGAGACAATTATGTTTCTAACTTTTCAATAAGTAGAATGAACTCAAAAGTTGAAATAAATTATACCAACGCGTAGTACACGTTGATACGATTCCAACGGTACCTTATTTGTCGAAATCCGAGGTTAGGAAGGCCTTGAACCAAACGAAACAGCGTGAGGGATCCAAGTCAGACCGAATTGCCCTCACACACGTTGCCTGACGTGCCTACGCATGTGCTCACATACGCACCACGGGTTGCGAGTTCGCCCGCAGATCGTCGCCTGCATCGTCCGATCACACCACGTGGCGAGATCCTGCGCTCCCCCGCTCGCGGTCGTGCGCGTGCCTGCGCGAAGTTACGCGCTGGTGCTACCACGCATCACACCTTCGTTGCGCCTTGCCACCGCCATCGCATATTTTACGGTGGGAACCCTAGGTTTTGCAGATTTGCACCCAAGTCCCCGAAAAATAATTTTGATTTTTGGAGAAGGAAAACTAAGGTTTTTCTTCTCTCTTTCTCTCTTGATTAGAGAGAGTTAAAGGCTAATGATGACCCAAGGGACCCAGGGGGTCCTTATATAGGCCTTAGGGGTGGTTGTGATTAGGTTTAGTTGGGTGAAATACCCAAATTACCCCTAGGGTTGGGTTCACCTTACATTTAGGTCAATAGTGACTTCTTGTTGGCCCTAACTTGAGCTATACACCTCAGAATCACGTGAAACAAGCGTCGTCGAAAAGCTTGCGACAAGAGGAATCCAATGATACCACATATGGCACACTTTTGATAATGTTTGACTAGGGTTTGACTCGAAATACACGATTCTTGGCAATTTATGGGATTCTAACACCAAAACCAAACCTTAACAGAATTTCCAAGTTCGAACTAACTCGAACCAATTTGAAATGACTCGAAACCTCGATTTTGGGACGTTACAAATACAACAACCTTAGAGGGAGTTTCATCCCCGAAACTCGAGCGAAAGTGGAGGTAAATGAGAAGTTCAGCTAGGTGTATAACAACCTTAAAGAGGAATAACAACCTTAAAGAGAAACAACCCAGGGAGTCAAGGACTTACTTGTGAATAGCTCTGGGTACTTCTCCATCATTTCTACCTCTGATTCCCAGGTCGACTCCTCGTACTTCTGGCTCCTCCAAAGAACTTTTACTAGAGGGATCTCCTTCTTCCGTAGCCTCCGAATGATATGGTCTAGTATCCTCACCGGTTGCTCCTGATAGGTCAACTCCTCTTCTATCCCTACATTCTTATAACTGAGACATGGTTTGGATCTGACATGTACTGCCACAAACTAGAGATAAGGAAGACGTCGTGATGCTAGATAGCTCAGGTGGCAGAGCGAGTCTGCATGCTACTGGTCCGACCTGCTCTAGTATCTTAAATAGGCCTACGAACCGTGGAGCCAGCATGCCCTTCACTCTGAATCTCTGAATCGCCTTCATTGGTGATACCCTGAGGAACACCGAGTCACCAACCTCAAACTGTACACCTTGCCATAGGCAGCCTACATTGCTCTTTTGCCGGCTCTACGCAGTAAGGAGTCTTTTCCGAATATGCTCAATGACCTCCTTACTTTACCTGATTAGTCTGGGACCTACCTCCTACTTCACTCCCACCTCATCCCAAGCAAGTGAAGAGGTGCACTTCCGACCATACAATGCCTCATACAGAGCCATGTCGATACTGGCGAGATAGCTGTTATTGTAGGTGAACTCCACCAGGGGTAGGTGCTCCTCCCAAGAGCCTCTCCACTCTAGTACATAGGACCTCAACAACTCCTCCAGTGTCTAAATGGCCTTCTTGATCTGTCCATCACTCTGCGGGTGGTAAGATGTGCTCAGGTTCAGTTGTGTACCCAATGCCTGCTGAAAACCTCCCCAAGAACTAGGAAGTAAAGCATGCATCTCTATTTGAAATGATCTCCTTGGGCACACCATACGATCATACAATCTCCCTTGTGTACAACTTTGCTAACTACGAAGGACCATAAGTCACCTTGATCGGCAGAAATCGAGCTGACTTCGTCAAACGATCCACAATCACCCAGACAGTATCGTGTCCTCTCTGAGTCAATGGTAAACTAGTCACAAAGTCCTTGGATATACTCTCCCATTTCCACTTGGGGATGGGAAGAGGCTGTAACTGGCCGGCTAGTCTCTGATGCTCAGCCTTCACTTACTGACATACTAGGCACTTCACAAACTCGCCTACGTCCTTCATACCATACCACCAAAAGTCCCTCTTCAGGTCATGGTACATCTTATTGTTTCCGGGATGGATGGTGAGCTTGCTGCAATGAGCATCAGACAATAGCTCCTTCTGAAGTGCTTCATCTTTGGGAACACATAATTTGCCACGAAGTCTGAGCACTCTGTCCTCAAAGGTGAACTCGCCAAGGTCTTCTACTAGCATCTAATCCTGAAGAATCTATAACTCGACGTTGTCCATCTGCTGGTCAATTATACGGGAGATCAGATTAGGGCAGGTGCACCGCATCACCGTCAACTCCCCCAGATGTCCTCTCACCTGTAAAGGCTTCCATTGGGCTACCTCAGCCATACTGGTCCATCTTTGTGCCTGAAGAACTACCAATCTGGCTGGGGGCTTCCTACTGAGAGCGTCTACCATGACATTCCCCTTCTGATGGAAACACCATCATGAGCCATAACTAGCTCATTTTTGACCCAATTAAGTCAATAAATGATCCTACATAACCGCCAGAGAGTCACAAGTCATTGCATATTCATTATGAAAGAAAAATAAGAAACTAGGGCTAAAACTGTAATTTTACCAACTCATCTTGAATGCAGTACAACCAAGGGTTTTCTCAGGGGTTGAATGAAGGTCAATTGGTCTTAATAAGATAACAAGCGGGATAAGACAAACAGAAAAGGGTTTTCACATGTTCTGAGAATTAAATGACTTTTGAAACCCAAAAAACAGATCCGCTTAATTAACTGAGGTTCTGATCAAGATAAAATTCACATAAACTCTTTAAAATTCATAGAAAAATATTCTATATGGTTTAGAACTTTCAATTTGACTATCAGAAACTATTTTGACCCAAAATAGAACCACAGACAGACATTTACCCTACTTTAGGTTTCTACAAAAATTACCTAGCCAAACATGGTCAAAATCAAAATCCAACTTCACCATTGAATTCTTTACGTCAAAATTAGGTTTCTACCAAAATTTGGACCTAAGATGAATTTTTCTTGACCTAGTTTGCAAATTGGTCCTGTCTAATTTCATTTCTACCCTTAACTTTCAAAATCCTTTCAAATAGGACCCTAACTTTGTCATCATTTTCACAAAAAGGTCCCTACCACCATTAATCCTATTCCTACTAGCTCCAGAAACCTTAAAATGGAAATAACTCCCTGATTTCTTGACGAATCCCTTTCAAAATTGAAAGGGAAGTTCATCAAGAAATTCCCTTCCTTTTGAAACCAATCCTAAGCCCTAAAACCTACCCAATCTCTCATGCGAATGCATGAGAGATTTGGGTATCAAGAAACTCCCAAGTTCGGAGAGGCTTTCTAAGCTTGGAAAGCTTGTTCCCCAAGATTAAACTGCCTCTAGATCCTTATATAAGAGAGCCCAAATCCTCCCGAACTTCCTACGCTCGAAATCGACTGAGATCCCACTCAATTCCTCTCTCACTCGGCCGAAGGCTCCTCATCTTCCTTCCACAATACCAGTGGCGGATTCATCTTCCTCTCTTCCTTCCGCGTCTCGCCGCACCAGCAGACGCCCTTTCCTCCTTCATCCTTGCCGTTTCTCTCTCACTGGAGCCACCTTTATCTGCAGCGTCGGTCGTACCTCAACCGACGCCATCTCTACCCCGCTTCATCCAACAACATCCTAGCTACGTTCTCTATATCCTCTACTTTCCACACTCACCTCACCTTGTTTCGACCTCCAACGACCCTATGCGATGTCATCCCTTCCATCTCCAGCCATCCCCTCCGGCGAGCCCATCCCACCACCACAGACCAACAAATCCCTCGCCGACCACCTTACAACCATCGCCACACCTCTCCACTCATTTCCCCTCTCTTTATTCATCATTCCACTCACTCACACGCACCCTCGAACACACCCACTCCCACGCACATAGTCCGACCTCACCATGCACTCACGGACCACGAAACGCCACACAAACACCCTCATCGCACTCGCTGTTGTCCGGTGACCCTCTCTGAGCATTCTAACGTGGCCGAAAGGCCGTTTGTTGATTTCAGGAACTCGCTTTATCCGCCATTGACGAGCAAGCTTCGAGCTTTCTTGAAGTTTGTTCCAGGTCTTGCTACGCCTAGGTCAAAGCTCCAGGCTATGTAGAAGCCTTTTGTGCACATGCCCAGATAGCCAATTGGATGGATTAACCTCATCAGCTGAGACAATTGAAGGGAGATGTGCTGTTGCAGACGCATGAAGGAGAGGGACACAGATAGTCCCACATCGTCGACTGAAAATCACACTAAGGCAAATAAATTGAAAAAGTGTTAGAAGCTGTTCGCCTCAATTCACGGGGTGAGGTCCCTCTCACTCGCTCACCCAGCCTCGTCCGTGACACGTGCACACAGACCTGGTTCAACCCGATAACCAGCCTAGACCTACACTCCTCGCTCACCACCGCACGTCGGTGAGCCTGGACCCAGGCACGTGCCTGAATCCGATAACCCGATTACCTGTGGCTCTGGGAGAGCTGATCCTAAAGAGAGAAAGAGAGAAGGAGAGTTGCGCAGGTAGGGGGAGGGTTGTGCTACAAGGAAATCCGACTGACACTTAGCCAGATTTAGAAGAAGAAAGACAGAGAAAGAAGAGAAAAAGAAGAGAGTTGCAGAGCCAAAGAAGAAGGGCTGAGTAGAGGTAAGGAAGAAAAAGAAAAGAGGAGCAGAAGAGGAAGAAGAAGAAGCCGTAGCTGAGAAAGCAGAGAAAGAGCAAGAGGAAGGTCTGAAGAGGAATAGAAACAGAAGAAAGGAAGGAACAGAGAAAGAAGCAAGGAGAAAAATCAGTGCACACTGTAGAATCATATGTTTAAGACGTCTGATCCTACCATCAGATGACATATTTGAGCTTATTTCATATATTAACATTGAGTTTCTTAGCTATTATTGTGAGTATATGGCGATTTAAACCATCATTTTACTCCTATCATTTTGCGCATTGATACCTGATATTGTCATTATTGCAATTTCTTTTAGTTTAAATTGTAATCTTGATTTTTGAATTCCATATTGCTCCTTGTGTTTGACCTCGGAATTTTTTTAGGTAATAAAAAATCTATTTATTTTCAAAGCGATTTCGACTATATTACAACGCTTTAAAACTCAATTTTGCCACATTAACATTTTGGCGCCATTACCGGGGAGCAACGGGCAATTTAGAACTCTTGATTGCAATTCCTGATTTGGCGCTAACTTGCTTTATCTCTTTGTTGTTGTTTCAAAAGGGATTCATTAAAGAAAGTTCAGCTGCATATCAAACACGTCAGGAGCAGGTAAACTCTATCTACTCTCTCTTAAGTCCCTATCTCTGAAAAGGTTAAAAGGAAAAAATCAATTAGGGATACTTGCATTCTATTCTTAGATAATTCACCAAGTTGCCTGATTTGATTTAGACAACAAACTCTGATTCGTACACCCACTTAAAGTTTAAGGTATCTAGGGCTACCACATTCTTGTTTGAGACTTAGGTATCACATTTAGACAAATTAAATCGGACTAAATCAAGAGCCAACTAGGGTTTCCAATTTAAGGATTTAGAAACACACTTGCTTAAACAAGAATCAACTTTCCCAAACAGTGTGTGCCTAAAGCCTTGATTGAATTGATCTATTCAAACAAACCCTAAAAATCAGGCTCTTAATCTCACCTGAATCTTAAAAGAGGGACCTAAATTTCTCAAAGGACAAACAGGTGAGGTTGACCCACCTTGTTGGGTCAACCAATCTTTAAATTAGGCCACTGTTGCACTCAATACATCTTAAAGTTCAAGTGAAATTCCAAGCACCCTTGCTCTTAATTAAAACTGGTAGACTTAAGAGGTCAAGTGCCCATTCTGGTCTACCTGGAACATCAGTGACAAGAGAGGTCGGGTGGGGGAAACCCTGTAACCCGTGGGGGCACTCTATCGTGTAGGGGTCTTTGCGGGACTCTCCCTCTTTGGCTACCCAGGTAATTCTCAGGTGGACGGCTTTCTGATTAAGGGGTATCATCTGCCCCGAACCTCTATAGTCATCCAAAATTTTTGGGTGCCTTGATTGGGTCAATATCACATCCAGTCCCTCATCCCTTCTATTTAGAGCACACACACAGATTTTCTTGGGAATCTTTTTCAGATCTAATCAATTTCAATCTAAACTTGAATTTTGATTCTACATCTTGATTCCACCCTTTAATTCAAAAATGCAGCCTGGCCACTTAGGGAAACCATTTAAGAAACCTGAATCTCAAATATCCATGAAAGATAGAGTGGTTGAGAATGCCCTTAGATTTTATGAGACTGGTGACAAAACCTCAAAACCAATTGAAGACGTTCAGGTTAATATACAACCACCTTCATCATAAACTGTGCCCAAATAATTATAACACAAGTAATAAATGGATCCACCCAGGATGTTCTCATGATAGGATACATTGAGTTAGAGAAATTACATAACTTTGAATATCTCCAATGCATTACAAATCTTGTACTTTGGGAAAGACACCAAGATGATCTTGAAAAATTGGAAGAGATGATAAAATTATTAAAGCAGATAATCGACCAAAAATACCTGTACATTCCCCCAAAATTTAGCAAAACATCTTGGAACAATACTGAGGATCTATCTGATTTTCCAAACCCCGGGTTCAAGAAGCAAGGTTGTTGTGAACCTCCAATGGAATATGATCAACCTAATAAACAGATTGATATGCCTAACCGTGAGACAGGTTGAGAAAATCCAATTGCAGGAGGATACGATTTTGAACCAGCCCTAGAAAATCAAAACCTTGGTTCGCCAAGCATAGAATTCCTAGACTCCTGTGATAATGAGATTGAATCATAACCTCTCGAGGGTGTAAATTCTGCCCCTTACTCTGATAAGGTAACCCCCGAAGGCAATTTTGACATCCCTGTAGAGCCCAACTTAGACTCTAGCAATTTAACACACACACTTAGCCTAGAATTGGGATTTGAACCTTCTTGGGATAATTACAAGGCCCTGTATGACGAAAATCAAAGTTTGAATTTGGATTGTGATTCTGGACCTTTATTTGATGAATGTACCTCTCCAACATCCTTAGAAATACAGATTGATTTTTCGGAAGTCACGCCGATCTACGATACAGAAATCGAGGAGTTGGAAGAGTGGGGGTTTGATTGGGTCTTCCCTACAAGCCAAAAACCCGAGCTTTTTGTCCAAGGTTTTTGTTCCCCTTGCAGCAGCCGAACTGCCCATTTCAACAACAAGGCATCATTAAACTCTTTGAGAGATATGATTCCTATGCCACCATACTTCTTAAGTGAACAAATTGAATCCCATTTAACAGGTTGGAGGAAGGCACATTGGTGAGAAGCCTCTTTTCAGAAGAACCTTTTGCACATAACGTCAAGTTTTTTCCAAATTGACTTTGGAGCTCGGAGAACTGAGAAGAAGAAGACTAGAATGGATGTGATAACTGAATTTAATAAGATGTACCTCCCCCCTTTCGACAAGTAGCGGCTGCTTCAGCCTTCTCGCTTCGTAGCTGCCTTCTCAAAGAGAAAAGTCCAGTCAGTTTTCTTCATTTTTGTGCACTTCAGTGGTAACCCCAGGTATTTGATTGGCAGTGATATCACAAGCGTGCCCAGGATGGTGGAGATGTCACTTTGGTCTGTACCGTTCATACCAAAGCAGACCAAGGAGGACTTCCATTTAATTTCAAACCAGAGATCTCATCGAATATGTTGACCATATAATATAGCTCCTGTGCTTCCCTCTTCCCACCTTCCACAAAAAAAACAGTGTCATTTGCATACTGAAAAATGGGGGCCAAAGCTATTCTCTTTATCATCGAATATCCCCTTATCATCCCATCAGCTGCCAACTTGCAACCATATCTTGCTAAGGTATCCACTGCAAAATTGAAGATCAATGGGGCTAAGGGGCAACCTTGCCGTACCCCACACTAAGGCTGGATCCAAGATCGACATGGCTTCCCATTTATCAAAGGGGAATAGGAAGTAATCATGATGCACCATTTCACCCATTGTATCCAAGGAGGGGGGAATTTTCTCCTTTTAAGAATTTCCCATAGATACAGCCAAGAAATTGAGTCATAAGCTCATGTTTTGAGAATTAAATGACTTCCGAAATCCTAAAAATAGATCCACTTGATTTACTGAGGTTTAGGTCATGGAAAAATTCACCTAAACTCTCTAAAAATCATATAAAATATTCTCTAGGATTTGGTACCTTCAATTTGACCATTGAAACCTGTCTTGACCAAAAACAGAGCTACAGACAGACTTTTGCCCAAATTTGGGTAATTATGCAAATTACCCAGTCAAACTAGGTCAAAACCAAAATCCAACTTCACCATTAGATTTCTTAGATCAAAATTAGGTTTGTACCAAAATTTAGGCCCAATCTGAGACTGTCTTGACCTAGTTTGTAATTTAGTCTTGTCTGATTCTTTTATCTCACACTCATGCCCTGAACTTTTGAATTTCCTACAAATAGCCCTCGAGCTTTTTCATCATTTTCACAAAAAGGTCCCTGCTTCCATGAAATCCTAATCCTACAACTCCGATGACCTTTGATTGAAGAGAACTCATTCTTTGATCAATCAATCCCTTCCAAAATTGGAAGGGAGATTCCTTGAGGAGTCTTCTTTTTTTTTTTTAAACAAAAAGGAAAGCTATCGTCTTATGATAGCAATCCGAGAGGAGAATATATTATATATAAATAAGAGGATTTACAATTCAGATCTCCATGTATGTATGACGGACCAGCACTTTCTTACAATTTGCTCGCAGCAAATCGGTCTCTCTTGAAAAGCCTCTCGTTTCTTGCCCTCCACACACACCAAAGAGTTGTAGCCATGCGCACATGTGGCCTCTCCATCACAGCAAAACCATGCCAAATGGAATCCTACGATGGCAGTGGCTCTTGGCAAGTCCTTCTCCAAACTGCATCAGTGATCAGGCAAGATGAGAAAATGTGGCTAAGGTTATCAGTGTGCATCCCACACAGATGGCATTCATGAAGAGCAGCTCCCATTCTTCTGTGTCGCAGATCACCTGTTATCAAGCCCTCCCTTCTACACAACCAAAGAAAAATTTGTACTTTAAGGGGGATCTTCAAGAGCCAAATATTGTTTGTCAATGAAATCATATCCCCCCCTCTATCACTCTCCATAATCTTTCTATATCCGCATTGCACTGTGTAAATTCCATCCCATACATAATTATCATCCACTCCATGTCTTGGTTTAAAGCTCTCCAAGTCTGAGATCAGATTTTGCCTTTCTTCCCACAACCGGGTGCCCCTTCTAGTGGAATTCTCTTCATTCAGCAACCAGCAGCTCCTGCTGTCAGACCAGAAGCAGCTGACCGTGCCCTCTTTATCAGTGGCTGCTGCAAAAGCCCTTGGGTAGGCCTCCTTCAGAACACCCAGCAGAGACCAACCTTCATTCCAGAAATTGAAGGTTCTGCCATCACCTAGGATCGGCTACAGCAAGTGCCAGTTGTTAGCCAAGGCTTTGATCACAAAACTCCAAAAGGGTGAAGGTCTGTTGGGCTGCAATCTCTTGAGTGCATTGTTAGAAGGACCATATATGTCCTTAATCATTTCAGTCCACGGTTTCACCTCCCCTTGCAGAAATTTGATAGCCCATTTGAGCAACAATGCTTCATTGAATTGCTTCAGAGATTTGATCCCCAATCCCCCCTATCCTTTGGCTAGCAGAGCTGCTCCCATTTCAATGGCTGTAGAAATCTGCCCTCATACTCGGGGCCTCTCCAAAAGAACCTCTTTCTCAATACATCCAGACACTTTCACACAGATTTTGGAGCTTTGAAAATAGAAAAGTAGAAGACAGGGATGGAAGTGATCACTGAATTAAGCAAGATGAGTCTGCCACCCTTGGAGAGGAACCTGCTATTCCAACCAGCCAGCTTCACAGAGATCTTGTCAAAGAGGCAATTCCAATCTCTTTTCTTCATTCTTGAACACCTCAGGGGTAAGCCCAGATATCTGATAGGGAGGCAGATGCGAGGAGTCCTAGGGCAGCAGAGATATCTCCTTGCTCAGCCTTAGTTAACCCAAACCAGACCAGATTGGACTTCTCTCTGTTCAGCCTGAGACCTGAGATGTCCCCAAAAATGTTGACCATATGGCCAACAGCATGGGCTTCATCAATGGATCCTTCATCAAAAAAAATCGTATCATCCGCATATTGAAGTATAGGGGCCATAGCACTCCTGTTAGAGAGGGAGTATCCTCTAATAATACCTACTTCAGCAAGTTTACAAGCATACCATGCCAAGTTATCAACTACAAGATTGAAGATCAAGGGTGCCAAAGGGCATCCCTGCCTCACCCCACACTGGGGTTGAATCCAGGCACCACAGGGCTTCCCATTTATCAAGGGGGTGAAAGAGGCAATTGTGATGCACCTTTTCATCCACTTAATCCAAAGAGGAGGAAAACCTCTTATATTAAAAACTTCCCAAAGGTAGGGCCAACGGATAGAATCATAAGCCTTGTGAAAGTCAACCTTCCACATAAATGCTCTACACTTCCTCTTTTGCCACCCACAAACCATCTCCTGGGCCATGATGAATGATTCCTATAAAGACCTGTTAGGGAGGAAAGCTGATTGAACAGGGTGGATCACCTCCTACAGGACAGGCCGTAGCCTATTTACCAAGACCTTACTAATCACCAGGTAGATGGAGTTTGAGAGGGCTATGGGTCTGAAATCCTGAAATGACTCTGCACCTTGTGTCTTTGGCAACAAGAATAGGAAAGTCCTGTTGATTTTATCAAAGCCAAAGTTACCTACCTCAAACTCTTTGATCACATCCATAACCTCTGTGCCCACAATACGCCACATCTCTTTATAAAAGAGGACCTGAATACCATCAGGACCAAGAGAGCCTTCATTATTGAGGTCCTTGATGGCAACCATAGTTTCATGCTCAGTAATGGCTGCAATCAGGCTGGATACCTGTTCTTCAGAAAGTTTGGGTAAGTCACTCGCTACCATTCTCCATTGGCCCCTCCCAGCAGACCTTGAAGAGTCTCTAAAATATTTTATGGCCTTGGCTCTGATATCAGAAATTGAAGAAATTCTCTGCCCATCTTTAATTATTGAAGAGATCAAGTTGAATCTTCTACGAGAGCTAGCAGCCAAGTGGAAAAACTTGGTATTTGCATCCCCCTCTTTAAGCCAAAGCTATCTCGAGCGTTCCCTCCAGTCCATCTCCAACTTCAGGTCTTCTTCAGCCACCACCTTCTGTTCATGCAGTCCTGCTCTGTCATCAGGCCAGTGGCCTCTCTAGAATCAAGGTTCTGAATTTCCTTTAAGGCCTCTTTGTGTCTCTGGTGTCTCACAATAGAAACAACAGCTCCACATTCCTTTAGCATTTCTCTCATAGCTGTCAGCTTGGAAGCCAACTTGATGGTAGCAGTGCCCTCAACTTGCTTGGTCCTCCACCAACCTTCAAGCATCTCGTTGAACCCCGATTCTATCAACCAAGATTTCTTGAATTTAAAGTAAGATCCAGCAAACACTTTCTCACCACTGTCCCAGACTAATGGAGTGTGATCAAAAAAGAGGCGTTCCAGGCCACTGACAGAGAACAATTGGAATAGGTCCAGAAGCCCAGCATTGCCAAAAAATCTATCAATTTTGGACATTTGGCCACTCCCATTCCTCCAAGTAAACTCAGTGCCAGAAGATGGATACTCACTCAAGCCTAAGGTTTGAACCAACAATTGAAAACCAATAGTTGGTCTATCACCATTAAGTCTATCACTTCCCATCAACACACAGTTGAAATCACCTCCAACAAGCCAGGCAGCCCCATTCACAAAATCAGCAGCCAAATTCCAGACCTCCCACAGTTCATGCCTTTTGCAAGGGTCACAGGGTCCATAGACACCTGTAACAAACAGTTCACACCCTCCCTGGGTTCGTTCAAACCTGCAGGTGTCTAGCTAAGGAGACCTCATCCAATTGCAGCACATTCTTCTTCCACCAGATAGCAACACCCCCAGATCTGCCAATTGAATTAATCATCACAGAGTCATTTGCATCCCCAGCTTTCATATCAACCCATGCCCTATCAGTTTCATTATCAATATGTGTTTCTTAGATAATGACACAGTCAATTTCCCATTCTCTCATGTATCTCAGAAGAGAAGCCCTCCGACTTCTATCGTGCAACCCACGCACATTCCATGAGTGGACCCTCATTTAGCATCATGAGCATCCCCCTTCTTCACAGCAGAAACTCTACTGACCTTCATCACAGCTGCAATAGCACACTCATCAATTTTTTGTGCAGAGCTATGTCTTCGTAGTCTGAGCTTATAGGGAGGTCTCCCCAAACATGTCTCGGATGTAGTCCCTGAGTCCAGCTGCAAGCCCTCAGCAGTAGGTGGGCTGTTTTGCAAGCTTAAGGAATTCAAAGGAATCTCTTGTAGAGCACAGCTACCAGGAGTAATGGCTCCTGACTCCCCTACTATCATATCCTCAGCCATATCCTCATTTATCAATGCCATATCCATTCCTTCCTTCTCTTCCTCAGCCATACCACCTTTTAGCACAACTACATCCTTCCCAGCCTCCAGATTTTCTGTCAACTCCTCCTCTACTATTGTCACACCCATCCCATCCTCCAGGTCCTTGCCCTTGTTAGGTTCAGGTAACTTCTTCAATGTTCCACGATCCAGCTACACTGTTCTTACCTTGGCTTGCAGCACCTCAACATAAGAGGGGAAATAATGATGTGAATTCCCATCCCTGTTGATCACAGAGAAGTTCAAGAACAGTAGCCAGGAGCTCCCCCACATCGAAGGATCAGCTTCTCTGGAACAGAACCAGCCCTAAAAACATCCACCTAGACATTCAAAACACTGCCATCTCCTTCAATCAGACCATCCTCAGCATCTTCTGCTAATGTAGCAAACCCAACTATCATAGCTGCCACCACCACTTTTGATCTTAAGTGCAACGGTAAACCCATGATTTCAAGTTTGCCTAATCTTGAGGCTGTTCTTTGGGGTGGTCGCTCAGACAGCAAACCATCAAAAGGGGAAACCAACTGCCAAATCACCATCAGCCCGCCCAGATCACTCAATCGAAAATGCAGATGCTCGACATCCACCATCCCCAATCCAAACAGCACAAAACACGAAGGGGAAAGGACCGCAATCTTCCAAGCATCTGTCGAAAGAGAAAGAGACCTTACTAGTTGATGAGCCTTCTCCAAGGACAAAGTGCCCATCACCTTGAGGAGTCTTCTTTCCATTGAATCTAGTCATTAGCCCCAAAACCTTCCCAACCTCTCATGCGAATGCATGAGAGATTCGGGTATCATAGAGATTTCCAAATCCGACGAATTTCCTAGCTTGGGAAGCTTACTTCCCAAGCTCAAATCAACCTTTAGAGACCTATAAAAGAATCCCCAAATCAAACTGTTCCATTAGACTCAATTTCCGTCGGAAAATCCCCAATTTCCTCTCTCCTATTTCCGCCGAATAGCTCCTTGAGCTCCAGCGACTCCCTCTGACTCCTCTCGTTGTCTGACCGCAATACCAACGGCAGATTCTTCTTCCTCACCTTCCTCCACGTCGTGCAATACCAGCCGTCGTCGCTCTTTCTCCGTCGTCGTCGCCATCCCCATCTACCGGAGTCTCTTCTTCTTCGATGCTGGCCTACCAATGTCGATGCCGTTCTCCCCCTGTTGTCTATTAAATTAGGGTTAGATTAGATCCTTAGTTCTCTTAGGTTAGTTTTACACCCCAAAAACCCAAAAACAAACCCTCGACACCACCAAACACCGTCATCTTCCACCGCTCCAACCACTCCTCTGGAGAAGCCCTTCACTCACTCCACTGCTCCAAACACTTCGTCGACTAGCCCATGACCTTTGCCTTGATCACAGGAGCAAAAGCCCTAACCTAGTTGGTCTATTGCCCCTTCAAACCCTCCATCGACCTACCCACCTTCGCACTTCACTTTCCGTCACCGTCCGGCCACCATGCACGACCAACCACCACACAACCACCACCAACACACTCCATGCCCTACAGCAAAGCTCCTGAACCTATTTAACATGGTCGAGAGGTCGTATTTTGGATTTCAGGTGTTCATTACTCAGCCATTGACAGAGATTCGAAGGAAGCTTAAAGCTACCTTTGGCACCTACAGCTCCAGGAGACACCTCCAGGTGACGCGGCTACACTCCAGGCCTCGTTCCAAGGCCTCGATTAGATGCTCCACCCTCAGCAACGGCCCCGATTGAGCGTGCAATCCAGCCACAGACGCTTGCACTAGGAGGGTGGGACATTTAGTCCCACCTCGAAAATCTGTGAGGGCACGACACCGCATAAATTGAAAAAGTCATACGGGCTTATCATCTCAACTAAACATAGGGGGTGAGGTCCCCGCTCACCCTTCACCTACACCTCGCCCGTGACCTGTCCCCCGCGGACCTGGCGTTGACCCGACTCGCCTAACCCATCTTCACTCCTTGGCTGCGATCACGCCCGCAGCCCTAGTCTCGGGTGCGCTTAGATCCGAATCCGATTGCCCGGTACTGTGGCCCTGGGAGGGCAGATCCCAGAGAGAGAAAGGAGGAAGTGCGTGCAGGGCAGGGGAGGGTTTTGCTCTCATTGTACCTGTGCGACACTTAGTCACGAGAAGAGGAGGATTGTAGCTGAAGAAGGAAAGCCAACGAGAGAAAGAAGAGAAGAAGCAGAGAAAGAAGAGAAGAGGAAGAAGAAGAAGAACAGTGCTTCCCTAGCATTGTAGCACCTGTTGTTTAAGTCATCTGATACAAGCCTCTGTCGTTTGATTGTATACATTTGAAGCTTTATTTCCTTGGTTGATACTGTTAAGATATTTGCTATTATTGTGAGGGGTAATTGGTGATTCAAATCACCATTTTACTCCATTCTTTTTGCACATTGATTCTTGACATTATTGCTATATCATTCTAAATTAATTCTGATTGCAATTTCTTATATCTTTAACTCAAATTGTGTGCTTATTTACATTAATTGTTAAGATTAGCGTGTGAATTTTTATTTGCTCCTAGCGAACGACCTCGGACTTCCATTCAAGTATAAATTCTATTTATTTTTCACGTTGATTCAATCTATACTACAAATGCATTGAGTTTAAAATTCGATTCAGAGCGATCAACATTTTGTCACTGTTGCCGAGGAAGGATTGCTCAGCAATAGCCCGATCAACATTTTGGCGTCGTTTCCAGGGAGCAACGCGCAATTCACCGCTACTCTCTGCATTATTTGATTATATCTGAGCACTGACTTGTCCTGTTTGCTTTCTTGTGATTTTGCGAGGTACTTCACGAGGAGATCTTCCACGCAAATCAACCACTCCAGGACAGGTAACTTCTCTATTTTTCCCTAATCAACCTCCTAATCTTAGGAAGACAAAAAAGGAAATAATCAATTAGGAATCACCTACCTTATTTCCCATAGTAATCATCATTTAAAAGGCAAGTTTCTTGATTTGCGAAGTTTTTTTCAAATCTCATTGAAGTCAAAGCGATTCTGTTTAAAGATCCCATCCTTTACTTCCTATACCTATTAGGGACTACGCTTAATTTCTAAATCACTTTGGGCTAACACATTTCTTGCTTGAAGCCCAAGGTGAACATGTCAAGACCAATTGGACTTGGAAATAGAACTAATTAAGGTTTCTGCATTAGGGTTTTGAAGTGCTACTACACATTTCTGCCTGAATTAAAGGAAAGTTACCTTCTCGCATTTGTGTGCTACCCAAGTGCTTGATTGAAAAGATTTAATCAAGAAAACCCCAAAATCAAGTTCTAATTTCACTTGAATCTTAAAACCCTTGGACCTAATAACTTGAGAGTCAAATCAGGGTGATTTCTAGGTCTTGACCGAGATCTCATTCTGCCATCTTTAGGGTAGGTCAGGTGAAGTTGGTCTACATTGTAGGCCAACTAACCTCTAAATTAGGTCACAAGTTGAATTAACTTCTAATCAAGTGAAATCAAAGGCACAAATTAGGACATAAAATTGGTAGACTTAAGGTCTTAAGTTCGTACATTCCGATCTACCTGGACCCTCAGTGACAAGGAAGGTCGGGTTGGGGAAACCCTGTTACCCGTGGGGACGCTCTACTGTATAGGGGTCTTTGCAGGGCTCTCCCTTCCTGAAGGCCCAGGTAATTCTCGGGTGTGCGAATTTCTGATTTAGAGGTATCATCCACCCCGAAACTACCTTAGTCATCCAAAAATCTTTGGGTGCCTTGATTAGGTCCAAATAACATCCAGTCCCTCATCTATTCTCCAAAGCACATACACAGGAAGGCGATTAGGTTTTTAACCTAAGAAGCCTCACTAGATCTTCTTGGGAATTTCTTTCAGATCTGATCAATTTCAAACCTAATCCTGAGTTTTGATTCTACATCTTGATTCCACCATTTGATTCAAAAATGCAACCTAACATGTTAGGAAAAGTGATTAGGAAACCTGTGTCCCAAATGACCATCAAAGATAAAATGATTGACGTTGCTTATGGATACCATGAAGAATAATATAGAGCCTTAGATAGGGACACTCAAAATAAATTTGCAAAAACAACAACCCACATTGTGAACCGTGTTGAAATACTTTATACACAAATCTTACATGGTTCAACCCGGGAAGATATTTTATCAGAATTCAGTGAATTATGGAGATTGCATTGTATTGAGTGTCTACAATGTTGTTCGAATCCACAATTTTGGGAAACATATCAAAGTCTCATAAAAAACATGGGGACATACTAAATACACTACAAAAGACAATTATTCAAAGATACCTATACATCCCTTCGGAAGATGATGAGACATCTTAGAGCAACATTGAGGAGCAAAATCTTCCAAATCTCGGGGATAAAAATAAGATTGTTATGGATCCCCAACCCAGATAGAACTTAACCCAAATTATATACAAATTGACATTCCTGATCTTGATGAGGGTTGGGAGGATCCAATTGCAGGTGATCACGATTTCGAACTAGCCCTAGAGATATAAAACACTAGTTCACCAAGCTTAGATTTCCCAGACACCTGTGATAATGAAATTAAGTCAAAATCTCTCGAGAGTGTAAATTCCGTCCCTTATTCTGATAAGGTGGCTCTTGAGAACAATTATGCCATCCCTGTAGAGCCCAACCTAGATTCTAATGATCCAACCCACACCCTTAACCTAGAATCAGGATCTAAGCCTTATTGGGATGATTACAAGGCCCCATATGATGGAAATCAGATTTTGAATCTGCATTATGATTCTGGGCCTATATTTGATGAATGCACCTTTCCAACATCTTCAGAAACACAGATTGATTTTTTGGAAGTCATGCCAATCTACGATACAGAAATCGAGGAGTTGGAAGAGTTAAATTTTGATTGGGTCTTCCCTACAAGCCAAGAACCCGAGCCCATTCCTAATAGGGACACCTTTTTGAGCTCGGAATCTGAGAATAGACTAGACACAAGTCAAGTTGCTCATTATCCACATCTTGATTTATTCTATGGTGGAACCTCCGATCTCGAATCAGATTTAGAACATGATTCTCGCAAGTTCTTCGACAATTTCGAATCTTATTCTGATTTTGGAGAACTGTTATTTCCTGACAACTCTGAGCTAATTTACGACCTCAGCAACTACAACCCGTCTTTTGATTCTGACACTAAGGTCGATGATATTAAAGAAAACACCTCTTCTGCAACATATACAAAGCCTTCCGAAACCCATTTTCAACCCCGACTCGCAACCGGACTCAATTTATACTCTGATTCTCCTCTCAATGAGCTGGTTGCGCATGATTCTCCACATTTCAATTGGGTTTCGGACATCGATCAGACTACAAATCACGATCCATCCTTCTCTGATCACTTTCATAGGGTTCCTACATCCTATACTGATTCCTTTTCATTTAAGGATCCCTACTCGGACCAGGTTGATTCGATTCAGCCAAACCCTAGCTATACACTTCCATATCCTTTTGATCTCCACAGCATCTGGTGGGTACCACATCTCTTGATCCACATCTATCAACCTACCAGATTGATTCAGTTTGGGCTGCATCATCAGCCTACTGATCTGAACAAGCACCTGGTTGGACCAACCAGGCTACTAATCAAGGTGCTTGTTCTACAAAACTCATCTAATTTGACCATACCTTCTCCATACAATTTCCTGCTCGGCTAAAGGCATTAAATTTAGCGCCTAACAGGAGGCAACCCGTCATTCCAAAAACCCGAGGCCCTTCTGATTATCCTTTTATAGTTCACATCTATTGCACTCTAAGTTCAATTTTTAGAACAGTCGATCCCACCTCTGGTACTTATATCAGAGCTTGAAATCGTCCGCAACAGTCATCCCAACCCATTCACCCACCCAATTATCCTATTCTAATTCCCGAACCCTAACTGTTTCATACCTTCTGTTTACAATGAGGTCATTGCAAAACATAGGCATGGGGGGTGTTAAAGTGCAAACACACAAAAATTCACAGTTCTGAAGGATTCTCACAAAAAATACATATTCCAAAAAAAATAAAAAAATAATAATAATAATAAATGACAAAAAATGGGAGAAGGGAGAAAATTTTGAAAATTTGAATTCATATCATTCTTGAGAAGGATGAGAGGAGGTGATTTTAAATGTCAGAAAGGAGTATAATTTGAAACAAAAAAGAGTTAGTCATTAGTAAAAGATTATGAAATTTATTTAAGTTCTAGACCAAATCAAAAGAAAGAAACAAAAGTCAAAAGTGCTAAGGGACAAAAGAGATTAGTATGAACGTTGATCTTAGGCCTCTTGGGCTATGTTTGAGGCTTAAAATTCAAGTATCCGTTAAGATCTGGATAGTCCTCAAGAGGTTGAGGAAAATTCGAAGCTTAAGTATTAGGTCTAAGGCTTAGGGATTATTCGGCCTCGTTAACTAACCTTTGGTTTGTGGGACTCGGTAACTGAAGCACCCTAAATCATATACAGTCTGCTTCAGTGTGCTTTAAAGTTAAAACCATGCCAAAAAGGCATTTAATCTGTTCTGAAAAAGGTCCTAAGATCTAGATTAGGAGCGGCTTGAAAACATAAGTTGATTTAGACGAGTTCCAGGCACAGAGAAACGGGAAATTTCCCTTGAAGATGCACAATAACATATCATCTCTTCAGTGCTATCTCCTAAGATATCTAAATATCCTACCGAGGGCATGTAAGCACCTTGTGCTGATTCAGGTGCCATGGGTGGGATTATCCCAAAATGTCTATTGCCAGGGCCTGAATTTAGCTACAAAACACCACGGGCGACACTATATTGAAGTGTCGAAAGCTAGGGTTCTGGGGGCTGCCATGGGTGGTGCTATCTCGAAGCATCGATTGCCAGGGACCTGATAACACTGCATCTTGGGGTGATAATTATGTTAAATAGGGCCCATCATAAGAATAAAAGGCATAGATAACACAACATAAGTAGAATGGGAGCATGCATGCATCATACGTCAAGATTGCTTATAAAACAGTATTAATGGCCATTTGTATGAGCACTTGTCAAAGCAGACCTCAGATGAGCAATCGGATTGCACGGATGGATTCAGAGCGACGAATGGAGTTCGACGGACTCGAAATCGGCCAAATCCGACATCCGGGACTCCTACAATGGGCCCAAGAAGTTCTGACCGTTGATATGATGATCAACAGCCCATGTGGTGCCCGCTCACTGCGTCCAGATCGCCACCCGCTTCCACCTTCACCCGGAGGATAGATCTCAGCCGTCGATCTTCAATCGAACGGCTGAGAACCGCACGCATGCCCACACTCGCCGTGACAAAGCAACGGGCACAGTGCAGCGATTGGAGCGCAAGCCTGCGCTCACGCAACGCAGGTTCGATTTACGCGGAGCTGAAATGCGGAGACGACAATGCGTGCGGGCGAAATTGGGCTGCCTGATCAGCAGCGGACGAACACAATTGCGAGACGTGGCGCCAGCAGATGCACCCTGACCAGATGTGTGCGATGATGCGGGCGCAAGGGTGCAATCCAGGCAAGCACCGCGCACGAGATCCGAAGATCGAACGGCTTAGGCATGCGCACACGGATCCGGCGCGAAGAAGCATAGTTGCGGGCGAGTGACTGGCGAGCAGGGGTCTTCACCGACGTTTTGGGAAGGATTTTAGCGACGTCTCGATCGTCGCTAAAACCTTTTGTTCATTTGGAAAGCCCTTCTCCCAATTTAAACCCCTTCCAACCACCCATTCAAGGCATTCACTCCACTTGCAACTACTCTACCCCCCTCCTTACTACCTTTAAGCCCTTTTGTAATCGCCGGAGACGACGAGCCGCCGACGGAGCCCTCTCCACCACCTTGGCTGCCTCGTCGCCATCCCTCTCTCTCTTTCTTCCCTTCTTTTAAGCTTTACTTTACTTATGTTCAAGCATTTATCTAATGTTGTAATTATGAACTAAAGTTGCCTGATTAACGAAGTTGTTTTCTATTCAGTTGCTTGCTCTATTTTCTATTCAAGTTGCATGTTACGAATGAAACAATTCTAACCCTAATCTCTCTCTCTCTCCCTCTCTCTCGCTTTTCACCCGTGCCTTTTCGCAAGCAAAATCCCGTGATTTTCATGACAACAAGTGACAAGAAGAATCTGATTTTTACGCCTCCCTGAGACCGACACTTGGACTCACATCCGTTTCTTTACTTCAGAACCGATGTCGCAAGTGCAAACTATAACGACACTTCCAAACACGCGCACGCCAGTTTTTGGCACCGTTGCCGGGGAGGCAACGGATTTGTTTTGTCACTTCCATTTTACATCTATTCTCACATCGTCTAACGCCTTGTCTCCTTTTACTTGATGGTTGCAGGAATTCGGCGCTTGGACAGCGAAGCAGCGCAACCCATGACGGTAACAAGGGAGTAGGCGCAACAAGGACCGGTCGTGAGTAGTTCTTCACTCATGGTTCTTTGCTTGCTTGAAAAACTAAAAAATTGTAAAATTGAAAAAAAAAATCGCGTGCTGTATGATTACCTGACCCACATCCTTAACACATCACCCAACAAAAAATGTACACTCTAATATTCTAAATAAATTCCTGGAGTGTTCTTTTCTCTTTTTGAGTGGTGTTTGCGAAGCCACCTTGGATTGACTTGGGCCGCACCACTCAACCCTAAAAATGACTCATCTAATAGAAGCTGCATGATCATTAGGATGAGCACATTAGGGTTTTAGAGCCTCTACACAATAAAGGGAAATCTACTTTCATCAAATTGTGTGCAAAACTTGACGTGTCCACTGAAACTTGTCTGAAAACATTAAGACACGTCAATCCTAAAAGACACTAAAGTAAGGATGAAACATTAAAAGACACCACATCTTGAAAAAAATCCTTGCTTGAGAACCATGTTTTGATAGAAGCACACACACTGAAAGTGGAAAACTAAGAGGCACCACCCTAATCAACGCCTCATCACATAACCCTAGCACAAGCACTATCCTAGCCCTTTTAAAACTGAGTAGACGTGCCCTAGGCAGGACTGAGTTAAGTCTCGAGAGGTGAGGTTTTGTTTGCTGGGCACTTGGCTTTCATTCCCTTGGTAGAATTTGGTGACTAGGTTGCGGGGCAGTGTCAAACGACCACAGTTGTGGGGTCTATTGAACCGGTGGCACAAGCCAAAGGAAGAACCTTCCCTGCAATCCCCTCGTAATCAACCTAGCCAGATTAGCTTTGGAAAGGGGAGTCCAGTGCTTACGGACTTAATCACCCTTTTTGAGATTTCTAGGTCTCCTAAGGAATACATCATAAGGACTAGGCTTGTTTGCTTAATTGAACACACACTTCTCGCATCTGTCGCTCTCCGCATCCCCTCCTATTCTTCTCTAGTGTATGCACGGGAGATGCTCACTGCATCCCGAGTTGTTTGTTTTGGGACGAGAATCCAGGTGACTTGATTCTGTTAGAAACATGACTGAACCTAGGGTAGATGAGGTTGAGGACCAACCCCCACCAGACACAATGGTCATCATCCAAGCCCAGATTAATGCAAACCACCGGCTTCAGCAGCAACAGATCCACACCATCATGCAAGCCATACACCAGTTACAAAACCCACAAGGGCAACCACCACCACCTTTCCAAGGCCCACAAGGGCAACCGCCACTTGATTTACCACCATTCCAAGATCAACCGAGGCCCCTCCATGATTTCTACAATCCTTTCGCTATTAGAGTCGAGCCATACCTTAGGATCCCCGAAGGGGGAGACGATTTTGAGCTAAAACCAAATGTCTTAAGTCTGATCCAGAGCCACTTCCATGGAAGCTCAAATGAGGACCCCTTCCAGCACCTAGAGGATCTTGACCGGATAGCACGAACTATGAAACCTAAGAACATTTGCCTTGACATTGTTCTGATTAAGATGTTCCCCTTCTCGTTGAGAGACAAGGCTTCTCACTGGCTTAGAACCCTAGGTAGACCCATCACCACCTGAGAAGAACTGAGGCATGCATTTCTAAAGAAATTCTTCCCCATAAGAAAGACTAATGCCCTCAGAAGAGCTATTACTACCTTTACACTCCAAGGTGGGGAACAGTTCCATGAGGCATGGCAAAGATTTAATGAACTCTTGAGGAAATGGCCACACCACGGAGTACCAAGGTGGCAATTGGCCCAAATTTTCTACCACGGTCTGGACAGCAACCTACGGAACTTCGTCGATGCCTCATGCGGGGGGAACTTCCTAAACAAGGACGAGGAGAGCACGTTTGAGCTCTTTGAGCCTATGAGCAAAAATTTGCTCAACAATGCCTCCATGATCCAGTTTAACCAATCCAGTCAACCTCGTGGTGGGATTTATGAGTTACAAGCAAATTCTGGAATGGTTGACATGGACATCATTGCCAAGAAACTAGATCGAGTGGAATTCGTGGACAAAAAGATTGATGAGCTATTGAACCAGACCAGGAATCCGTTACAGACCTTCTCCCTAGCAAAGGGAGCACATAATGTTGACCTGGTCCAACCCTTAAGACAACTGAACCTGGAACAACCCCTGACCACGTTCCAGGGAGGGACCTTTGCTCCCTCAACCCTTGATTACTCTCTTCCCTCCCCATCGACATCTGCTATCCTTGAAGATGTACAGGCTGTCCAAGGTTATGCTAAACCTGACCCTTTCTCCAACACTTACAACACTGGCTGGAGTAATCACCCCAACTTTGGTTGAACAAACCAAAAACCATCGCAATTCCAAAACCAGCAGAGGCCAAATCAACAACCAAACTTGCCCCCTATCAGCAAGGACCACCAGTTAGACTCCTATATAATCAAAATAGGGCAGCCCCTCTCCCACAAAACCAAATGAACACCCTAATAAAGATGATGGCTGAAATGAACCAAAAACATCAGGAGGAAATGGCCTTAGTAAAGGGACAGTTAAGCCAACTTTTAGACTGTAAACAACAAGGATCCCTACCTTCCCAGCCACAACTGAACCCGCGAAATATAATTAACAGAGGCCCCAATTCGCAAGGGTTCTAGGGCAATCCCGGGTAGGCTCACATGGTCCAGCCAGCCCCATAAACACCCCCTGGGTTTGGTGCTTCTTTGTCCTCGTCTTCTCAAGGATCAACCCATGGTCCCAATGCCTCTGTGAATGCGGTAACCTTGAGAAGCAACACCAAAACCCAGGATCCTAAATGGTCGACTCTCCTCGAGACTTCACTAGCTGAAATACCCGACTCAGAAGAGGCACTGGAAAAACCCAAGGACCCTGAAATAGATCCGATCTAGGTTCAGACACCCTACCTTGAGGCCTTGGAGACAATCAAGAAGAAGAAAAATGTTGTGGAAACTGAGGAGCTTTTGGAGATCTTTAAGCAAGTACAGATTAATATTCCACTCCTTGAAGCCATTAAGCACATCCCGACTTACGCCAAGTTTTTAAAGGATGCCTGTACACCCAAACGTAAGCCAAGACCTCAAGCAACTAAGAAGGTTGTGGTCTCCAAGCAAGCAAGTTCTGTAATATCAAGCAACCTTCCGCTCAAGCGAACTGACCCAAGTGCACCCCTGATTTCCTGCAATATCAGGGACATGACATTTAATAGAGCGCTCTTGGACTTAGGTGCTTCTATCAATCTGATTCCAACAACCATGTACCACCAATTTGGTTTCGGAGAGTTGACACCCACACCTGTCACCATCCAGCTGGCTGATAAATCTATAAAGACCTCGAAGGGGGTTGTCAAGGACGTGATTGTACGAGTCAAGGACTTCTATTTCCCTATCAACTTCTTGGTGCTCGACATGGAAGTCCTCGAAAAATTACAGAACGTACCCATAATCTTAGGCAGACCTTTCTAAGCTACGACTAAGGCAAACATTAATTGTGACATGGGATGTATGAAAATCACCTTCGGAGACAAGAAAATGCAATTGGATATCTTCCGGGCGACAAAGTCTTTTGATTGTGACTGTGTTGAGGAACATGATCCCATGGAAACTCTGGTCGAGGAATGCCTCACCCTTAGTTCTGTCTCAGAACATTAAGCCTGTAACGACAGTTCTGACCTGTCACCATCACTACCCATGGACTTCTGTAAGGCTGATTACAAACAAACAACACCATTTGAGGAGATCGATGTTGATCAACTCTCGCCTTTCCCTTTTCCGTTGACCGTTGTTCCACCCGCACCCGAACTTAAGCCACCACCTGAGAATCTCAAGTATGTCTTCCTAGGACATGACCAGACCTCCCCTGTGATTATCAATTCTCATCTAACCAAGGATCAGGAACTCAGGTTGACTGCGACCCTTTCAGAACATCGGGCCGCCATTGGTTGGACCATTTCGGACTTGAATGGAATTAGCCCCGCCTATTGCACCCATAAGATTTACCTGGAAGACGGGGCACGACCCTCCCGCCAGATGCAGAGACGATTAAACCTAAATATGCGGGAGGTCGTTAAGAAAGAAATTATCAAGTGGGACGCTGACATCATCTATCCTATCTTTGATAGCCCCTGGGTGTGCCCCACTCAAGTGGTTCCAAAGAAAGCTAGGCTCACTGTTGTCACCAATGAGCATGGCGAATCCATCCCCACCCGCACCACCACCGCATGGCGGGTGTGTATTGATTACAAGAAGCTCAATGAAGCCACTAAGAAGGATCATTTCCCCTTGCCATTCATTGACCAGATCCTTGAAAGATTGGCAGGGAAAAAGTATTTTTGCTTCCGTGATGAATATTCAGGATATAACCAAGTCGCAATTGTGCCGGAAGATCAAGAAAAGACCGCATTCACTTGCTCGTACGGCATGTTTGCATTCCGTCAAATGCCGTTCGGGTTATGCAACGCACCTACTACCTTCCAGTGTTGCATGCTAGCCATTTTTTCAAAAATGGTGGGTGAATACTTAGAAGTCTTTATGGATGATTTCTCTGTATTTGGAAATTCATTCGACCACTGCCTGAGAAACTTAGAGAAAATCTTGAAACGATGTATTGAGGTTAATCTGGTGTTAAGTTGGGAAAATAACCATTTTATGGTTCAAGAAGGAATTGAAATTGCACTAGAGGGGGGGTGAATAGTGAAATTATATTGTATTGTAATACAACAAATTCAATCACACAATATACTCAATTATTTTTAGGTGGAAACCCAAGATGGGTGAAAACCACCACCTAAGCCAATCTCTTGACTTAGGATTTTCGATCACAAGGTGATCAATCCACTAACCACACTACTTAAACGAGGGTAGTGTACCTCAATTACAATTCCCACCTCCGATCCCTAAACGGAGGTTTCTCTCTTCAAGATGAAGAGACGGGGACCCGACAGGCCGGATACCCAAAATACAGAAATTAACAAGTAGAAATAACACCTATAGAGCACCCCAATAATTTAGTTGCTTTCTTATCTAGTAAGCATGAAAAGAACTCCCTGATGATTTGTAGAACGGAGCGAGCCGGGAGTATGGATTTGCCCTTTTATCAGAGTATTAGCACAGCACAAGGACAAGATGGAGCTTAGAGTAGAGAGCAAGAGATTTTTCTAATGGAATTGTATCTCAAGAGGTGTGTATTGCCAAAGAAGAGTTGTAGTCTATTTATAGGCAAGTTTGGAACCTTCAAGAACACTTGGGAGAGCTCTTCTAGCCGTTGGAGACAAATCCCAAGAGTTTAGGACGAAATCCACACAAAATCAGGGCAATGATGATTCTGACAGCAACATCAGACGTCTAATTTTAATATCAGACGTCTTACAGGACGTCTGATTTTTACTATGGTCGTCTAATATTGCAGGATATCCTTAACGGACTCTATTGGATCAAAAGAAGGACGTCTGATATTATGTCATAAGACGTCTGATTATTTTACTGGACGTCTAATGAATGGTACATTCGTTCCTGTTATCATCGGATCCAAACAGGGTTCTAGGTTTAGAGGATCAGACGTCGTTATGGACGTCTGAGGACATTACCAGACGTCTGGAAACCTAAATACTCTTCCTTCCTGCTTCTGCCAAAAGATTATGTGGCCATAGACAGATACGCACAGAAAATCATGGCCAACGGTTCAAAGGCAGACGTCTGTAAGTGTGTCAAGACGTCTAGAAATTATTTTTGCCGATAAAAAGTCTAACAGTTAGTATGAGGACGTCTGGGTAAAGGATCAGACGTCTGTGAACGGTTATCGACGTCTGAAAGTGAGGTCCTTCGACTGATGTTTATGAGGAGATGAACAAGGCAGAAATATTTGAAATTAGACGTCTGATACACATGTCAGACGTCTTATGATGGAAAATCAGACGTCTGGACTTTTTAATGGACGTCTGATAAAAGTATAAGTGTTGGGTTTTTTGTTTCTAATTTATCCTAAGTGTAGAGAGCCTAAGTTAGCTATTTATAGGTTATGTTTGGGGGCTCTTTACAGTATTTCTAGACTCAAATAAGATGAAAATTACAACCTTTGAAAGTTTACATGAAAAAAGCCTAAGACCTAATACTTTTGCTACTCGTCTTCACGCTTTTAATCTCCCGTCTTGGAAAGCTTTTTGAATTCCTGCAAATATGTTATTATAGAGAGAAAACAATATGCTACGCTTTATTTATTATTTCATTTTCTACATTTTGTAAAATCATCAAAATATTTTATATGAGTAGTTGAACTAACAATCTCCCCCTTTTTGATGATTTTCAAAATATAGCTGTAGGTTCCTCTTTCTCCCCCTAAAGGTTGTACTTGATAGCCTTTATCTATTTATTATTCCTTAATTTCTTACCTACATTCTTCTCCCCCTTTTTGAATATCATCATGAAGGGTTGTTGAAAAGGAGTCAAAATCCAAACTACAAGAGTAATATCTACAAAGTAGAGTGCGTGAATAAAATTGCATGTTTAAAAGATGACAAGGCATTAAGGAAAATTGATTAGGAATAGAAATATTTAAGCATGGACTAGCTATTTGTTCCCAAAAATATTAAGTAGAGAGTCAAGGCCTCTTAATACAAACTTAGAATAAAAGACAGAAAAATAGAAGCACTAAAACTATTCTTCTTGATCTTGGCGGCGGCGGCGACGAGCGGGTCCTTGTCCTATCTGCAAATTTTGAACATCTGATCTAAGTTCGTCGATGTCGCGGCGCATGCTTCCCATGTAGGTGTACATCTCGTCGGTTCGACGCAGCAGGAGGGAGATGCCGGAGGAGAGGGAATCTGTGGCTGGATCCCATGCTTCATCAAAGCTCGAGCGGGGAGCTTCTATTTGAAGGGGCCGTGGTTCATGGAAGTCTGGAAAGGGTGGAAGGGGCTCTTCTTCCATGGGTTCGTCGGCGGGCTCAAGATGTTCTCTAAGTATATGCATCTTGGCGGCTGTGGCCCGGTTGTAAGGCTCAATTTTCTTGTCAACTGCTTGGTCAGTTATGGAAATCCGATGGGATGAAAAGATTTTGGATAGAATAGACCCAAACGGAAGTGATGCCCCATGGTCCTCATTCATGACGCGAACAATGAGGCGGCAATAATTGAAAGGAATATGACGAACGGCCGCAAAAAGGAGAGCCTTGTGTTGGCGTGAGATGTAATCAAAACCTCCTGATTTGTTTAGGAGGTCCCACCCAAAAATGCGAGAGAGTAGACGTGGAAGGGGTTTGAGATTTTTGCACGGTAGAGTGCCAAGGTTTTCAGCATATTTTTCCGGGAGAACTAACTCTTGATTGATGATTTCAGGGTCGTATTGCCTCAGTATGTCATTGAAATCATTTCCCTCATTGGGGATGGCTAGAAGGTCAGAGATAGTTTCAGATGTGATGTGTATTTCACGACCAAATAGGCGGGTATGGAGTTCAAGTTCATCGTTGCTGTAGTCCTCAACGATGTTGGCATAAAAGAGACGGCAAAGATCAGGGAACACACCAAGAGTTCCAATGCCGGAGTGGAATTGACGGTCAAAATATTGGAAAAGATGGAGAGTTTGGAAGTGTTCCCGAAGGTTCAAATGGGCAAAATCATTCCAAACAATAAAACGAGGACATTTAACTTTGGCATTCGCGAAACGACGAAATCGCTGCCTAGCGATGTCACCCCGCAATTGATCTGCCAAATAAGTGGAAGAGGAACTGGAAGATCCCTCAACTTGCTTCCTACGGGGAGGCATATTTGGTGGAATGGGTGGTTAGGTTTAGGAGAAAGGAGTGGTGAGTTGAGGATGGAATACCTGCAAAAAAGAAACAACCATTCAACCAAACAACATTCACCCAAAACATAGTTTGAAACACTGTAATCATCATGAAAAAAAAAAAAAAAAATATGTGGCAGTATGCCTTGAGGCAATACAACCTGCCATGTAGTTGTGGCAATATACCTTTGGATGCAAGCCACTAAAAAGTCGGCTTGATCCTCATGAGGTAATACCCTTGCCATGGGAGATGCAGCTAGGGCTAAGAAGGTTTTCTTGACCGAGGGTTAGGGCTGACAATGAAATGCACATGTAGGTCAAGTGAATCAAGAAGTGAACTAGATGCTACAAGGCCGTGGGTAAAATGAGTATGAAAATGCCCTAGGCGTTGAGAGGGTATACCCACAGGAGGAGGGAAGCCTCCAAATGAGCGGTCGAGAGGCAGGGACGACGCGCGCAGAGGAGCAGCAGTTCCGTCAGTCGTCGAAGAGGCGCGACGGTCGTCTGGCTGCGAGCAGAACTTCGCCAGCTGCTGCTGTGGGCCGTCGGGTGTGAGGAAGAGCGGCGCGCAGATCGTGTGGGGTAGGGATTTTGGACAGGAGAGTGGGACCTTTGCGAAGGGGATTTTATATCCCAAGGTCACCGAGCAAGTCTCCCCCTGAAGTTGGGGAGATTTGCATCTCAAACCGTCCAGGGAAAAGCCGCGACGCGCAGATTTTTCCCCGATCAGACGTCTGTCAACGATGTCAGACGTCGGGATTTGGCAGAGGAATTTTTCCCATTTCAGGGAGACGTCTGTTTTATTCATCAGACGAATAATCAGACGACTAATTCTAATATAGACGTCTGATTTCTGCAGGAATCCTCCCCAGCAGAAAGATTTATTCTCCAGGTTGTCGTCTGATTTCTTACTCAGACGGCAAAGAAGACGTCTAAATTTAAGATTAGACGTCCGATTTCTGCAGACAGACCTTCCTGGATTTTCGTTTAAAGTTACAGGGTCGTCCGTTTTTCCTGTCAGACGATTCATACGACGTCTAGCCATATATTCAGACGTCCGGCAGGCAGTACATGTTCTGTCTCCGAGATAGACGTCTGTCAACACATCTGGACGACAATTCAGACGTCTGCGTTTCATACTAGACGTCTGATATTACTATTTTGTTATATATAAAATCGTCGTCTGGGCCAGATGTTTAGACGACGAATTCTAATGTATAAGACGTCTGATTATTTAATCAGACGTCTGATATTGGACAGAGTGTGCATTTGGATGTTTGAATGAAGGCTTAGAGAAATCAAGGTTCAATCTATGCTCATGACAAAAGAGGTTCCATTAAAACACTAAATTCTTCAAATATCACTTAGCTTACATATGCCTAGTTTCCTACGTATATAATTAAAGCGATCATAATTCAAAGGTTTAGTGAAAATATCAGCTAACTGCAGTTCAGTACAAATAAATTCAACTTCGATTTCTCCCTTAAGTACATTGTCTCTTAGGAAGTGATGTCGAACATCAATATGTTTTGTGCGAGAGTGATGTACGGGATTTTTCGAGAGGTTGATAGCACTAGTATTGTCACATAATATTTTTATCTTATTAAATATCAGGTTAAAATCCTTCAAAGTACTTTTCATCCAAAGCACTTGGGAACATGCTAGTGCAGCGGCTATGTATTCTGCTTCTGTAGTTGATAAAGCTATACTAGATTGTTTCTTTGAGAACCAAGAGACTAGTGATTCGCCTAAGAATTGGCACGTCCCACTAGTACTTTTCCTATCAGTGCGGCTACCTGCGTAGTCCGCATCGCTATATGTAACTAAGTTGAATTGTGGACTCCTAGGGTAGAATAAGCCATAATCAGATGTGTCAACTAGATATCTAAATATTCGTTTTACAGCATTTAGGTGTGATTGTTTAGGATTTGATTGAAACCTAGCGCATAAGCAGGTACTAAACAAAATATCAGGTCTACTGGAAGTTAAATACAGTAAAGATCCAATCATGCTACGATAGAGCTTTTGATCTATGGGCGTACCTGATTCGTCCAAGTCTAAGGAAGTTGTGACACTCATAGGAGTGTTCTTCCCTTTACTTTTGTTCATATCAAATCTCTTCAACATCTCCTTTGTGTATTTAGATTGACACACAAAGGTTCCAATCTCGAGCTGAGTGATTTGCAAGCCCAAGAAAAACTTGAGTTCACCCATCAAACTCATTTCGAATTCTTCCTGCATAATTTCTGAAAACTTTCTACACATAGATTCATTAGTAGCACCAAATATAATATCATCTACATATATTTGAGCTAATAAAATGTCTTTTCCTTTTCTTTTAATGAATAATGTGGAATCAGCTTCCCCTATAGAGAATTTTGCATTTAACAAGTACTCTTTGAGCCTTTCATACCAAGCTCTAGGAGCTTGCTTTAGACCATATAGTGCCTTGTTTAATTTGTAGACAAAATGAGGCTTATCATGAGACTCAAAACCAGGAGGTTGTTTTACAAAAACTTCCTCCTTAATGAATCCGTTAAGAAACGCGCTCTTAACGTCCATTTGAAAGAGTTTAAAGCCAAGAAAGGCGGCATAAGCAAGAAGCATGCGAATTGATTCGAGTCGAGCTACGGGAGCGTAGGTCTCATCAAAATCAATTCCTTCTTCTTGGTTGTACCCTTGTGCTACCAACCGAGCCTTATTTCGAATAACTATACCGGATTCATTCAACTTGTTTCGGAATACCCATTTGGTACCTATTATCGTTTGCCCTTCAGGCTTAGGTACTAGATCCCAAACTTCATTCCTTTGGAATTGATTGAGTTCCTCCTGCATGGCCATCATCCAAGTTTCTTCGGAGCATGCTTCCTCGACACTCTTCGGTTCAACTTGAGATACAAAGGCGGAGAGACCAAAGGTGCAACTAAAACGAGATCGGGTTTTAACGCCATCAGAAACACTTCCAATGACTTGACTTTCGGGATGATCCCTTTGATATATCCAATTTTTTGGAAGATTATGGATATTGGAGTTTGGAATGTTAGACACATCAATAGTAGAATCATCTTCATCATCCATATTGACTCGGTCAATGGAGGAATGAGGAGATTCATCGAAGGAGACATGAAGGGTTTCCTCCACTGTTAATGTGGTCTTGTTAAAAACCCGATATGCCTTACTACGTGAGGAGTAATCAATAAAGATGGCTTCTTCACCTTTGGCATCAAATTTATCTAAATTAGAGCGGGTATTCAAGACAAAACATCGACATCCAAAAACTTTAAAATAACTAATTTTGGGTATTTTCCCATAGTATAGTTCAAAACAAGTTTTTCGCAATCCGGATCGAATTAAGGTGCGATTTAACACGTAACAAGCCGTGTTAACCGCCTCAGCCCAAAAATACTTCGGTAACCCCGAGTCTATGAGCAATGTTCGAGCACATTCTTGAAGAGTACGGTTCTTTCTCTCAACCACCCCATTTTGTTGAGGTGTTCGAGGAAAAGAGAACTCATGAGCAATACCGTGCTCTAGACAAAAATCATCAAACAAGGAATTTTCAAACTCGCCCCCATGATCACTACGGATACGAGTGATTTGGTGGCCTTTTTCAGTTTGAATTTTCCTACAAAAAATAGAAAAGACAGAAAACACTCTTTCTTTAGATCTCAAGAAGGAGACCCATGAAAACCTCGAAAAATCATCTACAATTACAAGGCAATATTTGCATCCACTGAGGCTCTCATATTTTGTTGGTCCAAATAGATCTAGGTGAAGTAGTTCTAAAGGTCTTGATGTGGATATAACTTCTTTGCTTTTAAAACTAGATTTTATAATCTTACCTAATTTACATGAATCACAAACAAGTTCATTTAAAAATTTTCTTTTAGGAAGACCTCGGACTAGTTCATGTTTAGCTAATTTTTGAACCAGCTTCATATGAACATGTCCTAGTCTTTTATGCCATATACTTAACTCATCATTTGCTATAAGACATTCATAAGTGCCATTTTTATCAAATTCTACAACATAAATGTCTTTAAATCTAGTTCCCTTGAGAAGGGTTTCATTGGTTGATGCGGTTGAATTCCTCCGAGCTGAGAGCGCAGTAGAGTGAGTTCATTGCCTTGGCATTCAGTCCAAGGTGATGGATTTGCTCCACTGTGTAACCAGTTTCTGGTTTCTCGGGAATGACGTATGCGGATTCGCATTTCTCCCAAATGGAGAAATCGTTGGCTTGAAGCCACATCTTCATTCTCAGCTTCCAGTAGGTGTAGTTGGTTCCTTCGAAGAGTGGTGGTCGAGTGGTGGATTGCCCCTCCAATCTGCTTGTGGAAATCGCCTTCCCCTCCATGTGATCTTTTCCGCAGATGTTACTCTTGTAGGCGGAAAACCTGCTCTGATACCAAATGAAATTGCACTAGAGGGGGGGTGAATAGTGAAATTATATTGTATTGTAATACAACAAATTCAATCACACAATATACTCAATTATTTTTAGGTGGAAACCCAAGATGGGTGAAAACCACCACCTAAGCCAATCTCTTGACTTAGGATTTTCGATCACAAGGTGATCAATCCACTAACCACACTACTTAAACGAGGGTAGTGTACCTCAATTACAATTCCCACCTCCGATCCCTAAACGGAGGTTTCTCTCTTCAAGATGAAGAGACGGGGACCCGACAGGCCGGATACCCAAAATACAGAAATTAACAAGTAGAAATAACACCTATAGAGCACCCCAATAATTTAGTTGCTTTCTTATCTAGTAAGCATGAAAAGAACTCCCTGATGATTTGTAGAACGGAGCGAGCCGGGAGTATGGATTTGCCCTTTTATCAGAGTATTAGCACAGCACAAGGACAAGATGGAGCTTAGAGTAGAGAGCAAGAGATTTTTCTAATGGAATTGTATCTCAAGAGGTGTGTATTGCCAAAGAAGAGTTGTAGTCTATTTATAGGCAAGTTTGGAACCTTCAAGAACACTTGGGAGAGCTCTTCTAGCCGTTGGAGACAAATCCCAAGAGTTTAGGACGAAATCCACACAAAATCAGGGCAATGATGATTCTGACAGCAACATCAGACGTCTAATTTTAATATCAGACGTCTTACAGGACGTCTGATTTTTACTATGGTCGTCTAATATTGCAGGATATCCTTAACGGACTCTATTGGATCAAAAGAAGGACGTCTGATATTATGTCATAAGACGTCTGATTATTTTACTGGACGTCTAATGAATGGTACATTCGTTCCTGTTATCATCGGATCCAAACAGGGTTCTAGGTTTAGAGGATCAGACGTCGTTATGGACGTCTGAGGACATTACCAGACGTCTGGAAACCTAAATACTCTTCCTTCCTGCTTCTGCCAAAAGATTATGTGGCCATAGACAGATACGCACAGAAAATCATGGCCAACGGTTCAAAGGCAGACGTCTGTAAGTGTGTCAAGACGTCTAGAAATTATTTTTGCCGATAAAAAGTCTAACGGTTAGTATGAGGACGTCTGGGTAAAGGATCAGACGTCTGTGAACGGTTATCGACGTCTGAAAGTGAGGTCCTTCGACTGATGTTTATGAGGAGATGAACAAGGCAGAAATATTTGAAATTAGACGTCTGATACACATGTCAGACGTCTTATGATGGAAAATCAGACGTCTGGACTTTTTAATGGACGTCTGATAAAAGTATAAGTGTTGGGTTTTTTGTTTCTAATTTATCCTAAGTGTAGAGAGCCTAAGTTAGCTATTTATAGGTTATGTTTGGGGGCTCTTTACAGTATTTCTAGACTCAAATAAGATGAAAATTACAACCTTTGAAAGTTTACATGAAAAAAGCCTAAGACCTAATACTTTTGCTACTCATCTTCACGCTTTTAATCTCCCGTCTTGGAAAGCTTTTTGAATTCCTGCAAATATGTTATTATAGAGAGAAAACAATATGCTACGCTTTATTTATTATTTCATTTTCTACATTTTGTAAAATCATCAAAATATTTTATATGAGTAGTTGAACTAACAGGAATCGTCCTCGATCACATCGTATCGCATAAGGGCATTGAGGTAGATCGGGCTAAGGTTGATTTGATTTCTAAACTTCCTCCACCTAGCTCGGTCTGGCAGATTCGCTCATTCCTGCAACACGTTGGCTTCTTCCGAAGGTTCATTAAAGAGTTCTCCAAGCTTTCCAAACCCTTAACCGACCTTTTGGCCAACGACGCCATATTCCACATGTCCTCTGATTGCATCCAGGCTTATCACACCCTCCGGGACTTAGTCTCCACAGCACCTGTACTTCAACCCCCGGATTGGTCCCAGGACTTTGAGATTATGTGTGATGCATCAGATTTTGCCATAGGCACTGTCCTAGGACAAAGACAAGACAAGAAACCCGTGGTGATCTACTACGCGAGCAAAACATTGGACAAGGCCCAATAAAATTATACAGTCACAGAGAAAGAATTGCTCACTATAGTCTTTGGACTTGAGAAGTTCCAACCTTACCTGCTGGGATCCCACGTGACCATCTATACTGACCATTCAGCCATCCGGCACCTGTTGGCTAAAAAGGACGCAAAACCTAGGCTCATCAGATGGATCCTGCTCTTGCAGGAATTTGACCTGGAAATCTGCGACAAGGCCGGATCAAAGAATGTGGTGGCTGACCACGTATCCAGACTTCACCCAGACCACATTGGACCCTCTCTGCCTTTATCTGACACCTTCCAAGATGAACACATTCTGGCTGTGCAAGACAAGAGACTGCCTTGGTATGCTGACTATGTCAACTACCTAGTTGTAGGACAAACCCCGTACAGCTGGTCCAAATAGCAACGAGACAGGTTCTTGGTCAAGGCCAAGCACTATTTCTGGGATGATCCCATGCTGTTTCACATCTGTGCCGACTAGATCATCAAGAGGTGTATCCCCAAGAACGAAGTTCAAAGTGTGTTATCTTTCTGTCATAACCAAGCTTGTGGTGGCCACTTCTCTGGAAAGAAAATGGCTGCGAAGGTTCTGCAGTTTGGATTTTACTGGCCTTCCCTATTTAAGGATGCACACAACTTTACCAAGACTTGCTCATGCTGCCAAATGCTAGGGACCATGACCAGAAAAGATATGATGCCCCTCTAGCCCATCTTGATTGTCGAAATATTTAACGTTTGGGGTATCGATTTTATGGGCCCCTTTCCACCATCCAACGTCTTTGAGTACATCCTAGTCTCGGTAGACTATGTTTCTAAATGGATTGAAGCCGTCGCCACTCGCCGATGCAATCACAAGGCTATCATGGACTTTGTTAAATAGAATATTTTTTCCCGATTTGGAATACCAAAGGCCATGATCAGTGATGATGGAAATCATTTTATTCGATCCAAATTCCGTGCCCTACTTAGAATATACGAGGTTAACCACCGCATTGCTACCCTGTATCATCCGCAAACAATTGGGGAAACCGAGGTCTCAAATAGACAAATCAAGAACATTTTACAAAAGACTGTGAGACCTGACAAGAAAGACTAGTCCACACGGCAAGATGATGCCCTGGGGGCATACAGGACCACTTTCAAGACCCCGATAGGCATGTTGGTTTATTTTGTTTTCTTCTCTCTCTGTTTTTTTTTTTTTGTAGGTGGCTTCCCTGATCTCAAATTTACCTAGAGGCAATGAAGAAGAAGTGGTCCCGTGGCTGGGCTCTGGACAACCTGCCAATGGGCTATTACCCATGACAACTTGCCAGCCATACCACCCTAGAGAGTTCATTAGCTACCCAATTTCTGTCAAAATCTCCGAGGAGTGAGTCTGTGCAAAAATGTGTGCAGATGCTTAGACTCAAAGTCCTTCTGAGTTAGAGGGTGAGTTGATAAGTTGTATACTTATCACCTTATTTAGTAGGTGGATTAGAGTAGCTTAAGGTTGCAAGGATTTGAAGCTAAATCCATATTTTAACGGACACCAGGGCTGATTAAGCCTGAAGGCTTGAAAAGTCTAAGTGTTCAAGTTCTTTTTATATTATTTCCCACTATGGACAAGTTTCTAATGCCTAAGTTTCTTCCTAAATTCAAAATTTTTTTTTATTCAGATTGATTAGATGGGCTCAGGATCGTGCAATTTACCACCCCCCCCCCCATGCTTAAGTTGGACAATGTCCTCATTAGCAAATACATGGATGCAACAGGGGTTCAAAAATATATTACCTGAGTGACATAAAATACTGGGTCAGTCTGAATCCTCTGGGTTGCCTCCTAGGAAGCGTTGAGTTTAACTCCTCCAGCTGGGCGGTGCTTCGTGTCATCCCTCAACGAGGGTGACACTCTCCTTTGGGGGAACCTAGGCTAGGAAGTGTTTCAATCTTTGACCATTAACTGTAAATGTGTGCCCAGTGTTCGGATCAGCAATTTCAACCGCCCCATTAGAGTGAGGCTTAACCACCCGAAATGGTCATGTCCATTTGGACCTGAGTTTTCCTGGAAAGAGTTTTAGGTGGGCATCGAACAACCAAACTTGCTGGTTAGGCTAAAAGGTCTTTCTATGGATGAGTCGATCGTGGACGGCTTTCATTTTCTCCTTATACAGTCGACTATTCTCAAAGGTGTCTCGACGAATTTCTTCGAGCTCAGAGAGTTGGAGCGTCCTCTGCGCACCGGCTAACTGGGAATCCATGTTACATTGCTTGATAGCTCAGTAGGCCCGGTGTTCCAATTCGACAGGAAGGTGACAGGCTTTGCCAAAATTGGAAGGGAGATTCCTTGAGGAGTCTTCTTTCCATTGAATCCAGTCATTAGCCCCAAAACCTTCCCAATCTCTCATGCGAATGCATGAGAGATTCGAGTATCATAGAGAGTTCCAAATCTGATGACTTCCCTAACTTGGGAAGCTTGCTTCCCAAGCTCAAATCGACCTCTATAGACATATAAATGAATCCCCAGATCAAACCGTTCTCTTCAAACTCGATTTCGGTCGGAAAATCCCCAATTTCCTCTCTCCTATTTTGGCCGAATAGCTCCTCTAGCTCCAGTGACTCCCTCCGACTCCTCTCAATGTCTGACTGCAACACCAGTGGCAGATTCTTCTTCCTAACCTTCCTCCGCGTCGTGCAATACCAGCCGCTGTTGCTCTTTCTCCATTATCGTTGCCATCCCCCTCTACTGGAGCGTCTTCTTCTCCAGCGCCGGCCTACCAACGTTGATGATGTTCTCCCCCTATCGTCTATTAAATTAGGGTTAGATTAGATCCTTGTTCTCAAACCCTCGACACCGCCAAACATCGTCATCTTCCTCCGCTCCGACCACTCCTCCGGCGAAGCCCGCCGCTCACTCAACTGCTCCAAACACTTCGCCGACTAGCCCATGACCTCCGCCTTGATCACAAGAGCAAAAGCCCTAACCTAATTAGGTCTATTTCCCCTTCAAATCCTCCGTCGACCTACCCACCTTCACACTTCACTTTCCGACACCGTCCGGCCACCACGCATGACCAACCACCACACAACCACCACCAACACACTCCACGCCCTACAGCGAAGCTCCTGATCCTATTTAGCAGGGTCGAGAGGCCGTATTTTTTATTTCAGGTGTTCATTCCTCCGTTGCCATTGACAAAGCTTCAAAGGAAGCTTGAAGCTATCTTTGGCACCTACAGCTCCAGGTGACGCGGCTACACTCCAGGCCTCATCCCAAGGCCTCGATTAGGTGCTCCACCCTCAGTAGCGGCCCCAATTGAGCATGCAATCTAGCCACAGACGCATGCAATCCGGGTGAGGGAGTGGCATAGCATAAATTGAAAAAGTCAGACGAGCTTTTCGCCTCAACTAAACACAGGGGGTGAGGTCCCCGCTCACCCTTCACTTGCGCCTCGCCCGTGACCTGTCCCCCGTGGGCCTGGCACTGACCTGACCCGCCTAACTCATCTTCACTCCTCGGCTGCGATCACACCGCAGCCCTGGTCTTGGGTGCTCTTAGATCCGAATCCGATTGCCCAGTACTGTGGCCCTGGGAGGGCGGATCTCAGAGACAGAAAGGAGGGAGAGCACGTAGGGCAGGGGAGGGTTTTGCTCTCACTGGTACCTATGCAACACTTAGTTGTGAGAAGAGGGGGAGAGCAGCTAAAGAAGGAAAGCCAACGAGAGAAAGAAGAGAAGAAGCAAAGAAAGAAGAGAAGAGGAAGAAGAACAGTGCTTCCCTAGCATTGTAGCGCCTGTTGTTTAAGTCATCTGATATAAGCCTCTATCATTTGATTGCATACATTTGAGGCTTTATTTCCTTGGTTGATACTGTTAAGATATTTGCTATTATTGTGAGGGGTAATTGGTGATTCAAATCACCATTTTACTCCATTCTTTTTGCACATTGATACTTGACATTATTGCAATATCATTCTGAATTAATTCTAATTGCAATTTCTTATATCTTTAACTCAAATTGTGTGCTTATTTACATTAATTATTGAGATTAGCATGTGAATTCTTATTTGCTCATAGCGAACGACCTCGGACTTCCATTCGAGTATAAATTCTACTTGTTTTTTGCGTTGATTCAATCTATACTACAAATGCATTGATTTTAAAATTCGATTCAGAGCAATCAACACTGATACCTTTGGTCCCTCCACTTCTGAAATCTGCCCTGAAATTCTGACCTTGGAAACCTACCCTGAATCTCCAACCTCTGTCCTAGTCCTCCACCAAAACTCCTGCGGGTCTCAGCATTGCCCTGTTGTTTGCACCTCAAAATACGCCTGCAATAAAGCCTTCTTATGCTATTTCCTAGCATTAACGTTGCATATTAGGATTCTATAGTTGCATTTGTAAAAACACTTGCATTCATGCATTTAATTGAGAGGAGAAGAGAATGGAATAAATGGCTTGCATATTTACATTTTTTCGCAAGTGCCTCTTTGCAAAAAGTCCCCTCTCTATTTTTTATTTCCTCTTTCTTTCTTTTCTCTTCCCGCGGATGCACTTCTCTTCCCGCAGCTGCATGCATTTACTCCACGTCATGTCTCCCTGCCAACGCCACTCCCTACAGCTGCCAATCCCGCGCCCTCTCCCTGCTGCAGCCAGGCACGCCACTCTCTCCTCAATAAGAAGTTACAGCTTCTTCCTCGCGAGACACACGCTGCTGCAGAAGAAAAACCCGCAGCCACCACCTTCTCCTCCACCGTCTTCCCCTCCCATACGTTGGCCCTCCTTCGAGGAGGCACCCGGTGAGCAGGAGAACCCACTGTGGTGCACACCACCACAGTGGGAACACCACCACCCAGCTCTTCAACGAGCCGATGGGCGTGGTGTCTTCCTTCGTTTCGTTTTTTTCGTCTCACACCATTGCCGCCGCTTCAAGCTCCGAAGCTTGAAGCCGCGGCAGCAGCAGCCAAACCGCGGCGCAGCGGCAGCAGCAGCACCCCCGCCTCCTCCGCAACATTCCCCGCAGCCGCTCTCCGCCTTCGCGCGTGCCTGCAGGGCATTCCCCTCCTCCGTCTCCGTTCTGTCTCCTCCACCCTTGCACCCGCAACCGGCCGCTGCGCTCACTGCAGCGGCCGGCCAGGCCCTCTCGCCGTCCCCTGCCAACCTCCGCACCCCTCCGCGACCGCCCGCAGACCCTCCTCCACGTTCGCTCCTCCGCGCATCGCCCGCTCGTCGTCTTCGCGTCAGCCTGCAGAAACCCTACGCGAAGGCGCTTGCCCGCACCCGCGATGTCGAGATGTCCGCCGCCTTCTCCAGACGACGCGGCTCCAGACGTCTGCCACCATCCACCGACGACTTAACTCGTCCCTTCTGCGTTCTCCAGCTCTCTCTCTCTCTCTCTTTTTCACTCACTCTCAGTACACTACACCAACGCACACACACATCTTCACCAACACTTCCACACACCCACACACACATAAACACTAGTATAAACATATATATATCTATACGTATACATATATATAGTAACATATATATATATATATATACATATATATACATACATACATACATATATATATATAATATATATATATATAGATATATGTATACATATATATATATATCTATATACTTACACATATACACCTATATATATATATACACATACTTTTATACATATATATATATATATATATACATATCTATATACTTATATATATATACATATACATCTAGATACATATACTTATATACATATATATATACATCTATATATATATATATATAGATATATATATATATACATACATATATTTATATACATATATACATATATAGCTATATACATACATATATACATATATACATATACACCTACATATATACATATACACATATATATATCTATATATATCTATACATATATACCTATACATTTATATATATATATATATATATATATAGATATATTTACTTATATACATACACATATATATATATTCACGTTATTTGCCATACGCTGTATTGCGGGAATATCTGCACCAGTTGCTGATATTCCCCGATACACGCGTACAAAAAGCGTGGACCCATACATCATCCATCATCCATCCACACTCCACGCGGCACCCAGTCGAGTTGGTTGCGTCTCTCTAGACGTCGACTGACTCGACATAGTGCTACACTCCATCGTCACCTCCACCCCTACCCCTTTATATATATTATATATATATATACATACTATATTTACTTTCTGTCTGTTTGCTTCTCTCTTGGTAAAAAGATAAAAAAAGTATATAAAAGAAAAAAGATAATCTTTGACTTGCAGGTACCCCGTCTTGCGGGTAGCAAGACTTGTTTTGGAACTCTGTTTTGGCTAAAAGCCAATGACACAATTTTGAGGGTGTGCCTCAAGGACAAGGATTACCAGAAAAAAATCTAAATAAGAAAAACACCAAAAACAGAATAAACGAACGGAAGAGACGCGTTTTAAGGAAAACGTAGAAACTCGACTTGAACCCCACTTCCCTGAGTTCGACCCTGGACCTAAAAGTGACAAGATAAAATCAAGTAGGCCAGGTTAAAAATTTTGTAAAGAGATGGTTAGGTCCGAATTAGGTTAACCACTATACATATTTCAACGATAAAATCATCATATTAACAACCTATTCGGGCCGACCCATCACCTGCATGTACTTCATAGTTGTGTCCACTACCTACGTGAAAGTGCCCAACAGAGGTGGGTTGACATACTTCTGTATCTCTGGCCGGAGTCCCTGAATGAACTTCCAGCATTTGTTTGCCTCAGAGGCCACTGCAGTCGGCTCAAAACATGAGAGCTCGATGAAACAAGTCCGATACTCGCTACCGTCATCGATCCTTGCCTCAGGTTGTAGAATTCAAGCCTCCTCTGGTCCTGCCAGGTCCTAGGGTAATACTGGTCGCTAAAAAGCTTGAGGAAGTGACCCCAGGACACCACCTGAGTGCCATCCTACTCACGCATGGACACCCACTAGCGATGCGCTGTACTGGTCAGCTGGTATGTTGCAAAGGGCACTCTGCAGTCCTCTGGTGGGCAGATAGTGTCGAAAGCTTTCTCAATTCACTATATCCATTCCTCCATTCCTGTAGGTACCTCATCCCCCTTGAAGGTTGGGGGGTCAGCTTTCTGAACTCGATGAAGATTTGCCGATACTGATGCAGAGGGTCCACTGGTTCATCCTTTAGCGGGGGAGGCTCATGGTTCTCCCCGCTCTCCTCAAGTAGGGGAACACGCACACTCGGGACCGAGGGATGCTCCTGATCCCCACCGGCCCCTCCTCCCGCCTGCGATGCGAGAGGTAGCCTTTGCTCTAGCATCCTAAAGAAATTCTCCGTAAAGGCCTGAAATTGGGCAGCCAAATCCAGAGCCTACTGAGGGGGATCCACTTGGCGGTCTTCATCTGCCCAACTAGTAGCACTAGCCGGGTTGGACCTACGTGGAGCCATCTCTCTCTGTACGGTGAAAAACCAAATGTCAGCAACCATAGTCTGCAAATTCCCATGATATGCGAAGCTCATGTGAATCGAGTTTCCCATTGATCGAAGAATGGTTACCTGTCATTTAATGCATTTCAAATGTTTGTATGGCTTTTCCAAATCGTTTTATGATTAAATGGGGTGACCTTACTCCGATACCATCTGTGACGACCTGAGTCCCGCCAACTGACAAGACCCAAGTCGCCTTGTGCTAACAGCTAGCACGAAAGCCCACAAGATCACAGTCACCCAACATAGAGTCATAAAACATCAATAGCCAACATTCATTCATAAAGCATTAAATGAAAGAAACAAAAGCGTTGACAATAAAAGCAAAGTTCTCCTAGGGTAGAATTAAATGAGAGTTAGTAAAGCTACCCAAAAAGACAGGAAATAAAATTCTACTAGCAAAAATGGAACTACAACTATGAGCCACCGGCTCAGTACCGACTGTCTCCTCAGATAGGACCTGGTTCCATGGAGGTTTGACCAGCAGCAACTGCGACACCCGACTGCTCAGCAACACTTGAGTACAGAACCCGAGACAAACGTCAGTGAAAACTGAGTGGAGTAGTACAACTAAACAAGTAACTCAAAAAATAGAGTACAGTAAAAAAGGCACTATGTTGATAATTCGTTTATTTTACCCTCTACCTCATATCCAATCCCTTTTTATGTAGTTTTCCCATATTCTTATTAGTCTCAAACTATTAATCAATGTCTCGGACACGAGACAATCTCGTGTGACTTCCTATGGTGCAAGACTGGTATAACCCACCCTCCTGGCTAGGAGGACCGCTTATACCTGTCGAGTCACCATGTTCCGTCACCCTGGGGTCATCACGAAAAGGGGCGGCAGCTACATCGTGTAGCGTGAACACGTACAAGCGCTATGTAAGCTCAACCACAAACAACCAATAACCCACCCACTGGCCAAAAATAACTGCTCCAAACCTCGAGTCCTGCAGTCCGCTACCCCAGTTGGTCACTAATCCTAACCAATGAGTCGTAAGGAGGCCAGCAATTCTCTAAACTAGCCCCTAAACCAGATCTGAAAAGACCAAAAGCTTCGGTCGAAATCCCGACAAGTAGCGGGGCTGAAACCAGTTATCTAATCCTTTTATTTTCTCGACATATCCGTTGTATTATTTATCCAATTTCTAGATAATTGTATTTCTTATTTTGTCAATTACGAGAACCCTTAGTAATTTTGTATTACTAATTCCAGGGTTAACAATTATTCATATTATCTCCCAAATTATTCATTCACAAGAAATTCCATCTTTTACCAGTAGTTCCATGCTACTTTGACAGTTCTAAATATAATAAACCTTGTTTTATGGAAAACAGATTTCGTTTCATGCATGCGATAACATAGGTATATATGTACTTGTTAATTCTTTGTCATCTAACCATTATTTTTGTTTATAGTGCCATAATTCAGGAAGACATCGGACGGTTCCAACACAGCAAAATTGAGAATGCACTTGGACCAAGGTGGCATACACTAAAATCATATAGGTCGAGTTCTCAATTACCCAAAATAACTGGTTGAATTTGAAAAGAGGGATAGACTACTCTACCTAATGTCACTGGAGGGTCACGGTGACTTCAAACCATGTGCACTGGGCTTGGAAATAGTCTTCACTCCGTCCTCAGGGTTCACACATGCACCGGGGAGAAGACCTGGTTCAATCAGGCCCACAATGGGGTTGGAGACACCTAATTTTGTTTCTAATTTTTCAATAAGCAGAATGAACTCAAAAGTTGAAATAAATCATGTCAACACGTAGTACACGTCAATACGATTCCAACGGCACCTTATTTGTCGAAATCTGAGGTCACGAATGCCTCGAACCAGATTAAACAGCGTGAAGGGTCCAAGTCAGCCTGAGTCACCCTCACATGCATCGCCCGACGCACCCGCGTACGCACCATGTGTCTCGCACTCGCTCGCTTGCAAATCTCCGCTCGAACCATTTGATCGTGCCACGTGGCGAGAACCCGCGTACCCCCTCTCATGATCGCAAGCGCACCCGCATGAAGTCACCCGTCGCGCCACCGCCACGCGTCACGCCCGCACACCGCGCCATCGCCACACGTCATGCCTTTGCTTCACGCCACCACCGCCGTCGAATATTTTGCAATGGGAACCCCAGGTTTTGCAGATTCACTCCTGGGTCCACGAAAAATAATTTTAATTTTTGGGGGTTTTTCTTCTCTCTCTCTCTCTCTTGATTAGAGAGAGTTAAAGACTAATGACGACCCAAGGGACCCAAGGGGTCACTATATAGGCCTTAGGGGCGGTTGTGATTAGGTTTATTTGGGTGAAATACCCAAATTTCCCCTAGGGTTGGTCTACCTTACATTTAGGTCCCTGGTCACTTCTTTTAGCCCTAACTTGAGCTATACACCTCGGAATTGTGCGAAACAAGCGTCACCAGAAAGCTTGCGATGAGAGGAATCCAATGATATCACACATAGTACCCTTTTGACAAATTTTGACTAAAGTTTGACTCGAAATACACAATTCTTGGCAATTTTGGGGGTTCTGACACCAGTACCAAACCCTAATCGGGTTTTCGGGTTCGAACTGACCCAAAACACTTTGAAATGACTAGAAACCTGGATTTTGGGATGTTACACAAAACATCACTCCCATTGTGCTTCATAATCTCATCTTTAGGGAGTTTCTTTCTCCCCTAGTAGATAAGCTAATTGTACATATTTTTTGGGTGTTCTATGGGGTGCATTTTATTTTCCATTTTACTTGTTGTAGTTGGGTATCCGACCTGTCGGATCCTCATCTCTTCATTGTAAAGAGAGAAACCTCCATTTTGGGATCAAAGGTGGGATTTGTAATTGAGGTACACTACCCTCGTTGAGGTAGTGTGATTAGTAGATTGATCACTTTGTGATCGAAAATCCTAAGTCAAGGGATTGGCTTAGGTGATGGTTTTCTCCCGGTTTAGGTTTCCACCTAAAAAAATCCTATGCCTCCATTTCTATGATTGAATTTTATTTTGCAATTATTTTTCAAATTCACTATTCACCCCCCTCTAGTGCAAGTTCATAATGGAGATATTAATCAAAATGTTATTGAACAAAATATGTAAGTATAACATATTTAGCAAAAACTAACAATTGTATGCTCTACATGGTTTGTGATAATTGCATCGTTACTCTAAGTCTTGCAAAAATTCTTTTGAGCATTTCTAATATTTTGTACACATTAAAATCACATATTTTAATTTCTTGAAATTGTCTCCAAAATAACTCAACGTTTTCATTAATATCTTAACAATGGTGATTGATCAATTAGATTTTAACATGTTGGTTGCAAATTATCTTAATGTACAAGCCTAATTTCACAATAAACAAGCCTATTTTTTGCATGAGCGCGATTACAATTTCTTCACCTTTTCTGTGGGTATATTAAGATCTCTGTGTTCTCCTTGTTGCATTGTTCCTCTATCTCCACCTCACTCTTCTCATTGAGATCATTCGTCAACATTGGAGGCACCACAACCAGAGGCATTGACGTGCGCAAAATGAGCTGCGTTAAATACACGTCGTAGTATAGTCAAATCGCATAAATCGACTTTTAAAAATTTATATTTCTCAAATATGAGTCTGAGGTCGTTCACTAGAAGCAAACAAAATGCACAACTTATCACTATTTGGATTTTGAAAATTTTTGACTCAGGAACTAGAGATAGGTAGTTTAATTTTCAACTGCAGACATTCTAGTTCAATGCAATTAAGAAAAGATTTACTATGCTTTTCTCAGAAAATGGCTTAGTTAAGCCTAGTGGGGATTGAGGATAGGTCTCTCAATGAAAATTGCGTAAGCCCTGCATGTTAGTGTAAGGGCACCACGATCATTAATTTTGATGATAACAAAATATTTGGTATTTAACATTTGCATTTGAGCTTAAGTTTTCAGGAATGATGCAAATGGATTCAAGTGTGAAGAAGCTCAAGCTCACATCCATGGCAGATTGGAGGAACTTGATGGAGGAAGAAGTAGAGACAAAGCTTCGCGTGGAGCGAGAGCTTGAAGGCAAGAAGAATACGATAGATATTTGTCTTTCATGTATTTGGATTTGTATTTGTCTTTTCTCTTTTATTTACTTAGATACTTGTTAAAGAGCCCAAAGATCCATAACTTACTCCTTAAAACACTTATACATCACTAGGACACTTAGGCAAACCTTAAAATAGAAACAGAAAACCAAAATAGAAATCAGACGGTCCAATTAGACATCTAACATGATTATCTGACATCTGATAGTGACATTTAAGTCATCTGATATCTGACCAAGACGTCCAACTATCTAGGCTTCAAATTAACAACCTGTCCTTTCCAATTAGACATCCTATCTTAGTTCTGATGTCCTAAAAGGCATCTGATGCCATTGCTAGATGCCCAATTAGAGGACCGTTGGCCTCTCACACCATTATCTTTGAGGATTAACTATTGATTATAATAATAATGTCATCAGACATCCATAGACATGACCAGACATCTGAAAAAGAGACGTTAGCCTAATTCTGACCCAAATCTACTTTTGTCAGACGATTATAGCCATTAGCTTTTCATAAAATCCATTCCCATAGAGAATCCTCTTTCCAGATGTCCAAACCTTATGTCAAAAGTCTGATCTGTCATCTGACTAATAAACTCTAGAACCCTATTTAGATCTCGTCAAAATAGGAACAAACTCACCTATTATTAGACGTCCAATTTTAGTGCCAGACGTCTTATTATAACGCATCAGACGACCACCTATATCCCTGTTTCGATCCAATAAGATCAGGGACTCTGACCCTTTAGAGCAGAAGTCCAATCTTTGCATCAGACGTCTGACCCAAATATTAGACGTCTGATAACTTTGTCAAAGTCATAATGACCCTAATTTCGTTCGGATTTTGGCCCAATCTCTCAAACCTTGTTCCCAACAGCTACAAGAGGCTTCCTAAGCCTTCCAAACACTTCTTAGGACCTCTATAAATAGAGGAGCACCATTCCTAAACCAAAACACACCTAAGTAATACTACTTCCATACTCTTTATGTCATAGAAAAGGAATCATCAAGAAAGAAAGTGATCTTTCTCTCCAAGCCTTATTCAACAAATCAGAGAGCATCGAAACTTTGCCGCGATCACGTCTACATACTTTTGATTAAGGGGAGAACTCTTACCTATAGTAGCATAATTTAAATTACTCTTTGTGGCTTTATAGGTTTACTTGTTTCTCGTTTTGTTATTAGCTGGGTATTCACTTTACGAATTCCTATCTCGCAAGATAAAATACTCTTTGTGGAGAGGAGGGTTTGAGGTACACTACCCTCGGTTACAAAGTAGTGTAGTTGTAAGAGGTTGTATCACCCTCGTTTAAGTGACACGATTAGTGGATTTGATCTACTAGGTAGATTGAGAAATCCTAAACTGAGAGGTTTAAGTGGTGATTGTTACCTGAGTTTGGGTTTCCACCTAAAAATCCTTGTAATCTTGTGTAATTGCATTTTGTGAGATTGTTCATTTAATTTTCCACATTATTTTCATACCACAAATCTCACCCCCTCCATCCCAGAACCTTCATTGCAATCCCCTAATGTGGAATTAAATATGTAAACAATTCATCGGAAAATTGATTTGGTAATTTAACTTTAATAATTGGAGTCACCTTATTACTTAATGCTTCATTAAATAAAGTAAAAGTTATTATGATCTAGCATTAAATTATTCAACAATGCCTAAAGGATAAGCTAATGTAATAAAATCTCTAAATGTTCAATAACCAAGTCAAGTTGTCGAGTAATCAACAGATATTACCAATCGATTCTTGAAAAGTAAAGCCTTATTAATTTTCATGCATTGTGGTCCCTGCAAATTTTCATATCAACCCCTGCAAGTTTTCTTCTTTTCTTCAACCTAGTCCCTGCCAACAGGGAAGAAGGAGGAGCTCCTTCGTACGTCGAAGAGGCTGAGAGGAGGCGGTTGCCGGAGCTCCCTGGTGCATGTATGGCCCCGTTGAAGATCACAAAAGATTCCACGTGGCGTCACGGAGCTTCCTGCGAGGCTTAGAGGCTTAAGGGTGGTCGTTCTCACCAGCCAATGCCGTTGAAGACGGCGGCGACGGCGGAGGTGGTCGCAGTGAGGGGTGGCTCTCGTCCTCAAGCAAATGGTTGAAAAGCTTCGCTGGAGCTTGTTGAAGGTGGTTGCAGTGGTGATTTGGCACGAGGAGGCTGGAGGAGGTGCGCCGAACTCAAGGAAGACGATGACAACGATGGGGGTTCGGTGGAGCATTGTAGGCGTGGAAGGCCCAAATTGATTGAGGGCTTTTGCTCGGAATGATGTCACAGAGCTCCATGGGTGGTTGGCGACAAGGGATGAGGGTCGACAATCACGATTGGAAGCTGCCGAAGTGGACACCAGAGTTGACGTCAGCCATGAGGAACACGGTGAGGATGGGAGGAGTTTCGTGGTCGAATCTTACTTCTGAGGGGCTTAATCTAGTCTACAGGAAGAGTGGAAGAAGGAGATCTACCTAGGAGATGATGAGAAGGATGGGCAAGGGTCGAGGCCGGTTGCCGAACGTAGGAGAGAAGACTAGTTCGGCGAGGCTTGTTGGAGTGACAAAGAGGAAGAAGAGGTCGGCTCTGTGGCGAGAATTTCGGCGATGAAGAGGCGATAGAAACTATGCCCTCGATTGGCAGCGAGGGCCGGCGACAAGAGAGTTCGGGAAATCTCCAACAGTCTCGTTAATGGTGATGTCAGGGAAGAATAAGGGAGGGGTGTTGACGCACAAAAAACTCAACTATTAGAGCTTTCTCGACCTCTCTCATCGTCAGCCCTCACTGCCAACCGACGACACGGTTGCCCTCGCGTCTTCGACGTCGAGCTTCCCACCACAGAGCCGGCCTCTTCTTCCTCTGCATCGCTCCAACATGCCTTGCTAGACTCATCTTCTCTCCCACATTCAGCGACCGGCCTCAACCCTCGCCCTTCCTTCTCATCGTCTCCTAAGTAGATCTCCTTCTTCCTCTCTTCCTATAAACTAGATTAAGCCCCTCAAATGTAAGATTTGACCATAAAACTCCTCCCATCCTCACTGTCTTCCTCGTGGCCAGCTTCAACTCAGGTGTCCACTCTGGCAACTTCCAACCACAATCGTCAGAAGAAGGGAGGGGTGTTGATGCACCAAAAACTTGACTACCCGAATCGATTGAACAAGGTGAAGCTTTATAGCTCCTTAAAGCAGGAAAATCAAGCTGGAGATGGAGTTTCTAGATGGCCAGAATTGATGGCCATCGACAGAGGTGACGATGGAGATTGGAGGTGAGGAAAACGTACAATAAAGACACCAACTCCTGCATATTTGCAAGCTAAGCAAATCCCCATGATTTGGCAATGTTTCCTCATCAGGACCATGAGGATTTCTTGGTCAACAATGGAGTCAATGGAGGGTTGCTGGTCGGCCATGAGGGAGAAGATGAAGGTGGTAGCAAGGGCATTTTTGCAAGGAAAAATTAAAAGTTAGGGGGACCTTTGCAAAGATTAGAAACTAAAGGACCAAATTGCAATCTTGGTTAAGATGGAGTCTGATTGGGTTCAAAATTTAAGGGTAACCTAATTTTGACCCAAGGAATCTAATGGTGATATCAATTTTGGATTTTTATAAATCTTGATTGGTAAATTTACATTTTAAACTAAAATGTATCAATTTCTCGCCTTGGTCTTCATTTTAGATCAATTTGGGCTCATTTTGTAAAATTGAATGTTTTAAAACTTATAGAATATTTTTAAATAATTTTTAAAAGGTTTAGATTACATTTATTTTCATTAGAATCCTTTAAATTAAAGTGAGGCTACAATTAGGATTTTATTAATTGAAATTTGGCTTTTACTTCATAAAACCCTTAAATAAATCTATTCAAGCCCACCTATTTCAATTTTAAGCTTATTTGACCTTAGATTAATTTTATGTTCACCCATTGGTTAATCTACACATATATTTATCTGTTAAAATAGTAGAATTAACCCATTTTGATTCATGCCCTCCAATTCTTGATATTCGTCAATTATACCCTTTTAATGATTAATTAGGTGAATTTAGCCTTAGAACTTAGCCAAATTAAACTAGGTATAGAAGATGATGGTACTACCATTAGGCACCAACTTCGCCTCAAAAGATAAGCTTTGGTTCATATAGAAGCCACACCAACTCATTGTCAAGCACAACCATCAAGGGCATCTATTTGGAGGTAAGGGTGTAAACAAGTTGAACTCGAGTGAACTTACCTTGTTTAGGTTAGGTTCATTTATTTAAACAAGCTAAAACCTTTGTTTAGGTTCATCTCATTTATTTTGCGAACCGAACTCAAACCGAACTTGAGCGAACCTACCTTGTTTAGCTTCAATTCATTTAAGGTTCATTTAAGAATTCTACTAACAATTACATGAAATGAACTCCACGATAAAAGCCATTGACCAATCTGTGATTGTTACATTCCATTAACAATCACATGAAATGAAAGTTCATAACTCTTAATTAAAGATGAATAACAGTCACGTACTCTACTTTCTTGGACTATACTATAGAGGGGGAGGAGGAGAGGGGTTACTAGAGGAGGAGGTAGTGGCAACAATTGGAGAAGGGAGCCACTGGGAGATGCCGAAGGACAAAGGAGGCAGGGCAGTCGTGCACCGAGGGATGCCGAAAGATAGAGGAGGCAGGGTGGCAGTGCATCGGAAGATGTCGAAGGATGGAGACAAGGCAACAACGTACTAGGAGATGTCGAAGGACGGAGGAGGTAGGGTGGTAGCACATAGTGGAGGCCTTGCTGAAGGATGGGTTGATTTTGAGAAGCAATTTTGGGGGGGTGAAAAGTAATGACTTAGGAAAGGGGGTGTTGGGATTGAATGGTTCATCCTGTGGCATTGCAGAAGAGTGAAATCAATCATTTAAATTTTATTTGATTTGATAAACAGTTGATGCCCGAAAACCTGAATAAAGAGAATCGAATAAATGACTTAAATTGGAACCACATGGGAAGAACTAGTTTCTTTCTATTTTGGGATCCCCACGAGTATCGAGATTACCACTAAGGCAACATAACACAACACCCTATGTGTTTTGCCTCTTACAATAAGTTCTAGCTCAGTAAGACTCCCTTCTTCTTGGTAGGTGGATGAAGCTCCTAACTCCATGAACACAATCATTGCGTGCTATGTGAACTCTTCACGAATCCCAAGGCAACACTTGCCTTGAATCTCCTCCAAATTCGGTGACACAAGTCCAGTACTCATGGCCAACAAACATTGGGCGTTCAGTCTTCTTGTTTGATGTCTAGAAGCCCCATAGGGTTTCTCCTCAAGATCTTGGACGTATAAAAAAAAGAAGATTCTAGACATCTTAATGGGGCCTTGGATGTCCAGTGCCCTTCCAAGACTTCTCTTGAGGTCACTGGTCTTTTAAAGAAGAAGGTTGGAGTGACAAAGACGCTGTCTTCTTCCTCTCTCTTTCACAGTGGAGATTTTGGTTGTGTAGAAATTATGATTGATTAGGGTTGAATTGCCTTGTCTTGGGATATATACATATACAGAATCATTATATTCCTAATATGATGGGGACCATCGAATCAAATGCAATGATTGGGATTAAATCCTAATTGAATTTGGCATGATTGGCCCTTAACTAAAATTAGCCAATTTGGGTTTACTACTCAAATGCATTTAATTTCTATTCAAGCCCTTTTGGATCAAGGCCAAACATATTTGGCCCAATTACATACCAAATCAAATATTATTTAACTCCTTAAATTAATATTTGATTTCCCTTCAAATAGAAACCCATCAAAATTATTACTGTATTCATCACGCTAATAATTAAGCATTTAGAATTTATTTACGGCATTATGCCTCCCATAAGTATCCCAAATACCCATGAATCTTTCACATTAGTAGACATATGTAACATCAAGAATTAATTCCCAAATTCACCATCTTTCCTACCATGAGTTACATATATTCACATTCTCCTTGTATCGTTGGGATGAGAATGAAAATCAACTCCTTTCCCAAAGGACTTTCTTCTTCTCTTTCATGTATAGGTCTGATCAAGACCCGTAGATCATGCATGGAATTTCATACATCCTAATATACGTGAAGAGAGCCCAGATCTTTCAATCCACCATGTACACTTATAATAGCATATCTGTGTTCTCCTATACTCTCATATGCACACTAGCTTTTTAGTCTCAACACCAAGGTGGATGCATAAACCATTAGACCACCAAATGTGTATACTTAGGCACAGAGACACATATCTATCTCAAGTCAAAGAATACGCCTTCTCTATGACAGTTACAAGAGGACATCCACATCTCTGTTCAGTCAACCCCTTTACTAAACCTACATGACAACCCTGAATCTCCATTCCTTTGCAGAGAATGTATATCAAGGGCATCCATCAGAAAATAGTCTTTCAAGAATATTACCATCTCTTCTCAAATTTGACACAATTATTGGATATTATAATAGGTTTTGATGACTTATCGAAATCCTTGATCCAAACTATCTGGATCTTCCATACCTATCATTAGTATACCCAACATGGCTACAATACATTCTCCCACTTGTACTAAGGAAACCAAATAATCACATTAGTGTCTCCACGTGATTTTTTTTTCGAAACAGTGAGGATTGCTTTCAAGAGCCGATGGCAATCCGGAGGGTAGTATATTTCATATCAAAAAAGTATTACAAGAAAGAAGCCGAACTATGTATGAGAGACCAGCACTCCTTTACAATATTCTCACATTTCACCGGTCTCTCCTGAAAAAGCTTATCATTATGTGCCCTCCACACACACCACAAAACGGCTGCCATAGCCCCCAAGGGTCGACCAAGAATGATGAACCTCTGCCACACAGAATCCCAAGAGGGGAGGGCTTCTAAGTAGACCAACCTCCAAATCTTGTCAGTGACCAAACAAGAGGAGAAGATGTGTGTTGCATTATCAAAATGTAACCCACAAAGAGGGTAAGCGTTCAGAACAATCCCCATCAGTCTGTGCCTCAGATCGCCAGTGATCAACCCTTCTCGTCTGCAAAGCCACAGCAATATCTGAACCTTCAGAGGAACTCTCAAAAGCCAAATCTTTCTATCAACAGGGTCCCATTCCACCTCACTATTGGATCCAATAACTTTCTAAGTGTGTCCACATGATTTGACATTTAAATTCAAATCATCGATCAAGTGATTGCACTTAGGTTGGCTCACCAAGGGTACACAATTATAATAGGGGGACTTGAGAGTGGGAGTAGGGTGGGGCCATGGGATTTGAATAATTTTGATGGCTTTTTTTTTCTATTTCATAGGTAGGAAATGAAAATTTGAAACTTGGTTAAGGGGAGGGAAAGAGACTTCTCACTATTTTTGTAAAATCTACATACCAATACTTTATATTTATGTATTTATACATACATACATACGTGCACACACATATATATACATATATACACAATTATTGAACCTATAACAATTTGAACCTAAGAAAAACTACTTTGCTCAAGTTCATTTTGTTTATCTACACAAGTCTAAAACCTTGCTCAAATTTGGTTTGTTTATTTGCAAACCAAATTAAAATCGAACTTTTACCAAATTGCACCTGAGTAAATAATTGAACCCGAATATTTTTGACAACCCTGTTGGGAGGACTCTAAGACTGACTATATCTCCCCCCATGCCCATATCATACATTGTCCTTAATGTATGCATGAATCAGTAAATAAATACATGAGATTACAAGAGAAAGGAACAATGCAACCTGATGCTTGTCGTTAATGAACTTAGCCAATCTTGATTACATTGTACAAGACATTGACACAATCTACTAACATCTCTAACCTACAAGAACATAAGAGGAATCAATGAGTAAAATCAATATTGGGTTGCCTCTTAGCAATTGCTAAGCTTAATGTATCCAACCAGACAGAGATCCTAGTCGTAGATCAAGATTCAAATTCGATCAAGGCCACCTTATCAATTAAAGGTGACTATGTCAGATCTTCATTGTAGTGCTTCAACCTTTGACCATTTATCGTCAATGTATGCCCTATTTTTTTATCAAAAATCTCTACTACTCCATTCTTAAATGTTTAGACTGAAGGATCTAGACAGAACAAATGCACACACACGCACGATCTGGAAGTGTAGTTTTAGTAGTACGAGATGTAAAAAAATAATCGCACAGCAAAATATAATAGGGCAAACCATAAAAGAGACATAGGATATATAGTGGCTCCCCACCCCAGGTAGTCCACTACCTAAATCTCCTAGCTTAGGATTTTTAACCTGATTCCCTCAACCCCAAGAGAATCAATGTTGAAATAAACACATATAGGAAATAAATAAATAAAAACATATGCATTTCCAACATTTATGCATAGATCAAAAATATTAAATCAAGCAAATCAAACAAGATTTGGTAAGATTTAGAATAAAATAAAGAACAAATAACATGCAAAAGTATAAATAAACAAAACGAAAAAGGATTAGATTTTACTCCGATCGAAGAGCCCATTAAGGATTTCCCTTAGAGAATGTATCGCCCTCCACAATACTGGTGCGTCGGGGTCTGATGAACTCCTCCCAGGATACAACAATCCACCTCCAAGATTCGATGCACTCCGATCTTGGACGTCTCAAAAACCACATCAGGAGAACGAAGTCGAGGCAATTTGGTTTTCAACCAAATTCATGATTAATCTACCAACTAAATGGTTTGATCAACAAAAAAAATCTCATGGATCTCTCAATCTCCTTGTGCAAGATCGATAAAAGTCATTGGAGATTTTTCTACCAATCTCACATCGAATGAACGCACTAAGAAAGAGAGACAAGAACGAGAGAGAAAGGGAGAGAGTAGAGAAAGCTTTTCTGCTCTTATTGTGTGTCAAATGAGAGCCCCCTCGTGGCTCTTATATAGAGCCGAAGACCAGACGTTTAAGGAAATTCCCATTTTATGGAAGGCAATTGATTGACCAATTAAGTTCATTGATCGACCAACTAAATTCATTGATCAACCAATTTCACTATTTGATTGACAAATCCAGGTCAAAATCATGAGATTAAAAATCCGTAGCAAAAGGAGTCCAAGTTCCAAGTTCCAAATTGATTCTCACCCAAGCCCGAGCCCGAGCTGGGGCAGGGTGGGGCACGTGCACGTGTGTGCGTGGTCCCCAGCCCCACCTCACTCTTTGCTACATAAGCCATGGGAGGCAGAAGCCTTTTACACCCACCAAGAGGTTTGTCCACTTCCAATATGGGGCTAAAAACCTCTCCCAAATCTCACTGATTTCAACATAAATCGCTACGTCACCATATAACAATTGCATCGCAATTGATGCAATTAGGCTCTTAAATGTAACAATCAATTCTACTGATATGAGGTAATTTACTAGGTTACCTCAACCCAATTACAAATGGTGGGTTTCCTCAACCCAAGCAACAAGCTACACACTTAATACAATATAGCATTGCTGTAAGAATAGAATAAAATCTTATAAAAATGACCTAAGCCTCTTAACAAATAGTGTTACCAATTTGAGTGGCTAGGAAAATTGGCATGATCTGCTTCAATCCTTAGTGCACACTTATGAGCTCGTCACAGAGGGTAAGCAAGAGTAAGAGAATTACAAATGCCTGATAAGCTTCTTTTTGTAGAAAAATGGTGGCAGAACTTTCTTTCAAGCACAAGTAATCTCTCTTATGTTTCTTGTCTTTAGAATGGACCTAAAGGACCTAATCCAAACACAGATAACAACTTATGCACTAATAATCTCTACTACTAACAAATGAAGTAAAGATTATTAACTTCGTGAAGAGGATTCCTAGTTACAAGTTATTTTCTTTACTAGGTCACATCCTCAAAGAACACTCCCCCTCAACAGTGGAAGTGCGCTATGATACCAATTGTAATCTCCTTCCTCATTAACCCTTGATTTAAAGGCAAGTGAAGTTAACAAGTGGGTATCAACATTGGCATGATGCATGTAACTTGTTCAACCTCTATAAAGTTAACCTATAACCTACATAAAGTACAAGATACATCTATGCATTCACATCACAAGTGGCCACTTCTCTAGGATCCAATATTATCTTACAATGAGAAAAACATGAACCATTCCAACAGAGATAGAGCATTGTTGAAGCGAAGAATCGTCGCACATAGATTTGAGTTTTGAAAACCCATCACTGTAGTATGATTTGCGAAGAAATTTGTCAACAAATAAAATTTACCAAAACTTGAAAAGAATTCCGGGTCAAACACAGGGAGGCTACGTCAATTTGAAATCCGCGATTATATTTTTTTTGTAATTTTTGTTTAAAGGCGAGATACTCACAATGAATCGATTCTAAACTAGAGAGAAAGAGAGAAAGAGAGAGAACAAAACACTTTTATAAAATGGATAATGTTTTTACAACTAGAAAGCGGGAAATATTACAACTAGAAAGCAGTAAAATCTATTCTAGAAAGCAGTAAAAGAGAAGGTGGAGAGAATTTATCCTCCTCGGCTGCTTAGAGGATGAGCCGAAACGAGTGATGCCTGGAAGACGGAGAGCGGAGACGGAAGATGGAGAACGAAGCGGGAAGAACTAGGGGCGATGCAGGATGTCATCGTCGCAGGATCCACTTACGGAATGGAGGCGAGAAGACGACCACGGGAGCTCCACGAACGAGATGAGAAGTGGACAAAATTTTTGCTTTTAACTCTAGAGGAGCATCCCAGGTTTGGGACAAGCTTCTTTAGAGATTTGGAAAGGGAGAGAGGTGAAGGAAGGGATGAAGAATTCAAGTGGTATGGGTCTCCTTTTATAATTGTAAGGATTGAGGGTAATTTGGTCATTTTATACTTAAAAACATTAACTCAGGGTCTTTAGTGATGGATTTAAGCATCACTAAAGCCCCTAAACGTGGGCGTAGGTCGTGCTCACGCCACGCCTCCTCCTCTCCCCGTGCTTCAACGCCTACACATGGTCATGCACTCTCAACCGTCCAATCGCAAGATCGAACGACTTAGAAGCCATCGCACATGTGCCTTCATCGTGCGCCTACGTGCGATCGGGCGTTCAAACGTGCATCATCGCACACGTGCGCAATCCGCGCCCATCCGTGTTGCCACATCGCGCATATCCCGACGCATGATCAAGATTTGACGGCTCAATTTGAGCCGCACCTGCTCGCCCACACAATTTGAGGCGGGGCGAGGCTCGATCTTGCGGTCTCCGCTCCAAGACCGTTGTGCCACACCTCATTTTAAGGTGCATTTAAGTTTTGAGGATGAGCTCTCTTAGCCGTTGGATTTTGATCCAACGACTGAGATCGTTTGCGCGGTTGAGGAGAGAGAGGCAGCGGCGGGTCCTGGGATAGTATGGACGGCTGAGATGACACCATCTTGGTCATCCATCTTCTGTGACTTGTAGATGGTGCCACGAATGTTGGATTGGATCGATTTTCCTACCGTTGGGCTACGATCGTAGATCCAAACCCATCCGTGAGATTGGATTTGTCATTTGATGTACGGATTTATACCATCTTGGCCCTTTGACCTCTGATCTTTTTCGAACTGCATCTGATGCTATGGAAGTCCGATCGAGGCGATCTTGGAGTCGTTAAACTCCGATCGTTGCCCTGATCGGATCCGTATGGTTGGATCTTCAATTTGATGCCCCAATTAAATGTCACCCTTTCACTTGACCATAAAAAGAGAACCTAAATTTTATACAATCTAACCAAATGCAAGATGATGCATGTTATGCAATATTTATAATGTATGATGTAATTATACATCTAAGAACGTGCAAAAAAAGATGGTTTATGTGATATAAACTTATTTACATCAAACATACATAGACACCCCATCATCATCATCACCACAATTGACTACATATATATATATATATATGTAAGTATGTGTAAATTTATACAAAAGAGGTAGGATTGCTATTTAAATTTCAAAATTGAACCCTACTGCGGACACCATTACCAATTTATAGAGTTCATTAATACATAACAAGAAGGCATTTAGACAGGATAGAAAGAAATAACAATGCCTTCAACAAAAGAATATTCATAAGCCATCTAAATTGTGTGGCTTATATCATGCCACTCTTCCTAAACTTTTATGAGGTCATCAAGTATCCCATGACTTCATAGTGAGATGGTACAACTCCCCCCTTTCTGCCTCCCCAAAAATATGCATCTTGCTCCTTAGGGATGGGTACTAGAACACATGCAACCACAAGTCAATCACAGGGGCATTGGGCATACTATTGCAACACCTTGATCCTTAGGCAACATAATATCGGGATCATTGGCCTACTATTCTGAGGGTAGGTAACAAAGTGGGTGAGACAAAAGGCTTGGTAGGGCATATATATAATGGTGTAGCACAAGGAAAATAGGTAGTGTCATCCATTTGGTTTCTTATTTTCCTTTTTATTAACAATGACTTAACTTAAGTTACCCACCATATGTTTATTCTAATTATCCTTGAATTGCTTGCTGAGGTATGATTTTACATTACCTTCCTCGTGTCAAAAATCATTCCTCAATCATTGTGACAAGGTGATTTCGTAGTCAAAGGATGTTGGGCCTCACAAATGCCTTACTTTGCCAAGGTAGCGAGACCAACATTAATTCACACCCCAAGATTACTCGGGATTGGCACTCGTAGGTCATGCAATGAATGTTCACTAGACTCTCTCTTTTTAGGTGAAATCTCCTTGTCCCTATATGGACTACCTTTTTATTTTGCTTTATAGGTGTGGCTTGTCCATTGAACACTATTTCTCAAACATTTAGTCTTGAGTCCCTATCTAACCTATTTTGATATGCCCATTTTTGCTTTGTCGAGTCTATCTCATCACTCGCTAGCTTCCTTCCCTTCAAGTCTCTCATATAGAATTGCTCATGAGTGATTCCCATGAGTCTCTACTTCTCTTTCTATCAAACACCTCACTCACACACAAATCATATGAATTTTTATCGAAAACCTTGCGTATCAATGTTTTCTATAATAAAATTCACATAACTTTCAATCCACAAACCCAATTCATGAACCATTTGTGCCTAAATGATCCCTAAATCCATCCCAATCATGATCACCAAAGTGGTGTTGATTGATCAAAATTATTTTTGATTAATCAATTCGCACGGGATCCATAAATCAAGGATTTTGCCACCTTTTGAAAAGTATGCATTTTGATCAATCAAACCAGTATAAATCAATCGTTCCAACACAATTTCAATAAATCAAATGTCTATTTGATCAATCAAACCTGGATGAAAATGCATTTCTACGAATTCTAGCTTAAAATTCACAAAGTGGAAATGCCATAATTTGTTGCCAAACACACAAAAATAAGTTCCATTATGAAAATTCATCCTTTATGACCCTTTATAACCCATTTCTAAGTCATTTTAATTCCAACATAAGTTATAGGTACATCACTTGACAAGAATTTGACAAGAATGAAAGGAGAACCTGCACTCTTAAGAAATCAAGCATGATAACTCTATAATCATCACCATTTCAAATCAAAACACACTACCATCGCAAAACCTACAATTATCTCCTCAAAATCTCATGCAAAACTATCAAGAGAGGGATTAAAACCCTACCTTCACAAGTTCTTGGATGATCACCATCTCAATACCTCTTCCTGCTCTTCTCCCCCTTAAACCCACCTTCAATTGGCTTCTCTTTCTTTGAATTTGAACTCATTTTTGTACACTAATTTCAAAAGCAAGGATCCGTATGAAGTTTTACTCATTTAACAAAGAGGAGCTCAAATTGAGTGAATCCCTATTCATGCATCTAAAGAACCTAAAGGAAGGTGGTGAGATTAAGGATTGGAGTGGAGTTTACCTCAAATTTGAGTTGGACAATAAGCAATCTAGAGAATTTCCTCAATGATTGTCTCTAGCAGAGTAAAATGGGCCCCACTCCGTTACCAGATTCCCAACTCTCCTTCAATGAAGAGTAGAAAGGGAAGAAGATGAATAGGAATGGGGTACTTAGCAGGTGGAGGATGTTGTTTTAGGTGGAACCTCGTGTATCTCCATATTAGAGTTGGATAAATTACACCATGACCCCTCTGCTTGTTCTTTTACTCCACCTTAAAACAAATCCTATTTCTGACTTTTCAGCCACTGTAGATAACATTCCTTAAATTCTTTCCCTTTCAAGTCATCTTTTCTTTACTTCTTGCCCCTCCATGATTATATCCTTGGAACTTTTGATGACTTAACTTGTAATCAACAGTAATTGAGTCATAATTTACCCTCTTAACTTTTATTTAAAGGTTATACTACCTTTCTTTTGTATAACTAACAGTAGTATTACACCTTTATTATTTTCATAATCTAGGTTTAGTCCTAATTAAACACAATAAATATTAGTGTCTCACAATCAAGTGTAATTTTGTGGGATATTCTAAGACTCAAAAGAGATATAAATGTCATGATCTCAGTGGCAAGGGTCTCTTTGTTAATGCTAATGTGTCATTCTTCGAGTCCATGCCTTATTGTTCCTTTCTTGGCTCAAGCATTGTTGCACTTACAGCTGAAAACGAAGCTATTATTCCTATTCTTGCTCCTAATGATGGATCTAAGAGCAAATTCATGATGATATATGCTCATTGTCATGTTTCTAAGACACAACTCCCCCCCACTAAGCCTAAGCCATCATCTACACTTGAGGTAATTCCCACATCTTATAATATTGATGCTCCTTCCAATTCTGATGCACCAAGTACCACCCACATTACAACACCTTAGGATGGTTCTTAGCAACTTGAACCTCCAAAGGCAGGAGGGTCTGCAAATGAGTTTGGAGATGACGACTTCGATTTGGCCATTTCCCTACATAAGGGCACCAATTCATGAACTATGCACCCTATTTACAAGCATGTGTCTATAGTGTGTCCATCTCATCAATATAGATAGTTTCACTATTGGTGCAAGGGTACCACGATCGTTGATTTTGATGATAACAAAACACTTGGTATTTAACGTTTACATTTGAGTTTAAGTTCTTAGGAATAATGCAAATGGAATCAAGTGTGAAGGAGCTCAAGTTCACATCCATGGCAGATTGGAGGAGCTTGATGGTGGAGAAGAGAAAATGGAGTCTCGTGTGGAGCAAGAGCTTGAAGATTCATGGAGATGAAGAATAGGATAAAAGTCTATTCTGTTCATGTATTTTGTACTTGAATTTATGTTCTTTGCTCTTTTATTTTCTTAGATACATTTTAAAGAGCCCAAAGTAACATACCTTAATCCTAGGAACACTATTCCTACACTAGAACTCTTAGACAAACACTTTGGCATTTCATAGAAAACTTAGACAAACACTTTGGCTTCAGACAGCTTTATCAGACGTCCAATACTGACCTTAGACGTCAGATTATGGACTTTAAGATGTCTGATAGTTTGTACAGACGTCCAAATAGTTAGGCTAGATTTAGTATTCTCCGATCATTACTTTCAGTCGACTAGCCCATAATCCAGATGTCTTACAAGATGTCTGGTGACATTACCAAACATCCAATTAGAGAACCGTTGGCCTATTAAGTGAATATCTTCGTGGATTGGCTTATGACTGTAATATTATCAGGCGTCCGTAGACATGACTAGACGTCTAATAAAGAGACATTAGGCTAAATCTGATCTGAATCTACGTTTTGTCAGACCTTATAGCCATTTGCTTCTCGGGAAATTCATTCCCGCAAAGAATCCACTTTCCAGACGTCCAGACACTTTGCCAGAAGTTTGATATGTCGTCTGACCTAAAATACCTAGAACCCTATTCAGATCTGGACAAAACAGGAACCAAACTCGTCTAAAATTAGACGTTGGATGACCTTCCCAGACATCTTAAAATGATTTGTTAGACGTTCATCTAGATCCAAACCAATCCAGATGATCAACCCTTCAAGATTAGGCATCCGACCTTTAGATCAGATGAAGCCTCAGACGTCTGACCATAAATCTAGACATCTGAAAACCCTGTCAAACTCATTATTAACCCTGATTTTGTTGAGATTTTGACCAAATCTCTTGAGGCTTATTCTCAACGGCTACAAGAGGCTTCCAAAGCCTTCTTAGGGCCTATATAAATAGAAGAGCACCCTTCCTTGGTAAAGCACACCTTGATAAAATACTTCCACATTTATTGTGTCAAAGAAAAGAGAGAAATCATCAAGAAAAGAAGTTGTTGCTCTCCAAGATCTTCACCTCACATTTGAGAGCACCATCTTAGTTGCACACCCACTCTCCCACCTTCGCATATACAAGAGCGTTTACATGCCTTGCATGGTTCATGCCCACCGCGTTGCTAGCCAACGCACTTCCATCTCAGGGAAGTATCCTTTGCCTATAGAAGCTAAGTTTAACACATTTACTTTATGGCTCTGTAGGATATTTGTAACTTGTCTTTGTTGGGTATTCGCTTTGCAAATTCCTGTCTTCCTCACGAAACAAAATAATCCTCATGAAAAGGAGGGGTTTAAGGTTACACTACCCTCGTTGTAAATTAGTATGATTATAAGAGGTTGTGTCACCCTTGTTTAAATGACACAGATAGTAGATTCGATCGATTAGGTCGATCGAAAATCCAAAATCAAGAGATTTAGGTGGTAGTTTTTACCTGGGTTTGGGTTTCCACCTAAAAATCCTTGTGTCACTTGTGAGATTACATATTTGTGTGATTGCTTATGTTATTTCCGTATTATTTTTGTATCACACAAATGTCACCCCCTCCATCCCAGAACCTTCAATCACATCCTTCTCAATGTACAACAACACACGAATCATCAAGAAGCCCTTCTTGACCCAAAATGGCGATAGGCCATGGAATCAAAAATGTCTGCACTAATCTCTCAGGAAACCATAAGATGTTGTAGTGGTTGGCTGCAAATAGATGTCCAAAACTAAATATAAGCCAAATGGATCTATGGAAAGGTATAAGGCTCTCCTGGTAGCAAAAGGGTACATTCAAACATATAGAGTTGACTATTTCAACACCTTCTCTCTTGTCACATTGCTACTCATAGTTTGGATACTTATCTTTGTGGCAGTCCATCTAGACTGGCCACTCCATCAATTGGATGTCAAAAATGCATCCCTCCATGATGACCTCTAGGAAGAGGTGTACATGTAGTCGCCTTTAGGATTTGAGGATGAGGGAGAATGTAGCAAGGTTTGAGACTACATAAAGCAATTTATAGGCTCAAGCAAAATCCACGTGCATAGTTCCATAAGTAATCAGATGTGACTAAAAGGATTGGCTTCAGAAGGTCCTTGACAAGGCATTCTCTACTTATAAAGAAGATTGAAAAAGGAAGAGTTGTAATGCTAGTCTATGTGGCTAGCATCATATTGATTGGGGATGATGAATGTGACATCAAGATCACCAAGGAGTTTCCAACTAAGCACTTTGCGACAAAGGACTTGGGCCCACTCCAATATTGCCTTAGAAACAAACTAGCCTAGAATGCTCATGGGAAGTATGTGATAGATCTCTTCAAGATACAAGCATGCTAGGTGACAAACCCTCTTCTATTCCCATGGATCCTAGTAAGCATCTATGTGAAGATGACTCGAGACAAGTTGATGCCAAAAAGTACAAGTGCGTTGTGGGAAAACTACTTTATATTGTTGTCTTATGACCTAACATTGCTCTTGCAATGAACAAGGTGAGTCAATTTAAGGACAAGTCAAAAAAGGTTCACTAGGACTCGGCTACAATGATCCTCAAGTACCTAAAGTCAACACCAGAGAAAGGCTTGTTATTCACTTGTGACGATTCCTTACATGTGGTGGCTTATACAGATATTGATATATTTACCAAGGCACCTCCCTATGCATCTTTTGGTCAACTGTTTCAAGCCAAGCATGATGGATAGTAAGGGTTTTTACATAAATGCCACTAAAAACCATCGAAATTATTTTTTTGCCACTAGGTTGCAAATATTGCTATTAATGTTATTGTGAAAGTGACATCATTAACATAAATACCACCCCATTATCTCTGTTACTCCACTAACAAGGGTTAGGGAAAAGTTGACTTGAGTTAAGTTAAAAGTGCCAATCTCAAGAGGAAATGGATGGTGGTGATTTAATCCATCTTTGTGGATGGATCGGATGGTTGGGATTCTTTTCCTCCTCCTTCCTCTTCCTTATTCCTCCTTCCTCTCAAGCTCTCCATTGTCTGCGTCATCTAGGCCCTCCCCGACAATGAGTTCAAGATCCTCCTCCCACTCAATCTCCACCTCCAACCCCTCCTCCACGACACCTCCTCTATATACTCCCCTCTCCCCCACCATAACCTCCTCCACACCACCATCCGCTTCTCCTCCCACCCACGCCTCCTCCCCCTCACCCTTGACCTCTTCAACCTCCTCCCCCGCCTCCACCCCTCCTCCCCCACCATCCTCCCTATCCACTCCACCCCCGTTTGCTGCCTCCCCCTCCACCCCTACTCCTACCTCCATGTCGTTCGCTCCCTCACCTCCAACCTCATTGTCAAGGCCCACTCCCACTACATCCACATGGATGACACCTCAAGGTGTTCGACAATATGCACCTCCACTCGAATTGTTGTGACCCAAACGAGTACACCTATGGGTGCCTCGCATGGGGAATGTGCAAGGATATCTACACAAGTTTTCCCTTAACCTGTTACAATAAATGGCAGCTTAAGGTTTTCTATAGAGAATGAATGCTTGATTTCTTTCCCTACAACCCCCAATTACCAGAGGTGTAACCACCATCATCAACAACGTTTAATACAAAGCACAAACTTAATCTATTTGTTCTGCAGAAGATGATTTGAGATTGCACGCGGGGAGAAAAATTCCAATCTTTAATTTACAAGATGAGTCCAAGTTTTGGTTCATTACACAATCAACCAATGGCAAGTGCTTGGACAACGTTTTGGAGTTAGCAGCAAATTAAATATGTTCCCATCTGCGTAGCGATGTCACATTTCCCTAATTTTGGAAATGCATCCCACATGTGTGACTCACCTCCATGGTAGTAAGCATTGTGGTTATATTTCTGGAGTAACTTACGCATTTAGAGACACACAAAAGAAGGGTAACACAACTTCACACTTCATGACATTGCCCCCCATATCCAAACTCCAGACCTGAACTAAAAAACCTAACCCATAGTTCCAGAAGTAATTACTGCACTCCTCATGATCACATTCAAGCAGTTTATCATCTAGATCCAGTTGCATTAAAACAAGAAGCCTGTAGAAAGTTATTTTCCTGCAGTTTTCACATGGGATGTCAGATTGTAGCTGACTAAACATTTGGAACATTGGGAAGCCCATACAAATATTGGCTGAAATTGCAATTCTTATAAAAAGAGCGTACCATCCAAGGAGCTGATATCTAACAACTTATATACTCCAGTTACAACAACCTGCTCATCCAGTTGTGAAAATGCTGGTTCATGAAGTATGACGCTTGCTAGATTGTGCAAACTTGACTTTTTACAAATCAAACAAAATTCTCTGTGATAGCAATGTACACCAATCCTGGTAAACCAGCCAGGACAAAAAAAGTTTATAGACCTGCATTGGTGATGCATACAAGGATCAGAAAAGGATTCCAAGACATCCCACCCCCAGGAAATCACAAGCTTTCCGAGGAGTTCAAGATCTTTGCAGAAGTTGGTTCCATGGAATTTCACAAAGGTATATCTTCAAGCTATAAGCTGTCTTTTAATGGAGCGGAATCGGGCTTTACAATGCAGTGAAGATTCCACCCGCCAAGGCCAGCCAAGGAGAATGCCTGATTAACAAAATTTTTGACATCAAAGTAATTGAGTGAATTAAGTTAGGAGATCTGCATATTATTAAAAAAAAAAGCTCATCATCGAAGTTATTAAGCAACATGTCAAAAAAACTCATCCATGTATTCAAAAGTTAAATTAAGAATGCTTGCACAGGGCAAAGAACCAGCTTAAAAGGAAAGTAATCACAGAACTTAAAGATTCATCCATGTAATTCATACCATAGCCAGGAAGCGAATGTCAAATTTAAAAATCCTTCTATATCTAGACTCAAAATCAACTCCATAATATCAGTTCTTTGAGTTGCACATCAATATTATGCATGATGCATTCATTTGAATATACAAATAATTCTCATTATCAAACTGCAATATTTATGGTCTGACTAAATTTGTACAGCCAAGTTTTGGAATGCAGTTCCAGAAAGAAGCATAGATATTTTGCTGCATGCATAGTATGAAGCTTAATGTAAGTACAACATTAATCCGCATGCCATAAATGACACCACGCAAGCTAGCTATCTGTTTTGTTGGAGCACAACACAGGATTCCTGGTATTCCTGATCCTGAAAGTTAAGGTGGTAAGCTTGATTCCATTCGAATGACTTAAAAAACTAACATATGGCATGCTAATGAGATCTAAAGGTCATGCAAATACTCTACCAAGCATCCACTGAAATAATTAAGCCATATATTTATGATGTTAAAGATATGATGCATTGTGATACTCCACATATAGATAATCCCATATGATTTAACTCTCAAAAGTATGAGTTATGAAGGAAAAGGAAAATTACTCTTGAATGGTGGCTAAGCATTTGGGTGGTTGCCTTAGGTCCATTGGGATCAAAACCGATAAGTTGTGAGGGCTAGTTTTTTCTAAATTAGGAACAACCTAGGCTTCAGTAGTCACATTGTTAGGTCTATTAGTTCTCAAAGGTGGAAAGGAGTAACATTGTTCCTCTCTTCATTCCACTTGGGCATCTCTGGTCAGTCAGTAGGAGCGAAAGGTCCTTCAACCTAAGGGGAGGCTGGAAGGTTAAGTCTGTCAAAGATTTCTCCATTCCCACATTCCATCAATCAGGAAGGGACTTTAAGAACAATGCAAGCAAAGGGATATGAATGCCTATTTGAGCCAAGTGGGTTGTGACCGAGCTTAGCTTGGCAGGCCTGTACTTCCTTCTGCCTTGTCTCTGTTATAAATTCCGCTCTACTCTGCCTCATATCGTTCCTCTAACTTGTAGCATTGCAACCTTCCATTCTGTGAAGAATAAATGGGCCACATGGCAGTTTAGTAGACACCCAAAGGGGCACCGGCCCCAAGGGTACTTTAGGTTGACTTTTGATCCAAGTATTGTGGTGATTTAGTTGATAAGTTTGGCTTTAGAAAGTCTCTTTTAGAAGATTTGATCTTTCCTAATTTTAGAAGATTTGATAGATTTAGATTTGATTTGTTTCTTATTTTAGAAGATTGTGATACGTTTTCTCTTTATAAAAGAGTTTGTATAATCCTTTTATTCTTGAGTTAATGCAATAATTCTTCTAACACATCAACTCCCTCTCTCTCCCTCTCTTCTTCAAGGCCATCGGTTGCAGCCTCTCTCTCCTCCCTGTCACGTGGACAGGGGCTGCCTGCAGCACCCTGTTAGTGCTTGTTATCCTCACATAGAAGAGCCTCCATGCCTCTGTGTCACCCAAAACTCAACATGATATCAGAGCCTTTGATCTAGGCTCTTCCCAGGAGATTATCTACACGCGTAGGAAGAAGAGAAGAAAACTACGTTGTGCACGACTTTTTCCTGGAGGACAGCAGCCACGTGTGTAGCCTATCCTCTCATCAAATCATGCACAAGAAGTTCTATGATCTCTATCGACTTTACATTCTTTTTGGTGACCATACACGCCCAAAGAAACCAAGCGCCTTACACTAGCTCACGGGGTGTCAGAGCAACGGCACCAACTTGGACTGAGGGGGCACATGGAACCTTCTAGTACACCAGGGAACGACAAGATCATGTGTGTGGCTCTCGGGTGTAGAAAAAGAGGCACAGAGACTCCTCTCAACCTTCTAGAATGAAGCAATGGAAGATTCGGAGATTTATACTACTTAAGAAGGCACCTGAGGCGAAAGATGCAGCCAAGAAGTTGGAGAAAAGAGCCTATCAACTTAAACAAAGACAAGATGGCTGCTCCAATAGCCACGACTTCATAGATTACCAAAAAAGCAGTGACTACGGAGGTGACAAGTGGATGTGCAGTCGCATCAAGAGAAGATGGAGTATTTTGCCGCATCATCACCGAGCCAAGTTAGCCAAGTCATAGTCCTCTTGGTCTCGAGTTGAGGGGGAGTGTGAAGAATAAATGTGCCACGTGGCAATCCAGTAGGACACCCAAAGGGGCATCGGCCCTAAGGGTATTTTAGATTAGCTTTTGGTCCAAGTTTTGTGGTGATTTAGCTGGTATGTTTGGTTTTTGGAAAGTTTATTTTAGAGAATTTGATCTTTCCTAATTTTAGAAGATTTGATTAAATTAGGATTTAGTTTGTTTCTTATTTTAGAGGATTGTTATATGTTCTCTTTATAAAAAAAAGTCCTTGTAATTCTTTCGTTCTTAAGTTAATGTAATAATTCTTCTAATACATCAACTCCCTCTCTCTCCCTCTCTTCTTCAAGGCCGCCAACTGCAGCCTCTCTCTCCTCCCTGTCGCATGGATAGGGGTTGCCTGCAGCACCCAGTTGGTGCTTGTTATCCTCACATGGAAGAGCCTCCACACCTCCATTTCGCCCAAAACTCAAAACATTCCTTTGCTTCTTTTGCCCCTCGTTCTCCTGCAAAAGGGTACTTATGTGACTTTTAGGTGAATTGCCTATTTTAGCGGCTACTTCATTGCATCATAGTATCTCCACTGTAAGAGAGAACATGGATTGAGTGTTAGCTATGTGACATTGGGAGTCTACACAAACAATTGTTATGCATTGCAATAACAAAAGTGTGTTTTGGGTTGTTGGCTACTCCTCCATGCCATAACAATTTTTCACAAAATGATCCCAATTTTGTCTAACAAATAACACACAGTGATCCCCATTTTGTTTAACAAAGAACTAAATCTAAAGAACCGAGTGAAGCACTTGTTCTACTGTCCCTTTCAAAATGTGAAGAAATCTAAATGGAATTTATAAAAGACAAAACCAACAAGCAAGATAGACATGCATCACATTTTTTTCTTAAGAAAGAATGTCGATATAGCACTCTATTTATCTTAGTTTCCTATCATGGTCTTTTTTTTTATTTGATGTTTTCTATTGGACTCATGATGTAATTTATCAAACACCTCTCTATATAAAGAGGTGTAGGATTTTCTTGAAGAATAAGAATCCTCATTTTTTCCGACTAGGTATCAAAGTGGCAATGCTAGATCAACGCTCCAGTATCCCACCCGCATAGCCTCCGCACACCACCATCTAAACCCTAATCACTCTGGCCACCACCACTCCGACAAGCCGCCAATGGCAACGGCCAACCGCCGCCACCCGCGCCACCTACTGCCAACCATCTAGGTTGTCGTCACTGCCATTTCGAAGGAGGCAGTGCCTCCACCAAGCCGTTGCCGCCCTCTGTCAGGTTTTCCTCATGCCCAACGGCACCGCCAGTCCAAGGGAAGGTGGCCACCCTTCGCTCAAGTGCTCCTCCCTGCACCCAGCAGTGCCACTAGCCCAAGGGAAGGCCACCGCCCTTCGCTCAGGCAATCCTCCCCGTACCCAGCGACATCACCAACCCATGGGGGCACCACCCCTACCACACAGCAAGACGCGACTCCAAGGAGGAGGCTGCTACGGCTTGGGCTCTCGCCGTCGCCTCTATCAGAGGGCTAGGGCAGCACCTTCGTCCACCCAATGGATGTTGCCTTTCTCTTAGCAAGGCCGCATAAGCCCCCACAGTCCATTTACAAGGGCAGCATCCCTTAGGAGCACTATTAGGGTCCTCCACATGCCCTAACATGCGTTAGATCCTAATCTAAGGGGTGCTTGTGATTCTTGGGATGATTTTCTAAGATATCCCGATCTTAAATTTCATGATCAAGAGATCACATTATCTTTGCTCTAAGATTTTCAGATCTGAAAATCAATTTCAGATCATGTTCGTGGCATCTTGTGGTCGTCCTAAGGCACAGTGGCGTCTTCAAGCTCTTCGGAGGTGTCGTCGGTTACAGCTACAGACATCGGGAGTTATAAAACTCCTTTCTTCGTTCCATTGCCAAGCTTAATAAGACCAACTATACTAGATGGTCTTCGACGTTCCTCATGACTGTGGAGGGACACAATAAGGAGCACATCTTGATGAAAGTGGAGCCACAAGAGAAGATAGGAAAGAATGACACATAGAAGGACAATGCAATAGTCCACGCCTGGATCATGAATTCAGTGGAGCCTCAGACTGGAAACAAGATCATGTACTACAAGACAACCAAAGAAATGTGAGATTCTCTACGTGACACGTACTCTCATGAGAAGAATTTCAACAAAGTATTTGAAATTCACCATACCATTGGTGGTTTGAAGCAAGAGGGCCAGTCATTGTCTTAATATTATGCTGCTTTGAAGAGGCTCTTAGAGAAGTATAATGCATGTCGTCCTGTCTATACCTGTGCCATTCAGAGGGCGCACAGGAAGGTGTATGTAGTTCTTTAGTTTCTTAATGGACTGGGACCGGAATATGAGGCAGTAAGGTCCCAGATCTTGACTCTTGTTGAGCTTCCATCCCTGGAGAAAGCGTACAGTCAAGTGAGCAGGGTGGTTGTTAAACCATCCATGTCAGATAGTGGACAGACCCCTATTCTTGTAGCTGCTACTGGCAATAAACATGGTGCTCCATCTACTAGGGGGAGAGGACGTGGTGGTCAGGGTGCGACTGGCAGACCCTGTACCATATGCTCGCACTGTGGCAAGGTTGGTCCCACAGAGGCATCTTGCTAGTCGAAGCATGGTAGACCACCGATGGCCAACCAAGCTATTTCTTTTAAGGAGGCGAACAACACAGTATCACATGCAGACTATGATGTTGTGGTTCAGCATCTCGTCCAGTTGACCCAGGAGACTCCTATGGTTACTGATACTGCTGCTATGGCCTCCTCAGGTATAGTTCTTGCTTATGTCTCTGGTAGAGGTATTTCTGACAACGCACTATGGCTAGTTGACTCAAGAGCCTCTCAACAACTCAGTGGTGATCAGTCAAGCTTTAGACATGTTTAGAATGGTCCATTTGGTAGATTCGTTTAGGTAGCAGATGGTAGACAGTGCAGAGTACATGGCAGAGGAGATGTGGCAGTGACTCCTTCACTGACTCTGCCTAATGTTCTTTATGTTCCTTATTTTCCGATTAATCTTTAATTTGTTAGCAGAATAACAGAAGACTTGAACCGTGGTGCTATTTTTGATGAGTTAGGCTATACTTTTTAGGGCAAACTCACGGGAAGGACGATTGGTGGTAGACATGAGGAGGGTGTGTATCGCCTAATCCAGATACATTCTGCTGCCACATGTCAGGGCGAGCTTGCTTTCAGTACTGGTACAGTTCTTCAATGGCATCATCGTCTTGGGCATCCTTCACTAGATAGCCTACGACATGTTATCCCCCATATACCACCTACCATCGAGATTTTGTGTGATGCATGTCAGCTGGGAAAGCATCACAAAGTTTTTCGTCCAATTCATCTCAAAGTTTTGTTGCAACTTTTGAGTTATTGCATATGAATGTATGATATCCTAGTAGAATACCTGATAGACTTGATCATAGATTTTATTTGCTTATAGTAGATTTTTCCAGGATGTCATGATTATTTTTATTAAAGAATAAATCAAATGTCGGGTTTGTGATTGAAACATTTATTTTACAAACAAAGACTCAATTTACTGTTAATGTAAAAATTGTGCGATCTAATAATGCCTTAAAGTTTTATACAACAAAGTTATCATCCTTTTATAAATTCTTAGGATTGTTCAGCAGACTTCCTGCCCCCATACTTCGCAACATAATGGTGTGGTCGAGCGAAAACATTGCTATGTACTGGATATGGCTAGAACATTACTCATTCAGCATAATGTGCCACAGGTTTACTGGGGAAATGCATTATTGACTGCTTGTTATTTGATTAATAGACTAACCGACTCAACTATTCAGGAATAGGTTCCTTGGCAAGTCCATCATGAGAAGGAATTATTTACTGTGCCATCTTGTGTTTTTGGCTAGGTTGCCTTTGTCCATGTGCTTAGACCAAGAAGAGATAAATTAACCCCAAGGGTAGTGAAATGTGTCTTTCTAGGGTACAACACCCAAAAAGGATACAGATGTTATGAACCAAGAGGTAAGAAGCATTATGTGACTGCAGATGTCACCTTTCATAAGTCAGTTCCATATTTTTCTACAGATGGCCATCATTTGGTGTTTGAGGGAGGCTCAGCTTCCATGCCTATACCATCAGTCCCTTTGGAGCAGGTACCCGTTACTCATACTAAGGATAATGCAAAGGATACTTCTAGATAGGAGGCAGAGGTTACTCATGTATACAGGTTACCCGTTACATACAGACATCACATATGGCGTCAAAACACACCCCATCACCACCTCAGCCACTTGTCTCCTCCCCTGGTCAGGTATGTATTGATACTGACGTGAGTTGTCCTAGTAATGATTGTGCAGGTCCTTCTGCTGGGTCTACTTTTCCTATTGAGCAGTAGGTCATGCCTCCTAGTATTTTTGAGGAGGATCTTGACCTTCCAATTGCAATTCGGAAGGCACCCCACAGCTGTGCCCACTACCAAGCTACAAGAGCAATGCTAATGTTCACAGCTGCACTTTTTGTGACACAGCTTCCCATGCCCCATCAGCAAGCCATGCTGGATTCAAAATGATGTCAGGACATGGAGGAAGAGATAGTTGCTTTACGCTCAAGAGGAATGTGGAAAGTGACCACTCTGCCCAATCAAGCCAAGACAGTGGGGTGTCATTGGGTCTTTACTTTCAAGTACAACCCAGATGACACTATATCTCGCTACAAGGTGAGACTGGTAGCAAAGAGATTTACTCAAACATATGGGGTAAATTTCTTTAATACATTCTCACATGTAGCACAGCTTTCCTACGATTCATATTTTGTTGTTTGTTGCTACTCACTATGATTAGCCTATTCACTAGCTGGATGTCAAGAATGCATTTTTGTATTGGGATCTACAAGAGGAAGTCTACATGCAACAGCCTCCGAGGTTTAAGACTTAGGAATGTGCATGTAGATTGAAGAAGGCTATCTATGGCCTGAAGCAGAGCCCAAGGCCTAGTTCTAGAGATTATCAAAGGAGGTTCAGGCTATAGGACTTGTTAAGTCCTCTACTGGTCATTCTCTCTTCGTCAGGAAGAGCTCTGGGGGAGTTGTGCTCTTAGTCTATGTTGATGATCTCATCTTTACTGAGGATGACACTGCTGGGATAGTCAAGGTGAAGAAAAAGCTAGTTGAAGCCTTTGTCACAAAGGATCTGGGTGAACTAAGATATTTCCTAGGTATCAAGGTGGCACGCGACAAAGAAGGTATTATCCTCAATCAGTGCAAGTACGCTCTTGATGTATTGCAGGAGACAGGGATGCTAGGGTACAAACCTACTAATATACCTATGGATCCCAAGAGACATCTTTATGACCTTGACTCTCAACCTGTAGACGGTAGATCCTATAGGCAATTGGTTGATAAACTTTTATATCTTACTATTACACATCCTGATCTCTCCCTTATAGTTGGGAGACTCAACCAATTCATGGACAAATCAACCAAGAAACATTAGGATACTGCTATGCAGGTGCTTAGATACGTAAAGAAAGCACCTGGCAGAGGCATCCTCTTTCAGAAGAATACATCTATGAGTGTTGTTGGCTATTCTGACGCTAACTACGTAGGTAGTATGGCAGACAGAAAGTCGACAACTGATTTTTGTACTTATGTGGAAGGCAACCTTGTGACCTGGAAAAGCAAGAAGCAGCAAGTTGTTTACAGGTCAAGTGTAGAATCAGAGTACCATGCTATGACACAAACAGCCACAGAGATGGTCTAAGTCAGATCAATGCTACGAGACCTACATGTCCAGGTGGAGGGGCCTATGGAGATGAGGTGTGATAATCATACTACTACTTACATTGTAAACAATCCAATGTTTCATGAGTGTACAAAACACATTGGGGTTGCTTGCCATGACACCAGAGATCTGATATAGCGTGGGATTATCTACACTACTTCTGTCTCTTCTGGAGCCCAAATTGCGGATGTATTCACAAAGCCTCTTCCTAGATCCGCATTTAACATATGCTGTTCCAAGCTGAGCATCATTGATATATATGCTTCAGCTTACAGGAGAGTATTGATATAACACTATTTATCTTAGTTTCCTATTATGAGCTATTTTGTTATTTGATGTTTTATGTTGGACTCATGATGTAATTTACCCAACACCTCTCTCTACATAAAGAGGTGTAGGATTTTCTTGGAGAATAAAAATCCTCATTTTTTCCGACTAAGAACATTCACCACATTAAAAGCATGACAGAAGAGGCACTCAAGGAAGTGTCGAATAGACAAAGGTTAAGACAATAGACCTCTGCTATAGGATGAGGTTGCAAAAAGAGCCTGGCAACAAGTGTGTAGGATTACAAGATTGAAATACAATGGAGGCAGAAAATCCATACAGAAGTGGATCAAGGATCGGGACTACAATAGAAAGTTTTTTCATGCTTGCACTAACGGGAGAAGACACAGAAACCACATTGAGTACAAAAGATTCCATAAGTTCCAAGAGATAGGGGATTGGTAATAGAGAGGTATAAGGGTGACTTTGTCTGAGGAACAAAAGGCAAGGTTGATTGCAAACATAATGGAGGACAAGGTCATGAGGGCTACGTCTAAATGTGAAAGGTTCCTCGGGACTAGATGGCTCCCTAGCCTTTTTCTACAAGGAGCTATGATCAGTGGTTGGAAGTGACATGCTTGTAGTGATGCAGGAGTTCATGATTGGAAATAAGGGGTTCGATCATCTAAAGAATTTTTTTCCTTTTTCTTCTGCCAAAAGGGACTCTATGAGATAACTTGCGCCCCATTGACCCGTCCAATATGGTCTATTTAATAGTGGCAAAGTTGCTCCAATCGGCTGAGAGCAATGTTGGACTCGCTTGTGAACTTGGGTTAGGCAGATTTTAATAAGGGGAGGAGTCTGGCAGATTGCTTTGTCACAGCCTTCGAGAATGTTGCAGCTTGGGAAAGGAGGAAGAGAGAAGCTTTGTTATGAAAGCTCAACTTCGCAAAGGCATATGACTCAATAGCTTGGAGGTTTCTATGGGTAACCTTGGTGTAGGCATTTCCGAAAGTATCAATATGGCGGATGAAACAATATATTATTACTACACCCTTTGTAATCCTCTTGAACAAGAATCTAGTAGGATGATAGGTGTAGCCCAGAGGGGGAGTTCACCAAGGATGCTTGCTTGCTCCACTACTTTTTGTTCTGGCAGTTAGTTCATTCTCAACATGCTCAGCAGGTCTACTTTCTGGTTTCTCCTCTACATCGTAGGCACACATGTATGTTCCACTACTAAAGTTTGCAAGTAATACCTTATTTTTTGTGGAGGGCCCTACAAAGGAGGCTAAGAATTTGGTAGCATTAGTGTGAGTCTTTCTGCAAGCATCCTACCTCTCAATCAATTTTAACAAATCAGCTTGCATCACATTTGGGATGAAGAAGGAAGCAACAGCAGTTGAGGCTATGCTAGCCATACCACGTAGATCTCTATTAATTATGCATATCAGTCAACCTCTGTCAGTGTCTGGATTGCTTATAAGATTTTGCTCCTCTGATCCACCATTTGGAAAGGAAGCTTGAGGGTTGGAGAGCTAGACTACTCTCAAAAAGGGCTCAATTGACATTGCTGAAGGCAATCCCTGTAGCTACACCAACCTTTTCCTGTCAGTCTTTTGGTTTCCCCAAGGCATTATCAATAAGATAGAAGCTTTTGTTAAGGATTCTTGTGGAAAGGAGCCACTACGTATGTTAAAGGTGGATATCTGGTGTCTTCAAAGGAGGTCTGTCACTCTATATCAAAAGACAATCTTGGTATTAGGAGGGTACGGGACAAGAATAATGCACTCCTCTCAAAGTTGCGCATGAGGCTGATGGTGGTGATTGTTGGCTTTTTGTAACATTACTTCATGATCTCTATGACAGGACCCTCAGATAGGAGGATTTGAATCTTACCTAAGGTGAAGAGTCTCCTCTTCAGAAAGGTTTAATCAAGGTATTTCCTTTTTTTACAACAGTTCTTTACTCTAGTGGTGGGCGGTCGACAAGTATTTAGATCCTAGATTGACAACTAGTGTATTCTTGGCCACTTGAAGATGACTTTCCTAGACCATATGCACCAGCACAAGATAAGGAAGCTCGACCGAGGGATTGCCAAAGTGGGCCATTGGGGAATTATGGGGGCAGTTAGACACTGACTTTTGTTTCAGGCCTACCATTGCTATAGCTTTAACGAAACCATACGTAGCATTTCCCTTGGGATGATGAGCAAGATGTCTAGTAGGAAAATAGAGAATTTTAACAAAACTTTCTTGAGAGATTGCAATTGTGGAAGGCAAGGGTCCTCCTCAAGGTTCGCTTTTATAGTTGGGAATTCCAGAGGTAGGCTAATGACAAAATTCATTTCAGACGTAGTAAATGTTATCCCTAACGTTGAAACAAGCTGCCCTTTTGTTCGGGTAGGGAAGAACAAATTAATCATCTGTCTTTTTCATGCTCTTTCGCCACGTGGTGCCGGGCTGAGGCTAGGATCGGTTGAATGGAAATCAACTCCGTTTGAAGGTTTCTAGAGGTTTTAAGAAGAGGAAGGAAAAACAATGGGCTTGCAATCTTTCAATCCAAGTTGGAACATGTAGCTTTCTTAGCTTTCTTGTGGGCAATCTAGAGAATGAGAAATGCTACAGTGTTCTGTGCAGAAAGACCTTATGTCAAAAATGTGCTGCTGGGGTGCTCAGGATCCATTATGGAGTAGGAACTTTTGTAATTCTTTTCATGTAATTTTGGCCTGCTGTTAATGAAACCCGGATGACTGCTAATCTCAAGTTATCATCCTTTCCACCTTTCAAAAAAAAAGATAGCAGGTAGAAGCCCTAAATTACAAGGGCAAGACCCAAGAACCAAGCAAATTAGGCCCATAAAATGCAACCCACTCAATTGTCAAAAGGCCCATATGGCCGAAGTACCATTCCAACTATGACACGCCCCAAAGACTATCAATAAGGCCAAAATAAATTCCCAATTTCATGCAAATATATGACCTAAGAGGATCTGCATGGTTTTCTGAATCCTCATATCGATAGTGGAGCTAGCCCTCATTTTGGGTAAAGTTAAACTAGCACCTTGTCCAAAAGTGTGATCCCCCTCGAGAGTCACAGTAGATTGTTCCTTGTATTAAAGGCATAATTGCTTAAGTTTCCAAGACTGTGAATCTCTTCTTACCAAGGGTAGGAACTCTCATTAAGTGAACCAAGGGATTATTTGTCAAAATGGATAACAGGCCAAGGCTATCTTTGTAGAAATGGAAACCTACCAATGAGGAGCTAAAGCAAACACACCTGGAAAGGGCACCTACTACACTAACACCACCTTTCCACATCAACCACATTATCAACAAATAGGGAAGATTCACAAAGAAAGTGTCTGGAATATGAAGATCATGGTAGGAGAAAAGATATAATGCCCTTTGAGCATGCCAAGTTGTATGATGCTCATGAGCTTAGAGACCAAAGTGAAGATGTTGACCTTCCATTTAATTACCTTTAGACTTGTATTTACAACCAACTATATATGGAGGCAATGGTACCTATAAATGCACCCTACAATATTCCTTGCACTTAGTACAACTCCACTATACAAGAAAAGGAGGAATTGTAATGTCCATGAACTGAAGTGAATTAAAGGTTTCATCCCTTGCAAGTGCATACACCCTCTGAGGTGAAGCCTAGTAAAGTTTGTCTATATTGCTCCTGTTTTCTAGGTCCATACTATTGATTTGGCATCCTCCAAATCAAACACTTAGGATCTAACTCACTTAATGTAGGTGTCCAGTTAGGTATAAAGGTGGATTACATAATAATCTCAACATGTAAATATACAAGTGCACTCAACCAAATAGGAAGCATGGTTTAAGGAAATGCCATGTACTAGTATGTAGGATTGTAAAAATTGACCATGTAGACTAATTATCTAGTTCCTACTCCGTCACCTAATCAATCCGAGTATGGATACTCAGGCCAATAGTTGGTCTACAAGCAGAAGGCTGAGTAATCGGATTACTCACCTGATTAATCCCCCTGTTTTTTGCGAGTCAGTCTAAATCGGATACCCCATAATACCAGCCCAACCCCAATACCCAATTAAAAACCCTAAACCCCTCCCTAATCAGAAAAACCCTCCCCTTCAATTTTACTGCAGTAGATTGTAGATGCCATTTCCATCAGTAGGAGGATTCCAATGACACATTGCCTTCGTTATTTGTGTATCGGGAAAATATTTGCCTTGTAGCTGCATTTGCTTTCCTCCCATTTGTTTAGTTTTTCATCTCCTCATATTACAATATTTTGGCAAATTTTAGGATCATAATGCAAAGTTCATTTGTTCGACATCATGGTCACACTCCACATATCAGATAAAATGCTGAGGTTCTACAAATATGCAATGCTTAGGGCTACTTATTGAATGCTACTCAGGATTTTTGCAAGTGAATGCATATATATATATATATATATATATATATATATATATATATATATTGAAAAATACCTGATTGAGAAATCACCGAATACTTCCCTACATACCATATACTCTTCAATCAGTGACCTCCCCAACCAAATACTGAGTATCAAGTTTTGCAACCTAACTTATATGGGATGTCATATAGATCAACAAGGATAGCAAGCGGACAAACATTAGCATTGAAGAATAAATAAAACAAATAAAATGAACAACAAAGCTGTCAAGGCGTTGGGTGACGGCAAGGCAACAAGCTCCTTAATTGCTTGAGGCGAGAGGCAACAAAAAGGAGATCATCCGATTGAATTGAGGCAACAAGTCTACTTATTTTTTAAAATAGAATATGCCTAACTCATACAATAGTATTAACTTGCATAAAAAACATTTGTAACAATATTTAAGTGGAAGAAAAAATAATGATACTATCGTATTTAAGTAACAATAAAATATATATTTATATTATTGTAAAATGTATATGCTTTTTATATGTAAATTGTACACCAAAATAGACAACTACAACATATTGTTGAGATGTGCTCATTAGAGTGGTACATTCAGTACCACATTGTGAGCGAAGGAATGTGTGGTGTGTGGGAACTTATAAATAGGCTATTATACCCCAATTTGTTCCTTGAGAAGAAATATAGAAACACGCGTCCATAAAGTGCTTTCCCCATGGTTTTCTCCCAGCTCTTCGTGAGTGAGATTTCCACATAAACCCAAGCTTCTCATATTATTTATGCTTAGATATTATTGTTACATTTATGCATTATCCATGTTATTCAACATGGTATCAGAGCAAGTCAATCTTGGGGGTTATATTTTTTTGAAATAATATGATCTTTGTCAATTTGTTTGTTGAGTTCTATTTTTTGATCATCCGAAAGAGAAGCTCGTAAGGCAACGGTGCTATCGCGACATCAATCTCGACGGTGCAGCAGGAGGTGGCCCAAGGGAGGCTACTAAGGCATCCGCGTGCACGAGGCATGTAACCCTAGAAGCAACGGCGTTGGTGCCTCCTCTTCTTGCGACAAAGGAGGCACTAGAGGCTCGCTAGTGGAAGGCGACAACGAGGTGGCGATCACGCACGAGGCGGCCATGACGAAGGCCTTGGCACGATAAGGATCGACGCTACCACGGTCATCAGCGTGCACTTCTCCTCCTTCAGAGGCTCCTCTAGGGAGGTCGCCGCCATGTGTCCCCCCACCCTGCACCATGCAGCCTAACGATGGGGCGCAAGCAGCACTAGTAAGGGTCAGGAGAACGATGGTGACCTCGAGGAGTGGCGGCACTCATGCAAGCACTGATGACGCTGGCGGAGATAGAGCCGCAATTGGCGGCACCAAAGCCGACGCTGGCAGCGCGGCGAGAGAAGGGCGCTAGTGTCCTCAGCGACATGGGCCAGTGAAGCAGCAAGGATCACGTGCTGGTGCTTGTCGTGGCATTGATCGTGATGATCTCTCACGCGAGGGTGATTGCACCCAATGGGTGTTCTGCTGTGTTGGGTTCTCCCTAACCCTAAGGGAAGGATAAGTAATTTTTAGGTTTGAAGTTTTTTTTGGTAACTTTCCTTAGTTTTCCTTTTACTTTATTTTATTTTTGGGTCCCTGTGTTACGAAGGAGCAGGAAGATTATGTTGAGTAAAAAATCAAAAAAAAAAAAAAGAAGAGGAAAGTAAAAAAAAAAAAAAACAAGGAAAGTCCAAGAGGAGAGGGAGAGAAGCTCTTCTTTATATTATATTTTCTCTATGTCAATTTTCTTCTCCCCTACTTGTATAGGAGAAAGGGAGAGTGTGACAAGTTATTTTTGGATTCCAACCAACACAGGATTAATTGTCTATGGTTCATCTTCGGACTCCTGTCTACACCCATCTACAAGCAAAGTGAAGATGCAAAAAAGCTGGTGACACAAGGTGGCCGTGACCCGACAGCACCAACTGAGGATGCAAAGAAGCCGACAACACAAAAGGCATGAAGCCGTGACCCAGCAACATCATTTTATTCTGTGTTATGTTTTTTGCTTTGTAGAGTGAGATTATCTCTGGTGCAAGCTAAGCATTCCATGTTCCAACTTGAGGGGAACTGTTGAGAGATGTACTTATTAGAGTAGTACGTTTAGTATCACATAATGAAGCAAAAGAATGTGTGGTGTGTGGGAGCCTATAAATAGGCTATTCTACCCCCATTTGTTCCTTAAGAAGAAATACAGAAACACACACCCATAGGACGCTTCTCCCGTGGTTCTCCCGGTTTCCACATAAATCCAAGCTTCTCTTATTATTTATGCTTTGATATTATTGTTACGTTTCTGCATTAGTCATGTTATTCGACACATATGTTATATGTATCTACCAAAGTAAGATAGTGGCATATATTATATATACTATATGTATAGTTAAATACAAGCTTAGTACCATAACTTGTGTATATATTGTTATATATCATTAGAAACTTAAATAAAATAGAAAATACATACAATATATAACATAAACTATCAATATATCATAATTATCACTATAAACTTATAATAGTGTCAGTATAACTTATATGTCATAATAGACAAATAATAGTAAAAGTTACTAGGACATCTCCATGCAAAATGTAAACTTGAGTATATGAAAGTTGTATGCATATATGTATATATGCACAATAATAAATAACACTAACATATATAATATATAACTTCAGACTAAAGAAGAGTCTTACTGTCTTATCTAGAGTGAATTAGGCATAAGTGATGAGCAGTGTTGAGAGATATAATTGTTGTAGTGGGTGATGTTTACTCCCACATGGTAGAGTCGGAAAGAGAGAGAGAAGTGTCTAGCGGCCTATATAAGGGTTGTTGTACCCCTTGTTTATTCTTGAGAAGGATCATTCAGAGATTACCTACATAAGGGTGCTTCTCCCATGGTTTTCTCCCCTCTTCATGAGAGGGATTTCCACGTAAATCCAAGCATTCTTGATTGCGATACTTTTGATATTATATTTATTTTATCCCATTTCTATATTTCAACATGATATTAGTGCAAGTCAATTCTTAGGAAATAATAGTTTTTCATCATTGTAGAGATTTCATTTTTTTTTTTCCTTCTTGTAGTTCCTTGTGACACGAAGATCTGCAAGGGTCATGTGCCTTAACCCTCTTGTGAAGGCAATAGAGATGTCAGCTTCCCCCCCACCCCCCTAATGGCCTCCTCTGAGGCCTCTATAATGGGAGCTATGGTGTTTCCAAAGAGGAAAAGGTGGAGCTTGATAGTACCAGCAACGAGGACACACCAACGAGGACATGTAGCAATGAAAAGATGGTCATGGATTCGGGGTTCAAATCTAGGTAGCAAGGAAATCCTCTTCCTCTAACCATGTTCGGATATGGGCATGGACACGAAGAAGACCTAGGCATGGATTTGCATGGTAGCAGGAAGAAGAGGAGGAAGTCATCTTTCTCGACGAAGGGAGGAACTAGTCAAGAGGCCAAGGTGAATGAGGCCTTGCCCATCATCACAAAGCTCAAGGAGCAACTACATAAGGGAGCCAAGCTTAAGGAGACCAATGTAAGCAGGAGCACGACGTGAGGAATGCCGTACGAGGAGACGACATAAGTGGTGCTACGCGTATAAGAGACCGATGTGAGGACCTGTGCAAAAAACTTATTGTAGCAAGCTTTAAGGCGAGCATGGAGGCTCAGGGCGATCTTGTCTAGTAAGGATCTGCACTAGAGCCACGATGATGATCTTGCGTGAAAGAAATTTAGGTAAAGATCTCATGCTGCGAAAGTCTTGGCAAGATTTCCATCACCTAAGGATGTGACAATCTCGCGAGAGATTGTAAGGTGTACGAAGCACCAACAAACCACAAGTTGGCTTCAGCGGTGTGAATTTGGGCTTGAACCGTATGAGAAGATATTTGGGTTTTTTTTGTGTGTGTAGCCCTCTCATTTCCTTCATGTTGTGTTAGCTTTACAAAAAAGAAACGAAAAGAACACAAGAGGGAGATAGTTAAAAGAAAAAAAGAGCGAAAAAAAAAGGAGAATAGAAAAGAAAAGCCAAAGGGGAATTTAAAAAAATAAAGGATGTGAATAAAAAAAAAAGGTGAGAAAAGACTAAAAGAAAAAAGGAGAGAAAAAAAAAGGAGAAAAAAATATGATGATGAACTTGAAGAGAATAAGAGAAGTTCTTCTCTAATTATTTTTCTTCTCTATGTTGTTTCTTATCCCATACGAGTATAGGAGAAAAGGGAAGTGTGAATGAGAGCCTGTTGTGACCCCTACATAAGGGAGACTCTTCGAGGTCCCCATATGAGAGAAACTCAAGATTGGCCCCTATATGAGAGAAACAATTATCTGGTCCCTATATAAGATAAGTCTAGTAAGAGATTTCCGTATAGGAGAGGCCAGTTTCGAGGTCTCTAAGAGAGAGTCCCACTTCGAGTTTTCATGTAGAAGAGGCCCACTCTTGAGGTCTCCAAGGGAGAAACCCACTTCCGAGATCTCCAATAGGGAAGACAACACTAGTTGAGGTCTCTAAGAGAAAGATCAATCAAAGCTAGTTTCAACAATTCATCTACTAGACTTCAGCCTCATCCACTAGTCATTAGCATACCTAGCTACAAGCAAGAATGAAGATGCAGTTGTCATCGTTCGCCTAGAGGAGAGCCATGACCCGATTGCACCATTGGAGTGTTGTGTTTTATTTATGAGATTGAGGATTTGTATTGTACAAGTTGAGCATTCCATGTTCCAACTTACAGGAGAGTGTTGAGAGAAATAATTATTGTAGTAGGTAATATTTAGTCCCATATAGTGGAGTGAGAAAAAGAGGTGTCTGGTAGCCTATACAAGAGCCGTTATACCCTCCATTTGTTCTTAAGAAGAATCATTTAGAGATCACACCCAGAGGAGCGTTTCTCCAACTCCTTGAGAAGGATTTCCATGTAAACCCAAGCGTTCTTGATTATGATGCTTTTGATATTATATTTATTTTATTCTGCTTTTATATTTCAACAAGGAGTAGGGCGACGTAGGCAACGAAGAAGGTGCCCAGGCAATTGCCTGGATGAAGCCCCTAGCCTGGAACAGCTCCAAGGCAATCTCTAGCTTTCTCGCCTAGCTCGGTATCCCAGTAGCCTGAGACAATAGCCTTGACAGCATTTATGAACAAGGATCAAAAGCATCACAAGGAACGTTAGAGTTTATGTAGAAACCCCTCTCACAAGGAGGGGAGAAAACCATGATAAAAGAGCCCTTATGGGCGAATCTTCTACAATGCTTCTCAAGAAACAAATGAGGACTATACAAGCGTTTATATAAGCAACCCAACACCTCAAAAAGTCCCACTTACACCATCTAGGACTAAATTTCATAATAACCCATTACTAATAATCCATCTATCTCAACACACCCCCTCAAGCTAGAGTTCATCAAACTTCAGTTTGCAACATAAGATAACACTTAAACTCCCCCTTACTCAACACATCTTCCAAGGCAATCTCTAGCTTTCTCGCCTAGCTCGGTATCCCAGTAGCCTGACACAATAGCCTTGACAGCATTTATGAACAAGGATCAAAAGCATCACAAGGAACGTTAGAGTTTATGTAGAAACCCCTCTCACGAGGGGAGAAAACCATGATAAAAGAGCCCTTATGGGCGAATCTTCTATAATGCTTCCCAAGAAACAAATGACTATACAAGTGTTTAGGCAACCCAACACCTCAAAAAGTCCCACTTACACCATCTAGGACTAAATTTCATAATAACCCATTGCTAATAATCCATCTATCTCAACACACCCCCTCAAGCTAGAGTTCATCAAACTTCAGTTTGCAACATAAGATAAAACTTAACTCCCCCTTACTCCACATCTTTAGATAGGCAAATGATAAGAGGCGATCCCAAGTAATAGTCAAGGCTTTAAGTGCCGATATTGATGCCGTGCCGAGAAATTTCCAAGTGCGTGTATCGGAGGCATGTCGAGCGCACATCGTGGAAACACTCACATTTCGACATTAGGTTATCGAGGTTATCAATAACTCAAAAACTATCCGTATCAAAGGCACGTCAATGCATGCTGACAAATTCACTTAAATGATTAAAATTGCAAGTAAATCACAAATTACTAATTTAAAACCTTAAAAGGTTATCCAAAAAGGGCATACATGTAAAAATACACGGGTTAAATTAATACATAATCAAATAAAGTAAACACTACCAGCTTAAAGTTTGAAGTAGGTAGTAGTGATATTGTTGAGAAACTCCACTTATTATTTCAGCTTTTATCATATTATGTCATTTCACATTTTATATTGGACATGCATTGTAATTTTTCCCAAACCTCTACTCTATATATAGAGGTGTTAGGTTCTTTTGGAAAATAAGATTGCTCATTTTCTCCAACTTAATATCAAAGCGACGATCCTAGATCAACGCTTCGGTATCCCACCCTCACAGCCTCTATACCCCTCACCTAAATCCTAATCTCCAACCAGCCGCCACTGGCGACATCAACCCTGTCTCCTCTGCCTAGCAGGGTCGACTAACCTGCAGCCACCGTTGGCCCTAAAGAGTCGCCACCTCTAGCAACCACTGCCCCATCTAGAGTAGGGTCACTGCCCACTCTAAGCAGGTCGTTGCCCCTTCTCAAGGGGCTACCGCCCCTCTTCCGCCTAAGGGTAGGGCTGCTAAGGTTGCCACCCAGCACGCCTGCAGCACCGCCTAGGGCCGCCTCCCAACAGAAGGGGCCGCAACCCAAGGGCCGCCACCTTACAACCAACTGCCAAACCTTGGTGAGGTGCGTTGGGCAACCCCTAGGCCCTAGAGGACCTTGCTTCCTCGCATAGTGGGTGTCCTCTGTGCCTTGGACGTGTTTTTTTCAGATCACAGAAGTCTTGGATCTCTACGTTTAAGGTCCGATGCACCCGAGTTGATGCTTCATATGGTCTGAAAAACTATTCAAATCATCATTTGGTCGCCTTTCTTATCTTGATTGTGAGTCCTAGCCCTTGATCAACTTCATCCCTACTAAGCACAATGTCAATCTCAGGAGAAGCCGAGATAGCATTGGACACCGCTACTACGACAGGGATGGTAGAGTGTGTGGGCCTGATGCTATAGGAGCATGACCGGAGTCACCATAATGCAGGATGGTTAGTTGATTCTGGTGCCACAACATCTTTATAGGGATCAGGGATATTTCCGATCCCTCGGGTCTCTTTCATCAGGGAGAACGATACAGGTTGCTGATAGCAGGCACACTCCTGTTGTTGGCAAGGGGGAAGTGTATATAACCTCAACGTTACAGCTACCTAGAGTACTCCATGTATCGAAGTTTCCATTGAGCTTATTATCTGTGGGTAGGATCACGACGGATCTCCATTACAGGGTTATTTTTTATGAGGTTGGATGCATCATCCAGGATAAGTTCACTGGAAAGACCGTCACTAGAGGTACAGAGGAAAATGGTCTTTATCACCTTGGCCAAAAGCCTTTTGCAAGAGCCAGCAGGTATGATGATGGGAGTGCCTCACAGTGACACATTCGTTTAGGTCATCTACCTCTGAATCGCCTTAGGAGGGTGATTCCACATATTTCACCTGCCACAGCCATCAAGTGTGATGCTCATAAGCATCATCGATCTTCCTTTCCTACCAATACTTTTCCTGGATCAGCAACTACTTTTGAGTTACTCTATATGGATGTCTGTGGACCGAGTAGAGTTCCAGACAAGATGGGACATCGGTATTATCTTGTTGTCGTGGATGATTTCACCAGAGTATCCTAGGTATTTCTTCTGAAGAACAAGGGAGATATTGGGCGTGCCATAAAGACTCTTCTCTTGAAGATCAGGACTCAGTATTCTGCCGCACAGTGAAGATTGTACGGACAAATAATGCCCTCAAGTTCTGCACTGCTAGACTTACATAGTTCTACAGGACTCATGGGATTATCCACCAGACCACTTGTCTCTATACCTCACAGCAGAATGGGGTTGCAGATCGGACGCACAGACACCTATTAGAGGTTACCCGCACTCATCTTATCCATCATATTGTTCCATAGGGATATTGGGGAGATGTTTTGACATCATGTTATCTCATCAACAGGATGCCGAGTTCAGCCCATCACGAGCAGATGCCGATTCTACTATTACATCCAGATGGTGAGCTCTTCCATGTGTCTCGCAAGAATTTTGGGTGTTACTTTTGTTCATGTGCCATCACCAAGCCGTGATAAGCTTGCTTCTTGCGCTGTTAAGTGCATTTTCTTAGGGTACTCCAGGGGTCAGAAGGGGTATCGATGTTACGATCCCATCAACCACAGGCATTATGTCAACGCTGATGTGACCTTTCATGAGACGACACTGTATTTCTCAGTTGTTGGACAAACGAGTGTTCATGATGATGCAACTCCCATGCCTATTCCTCTCGTTCCATTAGAGGCGATTCCGATCTCCACATCTCAACCGACTTCTTCGGGCTCTACGACCTCCTTGGATGACTACCAGAGATTGCATGGTCCACTGCGCACGTATAGTAGACCTCATGAAACACTACAAAGGCCACTATCCTTACTAGTGATTGATACTCCACAGGCAATTGAGATAGTTTCTAATGACAGTGATAGTCTATTTCGACCTGATCTCCCGGATAATGCAAATCACAATAGTTGTGAGATTCCTTCTGCAGATGTTCAGCCAGAAGTGCCAGACGATTCTGACCTTCCTATGGCCATTAGGAAGGCACCTCGCACGTGTGAGTTTAGATATCGTGTTGCAGGCAATTTGGCCACTGATTGTCTTGGTTCTCAATTTGGCAGTTTCTGCCAAGCACTTATAGCCTCATAGATTCCAACTACGTACCAGTAGGCTATGCTTGATCCAAAATGGCGTCAAGCCATGGAGGACAAGATTGCAGCCCTTTGGAGTAAACAAACTTGGGAGCTCACCTTACTTCCTACAGGTGCGAGACTGGTTGGCTCTAGATAGGTCTCTACCTTGAAGTACAACCCTGATGGGTTTATTTTGAGGTATAAGGCCAGGTTGGTGGCAAAAGGGTTCACCTAAACCTATAGGGTGGACTTCTTTAATACCTTCTCACCCGTTGCACACCTCATCATTGTTCGTGTACTTCTCTATGGCTGCTCACAAAGATTGGCAGTTACACCATCTTGATGTGAAAAATGCTTTTCTCTACGGCAATCTTCAGGAGGAGGTTTACATGCAGCAGCCCCCGAGTTTTGAGGTTCAGGGGGAGTGTGTGTGCAAACTCAAGAAGGCCATCTATAGCCTAAGGTAGAGCCCGAAAGCCTGGTTTCAAAAGCTCTCAGATGTGTTGCAGAGAATGAAGATGCAGAAGTCTTCTTCAGATAACTATGTTTATCAGGAAAACAGAGAATAGCGTGGTAGCACTACTGGTTTATGTAAATAACCTGATTATCACTAGCGATGATGAGGCTAGGATAAGACAGGTCAAAGAGTCTCTTGCACAGCAGTTTATTATGAAGGATCTAGGTCAGCTTGGATACTTCTTGGGGATCGAGGTTGCTAGGACTAGAGATGGGATTATTCTTTCTCAACGCAAGTATGAGTTGGATGTTCTTCAGAAGACAGGTATGCTAGGGTCCAAACTAGCCAATATTCCTATAGACCCCAAGGTACATCTTCATGATAAGGAGGCAGAGGCAGCTAATAGCGGAGCATACAAATAACTTGTGGGCAATCTATTGTACCAAATCATTACCAAACCTGATATTACCTTGGTAGTAGGGAAGCTGAGTCAATTTATGGATAGACCAACAAGGCTGCATTAGCAGGCAACTATGCAAGTGCTGAGATACTTGAAAGCACCAGGTAGTGGTATTCTTTTCCAAAGAGGCTCTCCCATGACAGTGGTGGGATATTCCGATGCTGATTATGCTGGATGTCTGGTTGACAGAAAATCTACCACTGGTTTCTATACCTTTGTGCCAAGTAATCTTGTTACGTAGAGGAGCAAGAAGCAGGGAGCAGTTTCTCGCTCCAGTGCAAAGTCAAAATGTAGGGCAATGGCATAGACTGCAGCAAAGATGGTTTAGATACGGTCTTTAGTGCATGATTTGCATGTCCAAATTGAGGAACCTATGGAGATGAGATGCGACAATCAAGCAGCTACTTACATAACCAACAACCTAATGTTCCATGAGTGTACCAAACGCATTGAGGTAGACTGCCACTATATCAGAGATCTCATACAATGTGGTTTGTTGCGTACAACTTATGTTGCATCTGAGGATCAGACTGCTAATGTGTTCACGAAACCTCTTTCTCGATCAGCGTTTGACTATTGCTGTTCCAAGTTGAGCATGACAGATATCTATGCTCCAGCTTGAGGGAGAGTATTGGCATACGCCACTTATTATTTTAGCTTTTATCATGTTATGTCATTTCACATTTTATATTGGACATGCATTGTAATTTTTCCCAAACCTCTACTCTATATGTAGAGGTGTTAGATTCTTTTGAAAAATAAGATTGCTCATTTTCTCTTACTGATATATTGTTAATAAACTTATGATCTTAGAAAATTACCTAATTAGAACATTCATAAAGTTAAAAATATAAGCCGTTGTGAATCATATAAGTCATTGAATGCATGCAAACAAATACCAACCCACCATCTACACTCCCTGTTCAGCTCACTTGTTGTGCAACACCGACGACCTCTACCTCCGATGTCGCTCGACCACTTGCAGCCCTCCACTATCACCTTATACCGTCGTCAACCTCCTTCGATGCACCCTTGAGCTATAGCAGCAGCAGCAAGACAAACAAAATATGTATGAGCAAAATATCAAGGTTATCAATAAGTTATCAAGGATATCACTGGCATAATCGACGGCACGCCTGTAAATCAATAACTATTGCATATCAATACGACCATTCCCCCAAAACCCCCATTATCGATAGCATGTCATCGGCAACTTAATCACTATCAATAGTAATAGGAGACAATTCCAAACAAATCTCAAGCAATAGCAAGAGACGATCCTAAGCAAGCAAAAGTGAGAATCTAAAGCAGTAAATAAGCAACAAGTGAAGTTGACTCTAACTAGTCTATCGCATAAAAACCTCGAAGAGCGCCGGTGCCTTCCCCATTACAAATTTTAAGAGTGGACCTCTCCCTTGGAGACCTTAAGAATGGGCCTCTCCCACACGAAAACTTGACTCTCCCATAAGGGAACTACAAACTAGGCTTCTCCCATACGGAATTCTTGGTAGTATACTCCTTTCGTATAAGGATAAGGAATATGCTCCTCTTGTATAGGGACCAATATTGAGTTTCTCTCATGTAGGGCCTCAAAGAGTGAGTCTACCTCATATGGTGTCCAAAATAGGTTGATCATGGATATGCCTCCTTTTTCCCATACTCACATGGAAGAAGAGACTACATAAAGAAAAATAGAGAACTCCCTGTCGTCTTTCCCAATTCATTTTTTCCCATTTTTTTACTCAATTTTCTCTCCCCTTTTTTTGTTTTTGTTATTTTTCATCATTCTTCCTTTTCTTTTTCTTTTTTTTAAAGACTTCTCTTCTCCCTTTGAATTTATTTCCATTTTCTCCAACTTAGAGAAGAGGGGAAAAAGTGGAAATTATCCAAAATTTAGGGTTCGATGGAGCCTTAAACACTGCCGTCACCAGCAAATCAGGTTGGACGCTATCCTTACGATCTCACACAAGGTGGTCACCAAGGTTTTAAAAAATGCGAGGTAGTATCGAGGCAATTTGCCTTCATTAAGGCGAGACGTACGCCTCGAGGTGCTCGAGGCGTAAGCCTCAGTTTTTAGATGGAAAATAAGAAAAAATTACACAAATATATATTATTAAGTGGTCATAATAAAAAAATAATGTAAAAACACACTCTCATGCTATTTTTGCTCTATCACAATATTTAAATATCCATTGCTAAATATTATTACCACATGATATACACATAATATTCACATATAGACTAATATAACAAGATTTAAATACACGTATATATCACGCAACATGTAAACTCTTCAAAAAATCAAAATAATAATCACATTACATTACTAAAAAAACCAAATCAATAATACAAAATATTTTTTCTGAAAATAATAATAATAAACATGTAACTACAAGATTTAAGTAAACAATCACCAATAACCTCTTAAAAAAAATTCAATTCAGTGATCATATAGCATGTAAAGTAGCCACATAAAACATTCAAATATACTCTAACATAACTAAATAGCAAAATAAAGGTATAAGTAAAAAAAAAATGTAATATATAACTCAAGAGAGGTTGGGACTCTTACCAACAACAAAAAATGAGGTCAAGACTTGAAGGGGGAAGAGGGCAACGATGGGCAATGAAGAGGGACAAACTGGTAAGGGTTAGTATGTAGGGGGGGTGATTGCCAATTTGCGATGCAGCAACAACCATCGGCAATGTTAGTAGAGGAGTCCAAAGATGGAGAATAACTCGCAACAACTAAGGGAAATGGGTTTTTTTGGTTTTTTTGGGTTTGAGATATTAGGGCCATTGTTTGGGGTCAAATGATGGGTATAGGATTTTTAAAAAGTGTTTTATTTACTTTATTAAGTCATATGCAACTCACATGAACTCCAAATGTGAATTTTCAACTGAGGCTATAACCTCGATTCTGCCTCGCCACCTCACTGCCTCAGTTCGACCTTGACACACCGAGGTGCACGCCTATGCCTCAGGGCAATTTTTCTTTAGCCTCGCCTCAAGGTGTATGCCTCGAGGCTAGTTTTTAAAACCATCGTTGTCACCAAGATCTTCATTAGACAAGATCGCCACACGAGATGTTTGTCATAGCCAACGTTTTAAATCCCACCAGCATGTCGCCAATATGTTGTTGAAACAGTGGTTTTTGAAGGAAGCCCATATCTACATCAAATATATGTCAATTTACTTGTACTTTGTCGATATTTGATGATATTTCAAGTCATGCCACTAATTTCAATAATTTTGATGGACTTTAGTGCAAAAGGTACATTAAAATGTTGGCATTGCAGACATTGGGCAAAGTATCACCCCCATTTCTATCTTGATCTGTTACGTACTACTGTTGTTATGCTTCTCTCCATTACTGCTGCTCTTCTCTGTGCCTCTTCCATTGTTGCTTCCTGCCTCTACGTTGCGACTGTCGTTGCTCCTTTTTAGGCTCTCCTCTAGGCTCTCCTCACCTCTCATCTCCTCAATCAAGGTAATCTACACTAATCATGTTAGATCTAAGTATAATCTTGGTAAATAACTTAGATCTAAGTATAATCATGTTTGATAAGTGTAGATTATGGTAGATTATTTAAGATCTATCATATATAGATTATATTAGATCTAAGTGTAGATTATGTTAGAATATGTTAGATTTGGATATAAATTATGTAGATCTATACACTTTTGTGTACGTATAGTGGATCATATTCATACATATACATTTCCATATACATACATATACCATAAACACATCGATAGATACATAATACATATTACAAATATGATACACCCACACCCATATATAATATGTATATAACTAACGTACAAAATTAACTAATTAATTAAGGAGAAGAATATTGCACAAAGCTGTATGGAATTTATTGAAAGTACCTTGATAGGGCAATAAGCAGGTTGGGTTGGGAGGATGCCCACCGAACGCAGAGAGTGTGCATGAGGGGGATGGTGCGCTACCTCCGGTGTGGGGAGCTAGGCCACCAAAAGGTGTCCTATGCGAAGGAGATGCAGAGGAGTACGGATGCAGGTGCGGGCACACGTGTGACTGTGCTCCCGCCTCCGTCGAAGGGGGCACCGTCAGTCGAAGTAGAGGCCCCGTGGTCAGAGGAGTCTGGGAGGCTCGAGAGGGCCCTTGTGTCGGCCTTGGTCAGAGTGGTGGTGGAGGGCCATGTGGGGCTGGACAACCTGAAGGTCGAGGTGAGTAGGTCGCTGGGGGGCGGATCGTCTGGACTGAGGTTGAAGGTGGTAGGGGAGGGGAAGTTCCTACTTGTGGGGGCGTCATCGGAGGTGGCAGAGTGACTCCTCTTCAAGGACTTTCCGTGCGTAGGAGATATGGTCAAGTGGCGATGGGTCGTGAGGTTGGATGGCACAATCAAGGAGCAGCCGCCGTAGAAGGTGGAGATAGTGGTGGACCTGGAGGGAGTGCCATTATTTCTTCCCACTAGACAGGTTGTCGAGGCGATGGTTGCCCCCTTCTCACAGGCTCAGTGGTGCAAGGGACTTGGCCTCAATGGAGGGCATCTTGGGTCGATGCGAGCTGCAATGGAGATGCGACTGGGCACGACACTCCATAGGAAGGTAGAGTTGTGTTTAGGGAGTTCATCATGGGTCATGTTGGTTACATTGGTGAAGGGGTCAAGATCCTTTGTAAAGATGGAGCAGTCGACCGGAGATCTCGCGTCGGGGGGAGACGCTCCGACGAGAGGGGTGGTATGGAGATCAAAGGTCGCCAGAGGGGGAGGCGCGTCATGGGCTGAGTCAGCAATGTCGAAGTCAAAGTTGGGTGTGTGCACACCCCCCAAGGCACAGCACCAAGCGTGGTCTGGTGGGCTACATGTGGCTTGTTGGGAAGCCGAGGGGTCGTACGAGACCGCCGAGGCATTGCGACAAGAGCGGGAGGGCACATTGAGAGAGTGCAGCGCATTGAAGGAGAAGTTGCTCTCAAGGGAGTTGGAGGCACGACATTGAGGGTTTTTAGGGCGGAGGGGGCGAGTTCGGATTTGGGTCCGAATCCGCACCCGAACCTGGTACCCCTTCGTCCCTCTTTTTTTAAGGGCCCACGAAGAATCCCCTCAAAGCAGGCCCACAGTGCACCGCTTCACGATGACCAGAAGGAAGCAAAGCGTGGGAGTTGAACGGTGACAATCATCCTCAACAGGTGCGAAGGCGAGATCAGAACGACCAAGTTGATCCATCAGAGGATGGAGAGGATATGATCGACGACGCAGGGGCCCCCCAAGACACGAGGAGTACGAGTTGGAGCTTCTTCGACGTCGACGACCCCCCTGATGTATGGAGGTCTAGGGGGCGATGTTGGGCCTCGCCAGAGGAGTAAGGGTGGGTCCGACGATGTCGCCCTCGATGAAGGCGGTGGCTGGCGTATCTCAGAGGAGAGAGGACCCTCTAGGGCTAAGGGGTTTTGCGGAGAGAGGCAAATAGTGGGGGTCATGGTGGAGGAGCTGGTGCGGTTGGAGGGGGAAGGGGGTGTTGAGGCTGTGGGGGGCCGATCGGGCAGCAGTGAGGTGGAGGGGTTGTTGGTAGGTGTGGAGGCGACAGGGAGGGGGATCAGGGGGCTAAGGAGCTAAGGGAGGCCTGGGCTGATGCCTGCGAGGTGGGGGGAGGTGGAGCGGGTGGCTGAGGGGGCCGGTTTCGGTCGTACGGGAGGGGGAGTTGTTGGTGCCCCATGTTGAAGGTCCTTACTTGGAATGTCAGGAGTCTTTATGACCCTTCTCACAAGGGGACGCTAAGGTCATACCTGCTTAAGTGGATCCCAGATGTGGTGTTTCTCCATAAGATGAAGTTGTAAGGGTGTGATCAGAGGGTGTGGAGAGAGATTGGGCATAGCTTGCTAGAAGGTTTTCTGGCTTTGGACGTTGTTGGGAGGTCAGGAGGGGTGGTTGTTGGGTGGAAGGACTTGTTCACTTTGATAGACTCAGAGGTGGAGGCGGGAATGGTCTCAGTGCAGTTAAGGAGTAATGGGCTTGTGATGGCATTCTCATTAGTGTATGGACCGATTGATGACTCCAGGAGGAGTTCTCTTTGGGAGAGGTTACACCAAGCAGCCAGGAGATTTCAGGGGAGCCCATGGCTCATTGGAGGGGATTTCAATGTTACCCTCTTAGCAGAGGACAGACCAAGGGGAAGAGGAGGCAGGGACCGAGGCTCAGAGGATTTCGCGAGGCTCATTGCCGAGCACGGACTACAAGATATACCCCTCGCTTCTTATGCATACAAATAGAGGAGCTCAAGAGATCTGATGTCCAGATTAGATCATTTTTTGTGCTCGATGGAGTTCGCAGAGGTTTTTCCGCTGGCAAGGGCCCACCCTTTGGAGAGGCCATTCTCAGACCACTCTCCTTCGCTGTGGGAGTCTGGCAAGGGGTTTTGATGTGCTACGTACTTCAAGTTTGAGAGGACGTGGCTGCTGGAGGAAGGTTTCAGGAGTATGGTGGAGGACAAGTGGAGGGCTCTGCACCCAGATGGATCGGCTGCCGCGAGACTTGAGGCGAAGCTTCAGGAGTTGAGACACTTTCTAAAGGATTACAAGAAGCAAATGAAAGAACAGACCAAGAAACGAGACGAGGCACTCGGGGAGATTAAGAGGCTGGACAGAGTGGAAGACCAGGGCTTGATGACGGTGGTGGAGAGACAATGTAGGGCGGACCACATGAAGACCATCCAGGAGGAGGACCAAAAAGCGGAAGAGTGGAGGACGAGATCCAAGCAGAAATGGATCAAGGAGGGAGACTCGAACACCAAATTCTTCCATATGATTGCATCAGCCAGGCACAGGAGAAACTAGATCAATAAGCTCCAAGTGGGTGAGGCGAAGTGTTTTGCAAGGAGTCAGTGGGTAGGGCAATGACGGAATATTTTAGGGAGTTTACAGGGAGGAGGGACGGGAGATGGAGATGGAGGGGTTTGGGGGCTCTGACAGTGGACTCGGTAGAGGCAGAGGGGCTGGTGGAGCCGTTCATGGAGGACGAAGCTCGTAGGGTGGTATGGGGTCTGAATGCCGAAGGGTGTCCGGGGCCAAACGGTTTCCCAGTCCTCTTTTTCAAAGAGTTTTGGCCATTGCTGAAGGATGAGATTTTGCAGGTCCTGGCGAAGTTCAAGGAGGGCAATAGGGGTTTTAATAGGCTGAACAAGTTCTACATATTCCTAGTGCCTAAGAAAGAAGGGGCAAAGGCGATTGATGACTATAGACCAATTGCTCTCTTAAATGTGGTGTATTTAATCATGGCAAAGATACTGGAGAACAAACTTAGGAGGGTGATTGGCAGAGTTGTGTTAGAGGTGCAGACAGCTTTTGTACCAGGGAGATGCATTTTGGACGGATATGTTGCAGCAATAAAGATCCTTGCACAGTGGAGGAGGGAAAGAAAGAAGGCTTTTCTGTGAAAGGTTGATTTCAAGAAGGCTTATGACTTGGTGCAGTGGTCCTTCTTGTGGGTGGCTATGGCCAAGAGAGGTTTCCTACCGATCTAGATTAGATGGATGAAGCAATGCATCACTACAGCATTGTTCTCAGTACTCATCAACGGGAACCCGACAGGGGGTTGGATTCAGCCGAGGAGAGGCATACAACAGGGGTGCCCCCTAGCACCTATGTTGTTTGTGTTGGCGGCGGATGCTCTGGCGAGGGCATCTGACAAGGCGTGTGTGGCAGGGTTGATATAGGGCTTCCCTCCGGAGGGAGGTGAGGGCATTGCGGTGCTGCAGTACGCAGATGATACTCTCTTCTTTACGAAAGGGACGGTGGTAAAAGCGAGGCGATGTCGTATCCTTCTAGAGCTTTTTTGTGAAGCATCGGGTATGCAGATCAATTACTCCAAATCTTCTTTTGTCCAATTCAGCATAGCTAATGAGGAGGCCAGGGCGTGTTCGGAGGCCCTGGGTACGGAGGTTGGGGCTCTACCCCTCCGGTACCTGGGCCTACCCCTGATGGATAGGAGGATCGCGGTACAGGATTGGGTGTCATTGCTTGGGAGGATTGAAGATTGGTTGACTGGGTAGGCGTCCAAGCTGCTGTCGAGAGGAGGGCGGCTGGTCCTTAAGGCAGTTCTGTCGGCAATACCAGCATACTTTTCTTCGATTATGAAGATGCCATGGAAAATTAAAGACAAAATTGTGAGCCTGATGAGAAATTTCTTCTGGACCAATTATGGAGCGGAAGGGAAGAGGGCAAAGCTGGTGGCTTGGAGTGAGGTGTGCAAACCTGTTAGGGATAGGGGTCCAGGAATCAGGAAGGTAGGAAGAGTGAATGATAGCCTCTTGACGAAGTAGATTGCTAGGTTGCTTGGAGAAGTTTGTCTAGTAGGGAGGGTCTTACGCTCTAACTATGGGGGACTGCCGAATTGGGAGCTCCTCGTTTCACCACCTAGAGGAGCTTCCCATTTCGTTAGGAGTCTGTCGTTGGTATCGTCGAAGGTCCGACCTTTTTTTACCTCGATGCTAGGGATGAGCGAGGCCTTTGGGTTCTGGATGGGGCATGGAGTTTTGGCGAAGCACTTCCCCAGACTTGCGACACTGGTGGTTGATAAGAGGTCCTCGATGGCGGAGGTCTGGGATGGCAAGTGGTGTCCCACTTTCGTGGGTAGCTTGTCAGACCAGAGGATTGGGGAGATACAGGTGTTGTTGCAGGAGCTACAAGGACTTCAGCCAGAGGATGGCGTGGACTGTTTTGGGTGGGAGAAAGGTGATATCTCCTTCCATTATGCTTATAGAAGGCTTGGTGGTTCGAGCACACTGGGAGATATTGATTTGTTTAGATACTGCAGGTAGCTCTAGGAGGCTTCTTGTCCGCTGAAGGTTAAAGTGTTCATTTGGCTCCTCAAGAGAGGGAGATTGATGACCAATAAGTAGAGAGCTCAGTGGGTATCGGATGCGGAGAGGTCTTACCCGTTATGTGATCAAGCAGAGGAAGACATCGATCATCTTTTCTTTGCGTGTCCGATGGTGACGCAAATCTTGGAGCAGTTGGGGGATCGATGGTAGGCCCACGACTCTTCTACCATATTTTGGCAACCTTTCAGATGCGACGGAGCTAAACTTGAGCACAATGTGTTTCGATCGAGGAGGGAATGGGCTCGACAGCTGGCAATTTTGTGGGCTATTTGGCTAGGCAGGAATGTTGTTGTTTTTAAGGGGCAGCGCTCATATGCGGAGAATTTTATTAGGTCTGCGATGTCTTTTATTTCAGGGTAAAGCTCTGGCATGTAATGGGAACATTGTACTTTTCTATTTGATTAATGCAATTTTGGGTCGTATCTAAAGGATTACCACCCTTTTTCCCCTCAAAAGAAAATTAACTAATTAAGTATCACATTAAACACCACATATGTGTGCGTGTGTGAATGAATCTATGCACGTGGTGGATGATATATGTGTGTAATGTGCTTATGCAACCATTTATGTCGTGTGCATCCACTTAAAGTCTTGGGCTCTAGTATATACTTTACAAACTTACAACTTACATGTATGTGATGTAGGTGTATAATTTAGAATGAAAATTAAAAATAGAAATGAATTTTTTTATTAAAAAAGAAAAATCAGAATTTAAAATAGATGAATATATATTAGCTAAAAATACATTGTAATGTATTATGTAAATAGTTATTCATGTATGAAGTTTAAAAAACTTATAACCCACTTAATGTATTTGTTTGCGAAAATATTATGTCTAGAAAGGGAAAAGTTATTGCTAGAGGAAGTGGGAAGCCAAATTCCAAGGATGCCAAAGAGGATATTGGGTAGTTGTATTGTACAAAATTGGATGGAAGCAAGCAGATGACAGAGTGTAACTTTGAGGGAAACATCTACGTGGTGGTGGATGAATCAAGCACCACCTTGTTGGAGATAATAAGAATGTGACAAAGTGTGAAGATTATCCTAATGATATGAGGGAACTAATTGCTAAGACGATGATGTCAAGGCAGGAAAAGGAAGCTACAAAGCAACAAGCTAAAGAAGTCTGTGAAGCCTTATTTGGCCATCAGTATTACGAAGATGTAGGCTCAAATTCAGAGTTTGACAACGGTTTGTAATATCCAAGTGATATAGAGGATGATTCGAGGAGATAATTTAGACAAGCTATACAAGACTCAATAAAAAGTGAGCATGAACAATAAATGCTTGCCAGTGACAGAAGAACACAGAGTATAAGCTATGCAGATGCTGGTACAAGCAATCCAGAACATCGTGCCAAGAAGCAAAAGGGCAACATTGCTAGTTTCTTCCAATTCGGGAGTGTTAAGGGGAAAGGTGGTCCCAAATAGAAAAGAATGAAGGGTATCTGGGGCAACGCAAAAGAGATGATTGGTAAAGTGGTGACGAATCTTGTTAATACTCACGCACTTCCAGCTCATGTGGTAGAGGGACCATAGTTGTAACATGTCATCGATGTCACTGCTCAAGCCGAGATGGGAGTTAAGGCTCCCATAACTTGTAAAAGCATAAGTACATGCCTATGGAGAAGGCAAAAATACAGGTACCTCAATGATTTGAAGATGCTATGACCACGATATGACTGCACGATTATCGCTTATGGGTGGCCTAGCTACACAAGGAGGTAGATTACTAACTTGTGTATTGTAACGACAAATCCATTTTTATCAAATCCGCAAATGCTTTAAATGAGGTGAAAGATTTCAAGTATATTTTTGGATTGATGAAAGATGTTATCAACGAGGTTGAAAAGAAGCATGTAATACAAATAATCATTGATTTCTCAATTTGACATCCATTCTTCTTGACATTCATTTTGTTTACCATTTTCATTTGGGTTACCTTTATGTAATCATGCAAAATTGTCATCTAGGAAAGAGTTTCACAGGAATCAAATAAGTATGGAAGTTTCGCAAGAATCAAATAAGTATGGAATCTTTCGGACATCATGTGCTTCACATTGCATAAACCTCATTTTAAAAGACTCTGCTCATCAGAAGAGTGTTACTTCAATTGTTGAAAAGACACAGTGTTACATCATTTATCTACAATCATAGACATGTATTATCATTGATACGAAAGCATTGCAACGGTGAATTGATCCATCTACGAATTACGTGCTTTGCTACCAACTACACTACCTTGCAAAGCATTTTACATCATAAGGTTAGTTTGAAGGCAATGGTGAGCTCACAAAGATGATTTGAAATACCTAAAGTGGGATGCGTAAGCATGTAGAGGATATGCTTAACACAAGATTTTAGGATGATTGTAGTTACATTGCTCACATCAAAGAGCTCGTCGTGTTAGCATTGAAGATGGTAGACAAGGACAAAAAGCTAATAATGGGCTATATTTATGGAACAATAGAAATGGAGAAGGTAGCAAAAAATGGGGGAAGCTTGAAAGAGCTTTTCCTAAAGATGATAAAGGAAAAGAGTAATATGTTGCCACACCCTCTTTACCTTGGTAAGTATACTTCCTAATTTATAAAAATTCTAAATGTGAAAGATTGAATATCTTGCGTTTATTGGTTATTTATTAATCATTTTATATTGTAATGTAGATTACTATATGAATCCCAAATATTTCTACAAGCACGACGTCGACATGTGCAAGGATCTTATCAGTGCCTTACAAGTAGTGGTGAAGCTTATCCCTGTCAGGAGGAACCAAATATTATGCATGAGTACGGTATGCACATTACAAATATTGTGATGATTTGCACAATACAGGAGCGTGGAGGCTCTCCCACGAGGGAAAATATGGCAGCAACAAGGTGCTACCAATGATGGCTGCACGAGTGAACAGGGAGAGAGAGATGGCAGCCAACAGTCTTGAAGGAGAGAGGGAGAGAGAGGGAGTTGTATTGGTTGAAAGAATTATTTCATTGACTCAAGGATAAAAGGATTACAAAGGCTCTCTTTTATAAACAGAGAACATATCACAATCCTCTAAAACAAGAAACAAATCAATTCTAATCTAATCAAATCTTCTAAAAATAAGAAAGACCAAATCCTCTAAAACAAACTTTCTAAAACCAAATCTACCAAACTAAGGACCACCAAACTTAGACGACAAGACATACCAAAAACCCATAAGGCTGGTGCCCCTTTGGGTGTTTCCTAGACTGCCACGTGACACTACTATGTGGCCTGACAAGGCTACCATGTGGCACATTTATTCTTCACTCTCCCTCAAGTTGAGGGCAGGAGGACCATAACTTGCCGAACTTGGCTCGGTGATGATGTGGCCAGACACTCCATTTTCTCTTGATGCACATCCTCTTGCCACCTCCGTAGTCATTGCCTTTTTGACAACCTATGAAGTCGTGGCTATTAGAGCAGCCATCTTGTCTTTGTATAAATTGATAAGCTCTCTTCTCCAACTTCTTACTGGCTGCATCTTTTGCCTCAGGCACTCAAGTGGCAGGAATGTCTGCATCTACTATCGCTTCATTCTAAAAGGTTGAGAGGAGTCTCTGTGCCTCTTTTTCTACCTCGAGAGACACATACTTGAACTTAGCATTCCCTAGCGTATTAGAGGGTTCCACGCACCCCCTCAATCCAAGTAGGTGCCATTGCTCCTACAACCCGTGAGCCAACGTAAGGCACTTGGTTTCTCCGGGCAAGTATAAGGTCACCAAAAATGGTCCTCCAGGAAAAATCACACACAACGTAACCTTTTCTTTTCTTCTCCCTCCTAAGCGTGTAGAGAATCCCCTAGGAAGAGCCTAACTCGTAGGCTCTGATACCATGTGCCAATTTACGCAATACAGGAGCATGGAGGCTCTCCCGCGAGGGAAAATATAGCAGCAGCAAGGTGCTACCAATGATGGCTGCACGCGTGAACAAGGAGAGAGAGATGGCAGCCAATAGTCTTGAAGGAGAAAGGAAGAGAAACGAAGTTGTATTGGTTGGAAGAATTATTTCATTGACTCAATGATAAAAGGATTACAAAAGCTCGCTTTTATAGAAAGAAAACACATCACAATCCTCCAAAATAATAAACAAACCAATCCTAATCTAATCAAATCTTCTAAAAATAGGAAAGACCAAATCCTCTAAAACAAACTTTCTAAAACCAAATCTACCAAACTAAGGATCACCGAACTTGGACAACAAGACATACCAAAAATCCCATAGGACCAACACCCCTTTAGGTGTTTTCTAGACTGCCATGTGGCACTGCCACGTGCTTAACAAGGTTGCCATGTGGCACTGCCACGTTTTTAACAAGGTTGCCACGTGGCACTGCCACGTGACACATTTATTCTTCACGAGGAATCCCTGTCACAAGGAATCAAATATTATGCATGAGTACAGTATGCACATTACAAATATAATGAATTTAAACCCATGAAGCATATGTTAATAGATGAATAAGATGTCTAACTGAAATATGATCTTCATGGTGCAACTAAAATATTAGAAAGAGATGTCCTTTAAGACTAACTTGGCAAAAGAATCCATTAAGACCATCCATCCTGGTAAGAACCAATATCTCTCTAATATTGCTGATTTTGAACTACTTATAACCGATTAATGAGTGCAATATTTTCTTTCTACATCTATACAGTGGCATTGTTATGTGATGACTACTCTAAACTTGTGAATGGTGGCATTGTAATGCATCTGCTAGTGGATGTAAGAAATTAGAGTGCATTCAACATAATATACCCTTAAAGAAGAAACAAACTAGGCAACGAAAGACTTAATGACCTTATATTCATCTATTACAACACAAAGTTGATGATGAGACATAGTTAGGAAGGCTACAACAAGAAGGTTGATCCAATTGATTTGACGTACATTTTTAATAAGGTAGATGATGTATTAAAGAGTTGGATGGATGATATTAGAGAACCTATGATGAATGTCAAGGTAATGTTAGATCCAAAACTAGTACAAAAAATTGGTGCTGATATTGAAGAGCGTGGCTAGATCTGGTCATCATACTTTTCCTATTGAAGTACTTGATAAAGAGGGATGAAGAAAGGCAATCATCACAATCTAGATCAAAGACTGACTCAGATGACAAAGACGATGATGATGCAAACGCGTAGATGATGATAGGTGGATCTAAATCAAAACAGACATTCGAGAAAGGGAGAGGAAGACAAACTCACAATGGTAAATACCAAAATGCTAGAGACTACAAAGAACGACACATCATTATGCATGGGGAACTTATTCCCAGTCCAGCACCAATGGATTACGAAGGATATTGAGGTTAATGTGCTTACATAGATGATTTCAACTCGTCCATGGATTCCATAAGTATCAATGACCAGAATTTTGGTGCACCACCTAGACATAACACAGGATCATATAGTTACAGTTCTTATCCAAAGTCTTTTGCACCACCACCTTCTTCATATCCATCTTACCCCAAGTCAAGAAACAAAGGTTACACCAATGACACCTAATTATACAATGCATTTGGGTATGGCTTCTTCCCAAATTATCAAGCCCCAAAATCGATGCCGCCACCACCCCAACCTTATCCAAGCCCCTAAATGATAAAAACAACTATAACATCATCATCATCACAAGAAACTTCAAGACAAACTCCTTGCACCAATCTTTTAGCATCCAATATACGGATAGTAAATATCACCATCATGACATATTTGTTAATGCAAGTGATATGGATAATTTTTTTTTTTTAATAAGGAACAAGGAAGATTACCTATGATTGACAATCATTCAGTAAATTGTATTAAGTAAAAGGAATGGACTTACAGATTTTGGAGCCAAAATTTAGACAAATAATTAACCTCCCTCACTACATTTTCCACCCAACAACGTTCCTCTCTAAAAATCTTATCATTCCATTGTAGCCATAAGCATCATATTGCCGTAAATCCTTTCACTCAGCCAGCAGCATCCAGATCATAATGGTCCTAGAAAGATCTCCAAAAGGATGAGAAGTTGGAGACATCAACCATATGAAGCTACAAAATCTGCCAGACATCCTTGGAGAAGGGGCAGCTAAAGAAAAGATGATCCAAATCTTCCTCATCAGCTTAACAGAAAGCACATGCGACATCCATATCATCCCTCCAATTTCACATAAAACATTTAGTCACTAGTCGCTTTCTCCTAAACAACCATAAAAAGATTTTTATCTTCTTTGGATCTTTCTTGGTGTCATTATGTTCTCCATCAGCAGGAATCAACCTTGAATAGGCCTTCACCATGAAGGCCTCCTCCAACTGAAGGCATCTTTACAATTTCTATCCGGCTTCAAATTTGAACTAGTGTGCAAGAGCTGCTGAAACTCCTGTAGAGTGGACTCCGACAGCCCAGGAGGCAATCTAAAGTCCCAAATATTGTGTTGTCCATCCCACACTTCACCAACAGATGCTCCTTTATTGCTGATCAACTGAAAAACCCTTGAAAACAGTTCTGAAAATCTCCCCAATCCACTCCAGTCGTTCAACTAAAACTTGAAATCCACACTATCACCCAGGACCAGGCTAAAGTCACCAATGGAGTCATGTATCACCGGTCTAATGGACTACCAAAATGTAAAAGACCCTCTCCTAGGAAAAACTCGCTCCATCAAATCCATATCCACCCCATATGAATCTCTCATAACCATATTGGCCATGGACGAGTCTCCAAAGAGAATTTTCACCACCCATTTGAGCAGTATGGCCCTGTTGAACTCATCTAATCGCCTTAAACCCAATCCACCTTCACATTTAGGTAGACATAAACAATTTGGGTAAATCTCCCCACATGATATGTACCCTTCCAAAAGAACCTTTTTCGAATAATATCCATAGATTTGATTATTTTCTCTGGTGTCCTAAAAACAGATAGGAAAAAGACTAGTATGGAAGATAAGGCAGACTTCAGAAGCACCAAACGACCTCTCAATAGAAGCCTACCACTCCATGATGACAATCTTTTTGTCAACCTCTCCACCACACCATCCCAGTCAGCAGCTGCTAGCCTCCTTCCTTTCAATGGCAGTCCAAGGTATCCAATTGGCAAATGTGACACAGGTGTCTCAAGAATATTTGCAATCTCCCCAACCTCCCTCTTCGGAATGGAAAATGGCACTAATAAAGACTTCCTTCTATTAATCTTCAAACCTGTTATATCAGCAAAAATCCTTACCAAAGAAGCGACATGGGATGCCTCCAACCTACCACCCTCCACAAAGAACGTTGTATCATCCACATATTGCAATAAGGGGATGACTAAAGTGCCATCTCCTTGAGTTGTGAATCCATTAAACAAGTGACCTTCACATGCCTTGAACGCCAAAGAAGTCAGCATGTCCACTGCTATATCAAAAAGCATAGGAGCTAATGGACACCCTTGCCTGACTCCCCGCTGTAGTTGGATCCAAGATCAATTGGAGCGTCCATTAACTAGCACAAAAAAGGATGATTTCGTCACACATCTCTTCATCATCTGAACCTATTTCAAAGGAAAAACCTGCCTCCTCAAAATATCCCACAAATAGAACCACGAAATCGAATCGTAAGCCTTTGAAAAGTCCACTTTCCATAAGAAAGCCGACTTCCGTCTTCTTTTCCAAGAAGCCACCATCTCCTCCACCAAAACTAAGGACTCCTGCAAAGACCTGCCCTTAATAAAGGCTGATTGGATCGAAGAAATCAAATCAGGCGAAATGTGTTGCAATCTATTTGCTAAAATCTTGGCCACTAACACAAATAGAATTGAACAGAGCTATCGACCTGAAGTCATCAACCAACTCTGCACCTGTCTTCTTTGGCAAAAGGAATAAATAAAAGCGATTTATCATTTCGAAACCTTCATCACCTTCAAAGAATTCCCGAATCATGACCACCACATCTCACCCCACAATATCCCACATTTCCTTATAAAAAAGAATCTGCAAGCCATTTGGTCCTGGTGAGGCCTCTGCCTTCAACCCACTAAGCGCAACAATAATTTCCTCCTCTCCCACCTCACGAATAAGATCTGCCTTCGCATCTTCTGTCACCTGTACTAACTCTAAAGTGCCCATATGCCAATCACCACCATGTTGCCTTCTAATGAACTCACGAAAATTATTACGAATCTGACTCCGATCACGTACCACATGATTACAAGCCTTCAAAACATTGATCATATTCACTCTCCTGTTGCTAGCAGCTAAAGCTGTCAAGGCGTTAGATAGCTGCAAGGTGACAAGCTCCTTAATCGCCCAAGGCAAGAGGCGACAAAAAGGCGATTGCCCGATTGAATAAAGGCGACAAATCTTTTTATTTCTTAAAATATTAAATATGTCTAATAAACTCATATGGTAACATTGACTTTCATAAAAAACATATGATAATACTATTTAAGTAAACCAAAAAACAATGATCGTATCATATTTAAGTAACAATAACATATATATTTATATTATCATACAATGTGTAAACATATATATTACATTTATAATTATAGGCCAAAACAAACAACCAAAATATAGATCATATGTATCTACCAAAATAAGATAGTGACATTTATTTTGAAGAAGAAAAGGGTTAACAATGGATGTTAACCGTCCACTGCATTAATAAAATGAGCTAATTACACCAAAAATTACAAAGAACATTATAATAATAAAGTACTCCTCTATTGAAACTCCCACTCCATTGAGCTTGAGCCAAATACACTACCATAAAGTGAAGGCCTTCCTCAAAGTAAAGGCATCCACCAATGGCCCACAAATGCTAGCCCAAAAAGTTGTCTCCAAGTTGTACTCAAGACAATAACATGTATTATAATATACTATATATACAATATAATACAAACTTAATATCATAATTTATACATATATTGTTATATATCATTAGATAATATATACATACATACATACATCGTTAAACTACAATATATCATAATTATATCATTATAGGCATATAATACTTTATATGTATAATTTATACATATATGTCTTAATAGACAAACAATAGTCTAAGTTAGGAAGAGAAGGTAAAATTGAGCATATAAAAGCTGTCAATAGCATATATGTTTGTATGTATTATGTATATACAACAATATATAACACAAACATATCTATAATATAGGTAACTTAAGATCAAATAAGAGTTTTATGGTCTTACCTAAAGTGAATTAGGAGTTAGGCGACAAGGCGCAAGGCGACCCAGGCGATAAAAAAGGCAACTAGGCGATAGCTTGGACGAAGCCCCTAGCCTGGAATAGCTACAAGGCAACCTTTGACTTTCTCGCCTGACCCGGTAGCCCGATAGCCTAAGGCAATAGCCTTGATAACATAGCTAGCAGCCATGTGAAAAAATTTTGTATTGTAATCTCCCTCTTTTAATCATAATTACCTTGATTTCTGCCTCCAGTCCATCTCCAACTTATGGCCTTCCTCCAAAACCATCGTTTGCATCTTCCTATGTTCCTGGCACTCATCAATTGTCAAACTTGCCTCCTCTTCCTGTCTATCCAGCGTTGATATCCTCGATAACGCCTCCTTCCTTCTTGCCACTCTACGTAGGCGTAAACCATGCTTAAGCTCCATCATCACCTCCAAAATAGCTCGTATTCTACTCGTTAATGTATGTGTAGCCGATGAAAACTCCGGTGTAGCCACCCAACTGTCACGTATCATCTCCTTGAAACCTAGCTCCTTCAACCATGATTTTCAAAACTTAAAATATGAAGCAAAATTTGCATTTTCATTACTTCTCCATAATGGCATATGATCCAAGAACGATCTGTCACACGCCACGACATCTGCACCATGAAAGGCCTCAACCATACCAATACAACAACAACAACCAAGCGTTTTCCCACATTAAGTAGACTAGGCTATATAGATTCTTTGCCTCCACACAAATCGATTTTCAATCATTTCAGAACTTAAATTAAAGTAATTGAGATCATGGTTAATAGTTTTCTTCCAACACTTGTTTGGTCTTCCTCACCCCCACTTAGCGAGTTCAGCCTCCATCTTCTCGCATCTCCTAACTGGAGTATCTAGTGACATTCTTTGTAAATGTTCAAACCACCTTAGACGTGCCTCCCTTATTTTATCCTTTATCGGTGCCATCCTAACCTTTTCTTTAATAATCTCATTTGAAATACGGTCATTTCTTGTATGACCACACATCCATCTTAACATCTTCATTTCTACCACAGACATCTTCTATACATGCCTATAGTTGATAGCCCAGCATTCAGAACCAAACAACATGATTGGTCTTACCGTAACTCGATAGTATTTTCCTTTGACTTTTAAAAGAACCCTCTTATCACATAGAACACCAGATGCACCCATCCATTTCAATCACCCTGCATTAATTCTATGTGTAACATCTCCATCAATTCCACCATCTTGTTAGAAAATGGATCCCAAGTACTTTAAAACATCTTTCATTAGAATGCATTCTCCTCCAATTTTTCATCATTTCCTTCATTGTTCCCTCTACTACTAAACTTGCATTCCATAAACTCCATCTTCATCCTACTTATGCGTAATTCTTTATCTTCCAGAGCTTCTCTCCAAAGCTCAAGTTTTTTGTTCACTCCATCTCTTATCTCATCAACAAACACAATATCATCAGCAAAAAGTATACACCATGGCACCTCAGCTTGGATATGCTTCGTCAACTCATCCATGACCAAGGCAAAAAGATAAAAGCTTAAACTATTTATACACAATGCAGCCCCACGCCCAATCCTCCAAGTAAATTGAGACCCTAATAGTAGAAGGTCCACCAACTCGAGCTCCTGAATCGTATGCTAAAAATCAAGCATAGCTCTATCACATCTCCCATCTGGTCTATCTTCCATTTGGAGGGTTGCATTAAAATCGTCGCCCATTAGCCATGGCCTTCCATCCACAAAATTTGAAGCCCGTAAAATCTCCTCCCAGAAAACAGGTCTGAGCCATCTAACTAAATCCTCACATGGCCTATACACACATGAGATAACAAAAGAAATCATTTGCTTTTCTAGTAAGTGCTGCCAACAACACCCTTCCAATCAAAGATGAATCAAGCTGAAAATGATCCCCATGCCACAAGACAAGAATGCCTCCTAATCTACTTTCTGCCTTTATTTCAAGATACTCTGAATTTCAGTCACGACAAATATTATTCTTCATCTGCACCGATAATGCATCCAAATGTGTTTCCTGGAGCATCACAATATCAACCTTCTACTCGGCCAGATATCATTTAAGAATAGATCTTCGTTCTTCATCCCGGAGCCCTCAAACATTCCAAGAAAACACCCTAAGCATTAATGGATCTGTTAAACACCCCTCTGTGCACCTTCTTCACTCCAACAACCTTTGCCACACGCCTTTCAACCACCTTCAAATCCTCCTCCCCACGTCCCTCCTTGTTCTTTGAGAGCTTCTTACATTTATAGCAAGCACTCAACATCAATTTATGCTTCTGAGGGATGATTCATGCCAAATTTGATGAACGGCTAGATGAGGACCGCACTGCCACACCTTTTCCTTTCCCATCAGATCTGACCTGGAAGTGGGCATCAGCCACTTCCGTGAGGTCGCCATTCCCTAGGCCACTCGAGGGAGCATTGAAAATATAGCCTAAGGCCGTTGGAATCCCAGCCACCTGCACCATATCAGAAAAACCAATAGGACCCCCCTACCCTTGCCTCAAAACATCAAGCAATGGCTCCAAAGGTACAACATTAAAGGAAAACTCACCACGACCAAACCCAAAATTGGGTTCGGCAACCACCTGCGAAGAATCACACGAAATGTCAAAAACCTTATCCATAACCTCCATCATCGAGCATGGAAATCTCGAGCATTTCCATCTAATCGACCCGCAGTCTACTGCTCCAACGTGTTCATCACCTGCAACATGTCTCTAACAGCAAGAGAGGGGCCCCTACCCATAATATACGAAGAGTATGAATGTAGTTCTTTCGAGGATATTGACTCACCACATCTGGTTATCGTTGGAAAATAGCTCCTCCATTGGATGTTGATCACATGCCACCTCAGCAGATCGTGATATCACCTTCATCGATTGTTAATCAAGTGCCACCTCAGGTCGTAATGGCTCCCTCGCCACCTCAGTGGCATGTACTGGCTCCAATGATTCATCTGCCACATCAACAGACTCACCAGCCAACTTTTCCAAAAATGGAAAGCCAACCTAACCACCAACATGCCCAATAATCTCGGAATTAGTTTTTCCAGCAAGATGGACGATTTTGGAACTTTCGAAATCATCCAGCTGTCGCATCTTGGATTTCCAAACTCGTCGCTGCCTGACATGGCCTCCACCAGCAACCATCGCACCATCACCATGAACTCCTACAACCACCAAAGCAGCCTTCCTCGCCAGTTCATCAACTGCAGTGCCTGTTTTGCACCTATCCAATCCATCAACAACCACATGTGCATAAGAAACTCCATCATGCAGCTTTGTTGTCACCTCTTCAAACCGAATCACATACGCACAACCTCCAAACTGAAATATCTCCTTAATAGGCAGCTTTTTCCAACTCAAAATCTTTGCCTCAACCATCACTGTTGTAGCATCACCATCATGTAGGCCAACACCATGGCACCTCCTCACTCGTGAGAAAGAACATAATGCATTCACTGTTACAATCGTTCTCCACCTCAACGGTATTCCAATAATGTGAAGACGAAAAGGAACATGCTCATCATTAGCACCCTCATAAAGATCAGGAGAACTCCAACGAATTGAAACTCGTTAAAATTCGAAACTTGAAAGCTCAACCGAGCGACATCAGAAATATGCAACCAAATAACAGTACCTTCATCTTTGCAAAAACAGCCACCTTCCACACCGACAACGTCAACTTAAGCTCAAAGACAGCCAACCCGATCTGATCCAGTCCCACCGAACCACGAACAAAAGAACCCACCAAAGAAGAATCAAGAATGCCATCTAGATCCTTCACCTCTTGCGACCAAACGGAATCAACCTCCCCGATAGGAGTTGAAGGTGGCGGAGGCAGATTTTGCTCCGCACTATCAGCATCCCTACGCTTGCAAGACCTCCATCGATGCCCAACACCCCTACAACGTAGCCAAACCACTGGGTCTGCAATCTCTCGCCTAATGACCCACTCCACGACATTTGAAACAAACCACATCGCAGAAAAAGCCATGGCCACCTCCCCCATCGCCCTTACCCCTTGTCCTCCCACTCGCTACCCTCATCGCCCCCTCTCCTCCGGCTGATCAATTTATTATAGTAGAGACAAGTAATGATGGACTACCAAGCCATTTATTCATATATGGCATGGGACCTCTACTATGATTACCTTGAAGTTCTACAATGCCACATTAGGAGATGGAGTCAACCAAATGGCAATGATAGTGATGGAATAGATCCCATACGACATTCCTGATTTTTTTGAGTCTCTAAATCTTAGCAATTCAATTATACTGTAAAGTGCAAATATGTATTTCAATTTGATTTTAGATATGCATACTTTATTTAAGTAATATGTATTGCATCCAACACTTGTGTTTTTAAATGTATGCCCTTTTTGCATAACCTTTTAAGGTTTTAACTTAATAATTTGTTATTTACTTGCAATTTAATCATTTTAAGTGAATTCTATTATTTTTATTAGCATGTGTCTGCGTGCCCTCAATGTGCCCTTGAAATGGATAATTTTTGGGGCATCAAAATCATCAAAATCTAATATCAAAACATAGGTATTTCCACAGTGTGCCCTCAATGTGCCTCCAAAATGCACACTTGGAAATGTATTGAAACGACTTCAAAAGCGGCCCCTAAACCCTTGGTCGTAGCTACAACACAAATCCAAGGGAGAAAAGAGATGGCAAGAAGGGTGACGATTGCCTCATGCACACGAGCAAAGCGGACCATATGCAATAGGAGTACGATGCTATAGGTACAGACCATGCACATTATGAGCAGGGGCAAGCCACACATGCTACGCAGATAGGACTACAACCACACACAACAGGGCAGCCACGCATTGCATGGTAGATCACTTGCAGGTGTAAAGCAGATCACACATAACTACATGGTTGATCGCACGCAACAATGCCGTTATGGGCTACATGGTAGAATGTGTGCACAGCAGGAAGATCAGCCATGTAACCATGCACTGGGCCCGACGCTAGCAACGAGTTGTGTGGGTCACATGAGGATGACATGGATTGCTACACTAACTCCAAGATCTTTTGAGCATGAAGATCTGAAGCACAAACAATGAGAGATCCTATAGTATGATGATCAAAAGAGTGTGATGGTAATACTTGGTGAGATATCGGAACATCGATCTAGAATCGTCGCTGCAATTCCATTTTGAAGAATAAATAAAAGAAATAAAATGAACAAGGATCAAAAGCATCACATGGAACATTAAGGTTTGTGTGGAAACCTCTCTCACGAGGATGAAGAAAACCATGGGAGAACAATCCCATGGATAGACCTATTATGCTTCTCAAAAAACAAATGAAAGGTGTACAAGCATTTATAGGAACCCGACATCTCACATAGTCCTACTTACACCATGTGGAGCTAAATTACATAATAACCCATTATTAATAATCCATGTATATCAACAATGTCAAAAAATTTACAGAGTAGAAAAAAGCAATGTAAAAGAACCTCAGATTCTTAGGCTATTTTTTTACTTGGTAGATGCTGATCCATAGAAGCCAAATGACGTAAACCTCATTTGCCACATGCTTGTTTGTGTTTCGTGGTTCATAATACAGCACACCTTTCATATTCCTATCAAAGTTTGCAACATAGCATGCTTTCATGTCTAAGATAATCATCTATGGATATCATGTTTATATCCAAAATTATATTTCTCTTCACGTACTTCATAAATTATGGAATTCAGTAAAGAGTACCTCTACTGTAATGCATTTATTAATTTTAATTTAAGGTCTCCCTGACCATGTAACTCATGCATTTCTTTCCTAATGCTTTTGTGCTTTCAAAGAAAGAAAAACAAAGGGAAAATTTAGCTGGGCTTTAAATCCGCACAAAAAAAAAAAGCCAGGTGTAAGGATTCTTTCGGGAAAGCCAACCAATCTCAAAAAAGGTATTATGTTTCATATAAACCTCACTCATCATTTTAATGTTGTTGCGAGAGATGAAGTGTTTTTTAGGGTTAATTTAGTCCCACATTGTATGGGACAAAGTGTGCATGGTCTGGGTTGCCTGTATAAGGTCCATATATCCCCCAATTTACTCTTGAGAAAGAGAACATAAATATCTCTGCCATAGGGGCCATCTCCCATGATTTTCCACCCACTCTTTGTGAATGGAGTTTCCACATAAATCCAAATATTCTTGATTAATTATGCTTTGATATCATCATTCATTATTATTCTGCTTTATTTATTTCTTAACGTGGTATCAGAGCAAGTTATTCTTAGATTTTTATTATTTTGATTTTGTTCCAAATATCATTATCTTAGAGGTCTCCATGGCTAATGATCCCCAGATGGGCATTAGCCAAAAAGGAAGAACCCGATGGCGCTAGGGCTTTGGCAGGTCGGCAACCGCATGATGATCGTGAATGGAGAAGTCTCATAGGCAAATGCAGGCAAAACCCTAAGGGAGATCACGGTGAGGAGAAGGATCAAGATTGTCCGATCAAAGCAGCAGTGACGCTGAGAAGCCTAGCAGCTGTGGCAATGGGCTCCTCATCTGACCCCTTCAATCATTACCTCGAGCATCATCACCTTGTGCAATCACAGCAGCAGTGAAGAAGGCAACAATTTATCATGGTATCAGATCACAAGGTCGATGCGAGGCCGAAGAAGCAGCAAGATCTTCGTTGATCTCACACAAGATCATAGTGAGGCAGCAGTGGCATCGACAACAAGATCAACAACGAGCTTAGCGAGATGTCGTAAGATCCTTACGCGAGCGGCAATGAAGCCGAAGAAGCCGAAGAGACGGAACCACTGGCATGGACTTAGCTACAGAAGAAGCCGAAGAAAATGGAGATTCCCTGTCGTATCAATTGGGTTCAGTTGAAGAAAATGAAAGTTCTCAAATTACTAGGCCAACCCTACACCTCTTTATATAGAGAGAGGTAAGGGAAAAATTGTAATAAGAGTCCAACAAAAAAAAAATGACAAGAGAGCCCTTAACATAACATAACACTCTCCCTCAAGATTGAGCATATATATCAACCATGCTTAGCTTGCTCTTACAATTCTTGAACATAGGGCGAGATAATGGCTAGTAAACATATTTGCAATCTATTCTGAAGAGGCTAGGCAAGCAGTACAGAGCAAACCCTACTAAATTAGACTCCTTGTGTAATGACAATTCACATCCACATGTTTAGTCCTTTCATGGAACATGGGATTATTAGTAATATAAGTTACAGCTCTGTTGTCACAATAGATCTCTATGGGCTCTTCAAGAATAACATGAAAGTCTCGCAACAAAGATCATATCCATATCATTTCTGTTGTGTGCCATAACGCAGTATTCTGATTCAACGCTCCAGCGTGACACCACACTTTTCTTCTTGCTCCTCCAGGTCACCAGATTCCCTACTACAAAGGTACAGAAACCTGTAGTAGATCTTTTGTCCCCAGCATCACCTGCATAATCTGCATCTGAAGAAACAACAATAGACAAAGGAGATTTCTTCTAGAACAAAAGACCGCGACCTAAACACTTTTTGATGTACCTCAACACCTGCATCACTACCTGCCAATGATCAGCAGTAGGTTTGTCTAAGAACTGACTCAGCTTACCTACTGTAAGACTAATATCTGGCCATGTGATGGTCAGATACAGTAGCTTCCCCACTAGTTGTCTATAAGCCTTCTTATCCATCAGCTTCGTTGTGTTATCAAGTGAACCTTTCAATCCATAGGGATATTTACACCCTTAGATCTAAGCATGCATGCCTCCTGGAGAACGTCTAAAGCATATTTCCTCTAGGACATAATAATCCCCTACTTACTCGTAGCAATCTCAATGCCAAGGAAATACCTGAGCTTCCTAAGGTCCTTCATAACAAACTAGCATGCTAAATACTCCTTCACCTAAGAAATACCAGCTGTGTCATCTCCTGTGAGTATAAGGTCATCAGCATACACAAGTATAGCCACAGTACCACCACTGGTTTTCCTCACAAGCAATGAATCATCAGACAAGGACCTCTGTAACCCAACAACAGCCAAGGCCTCTGACAAACATCGAAACCAGCCTTTAAACACACTTCCCCTGAACCTTAAAACCAGGAGGCTGCTGCATATATATCTCCTCCTGAAGGTCGCCATAGAGAAAGGCATTTTTAACATCCAGCTGGTGTAAAGACCATCCGTAGTGTGTTGCAACAGAAATAAGTATACGAATGGTGGAGACACGAGCAACCGGGGAGAAAGTGTCAAAGAAACCCCCACCATATGTTTAGATGAATCATTTGACTACAAGGCAAACCTTATATCAAGAAATAGACCCATTTGGATTGTATTTCAAGATAAAGACCCACGTAGCACCAACAAGGTGTACACTGGAGGGTAATGTAGTAAGCTCTTAGGTGCCTCTATCATGGAGAGTAGACATCTCCATAGCAGACTTCCAGTGCGAATTCAAGAAAGCCTATTGATATGAAGTCGGTATCTCAGAACTAGAAACAGCAGCAGTGAATGCAAGAAACTCAGTACTCAGAGAATCAGGAGAAGCAGCACTCCCAATCACACGATACTGGGCACATGAACGGGGAGCCTTCCAAATAGCAATAGGTTTATCATCATCCATAGACATGGAGAGAGAACCTGGAGAAACAACAGTAAAAGAAGCACTGTCGGTAGCCTCAACACATACCTGAGCAGGAGAGAATGGTGGTGGCTCAGTAGAAACTAAGGAGAGTGTATCTTCTCTCAATAACTGATAGGTAGCTGATACATGGTACCATTGAAAGTATTCTGATCTGGTGATACCACTCTAAATGTGCTCGCAAGTGGCTCTGTAGTAGGAGAAATACTACTCTGATAAAAATCCTCCATGGCTACAAAAGGCATAGGCATAGGCACAGCCATTTTCACATCCTTCAATTGATGGCCTAATGTGGAAAAATACAGAATGGACTCGTGGAATGTCACATCCACACTAACATAATGCCTCTAATGTATAGGATCAAAGCACCTATATCCCTTTTGAGTGCATGAGTAGTCAGGAAACACACACTTAACTACTTTAGGAGCCAGTTTATCACGACCAGGCCCAAGCAGATGTACAAAGGCAACACAGCCAAACGTTTACGGGGGCACTAGAAACAAATATGCATCTGGATACAAAATATTCCATGGAATCTGCTCATGAAAGTACAAAGGAATGAAGCCTGTTAATAAGATAACAGGTAGTGAGAATTGCATCTCCCCAGTAAGTATGGTGTACACCATTCTGGATAAGCAAGGCTCGAGTTATATCTAAAATATGACGGTGTTTCCATTCTGCAACCCCATTTTGTTGTGACGTATGGGGGCAGGAAGTCTAATGCATACCAAGTAACCCATAAAAGGATGTCAAATTCTTGGTGCAAAACTCCAATGTATTATTTGTTTTGATAGTCTTAATGCACACACCAAATTGGGTTTAGACAAAAGCCACAAATTGCTGAATAATAGAACCAACTTCTAATTTATTGCGCATCAAAAATAGCCATGATAGACAAGAAAATTCATCAACAAATAACAAGTAATAACGATGACCCTGTCAGTCTGCCACATAACTAAGACCCCAAACATCACAATGAAGTAAATCAAAACATACTAAACTACTAGACTGCATAGAAATTGGAAAACTAGCTCTGTGATGCTTTCCCAGCTAACAGGCATCACGCTGAATTTTCATGGTAGGCGAGAGATGTGGGATGATCCGGCGTAGTTTGTCCAAAGAAAGATGGCCTAATCGTCTATGCCACTGCAAGGCACTCCTTGCAGTAGTACTCATCTGACACGCTGCAGCAACTGAACTATGCACTAGCTGATATACACCCCCTCCTTATGTCCACCACCAATTGTCCTCCCCGTCATGCGGTCCTAAAAAGTACACCCAACCACGTCAAATATAGCATGGCAATTCAGTTGCTTTGTGATAGTATTAACAGAGAGCAATTGCATTGGCATTCAGGCACATAATAAACATCAGAAAGGTGCATAGTAAGAGTAACAGGCACCCCCCCATGCCTACCATCTGCTAGCTGAACTGAGCGATCCTATGACACCTTCTGCATAACCCTAAAACACTGGGAATTCCCAGGTAAATGATCTGAAGTACCAAACTCTATATCAACCAAGAATTACTTGCACCTAATGCTGAGGCATAAGCTATTGTGCCTGAAGACTGAGGCTAATCATGAGTCAACTGTGCTAGACGCTACACTACTGCATCATAATCTGCCTTTGCAAGAGTAATTGTATCAGTAAACATCGCTGGTGGAACAGTCACAGTAACTTGGTTGGCAACAACAGGCCATTCAAGTTTGTTTCAACACGTAGCCTCAACATGGCCAATCCTCCCACAATAAGTGTAAGTAGGCTTACTACAGCCACCATCACCACGTCCTCTGCCTTTACCTCAGAAAGTTTCACTCCATCCTCCACGTGTACTCACAGCTACATGGGCAAAAGCAGCGCTCCTAGTGACAATCTTATGAGTGGACTAAACTTGCAACCTGCTAAGTTTCCTGTAGATCTCCTCAATAAGAAACAAGTAAAATAGTGTCAAAATCTGAGAACGTGAAGCAATATAATCATCATTAAGTATTGCCAAAAACATATGAGCAGAAAACTCCTTCCTCTGATCTCTACACATATGTGATGTGCACATGGACCTTCATGCATTATATTTTTCCAAAAGTCCTTTCATCGTAAAATAGTACTGTGAAAGACTCATGGACTCCTGCTTCAAATGGCAAAGATCATAATGTATCTGAAAGACCTAGGTGGAATTCAACTCATGAGAGTAAGCATCCTTCAGACCGTCCCACATTTGTTTAGCCATTTTATAATACATAACTTCATCTCCAATATGGGATATCACACTGTTAATATCCCAACCCTTACAATAGCATCATCTCTATTCTAGGTTACATATTTCCCCATTTTCTACTCCGATGGTGTTTCTATAAAAACATGTTACTTCTCACGTCCTTCCACAATAACAAGAAAAGTTTGAGACCAACGGGGATAATTTGTCCCATCTAGCTTCACAATTGGTGCAAAAAATGGATTCTTGTAGACCACACCATCTTTGATCTATTCTGATGTCACCTCAATCTATGATGATGATGAAGTCATAGTGCAATTACTACACAAATACCTCCAAACAACTTCAAATACAGATCTGATTTTGAATAAAACTAGGGAATACATACCCCGAAATCCGTTCACATGCGGTTTCAACAGTCCGTCAACGAATCAAGAGGAATACACATCCCAAAAATCTCATCAAGGGGAATACACACCCCAAACAAAATTCAAAAGTATGATTTGATCATACCATCCAGTAGAAACACTTCAAATCATCTCCTAGAGGACCTTAGACCTTAGCAAGACATCATACCAAGGTCAAGGACCTTCCCAGAGAGTTGGGTGGTTGTTCTACCCCTCCCCCTATCGCCTAAGAAGGAGAGGAACAAGCCCAGCCGACGACACTACCCCCGTACTCCTAGAAGACAGCGACGCTGGCAGCCGGCAGCGACGACAGTAAGGTGAGGAAGAGAGAGGTTGGTGGTAGGGTTAGGATTTTGTTGGGTGATGTCCCCAACTAGCTCTAATACTAAGTTGAAGAAAATGAAAGTTCTCAAATTACTAAGTTGACCCTACACCTCTTTATATAGAGAGAGGTGAGGGAAAAATTGTAACAAGAGTCCAACAAATAAAAAACAAATGAAAAGAGAGCCCTTAACATAACGTAACAAGTTCTCTTTGAACCCAAGAGATATTCGGTACATTTATATCTTGTGCCCCTTACAATTTATTTCCTTTTGGGCTCATTTTGGGCCTCTTCTTAACATTACAAAGGGAAAGGGGCAAAAAAAAGGGAGAAGAGGGTAGTAAAAACAAAAGAGAAAAAAAAAAAGAGAAGAAAAAATATCAAAAAAATATATAGAGAAAAAAAATGATGATGAGAAGAGAGGAGAAGCTCTTCTCTATTTGATTTTCTTTGAGGTCCTCACATGAGACAAACTCTTCTTTTGGTCTCTATATGAGAGGTATAGAGAATTCCCATATAAGAGAGGCCACTCTCTAAGTCTCCAAAGGAGAGACCTCTCTATGAGTTTCTGTGTGGGAGAGACCCAATCTCTTGGTCTCCATGAGAGACCCTCTTTAAAGTCTTAAAAATGGGAGACACAAGCACCAGAGCCAACTTCAACGATTCATCTCCGGACTCCAACTTACACCCACCTACAAGCAAGAAACGAGTATGCAAGGAAGTTGGCGACCCGACAACATGTTGAAGTCTCGTTGAGTGTTGTGTTTTTTGCTTTGTAGAATAAGGATTTCTTTTGTACAAGTTGAGCATTTTGTGCCCCAGTTTAAGGGAGAGTGTTGAGAGATGAAGTGTTGTTAAGGGTTAATTTAGTCCACATTGTATGGGACAAAGTGTGTATTGCCTATATAAGGCCCATATATCCTTCAGATTACTTTTAAAAAAGAAAGCAGAAATATCTCACCTCATAGGAGCCTTGTCCTATGATTTTCTCCTCACTCTTCGTGAGCAATGTTTCCACATAAATCCAAGTATTTTTTATTGACTATGCTTTGATATTGTTAAAGTTTAGAGTAAACGAATGCCACATGGACAGTCCACATGGCATTTATTTACTTTAAACTCTAACAGAAATTATCGTCCGTTATTATTCTGCCTTATTTAGTTTTTAACAAATACAATTCTGAACTGCATGAAACCATTACAACTATATAGATGAAATAATGAATCATAACAAAAGTTAAGAGGGAGCTAGACATGTTACCTCTTGCCACGAACTCCCTTTAGATTCAAGCAGGGCTGCATTGCAGGTATTCAATTCAACTGAAGCACCAGAGAGCATTGAAGCTGCCTCTTCCCAGCCTTTGTTGTGCCCCATGCACCTGCATCATTAGTTGCAGTTTAGAAATCTACATAAAGCGTCAACCTTTAGAAGTAACATGTGATATTTCCCTAACAAAGTATGCCATACATGATGGTAAGGAACTCATCCCTGCAATACTGGCAGATAGCTTTCTGGAGATGCTCTGCAGTCTGTCCATCCATTGCAGCCACAGAATAAAAGCTGGGCATGAAATGTACCTCGGCTTTCAGGAATCCCTCTGCCTGCTGCCTCATGATTTGAAGCGTCTCACGTGTTCGTGTTGCATCACTGCATGGCGTCTAAGCACAATCTTGAGAGCACTGAACAAAGTCAATATAGCATTTTCTTTGGATAAAATTCTTCGGCAATTTCTTTGGATAGTCATCATAGATAATTGATATGACTCATATGAGCCCTTTTTGAGAATCAATTAGTTGATATCAACCTTGTAGTTTGTAAAGAAAAAAAGTTAAAGCAATATGCATTGTAAACAACTAGCCTAGTTAAGAGGCAAGATTCCAGATAATAGACAAATGATGGGTTACATACCACCTAGAAGGTAGTTGAGAAATGAAATACCTATCCAAGCTATATATAGCTACATTAGATAGATAGTTTAGGGGGTAAATGGAGGTTATCCAGAGCTACAAGTGAGAATGTAGAGCCACTAAATTACAGTAGCCAACGTTGAGTGATTTGGTTAGAAAGTTACATTTGACTGTAATTTTGTTATCTAAAATTTGACGTGAGAACTTCCAGAAAACAAAAGCAGCCCCCTAGAAAGTCTTGTAAGGGCCAAATAGACAAATAATGCAAAGAAAAAAAAAGACTTCTCATCAATGCATTGTTGGGTCAAGGTTATTTGAACCTTTCAATGAAGGTTTTTTTTAAGGCATAAGGACGACTACTTGAGATCAGTGGTCCTTCACTTTTATTAATAAAATTAACAAGCTATAACATCAAGCCACCATAAGTACAGCCTCACTCAACAAGGAGGACCTAGCATGTGAGATAACACCATCCGCGTAAGGTCTTTCTCCCTTGGGCAAAGCACTATACCTCTCAGACCAAACAACCCAGATGAAAGCAGATGGAGCAGCCATCTGCAGCTTCAAGGGAAACTGAGCAGGTCTTATTGTTAAACATCCTCCCATGAAATAACACTGGAGAAACCCCAAGGATGTAACATCCACCCGCTCAATGCCTGATTTAGCCTAGACATTTGCAGCCATAGAGAATGTAAAGAAGAGATGGTCAACGTCCTTGCCAGCAGCACAAAGTGGACAAAAAGCATTCACCTCTAGGAGCCCTCTTCCTGTCAAATCTTCATTACTATCCTCTTTCTTCTCATCTCCCATGCAAAAAGCCACAACTTCAATGGTGCCTTAACCACTCATAAGAGGCAACAGTCTCTAAGGAAATCTTCATTTTTGTCTATCAAAAATGTCATAGTGCATCAAATGTACTATGCACTAAAAAGTCACCTCCCCAAGACATTGGCCATCCTCCTCCTTGCAAAGAGGAAAGGCTTACCCAAACAGCTGAGGAAAGGCTATGCAACGAGGCCACAATCTGCTTCAGTCATCCCTCCAAAAGTTGAAATCCAATCCAATCGGAGAAAATGATAAGTCTAATTCTCCAATGAAATCCTATACCTCTTTATATAGAGAGAGATGTTGAGAAAATTACATCATAAGTCCAATAGGATAAGAATCATAGCAAACAACTCCAAAAATAATAATACGTACTCTACCAATACTCCCCCTCAAGCTGGAGCATATGTATCAATGATGCTTAACTTAGAACAACACTTATCAAAAGCAGATCTAGCAAGGAACTTTGTAAATATGTCTGCAATCTAAACTTCAGAAGAAACAGATGAAATGTAAATGATTCCACACTATATCAAGTCTCTCGTATAGTGACAATCAACCTCAACATGCTTTGTCCGCTCATGAAACATTGGGTTGTTTGCAATATATGTAGCAGCGCAATTATCACATCTCATCTCCATTGGTCCCTCTACCTGAACGTGGAGGTCACGTAGCACAGATCTGACCCAAACCATCTCTATGGCTGTCTGAGCTATAGCCTTGTATTCTGACTCTGCACTGGACCTGGATACCACCTGCTGCTTCTTGCTTCTCCAGATCACTAAGTTACCTGCCACATAAGTAAAGAATCCAATTGTTGACTTCCTATCTGTCATACACCCTACCTAGTCAGCATCAGAATAGCCAACAACACTCATAGATGTACCCCTTTGAAATAAAACACCTCTGGCAGGTGCTTTCTTCACATACCTAAGCACCTGTATAGCAACATTCCAATGCTACTTGGTCGGTTTGTCCATGAACTAGCTGAGTGTCCCCACTGCAAGGGAAAGATCTGGACATGTAATAGTAAGATACAACAATTTACCAATCAACTGTCTATATGATCTACTATTTATAGGCGAAGACTCAGTATCATAGAGGTGTCCATAGGTATATTAGCAGGTTTGAACCTCATCATTCCTATTTCCTGCAAGATATTAAGGGCATATTTATACTAACTAAGAACAATGCCATCTCTACTACGTGCCACTTCAATCCTAAGAAAGTATCTGAGCTCTCCCAGATCCTTCATCACAAAGGCATCAGCCAGCTTCCTTTTCACCTCAGCTATCCCAGCAAAATCATCTCCAGTGAGGATCAGATCATCCACATAAACAAGGAGTACAACCACTCCCGTTTTACTCTTCCTAACAAACAAAAAGTGATCAATAGAGAACCTTATAAATCCCATTACCTGTACCTCCTCTGAGAGTATCTGGAACCATGCTCTCGAGCTCTGCTTCAAGACATAGATGGCTTTCTTCAATCTGCATACACACTACCCCTGAGCCTCAAACCCAGAAGGTTGTTGCATATAGACCTCTTCCTGAAGATCTCCATACGAGAATGCATTCTTCACATCCAACTGATGAAGAGGCCAATCATAGTGAGCAGCTACAGACATCAAAATCCGAACAGTAGACAATCAGACGATAGGAGAGAAGGTATCAAAGAAATCTACCTCATATGTTTGGGTAAATCCCTTTGCCACCAGTCTCACCTTGTAGCGAGATATCGTGCCATCTGAGTTGTATTTAACTGCAAAGACCCAACGGCACCAACTATTCTGGCATGAGGAGGCAAGGTGATCAGGTCCCACGTCCCTCTAGAGAGTAGAGCAGCCATCATCCTCCACGGCCTAACGCCAATTCAGATCCAGCACGGCCTACTGATGAGAGGTAGGAACATGCGTCACAAAGAGAGCTGCTGTGAAAGTGGCAAATGAACTACCAAGATTGGCAGTAGAGACTGTCTGTACAGTATGATACTGGACACAACTACGTAGAGCCTTCCGAATAGCAATCGGAAGATCGAGATCCTCCTCACTATACTCAGTAGCAACCGAAGTAAGAGACTCATCAAAGGAACCTATATAAGCACCACTAGGACAACTCATGTCAGTATCAACCCATACCTGACAAAGGGAGGAGACAGGTGACTGAGGTGGTGAAAGGGTGTGTTCTTCTCATCATACATGTTGTTTGTATGTCACAGATAGCCTATAAACCTGAGTAATCTCAGCTTTCTGCCTCAAAGATGCCTCTATGGTAGTAATATCCTCACTCTGTGTAATGGGGATCTGTTCCAAGGGATCTGGTGGAACAGGCATAGGAGCCAAGCCTCCCTCAAATGTCACCTGATGACCATCAATAGAGAAATACGGAATGGGCTCATGAAATGTGACATCTGCAGTCACATAATGCTGCTTACCACAGGGGTCATAGCATCTATATCCTTTCCGAGTGCTACTATAGCCTCAAAAGACACACTTCACTGCTCTTGGAGCCAACTTGTCCCTGCCAGGTTCAAGAATGTGAACAAAGGCAACACAGCCAAACACCCGATGTGGAACAGTGAAGAAATCATTCTCAGGATAGAGGACCTACCAAGGAACTTGTTCTTGTATAGCTAAGTTGGGCAACCTGTTGATCAAATAACACAGTTACCACTGCATCTCCCCAATACACCTATGGCACATTATGCTATGTCAGTAGTGTTCTAGCCAATCAAGCACGTAACGATGCTTTCTTTCCACTACGCCATTCTGTTACGACGTATATGGACAGGATGTCTGGTGAACAATTCCAAGAGATCTGTAAAAGGCAGCCAACTTAAATGTATAGAACTCTATAGCATGATCAAACCGTGCAATATTCACAATAGTAGAAAACTGAGTCTTTATTTGTAAAATAAACGTTTCAATCACTGATCCAATATCAGATTTATTTTTCAAAAGAAATAACCATGACACCCTAGAAAAATCATCCACAACAAATAGATAAAATCCATGACCCAGTCTATCTGAGACAACTTGGTCCCCATACATCCATGTGCAGTAAATTAAAGATAGCAACAAAACTCTGAGATAAACTAAGAGGAAAACTGGCTCTGTGATGCTTTCCAGGCATGAATTACACAAAATCTCCATAGCTAGAAAAATATGATGAATGATGCGTTAAAGCCTATCCAGTGATGGGTGCCCAAGACGACGATACCACTGAAGAGCTATACCAACACTAAATGCAACCTTGCCTTGACACATAGCAGCAAATGGAGTCTAGATCAGGCAATACACACCCCTTCCTCATGTCCGCCACAATCGTCCTCCCCGTGAGTTTGTCCTAAAAAATACAACCCAATTCATCAAATATTACATGACAATGCAAATCTTTTGTAATTCTACTAACAAACAAAAGATCAATCAAAAATTCTAGAACATAAAGAACATTAGGTAGCCTCAATGCAAGAGTCACTGCTACGTCTCCTCTGCCATTAACCCTACACTGCCTGCCATCTGCTACCTGCATAGATCTCCCTGAGGGAACATTATGAACATATCTAAAACATGTCTCATCCCCACTAAGATGCTGAGATGCGCTTAAATCCACCAACCACAAGGCACTGTCAGTGCTACCAGACCAATGAGCAGAAGTTACACCTGACGTAGCTAAGGTGGCAGTATCCGTAGCAGTAGTGGCTTCCTGGGTCAACTGGGAGAGGCACTGGACCACAACATCATAGTATGCAAGAGACACCATGTCACTTACCTCCTCTGAAGAGACAGCCTAGTTGGCCATGGGAGGTCGACCATGCTTCGTCCAGCAAGAGGCCTCTGTATGGACAATCTTCCCACAACGCGAGAAAATTGTGAGAGGTCTACCACTAGTACCCCGACCACCACGCCCTCTCCCCCTAGTGGATGGAGCACCACGTCCACGTGCGGCAGCAACAAGCACAAGAGTCTGTCAACTCTCTGACATGGATGGCCTAACAACCACCCTGCTCACACGGTTATAAGCCTCCTCTAGAAATGGAAGCTCAGCCAGAGTAAGGATCTAGGACCTAGCAGCCTCATAGTCTGGTCCAGGTCCGTCGGGAAACTGTAGGACAGCATATTCCTTCCTATGTGCCCTCTGAGTGGCACAAGTGCAGACAGTTCGATAGACATTGTACTTCTTAAGTAGCCCATTTAGAGTGACATAGTACTGTAACAGTGACTGATCCTCCTATTCGAGACTACCAATAGCATGGTAAATCTCAAATACTTTGCTAGAATTTTTCTCATGATAATATGTATCATGTAGAAAATCTCGCATCTCCTCAGCGGTCATGTAGTACATAATCTCATCACCAATCTAAAGCTCAACAGAATTCATGAACCAAGCACAGACCATTGAATTATCTTTCTTCCATGTGACATTCTTCCCTGTTTTATCTTGTGGCTCCAACTCCAACAATAGGTGTTCCTTATCATGCCCCTCAATGATCATGAGGAACATCTGAGACCATCTAGCATAATTAAACTCGTTCAACTTGGCAATAGGAACAAAGAAAGGAGATTTGTACCCTCCGTTATCCGTAGCGGTAACCGACAACACTTCCAAAGAATCTGAGGAGGCCATCGTGCCTTAGGACTGCCACAAGATGTCACAGATGCGATCTAAAATCAATATTCAGATCTGAAAACTTCACAATCAGAGAAAAGCTATCTCTTGGACATGAGATATGAGATCGAAAGACCCTAGATAACATCCCAAGAATCACAAGCACCTCTTAGATCATGGCTTAGCGCATGTTAAAATGTGGGTAAAAAAACTAACAGCATTTCTAAGAGGTGTAACGCCTCCTCTACGACAAGAAAATCATGCCACCAACCCCACTACCCGCTGCACATAGCAAGTAAAAGGAGATGCAACCCCGTAGGAGGCGGTGCAACCTTCAGTCGATGGCCCTGCAGAGAGCCGCGGCCTGCAGGCGACGAGAGGGCAGCGCTCCGGCATCAGAAGTGGGGTTGTAGGTCCCTGAGAAGCACCACCGCGACCTATAGGCGATGAGGCGGCAACGCTCCGAGGTCAGAAGCGGAGCTGCGACCTACAGGCGACGAGGAGGTGGTACTCCGATGTTAAGGGTAGGATTGCAGAGCCCCAAGGAGCACCAGCAACTGCCTACAATGAGGCGGCGGCACTCTGTGACTGCTAGAGACGACCTGCTAGGGCTAGCAGCAGCCGGCAGCGATCGCCAGTAGCCGTTGTGACCATGGCAGCGGCCTACTAGGGCCGGCGACGATAGGTGGCACGCCGGCAGAAGCTCCCTAAGGTGTCTACCAAGAGTATTAGGGTTTCGGTAGAGGGGTACAGAGGTTTGTGAGGGGTGGGATACCAAACCGTCGATCTAGGATCGCCGCTCTGATACCAAGTCGGAGAAAATGACAAAGCTAATTCTTAAATGAAACCCTACACCTCTTTATATAGAGAGAGATGTTGGGAAAATTACATAAGTCTAATAGGACAAAAATCATAACAAATAACTCCAAAAACAATAATACGTACTCTACCAACAAATCCATTGCCAAGAACTGGAATGAACTCCTTGAGCAAAGGAAAAATCCTCAGTAGCCCTTTCCAGAAAGTAAATCAATTCCTATAATTGTCTCATCATATATAGGGAGACACTGATCATCCCAGTTTATGGTCCTACTAGAAGTGTCACAAAGCACTGTAATGGATAAGTTAGAACCCCCAATCATCACTTTTGCACTCCATCTGTCACAAACATTCGTATCAGTGGCTCTTCTAATCTCAAGAACATCTTCATTCAACATCAATACACCTCTTTCCAAGAAACCAAGTACACCGTGAGATGATGCCATCCACACCCTTCATTAAAACCTTTCATCAAATGGACCCAATCTTGTTATATTGCGACCAAAAAGAAACATTTACAAAGCAGATAAAGCCTTTAGCAGAAAGTGACCTTCAATAGAAGTCTGGACCTTCAACCATTCAATCTCCCCAAATACTCTAAAATAAGGACAAAAATCTCTCAAGCAAAGAGCATATGTGGTCAACTATGGACTAAAATATGTGATCGGTAATGGACCCCTAAGAGTAGTTAGCAACTACATCCAACTCATCATCCTCCACCTTAGAAGTGATTAATACATATCTTGAGTTATGTGGCCTATTTTGTTATTTTCTATTGTACGGGTGTGTACTTGTAATTTTTCCTTTTTTGCCTCTTTATATAAAGGCACTTAGGGTTTCTCTTTAGAATCAATTCGCTCATTTGTCCTATCATGATATCAAAGCAGCGATCCTAGGCCGGTGCCTGGGTACCCCACCCAAACCCTACCCTCCTCAACCCTCCACAAAATCTCTCCTCTCTCTCTCTCCAAGGGTGCCACCAGCCTCAACCAACTGTCGTCAGCTTCTCCAATCCAGTAATGGGCCTAGCGGTGCCTCGAACGACTTCCAGTGGTGGCCCTTAGGGCCAGCGCCACCGCCACGGGCGAAAAGGTGCAATCCGATAGCAGCCCTTGGGGCCAACACCACCGCCAAGGGCAGCAAGGCACAATCCAACAGCCTCTAGGCTAGCTGCAGCACCCCCATGGTGCTCTTTCTCTGTCGCCAGTCTCTTTCAGCGTAAGGGAGCAACTTTTCTAAGGAGAGCAATGTCATTGTTGCTCTTCTTCCTTAGGCAGCACCACCAAGGAGTTTAGAAGGAAGAGACAACCCCTTTGGGGCCTCTTCTAGCCCTAGAGGGTAGTTGTTATACCCATTCTCAATTTCATATCTACACATGATCTAAATCACAGATCAGTGAGCTGTTTTGGGTAGTATTATGATCTGAATTTGTTGCACTTCATACTTGATTCTTTATTTCCTACATATCAGGCATTGTGGAGGACAAAAACGAACCCTCTAGCGACTTGGTGGGGAAGGTCACTACCCCGAGCGCATCTTCTTTTATGCAAGGAACTTCTATTAAGTTGGATGGTACCAACTTCCTTCTGTGGTCTACGTCCTCCCAATTTGTAGGATCTCATCACAAGTACATCCTGATACAAGATGAACCGACAGTTAAGACCGTTGACTGGGAAGCCGACAATGATTAGGTTTCCACTTGCATGTTGAACAACATGAAGGAACCTATAGCGAAGTAGGTTGTCTTATGCCTCTGCAAAGAAAATGTGCGAAGCTTTTCATGAGATACATTCCCACAAAAGCAACATTAGTCGTTTATACCAAGTGATTGAGTTACATTCTTTCTGGAAGGGAGCCATGTCTCTTACTAAATATTATGGTTCCATAAAGAATCTCTAGGATGAGCAGGATACTTATCAGCCTATCTCTACTAATGTTACTATCATTCCTAAGCAGGAAGCCTTTCGATTTATTCAATTACTTGCTAGCCTTAGTCCTGAATACAAACCAGTAAATGATCAACTTATGACTTTAGAGGAAATTTCTACACTGGCTCAGATTTATGCTAAACTCTCACGGTTGGAGATTTCTGATCCTATCCCACCTTCATATTCCTCTGTCATGGCAACAGTTGACCGTGGTAAGGGAACCCTAGGAGGCAGGAGGAGAGGACGTGATGCAAAAGCAAGAGGCAGAGGTCATGGTTTGTTTTGTGATCATTGTCACGAGACAAATCACACTATTGACAGATGCTAGATAAAGCATGGTTTTCCTCAAGGGCATCAGGCCAACCAGGTTGCTTACGGAGGAGATGGAAATCAGTATTGTCAGGAGGAGGATCAAGCTAGTACTCAAATTACTATTTCTAAAGAGTATGATAGACTTATGTCATCTCAGGCTTCTTTCGTTGCTAGTGTTGTGGCTATTAGACAGGTACTACTGCTAATGCCAGAGGTGTTTGTACACCATCATGGGTTGCTGATTCAGGTGCCTCCTTCCACATTACAAAATATGTTACATTATTTTCATCTCTTAGACCATTAACTACTCTCGTTCATGTCAGGGTAGCTGATGGTGCCTTGTCCCCTATGACAGGCTTGGGTGACATCTCCCTACCTACTACTTTGCCTTTATCCAATGTTATGCACAAACTTAAATTTGCCTTGAATTTGATGTCTATAAGCTAGATTACTAAGGCATTAAATTGCATAACAGTGTTTCATGACCAATTTTTCTTCCTGCAGGACCTCCAAATGATGAAGCAGATTAGTGAGGGACTTGAGCAGGATGGCCTCTATTATATAAATCTTCCACCTGAAAATCATTTCACTACTGCCACATCTGCTCTACAGTGGCACCTCATATTAGGGCACCCTAGTATTTCTATTCTCTGTCGTCAATTTCCCAACATGCAGTTTCCTGATCCATTTTCCTGCAAGACTTGTCAACTTGGCAAGCATCATAGGGTGTCATTTTCGAGTAGTAATAATAGAACTGAGTCTCCTTTTTGTCTTATTCATGCTGATTTGTGGAGCTTGTGTCACATCAAGAGTCTTAAGGATTTTCACTATTTTTTGGTTCTTATGGATGACTATACCCGTCTGTTGGGTATTTATGTTGGAGAAATCCGAAACCCTGTATTAATCAAAAATATTGTTAATGAAATAAAAACTAAGTTTTCGACTACTATTTGCATATTTCGGACCGACAATAGACTTGAATTTGTGAATTCTACTTTAGCTCAATTTTTTGTCTCTAGGTATGATCCATCAGACTTCTTGTGTTCATACATCCTAACAAAATGGGATGGTTGAACGAAGGTTGAGACACTTGAATGATGTTCCTCGTACAGTTATGTTTCAAATGCATATTCCTGCTATTTTTTGGGCTGATACTATTCTTACAACTGCTTTTTTGATCAATCGGGTTTCATCATCCATTCTTGGTGGAAAGACTCCTCACTCAGTTTTATATCCTGATCGAGAGTTGTTCTCTATACCACCCAAAGTTTTTAGATGTGCTTGTTATGTCCACTTGTTCAAGGTCGACAAGCTATCTCCTCGATCAGTTAAATGTCTTTGTGGACTACTCTAGAACCCAAAAGAGATACAGGTGTTTTAATCCTCTTACACATCGATTTTATGTAAGTAAGAATGTTACCTTTTTTGAGAAGATACCATATTATTCCTCTACTGGGAAGTCTCCCAACGTTATACAGGATGTCCCACTACCTATGCCTACAGCTGCGCCTCCAAGGCTCTCTGAGCCTCCTGTACCTCAAACAGATGTTCCTTCTGTTGCTTATCCTAGACATCCTAAGGTTACAAGGTTACAGACATCTTTCCTAAACATTTTCAGCATAGGCCTGCATCCACAACAGCACCTGCAGATAAACCTCTTTCTACTATTCTTGTTTAATCTTCTGCTGATACTGCGAATTCTGATGGAGGTCCAGAGCTTATAGCACCTAAGGTAACTAACGTGGATCTTCCTATTGCCCAAAGACAACCACAGAGATCATGTGTTAAGTATTCTGTTACAAATTATATGTCATTTGATCGTTTGCCTGTAGTAGGGAGACTTCTATCTCTTGCAGTGGACAACAAACATATTCCCAGGAGTCATATAGAGGCATTTCAGGATCCTTCTTGGATCTTAGCCATAGAGGAGATGGCAACTCCCTAGTCCAAAGGAACCTAGGAACTTATTGACCTACCCCCTGGAGCTACTGTTTTGGGATGTAGATGGGTGTTTACTCTCAAATGCCATCCAAATGGGTCAGTTGAAAGATTCAAGGCTCGATTAGTTGCTAACGATTATACACAAACCTTTAGAGTTTATTATTTTGAAACCTTGCCGGTAGCTCATCTCAATTCAGTACGGATTCTTCTTTCTGTGGCAATAAATAATGATTAGCCAGTTTTTTCAGCTAGGTATTAAAAATGAGTTCCTCTATGGTGATTTAGAGAAAGAGGTTTACATGTAGCAACCCCCAAGATTTGTGATAGAGGGGGAGTGTCAGAAGATATGTAGGTTAAAGAAGGTCATCTATGGTCTTAAGCAAAGTCCTCAAGCTTGGTTTGAGATATTTAGTAATGCCATGCAAGAATATAATTTTACTAGATCTACAACGGATCATTCAGTCTTTGCTGTGCACAGAGCTACTAATTCAGTCATCCTTATTGCATATGTTGATATTTTGCTTACAAGAAGTGACAAAGAAGGAATAGAAGCTACTAAGAATTTCTTACATTCTCAATTTGTTACCAAAGATCTAGGGCTGATAAATTATTTTCTGGGCATTAAAGTACAACACAGATGGTGGTCTTGTTTTATCTCAGAGAAAATATGTAATTGACATGCTAAGAGAGGCAGGAATGCTTGGTTGCAAACCTACCAATGTTCCAACGGATCCATCTATACCACTTGCAGATTCAAAGAGCATGTTACTTGAGGATGTAACTAGGTACCATGATATGATGGGAAAGTTATTATATTTGACTGTTACTAGACCAAACATCTCCTTTGCAATTAGGAGACTCGATCAGCTCATGCAGTCACCTAGAGAAGTGCATTGGGATGGTGTATGTCAGGTGTTGAGGTATCTTAAGCAGGCTCCTGGAAAGGGGTTATCGTTTAGAAGATATGGTCACCTGGATATATGGGGGCACTCTGATGTAGACTACACTAGAGCTCATGAGGATAGGAAATCTACTACAAGGTATTATACCAATGTTGGTGGCAATCTAGTCATGTGGAGAAGTAAAAAGCAAAATGTAATCTCCATATCTAATGTAAAATCAGAGTATAGGGCTATGGGTGAGATTTATCTTACAAGATCTAGGAGTGACAATCTCTGGCCCTACTCCCATGTACTGTGATAACAAAGCAGCTACATTTATTGCAAATAATCCAACATTCCATAAGCGAACCATGCATATAGAAGTTGATTGCCATTTTATCAGAGATGCTATTCTAGCTGGCAAAATTACTACAACCTATATAGCCACAGAAGACTAGATTGCTGACACCTTCACCAAAGCACTCTCCAAGAAGTGTCTTAAGTTGTTGGATTCCAAGCTGAGCATGCTTGATGTGTATGCTCCAGCTTGAGGGGAAGTGTTGAGTTATTTGGCCTATTTTGTTACTTTCTATTGTAAGGGTGTATACTTGTAATTTTCCCTTTTATGCCTCTATATAAAGGCACTTAAGATTTATCTTTAGAATCAATTCGCTCATTTGTCCTATCAACATATTTTTCGAAGCTAATTGAATGGCCAAATAACTCATCAAATACCTTAACTAAAGTTGTTAGATGCTCTACTTCCTGCATAGAGCCTTTCACATGAAAGAAACTGTAAAGTACAAGCTCCTGACTCCTAAGAAGCCCAAAAAAAGATCCACTAGCCATGCTGCTATTGAACTAATAGCCAAAACATCCACAGTCAAGAAGAGAAGGGATGCTAGAAAACCTCCCTAACAAGAACCTCTCTTGGTTCGATTCGTCCTCCTATGAGTTCCTATTGATGAGTATTGAAAGAAATGTCACGGTGATACATCTTTTCATCCCCTTGATCCACCTCTCTAGTAAATCCCATTCATACAAAATAGGATTATAGAAATCTCCATACCACTAAATCATACATCTTTACAAAGTCAACCTTCCAGAGGAAAGCCTACTTGCCCAACCTCTCCCAAGTTGATATAATCTTTGAGGCTAACACAAAATAATCTACTAGACACCTTACTATAGAAAATGCTGCCTGAATAGGTTGTACCAATGAAACCATTACCATCCCCTCTCGATTAGTCAAAGACATTTGCCACAATCAGATAAATAGTGTTTAGACAAGGAAATTGGGTGCAGATCATTCAGACACTCCATCTCCCCTTTGGAAGCAGGAAAAGGAAGAACATATTAAGGTGGTTAAAACCCCTACTGTCTGTCATAACCTCTTTGATCACTATAATTGCATCCCTTTCTATCAAGTACCAAAATTCTTTGTAGAGAAAAAAAAAGAAAAAAGAAATCTACCCAGCCCTAGGGCACCTCTGGTTTAAGACCCGCCAAAATGACTCTAAACACTTTAATCAACTCCACAATTAAGGAAGGCAATTGCTCACCAGAGAGAGAAGGGGCATCAACAACCCTACAATGTCACTCCCCCATATTTCACCTCTGGTAAAATCATCGTAAGGCCAAGTGCCAATCTCCTCACAACCTATATTACCCTATCCTCAGACGAGTGCTCTATCTGGTTTCTCCTCTTTCCAATGGCATGCCTAATGTAAAAATGGAAGAACTTCATATTTGTGCCCCATTCCTTGAGCCACACTCATCTAGACTCCTACCTTCACCATATCTCTGTCTTTATGTTTCTTCCTAAATGATTAATCAATGCCTCAATCAATTATTTCTAAGGAAAAAATGGATGCAAATCCTATGACCTTGTGATCCTCAAAACCACTTCTGGTGATTCCTTCTCCGATTCCTTTATGCCTTTATTCTCTTCTTATATTCCTTAAGAGATCCCTCAAAGTCGCCAACCTGACTAACAAGGTACGTCTCATTGAATCACCCTCCAACATGCCTCAATTGTTCTTCCACCAGGCACTTTGAGTCCAGATTCAAATTTTTTTTTGAAAGAGAAAGGAAGATTACAGGAGATCGGTAATCATCCAAAAATTGTATTATTAAGAGAAACGAACTTTCAGATTATGTAACCAAAAATCAGATAAAAAATGAATCTCCCTCAACATTTTCTATCCAACACCATTTATCTCTCAAAATCTTGTCCTTCCGCTGCAACCAAAGACACCACAATGTAGCAAAAGCTTTTATCCAGCCAACCACATCAAGGTCATGGTGGTCCTAGAAAGACTTCCAAAAATGGGCCATACTAGATGCGTCCACCGCAGCTTCGCATGCAAGGCCTGCTGAAGGAGTTGCTCCGGTGCTTGACGACGCAAGAGGTGGAGTGCAGTCCTCGACTATTATCGACGTGGAAGGCCTGCAAGGTCCCGCAGCGACTACCCCATGGTGGGTGGAATCTAGAGGGGCGACGATAGCGGTTGGTGCGCTCTCGATGGGGGATGGTGGGGCTGCCGATGACCATATGGTTGCTGAGGAGGACACCGAGGTCCAGCAGCAGGAGGTGGAAGGAGTTGATGGGTCTTTGCTGCAGCAACGATCGAGGGATGTGCCCTCAACATCCGATGACCGAGCGGGGATTTCCCTAATCGGATGGAGACCAAGAATGGTGAACGATGGCCAAGGTGAAGCTCTCCAATATAGACGGAAATGATGCTTTCGTGGAACCGACCGAGGTCCTCAGGTGGTGGTGGATGGTCGTGGCAAGTCACCACAGCCTGCGTAGCAGGTGAAGGTGTTGGATCAGAATGATGAAGAGGTGCGTCAGACTGCGAAGGTGTGTGGCTTCCGACCAGCTGTGAGGGAGGCCTCCACCTATTCTAGATGAACGGAATTCTTACGTGAAATGTACTGGGTCTCAATGACCCATCGAGGAGGGCATCTTTGGGGCACTACCATCGCCTGTGAAGAGCAGACATTGTGTTGTTGCAGGAAACGAAGCTGTCTGACTGCAATGTCAGGACGTGGCGGGAGATCGGGGGCTCTTCGATGGAAGGGTTTCGATCTCTTTGAGCAGTTGGCCGCTCAAGAAGGCAGATTCTGGGGTGGCGAGAAGATGTTCTTTCCTTGGAAGATTGCTTCAGTGGAGAGCACGTCATCTCTGTCAGGCTAGTTAGGACAATGGGAGGTGCCAAAATGACGATCACGGGGGTGTATAGTCCCTCAGATGCACAGGCGAGGGGAGTGATGTGGGAGGAACTCACAACTGTGGCCGCTGAGTGCCATGGGTGTCCTTGGCTGATTGGAGGAGATTTTAACATCACCTTATAGACAGATGACAGACCTGATGGGCGAGGGAGACAGGATTCCGGATCGGATCTCTTTATAGAGTTTGTGGCCATGCATGGCCTCTTGGATTTGATCCCGGCATCATGTGCATACACTTGGATGAATAACTGTGGTCAGATGTCTAGGATTGATAGATTTCTTTCCAACGTGGAGTTGGCAGAAGCATTCCCGTTGGTGGATGTCTCCTTTGGAGAGACCTTTCTCAGACCAAACACCACTTATGTGGCATCCTAATGAGGGAGCACTCTTTGGCACTTATTTCAAATTTGATGGATCCTGACTGATGGAGGAGGGGTTCCGGAGTATGGTGGAGGAGAAGTGGAGGTCTATAGAAGTGGAGGGATCAGTTGTGCTTCGTCTGACAAGGAAGCTAAATGTGTTGCGAGATCACTTGAAGGCTTACAGGAAGGAGGTCAGAGCATCCAGGAAGGGCAGAAAGGAGACATTGGCAGAGATTACCAGGATTGACAGGCAGGAGGATCAGGCCCTTATCTCGCCGCAAGAGAGGGAGACCAGGATGAGGATGACACGAGTGGTACAAGAGGACAGGAAAGCTAAGGTGGAATGGAAATCGAGTTCGAGGCAAAAGTGGCTTTAGGAAGGTAACTCTAATACTAAGTTCTTACACCAAATGGCATCTGCCAAGAGGAGGAGAAACTGAATAGAGAAGATGCTGGTTCACGGGGAGACCGTCTCTGGCAGGGAGGAGGTGGGACGAGTTATGGCTGATTATTACAGAGTTTTCACAGGGAGGCGCAGCAGGGGATGCTGGAGATGGAGGGGTGAGGATGTGCGACGTATCACTGAGGATCAGGCTGCAGGTTTCCCTATTTTCTTCTTTAGAGAGTTCTGGTCCCTAGTAGAAGCAGAGATGTGATGCAAATGATGGAAGAGTTCACAACTGGGAACAGGGATTTCAATAAGCTGAATAGCTATTACATGTTTTTGTTGCCCAAGAAGGAAGGTACGGAAGCGATTCAAGATTTACGTCTGATTACGCTATCAAATGCTATGTATCTTATTGTTACTAAGGTTTTAGCAAACAGACTCAAGGGCCTTCTTTTGATATCCCATGTTCAATCAACCTTTGTTGCAGGAAAAGGAATCTTAGATGATTTTGTCGTTGCTATGGAGGCGCTGGCCGCTTAGAAAAGGGAGAAGAAACAAGCATTTCTGTGAAAGGTGGACTTCAGCAAGGCTTACGACTCAGTGCAGTGGGACTTCTTATGGGCTTCCTTGCTGAGGAGGGGCTTTCCCAAAGTATAGATCAATTGGATGAAGAGGTGTGTAACAACAACTTCCTTCTCGGTCCTGGTTAATGGGAACCTAGCAGGAGGATGGGTACAACCTAAGAGGGGGGTCAGGCAGGGGTGTCCTCCTGCACCTATGTTGTTTGTGCTTGCGGCAAATGCTTTAGCGAGGGCAACTCGCAGGGCCTGTGGTAAGGGTCTGATTAGAGGCTTTCGAGCTGGGGAGAATAGAGAGACAGTGATTCTTCAATATGCTGATGACACCTTGTTTCTGGTTAAAGGAGCAGGTCGAGAGGCTAGGAGGATGAGGATCATAATGGAACTCTTTGGCACAGCATCAGGATTGCAGAATAGTGTTTCAAATATCGCGATATATCGGCGATATATCGCCGATATATTGCTATCGATGGGATGGGTGGTATCGATACCCCCGAAGTATATTTTTTTTCAAATATCGGCGATATATCGTCGATATGGGGAGATATCTCCGATATATCAGGCGATATCGCCAAGATGTCGGTGATATGGGAGCTGTTGGCACTAGGTTTGGGCGGGAGGTTTGAAATTCAAATGCTGGGTGCCAAGCGGGAGGTCTGGGTGGCACTGGTGGGCCACTCTGGTAGGAGGTTTAAAAACACACAGATAGAAAGAGTTGGGTAGGGACACAACTGGTGCAAGTCTAGACTGAAATCTGGCAGGTCTAGGTAGGGACACACACACACATTTTGTGATATTTTGTGCCTTTTTGAGCGATTTCCCAAAAATTCACCGATATCAGCAATATATCCCTGATATATCCATTTTTTAACTTATCGATACGATATCGATATTGACATTTAAAACCTTGTTGCAGATTAACTACCAGAAGTCATCTTTATTCCAATGAACATGGCAGAGGAGGTGGAGTTGGTGGGTGGTGCACTAAGGACAGATGTCGGTTCCTTGCCACTTGTGTATCTGGGCCTCCCGCTTTCAGATCGGTGCCTTAGGTTGCAGGATTGGCTTCCTTTGTTGGAGAGTATGGAAAAGACACTGGCAGGATGGTCATCTAGGCTACTGTCTAGAGGAGGGAGATTGACTCTGGTGAAGGCGGTCCTGACTTCCATACCTTCGTTTTTCCTCTCAATTTTCAGAATTCCGTGACAGGTTGAGAAGAAAATCTCCGAGTTGATGAGGGATTTTTTCTGGTCAAATGTGGGGGCAGCAGGAAAGGGGGTGAGACCGGTGGCTTGGTAGGAGGTTTGTAGGCCGGTGCCGGAGGAGGGCCTGGGGGTTTGAGATGTGGACAAGGTGAATATCAGTCTCCTTGCAAAGTGGATTGCCAGGTTGGTGGACCGGGACCAGGGGCTATTTAGTGAAGTCATGCGGAGTTACTACCGGCCCTTCCTCTCTTGGGGGCCCCTAGAGTCTCCTCCTCCTAAGGCCTCCTTCTTCCTTAGGGGTTTGGCGGAGGTGACAGGGAAGGCGTGAGATTTCTTTTCTCCCACTCTAGGGGAAGGGGATGCCTTCCGATTCTGGCAGGATGACTGGTGGCTTTTTTTTTGGGGGGGGGGGGGGGGGGGGGGGGGGGTGTGTGGACCCATCGACCTTGGTGGGGGACTGTTGGAGTAGGGCTTGGTGCCCGATCTTTCAGGGGGGCCTTTCCGACCAGGGGTGTGAGGACTTCCAACAGCTGCTGCAGGAGCTAGAAGGTTGGGAGCTGGAGGAGGGCGGTGACTCATACTCTTGGGAAGAGCGAGAATTCTCTGTGGCGAAGGTCTTTCGTAGGTTGGGTATAGACGTGGTCAACTCGAACATCAACTCCTTGAAGGACAGCCGTCTGTTATGGGCAACAGAGTGCCCGTTGAAGATGAAGATCTTCGCTTGGCTGCTGAGGAGGGGGAGGATAATGACGAAGTGGTGAGGGCAAGATGGGCCCAGACGGATGATTTGAGTTGCCCCTTTTGCGAAGGAGCAAAGGAAGACATCCAATATCTTTTCTTTCAGTGTCGGTTTGTGGTGCAAGTGTGGAAAAGGATGGGGATCAGCTAAATTACTCATCGGGACACGACTAGCTTCTGGTCTTCTTTCCACAAAGGAAATGGCCAAGATGGAGTGATCTCTTTTAGATCAAAGAAGGATAGAGCCAGGGTCCCGGCGGTCTTGTGGGGTGTTTGGTTGGGAAGAAATGGAGTCTATTTTAGGGGGGAGAGACCCTATGTAGAAAATTGTCTCATCCATTTCTTCCCAAGTGGAGTTATGGGGATCCTTCTTGTAATCATGTTGTAATTCTTTTTATGAAATGAAATGAATGTGGGTGGTTATCGCTTGGATAACTACCCTTTGATTTGTCAAAAAAAACTAAAGGTGCTGCCATACGTCCTTAATGTAGGAGCAACGTCTCATATCCTAAGTGAAGTACTGACATAACAGTTTGTGATAAAAAAGAACTCTATCTAGTCAAACCACATCAAATAAGGGAACATGTCTACAAACTCAAGGCCAGGAATATGTCGATGCACGACTACAAGACCTTTTGAGCCTGAACTTCGCCATGTAAACCTGCAATCATAGTAAGGAAGTCAATTAGCACCAGTAATGCTAGTGTGCCTCAGAAAGACAATGACTTTCTCTTTCTACTTGTCTTTAACGGTGTATTAGAAATGATTAGATTATGTCCATTCTAATCAACCTACAAGATAGTTGGTTATACCTTCTTGATCAGTGTATTAGAACACCCTAGGTATTATGTCTCCTATAATAAGTCCATCTTCTAGTACTACATCTAAGATCTTGCAAGTTGATTAGTCTTGAACCTTTTGAAGCACACTAAGCCACCACCAAGTTGTAAACTTTTTTTTTCGAAAGGTATAAGGGAAATTGCAAACTATTTCTTGATGGGTGGAAAGGTTTGTGTGTTTTAGGTAACCTACCCATCTCCTATATAGTTGATGGGGAGATCCATGGAAGTACCTAGTAGTAACACCTCATCACCATGCATTGACATGCATATGGACAAATGTTGACACGTCCTAAAGGACATCTCTGTGACATCTATGGGGAGATCCATGCATATGTGTTTTAGTCACATTGACACATGTCCACTAGATGTCACATATGTTGACACGTATGGACCCATGATGATATATGTCTAGTTGCATTTTATGCACTTCGACATTGGCACTTGTCCATGTAGGCATCATGTTGACATGCATCTCAAAATGACATCTCTGTGACGTGTCAATACATTAAAGCTCATAAGGACACATGTCTTGCAATGTGTCAACGCATTATTACACATAGCAACACATGTCCCAATTAGGTTAGGTGTCAAGTCGTTGACACACATGGTGAAACATGTTGCATCTAGTGTGGTTGAGGTGGTTATCTAAAAGGGTAGAGAGATATATGTAGGGAATCCCTTGAGCCCTAATAAGATGATCTTTATTGATCTTTATCTATGGTTGGCATTTTATTTCTCATCAAGGTCACATTATTAATCCTTTTATTTGAAAAGGGAAAGTGGGCTAATAAGATTTGTTAAACCCCTAGCTTCATTAATCAAAAGAGCAAGTTACACCAGTGTTCACAAAGATGGGAAAAATAGTACAAAACCCCATCAACACTAGCTCTCTACCATTTAAAGATGATGCCATCGCAATCTAACCAGATACACTAGAGAAGGAAAGATCTTCTGATCATATCCATGTCAAGGTCATCTGTACGGCCAGCAGTGCTCTATGGAAAGGCCTGATGTAAGGAGAAATCCAAAGACCAATCCCTAGACCTCCTCCCAATACTACTAAGTAAAGGGAAGATGAAGAAAAGGTGATTCACATCCTCCATATATGGAGTAAAGCACACAAGAGGTCTCGGCCTTTGGGAGCCATCTGCTCCTAAATTACCAGGTGACCAAATTATTCCTACTCAATATCCATATAACAGACTTTCAGTAACTAAAGCTAAAAGGGGGACCAATGATCTGAAGCTAAAGTTGCCAGGCAAGGATAGACCTCAGCAATAATGCCAAAGGGGAACCAATGATGCATTCAGGATTTGAACTACATCCTATCTCCAAGAGATGCTCTACAATGTGGATGAAACTTCCTAAAGAGCTTACATATTCCCTTCCAAAAAGTAGAGGCATATCTAGTCATCACCCTTCTTTCACTCCAATCTACCATGTCGTTATACAGCTCACAGATGATTTTCTTTCAGAAGGGCAGTTGCGGACCCATAACCTGTAAGATCTATTTAAAGAGCATCGCATCATTGAACTCTCTCAGATTTGGAATGCCAACCTTCCCATCTCTTTCAGGTTTGCACAATTCATCCCATACTACCAAGGACAGGAACCCCTCTCTTGGCAAGGAGCTCCATAGGAACTTTCTCCTAATGGAATCCATCCTCTGTAGAACACAAGCAAATGCCTTTAAGACCGAAAGAATGTGCATGGACAAAGTAGAGAGCACTGAGGAAAGCAAGGCAAGCCTTCCCCCTTTAGATAGTAGACATGTTGCCTAGCCTTCCAAGCGCATCTCTATTCATTCAACCAGCTGGACCCAATCCTTAGAAGCGATGTTTCCAGGCATAAGCAGCAGATCCAGTTACTTCATAGACAGTTGCAACACATCAACATAAATACTCCATAAATTTATTAATCAATTTAATCAAATAAGTCATCAAATTGGATCCACTTGACCATCTAAACCCATTTTTGGATCGTTTCGTTCTCTTAATAATGTAGGACCATCAAAATTAGCATTAGTTTCACCACTCTAATAGCAAAGTGTTTTAAGACATGAAATTTTAGAGATACACTAACCTAAGGTATTCCAAATACCCGTAAATCATTTACAATGTAAGACTATGACATCTTGAGGTTTAAGACCATTTTTCACCGCCCTTCCTACCAAAGATTGCATGTGTTTAAAATAATCTCTTCTTACCATTGGGAGGAGATCCACAACCTCCCTTTCTCTAAAAGATTGTCTTGATCTTTATCATGTAACAAGGTTGATCAAAACATGGCAACCATATGTGGAATTAATACATCCCAATATACTCAGAGTGAGCTCTTCTTCTGACTCAACAATTAAGTTTGCAATTCCTTTAAGAGATCATGCGTCCCTTGGATACTTGTACACGCACCAGCTTGCTAGTATGTAGCTCCAAGATAAGGACACCAACCATTGATCTACTTTATGTGTATATTTGAACAAAAAGATGCATATCTATCTCAAGACAAATGATACAACTTTTGTATGATAATGATCGGAGAAATTTCATCAAGCCAATTCCTTAACTTAATTCACGTGGCAGTTGTGAATCTCTATTCATTATGCAAAGGATGCACATCTAAAGCATCAATCAAGGTCATCATCTCTTCTATACTACAAATACTACAAGGACTCATCACAACCCTTAATTTACACCAATTAGATCTTAAATCACTTTATCACATCTATCTAATCTAGCCATATTACGTAACCCTTATCATACTAAGAGACCCATTTAGTCATAAATCACTTTATTTAGATAGGGGATGAGGATACATCCAAAATGGCTCGCTAAGGGCATATTAACCAATAGTTTTGTCACCTAGCCTATAATTAATATCAAGGTAATGTTACGGTCACCGCCAAGTAGCCAAAAAGCATCAAGGAAATCTCCCCTTGTCAACCTAATCTCCTCTCACATCACCTTTTGGTCAATCTCCACATTCGATTCATACATAGATAAGTAGAGAAATTATATGCCATTTGATCTTCAAGAAAGTAAAATATATAAAAGAAATCTTCCAACTTTTGTCACCTTTGTGAGAATGTCATCCTCCCACTCAATTAACCGGCCTCTAGCCCATCCAATGGAGTGAAGGGGCTCCCCTCCAACAACCCCCTCTAATCCACATCCACGTACGAGGGCCACATTCATTAAGTTTTGTCTCTTGACAAAAAGAAGATGACTCAACCCTGTTGGCTTATCTACCTCCCTAAGATCCTATGAAAACCCTCATCGTAGGTCTCTTACATTCCATGTGATAACATTTATTAAGCAAACTTCCTCAAATCAACACAAACCTACAAAGTGGAGGTCCTAACAAAGACCCCATTTGCTATAACCCTTGCCATCGTCCGTCATTGAACTTGTAACTGAACCTAGGCCACCTTCACCTCCTTTAAAGCTTATAATCACCCCTATTGTGTCCAGAAATCTACACTCAAGGCTTTTAACCTATCCATAAGATCCAACTAAACCACCAACTCTATCTTGGGTACCTTAAAACAACCCTCTACGATTTCCTCCTTTCTCTCAAACTCCTACAGGTCTCCTTCCTAAATCACCACCCCTTATATGTCTAAATGCTAGCGAGGAGAGTATAGCTCACTACAACCAACAATCCCTTAATCTCGTCCCTTTGGCTTCCAAATCTAGCATCACCTTCTTCAATTAGCCCCAACCACCATCGACGAACAGTTGGTGATTACTGCAACACTTCCTCTATTGTACCTCGATGTATCTTTCAACAAGAAGCTCAAGGTTCCGTTTCTTAACACAACCTACTTCAAGATGGCACTAATGGAAGGAATTTTAACCCATGTAAGGACCCATACCAACTTCCTACCTTGAAGCCCAACATCTTCACATCCCAACCAATCAAAGGATGAAACATCAACCTTGAGAACCTCCAAGCTGTACACAAAAAAGGTATCTCCACAAGTTCAATTTTGTAACCAAGGGTCGTGTTAGAAGAGAATATTGATTCTATTGTATTTTCTTTATTTTGTCCGTTCCTATTTTTAGCCTTTCTACATTTAGTTTTGTACTCCTCTATGTATAAGACACTCCCATCAATAAAATCATTCTAGTTTTCCATCTCAACATAGTATCAGAGCGGCGGTCCTAGGCCAACGTTTCGATATCCCACAAAATATTATGTTCCCATCTCCTTGATCCTTGATCTAGAGAATCCACAAAGTTCACGTGTCATCTCTAGCTTCTCCCCTAACCACCGTCAGGCCAAGTACCTCCCAACACCTCTAGAGGCTCCCTACGACAATCTAGGCAACAGTACCTATAGCCCAACGGTGGTCTAGTTTACACCATTATATTGGATCTAGGGTAATCAGGGCTAATCTCACTGGCAAATCTAACCTGTCGTCTTCTTTAATCGTTGCTAGATCTGCTTCACCTCCATATCAGTGCATATCTATACCGCATCTGATTTGCATCCCCAAACCTGATCTAAGGTGCTATTTCTCTATCCATAGTGGACTATCAAATCTGATATGGTCTCTCCCGGGCTATGTTGATACCTTGATGCAATTTTTTTCTGACTTATCTGATTCGCTACATTAGATTCTATAAATTGGGCTTCTATGGCTAAACATACGGATGTTCTTAGTGACTCATTGGGGAAGATGTCTACCATGAGCACTATACCTCAGATGCAAGGGACCTCTATACAGTTAAATGGTACCAACTTCCTCCTATGGTCCACTTCCTTCACCTAGTTTATAGGATTAAAAAGAAAGAAATATATTCTTCTCAAGGATGAATCTACAAACAAGGGCAAAACTGATGATTGGGAAGCTAATAATGATTGAGTAGCCACATGTACATTGAACAGTATGAAGGAACCTATTGCAAAATAGGTCATGCCCTATTCCTCTGCCAAGATGGTGTCGAATGTACTGCATGAGATTCATTCCCACAAGACCAGCATAGCCGTCTGTACCGTTATTAATGATATTCACACCTTTAAGAAAGGCTCCATGCCTTTGGTTGAATGTTACAAGTCATTGAAGAACCTATGGGATGAACAACATACCTAGCAACCTCTATCATCAGATGTCTCTATTATGGCAAAATAGAGAGAAGATATTCATTCTATTCAATTCTTCGCAACACTTGACCCAAAGTATAGTGCTATTAAGGACCACTTGATGACTCTTAAGGAGGTTCTTACTACCAAAATTTATGCCTGACTTTCCAGACTTGAGGTGTTTGAGCCTACAGCACCTTCAGACTCCTCTATTATGGCCTCCGTAGGCAATTGAGGCTGTGGAGGATTCTCTAGCAGGGGGAAAGCACATCCTTCTAGAGCCAACTGTGGAGGAGGATGTGGATGAGGACGCGATGGCTTATTCTGTGAACATTGCCATTACATAAATCATGCTGTTGATTGTTGTTAGATTAAGCATGGCTATCCACATGGTCATTCTCCAAGAGTCAACCAAGTTTCCTCAAGTTCAGAAGATCTAAAGCTTCATACTAATGCCTATCCTCAAGTTTAAGGAAGAGTACGATCAGTTGCTTTCAAACTCCCAACCTACTTCTACTAGAGCTTCTGTTGTGTTGCCGACAGGTACACATGCCCTCTCAATGCAATCCTACGTTCTTGAATGGATCACAAACTCAAGAGCTTGTTCTCACATCATTAGCAATGTTTCGTTATTTCTTTCCTTGCAATCTCTCTCTATTCCCTTCAATATGTAAGTTGCACATGGGTCTCTTTCTCCAATTGCTGGTGGTGGGAAATATTTCCCTTACCAGATCATTGCCCCTCTCTGACGTCTTATATGCTCCTAAATTTTCTTTGAACCTTTTGTTTATTAGCCAAATTACTAAGGCTTTAGGCTATCGAGCAATTTTTTATGACTACTTTTTAGTCTTGCAGGATCTCCAAGTGAAGAGACATTGGTGGAAATTTTGAGCGAGATGGCCTTTACTATCTCAATTTGCCTACGCAACACCTATCTGTTGTTGCTGCTCTTACTACTACAGCCCTTTGATAGCATCTCCAATTAGGTCATCCGAGTATCCCTATTCTTTGATGTCAATTTCCTAATTTTAAGTTTCCAAAGTCTTTTCAGTATGATGCTTGTCAACTTGGCAAGCATCATAGGGTGCCTTTGCAGTATAGAGAAAACAAGAGAACACAAGAGAACAGACTTTCCATTTGCTCTTGTCCATGTTGATTTATGGGGACCTTGTTGAGTCAAAAGTCTATGGGGTTTTCATTATTTTTTTGCTTTGGTTAATAGTTGTACCATAGTCACTTGGGTTTATATGCTCAAAGAAAAGTCTAAAACTCTTGCACTTATCTAAAAAAATTTTTATGGAAATAAAGATACAATTTTCTACTTTTAGACGTGTGTTTCGAAGTGACAACAATCTTAAATTTGTCGATCATGATTTGTCAACTTTTTTTACTTCCTTGCGGGTTACACACCAAACGTCGTATGCTAACACCACTCAACAAAACAAAGTTGCTGAAAGAAACTTGCATCATTTGCTTGATTTTTTTTTGTTTTTTACAGGAATGCCATCGAAATTTTTGAAATTACTTAAATATCATTCAATTCATTATATTTACAGATATGCAATGAAAAAGTAGTGCTACTTTTGTATTTACCACTTCATCATCCATAACCGTTAAACTTAACGATTTTTTACTGAAATGTAATAAAAAATTATCTTTTTAGTCCCCAAATTTTATTTTTTATTCCTCAATTTTTTTTTTGTCGTCAAATTTTATTCTTTTAATTTTCACCCCTCCCTTCCCCCCTCCCATCACCAGTTCACCTCCCTTCCTCCTCGCCTCCGACCACCTCCTCCACCCCCACTCTCCAACCTCCGACCACCTCCTCCGCCCCCTCTCTAACCACCACCTCCTCTCAACCACCTCCTCTCTTCTCGAACATAACTAAGGGAGTAGAAACTTGCACCCAAACCCCTTGCGAGAAGAGAGAAAATAGGCAAGGCCCCTACGTGGGTTGGACAATGCGCGAAAACTATGGGAAGGCCCTACAAAGTTTAAAGAATTCTTCGAAACTATGAGACACTATAAAAGATGCGTAGAAATTGCGAACTAACCCCTGAATGTTTAGAGGTCTACCACGCGACCCCCGCGTGAAGGGGCAGAAGAGGTGGTCAAATGTTGGAGAGTAGGGGTGGAGGAGGTGGTCGAAGGTAAGGAGGAAGGGAGGTGAACTGGCGAGAGGAGGGGGGAGGGAGGGGGTGAAAATTAAAAAATAAAATTTGATGACAAAAAAAATTTGAGGACTAAAAAATAATTTTTTATTACATTTCAGTCTAAAATCGTTAAGTTTAACAATTATGGCTGACAGAGTGACAAATACAAAAACAGCGCTACTTTTTCAATGACATATCTGTAAATATAGTAAATTAAATGACATTTAAGTAATTTCAAAAGATTTCAGTGGCATTCACGTAAAAAGTCCTTTTTTTTTAGGAAAACATTTGCTTGATGTTTCTCGTGCCTTGATGTTCTAGATGAATGTTCCTTCTCACTATTGGGCCAATACTATCCTTACTGCGGCCTTCCTTATAAATCGAGTCTCATCCATTGTACTTGGTGGGAAAATCCCCTACTCTCGGTTGTTTCCTAAAAAAGGTCTTTTCTCTCAACCTCCGAGAGTCTTTAAATGTGTTTACTTTATCCACCTCTTCAAGGTGAACAAGTTGGCTCCTAGGTTAGTGAAATGTATTTTTCTGGGATACTTGCGAACTCAAAAAGAATACCGTTGCTATGGTCCATTAACACATAAGTTTTATGTCAGTACCAATGTTCACTTTTTCAAGGATGTTACCTTATTTTTCTTCTATTGTGAAAGAATGCAGCCACCTATTGAAAATAATGTACCCCTACCGGTTCCCTCTGAACCTCTTCAACCATCTCCTATGCCACCACCACCAACCCCACCACCACCATCACCACCACCATATGTTCCTCCTCTTCGTACCTATCAACATTGCCTACCACCAAATCCTATGCCTACTACTCCCACAGATGAACCATTGTCCATAATTCCTACTCCTACCAATCTTGACTCATTAGACGAAGATCACGAACAAGTACCTCCTCTATCCACCATCTCTAACTTGGATATTCCCATTGCTCATAGAAAGGCATCATGTTCTTGAGCCAAGCACCCCATTTCTCATTATATGACTCTTGACCATCTTTCTATTATTGCTCGACAACTTTCTCTTTCTATTAATAGTAATCAAGCTCCAAGAGTCATAATGAGGCTCTACAACATCCATCCTGGAAGGTTGCGATGGAGGAAGAGATGTCTACTTTGCCATCTAGACAAACATGGGACTTGGTTGACCTACACCCAAGAGCCACTATGGTGAGGTGTAGGTGGGTGTTTACCCTTAAGTATCTCTCTGATGGTTATATTGAGAGATATAAGGCTCATTTGGTGGCCAAATGATATAACCAGACTATTTTTTAGAAGTGAAAGGGTGATTATCCGTACGATAACCACCCAGATTGTTCATTCATAAAAAAAAGGCACTAAGCCATATTACAAATTACAACTCCATAGAGAAATAAATGACAAAACAAACTCCACAACATTCTCAACATATGGATGCTACCCCTAAAGACCACCACACTCCTCCCAAGCCAAATGCCCCACAAGATTGCAAGAGGCCGCACCCTCTCCTATTTTGTCCGAAAAGAATTGTATCCCTCACTTCTGCTGCCACATCTAAAAGACCTCCAAAAAGCATCAAAAGAGTCGTGAGTCCACCACCCATCACCAAAGTGCCTCCATATCTGCGCCCCCATAGGACAAGTGAAAAAAAGGTGCTCTACATCCTCCTCTGCTCCAAGACAAAGTGGGCATACCATATCAGCCCCCGAGACCCACCTTGCTCTCCATATCTGTCATGATCCTACCTCTCCTAAGCAGCCAGACAAAAATCTTCACCTTCAACGAGCACACAGCCTCGCAAATCTACCTATAGCCTCTGACAAGGCCAATATCCTCTAGCACGGCAGGGCCTCCCAGCCTCCTATAAGCACCACGAACAAAAAAGTCTCCTTCCTCCCAACCATGAGCATCCACCCCTTCATCAGGCTGGAAGGCCTCCAAGTCCTGCAGAAGTTCTTGCACCTCCACAATCCTTTGATCATAAAGATTTCCCAAGAGGTTGAAGCACCAGCATCCATCACACACATCAACTACAGTAGTTCCTCTATCAACTGCCAGCACCGAGAGTCTAGGAAAGAGATCACACAGTCTCCCTTGTCCTGTCCAATCATCTGTCCAAAATCTGAATTCACTTCTCGATCCAAGGACCAGTGTAAAGAAACTTTGAATCCTAGGTGCCACCAAAGATAGCCCCCTAACAAAATGTGACGTGCCCCATGGAGGAGACATCATCATATCCCAATGAAGACAACCTAGTAAGATCACAAGATCTTCCCCACCGAACAATCCTCACTCCCAAGCAATCTCACAAACCACTTGGTCAGGAGATTGACATTCATCCTTCCCACCTCCCTAACTCCCAAGCCCCCCTCCTTGAGAGGTTTGCAAACCTCCTTCCACGCCACCAACTTCACTCTGCTCCCATTTTGCCCCATAATTTATCCAAAAGAAATTGCTCGTGAGACTCAGAATCTTTTCAATCTGAAGTGGCATCTTCAACATGGCTACAAAATATGAGGGCAATGATGCCAACATAGCTTTGAAAATCACCAATCTTCCCCCCTAAACAGCAACTTCAACGCCCATCCTGCCAACCACCTCAATCCCCAGAAAATAATGCACCTCGCCTAAGTCTTTAGCCATAAAAGACTGTTGTAGGTAGTCCTTGACCTCCTAAATCCCAGTAGTGTCATCTCGTATAAGGATTATGTCATCTACATAAACAACAATTATCACAATGCCAAATGCCATCTTTTTGATAATTATAGAATGGTCAGATGTAGATGTGTAAAACCCATCCTTCAAAACCTCAATGTTAAGTCTATCAAACCATGCTCGAAATCTCTATTTAAGGCCATAGGTAGCTTTCTTCACTATGCAAACAAACTTCCCCTCAACCTCATAACCCGAAGGTTGACACATATAGACGTCTTCATTAAGGTCACCATAGATAAAGGCATTTTTAATGTTAAACTGATAAAGAAACTAATCCAAATTCACTGCAACAAACAAAATAGTCCTAATAGAGTTGACTCTCGCTATGAAAGAAAAAGTCCTAAAGAAGTCCACCCCATCGGTTTGAATGAATCCTTTTACAACCAGCCTAGCCTTGAACCTATCAACAGTCCCGTATGTATAGTACTTGACTATGTAGACCCATTTGTAATCCATCACCTTTACACCCTGAGGAGCATGAATAATGTCCCATGTGCCCTTGCAATAAGAGCCTCCATTTCTACATCCATAGCAACCACCCACTTCGAAGCTTGAGCCGCCTCATGATATGATCTGGGTAGAATAATACTATTGAGTGCCTATAAGAACTGTTGCATAAACAAATCCAAGTGGGCAATGAAAGTATAATGAGACATAAGATGGAATGTACAAGAGCAAATCAATTTCCTTAGAGCAATAGATCGATTATCATCACTCCCACTATGGCCCTCTGCCTGGGGAGGAGGAACATCCAAAACAGCATTGGTAGGGGTGGAGCACCTAGTGGGCCAGTACCTACATCAATATCAAGAGTAACAGAAAGAGGAAAGGGCACAAATATATTTGGTGGTGGATCCCTTCTGTGGTACACATGGGGCTGAAATTAAGCATCACGACCCTACCCTCAGGAGAGAAGTAGGAAACTCTCTCAAAGAAGGTAACATCTGCATAAATATAATATTATCTGCCAGCTTGGTCAAAACATCTCTAACCCTTCTAGGTATGGGAATAACCACGGAAGACACGTGGTAGCTCTAGGCAACAACATGACTAAGTAATTAAAATTATGAACAAAACATACACACCCAAAGATGCATAGATGTAAAGGAAACAGCTCCCTATTTGGATAAACAAGCTTGAAAGGAATATCACCTCCAAGCATAGAAGAGGGAAGCCTATTAATAAAGTATGCAACAGTGAAGACAGCATCACCCTAAAAAGATTTAGGAACACTCATGGAGAAGAGAAGTATCCTAGCAATATCAAGCAAGTGTCACAACTTCCTTTTAGCAACCCCATTCTACTATGGGGATAGGAAATTTGATGAACAATGACATTATTCTCAAGGAAAACCTAGAGAGAACGCTAAACAAGCTTAAAGGCATTGTTAGACCTAAAACATTTAATCTTGGTGAAAAAAGAATTTTGCACTTCAGAAAAGAATTTGTTTATTACTGAAAATAACTAAAAAATGTCTTCCAATAAAAATACCCAAGAAGCATGACTAAAGTCATCAACAAAAATGGCAAGATACTTATGCCTAAACATTGAACTTGTTGAGTTGTAAGGGGGTGTTAGTATTTTTATTTATCTTAAGGGATACTTATGTAATTACCCAGTCCTCTTTCTTATAAAAGAGGGTTAGGGTTTTTCATTTTATCTCAATGCAATTGTTTGATTTCAACATATCAGAGCAGCGGCCCTAAGCCGATGCTCTGATATCCCAGCGAAAAAATCACCAAAATATAATCGGATCACTTACATGAAGTTGATCCAATGGGAGATCGCAAGGATCTCCTTCTCATCACGATTGTCGTCGGTTTGCCACCGACCAGCACCAGTCAATCCCATGCCACCGCCACTCCTACAGGCCTGCACCACACCACCACCGCCACTCCTGCAGGTCTGCACCACGTTGTCGCTGGCCCGCGCCACTACTACAACGACTCCACGATGGCTCCTTGTCGGTCTGTAGCCAACTAGCCCTACCCGTTGTGGCTTCTTGGCCTCAATACCACCAGCCTGCAAGGTGCAAGCCATGTTCCTCGCCACCGCAGTGGACCGACCACCTTCGATAGGACAGCAAGTTGGAGGTGGGGGTTCCCTGTGGTTGGTGCAATCTATTGAGTGATGAGTCTTCTCTCACACCTTGTCTTGATGGCGATGAGTCTTTTCTCGCCTATGTGGAAGAAAGTTGATCCAACAAAATCAACTTTAAAATCTGTTAGACTAGCGTGTGTAGCCCAGCAAGTTGAAAAGAAGATAAGATACAGATGTGCATGGGTGATAGATTCTAGAACCTCAGTGCGCCTCACCGAAGATCGAGATCGTCTGAAGAACCCTGTAATTCCACAAGAATTGCAAGAAGTACGTGTAGCCAATGGAAGGACCTCTCTTGTGATTGTGGTTGGGTACATAGATGCTACGCCCAGGATGAAGATGGAGGCAGTATATTACACCCCTGAATTCCCTATGAATCTCTTAACGGTGAGCAAGACTTGTAGAGATCTTGGATGTCGTGTTGTTTTTTACGAGAAGCATTGTTATTTCCAAGATCAAAATATAGGAGAAATTGTTGGGAGTAGCATAGAAAGAGATGGTCTCTATTATCTGGACACACCTACGTTGTTTGTTGGGGCAGTATCTATCTCTCGTAACCCTTTGCTTTGGCACCAGAGACTTGGGCATCCGTCTGTGAAGAAGATGCACCAAGTGTATCCAAAGTAACCAGACTCCTTGGTTTTTTACCGTGAAGATTGTCAACTAGGGAAGCATCACAGGAGCAGCTATCATGAGAGAGATACTAGTGTGAGTTCAGCTCCTTTTTCCCTAGTACATTGTGATGTTTGGGAACCGTCTAGAGTTGCCTCTACTGATGGATACAAGTATTTTGCAGCTATAGTGGATGACAGTAGTAGACTTACCTGGATGTTTCTGATGAAGGCTCCTAGTGAGATTTCTACTATTGTGCAGCATTTTCCATTTGAGATATAGACACAGTATGGTACTACTGTTCAGGTCTTTCGTAGTGATAATGCATTATAATTTATGCATGGTGACTTGTAGGAAGCTTTTCGGGCCAAGGGGATTATTCATCAGACATCTTGTGCTCATACTTCCCAGCAGAATGGAATTGCAGAGCGCAAGTTGCGACATTTACTTGATATTGTAAGGACCTTTATGTCTCATATGAAGGTTCCTAGGCAGTTCTGGGGTGACGTTATACTTTCAGCAACATGTTTGATTAACTGACAACCATCCTTTGTGCTTCAGGGTCAAATTTCATATCAAATTACACATCCTTACTATAGTAGGGTTTTTCCTACACCACTACAAGTGTTTGGATGTGTATGTTTTGGTCAAAATTATGGTATCTAGGATAAGTTTGCCCCCCGTGCCATGAAGTATCTTTCTAGGCTACTCCAGGACTCAGAAAGGCTACAGGTGTTATGATCCAACTCGCAGGAGATACCTTGTTACTACGAATGTAACCTTATTTGAGAAGATTTCCTACTCAGAAGAATGATCATCCATAGAGGCTGCCATTGAGGAGACACAAGTATATCACAGAAGATCATAGATACAAGGCTTTGCATGTGAAGAGCCAGCTCAACTTGTTATCTCTTCAGATAGAGGTGAGTCAGATAGGGAGGAGGAGACCGTGTAGAGGAGATCTAATATTACTCTTCTCCCTATTTGTTGCTATACTACAGTTTCTCATCTCCAGAGAGAGGCCAGACAGTTTGCGTCTGCTATTACTACAACAGTGGTTCCCAGAGATTTTGTGCAGGTGCTTCATGATCAGAAGTGGAAGGCAGCCATGGATGAGATAGAGGCTCCTCAGACCAGAGGAACATGGGATCTTGTTCCATGTCCCAACGGTGCTACTGTTGTTGGTTACAGATGGGTGTACACCATGAAGTGGTCTGATGGGACAGTAAAGAGATATAAAGCTAGATTTGTGGTCAAGGGATTTACCCAGACATGTGGGACATGTGGGGTGGATTACCTTGAAACCTTCTCACCTGTTGCACATATTACCTCCATCAGAATTATCTTGTCATTTGCAGAGATCAGAGATTGGCCCTTGCAACAACTTGATATAAAGAATGCTTTTCTATATGGGGATTTGGCTGAGGAAGTATATATGAGATAGCCACCAGGTTATGACAGTCAAGGGGAGCCTGTCTGCTGTTTGCAAAAGGCCAATTATGGCCCGAAGTATTGTCCACGAGCCTGGTTTGAGAGGCTTAATCTTGAGATCAGGAAATTGGGGTTTCAAAAGTCTACCACTGATCATTTTATATCCATCAGACAGACTGAGCATGGTGGGATATGGAGAGTGGTTATTTTGACAGTGTATGTCCATAATATGATCCTTGACAAGTGATGATACCGGTAGTATAGCAGAAACAAAAGCCTTTCTCCAATCTACCTTTGTCACTAAAGATTTAGGTGATCTTCGCTACCTTCTGGAGATAAAGACTATTCGTCAGGAGGGAGGTTTGTTCTTATCTCAAAGAATATACTTTGCAAATCCTAGAGGAGGCTAGCCTTCTTGGGTCCAAACCATCAGGGATACCAGTAAAGGCATCTCCTAGTCACCACTCAGATGAGACAGATCCTCTGTTTGAGGATGTGACCAGGTACCGTAGCACCGTTGGTCGTCTGTTATATTTGACTATTACACGTTCAGACATCAGTTTTGCAATCAGTCGGACCAGTCAGTTTATGCAAAATTCCAGGTACAGTCACTAGTATAATGTGTCTCATTTTGAGATACCTGAAGGGCACCCCAGGAGGAGGTCTATATTATCGTACGAGTGGCACTCTAGATCTTGTGGCCTATTCTAATATAGATTATGCTGGATCTATAGAGGACAGGAGACCTACATCAAGCTTTGTTGTTTATTTGGGGGGAAATCTTATTTCATAGAAGAGCAAGAAACAGAGCGTTGTAGCCCGTTCTAGTGCAGAGGTCGAGTACAGGTCCATGGCACAAGCTGCATGTGAGATAATGTGGATGGTTGGATTTCTGTAGAATCTAGGGGGGCTAATTGATACCCCAGTTACTATTTACTATGATAATAAATCAGCTACATATATTACCTCCATTCTGATTTTTCATGAGCAGACGAAGCATATAAAGGTTGATTGTCGTTTCATACGGGATGCTATTTAGAGGGCAAGATAAGTATCCCTTATATTTTTTCTGAATTCCAGCCTACTGACATTTTTACCAAGCCCCTTAAGAAGAAACATGATTTCTTGAGCGACAAGTTAGGGCTCATTAACATATACGCCCCAACTTGAGGGGGAGTGTTAAGTTGTAAGGGGGTGTTAGTATTTTTATTTATCTTAACGGGATACTTATATAATTAACCCAGTCCTCTTTCCTATAAAAAAGGGTTAAGGTTTTTCATTTGATCTCAATGCAATTGTGCAATTGTTTGATTTCAACAGAACTAACAGGACATGGACTCTACACATCACAATGAACCAAATCAAGAACACTATGACTCTCTCTCAACACAAGAATGAAAAGAATTGCAATGATGCTTTCCTAGCTGACAGGCATTACACTCGAAGGTCATGGAAGGAGGAATATCAGGAAACATCTAACGAAGCTTGGATAAGGAGGGATGACCAAGTCTGGTATGTCATAACAGAGGACTGAATAAAATAGACATGGCTCCATCAAAAATATAAGGTAGGCCCAAGCAATAAAGTCCACGATGCTCATAGCCCCCACCAATCGTCTGCTTCATCCGAATGTCCTGAAAATAACAAATGCTCATCAAATATAGTACGACATTTTAGCTACTTGAAAATTTGACTAACAGATAATAAACTAAAAAGGAAATCAAGGGATGCAAACGGGGAGAGAATTGTATAGTGCCCATAGAAGTAAGAGGAAACATACTTTCATTTGCCATTCGAACAAATGTAATAATATCAGAATCCCTCGAAGAAAAACTGGTGGCTTTCCTCGTTAGATGAATAGAAGATCCAGAATCAATAATCCAATCAATCGTACGTGTATAAGCAGCGTAGGTTATAGTACCTGTGGCAAGAGTAGTAGTGGAGAAACTCTGATCAAACCTCAGAAACTGTCATAAGCGATCCAATTCATCAGCAATAAATGGCAATCCAGTATGGTCGATAGCAACCTTAGTCTCAAAGGCAAGCACAATATCAATAGAAATCTAATTGGCCCAAGTAAGCCTCCCAAACTTCTTCCAGCACCGATCAGAGGAATGGTTGGCATTTTAGAAATGGACACAAGGGGGATAAGTGCATCTGCCACGACCTCCATCACGACCACATGCACGTCCACCAAATCAACCACCTCTCCCCCCTGAGGCTACAAGAGTAGCAGGCTCAGGCATAGTAACAACAAGGGCTAGGGTGGAATCTACATCTAACTTCTAGAGGAAACCACAGATCATCTCCAGATTGGGAATCAATTCAGCTACCAAGACCTGATCTCGGTCTAACTGATATCAAGCAGATAACCCATCAAGGAGCCTATATGTCCGCCATTCTACCCTCTCGGTAACCTGCTTATCATAGCAAGCAGGTTGAAACACTGCAAGCTTCTAAAAGAGCCCCTCAAGTGTAGTAAAGTAATCTGCAAGAGTCAATCACCCTAGTTAGTGCTCTAGATCCTCTTGTAGATATCTGCTTGATGCGAACTAGTGGTCTGCATGAAGTATCTGTGCTCCAGAGTCTCCCAAATATCTTTGGTCGTCTACTTGTATAGCATGTTGGTCGCAATCTTCAAGTCCATACTATTCATGAGCCAATTCATGACAAGATAATTGTCCTTCTCCAATTTTCTAAACTTCTCATCCTCGACATCTAGTTTATTGTCTGTTAGCATGTGCAATCTCTCATGGCCTCCAACAAAGATATAGAAAGCTCTTGACTGAAGTACGTAGTTCTAGGATCCTATCAATTTTATGGTAGTCCCTTGAACAAAAGCAGAGGTAGGAAGCTTGGCCTCTGAGGTAAGGATCGAGATTTCAACGTAATCCATGGGGAAATAACTCGAGATTCACATGCAAGGTCTACTGGTCATGTACTCGTGCACACGTAAATGCATCGATAAGTGTGCAAGAGCACGCAAAGGCACATAGATCATAAGGGATCAGCAGAGAGGGTCACGCCCAACCCATGCAGTCCAAGACTGCACACCGGGATAGGGGATGAAGTATGCAGTGAGGGATCCTGCTGAAGGCGATGCAAGACCCCGTAGCATCCCACCGGCAACTGCTGAAGGCGATGCAAGGCCCTTAGTAGCCCACCAACAACAAGAAGTCGTTGAAGAGTAGCAATAGAGTTGGGATGCGGTGATGGCACTCCAACAGGGGTTGCGGCGGCACACAAGCCCTTCTTAGCATTGGCGACAGGCAACTGGAGACCACCGAGAGAGGTGGCAAAGGTGGAGAGTTACCCCATGAGGGGATCAACCCTATTACAACCTTGCTAGATCATGGTTTCAAGGATCAATCGAGAAATTTTGGTGGTATTTGGTGGTGATATCAAAACATTGGCCTAGGAACACCACTCTAATACCATGTTCAATGGGAAGAATGATTCACATTCTAAAAGAAAACCTTAGCCTCTCTTATATAGAGAAGCGCTATGGGTAAATTACATGAAAAGTCCCATAAGAAATAAAAAATAACTAAGACAACATAAATGACAAGAAATAAACTAAACAACTCAACATGTAACAGACTCCTTGGTTAAGCAGGTGACAAGCAAGAACTAATTTCCATGCAAAGAGGCCACCCTACGATCTTCATTCATCCTAAGCTTCCTTGTGACAGCTTAAGCAACCAACAACACCATGGTGTACCCTCAATCAAGTCCAAAACCAAGGAACCTTCAAGCAAGTCATTGTTCTCCTTCAATGATTATGATTAATGGTATGATTTTGTGAAAGAATTGTTCTCACTAAAGCAAGTTTATTTCTTTGATGTACTTAAATTATGCTTCACTAACTTCATTTCAAACGTCGCTCCACACCACCAGCATTAAAAAGTTGGCAAACCAAGCGAAATGAATTGAGCTTTTTATCCTAATCTCACCCTCTCACCAAACAAGGTAAGAGTGATAAGCAGTACTCACCAATGCTCTCATAGCTAACAACCAATGTGGTACTCCAAGATAGGTAATTCTCAACTTTCACTAAAAGAGTAGTTGTGGAACACGGCATCACTTGGTTTCTCTATCACTAACCTTCTATTGACACAATGCAAGAAACCCACAGATTCTCACAGTGGATTGCTCTCATCCAAAGCAACCTCGGTTATCATTTGGATGATCAAGAATCTTCGAGTAGCAATCCCTACATGCAGCACCAATGGGCTCAACGGGGGGTTAAGATGTCCAACCAAGCATACATACAATGGCCATGCCACTCAAAATCCCACAGCCTATGGAGCATTGCCACCCCACCACCCACTTGTAAAACCGAGTAACCTCGCATCGTACTTCCCTTCAAATAAGCCGTTGCATCTTGTAACTAACTCGACAAAGAAACTCATCAATTGGAGCACAAAGCACACAAAATCTGGATATCAGATCAAACCGCCATGGAGGTGCAATTAATTATGAGAAAACTCCTTTTAGCCAAAAAGAAAAAATTTGTTGGACCTGGAGAGGATGAGCTCAGGGACCCAACCCATCTCCTGCAACTTCCTCGAGACGCTCGCGGCATCGCTCCTCCCCGCTTTGCTGATCGGCCGATCGTGATCTGCTCCAAACAAACGAAACGCTCAATCCCTCCCCACTAGAAAAAAGGAATAAAATCAAAATTAAAGAATTTAGAAGCTGTTTACCTCTGAAGGGGCGGTCGAAGGAGGTGGAGGAGGCGCTGTCGGCGTGGCGAAGGAGGATGAGGCGGTGGCGTCGCATAAGGGAGCCATCAACGGCGACGTACGACGACGATACCTCGGGGACGGCGAGGGAGCAGCGGCATCGAGAGCGGGTGAGGAAGGACAGGGGCTTCTTCTTCCCCTTCCTGTTGGAATAGTAGATGAGTGACCCCCCCAGTCCCACGCGGCAGCTCATCCTAATCTCCTCCAACAAAGTTTGAGATAGATGTGTGGTGGTGGGAGTCGACAACTCACGGCAACGGCAAGCACTCTTATTAATCTTCTTCCGTTTCTTCCTCTCTCCTCTCCTCTCCTGATGGTAGTTTCATGGTATGGATTTCTTTCCACGGAATCCGCCGGCCGGCGTGGTACCAGTCGGTGCCATTCACGTTGCTGCGAGTGGGGCCGAGTTCCCTGCCTCGCTCGATTTGGATTTCCTGCTCCAGGTGAGGTGGGAGGGAGGGAGGATACTGGATACAGTGGAAATAAGGAAAACTTTGCAATTGATCACCCGGTAAAAACTCCTTGCTAGATTTTGCTTTTTTCTTTCTTTTTTTCTTTTATTTTGATGACAATGAACCGTCTTACAAGAATCTATGCTTTCCTCGCCAATCTAAGTAAATCTAAGTTTCAAAAGGTGTCACCCTATATGCCAAGGTCATGTGTTGGGCAAGTTCACTGGCTAAGCTACCTAGGTGAGGTTAGATTTGAAAAATTGATTCAGTTATAGGTTACACTTAAGTTTAAGAAATTTGTATTCGACTTGATCAAAATTTAACCTCATCACCGATTCGTTGCCCTTAGATTTAATATTTTAAACATAACCTAACCTGGTTCAATTTAGATTTAGGGTTTAAAAAATCTTTAGCCTTACTACGCTAAACATCTTTAAAGTTGAACTTTTTTTTATGTAAAGCAAGATAAGATTGTCATTGTTAATGAAAAAATAATAGAGATAGTAGTCTTGTATCTTTTAATGTTTTAAAATAATTACTACTTTGATTTGTATATGGATAAAGATTATTTATTGCAATCTAAATATCATTATTTCTTATTTCATAATTAAATATCTTTTTTCTTTATTTTTTTTTATTCAACCTATAAGATGTGTCTTTTTCATATAAACTTTAGGTTTGTTTAAATAGAAAACTTCAATACTTTTATAAAATTAGGTCAAAAGCTATGAGCTAATGGTCTAGACCTAATATTAGTCAAGCTTGGTACAAGCATTTCGACCTATTAATATAGTTAGGCCAAGGCTTTTTTAAGGTTGGCGTAATAATGTAGATAAATTGCTAATATTAACTACATTGTTGTTGTGTGGAATTGGCATCAAGTTTAATTAAAATTATCAAATTATGTGTAAATTGGGTGAGTCCTAATCATGTCACAAGGAGATATTTGTGAACCTTTTTAATTAGGTTAATTTGGTTAAGAAGGATGGTTTGTGCACAAACATAAGTTTTATCCTAAAGATCCTAAAAATATCTATCTAAGGTTTCTTTAGATGAATAATTAGTAAAAATAGAATTGCATAAGTAGACGAAAAAATACCTAACAAATTGATTTTGCACCTTCAAATTACTAAATAAAATATTAAAGAAACTACATTCATTTAGCTAATTAGTATACAAGTTTTAGGTGAAGAACCTAATGACATTATTTTAATTTAACTTTCGAAGCCAACCAATTCAACACAACAACAGATTTGGAATGCCTATGATTAAAATTCACTAACATATTATACAATAATTACAAAAACCTACGAAATTCATACATGCTCTATATTAGAAAAACAAAGTTACTACTCAAATTTCAAGGTCCAAAGGTATGTAGTTTAGGGGATAAACACATGTCATCGTAGAGTAAATCAAACCATTCTTAATAACTATTGCCATTATCAAACATTTTTAGAAAATTCTACATTTAACCAATGGTTGCGAAATTCGGTTGTCAGTGACAACAAGAAATGAGGAGTAACTAATAGCCTTTTCATAATTTTTAAAAATAGGGATATTAACTATAACCATGAAACTAAGTATCAAATCCGAGGGCAAGAGTTCTTAAGACAGTAGAAATTTTTTCAAATCATTCTAAAATGAAAAATATGCAAACCCTATGCTAAATGAATGACCATAACGTTTCTAACCAGAAAAATTTAAAACACATAAAGATCATGTACTAATAATTTAATATCTAATTATAGCAAAAAGGGTATAGAGATTGCAAATTCAGAGAAACAAAAACTCAAAGAAAACACAACTAGAAACAAGAAAGCTACTTCCTTAAAGTACTTTTAGGATGTCTACATGCTTGACATATGATATCAAAATACTTCAAACTTAATTCTTTCAAAAGCCACTTCCACAAAATAGAAGCCAATTCCTCATCATGAAAGACATGTTCCAAGTCCTCCAAATTATGTTCAAACCATTAACAAGCACATTTAGAAGCCAAATGGAGACCCATATGCTGAAAGTTTTTGTCAAAAGGAATTCTTCCCTTCATCAAACTCCACAAAAAAAATCAAATTTTAGTAGGGACATCCAATAACATTCTACCCCATCTGGCATCCTCATTCTTCTTTAGGCAGTTTCAATAGTAACATTGCTATCATTGGTAAATTTCCACATCTCTCGTGAGCTTTTGTTGGTGGAAGGGTCTATCATCAGCAACCAATTTAGTCCAACTTTTGTTGAGAGTCATATTCAAATTGGATTTTCTTTGGTGCAAGCAAAAGGTAAGCAAAGCCCTCTTCTTCTTCTCCTTTGCAATTGAAGCAATTTATGTGATTATTGATTGAAAGATGCAGTATGTGCTAGATTATTTTGAAGATTATCTTGGGAACTTGCTTTGTTACTATATCCACAAGGTGGTCTTTGTTAAAGATGGATCAGTCTAAAAGACCCCTAAATCTCCTAGATTATATCAGTTACTTAATCTTAATATGACTAGTGGGAGTGTACACCATGTCAATTTGAGTTTGGAAAGCATGGATGGTAGGTGATAATGAGTCGATTATCCTTATTGGTCAACTTCTTTAGAAGGCATGATACCTCCTCAAGGTCATGATTTTTGCTTGGCTTCTTAGGAGGCAACAATAGGTCGCAGAGTATAAAAGGAGGTGCGCACATGCTAGTGTAGCAGTAAAGGAATCTTGAAACCATGTGGGCACACCATAATACTATGTGACATTGCATTTCTTCCTATATATATGGGAGTCTTGGCATATTTGTACTTAAACAATAATTCCTTAGTATTCCATTTTTGACTAATAATTGGGTTACTAGAATATATTTGCCTAATTTTCAAGATCTTATTAATAAACAGACTTCTATAAATTTTTTTTAGATAAAAATCAAGGTAAGATCCCTTGACTATTTAACAAGGATAATTTAAATAACCCATGAAAACAAAATCTATGTGCAAAAGTACTTATCTTTTGGGCTCTTCAATATTTCGAAGTGCTTTAAAACATCTACCAAAATCAATAATTATGCAAAAATTCCAATCTCTTTAAAAATCAATCATGTTCTTCTTCAAGCCTTCACCTTCAAACTCAAATAGATTGAAAAATCACAATGAAAAACCATCCTTCTAAATACAACTTAGAAGAAAGAATCCAAGAGTACACTTAACTTACAATATGTCAAAGCTCCATACGAATCCATCATCTAACAACATTTTTTAAAATGGTCAGACCTACATTACTCTTCCTCAATTTTCAGGTAAAATGTAATTATGAAACAATAACAGTGACCATACTACATCCCATGCATTATACTAGAATACTAGCCAAAGGCCATGAAAAATCAAAAAGTCAAGAGATGAAGGAACTTCTGTGTGCATATCCAAATTGGATGTGCACACTTCTCCCAAAATAGGCCATAGCCCTTCAAACTCCTCCACAAGAAATTAAAAGTTAGCATTTCTCTAAAATCTCTAAATTCTCCCATTGAAAGATAAAGAAAGCAACAGCAAGAAATGAATCCTCCTTCCTAATTTGCCATACTTCTCACATTGTCATTACACATATCAGCTTCCAACATGAAGTTCTACAAGTGAACCTCAAGCCCTGTTTACACCAGCTAATAGAGAAGAACTTGCACCAGAATTTGTACATTTGCTTTATCATAAATGTAATTACTTTATAAGCTCTTAATTCTTTTAAATTAATGAGTAGTTATGAAGCCTAGAGTGTCCTAATGTTAGCTACTGGGGTGCTTTAGGCATTAAAACTACAAGATCTATAGGCAACATTTCACTTGGACATTCTTTTATATTTTTAAAGAAATACACCTTACATCCATGCACCATAGCCAAGATGATTTATTAGCTTTCAATCGCATTCACCCATGTAATAGATCAAAGGGTGCTCTAACAAACAAAACCAAAACCTTTCACAACTAAAATGAATCACACCTATGAAAAAATAGTACCTTCATGAAGGGCTTGTCCTGTCCTTGAAATGAGTCAATGAAGCTCTCTTTCACAAGTAATGACACCTAATGCAATTGGTAAATATCATATAAAACTCATCTTGTTAAAACCTAAATTATTAATAAAGCTTAATGACTACCCACATACATAGGCTCCCTAATCAGACCTCCCAAACTAGATACTAGATAACAACTATTGCAACCTCAATTATAACATAATATTACATAACATAAAGGAAAACAAAGATGACAATGATTAAATTCCCTCAAAGTTATCTAAAAATGTTTTCTATCCTCAATGGGAAAGTGGAAAAGCTCAAATAAAAAGATTCTAGGAGTACAATAGAAATTTGTTGTGCTTATGTAAATTCTAAAAAGTTATAACAATACCTACCTTCCAAAAAAAGAGTTATATTTGAACTATTCATTTTGATCATGCATAGAAGCAACAAGAAAAAAATATCTTTTAAAAAAAAGTATCTTTCTGTTGAAAGGCAAAAAGATCATCGATGTTAACTTCTTCAACATCCTTAAGTTCATTGAACAAAAGGGATCTCAAAGAGACACATTTGGCATTCCCTAGTCTTGAGCAGTATGTTTGTTAAACCATAGGTGAAGATAAGTAGGGAGAAATGGGGTTGGATGATGGTGATCTTGATTTAGAAGATCAAACAACAGTCTTCCCTTTCTTTGATTTTGGGGCCAATTTTTAGTTTTCAAAAATGGAATATTCTAAATAAAATCAAACAATGTCATTAAAGGTGCAAATTCCAAGGTTCCATCTAATGTCATTGAATCTATGTTGTGCCAAAGGTTTTATCAGTATGTCTGCTAATTGGACTTGAGTATTTATAAATTCTAAACTGATTTCTCCTTTCAAAATGTTATGTAACAACCCTGGCCTAGACCCAAGTCCAATTGAGAAAAACTAACATTAACAACTTATTTGGTACGAGTCTTATAAACCTAAGTAACCACTCAAAATGCTTAAGCCTAAGTTGACAGGTAATAATTCTCGATCCTTAAATCCTACCGCTCACTTTCATGAGTTTACGATGTGAGACTATTTTTGGGAGTGTTACAATCTCCCTCACTTGAAATCCTGACATCCTCGTCAAGGTTTGATACTCCTAGTAAAAGTAGCGGCTCCACCTTATGGTGCACTCTTTAATCTTCCCAAGGGCAGCACTTTCCTCCTACTAGAGGGAGTTTGACTCTAATATCATTTGTAACGACCTATGCCTAGATCCAAGTCCAATTGAGAAAAATTAACTTTGACAACTTATTGGGTACGGGCCCCATAAACCTAAGAAATCACCCAAAATGCTTAAGGTCAAGTTGACAAGTAGTAATTCTCAATCCTTCTATCCCACCACTCACTTCCATGAGTTTACAATGCATGCATGACTATTTTTGGGAGTGTTACATGTTATCTCTAAGAAAGTGATGACCTATATCAATATGTTTGGTCCGAGAATGATGAACGGGATTTTTAGATAAATTGATCACACTAGTATTGTCACATATGATTTTTATTTTCTCAAAGTTTAGTCCTAACCTTTGATGACATAAAGAAAGCTCATTATTGAAAGCAACCTATCATTCATAATCATCGTTTTTATTAATGATAACTGTGTATGTCTTTATGCCTTTTTTCTTTCAAAAGAATTTCACTATGATTTTAATCAAGAATTTTTTTTAAAAAAAGGATGTAAATGAAGCAGTAAAACCTTTGTCACACACTTGCCTAACGCTCAAGAGGTTGTGCTTGAGTTCTTTTAACCAAGATAATATGACTAAAGAATTGGTTACTTTTACTAATGGTGTCAACTCTTATAATCTTGTCTTTGTTGTTGTTGCCAAAGAGTACCATTTCTACAACCTTGTATTCCAAATTTGTGAAGAGTTCATTATCTCTCATCATATAGTTTGAGCATCCGTTGTCCATGATCCATTGTCCTTTGACATGGTGCACCTTGAAAATGATTCTTCTTTTAAGTTGGAGCATTCTTCAAAACTTTAATTCCATTCTTAGTGAAATGAAAGATCCATTGTGAGAAATCCACATCTTCTCCTACAAAATAATTTTACAAGGTTATTTTTTATACCCATCTTTTCTTGGGTCTACTAGAACTAGTTTTCTTCTAAAACATATGGTTTATGGAAGGTGATTTTTCTATAGTCTTTTGTCTAAGAGAAAAATCATTTGTAACTAAGATAATTTTGAAAAGATAGAAAACCCAATTAGAACTTTGCTAGAAGATGGTCTTTGAGTAGCAAGTCACTTTTCTAGATTTTCTCTTCCCTTAGTGAACTTTCTGAGGTCATCGAGCAATTTTTCAGAATCTTCTTTCAGATTTTCTATATCTTTCTCTAACTTACTAATCTTGGTGTTTAGAGAACTAACTTGAGAGGTAAGACAATTTTTTTCTTTGACAAGGTCATTTTCTCATTTTCAAGCAACTCATTTCTAGCCTTAAGACTTTTATTTTCGGATATTAATTTCTTATAAGAAACATAAAGATTCTTGAATGCTTCTAAGAGTTCATCAAATGTAAAATTTGTTACCTCATCTTCTAAAGCCATTAGGCCTAGACATGCCTCCTCCTATTGCGTCGATTTACTCAAGTCATTACCATCCTCACTTTCACTGGAGTTGGAGTCATCCCATGTTGCATGGACTGTCTTTTTCTTCTTGAATTTCTTCTTGTTTCTCAAGACCTTTCAGAATTTTCTTGAGATAAGTGCTATGTCATTGTTGTCATCCGAAGAGTCCTTCGGGTCGCTTTTAACTTGAAAAGAAAGTTGTTTCTTCTTTGTCTCCTCCACGATTTTTTTCCTTGGCTCAAATTGTTCTCATTGGCCATGTGGTTACAAATGAGATTCTCCATATCAAGGTTCTCCACCATGTTTACTTCCTCTATTGTTGTAACTTTAGGCTCAAAAATTGGCATTAGAGACCTTAAATTTTTACCCTCAAGTTCTTTTACAAAATTCTTCCCAAGCACCTTTAAATTGTTGACAATGTTGGTAAGGTGTGTAAACATCTCCTTGATTGAATCATTTTCCTGCATTTCAAACTTTTTAAATTCTTGAGTTAATAAAACTATTTTGTAATTATTTACCTTTTTGATGCCTTCATGAGTAATTGGAGTGTCCTCCAAATTTCATTTGTTGTCTTGCATTGAGAGATTCTATTGAATTCTTTTGGACTTATTGCACAGTAGAATGCATTCATTTCCTTGGAGTTTAGTATGAGCTATTTCTTTTGTTTTTCGGTACATGCTCCTCCTTCGGATTTGATAGGCATGCTGAAAGTATTCTCCACAATGTCCCATATCATGAAGTCACCAGATTGGAGAAATATCTTCATCCTCTACTTCTAATAGGTGTAGTTCGATCTGTCAAAATATGGAGGCCTCATAGTAGATTGCCCATTGTTGCTACCAGATGTTGCAGTTGCTATTGATGCCATATCGTATCAGCTAGATGTAACTCTAATGAAATAATGAAAAATCCGCTCTAATACCAAATGAAATCGACACAAGAAGGGAGGGTGATTTATACTAATAGAAATAACAAGCAAGTTAAAATCACTTCACAATAATCAAACCACAATGGACACAAATATATAGAGAGAAAACTAAAACTGGGAAAAACCTCTACCTAGTTATCCCTAACTAGGATTTTGCCCTTGCTCCCAAGCAAGAATCACTATCACATCACTTAAATCGAGGGTTGTGCACCTTAAGTACAACTTCTCCTTCTTGAACACCCTTAAGAAGGTGTTTTGTTCCTCTTCTCAAGAAAAACTTAGAAGCCTACACCTTAGGCACCAAAGTACATAAAAAAAAATAAAATTACAAGATTGCAAGTCCAATAGAACCAATAACTTGTGCAAAATAAGTGTATATACAAATAGAACTTAAGAAAAATACTCCCTTATACTCCATTGAGTAGAAATATTGGAGTTTAGCATAGAGAAAGCAAAGTATAGAAGCTTCTTGTAAGCAAAGTATGAAAATGAGCACTTTAATGAGCAAAAAACTCTCTAAGAATGTTTGAAATCAATAGTGCTTAAGAGAGTTGATCTATCCATCAAAAAGATGTAATAATAAAAAGATGTGCCAGTTAACAAAAACTTGAAGTTAATCTCTTGAGATCGATTAATGCACTGTAGCAAAGGCACCTTTTCAAAAATTAATCGATTAATGAAGGAAAAATCAATTGTTTAATTTTTCAATTCGCAAAACTACATAAGGCCTAAAAAGAGAAATTAATCAATTAGTAGATTGATTAACCGATGATAATTCCATATTTATTATGAATAATATGCCTATTTTATATTAGTTCCTAGAATTATATAGCATTATTAAGTTGTAAATAATGCATTACATTAGAGACTTCTAGTAACACAAAATGAAGAAAGATGTCGGAGAGTACGTCAAATAGGGCTTGATGTGTCAGCAAGTGAAGGCCAAGCATCAAAGGCCTACAGGTCCACTCCAGACCCTTTTGTGCCTAAATGGAAGTAAGAGAGCATTATGATGGATACAGTGGTTGGCTTGCCACTTACTTAGAGGGGTCACGATGTCATCTAGGAGAGCGTTGGTCGGTTGACAAAAATCACACGATTCTTGTCAATTTGACTTATTTACGATTCTATGCAATTGGCCAAGTTATATGTTCTGGAGGTCATGTGTCTTCATGGGGTCTCGAAGGAGATCATTGAAGACAGTAATTCCAAGTTTACCTCCCAATTTTGGGGAGAGTTATAGTAGGCCTTGGGGACTCAGTTGACATTCAGCACAACTTATCACCCTTAGACAGACGGGCAGTCCGAACGCATAATTTAAATCTTTGAGGATCCACTATAGGCCTATGTTTTGGAGTGGAGGGGATCGTGGGAGAACCACGTGCCTTTGGTGGAGATCACTTACAACAACAACTACCATTCTAGTATAGATATGGCTCCCTACGAGGCACTTTACGGGTGAAAATGCATGTCTCCTCTGTGCTAGATGCAGGTTTAAGCGAACTAGCAAGTCGGATCGAGGTTGATTCGCCAAAGCCAAGAGGTGATAGAACAGATCCCCAAGAAGCTCTTTTACAGGGAAAAGCCACCAGAAAAGTTATGTAGATCATAGATTTAGGGAGTTACAATTCGATGTTGGTGATCACATTTTCTTCATAGTCTTTTCCATGAAAGGCATATAGTGGTTTGGGGTGAAGGGCAAGTTAGCGTCGAGATTCATGGGTTGTTCAAGACCCTTGAGCGAGTTGGACCTATTGCATATCAGCTTGCCCTATCACCACAGTTGGTGGGTGTTCGTGACAAGTTTCATATCTCCAACATGAGGAAGTACGTCTTAGACTTGAGCCACATTCTGATATAAAAAGGCATGGGGATAAAGAAGAATCTAACCTATCAAGAGCAACCAATATAGATTTTGGACCGAATGGTCAAGAGGTTGAGGAAGAAGAGAGTCCCTCTAGTCAAGGTATTCAAGGAGAGCTAGAAATATGAAGGGGCAACTTGGGAACCATAAGCAAGCATGCGTGAACAATATCTAGAGCTATTCGCTGGTAAGTTCTAAGACCCTACTTTGGTCCTTTTTAAGGTTGTTATACCTTTTTATTTTTACAAGCTTCCAGTTCTTTACTTTTTACACACGTATAACTTTATTCGACTTTCGAGGGTGCTTTAAGGTTGTTATATTTGTTACGACTTAAAATCCAAACCAAGCCCAATTTTGGACTAAGCATGTGGACATAAACTCATCAACGCTTGTTGAGTGTGAATCGGGTTAGCGTATCTCAAAAATGAAGAAATGTGGGCTTCAGTTATGGTAAAATAATGGGAAAATTGGTAATTGAGTTGAGTTTCTACTAAGGTGGGGGCTCGGGTCATAACAAGTTAATGAGCATTAGGGGAGGATCAAGCAAGTAGCCCTCTCTCTCTCTCTTAATTTAAAAAAAAATACATCTTCCATTCAAATTGGGTAGAAATAATCTTACTACCATTTGAATTCTATGACTCATCATTTTTTGCATCATTATATAGTATCTAGAGCCTCAGGATTCGAGATCAAAGGCTGTGATAAGTCTGATGTCATTTCACTTACATTTCGGATGCATAGGATTTTTAAAATTGGTTTAGTGTGGGGTCCCAATTTGTGAAAGTGGCTCCACCATCAATTTGTTCTTCCTCACCCTCCCAACAGTTGTTCAACCCTTCTTCCTCTTGGTGCATCGAAGCTTCTTGAAGCAAAGGATGGACCTCTTCATACTCAGTAAGCCATCCATTCCCTACAATAAGTTGAGTAGACATTATAAGCCTAGTCCTGTGGGAGTTGGGGCAATCCCTTAAATGGTGGGATCCATATGGGGAGAGGGGGGGGGGGGGGGGGGGGGGGGGGTTTATATTGTGGAGTTGGATGTGTATACACTTGTCCTTATGATGGTTGTGCAATGTTCCATAGGTTTTTTATGGAATGTGACTTGCTTCTTCCCTTAAACCCTTTTTTTAGTCTTTCTTCCTTTTTTATGGATTACTCCATTGCAACTTAGTCCTAATTGTTGGCCCATCCTATATAGCTTCTATATTTCTATATTTGAAGTGTTTCATTCCCCTCAACCTAGAGCTTTTCCACTTTCTTTATCGCTTGTGCTCTTGTTTGCCTATGGAGAACAAAAGCCTTTTTGGGTCATACTACTTTGTCGGGACACCAAGTGTCTGACATTCCCAATTGTTTGACAAGGTTAAGCAGCTCTTATTTTGATATAAAGGTTAGAGAATAAAGTACTATTGGGAATGGCGAGTCATTGATCATAAGGGTCTAGATAAAATTGTTGTGGAGTTAGATGATGAGGGGAAGAGTAATCTAGAGACCATTTGGAGTTTTCTTCTATTGAAAAGGGAGTACTTGATGAGGGCGAACGTCTAGAAGGCCTTACAATGGGCCCTTGGGAATCCTCTTGATGTCAACAAGTCCCTATTGCCCACATTTTGTAGTTCTTGATGTGTTTTGAGTAGCAGTCTAACCTTGAACTTGTGTTTGTGCAATATTTGTTGATGTGCATGAAGTGACATCAAGTGTTGGTTGTTGTGATGGTGGGGATCATAAGAAGAACTTCACAACTCATCCTCCTAAGGCCATTAAATGATGTATTTCGCAACACAGTTAATTAAGGTTATTAGTCTTAATTAATCATGCTAAATTGATGCATAGGCTACCTCGCTTAATTTGTCGTTGTTAATTGTAGTAAAGGGTGCAAGAGTATGATGAGTTGCAACTCATCATAGCTAAAAAGCCAAAGTTAAGCTAGAAACTGGGTTAAACAATACCAAATTAACGAATAAAAAGGGTTAAGTGTGGGAATCAAAGAAAAAGACGTAAAACATTAATTCTGTGTTAAAATTGCATAATTAAGTCATAAAATGAGATATTCTTGTGAAAAAGGTCAGATGGTGATCCAAGGGTTAATTGAACAAACAAACAAGTTTAAAAGTTCAAATTAAAAGAGCAATTAACTTCCTAAATGTTCAATTAAGCATATATAAAAACTTGAAGGCATTTAGACATCATTAAGGCCTTGAAATTTAGGATTTACGTTTAGGTCCTTTATACATTACATTTCCTTCATTAAAGAACTTCCTAGGACCTATTTGTAACACGTAGGGACCTTTTTGTAAGCCCTTAAGGACCATTCAGTTACATATTCTTATCACTTGTGGGCCTGACTGTAAATTTTCTACCCTTTTAATGAAGGGCTCACCCTGCAATTTCACCATTAGAATTCACGTGCCCAAAGCAACTGCGCGTGCATTGTAGCACGCGAAGAACACGCGCCATTTGGACCGTCCGTTCTCACTTAACCTTGATCTGCGTCTCGATCTAATTCGAAGCTTCGCGTGAATCGGCACGTGTGCTCACCACTACCCCCAGATCCCATCCCATGGTTAGATTTGTAATTAGTAGTCGCGCGTGCTCGCTCCTCTCATCACCGGCTCCTATGCCCTCTACACGTAATTTCACCTGCGCGGTGATCTGAATCACTTGATTGGCTACTTAAGCAGCTCCTTGGTCGCGCGCGCAAAGGATCGCTCTCTCTTACATTCTTAGCGATCATTCTTCCACTCCAGCCACCCCTCTCCACTGATAACCAGATTTCACAGCCACCGGCTGTGAATTCTCCGACTTCTCTTCGACTCTCCTCGTCGCTAAGGATGACGTACGCCTGAGGATGACCCAGAAGCTTCACTAGAAGGCTTTTCCCCTCCGCTGGAGTCCATCTCCTTCCATTCTTCCTCCTTATCCACCGGTTAAGGACCCATAGGTCCCATTCCTCCTGTTAGAATAGTTTTACTGCTTTGTAGGTTAGTTGTAGTTGTAGTTAAATAGGTTAGACGTAGAATTAGAGTTAGAATTAGTGATTGATCTACTGCTCTGATTAGTTTAGCATTAGAAGTAGATGTAGAATTAGAACCCCCCTCACCTCCTCTGATCATTCCATATCAGAGGAGATGTTTTCACACTATCAATTATCATGAATTTTCTTCCTCTCCATGTTTTTCATATTGCTTTTGATTCCTGCGATTTATTTCTCGCAATTCACCCATTCAATAGACCTAATTTCAGATCTGATTGGTTTCCAATCTCAGATCTGAAATTAGCATCGAAAATCACATTAGGGGCTTCCCATTCATCCCATTTTTATCACAAAAGCCCCTGATCTGAGCTAAAATTGAATCAGTTTGCTAGATGTTTTATGAATTCAAATTTCAAGGATTTTTATTCATTTTGGGCTTTGAATGTTTTTATCTAGCAAACTGAGATATCTTTAATTGCGATTCATTATTTGGCTGGGAATCTGAGGTGATTCTGAAGTCAGAATTCACCTCAGATGAACCATAATTTGATTTGAGTCGTTGTGAGGAATTTAATGTCTTGAATGCACGGCTGAGTCAATGAAAATCACTTAGTTAATTTGAGACTCTACCATGCATCTTTTATTTGTTTTAGTACAATTCTGATTTTCCAACCTAAGGAATTTTTCCTATTCCTTAAGGTTCTAGAGTTATGGGATTTGAATTTGTGTTTTAAGTGGTCAGATTTCACTCTTTCTACATGCTGTCTATGGCATTAGAAAGATGCTAGATCAGCTTTCTTTCAGAATTGATTGATAAGATTTTATCGACAAGGGGTTTTGAGTTTGATTTGCATTCTTGAGTGATTTTTATAAGAATCGAAACCCTTGTTAGATGGTGTTTATAGTGATTTCTTTTTGTGTGAGCAAATCCCAGATTTATATCAAAGTGCTGCAGTTGCAGCTACATTTCCCCCTTTTCCAGTTGAGTATTGTTAAGACCCATTCTGTCCTGAGCCTTTTAAGACATCTAGACACCTTCCCAGACGTTTGGAAATCAAAATTATTGGGTACGAGCTTCGCGTCTGCGTATGGGCTACGCACAGACAGTACTCTATTTTTCTCCCCTTCTTCTCTCTCCCCTCCTCCTGCGAACCCTAACACACCATCTTTATAAACCCCCTTCCTCCTCTCTCGTTCTCCCTACTCCACAGCCACCAGCACCTTCTTCTCTTCCTCTCCACCCCTGCGAGAGGAGCTAGCGTGAGTGAGAGAGCACGAGAGCGGCGACGAGGAGCAGTGGCGTGAAGAGAGGAGGAACTTGAGCTCGCGAGATCGTGTGGGAGCTCACCGGAGGGCGCACGACCGGAGCGGCGGGTGCGAGTGGAGGAGGAGTGCATCAGGGAGTCGTCCCTAACGCTGCTGCAGCTAGAGCTGCAGGCGAGCGCAGCTGCGTGCGGCGAGGGCGAGCGGGAGAAGGTACTGGTTCTAGGTTTTTCCCAGAATCAGACGTCTGGAACGACGTCCAGACGATGGAGCGAACGTCTGGAGACGACTCCAGACGTCTAAAGGAAGATCTCAGTGAAGGTACGTTTCCTTTGCGGATATGTCCATGCAGGCTGCTCCTCAGCTACACTTTGCGTGGCTAATTTGAGAAGATTTTGCTGTCGCGTGCAGGATTTGCTTTGGGAAGGCGCGGGACACGCCCTCCCACGCGTTTTAAACGTCTGGGCAGCTTACCAGATGGCTGGAAGCACTCTCGGACGTCAGGAGAGGTGGTCGGACGTCTAGAGCTGGGTCCAGACGGTCCAGAAGAGGTCCTGGACATCTAAGGTCGACGTAGAGCCTGAGGTGCATTTCTGAACATTTTTAAGACGTCTGGAAATTGTGCCCGATGTCTCATTTGAGTAAGTAGCCCTATTTTTGACCCATTTAGGGTTCGTTTGAGTTCCTCTACTTGTTAGAAGGCTTTCTATACTGTTCTGAATGCTCCATTGTGATTGTTCCTTGTTATAGGACTTCGTTCCGTTGTGGGTTCGGGGCTTGCTGAAGCATGTGACCCTGTCGTTCGAGCCCCCAATACTCCTGAGTTGTCAGGTAGAGTGGCTTCCCCTAATTTAATTATAAACCTTAATATATGTGTGGAATGAATGATTAGAACATAGGATATGGCATGAATGCTAGGACGAGAATTACTTGAAATGTCTGTATGCGTGATTGAATTGCAGTCTTGAATGAGTAGAGAGAAAACAACTGCCTGGGAAATATGAATTACCTGTGCTAATTAAACAGTTACATGTGACCTTACCTGTTGTATACGTTAAATGCTAGAATACGAGCTGCATGTGTATAACATGAAAATGGAAATGTGAATAATAGAAACTTGAGCTGCATGTGTATAACCTGGGAATGGAAATGTGAATGAGGAAACCTGGTGTGGAATGGTATGAGAAATATGAGCATGAACCCTACGGGGAGTTAGGAGTAGAGCTCCTGGGAATAAATGGAATGGATCTGGAAATGTGAGTGGGGAAGTGTGTTGGCCCTTGAGTACGTAGTACCAAGGAGAACGATTGTCCCCTGTTTAGTGTACAGCGGAGCTAGCCACCCTTGGGTTGGGACCCAAGGTTAGGATCGGCCACTCTGCACCGACTTCTTGGCCCTCGTGTACACTGTACTAGGGAGAGCTATTGGTGTGGGGAGAGAGCTAGCCACCCTACGGGACCCGGGGTTAGCTAGCTTGTTGGTGCTAGAGCACCGTGATCGTTTATTTTGATGATAACAAAACACGTGTCATTTAACATTTGCACTTGAAGTCTTAGATTTTAGTTTAATTACAAATGGAGACGTGGTTAGACGAAGTTCGAGCTCACATCCAGGATGGATTGGAGGAGCTTGATGGAGAACAGAGGAGCTTCGCGTTGAGTGATAGCTTGAAGATGGAAGGACAAGAAGAATATGATAGAATTCTGTTTATCTTTCTATGTACTTTTGTCATTATTTTCCTACTCTTTTTGTTTCTTAGAATATCACGTTAAAGAGCTTCAAAGTACCCTAACAGTAGTTCTAGGAACACTTGCACAACCTTAGGATACTTAGGTTTTCTGTAGAGAACTTAAAAAACCAATATATGGTTCAAACAGCCTTTTTGGACGTCTAATCTAAAACTTAGACGTCTGATAATGACTTTTAAGACGTCTGACTGTTGACTCAGATGTCCGATAATATTTAGGCTGGACTTAGTTAGCTCTGTTTGACGAAATCAGACGTCCAGACCTTAGTCCAGACGTCTTAGAAGACGTATGATGATTTTGCCAGACGTCCAATTAGTGGACCGTTGGCTGGCTTAGCAAACAATGAAGGATGTGACCGTTAGCCCCATATCAGACGTCCATAGAAGACCCCAGACGTTTGATACATGACCGTTTTGCCTCGGCTGACCCAAAATCTCTTCTCAAAGATTTTATAGCCATTGCACTCTCTTGGGAATCCATTTCCACAGAAAAGTAGGTTTCCAGACGTCCAGACATCATTCTAGACGTCCTGTATGTCGTCTGATGACAATTCACTAGAACCCTGTTTAGATTTGATTCAAGTTAAGAAGGAAACCCGCCTATAATATGACGTCCGACTTTGTTCCTAGACGTCTTAAACGAGTTTTACAGATGTCCGATGTTAGGATCAGACGTCTGATAGCCCTGTCAGTGTAATGATTAATCCTGATTTCGGCCTGATTCTCTTGAAGCTTGCACCCAACGGCTATGGAAGCCTTCCAAGGCCTTCCAAAGCCTTCCTAGGGCCTCTATAAATAGAGGAGAACCTTTGCCACTCAAATTTACACCAAGACACACTAAGAAAACCACTTTCCACATCTTTTGTGTCCAAGAGAAGTAGTTGAAGCTCTAGCCCTCCAAGCTTAAGTTCTACATCTAGAGAGCATCGATCATTTGCGCACCCGCTCTCCCGCCATAGTTCACGAGAGCACCGTTGCGCCGTTTTAATGGCTCACGCACCCGCGTCACCGATTCGACGCACTTCCAACAATGGGAAGTATCCTAACTTCTATAGAAGCTTAGTTTAAGAATTACTTTATTGGCTCTACACGATTATTATTGTATTTTACTTTGTTATTTGGTTGGGTATTTGCGTTGCGAATTCTCGTCTCCCTCGAGGGACAAAATCCTTCTCGTGAAGAGAAGGGGTTGAGGAACGCTACCCTCGCACTTGTAGCGTGGTTGTAATTGAGGTTGAATCACCCTCGTTTAAGTGATTCGTTTAGTGGATTTGATCAACTTGGTTGATCGGAAAATCCTAACTCGAGAGGGTTAGGTGGTGATTTTCACCTAAAAATCATTGTGTACATTGTGTGATTGTCTATTTTGTGAGATTGTTATGTTTTAATTCCGCATTTTTACGTCACGCTGATCTCACCCCCTACAAGTAGGGAATTACATAGCCACCCTACACCGACTTGTTAGGCCCACTAGGCAAACCAGGGTAGTCAGGCGAGGGTGCGCAGACTGTGGAGGAGCGAGACCCTTGTTTGGTTCTTAAGGGCTAGACCCATATTACTGAGAGGGCTAGGCCTTATACTATTCCATACTGTACTTTGGACGCACCCGTTAGCGGAAACGACTGACCGCGTGGCAGTGCGGGGTAGCTACCCGTGCGTTTATCGCGCATGCCGTAGTCAACATTACGTTTGTCCGTGACCTTGGGGTGGTTGACTGGGTGTAGGATCACCACGGGGGACTCTCCCGACCTGGAGAGCACCACGTGTGCCTTCTACTCTTCGGGAAAGACTGCAATTAAGATTGTTCCCATGAGGAACATTCGAGATCAAGAAAGAGATTTGGAAAATATATAAATCAATGGGTGAAAAGGAATAACTCGTAAATTAAAGAATTGGAATAGATATTTGCCTGTTAGCTTTACTACTATAGTTAGTTGGTTGCCACTCTACTCAGCGTTCGCTGACTTTTGTACTCATAACCCTTTTTAGGTCCAGGTGTTGAGCAGCTCGAGTCTCCGGCTACAGAAGGTGCTAGGTCCAGTAGAGTCCAGTAGTTGTAGTCCTCTATTGTTGTATCTTTTTGTTGTAGTGAGTTCAGACTCTTGTACTTTTATGTTCTGTACCTTTACATTTCTATACCTTTACGTTTCTGTACCTTGATACTGTTTTACTATTGTGGTGGTGATATGTACTGTAGCAGCTTTTACTTTTTTTACTGTTGTACTCTTTTACTGTTAGTTGCTTAGCATAGTGAATGTGGTTTACTTTGCTGCTTTTTGGTTATTTCTTGTTGAACGATTAGGTCTTGGGATCAATCAAGTTGAGCCGGTCTCTGATCTTGTAGGGATTTGGGGACCGGGTCGTAACAAGTATTCTCCTAATTAGTTCTTCTATACCCTTGATAAGGTCCTTTTGAATCTGATCTGGGATAGAAGTAACTAATTTAGGAATTACTCAGCTGGAGTTTACTCATGTCCCTGCTACAGATTGAATTCTTTGAAGTCTGTCTTGACTGCAGTAACAGTTAAGATGTCTGAAAAAGAATTCAGTGGGCTACAGTGATTGAAGTTGGCAACCTCAACTGTTGTCTTTGATTGCTGGACTTCAGTTTTGCTGCATTTCCAACAATGAGTTCAGTAGCTGCTGATTTTGCTGCTCTGTTCTTGCTGTTGCTGTTGTGTTTCTGTTGCAGCTAGCTTCTGATCTGAGAATTCTAGGACTGTAGGCTTAGGTTTCAGTTCTGTTGATAGCTGACATGTATATAAGGTTGTGTATAATGTGTACAAGCCTTCTTATACTGTTACAGGTTTTTAAATGCATTTGATTGCTTGTTAATTCAGTTATTCAATCTTTGTTAGCCAACTGTTAAGCCTAACTGTCCATTTACTATAATTAATTAAAATATACATTGATTTGCATGCTTAATTGCATACATATCTTTCATATAACATACTAAATGTGTTCAAGGCAATCCACTGCCTTTCCAGATACTTTAGTTCCATTCTTAGCCTTTAGATTTCATTAGAAAACCTTTAAAAGGCTTAGAATGTGCGGAGTTTGAAATTCAATAAAAATTAGATAAAAACCTAAAAAGAATAAAATAAATATGTTTGATTGAAGATTAGGTATTTCTTTAAATGAATACCAAATTTCATGATAATTCGAACCCCTAACTTGGTAGAATATATCAGTTGACGGTTTTGTATACCATGAAACTTAATAAAAGAAACAAAAAATAAAAAAAAAAACATCTCTTTCTCCTCATCTATTTCTTTCCATCTCTTCTCCTACCTCCATAAAAGACACAAAAATCATAAAAAGTAGTAAAACCTCAAAAATGCCAAAAATCCATTATATACTATGTATATAAATGTATATATAAGCTATGTTGTAAATCTTATTTATCTATAATGTAAACTATACATTTATAGGGATTAAATAACTTATGTATATATTGTAGTATATAAATTAAGTATTTAAGTTAGATTACACAGTATATAACTAAATTAAATAACTATTTATTAATTAAACTAACTTATATGTACTATTAGGCTATATAAATTAGTAAACACTATAAATAACCATATTAAGTTATAATACTGTATATACGTATTTATATGTATATAATGAACATATTTAATCCTGTTCCATAATTTAATTGTATATATAGAATAAATACTTAATTTATTAAGTTAATAGTTAAGTTATTAGATTAAATTAAAATAAATTAATAATTTAAGTTAAAACTAAGTTAACTTATACTGTACATTTATACAAATGTATTTTAAGTAATTTAAGCTAATTTGAGTATATTTATAATGTATATACTATTTAAACTTAATTTATAAATAAAATAGTCCAAAAATAAGCCATTTAAATGTAAACAAAATGGAAATAAAACTTGTAAAATATAATAAAAATATTTATAAAATACCTTAACATAAATACTATCTCTGTATAAGGTCAATTTAACCATCTATTAACTAATTTATATGTAATTAAAGAATAAAACCTAAAATTGTACAATTGTAATACTTTATCGAATTAATTTATACAATAAATTTAATTAAATTTATAAATTAACTGTACAATTGTAGAGTACTATGTAAATACTTTATTATCCTATAATTTATTTTTATTTTATAAAAAATTATGGCCCTCAAATTGAGGACCAAAATCACTAAATCAGCGCAGGTGCGCTGAATCCAATGCTCAAATACAGCACATATAGTGTCACATCGGAAATGTAAGAGCACGAGTAGTGCTATTTATTGAATTTGTTTATACCCCTATTCAGTCGTCAGGCGTCGGGATCCCTTATAACCCTCTCTCCCCTTCTGATACAAGCATATGACTATGGCCTTGGTTTGAGAATGGTGTGTGGCGTGTAAGCCGGGGGCTCGACACTGTGCGAAAACTTGATTAAGCCCAAATGTGAGCTCAAAACGTGATTAATTGACCTAATTAACGAACTAGGGTCGCACTTAGTAGAGGTCTAATCCCACCCAGTCCTCGGGTGCTGTGTATCCCTTGAACGGTGTACCTGGCAATTAAACACATTTTTTGTTAAGTAAAAGGGCCCTAATGACTTAAGGAGAAAACCAAGTGTTAGCCGAAGAGAAGAAAATAGAGAAGAGAGATAGTAGGTGTAAAAGAGAAGAACAGAGAAGAAATATATGTATACATATATCCGCATGTATAGTATGTATAAATAATATATATATGTAAACCCTAAGTATATTGTAAATAGTAAGAGTATACGTAGTATAGTAGTATTTGAGCTATATATGTATATAAATAACCTTATAACTTTATTGACAGAATAAATTGTCACTATAAATAAAATAAGTGTCGCTATAGACCCTAATTTCTACCTTAGATTCTATACATAGTTTTTCTGGGGTTTAACGACGTTTATATCTGTCGCTGTAGATATTATATATGTTACTGTATATGTTAGTGTATTAAGTTAAGTTAGTTTAGTATGTATTATTACTTAATATTGTATACATAGGTAAGTATTAGTAAGATGACTTATAAATAGATAGTATAGAGTATATCTAGGTATTGTTTGATGCTTGTTTGTAATTAAGTTTTTGTAAGCATTTTAATAGATTGTTTTTGTACATGATTAACAATTATTTCATTCATTAATTCATTCATTCATAATTGTATATAAAACCAATCTTTTTGGAATTAAAGAATAATCTTGGACTTAGAGAGTGATATATATCAATAATTGCTTCCCAGTGAATGATCTGGAATAAATCAGTAAAAATTATGTAATGAAATAAAATGAACGCGATAACGTTTTGTATTTGTGACACATACTACAACAACGACGATTTTTATATGAACCATTGTCAATCGCTTCATATCAAATAACCTAACATTTAGAATTTTTAGTTGTAACTGGTTGAGTCCAGGTTGTTCGCTGGGAAGCATATTAGCTTAATTATTCACCATTTTATTCTAAGTTACTTTGATTGTTTATTACTTACATTAATTACTACACTCACTTTATTTACTTACTACTTATACTTAGCTAAATATCTTGCATTACTCTATACTATAGGTTATTATACTTATATATACTTAACTACACTAATATACCTAATTAATGGTTTAATCAACTACTAATTACTATAATAGGTTATCTACATGAACAATTGCATAACAATTTGATATTTAAAAACAAGGAAATTATTCCATATATGAAGAGAAATGTACAACAAGAATGATATTACAATTAAATGCTAGAAAGAATTACAACAAAATAAGCATTTAAAATGAATAATCACTTAGTACAATTGCGTTTGAACCTTTAGCCTTCATTACATCATTCACCATCACTTAGCCGTTTTGAGCCCTTTTCTTTCTTTGCTTAGACAAAAATTAGGTTTTAGGTGGGCAGGCCTACCTTTCACAGGATCTACAGTCGCTAGGGTTGGATCAAACCATTACTAGGCAGGCCCTAGTTTATTTTATGTTCATTTTTGTGCATTATTTTAGGCCCATTTTGGCCCACGAATAGTCACGGGCTCCTAGCCCACACATGCGCCCATAGGCATGCACACATGCATGCACGCACACACCCATAAGCTCGTAATATGCCTCGAGCGCTGATGACCAGCGGGGCTTGAGGCGCAGTTCCATAAATAGGTGTGTGGCACTCCATGCTTTTCTGAGGTGGGACTATATCAGTTCCTCTTCCTTCTACGTAGAGCCTTGCTCCAGGTCCATAGTTCAAGTGATAATTGCTTGCAGCTCAAAGCTCTAAATTGAGCAAGTTATAGCTCGATCGAAAGCTCTAAGACTCCTCTATTGATTGTCAAACTTAATTTGATGATTGGATCACTTTTGATTCATGAAATCAAGTCGTAAACATGGCATGTCTGCTACGCATACCCTATTGTCTGTTGAGATGAAATATAGGTCAAATGACCTATAGATCATGAAATCCTCTCAACTGAGGATTTAAGAATGTTAAGTGAATCATTCCTCAAGAGTTGGAAAGGAAAATGTGTGGCAAGCTTTGGAAATCTTAGAAGCTTTAGAGCTTCTTTGCTCGATATGCAGGTCTCTAAATTCAAAGTTAATTAGCCCAACGGCTAGAGATTTGCATCAAAAAGTGATCTTGATCAATTCTGCAGATTATAAATGATTGATTTGGGCAGAGATCAGCACCAAAACACATCAAAAAGCCTCTGAATGACTTTGGGTTTCAGTTTGAACCCATACATAACATATATGAATTCCTTAACAAAACTTAATAAAACTTATTATACTTGGTTCCAAAAGATCCACTAACACCACAAGAACCTAAACAACTCTTTAAATTTGAGTTTCAACTCATAGAACACTAAAATCAACCTAGGATTGACTTCTAAAGCCCAAAAGCTGACTTTCAAGTGTACAACATCTCATATCAAATTGAATACCTAGATAGACCAAAAGCAACCCTAGGAATTGATTTCACGCTTCAAATTTGTGTTTTGAGCACTCTATACATGCTTTCAGGCTTCTCCGTCAGTGTTCAAACAACAAGTTGGTCGTCAGATCAAATCAGGTATTTGCAAACCTAAAGGAAGCCTAGAATAGGTTTTATGGAGTCTACACATCCTTTTGGACCTATTTTCAAATCCTAATCCTCAACAAATACGTCTCTCCAACTCTGCCGGAGTTAGAGAAGACGAAGATCAATCTAGAGATATAATCATGAAAACACTATTCTAAATATCAGGATCTAATCCTAGCAACATGAAAAGGAGATCTGGTGCTTCATGTGAAGTTTTGAGGTCTATAACTCTAGTTCGAAGTCGCCAGAGATCCGGTGAAGGTCGATTTCAACTGATGGAGATCAAATCCCCATAAAACACATTTAGGAAAATCTCAAAAGCTTCCTGAGGTTGTAAAGAATCACAGGTACACAAAAATTGTTCCAATCGTTGATCAGACACATAGATTTGTTAAAGAATGCTTAAAAGAAATATCTTGAGTTTGAATGAACTCAAGAAATGGTTTCTCACTCAATTGAGTGTGGGGAAACATGTATGAAGGTGTGGTGATGCTCTATGCAAGAACGATTAGCGAATAAACTTCGCTTGAGCCACCATTGATAGCAAACTCAAGAGGTTGAATGTGAATTAGGCGTTTAACGTGTACATGATTATAGAGCTAATTAACATGCCAAACGGGGCCTTAATGTTGTGAAGAAGCGATGGAGGGCCTTAATTGAGTGTGAAATAGGTTTGAGACCTCCGCCACAGACAGCGGAGGTGCTTAGATGCAGGTGTCATGGATTAGGCGTGTATAGATGATAATTCATGCAATTGGAGGTGTAGAAATGATCATGGAAATGTGAAGAGTGTGGAAAACATGATAAGATGAAAATGTGATCCAGACAAGCCAGACAGGGCTTGTTGAAGTTGGAGAAGAGGAAGTCAAAACAAGCATTAAACTAAGCTATCTAAGCTAATTAACTACACTAAACTACTCTAATTTATGCTATAAGTCTAAATCTACGATTATCTGGAAGAAATGGAGTAGGAGATCTCCATCGAGGTTCGTCGGAGGAAGAAATCAGAGGATAAGAGAAAGAATCTCCAATGGAAGACGAATACGAAGTGGAGGAAGAAGGATCGGAGGCATGGCAGCATCTAGACATGTGACGGAGGACGATTAAGAGCAGGAAGCGGTCGAACTCCTCGGAGATGACTAGTAGAAGAAGAAGGTCGCCGGAGTTTATTGGCGAATAGCCTATTGGCAACTTGGTTTGGGGAAGAGGGATAGGGAGTTGCTAAACGAAATTAGAGTGGCAGGGTATTTATAGGTGGAGAAGGACCTCAAGGGGGATGTATCTGGACAGAAGGTTTATTTTAATTAATTTCTTTTTCAACTTTTTATATATAATTATAAATAAGGTAAATATAATGTTTATGGCTTGAAATTACATTTTTACCCATTTTAGCTATATTTATTAGAGTGATTAACTTAAGTAAGTTAATTAACACTTTAGGTCATTAATTAATATGAGTTATATTATATACCTAATATATAGCTAAATGGTTATGATTTGAGTCCTAATTATTAATTAAACTTATATTAACATTAATTAAACCTTAATTACGTTATTTTAGCATATTTTCTAGGTCCTTATTATTTTACCTTTATATTATAATTAACCTTGTATTGATGTTATTCTTTAGTAATTAGCTAAGGAAACTAGCTAATTAGTGTTAGTTAGGATCCATAATGAGTCTCTCGTCACTTGTCACTGTGAACGTGAAGTCTAAAGCGATTCTATCAAAAGAGGCCAAAAGGAAGGCTTTGGTGCCGGTAATTGCTCCTGAAGGGCCCCGTTAGCAAAGTAGAGGTTGTGCAAAGAGGAACAAAAGAAGCTTGGTCGTAAGCCTAGGTTGGCGGGTGTATGGTGAGGAACGGGCCAACAAGGTATGTACGGGGGAGAAATTCCTTGAGAAGAAGCCAAAGCTCGTTGTCCTGAGAAAACCCGTGTTACCTGGTCCTTTCATGTTGAAGACTCCTTTTTCATCATTTGGGTAGGGAGAAGGAATAATGGGGCTAAGGTGTTGTTGCAGGATTTTGTTACGATGGAAGGCGAAGGAGAAGTTTCTTAGGTACTAACCATCCTGAACAGTTAATGGGTGAAGAGTTACTGGTCGAAAAGAAAGGGGATTCTGCTTGTACGCTGCTACAATCGGAGTTAGTTTAGATCCAGTAAGAAGATGCGATGTCGCTTATTGACATCTACAGAGGAGGAGAGGTCAGGGTCCTTTCTTCATGCAATTAAGGATCCTTTTCACACCTCTACGGACTACCTGATGGAGAGCCTCTACAGGATGGAGGTCAACTATGGGGTCCTTCTTAGGGATTTGGAATGGAAGGACAAGGAGCTGGAATGCCTTCATGGTTTGGATGGTTATCTATGTCTCTAAACTTGATGAAGAAAAGAGGGTGAGGATGGCTTTGCTATCAGAGGTTGATCATCTTCATGGTGAGGTGGTTGTGCCTTCAGTTATGAAAAAGGCCCCATCCGATATTACAATGTCTTAATTTGAAGCCCTGTCATATTTGAAGGAAAAGGTGGAGGCTTTAAAAGGAGAGAAATCCACCCTGGAGTGCCATTTGGTAGAGCATGACATGTAAATTGGGGATTTGCTAAGGCAACTGGAGGAGGTCCAGAGATAAAACGTTGCCTTGGTTGGTAGCTTAAAGGCATAATTAGTTGAAGTGACTCGCCATAAGGCTCAAGAACATCAAATGAGGAGGCTGCAAGGCCTCATCAGGGAGGTTGAAGAACTAAAATCCTGACTTACTCTAGAAGCAATCAGTGACTAGTTCGTAGACATGCCAAAGCTAGAATCAGATCGAAATGAGTTTGTGGAAAGTATTGGTAAGTTTGCCCTTGCTATTGCTCAATCTTTTCTTGGTATTCGAGCAACCGATGTCTCCCAATCCCTTTGTCTTTCTTTATGAGTAGTGAATCAAAAATTTTATGGACTTTGGGTCTCAGGAAGAGTTGGTGGAGTCTATGTTGTCTCTTCGGAGGACAAGAAGGAGGTAAGGAGTTCAACTTGGGGGTGGAAGAGGACCATGGCAGACCGTCTAATCCCGATGATGATGACACGAGAGTCAAAGTAAAGGAAATCACAGTGAAGGTGGTTATTCCGACTGGGCGTGGCCATACTAGGGGGCACATACATAAATGAAGTGTCCCACTATGCAGATGAGGATTAGCTTTTCCTCTATTACGCCACTATGGGCCCTCACCCTCAAGTCTCATTTAGTGTGGTTTTCAAAGGTGAGTTTATCTCACGTTATAGTTATAGTGCGGCAAGATATAAAGTGTAAATGTTTTATTTCTTATTCATCACATCTTCCACCAACCATTACATTTATTTCTCACTGATCATATCTGCACTGACTAACTCACTCCCGCCAATCACGTCTACCTCCACCAACACACTTCCACTTGGGGGTAAGCGTTCGATCGGTTTGGGTGGGTTCGGGTTATTTGGTTCAAGACGTATTTTGTTTGGGTTAACAAAATGACCATCCATTACCCAACCAAATTAGATCAGGTTTGGGTTGGATTTAGATCAATTTGGATCAGCTGAAACCCAATTTTTGCACATGCTTGTTAATAAAGAAGAGATATTTTTTTTACAAAATGCTTTGCAACATAATAGCAACTAAATGCTTCACCGATCTTGTAAAAAATTAAATACTATTTATGACTGGAAAAAGAAAGTTTCTAAAAAAAAATGTCAATATCATTTTCCATCAATTCACCTATACATTTGAGTTTGGGTCAGGTGGGTAGGTGCGACCCACGGGTGACCCAATTCAATGGTTCAGGTTGTTTGGGTGACTTGGGTTGCATATGCTAGACCCATCAACCAACCTAAAACCCATTTAACTTTTACGGTTTAGATCTCAACCTAACCCATAACCCAAATAATTGATGGTAACACCATCATTTGCCATAACTAATTTGAATTAGTCATAATCAAGAGATAAATGCTCCTGAATAATTGTTTGAGAACAGTAATTCCACTTAGATTTGTTTTGAGATAATAACAAATTAGGGTTAATTATGTTGTTTTAACATCACATCATGAATGCATAGTAACCACGGGGTCACCCAGGGATTAGTTAGAAGTCACTTGAGCATAAAAGACTAAAAAGTGGGTCCACACTAACAGAAACAGGGTTTCATGCATTTCGAGAATCAAATCAGAACACAAAATCTTAATTTCAGACCCATTTAAATTGAAGAGGTTCTAGTTGGGATAAAATTTATCTAACCTCCTAAAATTCATAGAAAAATATTCTAAGAGGTTTGGTACACTTAGTTTGACCATCTGAACCCATCTTGACCTAAAGCAGAGTTTTAGACGGGATTTTACCCTTTTTTGGGCTTTTGTGCAAATTTTCCAGTCAAATGTGGACAAACCTCAAATCTAAGTTTATCATCATATTCTTTGGGTCTAAATTAGGTTAACACTAAAATTTGGACCAATCAGAGTCGATCTTGACCTAGTTTGGAATTTAGTCCCTAAAATGTTTATTCTTCACATCCAAGCCCCTAACTTTCTGATTTATCATGTTAAAGTCCCTAACTTCTCATCATTTTCTTCAAATAGGTCCCTACGGCCATTAATGATGTGAACCCAAACCCGTCGACCTTCAATCAAGGATTCTTCCTTGATTCCTCAGCCAAACCCCTCCAAAGCAACGCCGGGTAGGCTCACATGGTTCAGCCAGCCCCGAAAATGCCTCCTGGGTTTGGCGCTTCTTCGTCCTCGTCTCCTCAAGGATCACCCCATGGCCCCAATGCCTCTGCGAATGCGGTGACCTTGAGAAGCGGCACCAAAACCCAGGATCCCAAATGGCCAACTCCCCCCGAGACTTTACCTGTTGAAATACCCGACTCAGAAGAGGCACCAACCAAGGACCCAGACATGGAACCAATCCACATTCAGACACCCTACCCTGATGCCTTGGAGACAATCAAGAAAAAGAAGAATACTGTGGAAATTGAGGAGTTGTTGGAAATTTTTAAGCAAGTACATATTAATATTCCGCTCTTAGAAGCCATTAAACACATCCCTACTTACGCCAAGTTCTTAAAGGATGCCTGTACACCCAAGCGTAAGTCGAGACCGTAAGCACCTAGGAGGGTTGTACTTTCTGAGCAAACAAGTCCCGTGATATCAAGCAACTTTCCACTCAAGCGAACTGACCCAGGAGCGCCCTTGATTTCTTGCAATATCGGGGACATGACATTTGATAGAGCGCTCCTAGACCTAGGTGCTTCTATCAATCTAATTCCAACAACCCTGTACCACCAATTTGGTTTTGGGGAGCTGGCACCAACCCCTGTCACCATCCAACTGGCAGATAGATCAGTGAAAACCCCGAAGGGGGTTGTTGAGGACGTAATTGTACGGGTCAAGGACTTCTATTTCCCAGTCGACTTTTTGGTGCTTGACATGGAGATCCCTGAAAAATTACAGAACGCACCCATAATCTCAGGCAGACCTTTCTTAGCTACGGCTAAAGCAAACATTGATTGCGACACGGGATGTATGGAAATCGCCTTTGGGGACAGGAAAATGCAATTGGATATCTTCCGGGCGACAAAGTCTTTTGATTGCGATTACATTGAGGAAAATGATCCCGTGGAAACTTTAATCGAGGAATGCCTCACCCTCAGTTCTGTCTTAGATCACCAAACCCGTAGTTCTGACCCGTCACCATCATTACCCGTGGACCTCTGTAAGGCTGAGTATCATCACATGACATCATTTGAAGAGATCGATGTTGATCAACTACCGCCCTTTCCCTTCCCATCGACTGTGGTCCCACCAGCACCCGAACTTAAACCATTGCCCGAGAATCTCAAGTACATCTTCTTGGGACCTGACCAGACCTTCCCGGTAATTATTAATTCTCATCTAACCAAGGATCAGGAACTCAGGTTGACTGCGACCCTTTCAGAACATCGGGCCGCCATTGGTTGGACCATCTCGGATCTAAGAGGAATTAGCCCCACCTATTGCACCCATAAGATTTACCTGGAAGACGGGGCCCGACCTTCCCGCCAGATGCAGAGACGTTTAAACCCAAACATGTGGGAGGTCGTTAAAAACCCTCACGAAATTTTACCGTCCATCCATTCCTTCGCCTCTATGGACAAACCCACCTCCGTACGTCCTCTCTGTCACCGACTGACCACCACACGCACGCACACACCAAATTATGACCACCACTCCACTCGCTGTGGTCTAGAGAAGGTACTAAGCTACTCTAATTGGGGTAAGAGGCCGTTCTTCTTGTTTTAGGTGGCCTCGTCAGAGCTACTGCGAAGCAAATCATCACCACCTCCGACCGCCTCTCTCCAGCTATCATTCGATCTCCCTGCCACTCCAGATAAGAGCGAAATCATCTTGCGAATCCCCTTGGGGATCTAATTGAGCGAAGCAACGCCAGCTACAGCTCTAATTTGCCTGAAGGTCCACGTTGTGCAGCTGTGAAGGAAGGAGGTGGGAATAGTCCCACATCGTGGAATCAGAACCCTACGACAGTGCATAAGAGCAAATTGTCACATTAGCTCTTTGCCTCTGAGCGCACAAGGATGAGGTCCTCATCACACACGTGCCACTGCACGCCCTCGACCACCACACGCACGCGAGTCTGGGCCAGATCCAATTACCCGTTACTGTTCCTATCCGTGTATCTAGTTTGAAATAGAAGAGATCTTGAAGAGGTGGGGGACAGTTTTGCCTCGGGATGCATGACAACACTTTGGCGATTCTAAGTTTGCCTCGTTCTGTGCATGAGGATGCTGGTTCTTTATGTTGAGACCGGGAGACTTAAGTCATCTAATGCCCTTAGGTTGACGTCTAATCTGATGGTACTATGGAGTTATTTGATATCTATATAACGTGGATATTTGCATACGTGGTTCAAGGACTACTGTTGAGAAATGAGAAATTGAATTGGTTGGTTTCCTTGTGATATGTGCTTGATTGTGGAATATAATTGGTAATTCAAATCACCATTTTTAGGTCATAACTATTCGTTTTATTTCATTGATTTTTGAAAAACAATTTGACTTATCTTTGAATATATGGTTGAAGTGAATTATTCATTAAATATCTTTTTCTGGCTTAATTGATTGTGTTCATTATTTCTAAATGCGATTAGTGTTGTAAATTCCAATTTGCTCTCTGCGAATGACCTTAGACTCAATTATATTTTCGAGCTCTTACAAAATTTAAATATTGTAGCAATTTTCGTCCTATACTACGACACTATATTTTAAATGATGATTCTCACCAACAACAATAACCTACACTAAGTGACCCATTTCTAATGGTTTGGGTGAATTATTTGGGCTAATTCGAATAACGCCCACTCCTAGTTCCACTTATCAAATCTATCATACTAACCTACTCCCAATACAAATAAAAATAAAAACTAATAATAAAATGTTAACTTAACTATCACATCCACACTCACTGACCCTCCTCTTACCCATTCATTTATCCCTCCTTAAGATTGTCTAAATTTTACCCAATCTTAAACTTTGAACCTCTACCAAACGAGGCCTTCGATGTGCGTAAATCCATTGTTGCTGTGCCAAAGTCTCTGCAATGCTATTTGAATCTAGATGGATAGGGGAACCCCCTTCACTAATGTCTCTATTATGGTTGGGATGGTTTCAATTAGTCTATTTTTGGTGTGCTTAGTGGACTGGATGTATTTTTTTATTTGACTTTGTTTGTACCTGTATGGACTAATTTTGCTACGGCACATTAGGTTGACGAACATTCTCGTACATTTGACATGGGGTTGCTATCCTGCTCTAAGTGGTGCAATGATATGTTTTATGATTTACTTTGAATGTTTCTTGATCTTTGTGTTAGTGAAATATAGCCTCAGGCACTATTCTTTTATTTCACTGATAAGTAAGCCTCGGTACACCAATGATAAAAACAAGTTTATCATCATTTTTAAGCTAAAAATCATAGCTAACTCCTAGGGTTTTTGCATTGCATTATGTTATTGGGTTGCATTTAGCATTTCATGCATTTTAGGATTTAGGCGTGCATTAGCATTGTTTCTTATCATTTTATGTGCTTATGCATTCCATTTGATTGCCAGGGTTGAAAACACAGTAACAATCATCTAAACCTTGGCAATGTGAAAGGCACACACATCAAAAGAAGAAGATAGAAGTTCATTCCAGCTAAATCCCAGCTCAACCAAGCTCACCTCAGCTGGATTCTAGCTCAATCCATCTCATCTTAGCTGGATACAGCTCATTCTCAACTTCACCTAGCTCATGGTAGCTCAATTATACTTAGCTTAGCTACTGGTCTTTAACTAGCTAAGCTAAGCCAGCTGAAGAGTCATCAACTAACTCACAGTAGCTCATCTCCAACTCAAGTAGCTCAACACAGTTGCGTTTAGCTAGTAGACCTAAGCTAGATTGCTAAGCTAGACAACAAGTCTTCAAGAAGATCAGCTCCAGCTTATCTTAGCTCCAGACAAGATAAATATAGCTCAAGCTAATTCAACACTACTCAGCTTAGTGGCTACTAAAGAACTAGCTAGCTAAGTTGGTTGCGGAGTCTGCAAACAATCCTACTTCAGCTCATTTTCAGCTCCATGGAAACACATTCTAGCTCAAGGCAGCTCCTCTCACTTCCTCCTAGCTCCTATCTCTACTAGCTAGCTAAACTAGCTCCATACCTAGCTACCATAGCTCCTACCCTACTCCACATGGCCGACCACTTCTCTCCTTAGCTCTGCCAAAAATACCACCTACTCCTTTCGCCTTTGGCGTCAAAAATCCTAACCACCACCACTCTTGGCATCCCATCAAGGATGGTGCCAAACCTAGCCACTGCTTCACCATATAACCACCATTAACCACCCTACAATTGGTGTGCCAAAACCACCTATAACCACCCCTACAATTGGCGCCAACCCTATCCTTCAATCTCCACCATCCAAACACCACCTAAACCTAATCCCAACCATTCCTTTTGGTGCCACAACCTAAACCCTAACCAACCCTCTCCACATCTCTCCATTTTGCGCAAATCATTCCCTACCCTTGATCTCATAACCACCCCCATGAAATCATATCTAGACCCTCCACGTACTCCACGCCAACCCTAACCCTAGTCACTGTCCTTGGTGCCAACCTACTCTCCTCCTATCCTATAAATATAACCCATAACCACCACAAGAAAGACAATCCTTGGCTTACCATATTTTCTACCTATATATATGACAAATTCAGCCAAAGAAGAAGGAAGAAGGAAGGTGATCAAGAAGGCTACCTTGACCCCTTGGTGCGCATCTTCTTCTTCCCTCTTCCTTGTGCCCAAAGCCAAGGAGCAACTAGAGGAGGATGACCATGCAAGAAGGAGATTAGGGTAGTGGACGTCCACCCTTGGAGGAGAAAGAGAGGAGTACTTTAGAGCACTACACCACCTAGGAAAGGAGCAAGAGAGCATCTTCTTCAAGTCTGGGAGCTACTGAACTTGGAGCGAAGATCATTCTAAGCTTCATTTGGAGGATTTCTATCTTCTTCTATCTCTCTTTTTGTATTAGCTATTTTCATTATTTTGTAACAAGCATTTCTCTACATGTGATTCTATTCTATTTAGCAATACAAAAAGATTTTTGCCTTTAAATTTGTGTGCTTTCAATTCAAGTTCTTTTAAATTCCTAGTGCACTTCACTCCACCTCTTTAATTACCCTAGGCACACTTGCCTAAGGTGAGCTTAGAAAGGAGGATTCCATTTTATTCATTTGAGTAGGTGAGAGAGAGAGAGTATAACAATTTCCTAACTATAGTTGCCTCCTTGGACGACCCTAGATACTCTCGCTATCTAGGTTTATAAATTCAAAAGTTAATCGATTTATATGCATTTCAACAACACAAAAATTTGCTTTTATCCACTCGCGTATTTTTTGTATCAACCAACATAAGTGAGAAAATTTTCTAAGCGAAGTAGTGGTGAAGGTTGATTGCATGCCACCGCCTCAAGAGTAGGTTTCCTTCGAGGTCCTCTAAGTCAGAAGATTCGCTCAAGTGGAATCCTATCACCCTACATGGCCCTTCCCAGTTTGGGGCAGAAGCTTTAGCTCAGCGTAGAACTACATCACCCTCCTTAAACTCTTATTTTTTTTCTTCGGTTGTAATAGTGGGTGATGAGAACCTCATCGTGAGCCCTAACTAGCATATTTTGACCTAATAAAGTGAACAAAAGCTCCTACATAACCAAGAGAAAGGCTTAATTCAAGGGATCATTAATTTGGGAAGAGAACATGAAACAAGGGGTAAAACTTTAATTTTACCATTGCAGTACATCAATGAAATTTCTAAGGGTCAAGACATAGGTCAATTGGATGTAATAAGAAGAAAAGTGGGATGGTTCAGTCAGAAAAGGGTTATTGTGAAAGTTAGGAATTAAATGACATTCTGTAACCCTAAAATAAATCAATTTAAATTCACAAGGTTCCAGGTAAGATAAAAATCAACTAAACCCTCTAAAAACCATGGAAAAATATCATCTAGGGTTTATAACCTTCAATTTGACCTTTGAAACCTGTTTTGACCTAGATTGGTGTCCATGCCTAATATTTGACCTAATTTGGATTTTTATGCAAAATATCTAGTCAAACGTGGTCAAACCTAAAATCCAACTTCACCATTGGATTCCTTAGGTCCAAATTAGGTTTATACCAAAATTTTGACCTAAGGGAAGGTCATCTTGATCTACTTTGCAATTTAGTCCACCAAATTACATTCAGACCCTTAACTTTGTGAAACCCTTGCAAATCCCCCCTCAACTTCTTCGTCTCTTTCTTCATTTTGGTCCCTCTGCCATCGCAGCAGGGACCCATACCTCTGGCAACTTTGCGTGGAGGTTCTCTTCTCGATCTCATGGGGAGCCGCTCCTAGATTTGAAAGGAGAGCTCCCTGCAAAGCCCCCTACCACATGGGCAGCTCCCCATGCCCTGAAACATCCTATACTTCTCGTGCGAACACTCGAGAAGTATGGGTCTCCTCCGGCCATACCTTCGGCATGGACTTCCCGCCATTTCCTCGCGACTCTGCCTCTACCCTTGCCTATTTAAGGATGCCCAGATCCCTCAGCTTCCTTCATGATTGATTTAGCCAGAGAAAGCCCCCGAAATTCGTCTCCTCCTCACTCCGGCCAACTGCCCGCAGCTTCCGGTGACTCTCCCTCCCTCTTCTCGTCGCTCTGCCACCGTACCAGTGGCAGAGCCATCTCCGCCGTGCTCCTCCGCACCGTGCCATACCAGTGCGTACCCTCCGCCTCTCTTCCTCGTCGCCGCTTCTTTACCTCAGGGTCTTCTTCTTCTGCGACAGCAGAAACCCGCCGCTCGCCCTCCGCCTCCCCCCTTCGCTCTAAACACCCTGGATAAGTCTCTCCCACTCTCTACATTCTTTTCCCCTCTTTATTTCCTTCAAACGACCACTGCCGCACTCCACCAACGTCATCCCCTTCACCTCCGGCCACCACTCCGGTGAGTGCGCTCCATCACCATAGACCACCTCCCTCCTCGCTGACCGGTCCCTAAGCACCACCCAGACTCATTGATCATAACCCCCCATTCACAACACTCCGCCACTCACACAAACGCACACCCGAACACACCCACACACATGGCCACAGTATGCCTAGGCACACTCCCACAGGCGTTCCCACGCCTCGCCGACCACCTCTGCACATTCGCCGCACCTTGGCGAAGCTCCCTGAGCTTTTTAACGTGGCCGCGAGGCTATTGTCGTGGTTTCAGGTCTAAGGGCTTGCCGCCATTGACGTGTAGCTCGAAGCTTCCTTGTAAGCTTCTCTAGGCCGTGCCCACTCCAGGACACTGTCCCAGGTCACGCGGAGAGCTTTCGCGAACATCTCCAAGCCTCCAATTGGTGTCAAGGGCCGTAGCTGTAGTTGCAATCGAAGGCACATTCTGTTGCAGGCGCGCGTGAAAGGAGGTGGGCAGATAGTCCCACCTCGGAAAGATTTGGAGCGTCGCACCCGCATAAAAGGAATTTTTGCATTAGGCTCTTCGCCTCCTACTCACGGGGTGAGGTCCTTCTCTCACCCGACCCGACGCCTCGTTCGCGATCACACCCCGCGGACCTGGTGACCCGACTAGACCAACCAACACACCTCGCCCACCATCGCACGCCGATGGGCCTGGTCTCGGGCATGCTTACCCGACCCGTTTACCCGAGAAAGGCTCTGAGAGAGCTGTGTCCTAAGAGCGAAATAGAGAGAGAGACGCGGGGAGGGTAGGGGTAGGTTTTGCTTCTCTGTGCTGTGCAGGGAAGGAGGAAGAGGAAGTAGCTGCGGGGAAGGGGAAGAGAAGAAGAGGAGCAGCTAAAGGAAGGAGAAGCCGAAGAGAAGGAGGAAGGAGACTGTAGAGGCCAAGGAAGAAGAAGCTGAAGACTTAGTTGCAGAGGAAGAAGCCTGCAGAAGAAGGACTTGGCCAAAGGCAGAGAAGGAGGAGCCAAAAGAGAAGGGTAGCTGAAGGAGTAGGAAGCACTTGAAGAAGAAGGAGGAGGCGCAGTAGCTCAAGAAGAGAAGAAGAAGAAGCTAAGGAGGAAAGCCAAGTGAAGAAGAGAAGAAAAAGAAGAGCATTGTAGCAGATCACCAGTTAAGGCGTCTGATTCATAGAATCAGACGCCTGAGAAAGGAAAGACAGAGAAAGAAGGGAAAGAAGAAAGAAAGCAAAGAAAAAGAGAGAAGAGAAGAAGGAAGAAAAGACATTACTATTTTCTTTTTCTTATACATAAACTTTCACTTATATCCTTGTTGAATATCACATTTTGAGAATTGTGGATTTTTCTTCTAAATACCAATTTGCTCCCTAAGTTCGACCTCGGAAGTTTTTAAATTTTGACTAATAAAAAAATTTGATAATCATTTATACGATGTTTTCAAAAATACTGCAACGAATATCTTTTTAAAAGTAAAACACGATTACGTCGCGAAGCTCAGTGATTAGTGGGGCCATGGTCGAGTTGGGAGTTTCCATCATACTTGTAGCTTTGTCCTGCATGATGTCAACAACATCTAGGGACTCTTAGGGCCTTGTTATTCTGATCAGGTTTGTACCAGAGGGTTCAGTAGGACAAGAGATCAACTTCTAGGGGAATTCGGGCCTGGCACCCATATACAAGCTGAAATGGTGTCAAACCTATAGACATCCTCATCACTGTCCCATATCCTTAAAGTACATATTGGAGCTCTTCAACCCATCAACCCTTAGCTTCATTGATCTTGGTCCTAAATGCTTGTAGAATATATCTATTTACAACCTCGAGTTGGTTGTTTCTTGGGTTGCACCATTGAAGTGAACTTTAACTGTATTCCCTAGTCATTCCAAAAGTCTTGGAACTTGGTGGAGTTGAATTGGGATCCATTGTCTGTTACGATAATGTGAGGGACTCCATACTTGTGTATGATGTGCAAAGGAAATTACCCTGTTGGCAGTGGGTTTAGCCATTTTGAGAAGTAGTCCATAGCTATCAAGGCATATTTTTGGTGCCCTAAGGCTATAGGAAATTCTCCAATGAAGTTGAGTCCCCATCTTGCAAATGGAATGGGGTCATGATCAGGATTAGCTCTGTAGGAGGGAGCCTATGGACGACAAGTGCTAGCAGGTGTCGCATTTTTTTACGAACTCCTTAGCATCCCTGGTGAGGTTGGGCTAGTAATATCCGTAGGCCATGAGCTTGGCTTGAAAGCAAGGGCTTTTGCTCATTTGTGATCGATGAGTCCATATTTTTGCATACATATTTCATGTCTAGTGTTGTTATATTTGCATTATTTAGTATCAATAATGTAAGGATTTCTAGTGCTTTTATATATTTTTATTTTATCTAATTGCATAAATAATAAATAACTGGTGCATATACTAAGGTTAGGCATTTTAAGGTGGCTAGATCAAACCCAAACCGGTCCTTATAATCCAATTGCACATGTCATACAATTAAATCTCGCTTCACACATTACACACTTGTTATTTTGTTAACCATCATTCTTCTAATTAAGCCCCTAACCATGTCCCTATTCATGTAACCCCCATATCTCACAACACAACACTCTTACGTTTACAAATTCACTCCCATGCGCATAGCTCGCTCACTTACTCCCCTCACAAATACACATTAACACACACACACTCATCTCACTTCCAACACAATCCCATATGCACTCACATCCATACAAATTAACACTCACATCACTCCACTTTTCCCTAACGTACACACATATTAATGTCACAAATCATCACATACGCAACCCACAACCTCACTAATCATTGCACATTAACACACACTAACTCACCCACTAACCCACTCATTTAACACACATTATCACCACCACACCTACGACCTCACGAAATTAACACACACAATACTCACATCACTGCACTTTTCCCTAACGTACACGCAAATTAATGTCACAAACCATCGCATACGCAGCCCACAACCTCACTAATCACTGCACATTAACACACACTAACTCACCCACTAACCCACTCATTTAACACACATTATCACCACCACACCTACGACCTCACGAAATTAACACACACAACACCAGCACCCTATCCTACAAATATCACCCCTCACCTCACAATCCAACCACTCAACACCAACCCACACACCACCACATCATCGAACATTCTCTTTCCTCTCATCTCATAATCCCTCAAAGAATAGTGGAAAATTGAAGCGTTATTGCACACGAGAATGTACGCAAAAATATATTATATTAGAGTTACTAGGAGAACTAAACGTCTTTTCCCTCCGTTCTCCACACCCTCCCCCACCTCGCCCACTCCATAACACCAAAAGACATGGAAAAGGTTCGTGTCCCTCTCAATCCACTCCCTCTCGACCAAACGGTACGGAAACTGTTTGTACCCCTTGACCTTCCCTCCCACACCACAAAAAAGGTGAGTCTTAGGAAAAGGGTACCCACCACACATGCGCCTCTTCCCCTTTCGACCTTTTTCAAGCTGTTGACAGGAAGTAACTCTCTCGGACTAACAGAGTCGATCCCCTTCCTTTCTCAGTTTAGGAAAGCACGACGCAACAGGCGTTGGAGGTGGACATCGAAGGCCGTCGACAGTGATAAGTTAATCTCGATGCGGAGTTCGTCTACGAACTGGATTGAGCGAGGCTAAGAAGTTCACAATTATATTCTTCTATTCGATACCTTATAGTTTTCATACATTTCATCTACAAAACATTATGATCAGCTACATGGTTATTTGAAGGGGACGACCGTGTGGAAGAAGCGGACGAGTCAGACGTGGAGAACATCGACATATAAGCAATCCTAAATGCTAAGGAAATGCAAACCTACTCACTAATCAGGTATTTCCGTGAAGTACATTACTATTTTTTAGTACTACAACCGTGGAGGTTATTTTGTTTAAATGTGATTGGAAGAAGTTTTGATATATGCATTTTTTTCAAAAATATTTCAGCATATTGCTTGGCGATTTAGATTTTTGTTACGATGTTCGTAGTTATGGTTTAATGACATGGAGAGTGATTTTATGATTATGTTGGTGATTTTAATACATGCCTGATGGATAGTAACATCGTCGGATTTTTTATCATTTGTTGAAGAAATGTTTACTAGTTTTTGATGATTAGTTGAGAGTAAAATTGACAAATTTCAATTGCAAATGGAGAGATTGGATTGATGCGATGGCACTGCATATTTGGTCATGTATTTAGGAGTTGTTTCTTTCACTGCGAAGTCGTGGAGCTGTGAGCATGATTTTTTCAAATAAATGATGCAAGTTTGTATTTTAGGCACCGAGATGCAGGCAAATAGGTGGATGTGCATATATGGGGTGGGTAAATCGTGATCTTGAGGTGAGTTAAAAAGAGTTGAAAAAAAAGTGAAATATATAATGAAAATGGGGAGGGTGGAATCCAGTGGGATGGTTGTGACGTTTGGTGTGTTTTCTAGGACAAGTTTTGTTGATTGTGTCTATAGAAATGAAGGACATTTTTCATTAAATCTTATAAGATGATAAGAATTGTTTCCCAGATGTAAGCCACATTATTATTCAAACTTTAGGTAGCGAGATGCACGTAATCTGTTGTGATGTGCATTCATGGTGTGAAAAGGCATGATATTCAAACTTGACACAATGAGTTAAGAGAATGTTTTTTCGATTACTTTTTTGACGGGGAGAAGGGACTAAGTAGACATGAATCTGATTCAAAGTAAAGGCACGTATTGGATAGGAAGGACAGAAGGACATGACGTATCAATGATAAATATGAGGAGGAAGATATGAGTAGGAATGCATGTGATTTTCTTTAAAAGACAAGCACATTCGTCCTATGTTAGGAATCAACAAAAACGAAGAGTGATTGGATGTGCATTTATGAGGTGGTAAAATCATGTCATCTTCGATTCCATTTCTTACTTGAAAAGGGGTGCAGAATGTACGTGACTGTCTTTGGAATTAAGGGCACGTATTTGGTAGGAACGAGAGAGGGAGATGTGGCTACGTGGAAATGACGTGCACGTTTATGATGCGAAAGGATGATATTATCGAAGAAGAGGGAAGGTAGGACATTGGAATTTTGAATAATATTGTGCAAATCGATGACTTGCATGCGAAATTGTGTGGAAGAATTCAATTAGGAGAGGGGAAATTCGTTTGTGATGTGATAGATGAAATGGGTGAGGTACACTAACAGGCAAAGAGATCAGGAATAAACACATGATGTAATATAAAGAAAGATGCCTGTACGAAATAGCTGAAGCATAAATGTGGATGATATCATATATATAGATGCTATGTAAGAGTATATGTAGATGGCGAAATCGTAATAACCACAAGAAGTGAGTGGTTCACCATAGCATTAGCAGAGAGAAGTATATATGGTGAAGACATGCAAAAAAATGAGGAGACGTATTAGGATTAATGGTTAGTTTTCAGATCAAACTATTTGATCATTCCGGTAAGCAACATTCTATGCAAAGAAATGGAACTAAGAAAGGTAATTGATAACCCAAAGGTAGAAGAAGGATAAAAGGCTATAATGAAATGATTGAGTGTATATTTTAAGTGCAAGATGGTTTGTAGGCTAACCATTGGTGAACATGGCAGTACAACATGGACTAGGCACCAATACATCGAGTTCACTATGAGTGTAGGAAAATTAAAATGGTATGCCTTCAACTTATGCTTGTTTTGAACTAACTCTAAGTAAAGACCATAAGGATTGGTTACAGGGATTTGAGGAGGACAAATGTGAAGTAAGGGGGAGTGTTTGGTTTGCTAATGTAATTCCAGTTGCGGGTTTGCCACTTCTAGCATCTCGGCTGAAGGATATCTTACGATTCTTAGAGAATTATATAGAGACATTGGAGGGAGAGAATCTAAAGCTCGAGGGAAAAGTTCAAGATCTCTATGAGAGATTGAAATACAAGGAGGGCACCATTTAAGACCTTCATGATGAGAAAAGAGATTTTCATAGGAAAATATAAGGCATATTAGACATGTATCATGACCATAGTACTATGTGAAGTATTAGATGACATGTGGGAAGTGCATGCAATGTAGTAACTTGAGAACCTTTATGTGAGAAATATTATATTAATTTGATGTTTTGGTGGACAATGGTGCGATGGACATAATATGTTCGTCGTAGAAGTCATCCACATGTAATTAAGGTGATGCAAAGAATTAAATTGTGCTTAGTGGAGACTTTAGACATGTTTTGTATGTGAATGTTCATAAACAATAAGGGAAAAAATGAAAAAAAGATAAAGGGAAATGGATATTACTTTGTAAAAAATAGTAGTTTATTGTAGTTGTCAAATTCAAAAGAGAAGCAATTTGATATGACCATATATATAGTGGATATATACTCATGGCCCTAATATGATTGCTAACAAGGGAAGGATATTTAGATAATGAGAGAAATGAAGTGTGCACATGAGCATGGGTAATACTATGCATTAAGTAACTTGTATGGAAATAGAAAAATATTGGGTAATGTGAAAAAAAAAGTGCAGTTCAAGCAAAGTGTATCATGCCAGAGTAGTATTTGACTTCCCTTATGTGAGGAGTGTGTACATGCAAAAGTTCAACCTAAGCATCTTTATAACGTAGTTGAACCGGAACCATTCAGTTGGATGTTATTTCTCCCACCATCCAAATAATTCAGACCGAAGGACGTGACCAATGCATGGATAGGAATGAAAGGTAATATATCTAAAATCCATTACATATTATGCATGTGAGGTGAGAGATTTGAGATGCATTTATTGAGAATTCGACATTCAATGTGAGTAGGTGTGTATGCAAGGAGGAAATGTCGAGTGTTATGTAATGAATGTTTTGTACAGAAAGTGAGGTTCGTTTACACAACTCGTGAGAGATAAATAACCATAAACTATTATAGAGTATACTTAGTGATTCAATTGGGAGCATGTGACGAAGTCAATAGGTTTATGCATGCATATAATGTGGTAATTATGGATATTGTTGTGAGTGTAGAAAATTATTTGAAGGATGCATGTGAACAAAAAGAATCAGAAAAGTTGTGGCCCCCTCGATCCTTGCTTCAAATGTTCACAAATTCAAATAATATGCATGTGCACAATGATATGTGAAAAATGCACGTCTGATTGCGTGTATTTGAGGCACACATGTGCACATCAGCACATCACGATTGGTGTGCAAAAATTTATATTTTAAGCATGCAATTAATCAGAGTGAAATTTCAGGATTAATGATAGGGTAGAGATGAAACTGTTGGATTTTAATCCAATGTATGAACTGATATACGTATTATGTACACATATAATCAATCAACATATAAAGATTATGGACTGTCATGTTAATGCCCACTATTTAAAGTGATCAAATTAAGTTTTATTGAGGGTATGTGCATAAAATGCAAAAGGGTGGTGTGATTTGGATTAGATATGTACAAAGACCTATGCGTGAATTACGTATTCTTGATGGGCGGACACGTAGATTACAGGGCAATTAGTCACACTAATTGCTGACTTAAGTCTTGGGGTCATGGTCCCCAAAAGACCCACGGATTCTAATCCTAAGGAGCACCCCCATCGTGCACTTAGGAGAGAAAAAGAGAGAACGGCTGGAAGAAAGAAGGGTTTCTTCCTTAAGGTGATTCTCAATCAAGGTTCTGAAGGTGGGTTCTTTTGGAATCACCATTTGCAGTCCCCTCTTCTTGTTTTCAAGATGAATACAGGTATTTCCAATCTTCACTTGTATGTCTATGTTTCAGGCATGAGTATAAATGCATTTCTATTAATGGGATAAAGAACTAGTTTATATATTGCTTATTTGTATGATGATTCGTTTTATTTGGTTCAAGCCTATACATGTTATGCTGTTTAGATGGATCTTGTATGCTAATCTTAGTTTTCATACAAACCATTATAATGTTGAGTGGGTGTTTCATCTTCTGAGAGAACCAAAATCGCATCTCGTAACTGCACGTAGTATCGGTACCTCTTGATGGTACCAGAACTTATGCGTTACAAAATGAGAACTGCGGTTTACATGTAACGGTACTCATCACGAGAATGGGTACTAGTGAACTACAGGTAAGGTATAAAGCTCCAAGTATATGGACTATGACATACGAATACGAGTACTCATCACGAGTACCGGTACTTGTTGGTCACAGATCAGATTCTGGGTTCTTTTGACCCATAATCTATGACTCATATACCGGTACTCACCATGAGTGCCAGTGTACATGAGATACAGATCAAGTCCTGGGTTAGAAGAGACCATGACCTATAACCTACTAGTATGGATACTTGGTTTTAGTACCGATACTTGTTGGTTACAATTAATGTAACCTGTACTCAATAAGTACCAGTACTTGTCATGAGTACTGATACTCGTTGAGATTAGCTTGATCCTGGAGTGATACCAATACTCAATGAGTATCGGTACTTATTACTAGTACCAATATATAGTGAGTACTGGACGAGTACTCATTTGAATATGAGTTCTAAACTGTAACCTATGTGTATCAGAACTTGGCATCCATACCGGTACTTGTTTAGATATAGGACTCATACCAGGAAATCAGGGATACCGATACTTATTCACCCGTATCGGTACTCAGCATATGAGATACCGGTACTGGTCCACTAGTACCGATATCCATTCAGTATAAAGTTCAGATGAGATAAGTAATTGTTCAAGTTCATCCTAAATTAGAGATGAGTTATTTAGTTTATGGAATTTAAATCCCAACAGAAATAGCATCAATGAGAAGAAAGAATGAAATATTTGTTTCTTTATATAATGCGAGCAATATTCAATGACAATGCACGTTTATTAGTTTGCATTTGAGGTGGATGTGTGCGCAGAAGTGAAGCTTGCTTTCACATGATTAATATTGAAATAGAGTTCACCTAATAAAATAGAAAGAAGTGACCATGTAACAACAAGGAGGGGTTGAGGGTGCTTGAACGGGAAGAAAGAAGGTATGAGTTGTTCGTAAATAAAGATCATGTCAATAACATTGAAAAAAATGGGTAGACTTGCATGTTAACTTCAGAGATTTACATGTAGGGGAAAAGAAAGCAACTCATATCGTATACATATATTGGCAGTTAAATAACATACTGAAAATGTTAAAAAGTGCATATTCGATGACATTATTATGCTGAATTAGTTTTAACATAGAAAGTTGTAGAATGAAATGTATTCATTATGATTTAGTTGAGTAGTTATTGTGAACTTGTAATTGCATCTGGTGAATTGAACAATGCAGCATCATCATGAGCACCACGGGAAGTTAAGATCCAATTTATAAGGTAGATGAGAAATATATATACCATTCAATGCTTCCATTGTGACTATACAAAGGAGATTGGTAACAATGGAATAAAAGTAGGAGCATGGCTAAGGAAGATAAAGCAACATCCAACATAAAGAGAAAGAGGAAGGAAGTCATCACTCGGGATGACAACAACTTGAAGGAAATGTACTGTAAAGTTCAAGTAGCCATTTCTAAATTACACGATTATGTTCCATTGCGAATGGCCAATAGTAACAGGAAACAATGGTGAATGTACAAGATAGATGAAAAGGGCAAAGGGTGCAATTCATGTTGATGTTGACTAAAGAAATTTGTGAAGTCATACAAATGCTTCTACGATGAGGTGAAGGTAGAATTCAAGAAGATCATCTTTGGCTATTTCGGCATGTGCATATCCAAAGAGAGATGTGAAGCTTTGCTCAAACCTATTCACTGTTTACAATAACAATGACAAGGGGTTCAAAATTGGTGATCAAGTAATTCCACTAACAGTTTAGCATGTGTCAAAGATTATAGGGCTCTCCCAATGGAAGAAGAGCGCATCACCTACATGACTGAATAAAAAATGATCGCCATTACAAAATTTCAAGCAAAATATTTCAAGGGTGGGGACCCAACAATTAAAATGGCAGAAATTGCAATGGAAAGGCTAACGCTTCAATATGATGGCAAGTTTGACGAAAAGAATGGCCTTTCCGATCAAGTATGGCTATTGACACTAATTCTCTTTAGTTGCTTCCTCTTTTCCATGAAAATCAATATATGTAATAGCCCGAACCCCCACCTTAGTAGGGACTCGAGTTGTGTTGTCAAATACCCAAGATCTGGTCATCCATTGCATAAACATAGAATAAATAAATCATTCACAACGCATCACATCACATATAATTTGAAATAACGGGAATATAACTGAATAAGAAATATTGTCAAAATAGTCATAGGCATCCCAGGTAATGATACAAAATAGAAGAAAATGGAACAAGTACTTGAAGAAACTAAATAGAGTACTAAAGAACTGAAATCAGTAAGGGAAACATCAAACTGGAAACTACAACTACAACTATTAGACTATAATGTTGCACTCAAACTGGCACCGTCAATTCCTACAATCGTAGAGTCTGGCTGTATCTCACGAGAACCTAAAGTCACTTAGGGTCAAGTGAATCCGAGAAACACGTCGACTCCTTGGACTCCGTGTACGCCCTGGGTGTTCGACTCGAGTTAAAGTTCATGTCGTGCTGATTCCAATGACAGGTGGCTCATCAAAATTGGGTTTCGGATGGTCCCATTCTCATCTTCTTCCTCGTTCTTTCGTTTCGTGCACTATTCATGTGAACAACTTGCACGACGCAGAGGTTCCTCTCTTGCTGGCAACCACGCCTCCTCCCACCATTGCTGCTCCTCACCGGACCTCGCCAGCCTTCGGCGACGTCAAGCCTTCTTCCTCTTCTCCTTCCCTGACGCGATCTCTCCCCCTCCCCCGCGTACTGTTCACGTGGAGTACCCATGCATGGGCGCCACCACTGTTGGCCACCTCTGCCTCCGGTCTCACTACTTCTACCCCCTCGAGCCTAGCCGATCTCCAGTGGGCCTCTGGTAACGGCCTTAACATGCATGCTCCTCCCCCTCCTCTCCTTTCTTTTCCACTGGCCATGGGTGCAAGATCCAACATCAGCCTTGCATCCCTACCATTTCGACGCCTCGCTGCTCATCGGATCGACCCCTAATGGCCTCGTCGACATCTGTGGGGCCCCATCACACGGTGGGCACATGACCCAACACCTGCCTACATCCTTTAATGACTCCTCTCTCTCCCTCTTCACCTTCTCTTCATAAGGCCATTAGTGGAGATAGAGAGGGGAGTTTACCTAGTGACACCTCCGTTATACTCCCTCCAATCGCCATGCATCCTCCTTAGGTAACGTTGCCATCGTGTCCTTCTCCCTCATAGCATGGGAGAAGAGGAAGGTGAAGGAGGGGAAACGAAGAAGAGAAGAAACTCCTCTTTTTCTTTCTCGCTCTAGCCTCTCTTTTCTATGTGATTCACGGCTGAAAGGCATGGAGGGGGAGGGTATTAATGTCGTTTGTAACATGATGTGAATTGATGGTAATGGAATCCATTATATGATTATCCATGGTTCATATAAAAAATGTCATTGTTGTTGTAGTATATGTCGGAAATACAAACCCTTATCATGACCATTTTATTTAATTACCTAATTTTTACTGGTTTATTCCAGGTTGTTCACTGGGAGGCAGTTATTGATATACATCACTCTCTAAGTCCAAAATTATTCTTTAATTCCAAAAAAAAAATTTATGTCCAACAAAGAATGAATGAATGCTTGGTTTAATGATGTACAAAAAGAAATCAATTAAAAATGCTTGCAAAAATTAATTACAAAGAAGCATTAAACACTTAATAATTATACTCTAAACTATCTACTTATAAGTTATACTGTCAATACTTTCATTTATATACCATACTAACTAATAATACGCACTCTTCTTACTTAACTTCACATGTTAACATATACAGTAATAGATATAGTAGCTACAACGACAGATATAAACGTCGCTGGACCCCAGAAAAATTATATACAAACTGTAAGAAGGAAACAAGGGTCTATAGTGACGTTTATTTCACCTACAGTGACATTTAATTTTATCAGTAAAAGTATGAAGTTATATATATATATAGCTATACTACATATATATATATATACACATTATTTGTCTTATATATATTTATTTACAAATACTATTTATGCGAATTTCTATTGTATATTATACATATACATACTTCTCTCTTTCACTCTTCAAATCTTCTCGGTACTTCTTCTCTTCTTAATTTTTCTCTTTGTTTTAAGTCTTAGTCATTCTTTAGCTTTCTTTCTTTCCCTGTGTTTAAAGTGCCATTAGGGCTCTTACTTAATCAAAAATTTGTTTAATTTGTGGGTACGCTTTTCGAGGGATACACAGCACCAAGAGGCTGGGTGAGACCAGACCTCTACTAAGCGTGCCCTCATTGCTTAATTAGGCCACTTAATTATCTGTTTTAATGCTCATCTGGGCTTAACAAGCCCTCGCATACACAGGCCCCCGACCCCACACACACAGAATGCTCAGTTCATATAGGATGATCGGTTGTTCAAGCGCCCGGCGCCCGGCGCCCGTGACGACTGATCATCCTATATGACAAAAACAATAAAAAGTGCTTCGGGCGCTCGGTAGCGACCGATGTGGCGCTATTTGATCGCCACAACTGCGTTGGAATTGAGCTGCGACTGTGTAGAATTAAGTATTTTGACCATCAATTTGAGGGCCATAATTTATTATAAAATAAAAATAAATTTTGGGAAAATAAATTATTTACATAATATTACTTAATTGTATAATTAATTTATATTTTTAATTATATTTACTGTATAAATAAATTAGCTAAAGTATACAGTTTATACATAATTTTAAGTTTTGTTCCTTAATTACGTATAAACTAATTATTATATAATCTAATTGACCTTATACAGAGTTAGTATACATGTCTAAATATTTTATAAACATTTTTATTATATTTTACAGGTTTAATTTCTATTTTATTGACATTTAAATAGCAACTTTTTGGACTATTTTATTTGTAAATTAAATTTAAATAGTGTATACATTATAAATATACTTAAATTAGGTTAACTTACTTCAAATACAGTAGTATACATATACAGTATAAATTAACTTAGTTTTAACTTAAATTACTAATTTATTTTAATTTAATCTAATACTTAACTAGTAAATTAATAAATTAATTATTTATTCTATATATATATAATTAAATTGTGATACAAGGTTTAATATGTTTATAATATATATATAAATACGTATATACAATATTATAACTTAATATGCCTATTTATAATGCTTATTACTTTATATAGCTTATTGTACATATACATTAGTTTAATTAATAATTAGTTGTATAATTAAGATATATATAGTATAATCTAACTTAAATACTTAAATTATATACTACAATATATACATGAGTTATTTATATTATAAATATGTATAATTTACATTATATCTAGTAGGCTTATTAAATAGCTTAAATATATGCCATATACATATTATACAAAGGATTTTTAATATTTTTAGACTTTTTTCACTTTTTATGATTTTTATATATGTGTTAGAGATAAGAGATGAGAAGGGAGGAGATAGACGAGGAGAAAGAATTATTTTTGGTCCATTTCAACTTTGATTCATTTTATTTAATTTCATGGTATACAGAACCGTCGATTGGCAAATTATACCGAGTCGAAGGTTCTGATTACCATGAAACTTGGTACAGGTGTAAAGAAATACCTAATCTTCAATCAGACAGGTTTATTTTATTTTTTATATTTTTTATATGATTTTTATTTAAATCCAAAGTTCACACATTCTAGGCCTTTTAAAGGTTTTCTAAAGTGTGTTAAAGCCTAGAATGGATCCTAAGGGGTCTAACAGGTAGTGGACTGCCTCTAACATATTCAGTATAACATATGTAAGGGATCTATGCAATGTAGCATGCTAATCAACTTGGATTTCAACTTAATTGACCTAATGGGCAGTTAAGCTTAAACTATAGCTGACAAAAGAAGATTTAACAAATTACAAGCCTTCAATTGATGGAAACATGCATAAAAAAAATATATGAAAGCCTATTTACAACAATCAAAACAACATTCTACATCAGTCAGCTATTTAACCAACTACATCCTAGGCTACTGTCCACTGAGCTTTCAGGACAAAATCTTCTGCAACAACAGCAGCAAGGCAGAAGGTAATGCAACAACAAGCAACTGTTGAAACTCATTTGCTGGGAATCAGCAGATCTGATGTCCAGCAGTCAAAGATAGCAGCTGGAGCTATTGAACTCCAACCCTGCAACAGGGAAGATTGAATTCCAGATGGCTTAACTGCTGCTGCAGTTAATCCATCTGGAAAGAAATCAAGTCTGCAACAGGGAAGGAACACCAATTCAGTTACCTAATAACTTAAATTAGAAAATTAAATTCCAGATCAGACCATAGACAACCTGATCAGGAATTCAATTTGACTGAGTCAAGAAATCAGATACTGAAAATAGTGGGAATGTAGCTGCTTTTGCAGTAAATTGCTATACATTTGGGAATTAAAGATAATAAAAAATCACTCTAAAGAAGAACTCTGACAAGGATTTAAAAACAACACTTGGGAATACAAATCAAGGTCAAGATCCCTTGTCAGTAGCATCTTATCAAATCAGATCTGAAAGAGAGCTGATCTTGCTCTTTCTAATGCTATAGACAGCATGTAGAAGGAGTTGGATTAGTTAATTTAAAACATAAATTCAAATCCAGAATTCTGAAACCTTAAGGAATATGGAGAATTCCTTAGGTTTGAAAAATTAGAACCATTCTTCAAAATCAACTAATGAATACAAGGTAGAACCTCAAATCAACAACATTGATTTTTCATTGACTCTACCATGCATTAAAGGCATTAAAATCCTTACAAAAACTCAAATCAGATTATGGCTCATCTGAGGTGAATTCTGACTTCAGAATCACCTTAAATTCCCAGCCAAACAGTGAATCACATCAACAATGTCTCAATTTGCTAGATCAAAACGTTCAAAGTTCAAATAATTAAAAATCTTTACAATCCAACTTCAACACAAATTCAGCAAACCAGTTTTCTTTTAAGCTCAGATTAGGGGCTTTTGTGAGCAAAATGGGATGAATGGAGAGCCCCTAATGTGATTTTTGACGTTAATTTCAGATTTGAGGTTAGAAATCAATCAGATCTGAAATTAAGTCTAATGAGTGGGTGAATTATGAGAAACAAATCGCAGGAATCAGAAACGATATGAAAAACATGAAGATGGAGAAAATTCATGATCAATGACTGTGTGAAACCATCTCCTCTGATCTTGAATGATCAGAGGAGGTGGGGGGGGGGATCTAATCCAAATATACTCCTAATGCTAAACTAACAGAACAACAAATTAATCACTAATTCTAACTCTAATTCTACTGCTAAGCTACCTAACTACTGCTACAGCTAAACTACAAAGCAATAAAACTATTCTAACAGGAAGAATGGGACCTATGGGTCCTTAGCCAGTGGCTAAGGAGGAAGAACGGAGGGAGGTGAGCTCCAGCGGAGGGAAAAGCCTTCTAGTGAAGCTTCAGGGTCGTCCTCAGGTGTTATGAGGTCCTTAGCGACGAGGAGGGTCAGAGAGAAGTCGAGGGTTTCACAGCCGGTGGCTGTGAAATCAGGGATTTGATGAAGAGAGGAAACTGGAGTGGAGGAACAATTGCTAAGAGAGTAGGAGAGAGCGATCCCCTACGTGCGCAACCACTGAGGTGCTTAAATAGCAATCTCAGTGGCTCAGATCACCGTGTGGGTGAAGATAGACGTCGAGGGAACTTGCGGCAAGGATGAGAGGAGAGGAGCGCGCAGGCTGCCAAATTGAAATTTGACCGTAGGATGGGATCTGAGGGGTTGGGTGAGCACACGCGCCGCTTCACGCGAAGCTTCAAAACGAGCCGCAGATCAAATCAAGGGAGAATGGACGGCCGAGATCCTCCTTGTTCTTCGCGTACTGCAGTGCACGTGCGGAGGTAGCAGGTTGCCGATTCTATTGGGCAATTTGCAGGGAGAGGCCCCTTACAAAGGGGTAGAAAAATTATAGGTAGGTCCATAAGTGGTAAAAAATGATAATCGAATGGACCCAAAGGGCTTTCAAAGAGGTCCCTGCGAGTTACAAATAGGTCCGGAAAAGTTTTCTAAAGAAGGAAATGTGATGCATAAAGAACCTAAATGTAAATTCTAAGTTTCAAGGCCTTAATGATGTTCAAATGCCTTAAAGTTTTTATATGTGCTCAATTAAACATTTAAGAAATTAATTATACTTTTGATTTGGACTTTTAAACTTGTTTGTGTGTTTAATTAACACTTGGATCACCATTTGACATTTTTCTCAAAAAATCTCGTTTTATGACTTAATCATGCAATTTTAACATAGAATTAAGGTTTTAGGTCTTTTTCTTTGATTCCCACACTTAACCCTTTTTTATGTGTTAATTTGATATTATTTAACCCAATTTCTAGCTTAACTTTAGCTTTTTAGCTATGATGAGTAGCCACTCGTCAGTTATGACGGCCGCGGACCTTAAATAAGCCCTAGGTGGTCTCCCCTTTAGGGTTCTGGAGGGTGTGCAAAGGACAAAGCTGCCCCCGAGTTGAGTTTGCATAATCTGTATTCTCATGAAATCTATTTTTCATGTAGATTGTGCCACCTAACTCGGATTTCTACAAAATTAGTCTCGCTGGAAGGCTTATACCAAATATGTTACCATATGTACAAATTTCTTCCCAAGGGTGACCGAAACCCGTAATTCTTCATTTTCGAGCTACACGTACCCGATTCGTCCCCGACAAGTGTCAACAGGTTCGTCTCGACATGCTTAATCAAACATCAGTCTTGGATTTGGGTTTCGGGTCATAACAATATATCTACCTAGAGTTGTTCAAATACATAGAGAAATTAGAAAGTAAAATTAGGCAAAACTAGTACATTACAGAATTCATAAATTAGGCAAAACCAATACATTTCTGAATTCATGAGGAGTTTGGCGATATGGGAAAGAAGATGAAGAGTGCAAAAGGAGCAAAGCTAGGATACCTCAAAGGTTGCATGTTTGTCATTAGTGTAAGTGTGTAAATCTAATCCTTACAAGACTGAAATATAAGTAGCACGTATAGATTTCTCCCTAACATGCTTATTTGCAAACATACAGGTGTGGGTATTAAAGATGTTCAATGTCAGTAAGGCAAGGAAAGTAACAACATTCCCATTGGTGCAAAGATGGGAATACACAAAACAAGTATATCAACCATTATGTCGATGATGGGACTGCATTTAGCATCACTTGATGCAAAATACCATAATAAAAAAGCATTTAAGGTGATATAATCCGCTGAAGATGAGCTTAAAAAAAAAGATTGAAGGAAAGGAGGAAAATGAAGACCTCAACAAAAGGATCGATTTCTTGGAAAGAGAAAACATTGAAATAAGGATGTAGGTATAACAAACAAATAGAATGTATGAAAACATGAAGCGGCATATCTTGTCATGAAGGAGTACTACGAGGTAACAAAGCTATAACTCGAATCCACACTCAAAGCATCCAGACTTGTAAAATAAATTTACATCCACATTATGTCCCTTACCATTTTAAAATTTAGATGGAATTTGATTTAACTAATATACATTTCCTTAGTTTGCTCTGAACTAGCTTCAAGAATTTGAGAAGCAAATGAATGCATTAGAGAATACCTCCATTGACAACCAAAAATAGGATAATAATTTCAAAAATAGAGGGAGCAATGGTTCCATCCATCTCACACTAAGCCAGTACTACAAGTTAAATAAAAATTGTGATGTTTGTAAATGAAACCCAAAGATGGGGTAAGCTAGCTATATCTAACTTCTTTTAACATAGGAACTAATGTGCATGATTTACAATCCAAAGGACAACTTGGCATCAAGTTCAAAAATGGTACAAGGGCATGCATTGACAAAAATTTAATTGGTTGTATTTTCTCCATTGATAAATTCTTTATACAAATTGAAGAAGCGAAAAGGCAAGTTATAACAACCAGGACTAAACTCAAGTCTAATTGACAAAAATTGGCCTTGATAATTTGTTGAGTATAAGTCCCATAAGTCCAAACAACCACCCAAAATACTTAATCTCAAGTTGTTAACTACTAATTCTCAATCATTTTACATCCCACCACTTACTTTCATTAGTTTACTATATGAGACTATTCTTAGGGGTGTTGGAACCTCCTCCACTTAAAATATCGATATCCTTGTCAGGATTCAATACTCTCAGTAGTAGTGGCGGCTCCGCCTCATGGCACACTTTTTGGCCATCTCAAGAGTGTTAGCTATTGTTCATATTATTGTAAAACATTATATATAGTCTAGGTGTATTTCTGTAAATGTACCATAAGTCTATGAATATCAAAGCAGGAAGATTGGTTAAGGGTTTAATAAACCTTAACCATTTCCCAATTGCATTATTCTTCTAACATGGTATCAAATGGTGTCACCTGTGGGGCTCCGATTTGATCAGATCTGATCTCCGCTCAGCTTCTTCATCAGATTATGGAGCAGCTCCGTTAGATCAAAGCTCTTCTTCGTCAGATTCTTCTAGTGTTGCGTTAGATCGTTGCTCTCTTACAAAGCAAAGTTCATCATCGTTCTTTCTCTGCTTCTGATTGTTGATCTGGTTTGATCATGTCGCAACTTTGTCCTAGTGATTTAGTGTGTCTTCGGTGATCTTTGTTCTTGGTGATTTTTTGGTGTCTCTCTGTGTCTGGAGTTATTTTTTTTAATGGATGAGACAAACTCTAGTCACTCTGATCTGGTTTCCTCCAGATATAATATGCTTCTTGATTTGTTACCTACTACTATACACCACAGCATTCCCTACAAGCTTACTTCTACAAATTTTATACTCTGGAAGGTGCGATTTGTACCTATACTTCATGCATATAATCTAATGGGATTTGTTGATGGCTCCTTGAAATCCCTACCTAAATTTGTTTTAGATAGTCCTGGTGGTGAGGTTCTCAATGAAGATTATTTGGTCTGGCATAGAAAGGATCAATTGGTCCTTAGTTGGCTCATTTCGTCCATCTCTGAGGACATTTATTCTCAATTGCTTGATCTTACAACTAAAAATTTACAACTAAATGTAATACATGAGTCTAAATGCATCAAAATTAACTAAATGACAAGATTTTTTTTTTTGAAAATTAGATGTGAAATTAAATACTAATGTGAAGGAAGTTCCTTGGTGAATCACACAGATCCATAGATATGACATAGATGATGTGCACTTCAGATGAAAGGAGACAAAGAGGGACAAATGGCCATAGAGATTGAGAAGAGTAGCCAAGGTTGATTGGAAGAAGATCCCTCTCTACAAAGGCCTAGACTCCTTTTTATGGACATCTTGAACCCTAAAAAGAGATCAAAAATCCGACAAAATTTGTGCAAAAGGGGGTAAGGGGTTGTTTAAGAGGCTAAGCAACTCTTAATCATACTCAAAGGATGATTTTCGACCAATAATTTCCAGGTAATCCCGCCTCTAAGCCTTATTTGGGCCTTGAATTATTTTCCTAGAATTTTGTCGTATTTCCTGTGCACGCAAGGCCCAATTGAGCCCAAATTCCCATTGACCCCACTACTCACGCACTCCTGACTACCCAGATTCCCCTTACACGCCACCAACACCCACAAAGGAGCACCCTCACGCGCTGCCAACCAATTGAGTGGGGAATCTCCATCGACTGTGACAAGCCCTGCGCTGTCACCTCATGTGAGCGTAAGCACGGCCGCAAGTACTAAATCGATGCGTTAATGCCCCCAGCAAGTGTTCTCAATTTTTTTTTTTGCTGAAATTTTAGAGAAGCCCTTATGCATCTTGTGTTCGCACCATGGACCCATTTATGGCTGCTTCCTTTGCATCAATGCCTTTTTGATGTGATTTGAGTCCTACATCTTCGCTCTGCATTGGCTACTTGCAACAATTAAAACATCATCTAGGGACAAAAATGGAGATGATTGTTTAAACTAATGTAAATTTAAATATGCATAACTAAATTGACGTATTTACAAACAAACAATGATTGGACACATATTGTGTAAATAATAATGTGGAGCCTTAGCTACTCTTGGAGGTCATAGTGTTAGAACCATGGAAAGACATAATGAGTATTTTGTAATATTTTGTATAAGGCCTAGTTTACTTGAGGGATTAACCCTTCAAAAAAGGAGTTAACCTCTGTTTACTTGGTTACTTAACACCTCATTTGCTAACCTAGATTTAGTAACTTTAACACGAGTTTGTCTTGTTGGTGCTAGAGCACCACGATCATTTGTTTTGATGATAACAAAACACGTGTTATTTAACATTTGCAATTTGAGTCCTAGATTTCAGGTCAATTGCAAATGAAGACGTGTTTAGACGGAACTCGAGCTCGCATCCAGGACGGATTGGAGGAGCTTGACGGAAAATAGAGGAGGTTCGCGTGGAGCGAAAGATTGGAGATGGAAGACAAGAAGAATAGGATAGATTCTTTTTTATCCTTTCATGTATCTCTTGTATTTATTTTCTTGCTCTTTATTTTCCTTAGACATTATGTTAAAGAGCCTCAAAGAACCCTAGCAGTAGTCCTAGGAACACCTGCACAACCCTAGGATACGTAGGTTTTCTGTAGAACACTTAGAAAACCAATATAGGGTTAAAACTGACTTTCCAGACGTCTAATTCACGAATCAGACGTCTGATAAAGGATTTTAAGACGTCTGACTGTTGTTTCAGACGTCTGATAACTGTTAGGCTGGACATAGTTAGTTCTGTCTGATGAATTCAGACGTCCAGACCTTATACCAGACGTCTTAGGAGACGTCTGATGACTTTGCCAGACGTCCAGTTAGTGGACCGTTGGCTGGCTTAGAAGACACTCAAGAATATGACCGTTAGAGCCTTATCAGACGTCCATAGGACTTCACAGACGTCTGATAAATGACCGTTTTGCCTCGGCTGACCCAAAATCTCTTCTCAGAGATTTTCTAGCCGTTGCAACGTTTGGAAATCAATTCCCACGGTAAAAGTAGGTTTCCAGACGTCCAGACTTAGTGCCAGACGTCCTCTATGTCGTCTGATGGACTTGTACAAAAACCCTGTTTAAATCTGATTCAAGTCAGGGAGAAACCCGCATAGAATCAGACGTCTGACCTTGGAATCAGACGTCTTAAAGTGGCCTTCCAGACGTCTGATGCCAGAGTTAGACGTCTGATAACCCTGTGAAGTGTAATCATTGTCCTGATTTCGGCCTGATTCTCTTGGGCTTTGCACCCAACGGCTATGGAAGCTTTTCCAAGCCTTCCAAAGCCTTCCTAAGGCCTCTATAAATAGAGGGGAACCTTTGTAACACAAGACATACACCTAGAGAGACATATACACACTAAGACACACACCTTGCAATACACTTTCAAACCTTTTGTGTCCAAAGAAAAGACTCTCTTGCTCTCCAAGCTCAAACTCCATTCTCTTGAGAGCATCAAGCGTTGCGCACCCGCTCTCCCGGCGTTGATAACGAGAGCGACGTAGCGCCATCGCGTGGCACACGCACCGCGTCATCGTCGACGCACTCCTTGCAAAGGGGAGTTTCCTATTTCCTATAGAAGCTAGGTTTAATTTTGTTGGCTCTATAGGACTGTTGTTTTATTTTATCTTTGTATTTTGGTTGGGTATTCGCTTTGTGAATTCCCGTCTCCTTCGTGGGACAAAATCCTTCTCGTGGAGAGAAGGGGTTGAGGAACGCTACCCTCGTACTTGTAGCGTGGTTGTACTGAGGTTGAATCACCCTCGTTCAAAGTGATTCGTTTAGTGGATTTTGATCAACTTAGTTGATCGGAAAATCCTAACTCGAGAGGGTTAGGTGGTGGTTTTCACCCGGTTTGGGTTTCCACCTAAAAATACCTGTGTACATTTTGTGATTGCTAATTTCTTGTGATATTCTTTATATATTTTCATTTCCGCATATTTTTACGTCACCCCTCCTAGTAGGGAAGAACCTTCATGTCTAACACCAGTTTTAAACCCGTGTTAAAATTTTATACTACTTATGTCTCTGACATCTCTTATATTTTATATACCTAACATCACTACCAAATAAATATCATAAGAGTTAACACCATAACTTAACACTAATTAAGTAAATACAAACCGATAGTAAGTAAATATAACTTTAAATTAACATAAATTTTATATTTTTTAATACTAATTTCTTAACCTCTAGGTAAACTAATCCTAAATAACAATGAGCACGCACTGCTTAGAGCTATCGAAAGCTTCTCTGGTTTTCTCATTTCTCCATGCTATTTTCTTTATTCTGTTGATTCCAAGATGGTATCTGAGCCAATCCTGATTTGATCAGATCAACCTTGCGAACATGATAGATGTTGGATTGAGGAGAATAGGTGTTCAATTTCAGCAGGTATTCGCTCATTTGCTTCAGATCATGGTTTCCCTTCATCAGATCTTGAGGTTTCTTCCGCGTCTTGAAGCAAGGCAAGAGGAGATCGCTGGAGATCTACAGGTTCTGCTGCCGCATCATCTTGAACAGTAGAGCTATTGATCGGTAAGTGTTCTACATCGCTTTATTGATCTCCGGAATAGCGAGATCATTTAGGTTTCTTCGTCAGTGCGATCTTTCTCTGTATTACTTTTGGATTTCTTCGACTGTTTTTTGGATTTCTTTTATTCATCTATGGCGTCTTCGTCAATTTCGTCGCCTTCTGATGGTTCTGGTAACGAAAGGGGCACAAATCCCTTTCCTAATCTCAATATTCAGAACAGTATATCGTGCAAATTAAATTCCAACAACTAAATGTTGTGGAAAGCACAGTTTCTCCCGCTTCTTTATGCTTATAATCTTGATGGATTTCTCACCAGTGAAAAAATTTCTCCGCCTTAGTTTGTTAGAAACACAACCTCCAATCAGGAGATTCAAAATGAAGAGTTTGTTTCTTGAGGCGTAAAGATCAACTTGTTTTGAGTTGGTTATTATCCATAATTTTTGAAGAAATTTGTAGTCAGATTCTTGATTTGACATCAGCGCATGCGGTTTGGACATTTCTTGAGTCTTATTTTGCTACCCAGACCAAGGCTTGTGTTTTTCAGTATCAGTCAGAATTAGCCTCTCTTAAGAGAGGAGATTCTACTGTGTCTGATTATGTAAACAAAGCTCGTCTGCTCTTGATTAAATTGGTTGCCTGTGGCAAGCCCCTAGATTCAGATGATTTGCTCTTAGCCATCCTAAATGGACTGAGTTCAGGCTATGACTCAGTGGTCACCACCTTAATGAGTCAAATATCTGCCATTACATATGAAGAGGCTACTGGTCTATTGCTTGCTCATGAGCAAAGGCTACAGAAAAATCAACCTACTATAGATGCATCCATTAACCAAGCAATTGCATCCTCCATGTCTTCAATTCAAGGTGGTTGTAAAAATGCTCACTCAAGGGGAGGTTTTCCTTTTGCTTGTGGTGGATTTTCTTATAATTGTGGTGGTTTCTCTGCGCATAACAATCAGCATACTGTCCGTTGTTTTTGACCTCAGTACTCTCAAGGAATTCAATGTCAAATTTGCGGCAAATACAATCACATTACTCAAAATTGTTACCATCGATGTAATCATACTATTACCCCTCCTCAACAGCCTTATAGTCTGCAGGTTTAGTTTATAGATGCAATGGCCACTCCCACTGAACCTTGGCATACAGATTCTGGAGCTACACATCATGTGACAAACTCATCGCTATCCTTGACTTAGCCTCTAATTACTCTGGATCAGAAGAAGTCACTTTTGGAAATGGCGATGGTGAGTTGATTTCACACATTGGGACAAGATCTTTTTGTCTATACAACAAGACCTTCAAACTTCATAATATTCTTTGAGTTTCTACAGTGTGCAAAAATCTACTTTCTATGCAGAAATTTGCTCCAGATAATAGTTGCTATTTTGAGATGCATGCTAATTATTTTCTTGTTAAGGATGAGCAAACGTAAATGCTGCTCTTTCAAGGACAAGTGCGTAATGGCTTGTATCAATTTTGGGTACCCAAACAGAAGGTCATTTCTGCTGCAAGTAATCGAGCTGCTTCAACACCTGTTGCTTCTTTGATTCAGTCACCTGCTGCTAATAATGTTTCACTATGGCACAACAGATTAGGCCATACAAAGGTTAGTTCAGTACACAATTTTAAATACTCTTGGTATATCTGCTATTAATGACATGAATAAAAGGGTCTGTCATACATGTATGGGTGCTAAGGCCCACAAAATTTCTTTGTATTCCACCAACACTATCAGCAAAGAACCTTTCAATTTGATATTCAATAATGTGTGGACATCTCCTGTGCTCGGCCATGCATGATGGTTTTAAATATGCGGTTACCTTTATTGATGACCACACGAATTTACGAGGATTTTTCCTTTGACACAAAAGTCTAATGTGTACAACATTTTTCTACAGTTTCACAATCATGTCAAAACTCAATTCACTAAAACCACCAAGGTTTTTCATTCTAACTGGGGGGTGAGTACCATTGCTTATAAACATGGCTAGCGAGTCAAGGAATTGTTCATCATATATCTGCTCCTTATACTCATGAGCAAAATGGGCGTATTGAAAGAAAAAATAGACACATTACAGAAATTGCTCGTGCTTTGATTATTCACGCATCCCTTTACGTTTTTGGTTTGTGGCTTTTGCTACAGCAGTCTATTTGATAAATAGAGTGCCCTTCACTATGACTGGCTTCTCATCTTATTGTTTGCTTTACAACCAACTGCCAGAGTACAATTTTCTAAAATGTTTTGGTTGTGCATGCTTTCTCTTGCTAAAGCCTTACAATTCCCATATATTGCAACCTTGTTCAGCAACTCATATTTTTTGGCTATAGTTCTCAACACAAGGCATATGAGTGTCACAATCCGCAGACAGGAAACATCATTATCTCAAGGCATGTGTTTTTTGATGAAAATTGCTACCCCTTTAAAAACACGTACTATTCTCACAAAGGGAATCCAGAGAATACATCTTCTACTATTCTTCTTCCAATTCCTTATTCACTTCTTCAAGATAACATACTGCATGGTAGTAATGTCTCTTCTATTCCACCACAACAACCTCTGACTATTTCAGAACGACTTCCTGTTGTACAGCCATCATCAACTGATGCTGTAGTTATCCACAACAAAATTTAGAATAGCAACTTTGGCTCCTGAGTTGGCTTCAGAACATCAAAATTCAGACCAGCAAAATTCTACTCCTGAGTTGGCTACAGAACAACAAAATTCAAATATGATAGCAGCTCTAGTTTGGACACATAGCATAATTACTAGATCTATGCAGGGAATAGTTAAAAAGAAAATATATTCAGCAACTGTCCATCCTTTACCAAAAATTTTTCACACGCAATTTTCAGATGTTGAGCCCTCCTATTTTTCTGATGCTAGATGGAGGACTGCCATGAATGATGACATCAATGCTCTACTTAAAAATAACACTTGGATTCTTGTATCTAGACAATCTCATATGAATGTCTTAGGTAACAAATGGGTATATTGTATCAAAAGAAAGTATGATGGCTCAGTTGAAAGATTTAAAGCTCGCCGGGTAGGTAAGGGTTATCATCAAGCCAAGGGCATCAGTTATTTTGATACTTGTAGCCCTGTTGTAAAATCAACTACTGTTCACCTAATTTTGTCTCTCGTTGCTGCAAACAAATGGACTGTGAAACAATTGGATATCCATAACTCTTTTCTACATGGTGAACTGAATGAAGATGTTTACATGTTATAACCTTAGGGATATGTTCATCCAAACTATCCTCATTATGTGTGTGCTTTAAAAAAATTCTTATATGGATTAAAACAAGCACCATGTGTGTAGTTTACCAAGCTTAGATTTTTTTTCTTGGAATGAAATTTCGTTGCCTCCAACATAGACACTTCTCTGTTTATATCCTTTAATTCAATGACATTCTACTAGTAGGCTCTTCTCCGAGTCTTGTGGAACCTTTCTTTACTGGTCTACAAGCACGTTTTCCAGTTCATGACCTTGGAAAACCATCATTCTTTTGGGCATTGAAATTTCTCATTCTATCCATGGAATTCATCTCAACCAACAACGTTATATTGCTGATATTTTAGTTCAGTTTAAATTGGATCGTGCTAAGACAGTTAAAATACTTATGGCTACTGACATTCTCTCTATTAATGATTCTGCTGCTTTTGAAGATCCCAGGCTGATTCGACATTTAATTGGGAAGGTACAATATTTACAATTCACGCAACCAGATATTTGCTATTCTGTCAATCACTTATCTCAGATAATGCACAGACCAACCATAAAACATTTTGAAGCTGCTAAATGTATTCTTAGATATCTGTAGGCCACCATTTCTCATGGTCTTCAATTTTCTTCAAAATTTTCCTCATTCTTGCATGCTTTCTCAGATGCGGATTGGGCAAATTGCCCTGATGATAGACGATCAACAACTAGCTACACTATATTTTTTGGCACTAATCTTGTCTCCTAGTCTAGCAAAAAGCAGCATATGATTGCTAAGTCTACCACTGAGTTAGAATATAGGGCTTTAGCAAATACTACCGCCGAACTAATGTGACCTCAGCCTTTGCTTCATGAATTACACATGTATCTTCCTAAAGCTCCAGTTCTTTGGTGTGATAATTTAGGTGCAACATACTTGTCAACCAATCCAATATTTCATGCATGAACAAAACATATCGAAGTAGATTTTCGTTTTGTTCGTAACAAGGTGGCTCATAAAGATTTTCAAGTCAAGTTCATCTCTGGCACTCATCAAGTAGCAGACTTGTTAACTAAAGCACTTTCATTCAAACCTTTTTCTACTCTATGTGCCAAGCTATATCTTCAATCAAAGATATAGCTTAAGGGGAGGTGTTAGAACTATGGAAAGACAATGAGTATTTTGTAATATGTTGGGGACATACTTGTAAATGGACCTAGACTCTGACCTATAAATAACAATGAGCACGCTCTGTTGAGAGGCTATCGAAAGCTTCTCTGGTTTTCTCGTTTCTCCATTCCGTTGATTCCAAGACATAGTGTAATGGCATTTGGCCCACCTTTCCAAATTGATTCTTGACCATTTTCTCATGTGGCGTGTGCGTTTATGTGTGCGCGTAATTACTCCTTATAATGCACTAGAGTGCTTCCTCAGTGAATGGTGCAAGAGTAGGCTTGACTAGATAGTTTGCCAAGATACCAAATATGATGCCAACATTATCGTGGTGAGTGCACAGCACCAGCCATGATCCCCAGTATTTGGACATGGTTTCTCTCACCAAAATGGTGGTATTGGACCAGATTGAGACTTAGGCCAACATTCTCCTCCTTTTCTAGCCATGTAGTCATTTTGCAAGCTGAGAGGAGGTTCCCCAAATCTAAGATCACGTTGACAGTTTTGTTGGCCAGCTTCTCTTTATGAAAGGACTAGGGCTCCTGCTCTTCCCCTTTGTTAGCGTTAGCAATCTACTTCACAAACTCAAGAACATTTTTGTTTCGTATTTGCTTCTCAATCACATCCTGTAGCTACTACCACATGTTGGTCAAGTGCCCATGTTCCACGTGGAACTTGTAATAGGCTCCTAGGGAAGGGTCATTTCTCATTTTGGGTGGCTTCTTGAACAGGAACTATCTCGTGGTTAGGATGGCCTATAGAACATCGAAAAGGTTGAAATCAAGGGGGTGTATTCCTCAAATTTTCCTATGAAACATGGTTTCCTTTTTGCAAATTTGCTCAACCCTTGGTTGCCTTCACCCTTGGAGGTTGTTTCTACCCTAAGTTGCCCCCTTACTTGAATCTAAGGCAATCATTGACTTGCCCCTCCCATCTTTTTGAGGAGGAGGGTTAGCTCGGCTATTGATTTCCATTGATAGTTCCTTTTCCACTTTGAGGCTCAATACTCAAACGTTTCAATGTAATGCCGAGATCTCATTCATAGATCCCCCATATTTGATAGCAAGTAGTCTTGCAGATTGTCCCATAAAGGTCTAGTATGCAATCCATCTATAAAGGCCATGATGGCTACCTTATCTGAGGACTTTTGACACCTACCATACCTTTTGGCAAATCAATTGACGTATGACCTCAATGACTCACCCTACTCCTTTACGGAACACATGAGGTTAGGGCTCTTACAGGGCCTTCAGGCATTTGTGAAGTGCTTATTGAACTTCTCCTGCAGTCCTTAAATGTGGAGATGGCCTTCATGGGTTTCATTCATGAAGAAATAAGCAAACTCATTAAAAGAACCTTAGAAGGCCCTTAATTCAGAGTTCCAAAACCTTATTTTACATTTCTATGTCATTGAAGGCCTAATAATGAAGGATAAAGCCTAAATACAATTATTTGTTATTTTGGTCTCTTATTTTGGGGAGATGGTCCCAAAAGATCCTACTTAACCCCAATGCCCCAAGTAATTCCCATTAAAACCTTAACTAACTCATTCTAGATGTTACCTATGCCTTCCCGTCCCTTTGCACCACCCCCCACAGCTTCCCACACATCAAAATCCATGGCTTCATGTAGAGAATCACATTATTTTTTTTAAATCAACAAACAACAAGAAAATCCTATAAAATCTATCATAAGAGTCATTGTCCTAATCCTGCTCCACCAACTCCTATAACTGTAACAACTTGAAATCATTGGTAAATCTACCATAATATCCTCATTTAGACTCTAAATTGTGTGATTCAAATTGCATATGAAAGCTAATTTCAAGTTCTATGATTCATCTTTTTACGTGAAAATTGATATTTGGATAAGAAGACCAAACAAATGAGATAAGTTGTGTATGAATTTAGAAGGCTTTATAAAAAAAAAAATCATCTAAATCCCACCAAAACCCATTAAATCAACCTTATCATGCTTTAAGCCTCCTTCAAACCCCTATTCACATCAAGATACTCTTCCCTTATAAATAGCACTCATAAACATCTATGAAGGCCCTTCTCTCCTTCCTCCTCATCTTCTTTTGCCTTCCTCCTTCTTCCTTCCTTGATCTCCCACCTCCATGCGACTCATCCACCATCACTCCATGGCTTAATTTCCTATGGTTCTCCATGTCCATCCGTCATGTCTCCTTTGGCTATCAAAAACAGGAAGAAGCTTTGATATTCTTTGTGGTTGCAATAATTTTTGTCATCAAACAATGAATCCATGTGATAGACAGGTTCTCTTCCATGCTTGTTAAGCTCCAAATTCCAGGTTTATGAATCATTTAGGAGTCGAGTGCATCAAATCGAACCTATCAATATCTGTTGGGTACGAGTCCGGTCATTGTACCTCATAAAACATGAAAACTAGCATTTTTGGTCAAACCTCTGTTAAACCTATCCAGAATAAGTCATATGGTATCATTATATTTGTCTTTTCTCAAGTGTTCCAACAGATCATGTTTCACAGACTGCGGTTTGTAGCTCAAGTTACATGAGAAACATGATAAATAGGTAAGAGGCATAATTAAACCAAATTTGAGGGTATTTTTGTAAAAATCAGGCAATCCTAATCCCAATATAGGTTTAGGATCCTATAAAAAGGCTTAGTTAGGGTTTTAGATATCATTAGGCTCCTCTAATCGAACACATCTCGAGGAGAGAGGGAGAAAAGTAAGAAGAAAAAGGAAGGAAAAGTAAAAAAAGGAGGGGTGAAGGAAGAAAAAGGGTTGCCAAGGGGTGGGAACAGAGTTCCCAAAAAGTTCATGGTGACAATGATGGCAAGCATTTATTTGATGCGTGACATTGATGACAGTGTAGGAGGCAACACATTGTGGAGGCGTTCATTCGCACTGCAAGCATATGCTCGCGGAGCAGGAGAGGCATGGATGTTCTTCATCGCAAGAGTGCACACAGAGGCGTGACACTTGGCATCCATTAGATGGCTTGGAGCAAGTGAGGTACGATTTGCAGGGCATGCAATGGACTGGTAGTGTGCATCAAGGCCAGTAGTTCAATTAAACCAACTTGATTTAGACTATTATTGACTATTTTGAGCAGTTTAAGGGCCATACGGACTCTGATTTTCACAAATAAATACTCGTTGGGATCATCTTGATGAGTACTACATTGTGATGAGTTCCAAACCCCTTTTTGAGCACTATTTCACATGCTAACCCTAGAATGCTTTCTAATGCATATGAAACTTGATTCTTAATGTGTCTAACCTATGAACCCTATTTCAGAGTGGACACGAAGTATGAGGATGCATGATTTATACCTCTAGATCTCTTATTTGTATTTTGGTCTCACTATTATTAAATTTTGTGTGCCCTAGGCAAGCATTTCGAGTATTGTAATATGGTTTCATTTTCATTTGAATAAAAGAATTAAATTAATTTCTAGTAAATGAATTGGGTCCCTTAGTATAAATAGGGTAAAGTACTTAGCTAGATTAAATAAACCCGATGCGTACCTAAACATTTTAGAGGATTCGATAACACATTAAGAAATCACCTGATTTGATCATATATTTTTTATTTGAGTTGAGATGGTAACTTTCTCTAAATGTCGTTGCCTGATTGATGTTCTTTAATGGAGATTCAAGAACTCTTACGCAGGTCAAGTTAAAGAGTTAACATGATGAAACATGAAATAATGAAAGTCCTCCAATGTTGTCATGGAGTTGCTGTATCCTTTAACCTGAGACAAATATGTGTTTTCATTCACGAACAGATGCATTTAGTGGATTGATATTAGATGCACCTACCTTAGTGCTAATGCTAGAAAGCGGGTGCATGTAGGAAGGGATAAGAGACACATGATCTCTCAAAGAGATTACACAAATCTATTGCATAGATGTGTGTAACAAATTGGAGGCATGAGCTCGCCCTATGTATGTTAGGAAAGACAATTCCGCATATGGTCACGGAGTCCTAATCAGACTCATTGCAAGAAGAGAAGAAGATAGACCTTTGGGATATGATCTAATCTTTATTCTTGTCCCAATAAATAAGGTGATATCAAGAATAAAATTATCGAAGGAGGAGTGACGTCAATCTAATAGGATTAAACCTCAAAATAATATTTTCCTTCATGTGTAAAGGATTTACAAGTATTTGAAATATTTGAGGGGACATAGCGCCAAAATTCTAGGAAACCTAAAGTATTATTATTGAAGTGATGACATTAATAATGATTTTGATAAATTCCTACTTGATTGATAAATCAATTGTAATTTAAAAAATTAAATTGTACTTGATTTAGTATTTAATTGCACCTAATATAATTAGGTAGAAATTTCATGTATTGTATTGCAATTAATTAAAGTTTGGATACTCAATCCAAACATCCCATAAGTTGTTATGGGCTTATCTTGCAAATGTCAAGGAGGATTTGATCTCCTTCTTTGGATGAAGATCCAAAGGATGCCATCAAATTAGGTTTAGTCTTGGAATCCCTATAAACATCTTCTAGGTGCAAATCCTAAACTCCACTTAATCATAATTCCCGTCCACCCACGAGAGCCACAATTGCCACCGCAAAACAAGGAAGGGATCCCATTGTAGTAGGTCATCCAAGAGGCCTGTTGGACATCCAACCAAGCATTGTTCGGTCGCCCAATTCCTTAATAGGACATCCAACTAGTGAAGGATTCACATGCCATGGCACGACCCTTCACAAGACGATTGACCAATGCTTCTAGTTGGTTGTTCGATATGTACTATGGTGTCTTTTCATGCTCCTCTTGAAGGAGTTCTTGGCGTGCACTCGAGGTTTTGAGGTGAGGAGTCGCTTCGAATTTGTGAAGAGTTTATGAAACTCATCCAAGGTTGATTCTCCACGATACGAAGGGTCTCATCTACTCGTCGAGGAGTTTAGGTTTTGCCGAGACTTATTTGAGGAGGCACCTCATGTGAGGTGTTGCACTACACCCACAAAGGTATAATATCCTTATACTCATGGGATCTCGAAATGGGAGGAAATTAGTTCCTCCCATGTGTGTCACGCCCTGCTAATCCCTTGACTATTTAGGAGTGGATTACCGGGTGTGAAGGCACTAAGGTCCCAGTTACCAGGTGGTTAGAGTTATACATAGTCAAAATATTAGGTACATTTTAGGGTTCTAACAAAGATTTACTTAACCAAGGACCCATCAAAAATCCGATAGAGTTTCCTTTGTTTTATTGAGTTTTTCCCCATATCCTGTACCTAAAAACAGAACCTATGCATGCATACAATAATAATACGGTGGGTACACCCTACAATCAACCACAACAGAGCAACATAAAATAAATATAACCAAAGCGGACACACCCTACAAGTACAGTGCAATAAAAAATATGAAAAACCACCAATCATACATAAAAGCAAGAGTAAGCATTCAACTTTCCATCACATTGTCCATCCCACAACATTTACAAAAACCACCATGTTGTCCACTATCTATGAATATAACATTTACAAAAAGATTGCAGTCCTTTATATACATGCTTTTAAAATAGCCAAAAGCTATTTATGTACAAGACTATTCCAAAAGTGAAGCCCCCACTATGTTACATCATGTATAAAATGGGCCTACAAAACAAGCAAAAAGGGTAGGAGACTAATATGCTAGAAGCTACCCCAGGTTGCTCGTAGGCTTAAAACCTGCAAAGCAGATCTCCTACTCCAGATGACAGATAGCGTTAATGAAACCTGCAACAAGAACCTAAACGGGCTCAATAGGTGGGTTTGCCCACCTCCTTGGGTGCCACTTCTTTGCCATTGCCAATGCCCCCTCCTAATGCCATAGGGTCAAGAAGAAGAGCGTGTCTGCCCAAGTGAGGTATTGATTGTGCTCATGAGAAATTCGAAAACCACTACACCACAACATCGGATTTTGAAATTGGGTTATAAAGCAGGGATGAGTTAATCAACTTATGTAACAAATGAAGCAAAATGAGTATTATACGAGTTTCTACACTACAGGCCCAAACCATTAACTATACTTCCCTTTTTATAGGCACAATTATCCCCTTATTTATTAACAATGTTATTCATTCTCTCACTCGCCTCAAGAGTCAGATTCTGGTAAATCATTCCTCTCTAGCAGAGGAGATTGAGACGTAACGCTCCCTTGGATCCTAGCCTGGTAGTCTTTTCTTGATCAAGAGAGAGGCTAGCAGCACCGGTAACCCTTGAGAGAGGCATACCCGTGCTCGATATAAGAGAACATTTCTGACATTAGTCAAGAGAGTCAAGCCTCTTTGGAGCTACCCAGGATAATGCCTTGCGAATATGAAGAGCAAGCTCAATTCGGGTTTAGCATGGTCCACTCATAGATCATTCTAGATCATTATTCACGGGGCTAGTTTCACACCAATGCTCCCACTAGGAGCATAGACTCCAGGTGTGCCCTCTCAGTATGTCATTAGACAAGATCTCAACCAATTCCCCCTACGGTACCTTGACACCATCTGCACTTGTGGTCTCTTACGGAGCTTTCGCTACAAGTACCAAGTACCTTGATGTCATCCACACTTGCAGGTGCCTACAGAGCTTTCGCTACAAATACCTATGCATCGAGTCAAATTCAGATACTTATAAGTACCTCATTTCAATGACAGCTCATGGCTTGTCACCGCACACGGAAACTATTCAAGTTTTGAGGTTGAAACCTGGTAGCCTCTAGCCACCACATTTTCTCAAGTCTTTAACCCAAGCAGTGAACTCGTGGTTCACGAGGTCAAGATGTTTAGCCTTATGACCTCACCTATCAGTCCTAGTCATCTTTCAATCCTCTTTATTCCGTATTAGGAAAGAAGCCTTAAGGACCTCCCGGATCACCTAAAGTCTTACCTCAGACCTTGGGATCCAAGTTTTCCCCCTTAGACTCACAATAGAGTCTTTGACATCATTATGAGATGTTCAATTCGTTACTTAGCCATTTTGTGTCTCTTTTTAATACATTAGAGAGCTCGAAGCTCATATAGGGACACTTTATACCCATCTAGGGTTTTTAGAATTTTATCGTTCCCTTGTTTATTAGGGTATCCTCTAGATCCCTAATTAGGTTTTAGATTAGTTATGATCATCCCTTAAGGTTTATAGGGCCAAAAACCCAAATTTCTAGCCAGTAGAGGGGCCAAACCAGCCACCTAACGTTAGGTGATTACTACCTAACCTTAGGAGACCTGCCAGCAGCTACCTAACGTTAGGTAACAATGACCTAATGTTAGGCTGCAGCCAGAACTGGAGAACTAGAGTTTCATGCCCCTAAAACCTAGGTTTGACAACTCGAAATCCCATGAAAACTTGACCAAATGTTATCATACATATAAGGAACACAGAGCATGTGAAATCCTTCGCCAAAAGCTAGGTCATCACTTAACTAGAAAAATCCCATGGATGCCGCATATATCCCACATAACTTGAAGGCTCGACGTGCAACTCAAATCCCTTATGCACATATGGTCTTCGAAACACCCCCCCCCCCCCCCCCCCCCCCCCCCCCCCCAACAAACTCTACCACAAGGAAAAAGAAAAACTTAGGAGAAACTTTTTCAAGAGGGAGAGGAAACCCTACCTTTCTTGGGAATGGAGCTTCCCCTCTTCTTCTTCCCTTCTCCTACAGTAGCAATAGTCGCAACAACACCTGTAGCAGTTGTAGTAGAGAAAGCCGATGAGGAGGAGGAGAACCAGTGATGGAGGAAGAAGAGGAGTATTGTCAATGGGAAGGGGAGGGTTTAGCGAAATGAATCAAAATGGGGATTTTTCCCTCCATGTTAAGTATTCCACCCCACAGTAGCGAAAATTTTAAATGAGTCCTTCCACCCCAAGCAATCCTTTTAAAGTTGGCCCATCAACTTGAAATTCTTCTAAATGCCCCCCTTAGTTAAGCTTGGATGAAGGTCTATAAAACAAACTCTACCCCTTCAAGCCAAAATTAATAGAGTTCACCATGGGAGTTAATCCATTAAGCCAAGATTTTGGGAATTGGATTTTAAGTAACCCATGATCTGATTATTAAGGTTTTAGTAATGGTTGAATTAAGTGTAAAAGTAGTCATACAAATTCAAACCCTTAAAATGTGGTTCCAATTTAAGTTATTTTTTATTTCATTTCTTGATTGAGTTTTGGCATTGATTCAATCTTGTGATTAAAAAAAATTTTAAATGCATGTTTTCACGCTTTTGTAATGCCTTGGGTCAATATGATCAAACCCTTCAACTATAACCCCTCGTGGTGGTAAGTAGAGTAGTTTGATCCCTTCTTTGCGTGTGATCCATTATTGAGATCTAATTCACATTTATGCCTGTTTTTGCATGTGCTCCACCTTTATTGCTAATTGTTGTTGCCCAATTATGATGACTTCCAATTTATTACAATTAAGTGCTTAAAAATGTTGAATAATGATAATTGTGTTTGCACCTTTCATGGTGGATTGTGATTAATTAATGATAATTGTGTTTGCACCTTTTATGGTGGATTGTGATTAATTAATAACTCCGACTCGTTAACATGTTATGCCTTGTTAACATTGTTAATGCAAAGCATTAATTAACCAAATTTTGATATCAACAAAATAAGGTATATTGGTCTAACTTTATATTTCAAAGATCTAATCTTATGTGATAGAGGCATGAGTTAAGGTTTAATGAAGATGTTGAAGACTTAACTATATATGTTGATGACTTAGCTCAATAAAAAGACAAATGGAGATGCAATAAAAAGGAAAGCTAAGGAAGAACTTCAAGAGTCCAAGTTAAATGTTGTCTTTTATGTTCTAAAAGCTTTTGTATAAAAGCCAATGTACAACACTTAAACACCCAGCAGTTACCTAGAAAAATATTTAGATATCTGTAATAAGTTCAAAAATATTCAAAATTAATTGATTAGAGCTGTTTTAGGGTCATGTAGAAAGTTAGTTATAAGTTTAAATTATCACTTGTTTGAAAAGACACATCTTTCAAATTTTACAATGTTTAGATCCAAAGAATTAATTGATTAAGAAAAATAGCTAATGGATTAGTTTCAGTTCCAAACAAAAAAAATAATCTACCGAAAGTGTAAATTAATCGAATAACAACACATTAAGAAGCCCTTGGACTTGGGTTAATTAGTTAAAAAAATCATTTAATCAATTAAGTTTGGGTTTTCATGTTTTGATGTGAACAAAGATGTGCTAAAATTAATTGATCAATTTTCTTTTCATTAATCAATTAACAACAATATAGTAATCAACTAATATGAGCATTAATGGGCTAATTTTAAGATTTTTTGAGTTGTGTCGCATTTTTTCAAAATGGCACCTTCTCATTTGAAAACTAAATGGTTGATTTTGAAATTAAGGCGTTTATTAACCCTCTAAACAGTCTTTATAAATATGCTATGATGGGTTAAAATCATTTCATACAATACACTCTCTCCTGTTATTAATTTATAGCATTATTTAGATTTACAAGTGATCACAAAGCATTCCATTAAGAAATTCGTATAAGGGAGTAATTTTTGAGTCTTTTTTGCTTATACTTTCAATTGCACATGATCTTAGCTCTATAGGACTCATTGTACTTTTTATATTCAAATTTTTATTTTGTTGGGTGCCTAAGTTGTAAGGTTTCCGTTCTTCTCTATTAAGGAGGAACAAAATATTTGTTAGGGTTTTCCAAGAAGTGGTGTTGTAATAGTGGTACACCACCCTTAGATTTGTGGTGTGGTTTTAGTGATTCTTGCAATTGCAATAGCAAAATCCTAGTTAAGGAGAACTAGGTAGAGGTTTTTCCTAGTCTGGGGTTTCTCTCAAAATCTTGGTGTTCATTTTGTGGTTGGATTTTTTTGTGGTGTGACTTTAGTTGTATATTTTTTATCTTAAGCACAAATCAACCCCCCTATCTTGTGTTGTTTGATTATATGCTTGTTAACATGATCTTACTTATCATTAATGGATGTTGGATTCGTTTATCATGGGTAATTGATGTTGCCATCTTGTGGTAACTGAATATTTTCGTATAGCATGACTGTAGAAGTTAGCATGTCTTAATTTATCGTATTTTACACTTTATCACCTTTAAATGAATATTATCATCATTAACATATGCAATTCTTGATGAGTAATGAAAACCCTAATGGTGGAACTAGTAAACAATGAATTAATTATGAATACATGTAATACTTCAATTATCTAGTGACTAAATTATTCAACTGAGATAAAGATGTATTCGTTGTTATATATATAAATATATTGTATATATAAGATAATATATTGGATAACTAATTCAGTCTTACTGCTTACCAGAGTTTTGTTGTAATGCTAGTCTAGGTTTAGACCAGTTGAGCTGCTTAGGGAGCTACCAGCCTCCTTATGATTCATAATTAGGCTTAATGTCCAACTGACATAGTGGGGTGCTTGAATTGAGGGTGTAATTCTCAATTGGTGAGTGGAGGAACAACTATTCATGAATCAGCATATCTAGCTAGCACGTATTTACACCACACAATAGAGCCACCACTTCTGGCGAAGACCCTGAGGGGATGGATCAAGTTGTGGGACAAATACGAGGAGTCATCTGAGCTAAGGGGGTGCCTTGTGTTGGTTGTACGTCTCGGAATATTGCTCAAGATCACCTTATGCCTTCTAAGGTGTTCATTGATATTATAACAAGGATTGTAATTATTAAGAGAAATACGCATAATAATTGGTGATTTTAGTGATTAATAATGACATGATAAATGGATTAATATGTAAGTAGTACTCATTTCTTTTGTTCTATTATATATTATTCATTTAGTTCTTCTCTACTCATCTTTAGTTAACATTTACATTATAGTCCATACTCAAGTGTAGCTGAGTAGCCAGACCCAGTGGCTATGTTTGGAGTAATTGGTGCAAGACCTAGCTTAGCACTAGGGGAAGGTCTGTGAGGACGAGGGCTCTACAATTGGTTTAGATGACAACTCATTTTTGATGACTTGAGTTGTATCAAGTTTAGTCAATTGGTAGGACCTGAGTCATTACAATGCTCAAGGGTCTTGGAGGCTTTTTGATTCACGATAGGAGCTTGATTTCACATTTTCATTCTCTATACTCTATGTTTATTACTGAACTTTGATGTGTATTCAATAAAGTAGATAATGGAAGCATGTTTTTATGTGTTATCTTTTATTTTTTTGCATTATGGTTTGCTGGATTATGATGGTTGAGTGCTAGAGAGAGACAAAGGATGTGTTTAGGTTGATAAATACTTTAAATAGCATTGAACTTATTTTACCATTGGCTAGTTGAAACTTGAGTTATATTACGATCCTATATTTCACAAGTAAGGCATGATACATAATTTTATGAATAATTTAAGTCTAATTCTTGCTTATTCTAAGATAATTAGAATATAAATAAAGTGTTTTAGTCATAATGTTTAGTTTTGCCATAATGTAGCTCATGTTTTACTTTTGGTTTATAGAAATTAGCTAAGAGCTTAAAGAAGCACACAAAAGATCAGAGATGGAATGATGACTAAGGTGTAAGCTCGCTAAAGTGTTGGAGAGAATGCAACTTTGCAATCAAAATATGAAACATAAGTGATCCCACTTTTCAATAAAAGACTCGCTTGACTGGAGACAAGCTTGCAACAACTAGTGGAAGCCTTTACATGTCTTTATAAAGCTTATTAAAGCCTTTATATGATTAGGAAAGTTCAAATGTAATTAAAATTGTATTTAATTAGAAAACCAAGATCTACCTAATAGGTCCTTGACTCCTTTCAACCTATTGGAGTTTCGTGCCCTTGGTGAGCCATCCAGATAATGAAATATGTTACATTAAATTTGTAATGTAATAGGTCCTTGAAAGATTTCAATTTTTTTCAATGCATAATTGGCCTCTTAGTACGTAAGTTGTCAAGCTTAGCCAGATTGTATGTACTAAATGTATGCTAACTCAATATCTAAACAATTTAAAGGATTCAATAGAGCATCAACAAATCATCAAAGATATTCAATCACATGTTTTCCTTTAAAGTCGAGACGATAACCTTCTTGAGAGACTGTCACATGATTGATGCTTATAAATGGAGATTCTGAATTGTTATGCAAGCCAAGCCAAAGAGTTGACTTAATGAAACAGAACATAAGTAGAAGACTATCTATAATGCTATCACAATGAAGGTGTATCCTTAAATGTGAGATGAACATGTATCTTTCTTCTTGAGCACACACATTTGGCATATTGACGGTTGATGCACCCAACTTGGTGTTGATACTAGAAATCTAGTATGTAAGGGAACACAAGATGCATGATCTCTTGAAGAGATCACATAGATTTGCTATGAAGGAGTATGTAACAACTTAAACGAATGAAATCACTCCGAATATATTTGGATAGACAAATTCCACATATAGTAGTAGAGTCTTGACTAGACTCGTACATGAAAAGAGAAGACAAATCTTTACGAATGGAGACAATCATTATTCATGCCCAATTATACAAAGATATTTAATACATATATAGCCCCCAGCAAGGATGTAGCAAGTTAATGCGATTAAACCTTAGGGTCCTATTCTCCTTTAGTGTAAAGGATTCATGAGTATTGGGAATGCCTAAGGGAGTCATATAGCCATAAATTTGGAATCTTAGACACTTCGCTCTTGGCATAATGAAACTAATAGAAATTTTGATGGAGTTATACTTGAAGAATACACTACAGGAAAAGAGGGGTTTGGTAACGGTGTAAAATCATCGCCAAAACCTTTTAAACCGTCGCTATACCCCATCATCGAATGTTACGTTGCTGTAAGGGGTTGGCGACGGTTAAAATCATGTTCCGCCACTTTTCTCCTAGTGCTAGGTCTGAGGATTGCGACGATTTACGATAGTTACAGACTGTCGTTATATTTATTTGGCGATAGTTATGTCAAGAGTCATCGCCACATGTGAGAGAGAAATTTTAGCGCAGGAAAAAAATTCATTTAGCAACAGTTATGAGTTATGAACCGCCACCATATTTGAAAATGTCATTGCCAAATACCTTCACTTGGTGCCAAAGTAAGATGCACAGGAAAATATTGACTTTTTGCGACGGGTGAAAATTGTTGCCAAAAGTTATCGTACCGTCACCGATATTGAAGAGCTTGCAGGAGGAGAGTGAGTGGCGCCAAAATTTGGTATTCGGCAGCAATTCTATAAATGTCACTGTAATGTAATTGGTGACGATTTTCTTGTAGGGATTTTTTAAAATAAAATTTTTAATTAGGGTTTATAGCTACACATACCTACCGAACCAAGATATAAAAGTAAATCAAACTATAATAAAAATGCAAATCATTTATAGATAAAAAGAGTTCAACTATTACAAAAGATATATATGATATATACCCTACGCTGGGGTGCCTATGTCGCCAGCTCTTGGTCCACCCCTATCGTCATGGTCCCGTCGTGGAGGTGCATGAAACATCGAATGGTCAGGTACAGATTCTCATAGGAGTGCCATCAGCTCAGTCAACTACTGAAATGACCATTCCCAAGGGTCGTTGGAGATTTTCCCGAAAGTGCAGGGATATGAATGCAATTGTAAACCCCTTGGGTTTTAGTTGTGGGCTATGTGGGGGAGAAGGAAACCTTGTAGGGGCAACCCCATAATTTCCCCTCTCCATCTTCCACAACCCACCCACGCACACACACAACCCAACCCTAACCCTCTCCTTTAAAACCCCCCACACCCCCTTCACCCTCTCCACCTCCACACCACCACCACCACCTCCACCTTCACTCCGACTCCTTGCAGTCGATGGCTTCCCTTCTTCTTCCCCATCCCCCCTTGCAGTCGAGAGTGGGGGGGAAGGAGCAGGGAAGCAAAAGGAGAGTGGGTGAGGGAAGGAGCGGGGAGCTCGAGAGAGGGGCGGTGCGCGTGCGAGGAGAGGAACTCGAGAGGGAGGAGCCGCGCAGGGGCGAACCTGAGCGTGGAAGGTGTCGCTGCTGCAGTCGCAAGAGCTGGAGCTCGCGAGGAGAAGCTTCGCGAGGCATTCTGCGGAATCATCTTTCCGCAATATCAGACGTCTGTAATGCTCTACAGACATCTGACGGAGCCGCAGAACATCCGGAGCTGACACTGGACGTTTGACAGCAGGCTGAGCGCTACGTATGTACCCTGCACGAGCTTGCATGCATGTACGTTGGTTGATATGTGTCGCATTTTAAACCTGCAGGTGCATGCACAAGTACGAGGCTTTGGAAAGGCGTGTGGTGCACCCTTCGAGGCACTTTAGAATGTCTGGAGACAATGTTAGACTTTGCCTGCTCTTCCAGACGACCGGGAACGGTGTCAGACGTATGGCGACCCCCTCAGACGACTATGCAGGTTAGTAGACAACAGATACAGGCGTAGGAGAGCAAGGTGAGCTACTGCGTTCGTTTAAGACGTCTAGGACTCGCCCCAGACGTCTGATTTTGGTCAGAATGTGTGTTTTTTGCCGATTCAGGGCCCAAACAGAGTTAGTTTTACGCAAACAAAGTATCGTTGGTTTTCGTTCGATTTTCTTTACGTGTTAGTGTCGCACCTATGTGATTTTGAACTCGTTTAACATGATTGTTCAATGGTATAGGTCTCCAGTCCATTGTGTATACAGGGCTCGTAGAGACCGCGGGATTTACCGTTCGAGTCCCCATTCCACCGAATACCCTGGTAGAGTGGCCTTCTTTAATACTGTAGTTTAAATGATGAAAGTCCATGCTATATTAGAATGATCTGATTGAACCCTAGGATATGAAATGAATCCTAGAGTTGAAAAGAATGAATGTGCATTACTTGAGCCAAGCTGTTATCCTTAGAATTGCATGTTACAGCTTTTACTGTTAGCAATTGAATAGTTAAGTGATGTGGTGCTTGCTTCATTTAATAATCACGAGCTGCTTATTATACGATTAAGAATCGGAATGTGAATTATGATATATGTTGTATATGAAATGAGATGAGTATGATGCATGAACCCTACAGGGAACTAGGAAAGGAACTCAAGTATACTGAAACGAATATCGGAATGTATGATGGAACATGTTGCCTACGGGCTGATTGGTTGAATGGACCTGGGTACTGAAAGTGAGCTGGTTCTCGTGTACATGGTGCCGAGGAGAGCTACTGTCACTTTAGTGTAGGGGGGAAATAGCTGCCCCTTGGGTTGGGACCCGGGGTTAGGAATGGCCACCTTACACCGACTCCTGTCAGGAGAGCTACTGTCACTTTAGTGTAGGGGGGAGCTAGCCGCCCCTTGGGTTGAGACTGGGGGTTAAGAATGACCACCCTACACAGATTCTTATTAGGTTCACTAGGCAAACCAGGATAGCCGGGCGAGGGTACGCAGACTGTTGAGGGGTGAGGCCCCTGTCTGGTTCTATGCTGTATGTTTAGACGTACCTGTTAGAGGAAATGACTGACTGCATGCCAGTGCGGGGTAGCTACCGTGCGTGTATCGCACGTGCCGGTCACCGCTACGTCGCAACCATAACCCCGAGGTGGTAGATTGGGTGTAGGACTACCATGGGGAGCTCCCCCGGGTAGAAGAGTGCCACATGTACATCCTACATCGCGGAAAGATTACATCAAGATTGTTACCTTAGGGAAGAAGTGGATTAAGAAATGTTGTGCACCCTTACTAGAAGGCGAATCACAAACACATAGATGATTTAAACGGAAACAAATATTAATACATAACTGGAAATTGTATCATTAGTTAGCTACCAGTTCCTTTATGTTCAATTGCATAAAAATGACATATACACCACTTTACTCAGCGTTAGCTGATCACATATATACATAACCATGTTCAGGTCAGGGAGTTGAGCAGCAAGCGCCACTGGCTACAGAGGGTGCTGGGCCCAGTCGAGCCCAGCCGTGGTTGTTCTTTCACTTCCCATTGCAAAGCCTTTTGTTGTAGTGAGTACCATTAGTATGTAGTAACTATTTTTGTTATGTTTCTATTATATTTCTCTTAGTTCTAGTTGTGATGGCTATGTCCGTAATAGTACTCTTTCGGTTGTGGCATGTAATACTTTTGGGATTTGCTGTTTTATTTTTCATTGTTTATTATCTATTTTTCTTAGTTACATTGCATGCGTGGTTGTGGAATGATTTATGCATTTTGTTATTTTTCGTTGGATGACTGGGTCTTAGGATTCAGTCGAGGCGAGCCGATCTCAGGTTCTGTAGGGAGCCGGGATCGGGTCGTAACAACTACTGGCTCTGCCGCTCTAATAACTAGTCCTGTCGCTCCATCATGGCAATGGCTGCCTACAACCATGAGGTCATATCCTCCAATCTCTTCTCCTTCTCCACCTCCCGACGTTTCATTGTCTCCATCTTCTTATTGAGATTCTCCACTTGGGATGTCAACGACAACAATCCTTTCCTCCCATACCAGGAAGAGATAGTTGCACTCCTTCCCCCACTATGAACAAAGCCTTTGTACTCCGAAGGCGTCACAGTCCTGAATGCCTCCTTTGGTGTCATCAAAGGCACCTGCGAGATGGTCGCAAAGTTCTCATCTATGACCTCTGGAGGATGGATCAAGTCCATCATACGAGTCTGTAAATACATTTGTAATTATTTCAATATGTAATTTTTTTTGCTTTTTTGAAACAGTGAGGAAAGCTATCGTTAGACGATAGCAATCCGGAGATTTTAATATGTAAATTAGTGTAGTAAAAGTGTAAAAATTCATGATACTTACATATCTCTCCTAATATGTCTCATGAATCCATGCATAGGGGCCATCGAGTGTCTGCTTACTGTGAGTGTGCTCATAAACTCCTACTCGATGCAGCTTAGCACCCTAATGTGCATCTACCTAAAAATTTAATAAAGGATAAAATATTAGCTTGCATATATTCTTATAGATATATTAAATGTAAACAAATATTTTTACTTATATATTTGACTCTTAATTACTCAATACTCAGTCGGCCCAAGGAATGGGTCTGTGGTGGAGCTTATCCCCTGTTGGCCTTATTCTTTTTAGCTTACTCATACAAGAAATTATCAGCATTAAATAACAATATAACAATTTAAAGTAATCGATATAAACAACTAATTGTTTACCTCTAATAGTTGAAGCACTCCAATGCTCGCATGCCTCCGTTCAAATGTCAAGCGTAATCATTAGAGTCACATTCCTCAATGCCTCCTCAAATGACTTATTTCTAAATTGTTGAAATATCTGTATAAATCATTACCAACTTTTTAAAAAAATATTATAACTGTTGTATTTTTAAATCGTTAATTTTCTTATCATACTCTTCACCTCCTCCCTTCAACTACGATGGATCTTGCCTGCATGTTTTAAAATATTGGGCACATTCGGATCGGGCCCCCAATCAAATATCCCCTACAATTATAAAATAATTATAAATCTTATATAAATAAATTTTAATTAAGATTTGTAAAATAGATTCTGAAAATGCATCTACTTGCAGCTCGTGAATAAGTATTTCCTTCAAGTCCTTCGACACTTTCCTCCAGTCGAAGTATGTAAGAGGCACTATCGACTTCATAATTGTCACCAGTCTACTAGTGAACTTTGGGTAATTCTTTGCTTCCCCCAAAGGATTAATCTTGATTGGGGTCCTAGTGTCTGCTGGTAATCTATCTAGGTCCTAATTACGTATTTGACCCTTGTTTTCTTACCTGAAAACAAATTATATCATATTATTATTAAATTAAAATACAAGTTAATTAAATTATAATTTTGAGAAACGTAAATTTAAAATAAAAGATAACCGAACTTTTTACTAACATTAGTGCCTTCCTCAGTCACAGCAGGTGCAGACGTGCCTGCATCAGTCGTAGCAGGCACCTCCTCCTATACCTCCTCCTCCTATATGTCCTCCCCACCAACCTCCTCCTCATCATCATCATCATCAGGTTGCTCAACAAAGTAAGTGGTAGAAGGAAGATGGGTAGAAAGAAGTGGGAACTTACCATTCCCCTGTAGGTGACGCCCTTGGGAAAGAGTATTTGGGGGTATGAACTGGGATCTAGGAGGTGACTGAAAGAGCGATTCTTGTTTCTGACAAAGTTCATAACATAAAATGTAGCGTTGTTGTATTTAGTCGCATGACAAAAAATCACTTTTCAAAACATCTAATTCTCAAAATCTAACCACGAAAATAGTTAGGTCATCTCCACAGGGAGAAATCAGCCTATTAGACTAGTGAATGGTGCCTCAATTATTTGGGAAACTCAACGAGTGTGCATATTACTTAACGCAACTCATTTTCTCACATAAACTCTTATTCTAAATAATTGATCAGGAATGTAGGTGTTTATATGCAAAATCATCACAACCTAATATTCTGTTAAATAGTTATCTTGGCAATGGCAAACAACGTAGATATTAATTTCTAACAAAATATAGCTCGTTCACCATAACTAATGACATGCTTTATATCATTCATGAGAGACATTCAACTGCAAGTAATTTTGATTGGGTCGGAGCATGTCTATGCAAATTCACCTTAATTAATTAATTCATTAAATAAGTGAATAGTGCAACCTGCAATGGCATATGTTGTAAATATTAATACCCTCGTTTAAAGCAAACAGTGGCCGACGCGCATGGCTAGTGCGATGGTCGGTGTCGTGGCTGCTAGCAGAGATGCGCCAGAGGAGGAGCTTCGAGATGGTAGCGAAGGTGTGGCCAATGGTCGCTGGAGGTGGCTGGTCGGAGTACCGGCAGTCGACGGCGTTAAAGCCCACGCAGGTTGCTGTGGTTGCGTGCAAGGGTCGCGCATGGCCTCGGTGCTCGACAGGGATGCTGTGGTGCACTATCAAGTCGAGGTTGAAGGTTGGCAGAGGTCGATCGAGGTGGCTGCAACCTTGAAGCTTTGGTTTCTTTCGCTTGATGCGCAGGTGGTGCGGTTTGAAGAAGGAGAAGAAAGAAGATGACAGAGGGGGGGTTTGGCTGCGAATGTTGGTGGTGTTTGCGGCAAGGGGGGTGCGGTTAGGAGAGGATAGTCTGTGGTTGAAAGGTGGACGTGGATGCTTGGAGAAGGCGATGTAGGTGGTGTTGGTGGAGGTGATGGTGTGTGCGCTGTCACTACGCACACCACGGCCGGCGAAGGGCGGAGGTGGGTGCATGGAGGCGTGGTAGAGATGCTGACAAGGATCCCACGGTGTACGCTCCTTATCACGTTTGCACGCTGCTTCCATGGTGGCGGCGAGGGAGACGATCCCCGAAGGGTGGCAGCTGTGGCTTTTTTAAACGAAATCTTCCTCTGTTTGCTTTGGCCGCAAGTTTCTCTAACCACTCGCAACAATTGCGAGTGGTTGGAACAGCAGATAAGCACTGGTGATTTTTCATCAGACGTTTGATCAACACTCCAGACGTCTTAAAATGTATTGATAGCAGTGAGTCCACAATGGAGGTTCTCAGATGCCCAAACTAGGCTCCAAACGTCTTATAAAGTGGCTTTGGATGTCTGACTAATGTCTTAAGTTGTCTTGCACCTAGCCTGCATCCATCAAATGATTATCATATCATATGTTATTAAATATAAAATTGGTGCATGAGGTTATATGTAGACAGAGGTAAATTCCTGTTTAACTCCTAATCAATTAACAATTAAGAACAACTAATTAAAGAGTACTTAGGTCAAATAATGGTCCTTGAAAGTGGACTTATCAAATGCCTCCATGCTTAAGTTTTGCTAGTCCCAAGCAAAAGTGAAAACAATAGAAGTAACTAAAATCTTTCTTCTTTTCTTATTCCAAAAATTTAGAGATCCAGACAAATGTGAAGTGATAGTAGCCTAAGTAATGGATCCAAGTGAAAAGCCAACTTACATTCGAAGTTCGTAATTAACCCTTGATAAAATTCAACCATGATAGGTAACTACTTCCCTCAGGGATAAAGCAGAAAATGATCTATAATTTGACCCCAACTTTTTGGCTTAGGTAGGTGATACTGAGTTGAATGGATTTATATTTGGTGGCTCACACTCATCTGGTGCTACATGTAGTCTAGTACTGCAGACTTTAAATCTCTCGACTATCAAATGAGTCAACCCAGAGAGAGGCTAAAAACTGTGCTCTCTTTGTGTTCCCTTGCACTTACTCACTCTCTCTTTTCTTTTTCTTTTTCTTCTTTCTTTCTAAGGCCACGTATCTTACCAGATTTTGTAAATATACTCACTGTTTGGTGGCTTCACATGGCATTCACACTTTAATTAAATTCCTAATAACCCTACAACTAAGAAGTCCTCAGCCAATATTCGGGTAATCAGAAATACTGAAAAGTAGGTATGGGTCATATTTGGTGGGTCGTAATGGGCATTTTTTGTTGTTGTCTCAATGATATAGACACCTGATAAAGTTGACACCTAAGACAGCTATAACTTAAACCTTTTTTTTTCTTTTTCTCTTTCTCTTTTTTTTTGTACATATATATATTTTTTCTTTTTCTTTTTTCTTTTTTCTATGTATATGTACATATTTCTTTTCTTCTTTTTCTCTCTCTCTTTGTTTTTTTTTTTTTGGGAATCCCCTAGGGTGGGTTGGGGATATACTGGGATGGCAATGGGTAGGTCTTAGACCATGGTGGAGGCTGGGAAATAGGAGCAGGTTGTGAGATTGGAGGTTGAGTCTAGGCCTCCTCCTCCCTAATCATTGCCTCCTGATTCTCCTTAGAGGCCTTCTTTTTAAACTTCACCTGCATGTCAAATTACCATTAATTAGCGATAAATATAATAAAATCTCAAAAAATTTCGTCAAAGTTTCCTCTATATTATTTAATTTTTTCCAAATTTTGTATTGAAAAGAAGATATATAATAACAAAATTATAAACATGTATACAAAAATAGAATTTGTGGGCACACCTCGTATTCATTCCCACATTAATTAATAATGCAATACAATATGAAAGTAAACAATTAAAAAAAGAAACATCTCTTTCTTTTGCAAGTGTTATTATTGGAATATATGGAAAGAAAGATTTGCATTCAGTAAGTGTTATTTCACTTCTGTGTTCTCACTTTTTCCAAAGATCCAAATAATTTTTTAATGATGGATGAATATCAATGACCAAAGCTTTAAACCTTAATTGAAAATCTTGCTTATGGTTGGGAATTAGAGTTGTAGGTTTATTAGAGTCCAATTGATTAAAAACCAAGGCAATGACTTACAAAAAGACTTCATGTTAAGTTGGAAAAGGAGCAAGGGGTTGGATTTTACAGATGCATTAATGGGAGGATCCTCATGTAAAATTTTAAGTGAGTTAGGGAATTGTGCAATGATGGGCAGAGATAGAGCATCCCTCTCCACTTATTTCCAACAACTCTTCCTCCTCCCTTCCCCTCATCTCTAAAGCACTTTTGAAAGCCCATCATCACTGCACTTAGTTATTGGTTTAAGGGGTGGTAAACCCATGGCTACACCCAATCACTTTTATAAAATAAGTTTTGTGTGGCTTTTTAGATGCTTGATGGCAAAATGAGCAAGGAATGACTTGACTTAAATTGAGCAAGGTACAAGGACTTCAAGTTCTAGCTCATCAAAGTAAGGAACCTTATGACTTTGCTTTATCTCAAAATTGTTTCCATGGGGATTAATGTGAAATATGATCTGTGGATGGAGAATTCCATCATTCATGCAACCTTGGAAGCCCATACAGGTAGAACCCATGGGAACTCAAGCTCTAGTGGAGTAAGAGCACTTGGCATGAACTCTATTTTTAGGCCATTAAGGAATGATTTTGCTTTTTATTATGATGTTTTCTTGTGCATGCTGGCTTAAAATGTCAATTCACGATGTCAATTAACTAGTCAAAAAGGTTTAATGTTGACCTAATTAATGGTTTTTCAAAAATTGTGAAAATAAGGAGCCAAATTGGATTATAACAAATATAGTTGCATTGCCTACTCACCATCTAATTGACTAAACAAGTCCCTGACAATTTGGATTGTAAGGAGAGTCCTCTAGTGCTAGGAATTGGGTTCCTTATGAGGTTTCCTTGATGGTTTGTGCCCTTAATTCTTGCTTGTTGAGATATTTATGAGTTATGCTTTTGTGTTACATTTTTGGCATATCCATGATAATAAAATCCAATTATGTTTGTATGCGAAATCTATTGTGATATTTTACAATGCATTAAGGGAGCTTTCAAAGAAGGGAAACACATAGAGTTCATAGTTTAATTATTCCCCCTCTCTCAATCTCATGTTATGCTGAGAGAAGTAAGCATGAGTGGATCCTGGGGTGGTTTGACTTGAAGGCAAAGAATGGGTAGAGACCTAATCATGGTGACACTGGGGAGTCATGCATCCACATAGACTAGAGATTTTCCCATTAGTAGTTACATCTATGTTGCAACGAGTCATAAATGACTCGTCATTAGACCACAGGGGCGTCAAGTCACTCTTCCATGTTGCAACAAGTCACTTTCATACCAATAATTGATGCTATAATTATCATGTGATGATAGGGACTCCAAGATTTAGAAGCAAACCTCATTGTCATCACACTTAACACTTAACCTCAAATTTCTTGTGCATTTAATCAATAAAAGTGCATTCTCTTTCACCATATTAGAAGTGAATGGAAGGACAACCAAACAATGAGAGAACTTTTTCATCTTTTTCTTCACAAGGCTTTATATGAAATAATGGCTGAAATAAAAGTGAGTTAAAATGAACATTATACCTTATATGTCATTGTCTAATGCACCGACTACTTCTTGTCCTTCTTCTCGAATTTCTTGATAAGCTTTAGATTCAAAATCAATATCAATATCTTTTTTTGCCTCAAAGTATTCACGCGGCATGGTTCTAATAGGTATTACTCATCCAGTCTTGCTATTTGATGAGATGTGGTTCACCATAGCTAAAATGCCCAAGCTAGAATCTAGGTTAAACAATATCAAATTAACTCAAGAAAAGGGTTAAGTGTGGGAATTAATGAAAATGGCCTAAAACATCAATTATGTGTTAAAAATGCATAATTAGGTAATATTTGAGATTTTATCTATTAATTAAGTACATGGATTATTCAAATGGCAATTGAACAAAATTTTGAGCTTGAAAGTACAAATCAATTATGGGATTAACTTATAATATGTTCAAAATAGTTGCCATAAACACTTGATTGCATTCTGACTTCATTTGGACCTTGAAATACATGTTTTACGCTTAGGTCCTCTAAGCCTTTACATTCCTTAAGCGTAAAAGTTGCAGGGACTTGTTTGCAAGCCTTCAGAGACCTATGTGTATTCATTCTAACCACTAATGGGTTCCCTATGCAAGTGTCATACCCCTTTACTTTAAGGGTGTCTTCTATCATTTCACCAAAATGCCTAGAGCCACATCTCCTCTTCTCTTGTTCATCTCACGATGAGCACGACCCCCCAGAGTCGTCCATTCATTCTGATTTAATCCAACGGTGGATCTTCCATGAATTAGCCAGTGCTGGTGCCAATAGTTTTGCGTCCATTTCTAGATCTCATCTGACGACTCAAGTTCATTCTAGTAGCTCGCGCGCACTCTAGAGCAAACCCCCCCTTAAGACCCAAAACCTAAACCTTTTGATCCTAGTCACCACAGCTCCTAGAGCCTATATAACGACCCTTACACCAGTGTTTTAAATGCTACTGGCATGCCATCGAAATGCCTATTTTTGGGTAAAGGTCGTGCCAACACGAATAAGTTGTTAACATATCGGAATGTCAGTGGCATGCCGACTATTTAGATGGCATGTAGACACTATTGGTGGCATGCAGCCAAATGATGATGTGTCTGTGCCACACACACACACCCATGCACGCACGCACACCCATGCATGCACGCACGCATCCACACACACACTCGAATTCTTAACATGGTAATTGCTACATAATCATCATTTGATTTTCTTGAAATTGATATCATTTTGACCACTTCTGTCTTTTTTGTCGGCATGCCCTCGGATGTCGGTGAAATGCACACCTACAATTTCATCGGTATAGCGTCGAAATTGGCATTTTGAACCTTGCCTTACACTCGAGCTGCGACACTTACCGGCTCCCCTATACTCTTCTCAAGTTGGTCATTCTTCCTCTCTAGCTTCTTCCATTTCACTCGTGCCACCGGTCACAGGGGTGGCATAGCTCTACCACAATTCCTCCTCATCGCTAGAGATGACATATGCTTGAGGGTGACCTAGAAGCTTCGCCAGTGGGCTTTTCATTCGTTGGAGATCCTCCCTTTCATCCTCTTCAGTTGTCGGCTATAGATCCTAGGAATCTCATTCCTCTATTAAAAAGATTTATCGCATTCATATATATAATTTGCTGCTTTCTAGATTAGTTAGGAGTAGGATTAGATAGTTAATTCCTTGATTGATTCTTAGATCTAGGAGTAGATTAGATTAGATATAGTTTCCCATCAAACCACCCCCTCTGATCAGTCTAGATCAGAGAGGATGAATTCGTCCACCCATTGTGTTCATCTAATCTCCCTCTTCATCTCATAATCATCTTCTACTGTTTCCCTCGTTGTTTTAATTCACTAGTTCACCCATCCATTTGGCAACCATTAGATCTGAAGCTCAGTAGCTTTCAAATCTGTTGGTGTACCAAATCCAATTGAGGGTCTCCTCATACACTTCATTTGATCACAAAGACCCTCCCAGTGCCTTGAATTAGATTTGATTTTCATGAATGATTGAGAAATTTCTAGAGCAATTGAGTTCCAATATGTTTTAATTGACCAAATTGTGTTTATATTTGTCTAATTGAATTGATTGCGATTGGTATGAACTATAATGAATGGATTTTGATTAGGAATTGTGTTTATGCCCAATTTTAGATGTTGACACTAGTTTTGAGTAGTAGAAACCTATGAAAAGTTCAATGCATGGTCTTGAGGTTTCTGCAATGACCTAAGACTATCTAGATGATCGCAAGGGTATCCTGAACACCAATCAATGGTGTGCAGGATGCTAAGGTGATCATATCACCTCAGCGATCTCACATCAATCGCATAGGTAGGCGACATCACGATTCAATTCCAAATTGTTTTGATTAGTTCACTAGAGTTTAAATGAGGTTTGATGTGTTCTTTTAAAGGTCTGAATGTGGTTTTAAAGTGATTTGGATACCTATTTTGATCTCCTCCCTTCATGCTGTCCATATCATAAAGGAAGGGATCGATTAGGGTTTCTATGAATTTGTGGTTTTGAATCTTATTTTTATTGAGTTTCAGACCTTCAAAGGAGTATTTGTGACAACTAAGTTTGGTGTTTTCATGATTAAAATCAGATCCAAGATGTATACTCTCATCGCTTAGGACTGAGTTTGATTTTGGAAACCATGCATTCAACTATTGATTGATATTTCACGCAAGGTTTTGAAGAAGATTTCAGACAATCAAAGAATAGGATTGAGTGACTCTTTTAATGTTTTGAGCTGTGAATTGAATTTGAAACAGTTGCTAACAGCATCTACAGATGTTTCTCTAAATGGAACTGAAGAAGATCTTAATTGTGGAGTTAAAGTGGTTTTTGAATGATTTACAATCTCACTGAGTTTTCTGAAAAAAAGTTGACTTAGATCTAACTCTCTTGACCCTTAAATGAGCTTTGGATGATCTGAATAGGTCTGAAAACGATCTAATATCTCATTTGGACTATTACAACAGCTGACAGATTATTTGAATTGGTTGGATACCTGATTTGGGATTTTAAATGGTTGTTTAAGCTTGTTTTGAAGTTCAATGTATTTCCTAGTTGAGCTTAATGTGCGACAAGCATTCATGTAACATTCCTTAATTTTAAGTTGGATTGTAAACTCTTGCAATTTACATTTGAAATGTCTACCAGTAAGAAGAATATCTGATTTCAATCTAATTTGAGAATTCTGGTTTGATTCAATGATTAAACCATGTTTTAAAATTTGAGTCTATTTTAACTGATATCTGGATGTCTGTAGTGTAGTTATATTCTTTTCCAGATCCCTTGTCTGACTATTAAGGCTTTGGAACTCATGTTCAACTCCTCTTGAAGCCTTATTTTTTTTCCAATTTGTAAATAGCATGAAAAATACAAAAAATATTGTAAAAAAAATAAAATAAATGTGCCTTCAATTAGATTAGATTTAGTTTTAGATATGTGTCAAGTAATGTAATTAGTAGAACAAACCAATAGACACTTAGGTCTTCTATGGTTTTAGAAATAAAAAAGCTAAAAACAAAAATCCAAAAAGAGTCATTCTCATCTTCATCTCTCCTTTCTCCCCTCTTCCCCTATCACTATAAAACACAAAACATAAAAATAAAAATGAAAAGGTTCAAAAGTTCATAAAAATATCCTTGTATATAGTTTTTATACTTGTAAATAATACTAAATTAGTTGTACATAGCAACTTATATGTACATAACATGTGTATAAGTAACTTATATATCTATTCTATTTACTTAGATAGGTAATTATATTGAGTTATATGGCATGTATTATAATCATATAATTATGTATTTATTTATTTATATTATATGTATGTAATATATATGTAATCATAAATAGATATGTATATACTTGTAATTATAATTATAACTATATAAATAACCTAAGGTAATTATATTGTATAGTAATGTGTCCTTATATTTATTTATTTATCTATATATTGTACATAATTATATTCATAAGTTAATTAGGTATATTTGTATAATGTAATTTAAAATAATTTCAGTATATTTATAAGTTATTTATACTATAGAATAGTATCAATAATGTAAATATATGTATAAATTGTGTATTTAAATGTATATAAATTGAAATAAATTAATCAAAATAAATTAAAAATTTGTAATAATAAGTTGATAATGTATATTAACTAATTTATAAGTTAATTGAAGAATTAAATTAGTAATTTACCCTTTAATTAATGAATTAAACAACAAGTCAACGTGTATATTTTTTCCTGATTTCAACGAATTTTTCAATATATTTATATATTTAATTATTGTAAATAAACTATACCACTAAGTAGCCCTATAGGCTATGTGTACATATAATTTATTTTTAAAAGGTTAATTATTTTGTACTTAAATTATGACTTGAAGATGGGTCTAAATCACGCTAAAAGCACCGATTAGGCACGAGAACTTAGTCCCACATCGATTGCTACAAAGCTTCCGCACCCCTTTATAACTGATAGAGCCCGAAACCCCACTGGTCGTCAGCACTGGACGCACAATTGAACATGTGTGTGGGTGTGTGTATGCATGTATGGGCTGGGAGCCTGGTTTGGCTAGGCCGTGAGCGGTTTATATGTGGGCCTGTATTGGCCCAAAAGAATGCACTAAAAATCACCTAATAAAACTATGGGCCCAAGATCAGTTGTTGTTGATCCGATCCTTAGTGGTGTAGTGATTAATTGTAGTTAAGTTAAGGGTTAAGTGTTCTAAGTGTTCAGTTGTGTGTGTGCTAAGTGTTGAGAATATATATGTATTGTCCAGCTAAGTGTTAAGTATGTGTGTGTGGTCTGTGTTATATGTATAGTATGTGTGTGTGTTGTGTGTGTATATTATTAGTAAGTATAATAAATAGTTAGTATATATAGAGTATAGTATACAGATATAGGTAGATAATACACATTTTTGCCTTATTGTATACAAATGTTTTCAAGGCTTTTAGTGACGTTTAGATGTGTTAGTGGATATAGTTATGTATGTTGGCATGGTATATTATATATGTTAGTATAGTTAGTGTTTTTGTGCCTATATTAAGGCATTGCTTAGATATTAATGTACATAACCACCCTAGGTTAGTTTAGATTAATTTTTAATGCCTTTCTACCTGCTTAAATGTTTGAGGCATTGTCATTAACAATAATTAATTCATTATTTGATTCTTTCATTCATGATTCATTCATTTGTATATAAACTCAACATTTTGGAATAAAAGATTATTTTTGGATAATAGAGAATAATGTATATCAATAACTGTCTCCCAATGAACGACTTGGAATAAACAAGTAAAAATTATATATAAATAAAATGATATCCATCTAGATTGCGACAATATACATCATAATAATTAATTGATCATAATTAACTAGCTCTCCATATCGCACATCACTATTATCAGGGACATAAAACACTTGTGATACTTGCTAGGCAAAGATGAATGGTTCTGCTACCTGAAGAATACGACTGTTCTTATTTAAACTTAAGAAATCATGTTCAATATCTTTCTTGAAACTAATGTCATTCTTAGAAAAATTGAAGTAATCACACTTAAACAGGACTACCCTACAATTGTATGTAAGGCTCATCTGCACAATCTGAATGATTTGGCCATAGTAGCCATCACAACCAGTTGTTAGATCACAATTGACAATGACTCTAGCATGTTGCATTACCTTTTCATCATCAATTGATCTTATCCTGAATCTGAAACCATTTATTATGTATCCAGAATAGTAATGTCCGTAACTCAATAGGATCTCAGCAATAACATCAAAATCTTTGACTCACGTAGGGTTGTTTTCTTTCATTTGTTTGACATGCACCTTAAACAAATCAAGGAAGTCCAAGTCCCGGAAGGATGGATGTGAAGACTGTTTGAATTCCATATAGGATTGATCAACTTCAGGAATCTGCTTTAAAATGTATAATTGCGCTAACTTTCGTTCCATTTCTGAGATCGGTGTATACTTTACCTGTAGGATTGACCTTCCCTTTGTATCAAAAATAGACAGAGAATTTTCGTCATTTTCATTGTATCCTCCAATAAAATTTCTCTCAAATCGATTAAATCTATTATTCCAATCATTCATAAAAATGACACAAAAGTTTATGCATTCCTCCACAAGATATCCTTCAACAAATGACCCTTCAGGCTTCACCCTATTTACGACATAATCTTTCAATTTTTTCAAGAATCGTTTAATTGGATACATCCATCCGTATTGTACTGGTCTACCAACTCTTACCTCATTTGCGTAGCGTAAGATGTACCATAACGTCAAAGACGACCGAAGGGAAAATTTGTTCCATCTTGCATAGTGTGATAATAATTTGTTCGTTCCAATAATCTAGGACATGGTCTGACTGTTGGATTTTAATAGAGGCATAAACCCTAGGACTTCAAACATTAGGGTTTAATTTTTATTTAGAGGCCCCACTTGTCCCTAATTGGACCTAATTAAACTTAGTTGCTTAGTGGGTAAGGTTGAATTGCTTGATTGACCACCTCACCTACCGTTAAAATCAATTCATTTACAACTTAGGCAAATTACCTTAGGTCCATTTTATTTAGGAGTAGGGTTAATCAAAAGAAAAAAATCTTAACCCATGTTTGTTATTACACACTTGAACCTAAGTAGGGAAAACAGGTGAATAATCCAAATTTCTTTGGTAAAACCTGGTGTCTAGGCTGCGGGGTAGCACCAAACAACCGTGTCTAAGGGATACAAAGGAGCCTAATACTAAGCTGGGTCAAACTTTCCCGTTAATCCCCTTGTACTCAACTTGGCCAGGTTAACTTGAGAAAGGTGGATTTTATTCACATGGTTTTCTTAACAAGGTCTGATCTAAAACAAGTTGAACTCCTAAATATTAACTTAATTAAGTACTTAAATATTAAAACCTGGTCATCTCAATTAAATGGACCACATCTTCTCCAAGGCTTTGCCTTGTTCTATTCATCAACCCCTTGTAGTTGGTAAGAGGTCACTAAGACCTCTCTTATGTCTTCTTTGAGAAGACTCTCCACCTCCCACTCTTCTATCCTTTTTCATTCTTCCTCTCCTTCCTTTCCTCTTTTATAATGACCATGAAATCATACCCTGCCATGATTTCGACTCCTCTTGGTTGGAAGACTCATCCTCAACAACCGGGATATGATTATTTTTCCCACACCCCTTATCCCCCTGCTTTCTCAGAACCTGACCCCAAGGATCCAACCCTTATCTGGGCTAGAACTAATTAAATGCCTTAATTGAATTAAGGAAGCAACTCCGTAAGTATAAGAGGAATCGAAATGATCTACTTGCTAAACTCATGAAATAATATAGACAACTCCAGGAACAATTATAATCTTATCAATAAGATCACTCCTTCCAGGTACAAGAGAACGGGAACACTCAGCTTAGTGGATCTAGTGACCCATCCCTAGGACCCACTTGCTACTCTACTAACTCTTGCTACCCCGGGGAGGTATTCTGGACTCAGCCTACCCAGAAGGCACTTTTTGACCTACTCCGTGATTTGGGTAGATCATTTGGGGAGTATACCACTTCTGAAACTCATGCACTGGATGAGATTTCATTGAAAGATTGGGTGAATGGATCACAAGTACAGGACCAAACATCGGGTTCTCGATCGACTTCTTATATAGTCAGCCCCACTCAGAGTGGTACACAATTTGATTCATATTCGGATTCCTACAACCCTAAGTGGAGAAACAATCTCGACCTTTCATGGCCACCCCAAAGACAATATCAAACTCAAGATCAATCTAGGCCTACCTAGAATTCCATTCAATCCATCTTAGGGCAACCATCCAGTTCCACCCAACCCACTATTACACTGGAGACTATCATGAACTTATTGTTGGACTAGGATAGGTAAAATGAAGAAAGGCTGATTGAGTTGACAAAGGAAATTCAAGCACAAGGGGGCCAAATCAAGAGACTCCAAGGATATCCTTACCCCTTTATTCAGACTCACTCTTATTCTCCTCCCACTCTTCCGACTCGTCCCCCAATATACATATTTGCCACTGTGTAGGTGTTACTCGATCCCCAAAAGAGAGAGAAAAGCCAAGAGATCATCCAAACGATCTGATCTGGGCCCATCCAAAATTCCTAAGGCCAAACCTGCATTAGATTCTGACTTGGACTCCAGAGAGAAAAAGAAGAAAAAGTCCCCTGAATTTGATTTGTCCTTTTTACCCTTTCCTGGAGCCTTAAAGAGAGAATCAAAACAAAAGAAAAAGACTTGCACAAAAAAGAGGTAGTTTTGTACGCACATATGAGTGCGATTGTTTTGGGGACTCTACCTCCTAAAAAGATAGACCCGGGAAAACCTCTTATATCCTGTGCCATCAACGAATTCACCTTCAACAGAGCCCTTCTAGATCTAGGGTCTTCAATTAGCTTGATTCCTACTACCCACTTTGAACGCACCAGACTTGGAGATCTACATCACACACCTGTCACCATTAAATTGGCAGATGGCTCCATCAACACACCTAGGGGGGTAGTTTATGGTGTGATCATTATAGTGCAAGGTTTTAGTTTTCCAGTCGATTTTATTATACTAGACATGGAAATACCAAAGAAGCTTAGTGATTCACCCATCATTATGGGTTGCCCTTTCTTGGCTACGACTAATGCCCGGATAGATTAATTGACACTAAGGATGCATGGAAATGGGTAGCAGCAAAGAAAAGTTTCAAATAGATGTTTTTGTAGATGCTAAGAAATTGAGATCTAAGGACGATTCTGAAAGTGATTTGGAGGATGAGTTGGAAGAAACAATGATGATTGATGCATGGGTAGGACCACACAACCATTCATATACATCTCCTTCGAAACCTACATCCTTGACTTCTAACTCACATTCTGGGGTCACTTTCACACCAATCACCACCGAGGATAGAAATATGATTGAATTCCAAGTTGTGGAAAATTCCATTTTTGAGTTTGAGAACCTGAGAAATCTTGAGTCATTGCTGAATTTGGGACTTGATGAGCCTACAACTGGTACCTTCACTTCTTCATTCTTGGTTTCTGATACTGAAAATTTGATAGAAGCCATTAAACTGAAAATGAAAGAATTTGAGGCTTTGTTGAATTTGGACCCCAATCCTATACCCCCTGGGGAAACTATTTTGATGGATAATGAATTTTCACCCATTATCTTTGAGGATTTACATTGCAAACTTGGGCATGAATCAGGCGATTATTGTGAGATTTTTTATCACCCAAGGCAACTCCTTGATGATTCTAAGCCGGGTATCCAAAATCTAGGAGAACCTAAGAAATTTGAGGATGAAGAAGAGAATGAGACTCGGGAAGAAACATCTTTGGGAGAGATTGAGATTGATCACTGGACCTTAATTTCCACATCTGACCCCACCACTTGGGTCATGCCTTCCATTCATGATCATTATCAAGACCCGAATGATATTTCCCCTCATGACTCCACTCATACCCCATCCACCCACAGGCTCCATTACCTTTTGGGATGCCCCTATCTTCATTTCTTCCAAGCACCCACAATCATTTATCTTTCCTCTGTAGCATTTGGCTGCAGATAATTTCTAATCTCATTTTCATATTTTTTCGACACTTTGGGCTTGGAATTCATTGGCAGTTGGTCCGCATTTGAGTCTCGCTGCTAGCAAATGAAATTAAACACCTTATCATTCTAAACTCTGTATTGACATATCCTTTTCGTGTTTACACCAAGCTGGAGGCATAAAACTCAGCACCTATATATAATTTAAAAAAAAAAAAAACTTTATACATAGCATATTTCTTTTTTATGCCCTCTATTTATAGGTATTGGATATGTTGAAAATCGGAAGCTCAAATACTATTTTAGGTGACCTCTACCCTTACTCTTTATGTTTATTTTCATGCATGAGGACATGCAAGAACTTAGGTATAAGGGGGTAGCGTAATTGTTGAGTTTTTTTTATCAATACCTAGAAATTCCTATAATTTTTATTTGAAAAAAAATTGAAAAATGACAAAAATATAGCTTTTAGTCCTGTAAATAGCATGATTTGCATGTCTCCAACTAAGTTGAGTTGAGAGACTAGTGCTTAGAGTTAATCAAACCAAGAGGTTAGTAAGGAACCTTAGACCATAAGGCCTTGCAGGCTATAGTTAGCTTAATCAGTCGAGGATGATTCGTTAGATTTGGGTTGGTCTGATTCTTGATGAATCTTCCTAGCCAAAATCAATGGTTTAGGAGTAAGAAAGTATAGGGCTTTGTTGTCCACTCTCTGGATTTGAGAGCTAAGTAGAATAAGCAGTCTAAATTTCACACACATTAGAATTGACCTTAAGGCATTTGAAATCATGAAAACGTAGATATCATTGGGATTGGATTCGTGTCCTTTTCACCCTAAGGATCTCTGCAGGGTGGTTATTGAAAGGATGAAGGATGAGCTACTCACCGAGAAAAATGAATTGGAGAATAAATAAAAGAAAAAAAGAAAAGAAAAATGAGACGTTGGGAAAAGTTTATGTTAATAAGCACCTTGTTATAAATGGGTGTAATTCTACCAAATAAAAGCATATCGCTACACATGGATGCTGCTCCTTAAATAATTTGACACCTCGCTACATATGGGTGTCTTTTTCTTTCCAAAAATTAAAAAATATATATAGAAAAGAAAAAAAATATAGAGAAAATAAATTAGGAAAAGAGACCTAGGATCCAGCCAGGGAGATATACGCCAATGAGTGTTAACCTTGAGTTAGAAACCAATGATGAGAAAGCTACCAAATCTGAGTAGGGCAAAACAAAAGGTGTGAATTGGGTTGACAAGGATTGAGTTTAGATGCCTTGAGATCTTGATTTTTACAACATCAGATGCCTATAGGTCGAATCTACTACACATGCACGGATGCTTTAAAATCATAGCTACCAAAACCTTGAGTGGGTAGTGAAGCCTCAGAAATCTAACTTCAAAAACTAGTGGTTGAAGCTTAAAAGAGACAGAAAGACTTAGCCACCTGGATCTAGATGTCCAACCTTAATGCTGTAGCCCCATTGGGAGAAGAGTCCTAACTTGCTCTCCAAAATTTGATTGATAATGAGTTTCTAGTTAATATGAGAAACCTAGGTTTGGCGACAAAGCATTCATGTAATTTTTGCTAGGGATTAGTAAAGTTTAAGCATAAGGATATGATTGCGTAGCAATCATAAGTGTTAATCAACCTAAATAATGTTAGAACCTAGCTTAATTTGTAAATATTGCATTCATACCGTGCATATCATCCATTGCATTAGTTTATATTATTGTACATAGAATAAGAGATTATCTTGCTATTTAATGTTTTTGTTGCTATTCGTAGGTAATAAGAAGATCCAAACAAAATTGGATGCGAAATAATGCAGAATAAAACAAGAAGAGATGAAGAAGAAAGAAGAACCTGGATCCAAACAGTGGAGAGAGGAGGATATCCCTATCCACATCCCTAGAAACCCTAGGATAACCTTCTTAAGCCAAAAACCACATTTACTAGGATATCTTAATGTTAGAGCCTAAAACATGGATAGCACTATCCATGTTCTTATCTACACTATCTTTATCCCAAACCACCACTTAGGTCAACCTAAACCTAGAACCCAAAACCTGGATAACACTATCCACAGACGTTATCCTACTATCCATGTTCCTATCCACACTTTCCCTATACCAAACCACCACTTATGTCAACCTAAACCTAGAACCCAAAACCTAGATAACACTATCCATAGACCTTATCCTTCTATCCATGTTCCTAACCCACCTATCCCAAACCCAATTCCCACGTTAGAATCCCAAGTAGGCTGACCATTATCCAATTGGACCCATTTAGATTCAATTGGGTCGACCACACTCCAATTGGGTCCATATGGACTTGATTGGGCTAATCTATGACTGATTAGTCTTACATGAGCTTAATTGGACTCAACCCTATCCAATTAAGTCCACTTAGACCTAATTGGGCTAACCCACATCCGATTAGGAGCACTTACACCTAATTGGGCCAACCTATACGTAATCGGGTTCATCACTACCTGATTAGGCTAACCTAGTGATGGGAATACCATCATAGGCCCTAACTAGCCCATTTTAGTTTAGAATAAAAGATAAAATCTCCTACATATTCATCTGAGGGTTATATCTCCACTACATTGTGTTTTGAGAAGAGAACAAGAAATTAGGGTTAATTCTGTAATTTTAACAGCAAATCATGAACACAAAATAACCGAGTTGGCTAGGGGTAAATTAAAGGTTAAATGTGCATTAAAGTAAAATAAGTGGGTTCATGAAGACATAAATGGATTTTCGCGCATTTTGAGAATTAACAGTAACTTAAAACTTTAATTTTAGACTTGCTTAAATAACAAAGGTTTGGGTCAGGATAAAATTCGCCTAAACCTTCTAAAAATCATACAAAAATACTCCATAAGGTTTGGTATCCTAGATTTGACCATTAGAACCTATTTTGACCTAAAATAGAGTCTCAGATAAGAAGTTGCCTAATTTGGGTTTCTACGTAAACTGCCCTATCAAACTTGGTCAAAACCAAAATCTGACTTCACCATCGGATTTCTTGGGTCCAAATTAGGTTTGTATCAAAATTTGGGCCCAATCAGAGACCATCTTGACCTAGTTTGCATTTTAGTCCAGTCTAACTCTCTTTCTCTTTCAATCAGCCCCTCAACTTTTGAAATAATTACAAATACCCCCTAACTTTGTTGTCTTCTTCACATTTGGGTCCCTGCTGAACCCACGCAGCCAAGCTCTCAATCAGAGATTCCTCCCTAATTACTTGACCAATCCCTTCCAAAATTGGAAGGGACAACCCTGAGGAGATCCTTGATCAATTAAACCTAATCCTAGACTCCAAATCCATCTATGTTGCTCATGTGAACCCAAGGATTTCAAGAATCCTTCTTCCTGAAAAATCAAGCATTTCAAGCTTGTTTCCAAGCTTGGGAGCTTGCTTGAAGGCCTATAAAAGACCCTCATGGACTACCTCACCTCCTTAGCAAGTTTTTAGGCCACAAACCTCTTCCCCTCTCCCTCTCTGGCTTACTCCAAGCTTTGCTCTGGTGACTAGCTTCCTCCGTTCACTTCATCGGCCGCCACGTACAATAGGTGGCCGAATCTTCTTCCCCTCTTTATTTTGCATCGCGCAATACCAGCACGGCGCACTCTGACCTCCTCGTCGTTGTTCTCCCTCTCGGAGCATTCTTCGTCTCCAGCGTCGGCCTATCATAGCCGTCGCCTCCTTCGTATCCTCGTCCGCTAGCACCTCTTCTTCGACTCATCTTCATCCACTGATCCTCCCAACATCATTAGACTTTAGGTCCGCTCACGAATCCGCCCACTCCACCATCATCTTCACTATCTCCGGCATACCTCCGGCAACCCCGTTTCAACACCACACTCCACTAAACCACTTGCCTCTGACTCCCACACCATCACCGTGTCCATGGGAGCAAAACCCCTCATGAAATTGAGGGGATTGCTGCGCCAGTCACTCCACCGAACACCCCCACCTCTGCACTCACATTTCGCCTTCGCTAGACCTCTACAACCACTCTCACCGCATGCCACTGCTACCATCACTTTCGTTGTGTTCCGACGAAGCTCCTAAGCTACTCTAACGTGGCCATCAGGCCCTACTACTTATTTCAGGTTCTCCCCATCGCTCCGCCGTCACAACCGTCTTCTCCGACTTCGACTGTAGCTCTCTGGCTCTATTCTTCATCGCAATCACTTCCAGGTGACACGATCTCACTCCAGGTGCTTGCCCAGGCTATCAATTGAAGCAGACAGCCTCAACTTCGCTTGCAATTGGAAGAAGCACTGCTTGCTGGTGCTGTGAGAAAGCACCTGGAAAGTTAGTCCCACATCGTGGGATTGGGAGCTCACAGTGCAGCATAAGAGGGATTTTTACCCACAACCCCTGGCCCAGTACTTGAGGGGTTGTGTCCCTCCTCACATACGCCTCACTCCTCGGCTACCTCTCACACCCGGTAGCCCTAGTCCCCTGTCTGGATCCGAATACCTGCCTGGATACCCGATTATAGACCTGATTACGCGAGTTTTTGAGAGAAAAGAGAAGAGAAGGAGAAAGACATAGAGAGGGGGGGGGGTTTCCCTTGCTCTTGCCCTCTGTATACTTAGCTCTTAAGAGGCTTTCGTGCCTCTGATTGGTGCTGTGTTGTGTCTCTCTCTCTTGAGGCTTGAAGAAAAGAAGAAGGAAGAGGCCCTTGAGCCTCTTGAAGGCTCTGTAGCAAGCTTCATTTAAGCCGTCTGGGGCTTATCTCTGTCGTCTGAGGCATTTGACTCTTATAGTGGTTGTGCTCGTTATTCATATATTTGTGAGGTTTAAATTTAAAGGGTAATTTGGTGATTCAAATCAATATTTTACCATTATTTGGATGTATTGATATATTATTTTGAATTATTCTTGTAATCTTAATTGCTTATATTTTGCTTAGAATTATGATATGTGAGAATGAATTGCCATTATTGCTCCTAGTGAACGACCTCGTACTTGCGAGTTATAAATTTTAAATGTTTTTTAGCGATTTTGACTTGGTACGATGATTACATCCTGTAAAATGTCTATTTCGCGCATTAACGCCTAGAATCTATTAGGATCACGTAGATCCTAATTGGTTCCAATTGACTCACCACAACCTAATTAGACTAGGACCCGCCTAATCTAATTGACCCAACCCAACCTAATCATCCAACCTAAACCCCTACACTTAACACTACGAAATTCAAAACCACACACACATAACCCTTTCCTAATTTACCTTCCCCACAATTATGGTCGACAACCCAATCTAATTGCCACCAAAAGTGGTGCCTACCTATTTTGAGGAGCCACCAAAAGTGGTGACTAAACACAACACCTCCCTTATAAAACCAAATCTCAAAGTTGACGCACGTCATTCCTTTCCTCCTCTCCGATATGCGACACTTCTTTATCCTCCAAACCCTAAGAGTCATCCCCTCCATCCTCCTCTCAAAGGTGTCCCTCTCCTCTCCAAGGATCCACCATGGATGGATAACAAGGAGCTTCACCAAGGGCTTCTCAAGGACAGCTAGGGAGAAGAAGGGCTCTCCACGCTCTCTTCTTCTCTTGGGCGTGCTCTCTCTTCTCCATAGAGAGGATGGCCTTCCTCTCTTTCTTCTCTATCTTGGATGGCTTCAAGGTTTCCCATACCTTAAATGGTCGTACTCTCTATTTTGGATGGCGTGTAGATGGGTGTTCACACCCGTGGTCTAGCCTCCAGCCTCGCACAAGGTCAATGGCCCTAATGGCACATTCCGACATGAGAGATTTCTTTTATTTATGTGCTTTTTAGTGTAGACTTGATTTGACATTTCTTTTTTGTATTTTTTATCATTCCATGTGTGATATTGATGCTTGAATGGTAGTTCTTTGATCTGAATTTTCTTGTGACTATATCCCTACATTCAAGCAATTTTTTTCATTGTATGTCCGTGCCCCCTCTTGCCTTAGTGTTTGGGCCATCCACCTTAGAGTCTATCCACACACCACACAGCCACCAAGGCCTTACACCATTTCACACACCCATTTAGTCATTAGGTTTTTGCTATAGTAGTTAGATCTTGGTTTTGTCATGTTCAGTTTTGTTTTCTAAAATCAAAATGCGTAAAAAAAATCACAAAAGAAGAAAAGACCAAAAAGATTATGTTAGGTTAAACTTAGGTTACCGAATTGGATTTCTAATCTAAACAACTCTCGTGTTCTCAAAAGTAGCCTCCCAGAGGCAAACGATCAAGACTCGGATTAAAGAGGATAAAAATCGAACAATCAACGCAAGTTTCATAAACAAATACAAATTTCTTTGATAGGAATTTTAGGTGCGACTATACCTCGACAACAAAAGTTGCAAAAAACATATATTTCGCTCTAAAATGCTGCTATCATCCTCCATGCAAATCAAACAAGTTAACTTCCCCTTCATACTCCATCCTGACAAGTTTGCATCCGTTGGAAAGTCATTTATGGTCCATAACAGTGCTGCGTACATCTTAAAAAATTCTTTCTTATGTGTGTTGTACGTTTGAACACTGTCATGCCACAATTGTTTCAGTCCATCTACCAACAACTGTAAATACACGTCAATTGCATTTCCTGGTTGCTTTAAACTTGGGATGAGAAGTGTCATCATCATAAATGAGGATCGCATACAAAGCTAAGAAGGTAAGTTATAAGTAACTAACACGACTAGCCAAATGGAATACGACGGGTACATGTTCCTGAAAGGATTAAATTCGTCACTTGCAAGTCCCAACCTGACATTATGCGAATTCCTAACGAATGAAAAATGTGTGCTACCAAATTTTTTTGAGTCTTCAGAATCTCCTGGATAACTAATATGCCCATCTCATGATTTGTTGTTTGCATGCCATGTCATGCACTTTGCTATTTTACTCAACATAAATAGTCTTTGGAGCCTTGGAATCAACAAAAAGATTGGAGAACCTTTCCTCCTTATTTCTTATCCCCTTTATATCTTTCCTCGCCACAATCCAGGCAGCAACTCAACCCTACGTACTTTTTTTTGTTTAACACACAGTCATTCAAATATGCATGAATCTTCTCACAATTCAAACCCAACCCTCGAATCTGCTTCTTCACGTCATACAATGACTCAGGAAAACCACAAGGATTATTCAACAACTCCCGTATGAAATGAAGTACCTCTGACATTAATTTCATCATAGCTCTATTCATAACTTTCATCTGAAATAAGTTCAACATGAATGATAACTTGGTCATAAAGCTAATTCCAAGAGCAATTGGTTCTTCTGCTGCCTTCATTACATTATAAAACTAATTACAGCTTCTCAATGTTTCTTCCTCATTTCCAATCTCAGCATCACTCGGTCTCATCTCATTAAGCATCTCATCAATTTGATTCCCTTCGACATCATCGTCGGAGTCATCAACTTCCATTGCATTCCTTAGGAGCTCCTTAGTCGGTTCCTCTTTATGTGTTGTCCACGAAGTGTAATGCTGCCACCAACCATTGTAGATCACGTGCTCAAACACAATGTTTCTATCTTGAACGAATCCATTCAAACACTTCCTACACGGACAAAATATCTTCTGCAGATGTTCCTCTCGTCTATATTGTTTCATATCCTTATGGAAGGTCCAATCTAAGAATGAAAGGACTCCACTCTCATATTAGGTGTAATCCAAGGCTCTCAAACCAATGCATGACTTGTCCATGGTAACCTACAATTTATAGTAAACGACGGGTAATTTAGAAACGAATGCAGGGATGATGTATGTATTTTAATGAAGGTTTTCACTTGATAGCCCATCCTTAAATATTTGATGACAACGTTACTTATGTAGCCGGTGTCTTAAGAAATTTTGGCAGCATCTTTGCGCACTTCTCTAGTATATCCCCAAGACTAACCTTAACTACATTTCCAATAACACCCATTTAAGTTTGCTTCAGGAGTGTAGATGAGATCAGTTGGTATACTAGAGAAAAGCAAGAAGATGCTACTGAGATTCCTCTAGGCACTGGTTACATGTAACAAGTAATCTTAAGTTGTGATTAAATCTTTAAGGACCCTCTTTAACTCGGTACTTCACATAACTAAAGACGATCAACACTTATGACATGCTATAATGACAAAGCATCATGCATGTAAGTGAGGTATATATATACTTTGCATTGTTTGTATAACATGATCATAAGTTTCGACGGACATGTATTTTGACACAATTTGACTCCAAAAACTTTTACCTTAGGGCTTAGAATACTTAGTGTTTAGTCTCACGTGCATCTAAATTTGAGCAAGTGTGTGTATCTAACAATTATAATAAATTCTCAACCAACCAATATATTAAACATTAGCGAATTTTTAAAAAAAATCGGCAGAGTTTCCCCTTAAATATTTAATTTTTTCCTATAAACCTACATTTCAAAATATCACACCACACATGTAGAGATAGAAATGGGCACACCCCACATTAAAAGTGTAATAAAGAAAATACATAAATGCACAAGAAGAATATATATGTGGGCACACCCCACATCTAATAAAATCATAAAATTACAATCAAAAGATAAATATGTAGGCACATTCCACAATCAATTCACCAAAATACAATATATATGTGGGCACACCCCACATCGATCTAACATAGTCCTAAAATATCACAAAATTAAATTAGAAAATTTTAAATTATACCTCCAAAGCCTCCGAGAGTGACTATTGCTAACAACTTGCAATTTCATGAACATAATATAAATTAAATAAGTAACTGGGTTGTTATTAATAACTTCAGTAATTAATTTAATACAATGAGAAGGAAAGGAAGAAGCAAATGATTAACCATAAATTACAATTCTAGTTCCCCTAAATGTGATGGGCACAATAGGAAGGATTAATTCCCCTAAGGTCAACTATGGTCTAACCAATTGACGATTTCTTTTAAACACATACTATAAATTATCAGACAATGGTTTAAGTTCTAGTTGGGGTTGGACTTGAATGGAAGGTGGAAGAGGTACAATGAGTGGCTTAGGAAGTTGCTCCACCTAGTAAGTACAGGGAGGTTTTATGTTAGATGTGACATTTAACGTGTCATTAACACTAAGAGGTCTTCTATTAAATTTATGCCCATGCTTTCATTAACCAGGTCTTCAATCTACCCAAGCACAGAATATCATAGAAGAAACAATTGCATGAAAGCTATTGCACTAACGGATGAGAGCAATGCAAGATAAGAAACAACAATGTTGAAACATTTTAAATATCCAAACATTATAAATTTCTGACATTTGATCCTCTATAGGAAGACCTAAGCTTCTTTGTGGCATTTTGTGACGACATTCAAAATTGAATTTTGCCTCCTCATACTTCGCCTTCAAAGCCAACCCATGTGATTACACTAAGGTTGTAACCCAAAGGTGCTAGCTTCATGTTATAGCTTTAACTAAGAAATTGGAGTCTTCAGCTCCATAATTTCCTTCACATTATCCATGTGATTAGAATTTTATTAATCAAGAGTTGAACAGTATTATGTTAGTTGTTCCAAGGTATTACGTGAATCTTAATACTTGTTGTCTACTTGGTTAAGGATTCCTACATTTGGAATCTCTGCCAAATGGTAACTACAATGCACTAATTCAAACCATTTTCACACTTTCAAATTGGGTGACTTTATTGATTTAATTTAATTTTTTTTTCAATTTAGTTGGCTAGCAGACAGTTTTAGCCACCTAAAACATGATAAATTTAAATAACATTTACAAATGCTAATATCAAAAATTACAAATAACTAAATTTGGCAAAAAAATCTCAAAACAAATTTGACTAGGGGGGAGGGGGGGTGGGGGGCTTATGAGGGGGGGTGTGGGTGGAGATTGGGAGGAGGGGGCAGGGGGCGTGTAGGAGGAGGGGGGCAGCGGGGGCTAGTGATGGAGGAGGGGCAAGGGGTTTGGAGGAGGATGAGGTGAGGGGGAGGTGGAAGAGGGCGAAGGAGGCGGAGGTGGAGGTGGAGGAGGGCGAGAGGGTGGATGATGAGGTGGAGAGAGATGAGGAGTGGGGTCAAGGGGTTGGAGGAGGAGTGGGTGGCAAAGGGGTGGAGGAGGACAAGGTGAGGGGGAGGTGGAGGAGGAGAAGAGGGTGGGATGTAACGACCCGGTTCCCGAGTCCCTACGAGACACGAGAACCGGACCGACTCGACTAATCCCAAGATCTAGTCGTCCAACGAGGAAGTAACCAAAAGAGCAGTAAAATAAACCACATTCAGCATGAATATAACTAACAGTAAGAAAGTACAGCAGTAAGGAAAGAAACTACTACAGTATATATCACCACAACGGTAGAACAACATTTATCATATAACATGAACTGCAGGTAAAGAAAAGTACAGCGGAAACAAGAACTACTCACTATAACGGAAACAAAGAGGTACAAAAGACAGTAGTAACTCTACTGGACCCTACTCTACTCAGCGTTTTGCTGACGTGTTACACTCGTTACCTTTTTCAGGACCAGGTGTTGAGCAGCCAGGGTCAGCGGCTGCAGAGGACACTGGGCCGAGTAGGGTCCAGTAGAGTTACTACTGTCTTTTGTACCTCTTTGTTTCCGTTATAGTGAGTAGTTCTTGTTTCCGCTGTACTTTTCTTTACCTGCAGTTCATGTTATATGATAAATGTTGTTCTACTGTTGTGGTGGTATATACTGTAGTAGTTTCTTTCCTTACTGCTGTACTTTCTTACTGTTAGTTACATTCATGCTGAATGTGGTTTATTTTACTGCTCTTTTGGTTACTTCCTCGTTGGACGACTAGGTCTTGGGATTAGTCGAGTCGGTCCGGTTCTTGTATCTCGTAGGGACTCGGGAACCGGGTCGTTACAGAGGGTGAGGTGGAGGAAGACGAGGAGGAGAAGGTGGGGGGGTGTGATACCTTAAGGAGGATTGGAGGCACGATGGCGAGGAGGAGATCGTTGCACGGGTGGTCGTCAGTAGGGTGCTGTGTGGGGGGAGGGGGAGGTTGAGGAAGAGGAGAGGAGTCGAGTGTAGTGGGTGCAACGCGACCTAATATTCCACCATTGGTGGCGGTTTCTAAATAATTGTCACCAATTGTATTATAAAATTAATTAGATATGACGATTAGCGATGGTTTAAACAATACCATCGCTGAATTCATTAAAAAATTTGGCCCTCGCGCATGAAATAAAAATTTAGCACAATTTTCTGTGACGGTAAGTCCCAAATTGTCCTTAATTGCATACGATTACGGTTGCATGAAATTTCACTCTCTCCACCATTACGAGTCGGAAAATAATGATACTTTACACAATGTTTCTGCAAATAACCGATGCCATTTTACATTTTCGGCGATGGTTTAAAAATCGTCGCAAAAAATACATCGCAAAACGTGCCTTTTATATAGTGATAATAAAATAATATTTAAAGAGTTAAATGATATTTGATTTGATGTTTAATAAAGTCAACAGAAGTTTGGTCAAGATATAAACAGGTTTGCTAAAAAATAAATGTAGTTTGAATGTTAAAGTCCAATTGGCTTAACAACTGTGAGGGCCTATACAAAAATACCAAAGTAAGAATTATTTCTAGCTATTTAGTTGGATCTAACATTTCCCATCCTAGTAGGATTGTTGGTATTCCTTATAAATATCTCTCAAAGGCTTGGAAGGAAACTTGAATCAATCATTATTGCAAATCTCTATTAATAAACCCTAGAGAGATAAGAAGTTGCTTCCACCTTCCTCATGCTAGATGTTGATGATCAGGGTTGGGCATTGCCTACTACATCTAAGCACTTATTGCTAAGCTTGGCAATTAACCACCAGTGTTTATTCTATTAAGTCATGAGATCAAGGCTAGATTCCTGGAGATTAGGGTGATCGTCACCTCGAGCATTGTGAATGGTTCGTGAATTACGCATGATTGAGTGTTCTTGGCATCAAGAGTTTCATCTTCCTAACAAGTAGAAGGGACTTCTACCAAATCAGGACTTGTTATAGGAGTCAATAATACATGGAGTGCTTATGGAACCCTCTGATGTATAATTGTCTTACTCATGTAAGTTCTAAAATAAAGAGAAACAAGTTCTTGCAATGTAGTGTGGTGTAGGTTGTTTTCTCCATGTTCTTTTTTATTTTTCGAGCATTAGTTTGAATTTTCAAACAACCATTTTTTAATTATGCTTCCATGATGCCATGGCGAATCATCCACCATTAGAATCAACTTGAACTAGGTTGAACCAAACTGAACCAATATGGAATCAAGCCAACCTGAAGCAACTAAATTTGGCCAATCATCATGCTCAAAACATATCATTATGGATGACCAAAAATATCTCTTAAAATCCCTTGAATTATATGAAGGAAAATCCTTAAGGGTAATTGAGAAAGAGTCCTACTTAAGTTAGGATTCTAATTCCAATTTCCATCCTTAATCCATTCCAAGTTGATGTTCATATATAGTTTCCCCCTTTACAAATAGGTCTAATTGGACTACCATTGAGGGGCTCCATCATCATCTCCAAGCCAAGCAGATCATCTTTATTTCATCAGTTTATTGATGGTGGTCTCAAAAAGAAGATCAAGAGAATGGTAATCATCTTCACATTGATAGGTTTTCACATTCATGCATCTTCTACGTAGGATTAGTTTTTTTTTATCTTACATCTTTCTTGCTCTTTATTTTATGCTTCATTGATCTATCTTTATGATAAATATTAATAATTAGATCTTAGCATTAACATTTTATTATAATTAGCTCTTTGCCCTCTCTTTTGGATTAATTATTTACTTTGAGATCAGTAATTTTGAGATTATATCATATTAATTATTGTTTAGACAAAGGATATCCATAGAATAAACGATAACTAGGTTGATATGCCTATAAAATCTTATTTTTAGTAAAAAGCGTGAAGCTTAGGAGACTTTTTGCCTTATTCTTGCATTGGTTTGTATTTAACTAAGACTTCTCAATTAAAACTATTTCTTTTTTGTCACTTTTCATCATTTATCTTTCATCTTATAGTGCCTCTCATCTTTAGGCCACACTAGTACTCTTGTTGGATCATTTTCATGGTTAGTTACTTATTTTTGCATTAAATTTCATATTGATCTATAGTATTATGTAAATTTACGTTCTTATATTATTTATATGCATTATATAAGTTAAAAAATTCCAACAACGTTAATTCAGGTTTCTACCAACATAATTAATCTAGAATCGAATTTCATCACAAAATTCACCTCATTTAAAAAAAGATAACAATCAAGTCTTTTAACTGTAGTATAAACATTAAGATCTACAAAAAGTTACTTCTCATGCAGCGTGAAATTCTTAATATTTTTAGTTATGTTATGTTTAGTTAGGTTAAAAACCCACCAAATTTCATTAACTAATTCAATCTAGAAATATTCTTAAAATTTTGGGAAAGTACCTAACTTAGATTTACGACAAGCTTTTAAGCCCAACTTTTCTCAAATTCCCACTCTTTGTGATTTTTGTTAGAAACTAGGGTAACAAGTCAAGAGTCTCATGCAAGTCTTTCTTTTTTTACAGTTCACTAGAGTCAAGTTAGATATTTTTCTTACTAGGATTAATATCCTATATATTCATTTTAACCTTGATGAAATTTTTTCATGCATTAAGGAATTTGTTTCATATTTTCACTCATCCACAAGTTCATAAACAGTAAGAAACTCTTACTAAACCTAGCATTCAATCTTATGACTTCTTCAAGGAATTCACTTGTACTTGCCCTTTCCTATCTTCCATAATTGGAATGGTCTAATTTTAAATTGAACTCACCTTGGCTAAACACCTTACGATAAGAGTAAGATAAACTAGTGAACTACAAGATTTTGACTCAATCTACCTAATTCAAGTCTTAAACATGTGCATATTAGGTTTTAGTAATTACTTAATTTCATATAGGTTGTGCTTGCACATTTGCTTCATGGTTAGCTACTTTAAAGCGCATCCAAAACACCATTCATTTATTTTTTGCATAATTAATAAAATTTCTAATTTTGTTCAATGTTCTTTTAGTAAATTGAATACTTATTTTTCAACAATTTTTTTTGATAATTTGCTTAATGAGTCTATATGAGTTAAATAAACTCCTACCAAATTTTACATTCTAACCTTTTATAAAACAAAAGATAAAATTTGATAAAGTGACCTATCTCTAATGATAGTCATGATTTTGGGGTTAACTAGTCATTTAATTCTCAACACAGTTAATTAAAGTTATCGGTCTTAATTAATTGCCTAAAGAATGAACTTAGGTTAACTTGAATTATTAAATCGTTGCCATTGATTGTAGTATAGGGTCAAGCAAACCTAACATTTTAGATTGTTATTTTTTTTAACTAGTTGACTCAAGGTCGTTCACTGGGAGATATAAACTTAATTTAATTTACCATTTTTATTCTAATGCATAATATTACTAATTAATTAATTAATTAGATTAATAATTATGTTATATGTTAAGCTTACAAATAATTGCACATAAAATTAAAACTCTAAAACATGTCAATTATTCCATTATAAAAGAGAATGTACAAGAATGGTTTTACACTAAATAGCAAAAGAATTATTTATTACAAGTGTTTACAAAATATAGAGGCATAAAAAGAATTAACAATAAAGAAATAATGCCTTAATTACAATAGAGCTCAACCACTAAACAATTTTTAATCAGCCTTCATCGGACGTCTCTTTTCTTGATCAGAAGACCTAAATGTTAAGAGTCTAACTTCCAATTAATCCATCAAACGTCTCTTTCCCTCAATCAACATTCAACCATTTCGTTGAATTCACTTATATTTAACTCTTTTTTCTCTTCACTCTAAGTTAACATTTAAGCTTTCAGCTTGTGCATCTCTCTCTCCCTCTTCTCTTTAACCACTGTACACCCCCATCCATACTTAATCGATTTTAGACCCTTAAACCCACTTTTTTAACACTTAAACAAAAATTGGTTAATGGGCAGACCAAGCCCTTTCGAGGATACATAGTCCATTTCTAGACCTGATCAAACTCTACTCGAGGCCTAGTCCTAGTTCATTAAGGTGTGGATTTTAGCCATTTTAGTTTGCACAGTGTCAGGTCCAATCAAGCCCACATCACACGCTCTGACCCACCCAAGCCCACGCACACACAGGCACGCACACACACGCATACGCACATGCATGCACGTTCTCGAAGGATATGCTCATAAATTGCACCCAGCGCTGACGACCGATGCATCACTATGCAGTTTTCATTTTATACCCGTGAGGGAATTCATTCGCTTTCGAGGTGGGATCATTCTCAGTCGATTTTCTTCACTATAGCATGCTCGCCGAGCAGATCTTCGAGGAATGATTGCCAAGGGCACAAAGCTCCATATTGAGAGATTAAAAGCTCGATAGAAAGCTGCAGATCTTGGCTTTCCAATTTCAGCACCAATTTGGTGTTAGGATCCCAATTGATCCACGCAATTACAGGGAGAATATAGTACTGTCGCCATGGCTAAAATGTGCTTCAGTTGTGAAATTAGAGGTCAATTGACCTCCAGAAAAGTTAAAACTCTCATTTAAGAGTCGTATAATGCTTAGGAATGCATTCCGCATGGAATTGAGGAAGAAAATAGGTCTAGGAATGCCTGGGAAAGCTCAAGAGCTTGAGAGCTTCGAATTTGAAACACAAAACTCTGATTTCAGAGTTGAAGCAGCCTATCAAAAAGGTATTTGTATCTAGGATTGATCTAAATCCATTCTTAAGGTTAAGGACAATCGATCTGGGCATAGTTTGGATCTAAAACTCATCACTAGATTACAGAATGACCTTGAGTTCCAGTTGGAACCCATAATGCACAAAACCTGAAATCTTCCCCGAATCTCAACAAATGTCATCCAAACCATTTCCAACAATTCACAAACATTAAATGCACTCAAATAACCCAACTAATCAGAGATTCGATCTTAGAATCACGAGGTTAGACTTATGGTTGACTAATAAGCCCAAAAAGTTGACTTTCTAAACTAAAGAGTTTCAGATCAAATTAAAGGTGTAAAAAGGTCTAATTCAACCCTAGGAATCTATTCAGCACCTCAAAATTAAGTTTTCAGCACTTCAGCAGTGCTATCAGACTTTGCCACCTGAGATCAAAAGGGTGAGTGCTCAGCAGATCAAATCAGGGCTTTTAAGGCCTAAGTGAAGTTTAGAATAGGATCTATTAGGTCAGCACAAGCTTTAGGACCTAATTCCAGTGTCTAAACTTCGAGGACTACGTCTCTCCAACTTTGTCGGAGTTGGAGAAGACAACGATCACCGTAGAGTTACTAGCATTAAAACAAAGTTCTAATTGCCTAGAATTAATCCTTATATCAAGATGAATCGATTTGGAGCTCCTCAGGCTGTATCGAAGACTGTGATTTACCTTTTAATTCGCTGGAGCTTCGGTGAACGCTGAAATAACTCGCTGGAGATCAAATCTCCAAGAAATGAGCCGAAAATGGTTTCAAATGATTCCTGAGGTTGCATAGAACCTCAATAACACTTTAATTGAATCAAGAACCTCAAGAATCGAAAATGGTTTCAAATGCCATTCAGTTTCTGCAATGCATCCGCTACTTTTCAGCGGTTCATGCTTGCCATATTCTCAGATATGGTAGGTGATTATCTTGAAGTCTTCATGGATGACTTTTCAGTATTCGGCGAATCATTTGATGATTGTCTCCTGCACTTGGTGCAAATCCTCAGGCGGTGCATTGGCGTGAATCTGGTTCTTTCCTGGGAAAAGAGCCATTTCATGGTGCCTGAAGGAATTGCCCTGGGACATCTTATTTCAAAAAAAGGCATCCACGTCGATCGAGCCAAGGTGAACTTGATTTCCAAACTCCCTATGCTTAGCTCGATCAAGGACATCCGATCCTTTCTGGGGCACGTCGATTTTTACGATCAATTTATTCCTGATTTCTTAAAGATCGTGCACCCCCTAACCACTCTGCTTTCTAAGGATGTACCTTTCGAAATCTCTAGAGAATGCACTCAAGCATTTGAAATCCTTCGTGATCAAGTTACCCAAGCCCCGATCCTACAGTCCCCTGATTGGTCTCAACCTCTGAGATCATATGCGATGCATCTGATTTCGCTGTAAGAGCGGTACTTGGGTAGAAAATTGACGAAAAACTCGTGGTCATATACTATGCTAGCAAGACACTTGATGAGGCTCAGCATAACAACGCAGTTACTGAGAAAGAGTTGCTAGCCATAATATTTACCCTAGAAAAATTCAGATCTTATCTCCTGGGTTCCCGTGTTATCATTTACTTCGATCACACAGCTGTGAGGCATCTCCTTGCAAAGAAGGATGTAAAACCTCGATTAATCTGCTGGATCTTGCTGTTGCAAAAGTTTGACCTCGAAATTCGTGACAAAGCGGGAAAACAGAACATGGTAGCTGATCACTTGTTATGCCTTCCTTCTATGATCATCGACCCTTCCGGACCCATCACGGAACATTTTCCTAATGAGCACCTCCTGACGATTAATACAGGACTTCCATGGTTTGCTGATATAGTAAACTACCTGGCATCACATCAGATCCCGCCTGATTGGCCGAAGGCCAAGAAGGACAAATTGCTTTCCGATGCCAAGTATTACTTCTGGGAAGACCCGTATCTTTTCCGCATCGGTGCTGATCAGATTATTTGACGATGTGTCGTGGAAGCGGAAATTCAAGACATATTGTCTTTCTGCCATGACCAGGCATGCGATGGACATTTTTCAGGTCATAAAACTGCAGCGAAAGTCCTCTAGTGCTGCTTCTATTGGCCCACGATTTTCAAAGATACGTACAATCACTGTAGGGAATGCACTCGTTGCCAGACCTTGGGCAACATCAGCCATCGTGATATGATGCCCTTACAGCCAATTCTGGTATGCAAAATCTTCGACATATGGGGGATTGATTTTATGGGACCCTTCCCTGTTTCGGACGGCTTCGAGTACATTTTACTCGCTGTTGATTATGTGTTCAAATGGATCGAAGCCGTTCCAACCCGAACCAATGATCATAAAGTGGTTATCAAATTCATTCATCAGAACATCTTTTCACGGTTTGAGATTCCACGTGAGATAATTTCTGACGGAGGGACCCATTTCACTAACGCTTAGTTCAGGTCACTGATGACCAAATACAGGGTGTCACACCGAATCTCTACTCCTTACCACCCCCAAACTAATGGTCTACCTGAGCTATCAAAACGGGAGATCAAGAAAATCCTCCACGTTACTGTTCAACCTAACAAGAAGGATTGGTCATCTCGACTTTCGGAAGCTTTGTGGGCTTATAGGACCGCCCAGAAAACCCAATTAGGTATGTCTCCCTTCAGATTGGTCATGTCACCTCCCCGTAGAATTGGAGCATAAAGCCTATTGGGCAATACGGAACTGCAACCTAGATCTTTCTAAGGTAGGAACCCACAGAAAGCTTCAAATGAGCGAGATCGATGAATTACGCCACGACGCGTATGAGAACTGTCGAATTTACAAAGAGCGGGTTAAGGCCCTTCACGAGAAGCACAAATCCAAAAAGATCTTTCATCCTGGTCAAAAAGTCTTACCCTTTGATGCCAAGCTTAAACTGTTCCCAGGAAAGCTACGATCAAAATGGATTAGACCCTACCTCGTCCGATGAATCTTTGGAAATGGAGCCATTGAGATCAGTCCACTCAGCCACGATTCAGAACCTTTTGTCGTGAACGGTCGAAGACTCAAGCCATTCATTGACTTGAATGATATAAATTTGGCTGAGATATCCTTTGCCCTCTATTCTCCCTGAGCTCATTGCACCCAGTCGATGGCGTAAAACCCAACACTTAACGGGAGGCAACCCGTGATTCTTGAAAAACCCAAAACCTTTCCTGACATTCCTATGCTGAATTTATATTGCACTTTAGGGTTCATCCATTAGAACAGTTAACCCCACCTCATGTACCCGTACCCGAGTTTAGAAATCGTTCGCAACAGTCACCTCAACCCATTCGCCCACCCAAAACTTGTTCTAATGAATGATCTAAGCTGAACTCAAATCCACCTAATTTACAATGGGGACATTGCAAATCGTAGGCATAGGGGGGTATGAAAGCGCAAAACACCATGAAGACTCATCTCACAAGAAAATGTTTCAACAAAAAAATCACATATCACAAAAACACCAAAAAGAAAAAGAAAAAATCTTGAAAAAGAATGAAAAAATTCTGAGAGGAGAGAAAATTTTGAGGCCATACAAATCATGAGGAGAAAATGAGGAGGAAAAGTGAAAAATGTCAAAAAAGGAGCACAAAATGAAAAGAAAAAAAAGAAGATAGTCATTAGTAAGAAATTAAAGGATTAACTAAAGTTCTAGACCATATCAAGAGAAAGAAAAATGAAGGAAAAAGTGATAATGAGACACAAAGGAGATTAGTAGGAATACTGATCTTAGGCCTCTTGGACTAGACTCTTAGGCTTAAAAATTCAAGTATCCGCTAACATCTGGATAGTCCTCAAGAGGTTGAGAAAAGTGCAAAGCTTAAGTATTAGGTCTAAGGCTTAGGGAGTATTCAGCCTCGTTAACTGACCTTTGGTTTGCGGGACTCAGTAACCTAAGCACCCCAATCCACACACAGTCTGGTTCAGTGCGTATAATTATCAAAATCACGCAAAAGCGTTTAAATATTCTGAAAGAGTTACTTAGATTAGGAGTGGTCGATCAACACATGTTGATTTGGACGAGTTCTCGGTGCGGAGAGGTGGGAAATTCCCCTCGAAGATGCGTAATAATATATTGTCTCCTCGGTGCTTGTCTCCTAGGATGTCCACATATCCTACAGGGGGCACATAAGCACCCTTTGCTTGCTCAGATGCCATGTGCGGCATTATCACGAAATGTCGATTGCCAGGGTCTGGATTTAGCTACAAAACGCCATGGGTGGGATTATCTCGAAATCTCGAAAGCCATGATTCTGGGGGTTGCCGTGGGCGGTGCTATCACGAAGCATCGATTGCCAAGGACCCTTCGAGGATTGATGATGGAGACGAAGAATTCGATATAGACCATCTTGAGAAGCCAATCTGAAGCAAAAAATAAAAAGAAAAGAGAAAGAAAACTCTCCAAACAAAAAATCCTCTATCTCTCTCTTGCAAAAAACGCACTACAAACTGAACCGAGGCTAAAATACGTTACAAGCACGGGTGCTTTAACCGCGGAGTCCAAAGAACCTTAGGATAGTTCATGTGGGCCTTAAAAACCTTCGCAGAGGACTAAGGCTAGAGCTGGTTAGGTCTGGATCTTAGTTGGTACTTGAGTACCTCTAGGCCTACTATCGGTATTTTAACCTAATCAAAAAGAAAAAAAGCACTCATCATAATTTGGGAACTTCAAGGAACTCATGGTCTAGAACAGAAGTTAAAACCCTAAAATTTTGCTAAGGGACTAGCAAAAGCTAGGTATGGGGGTATGATGGGAACACTATCATAAGCCCTAACTAGCTCATTTTGACCTAGAAAAGAAAATAAAAGCTCCTACATAACCAACTGGAGGTCCTAACTAAATGAATAACCATTTTGATAGAAAAGCAAGAAACAAGGGGTAAAACTGTAATTTTACCATTGTAGTGCAATAATAGGATTTCTCATGGGCTAAACATAGGTCAAATGGTCTTAACAAGATAAAAAGTAGGTTGGTTCAGATAGAAAAGGGTTCATGAAGATTCTGGGAATTAAATGACTTCATGTAACCGAGAAACAGACCCACTTAAGTTGAAAAGGTTCTGATCAGGATAAAATTCACCTAAATCTTCTAAAAATCATGAAAAAATATCCTCTAGGGTTTAGAACCTTCAATTTGTCCCTTAAAACCTATTTTAACCTAAATTGAGGTCTCGATCAAATGTTTGCCCTAAATTAGGTTTTTGTGTAAATTGCCCAGTCAAACGTGGTCAAACCTAAAATATAACTTCACCATTAGATTCCTTAGGTCCAAATTGGGTTTGTACCAAAATTTGGACCTAAGGGGAATTCACCTTGACCTACTTTGCAAACAGGTCTAGATCAATTACATTTCTACCCCTAACTTTTGAAAACTTCTACAGAGACCCCCTATCTTTATCTTCATTCCCTGCAATTAGGTCCCTCCACCATTATAGCAAAGGGAATCCTACTTCAGCGATGAATCGAAGGCAAGATCTCTCTGATTTCTCAGAGGATCCCCTTCAAAATTAAAAGGGAGATTCTCTAAGAAATGTCATCCAGTTCGAACACAATCAGAGGCCTCATTTGACACCCAATCTCTCATGTGAATGCATGAGAGATTTAGGTCACATTCGACCTTCCATCTTCGACGAGGTTGTCGTGCTTGGAAGCTTGGCTTCCAAGCACAAAACCTTCCTCCAAAGCCTATAAAAGCATGCCCAAAGCCCTCTGCATCCTTCAAGCTTGAAATTAGCCAGAGAAGCCCTCTATTTAATCTCTCCCCCCTCTGGCTAGTGACTCAGCAAGCTCCGGCGACCCCTCTCTCTCTCGCTCGTCGCTTTGCCACAATACCAGTGGCAGGGTTATCTTCGTCCGCGTCGCGTCGCACCAGCCAACGCTCCTGCAGTCCCTTCATCGTCGCCGTCCTCCTCCACTGATTATTTCATCTTCGGCAATGACAATACGAGTCGGCCGCCTTCTCTGCATCCCCCTTCATCTCCCTACGTACAGATAAGTTCTCTCTCTCTGTTCCCATCATTTTTCTCTCTTTATTTCTTCTAAACACGCCTCAACGCACGCTGTCACCCTCACCTTCTTCATCTCCAACCAGACCTCCGGTGAGGCGTTCCCGCCGCTCCACGCTTCCATCTGCCTCGCCAACCACCCCATAAGCATCGCCACACCTCATTGACCCTAAACCCTCACTCCACTCACCTCGCCACACCCCCAGGACAACCCTAGAATACACCCACTTTTACGCACACAGGGTACCCTAGGCACGCACGCTCCGGCCACCCCATGCCACGCCGATCCTCGCACTACCTTCACCGTGTCTAGGCGAAGCTGTTTGAGCTTTCTAATGATGCCGCAAGGCCATTTTCGTCGTTGACAGGTTTAGAGTCTCGCCACCATTAGCGCAAGCAAGGAGCTTGCTTGGGAGCTTCCTCCAGGTCTCCTCGCTCTAGGCTACAGGTCCCAGGTGTGCGGAATCATTTCGCGCACAACTCCGGCTGAGCGATTGGCATTGAAGCCCCACGTAGCTACTGCAATCAAGGAGACTCTTGCTGCGGGCGTTCGCGAAGGAAGGTGGGACAACATAGTCCCACCTCGAAAGCTGACAAGCGGCTACAGTGGGATAAATTGCAAAAGTGTAATAGGCTTATCGCCTCCTGACCACGAGGTGAGGTCCCTCTCACCTATCACTGCCTTGTTCGTGACCCGCTGCCCGCGGACCTGGCCCTGACCCGTATACCTGACCTACACTCCTCGCCCACCATCGCATGCTGGTGGACCTGGTCTAGGGCGCGTGCACTTGACCCGATTACCCGAGAAGCGGCTCTGGGAGAGTGAGCCTAAGAGAGAAAGAGGAAGAGAGATCGTGGGGGCGGGTAGGGGTAGGTTTCGCTCTCGCAGGCAGGAGAAGAAGAAGAAGCCAAAGAAGAAAGAGGGCGTAGGCCAGAGAAGCCGAGGAAGGAGAAGGCAAGGCTGAAGTGGAAGAGGCTGAAGGCTGAAGGGATGAAGAAAGAGAAGCAAAAGGAACTGAAAGAGGAGTCGCCAGAAGGAAAGAGAAGGAGAAGAAGAAGAAGCCAAGAAGAAAGAGGAGCCACAAAGAAAGAAGACGAAGAAGATAAGGGCTAGAGCAGTTGAAGGCAAAAGAAGCACAGGCACGAAGAAAAGAAAAGAAGGAAGAAAGCCAGACAGAGATCAAAGACAGAGAAGAAAAAAAATCAGAAATAGCACTATAGCAATCACAAGTTTAAGACGTCTGACTTACAAATCAGACGTCCATTTTTTTATGCTCTTTATATACATTGATCCAGTGTCTTTATATTTACATTCTTACATTGCAACTCCGATTTTCATTGCATATTCAATTTCTCAAAGTTGTGCTCTTGATTTTTTAAACCCCAATTTGCTCTCTGTGTTCGACCTCGGACTTAAAACCTTGAGTAATAAAATTTATTTGTTTTCGAGTGATTTCAACTATACTACGACACATTGATTTCAAAACATTGAACTCACTCCGTTAAACAGAGTCGATTGGAGCCCTTGCGTGATGATTAAGCGATGGAGGGAACCAAATGTGTGTGTAGATAGTTGGAAACCTTCGCCATAGACAGCGGAGATACTCCGATGAAGTTGGAGTGAGTTAGGCTTATAGGTGATTAATCAAACGTGTAAGAAGGTGGAATGGAATCATGGTGAAGTAGAGAAGGTGATTGATGTGTTCAACAGACAAAAGAAGCTCCGAGTGAGCTCATGGAGCTCGTCAGAGTTAGCGAAGACAACTTGAAATACGCATTAAAACTAAGCTAAAACAACTATCTAACTATTCTAATCTAAGATATTCTAAGAGCTAAGGTTACGTATGATTACCTAGACGAGGGAGGTGATGGATTTCATCAATGGCAGGACGAAAACGAGATTGAAATCAGAGTGATTGAGAAAAGAATCTCCGGTAGAGCAAAGTGGAGAGATACACAGCTATTGGGTGCTCCAAGGCCATTGTCAAGGTGGAGGAGAGGAGGAGGAGGTGGGGGAGGTAGCGCTCGAGAATGGGGATTGGAAGACGTCGAAGAATGGAGGAAAACCTATGAACGACCACAGTGGGGGGAAGGGGGTAGAGGGTCGGTAACTTGGAATCGGAGGTGTGCAAGTCTATTTATCGGTGGCAGCGAGGGTACAGGGAGGTGTATCTGAATAGTTAAGCGTCTAGGTTCCTCCTAGCCACTGGCATCGTCTCTGACACCAGTGAGCGTAGTCGCTTGGGTGCTTGGGTTTTTGGCTTACGCTTCGGCGTACAGACATCCTTCAAGAACATAGCATAAGCCGGGATATGTTTAATTGCCTTGAGGAGCGGAATATTAATTTGAACTTGTTTGAAAATCTCCAACAGCTCCTCATTCTCAACTATAGCTTTCTTTTTCTTCCTTTTCTCCAAGGCCTCAGGGTATGGTGTTTGGGTTTGAATCGAGTCAGTCTCCATGTCCTTAGGGTCCGCTCGCTCATCCTCAGACTCGGGTATCTCAGGAAGTGAGGTCACGGGAGGGGTTGGCCATTTGGGGTCTTGGCTTTTAGTGCCGCTTCTCAAGGTAACCACGTTGGCAGAGGCGTTGGGACCATGGGTAGATCATTGAGAAGAAAAGGAAGAAGAAGCATCAAACCTAGGGGGTGTTTGTGGGGCTTGTTGGGCATGTGGGCATGCCCAGGATTTGCTTGGAACCCTTGAGAATTGGAGCCTCTGTTGATCACATTTCTCGGGCTCGGTTGAGGCTGAGAAGGAAGGGATCCCTATTGTTTGCAATTCAACAGCTGGCTCAACTGTCCCTTCACTAATGCCATTTCCTCTTGATGTTTCTAATTCATATCAGCCATCATTTTTATTAGTGTGTCCATTTGGCTCTATGGGGGACGGGTCATCCTATTCTGATTATAAGGTGGTCTAACTGGTGGCCCTTGCTAATAGGAGGGGGTTTGGCTTGGGTTAGTTCTGGAATTGGTTTAATTTTTGGTTCATCCAGGTGAAATTCGGGTGATTACGCCATCCGACGTCGTAGGTGTTGGAGAAGGGGTCAGGTTTGGAGTAACCTTGGATGGCCTGGACATCTTCAAAGATAGAAGGTGTCGAGGGGAAGGGGAGAGAGTAATCAGGGTTTGAGGGAGCAAAGGTCCCTCCCTGGAACATTGTTAGGGGTTGTTCCAAGTATATTTGGTTCATTGGTTGCACCAAATCTACATTGTCAGCTCCCTTTGCTAGGGAGAGGGTCTGTAGCGAGTTTCTTGTTTGATTCAACAGTTCATCAATCTTTTTGTCCACCAACTCAACTCGATCCAACTTCTTGGCTATAATGTCCATGTCAACCGTTCTAGAGCGAATTCTCATTCATGGACTCAAAGAGTTCAAACGCGCTCTCGTCATCTTTGTTCAAAAAGTTGCCTCCACATGAGACATCAACAAAGTTCCTAAGGTTGCTGTCCAGACTATGGTAGAAGATCTGGGCTAATTGCCACCTTGGAACCTCATGGTGTGGGCATTTCCTCAATAATTCATTAAATATTTCCCACGCCTCACGGAATTGTTCCCCACCTTGTAGTGTAAATGTGGTAATGGCTCTTCTAAGGCATTGGTCTTACCTATGGGGAAGAATTTCTTCAAGAACGCATGCCTCAGTTCCTCCCAGGTGGAGATGGGTCTCTCTAAGGTTCTAAGCCAGTGAGATGCTTTGCCTTTTAGGGAAAAAGGGAACATCTTAATCAAAACAATGTCCAAGCTGATATTCCTGGGTTTCATTGTCCGGGCGATCCGGTCTAGATCCTCAAGGTGTTGGAAGGGGTCCTCATTTGAGCTCCCATGAAAGTGGCTATGAATTAAGCTCAAGACATTAGGTTTCAACTCAAAATCATCTCCCCCTTCAGGGACCCTAAGATGTGGCTCGATCCAGATAGCAGATGGATCGTAAAAATCACGGAGAGGCCTAGGTTGGCCCTCAGGAGGTTGTGGCGGGTTAGGTAGGTTCAATGGGGGTTGCCCTTGAGGGTTTTACAATATGTGTATGGCTTGCATGATGGTTTGGATTTGTTGTTGTTGAAGTTGGTGGTTGGCAGAGATCTGGCCTGAATGATGGCCATAGCATTGGGTGGGGGTTGGTCCTCAACCTCATCAATTCTTGGTTCAGCGATTTCTCGTGTAAAATCAAGTCTCCTCTTGATTTCACTATCCAAAACAAACAACTTGGGATGCAGTAATCGTCTCTCGTGCATACACTAGGGAAGAATGGGGAGAGATGCGGAGAGCGACAGGTGCGAGAAGTGTGTGCACAAACAAGCAAGCAAGTTTAGTCCTTAGAGTGTATTCCTTAGGTGACCTAGAAACCTCAGAGGAATGATCAAATCTGTAAGCACTTAACCACCCTTCCCGATGTTAATTTGGCTAGGTTGATTATGAGGGGATTGAAGGGAAGGTTCTTCCTTTGGCTTTCGCCGCCGGTTCCGTAGACCCCACAACCGCGGTCGTTTGACACTTCCCTGCAGCCTAGACATCAGATTCTACAAAGGGAATGAAGGCCAAGTGCCTAGCAAACCCAATCACACCTTCAAGACTTAGACAAGTCCTGCCTAAGGCACGTCTACTCCATTTTAATGAGGGTTGGGTTAGTGCTTGTGCTCAGGATATGTGATGAGACGTTGTTTGGGGTTGTGCCTCTTAGCTAACTGATTTGAGCATGCGTGTGAACTTAACAAAATATGGTTTTCATGTAAGGATTTCAAGATGAGGTGTCTTTTAATGAGTTGTCCTTGCTTTAATGCTTTTAGGGTTGAAGTTCCTTTATGTTTTCAAACAAGGTTCAAGTGGGCACACAAGGTTTTTACACACAACGGGTGAAAGTCAATTCCCTTTAGAATGATATGGCCCTAGAAAAACAACCCTAGTGTTCATGCAATTCTACCAGGTGAGTTGATTTTAATTATGGTAAGTGATGCGACCTAAATCAAGTCATGGTGGCTTCGCAAACATCACTCAAAAGAAAGAACACTCCAAAAAGATTTTCTTCAAGAATGTTAGAGTGTATTCTTTTTTGTTGGGTGATGAGTTTGGAATGTGGGTCAAGTAGCCATTCACCACGCAAATTTTAGATTTTTATTTTTATTTTTTGTATTTTTTTTGAGCAAGTAAACAATCATTGGGTGGAGTGATACTCACAACCGTCTTCACAGCATTTTACTCTTGGTCCACCATCTTGGATCGTGCTCCTCCGTCGCCCAAGCGTCGAGTTCCTACAACCAATCAAGTAGAGAGAGAAAAATGAGCTTGAAGATGTGAATACAAATGCGGGATAAAAGTGACAAAAGAAATCCACTGCCTCCCTAGCAACGGCACCAAAAACTGATGGGTGCGGAACGTGGTTGTTTAATTATGCCATTGTAGTATGCGTTCGCGATGTCGATTTTAATTTAAGAAGTGGAGTCAGTGAGTCCAAGTGTGAACACAAGAGGCGTAAAATCAGATTATTTTGTCACTTTAGTTGTCACAAGAATAGTTGATTTTCTTGTTTGCGAGAAAACGCAAGAGAGAGAGAGAAAGAGTAGGATTAGAGATCGTGTTTAAAGCATGACAATCATTTAAAAGGATGTAAGCTATAATATATGAAATATCATCAACATATAACATGCGGTGAAAGTTTGTTTACAACTACTACAATGAATGAAAGCTTAAACAAGTGCAACATAAACTAAAGTAAAGACAGAGAGTGCGAGCAGGAGTCAAGGTAGCCACGGCAGTGGAGGGATGCTTCGTCGGTGGCTTGACAATTTCGGGGTGGGTATGGAGTATTTGGTGGAGCTAGGAGAAGGCTAGAGTAGCTTGGAAGGTGTGTGTGTATTAAATGCCTTTGAATGGGGTGGTTGAGGAGGTTTATATAGAGAAGAGGGGTTTCCAAACTAAGTAGGGGTTTTAGCGACGTCCGGGATATCGCTAAACCCATTCCAGAAACATAGGTGAAGCCCCTCGCCCGCCGGTCCAAGTGCGCACGTGTGCTTCCTTTGCCCGCACGATTCGTGTGCGCGCCATGTGGACCATTCGATCAAAGATCGGATGGCTGAGATCGCAGATGAGCGCTGGCTCAGATCGCGCTAGTGTGCAAGGAGCGTGCGCCTTGTAACGACCCGATTCCCGAGTCCCTACGAGACAAGAGAACCGGACCGACTCGACTAACCCAAGACCTAGTCGTCCAACGAAGAAGTAACCAAAAGAGCAGTAAAATAAACCACATTCAGCTTGAATATGACTAACAGTAAGAAAATACAGCAGTAAGGAAAGAAACCACTACAGTATATACCACCACAACAGTAGAACAACATTCATAACATAATATGAACTGCAGGTAAAGAAAAGTACAGCAGTAACAAGAACTACTCACTACAGCGGAAACAAAAGGAGGTACAAGAGAACAGTGGTAACTCTATTGGACCCTACTCGGCCCAGCGTCCTCTGCAGCCGCTGACCCTGGCTACTCAACACTTGGTCCTGAAAGGTAACGAGTGTAACACGTCAGCAAAACGCTGAGTAGAGTGGCAACTAAAACAAAAGAAACAGTAGAGTTTACAGTAGCTGTTTTATTTTCTTTCTTTCTTTATTTACGTCTTTCTATTGTTTCTCCATTGTCTATTTCTCAGATCCCTTACTTGATCTCGAATGTTCCTCATGGGAACGATCTTGATTGCAGTCTTTCCCGAAGAGTAGAAGTAGCACGTGGTGCCCTCCTGGCCGGAAGAGTCCCCCGTGGTGATCCTACTCTCAGTCAACCACCCCAAGGTCACTGACAGACATAACGGTGACTACGGCACGCGCGGTAAACGCACGGGCAGCTACCCCGCACTAGCACGCGGTCAGTCGTTTCCGTTAACGGGTGCGCCCAAAGCACAGCACGGAATCAGTATAGGGCAGAGCCCTCTCAGTAACAGGGGTCCAACCGCTCCACAGTAACCAAACATGGGCCTTGCCCCTCCACAGTCCGCGCACCCTTGCCTGACTACCCTGTTTTGCCCCAGTGGGCCTAACAAGTCGGTGTAGGAGGCTAGCAGAACCCCGGGGCCCGTGGGGTAGCTAGTACCTCCCTAGACTAGTATCTCTCATAGGTACTACGTACACGAGGGCCAGCAAGTCGGAACAGAGTGGCCAGTCCTAACCCCGGGTCCCTGTGGCGGCTGGCTCCGTTCTGCACTGAACAGGGGGACAGTCGCTCTCCTTGGTACTCCATACTCAAGGGCCAGCTCACTTTCCCAATTTTATTCCATTCACTTTCCAGGAGTTCTACTCCTAATTCCCCGTAGGGTTTCAGCTCTTTTAACTCAACGCATTCCGGTTTCACCTTTCCAGTTTCACGTTCATACATCCCATATTCTTAATCATGTTCATTTATTCATAACAGGCAGCGGTTTAAACAAATTTACAGGCAGCTATTATTTCTTTTCCACATTTTCAAGACTGCAGTGTTCACATATTCCACTAGTTTTCCCATCCTAGGATTCATATCATACCCCAGGATCTATCATACAATCTAGTTTTCCAGCCCTAGGATTTATGCAACACCCTAGGATCTATCATTCAATCTAGTTTCTCATTCCTAGGATTCATGCAATGTCCTAGGTTCTATTTATGGTTCCATAATTTAACAGATTATGCTAATAAACTTAAATGCCACTCTACCGGTTACAACAGGCGTACTGGGGGCGTGGTCGGGAATCCCGCGTACCTCCGCAACCCCCGAGACTGCAACGAAACAGAGTCCTATCACAAGGATCAAACACAAAGAGTTTCTCAAAACAGTATACCACTACTGTAGACGGGTAGAGGATTTAATTCCGAAAAGCATGCAACTCGAAACGCGGAAAACGAACTCCGAACGGGCCCTAAACGGGTCAAAAATGACGAAACAGTGCAAAATCAGACGTCTGGAGCTTCTTCCAGACGTCTTAAAAATGGGGATCAGAGGGTACCTTGTCTTGCGTGGTCTCTCAGTCGTCCTGAAGCCTGCGGGGGCGTCTGGCCTAGTTCCCAGACGTCCGATGGTCACTCCGGACGTCTGGAAGTCGTTCCCGTCGTCTGGCATTGCAGCCAGACATATGATTCGCGTTGGATGCGAATCCCCGAACCTGCGCGTACCCATTCCTCGTCCTCAGTACGGACGGTCGAAGAAAAGGAAGGAGAACGAAAATAACTCACCTTTCAGACGTCTGGACAGTCCTCTAGACGTCTTCCCCGTCGTCTGGTTGTAAGCCCAGACGTCTGATTCTGGAAAAATTTCCAGAATCAGGGCGCGACTCGCTCTCCGCTCGCGACGCACGGCCGTGCCGCGAGTCGCCCGCTTGCTGCTCGAGCTGCAGCATGCCTCCCGCGTCACCCCACGTCTGCTGCTCCCCCCGCCGGCCAACCCTAGCAGCCCCGGCAAGCTCGCCCTCACGGCTGAGCGCCTCCTCTTCTCGCACAGCACCTCCTCCAGCACTCACCGCGGCTGTCGCCGCCCCGCTTGCTCGCGCTTGCACTCACACTCGCTGGAAGAAGAGGAAGGAGGAGCGGAGGTGATGAGAGTGAGGGAGAGGGCGTGGCTTTTTAAAGCCGCGCGGGGAGAGAGAGCGAGAGAGAGGGGCGCAGTCTGCGCCCGCAGGAGGAGAGGGAAAAAGAAGAGGCGGAGCAGGTCTGCGCGCGCCGGCGCGCAGACGCAACGGTGCGTGCCATAGAAAATGAATCCCAGACGTCTGGAAGTGATACCAGACGTCTGGTACGACGTCTGGGCCACCTCCCAAACGTCTTAAAAGACGTCTGAAAGCACGGTTCGTAACACGCCTTGTGCGTGATTGCGTGCGTTCTCATCGGGCGCGTGAGAGCGCGTCGCGTTGCCTCCATCTGCGTCGTTCAATGTTGATCGAACGGCCTGAATTACCTGCAATGCATGTTGGGGAGCGATTTGGGGTATGACGGGAGAGGAACGCTCACCTCTCGCTTGCGAGGGTGAGGCGCTACCACTGCGATGCCTTCACGCTTAGTCGTAAGGACGAGATCAAGTGCGGGCAAGAGCAACCGTTGGATAGAGATCCAACGGTCAGATCTTCACGCTGAAGGAGTTGGGCACGGTGGATGCGGTGTTGAGCTCACGGAATCTTAATCGTCCGATCCTTGGATCGGACGGCTTAAAATGCTTCTTCATGATGAGCGCGAGGGTGTTGCGTAAGTGAGGGAGCGGTGGAGAGCGCCACGTGACTGCTTTTGGGAAGTTGATCATCAGATCAACACCCAGAACTTCTTGGGCTGGTTGAGGGAGCTCTGGATGTTGGATTTAAGTGATTTCGAGTCCGTTGGACTCTATTCGTCGATCTGAATCCATCTGTGTGGTCTGATTGCTCATATGATGCCCGCTTCAACGTGAACTTGTACATATGGCCATTAAACATTGATTTATAAGAAATCTTAATTTGCAATGCATGCAGTGCTCCTATGCCCATCATGGTATGTTATTAGTATGCATATATCCCCAAAACTAACCCCAGTTGATGGAATAATCATGAATGAATGTAGAGTTATCAACCTTAAATAGGGACCTAGGTGGGTTTTTGATAGATTTTGAGTCTAAACGCAAATTGACCATGAAAATATCATCAAAACCTAAAATTGAAGTCACCATTAATTTTCTCATGTCCAAACCATAAAAATTTAGGCTCATTCCGACTTCATCTTGGCAAAGTTTGCAGTTTGGCCCTTAAAAACCCATTTTATTGCAATCAACCCCCTAATTTCTTCATCTTCACCTTTTGGTCCATGGCAGCAACAGCAACACGTTCTCTTTGGCCGCAACTTCAGCCATGGATTGCGATCGATTCATGCGGCGGAATCTTACCAAAATTGGCAGGATGATACACCTATCATTCCTACACATCCTCGCGCATTTTCTAGCTCATTTCGTCAACTAAGCAAACCGCGATCCTCGACCGAAGTTGTCGTTGGAGCACGTTTTTGCCATGACATCTCAGCCTTGATTGGGCCACAATTTCGCCTCCTTCGCCGCGGCCAAGGTCCTTTAAAGTAAGGCCATTCCCTTGCCATTGGACTCGTGCAAAAATTTGGTGTGAATAACCACCCTTTCCTCTCCTCCTGTCACTCTAACTTGGAGCTTCTCCATCCATCTTCCTCGCCGCATCTCCCCATCAACCAAGGTCGTGGCCCTCTTCCTCTTTCTCTCGCCGTCCTCCTTGCCAAAGGAGTCGGTTCCTATCTCCGTCGTCGCTCCAAAATCCCTCGCCGGAGTTCTTCTTCTCCTCCAACTACGGTGGGCACGCCGGGCTCCTCCCTGACCTTCCCTCCTCTTAGGTATCCTCTTATCTTCTCTCCCTATAGGGTAGTTTCGCCCCTTTAGATATAGGATTTAGCCATCGCACCCTCGTCCTCTCCTTTATCTTCTTCACGCACAGTGTGAGTTCAGCGGTTGCTCCGACGACCTTCAACCACGCGTCCACACATCCTCGCCATCCACCGACCCTCCAACCACCTTCACAGGACCACAACGAACAAAACCCCTCAACTTATTGTGGGGTTCCATGCCCTCGACTCTCCCCCAAAGACCCACTCCGGTCGCAAGCTTCCTCGACGCCGTTCAACCTCCACCGCCTTCCTCTTGCCAAATAGCCACCGCCAACACCTCCAACAGGTCCAGACACAGCTTCCCACCTCCTTGGCTTGAAGCTTCAACGTCTTTTGGACCAACCCACCGACGCCAGCCACTGCCACCATCGCCGGCCTCCACGCACATCCACCGACCCTCCTCGTGCTCGCAAGCTCCATGGGAAGCTTCGTGAAGCTTCTACGAAGCTTTGCACCACTGCCACACGGCCTGAAGACCGTCTCTAACCTCGCCGAGCAACTCACCTACTGCACACCTACACGCTCGAAGAAGAAGAAGAAGAAGGGTGAGGGTAGAATTGAAAGAGAAAATATTATGTAGTGACTAAAGTGTAATTTTGCAGGGACCCAAACATGATAGTTCAGGGACCAATTTGCAATTTTTGGTGATTGACTCTCATCTTGATTCTAAATAAGTTTTTACTACAATTACCTGCGCAAACATTCTTCATAACTGAGTATTTAGTTCTTAATTGCTTTCACACTTGATTGAATTATATTATTAAGCAATAAAGAATTTTTCGTATGAGGAGATTAAGGGAAATTTAAAGAGTTCATATCTTTGCCCCTTACTCTAATTTTCATTTTTTGAGTTTGATTATCATTTTATCTAATATAAATCTTTTAAATCAAACTTCAGTGCATAAAACTTGTAAATAGATCTGATAGTGATAAGTGGCGCATTAGCTTGCTCCCTGAGACGACATCAGAATACTTTTATCTTGAGTTTTATAAATTTTAAGTGGTCATCTCGCTTTAATCAACTATACTATGATGCGTGTTTTATAAATACGATCGAAGCGAGAAAACATTTTGGCACCGTTGTCCGGGAGCAACGCACGCTTACCACTATCGTTGTATATATTTTTCCTTTTATTCAATGTATATTTTTTATTTTATTTGTAAATATTTATTTTTATAACTTACCTACTTTTTCTTTGGTTGTTCTTCTTTCTGGACTAGACCTGATTCAACTGGCCCAACATCTGCATCAAGGGTACAACCACGCCAAAGATAGGTAAATTCTTTTTGTTCCTTTATTCCCCTCTTTCTTTGTATATATAAAAAAAAACTAAAAAATTAGGACCGCAACCTTGCCTTATTTTCTTAGACAATATCATTTTGGCAAGAATATTTTTGATTATATTCTGAACTTCAAATTTTGAAGAAGTAATTGGAATAGATCACACAATCCATAATTTTTTATTTAATTTGATCAGCACATTGGATATCACATTCTTGATTGAGTCTAATGTGCAGTTTAATTTAAAATTAGATTCTATTTTAGAGCCAATTAAGATTTGAATTTTAGGGTTTCTGGAGTGCTAGAACACACTTGCCAGTTATAAAGAAAACATCTTCCGCATTGTGTGTAACCTAAACCCTTGTTTGAATTGATTTTAAAAAAATTCAAACCCTAAAATCAAAGCTCTAACATCACTTGAACCTTAAAACTCGTGATTTGATATTATTTGTTAGACCAAATAGGGTGGTTTGGGTTAGTCAACCCGAATTTTCATCCTGGAATCCATAGGATAGGTCAGGTAAAGTTAGGTTGCATTGCATCCTAATCAACCTAAAACTAGGTCACAAGTGAATTCATCTTTAAAAATCAAATGAGAACCAAGGCACATGCACATTTAAGCTTAAAATTAGTAGACTTTAGGGCTTAACTCACTCGTTTCCGGTCTACTTGGACTCGTAGTGACAAGGAAGGTCGGGTGGAGGAACTCTGTAACCTGCAGGGGCGCTTTACTGTGTAGGAGTCTTCGTGGAACTCTCCCTTCCTGGCTGTCCAGGTAATTCTTGGGGCACGTGAGTTTCTGATCTAAAGGCAGACTCGCCTCGTACTAGCCTTAGTCATCCAATTGATTTAGGTGTCTTGATTAGGTCTAATTTATATCCAGTCCCTCTCGCCTTTTCTGTACACGCACAAAAGGAGGTCCTTAGGATTCACCCTAAGGCCTCAATTAGAGCTTAATCCAAATCAGGGTCAAGTCCCGATTGATTTGTGTGACATCTAATCCAACCAGTTTTCTTCTAATCATTTTCTCTCTGAACTTGAATCTGATCTTGATCCACTACCTTACCTGATTCAGTTACTGTGAAATCAACCTGAAATCTAAGAGAATGGCCACTAGTCCTGAATCCTATATGAGCATGAAAGATAGAATGATTGAGGATGCTCTTAGGTGCAATGAAGAATTTTATAGAACCTCGATCCCAATCAATACAGTTCAGGTTAGTGAGTCAAAAATGACAAACCTCATTATGGACCACATCCAGATGATTGCAGCACAATTAGCAAGTGGTTCAACTCAGGAAACCCTCTTAGAACAAATTATTTCAGTGAGAAAATTGCACAGGAATGAGGGTTTACGATACTTGTCAAATCCAATACTTTGGGAAAAATGCCAGGATATCATTTCACAGCGTGGGGATCTGTTGGATTAGCTGGAAGAATTGATCCTTGAAAGATACCAAAAACCCCACTTGGAAATTGATTGTGAATCTTGGGATAATTTTGAGGTCGAATTTGATTTTCCTAAACCCAAGTACCAGAATGTAGGTTTCCATGCTGAATCTCCAACCCAACAAGAACCAGATGATGATTTTGCACAGAATGAATTACCTGATATAGAAAATCAACTTTTGGTTTGGGAAGATTCTATCATAGGTGTTCTTAATACTGAACTAGCAGCCAAAATTCCTGGTTCAATAATGCCAGAATTTCAAAACACCTATGATAGGTTTGATTATGAAATCTTTAAGGATGTAACTTCCGCACCTTATCTTGGTAAGGTTTTCCTCGAGAACAATTCTAACATCCCAATTGATTTGAATTTAGAAATGGATTCTAGTAACCTATTTGGGATGATAATAAGGCTCACTTGGATATGGATATGATCTCAAATTCACAATATTATGATCTTCATGAGCCTATTTTTGATGATGAAATCGCTCCAAATTCCACAAAAGAGCATATTGATCTATTTGAATTGAAACCAATTTATGACACTGAACTAGAGAAATTTGAAGAGCCAGGATTAGATTTTGTCTTTCCTAGATATTCTGAACCAGAGCCTGTGCCTAGTTAGGATATCCCTTGTAACATGGAGCCAGAATCTAGGTTAGATCTTTTGCAGGTTGATAACTTGGTGAGTCTTGATTCTTCTTATGGTGGTAATCTCAATTTCGATTTAGGTTCAGAAAATTATTTTGGATTCTCCCTTGCTGATGACTTTGAACTTTATTTTGATTTAGGAGAATCCTTCTTTCTAGAAGGTTGCACCCCAATCTATGACCTAAACGACTATGATCCGTTCTTTAATTCTAATTCTGAGGTCATCAATTTTAAGCTTAAAGCAGTTGCACCACATGATCAAGGGGCCACTCAAGAAAGGTTGCTTAAGACTCTCAGCAACCGATCTCCACCACATGAGTCCACCGGAATCCATTTCCATCCTGAATCACCTCAGTCTGATCTGGTTGGGCCTGATTCTCCACCTTAGTTTGACAATGAGTGGAACGTTGATCAAACTGATAGTCAACAGCTAATTCCTGCTGATCCGATAAGTAGGTGTAACGACCCGGTTCCCGAGTCCCTACGAGACACGAGAACCGGACCGACTCGACTAATCCAAAGACCCAGTCGTCCAACGAGGAAGTAACCAAAAGACAGTAAAATAAACCACATTCAGCATGAATATAACTAACAGTAAGAAAGTACAGCAGTAAGGAAAGAAACTACTACAGTAGGCACCACCACAACAGTAAAACAACATTTATCATATAACAAAAACTGCAGGTAAAGAAGGTACAGCGGAAACAAAACTACTCACTAGAACAGAAACAAAAGAAGGTACAAAGCTGTGGCAACTCTACTGGACCCTACTCGGCCCAGCGTCCTCTGCAGCCGCCGACCCTGGCTGCTCAACACCTGGTCCTGAAAAAGGTAACGAGTGTAACACGTCAGCAAAACGCTGAGTAGAGTGGCAAACTAACTAAAGGCAACAGTAGAGTGTACAGTAGCTGTTATGTTCTATTACTTCCTTTATTTACATCTTTCAATATTTCTCACTATTTCATTTACTTCTCAGATCCTTTACTTGATCTCGAATGTCCTCGTGGGACGATCTTGATTGCAGTCTTTTCCAACAGTAGAAGTAGCACGTGGTGCTCTCCTGGCCGGGAGAGTCCCCCGTGGTGATCCTACCCTCAGTCAACCACCCCAAGGTCACTGACAGACGTAACGGTGACTACGGCACGCGCGATAAACGCACAGGTAGCTAGCCCGTACTGGCACGCGGTCAGTCGTTTCCGTTAACGGGTGCGCCCAAAGCACAGCACGGAACCAGGGCAGAGCCCTCTCAGTAACAGGGGTCCAACCCCTCCACAGTAACCAAACCGGGGCCTTGCCCCTCCACAGTCCGCGCACCCTCGCCTGACTACCCTGGTTTGCCCTAGTGGGCCTAACAAGTCGGTGAAGGAGGCTAGCAGAACCCTGGGGCCCGTGGGGTAGCTAGTACTCTCCTAACACTACTAGCTCTCCTCGGTACTACGTACACGAGGGCCAACAAGTCGGTACAGAGCGGCCAATCCTAACCCCGGGTCTCTGGGGCGGCTGGCCCCACTCTGCACTAAAACAGGTACAGGTACTTCCCTTGGTACTGCGTACCCAAGAGACAGTACAAACTACATCTCAGTTCCATTCCTTTTCTTTCCAGGAGTTCCACTCCTAATTCCCCGTAGGGTTCCAGCCCTTTATCTCAGAACATCATGTGTTTCACTTTCCAGATTCACGTTCTCAATTTCCATGATCTCAAACATGTTTCTTTGTTCATAACAGGCAACTGTTAATTAATTTCACAGGCAGCTTATATATTCCTTTCCATTTTTCCAAGACTGCAGTAATATACATTCCACTAGTTTTTCCATCCTAGGATTCATGCCATATCCTAGGATCTATCATACAATCTAGTTTTCCGGCCCTAGGATTCATGCAACACCTAGGAGCTATCATTCCATACATTTCTCATTCCTAGGATTCATGCAATGCCCTAGGTTCTAGTTATGATTCCATACTTTAACAGATTTTTTTTAATACTTAACACCACTCTACCAGGTACAACGGGAGTAATGGGGGCGTGGTCGGGAATCCCGCGCGCCTCCGCGACTCTCAAGACGGCAACCGAACGAGGTCCTATCACAAGGATCAAACACAAGGAGTGTCTCAAAACAGTGTATAGCTACTGTAGGCGGGTAGAGGAATAAATTCTGAAACGAACGCAACTCGAATCGCGGAAAACGGAGCCCAAACGGGCCCTAACGGGTCGAGAAAGACAATACTGTGCAAAATCAGACGTCTGGAACTCCTTCCAGACGTCTTAAATGGTGGATCAGAGAATTACCTGTTCGGCTTGGTTCCCCGGACGTCCAGAAGTCTGTGGGGACGTCTCTCCTAGATCCCAGACGTCCGATGGTCTCTCCGGACGTCTGGAGGTCACTCCCGCCGTCTGGTACAACTTCCAGACGTCTGATTCGCAAAGGATGACGAATCCGAACACCTGCGCACAGCCAACCCTCCTCCCTCAGTACGGTCAGTCGACAAAAAGAAGGAGAAAGCGGAACTCACCTTTCAGACGTCTGTATGATCTCACAGACGTCGACCTTGTCGTCTGTATATCAGTCCAGACGTCTGATTCTGGAGATTTTTCCAGAATCAGAACCTCGCTCGGCCTCCGCTCGCGACGCCGCCCGCGTCGCACCTCGCGCGTCCGCTGCTCCGCCCGCAGCAGGTCCCTCTCCGCGACGCTCTGCGCCCCCTGCGCCCTCCGCCGGCCGGCCAAGCCGCTCCCGGCGAGCTCGCCCTCACGGCAGAGCCCCGCCCTCGCACGCCGCAGCTCCTCCGCGCCTACTGCGGCCGCCGCTGCCGCTGCGCCCTCGCGTCCGCTCGCTCTCGCGCACAGGCAGGAGAGAAGGAGGAAGATGGTGGAGACGGGAGGGGAGGCGCGCCCCCTCCCCCTTTTAACGCCGCGCGGAGAGGAGGGAGAGACGGTCGCAGTCGCCTGCAGCCGCAGAGAAGATGCGGGATCGCAGGTCTGCGCGCACAGGCGCGCAGACGAATATCCCGTGCGAGCCTAACTGTTCGCCAGACGTCTGTAAACTATCCCGGACGTCTGGTCAGACGTCTGGATGTGATCCCAGACGTCTTTACAGACGTCTGGGCCACCTCCCAGACGTCTTAAAAGACGTCTGGGGCACGCGCTTGTTACAGTAGGGATCCTATATTTTTCACTGATCCATTTATCATTTGAGGATCCCTACTCTAAATTGGCTGAGCCTGTGCAACAAAACCCATGCTTTTCAATTCCAAATCTTTTTGAGCTGAATTTCATCTGGTGGACTCCACATCTACTAATCCACATTTTCCAACCCACCAGACTTATTGGGTTTGGTTTGCACAATCAACCAGTTGACTTAAACAAGCACTTGGTTGGCCCGACCAGGTTAATCATCAAGGTGCTTGTTCTACAAAACTCCTACACCCTAATCACTCCTTCCTCTTAACCATTTTTTGCTCAGCTGAAGGCTTTAAATTTAGCGCTTGACGGGAGGCAACTCGTCTTTAAAAAATAATAAAAGAAAAATTAAAATTAAAAAAATAAAAAAATAAAAAAAATCATGAGAACCCTTCTAATCATCTTTGAAGTTATTTGCAAAATGGCTCAACTTTGATCACTTCTCCACCTAGAACATCCCTAACCACCTCCAATTCTCAGGATTTGGAGCTTAAAATTGTCCGCAATAGCCATTTTCGACCCACTCCACCCACCCTTGTTCTAAAGAAGTGATTTGAATTACGTAACCCATCCTACCTTACAATGAGGACATTACAAGAATTAGGCATGGGGGGTGTCATAGAAAGTGAGTAAAAATTTTTGAAAAAAAATTCTTGATGAAAGGTTCTCAAAAATAAGAATAAATGGAGGAAAACGGGGGAGAAATCTTTTAAAAGGTGAAGAAGGGAAGAAAAATGTGCTGAATTGAATAATTTGTTAAGACAGGTCAAAATTAAAGTCTTTGTGCTCTAGTCTAGTATCAGGACACCCAAATCCTCGACCTTAGATTTTTCGGGTTAAATAGGCTTAATTAAGCATGGCTTAAATTACCCTATAAAGCGAAGTCAGAAAATCTAATTTCTTGGACTAAGGGGCACGAGTGTTTAAATCAGTCTCTTTGTCACTTTTGATCTAGGAGTTTGATGAACTGGGATACAACTTCACGTGCACGGATTGAGTTTTAGGACCCAAGTAAAAGGTTAATAAAACATTAGACTTAGGTAGAGTTAGAAAATAACTCTTTTATAGCAACCAACCCATGAAGGATGGAGAGCCACTTTCTTAATAAGGAGAATGCTTTAATTTTATTTTGGTGGGGCTTATATACATAAGTTTTAGTAAGCAATGTACCTGTTCTCACCACCCCTAAAGACACACAAATGCCTCACACACTTGCGCCACAAAAAAAAAAAGAAAAGAAAAAAGAAAGACAGAAAACTAGAGAAAGGAAAAATATATATGGTGTTAGACTTTTGATTTTCTTTTACGGGGAGATATACCCTGAGATTGACTCCGTTGGAAGCTAGAAAGCTGCCTAATTCATGTGAGAGTAGCCAATTGAGTCCAATAAGTTATTAATTTGATACTTACGACCTTTAACTCAATTCACCTTCATTACACGTGTTCCAACTCTAATAACTACGAAACTGAGAGTAAAACCGAGACCAACTTGAACTATGTGCCCTATGTTTAAAAATCAAGAGTCAGGTTAAATTAAAATAGGGAGCCGTTAGATTTAAGTGTTTTGAGGAAGTGAGTTGTTTAAAGTACTAGGCATAAGAGCACTATTTTTTGTATTAGAATGTGACCAGGATTAACAAATTAAATTTATTTCAAATTGAGTTGAATGCAAAAATGCCCTTTGAGCTGAAAATCTGTACTGAACTCTGAGAATTTGCTAAGGGACTAGTAAATGGTAGGCATGGGGGTATGATGGCAACACCATCATCCTTCATAACTAGTCCAATTTGACTATGTTCTAAGGTAAAATTCCCTTTATTAATAAACAAAAGGGTATAACTTAATGACATGAAGAATTGGGAGGAATGACATTAAAATCGGTTAATTCTACTATTTTAACATATTAATACAAATGCAGATTAACTAAGGGTAAACTACACTAAATTGAAGGTCATATGAGCTCAAATTCTGAATAAATAGGCTTGCATTAACTGATTAAGGGTTTCTATTTAGATTGAAGGCTAAATCTCAAATAAAAAAAAAATCTAATTTCAATATCACTTAAATTAACAGGGTTCGAACGAAAATAAATGTAAGCTAAATCTTCTAAAAATAATTGAAAAGTATTCCATAAGATTTGGATTAATCAAATTTACAATCGCAACCCTTTTTGACCTCAAACAAGGACCTAGCATTTTGGGTCTAAACGTAAATTAACCATGAAAACGTCATTAAAACATAAAATTGAAGTCACCATTAATTTTCTCATGTCCAAATTAGGTTACCATAAATATTTGGGCTCATTCCGACTTCATCTTGGCCAGGTTTGCAGTTTGACTCTTAAAAACCCATTTTCTTGCATGCGACCCCCTAATTTCTTCATCTTCTTCACCTTTTGGTCCTTGCCAGCATCAACAACACCTTCTCTTTGGCCGTGACTTCAGCCATGGATTGCGATCGATTCATGTGGTGAAATCTTACCAAAATTGGCAGGATGATACACCTATCATTCCTACACATCCTCGCGCTTTTTCCAGCTCAGTTTGTCAACTAGGGAAGCCGCGATCCTCGGCCGAAGTTGTCGCTAGAGCACGTTTTTGCCATGACATCTCGGCCTTAATTGGGCCACAATCTCACCTCCTTCGCCGCAGTTGAGATCCTTTAAAGCAAGGTCATTCCCTTGCGATTGGATTCGTGCAAAAATTTGGTGTGAATAACCACCCTTTCCTCTCCTCCTGTCAATCCATTATCACGCACCTTGGAGCTTCTCAGTCCATCTTCCTTGCCATGTCTCCCCGTCAACCAAGGTCGCGGCCCTCTTCCTCTTTCTCTCGCCATCCTCCCTGCCAAAGGAGGCGGTTCCTATCTCTGTCATCGCTCCAAAATCCCTTGCTGGAGTTCTTCTTCTCCTCCAACTCCGGCGGGCACGCCAGCCTCCTCCCCGACCTTCCCTCCTCCTCTCAGGTATCGTCTTATCTTCTCTTCCTATAGGGTAGTTTCTCCCCTTTAGATATAGGATTTAGCCATCGCACCCTCCTCTCCTTCATCTTCTTCACGCACAGTGTGAGTCCGATGGTTGCTCTGGCGACCTTCAACCACGCACCCACACATCCTCGCCATCTGCCGACCCTCCGACCACCTTCACAGGACCACAACGAACAAAACCCGTCAACTTATTGAGGGGTTCCACGCCCTCGACTCTCTGCCAAAGACCCACGCTGGCTGCACACTTCCTCGACGCCGTTCAACCTCCACCACCCTCCTCTTGCCAAATAGCCACCGCCAACACCTCCAGCAGGTCTGGACACAGCTTCCCGCCCCCTCGGCTTGAAGCTTCAACATATTTCGGACCAGCCCACCAACGCTGGCCACTGCCACCATCACCGGCCTCCACGCACGTCCACCGACCCTCCTCGTGCTCGCAAGCTCCATGGGAAGCTTCGTGAAGCTTCTACGAAGCTTTGCACTACCGCCACACGGCCTGAAGATCGTCTTCGACCTCGCCGAGCACCTTACCAGTCTACACGCACGAAGAAGAAGGGTGAAGGTAGAATTGAAAGAGAAAATATTCTGTAGGGACTAAAGTGCAATTTCGTAGGGACCCAAACGTGATACTTCAAGGACCAATTTGCAATTTTTGTTGATTGACTCTCATCTTGATTCTAAATAGGTTTTTACTGCAATTACCTGCTCAAACATTCTCCATAACTGAGTATTTAGTTCTTAATTGCTTTCACACTTGATTGAATTATATTATTAAGAAATAAAGATTTTTTTCTCACGAGGAGATTAAGGGAAATTTAAAGAGTTCATATCTTTGCCCCTTACTCTAATTTTCATTTTTTGAGTTTGATTATCATTTTATCTAATATAAATCCTTTAAATCAAACTCCTGTGCGTAAAACTTGTAAATAGATCCGATAGTGATAAGTGGCGCATCAGCTTGCTTCCTAAGACGACCTTGGAATACTTTTATGTCGAGTTTTATAAATTTTAAGTGTTCATCTCGCTTTAATCAACTATACTAGACACGTGTTTTATAAATACGATCGAAGCGAGCAAACAGCTGTCCTCAGCCATCTGCGACTGAAGAAGAAATAAAGAAGACGATGATTATACATAGGGGTTATATTTATAATAAAAGGACCTATTTGTAAATAAAAAAGGACTCACTTGAAATGAAAGCTAAGGACTAAGATGTAAACAATGAGTTTTAAGGCTTATTTTAATTTATTTATTTTTCAACTTTTTATATGTAATCATAAATTAGGTAAATATTATATTTATGCCTTGAAATTTTATTTTTGACCTTTTTTTCTTTATTTATTTAAATGATTAGTTTAGTTAAGTTAATTACATACTTAAGTCATAAAGTTAATTAAGTTAATTAAAATACTAAATATCTATCTAAATGATTATGACTTGAGTCCAAATTATTAATTAAATTATTATTAAGATTAATTGATCTTTAATTTTGTATTTTTAACTTATTTTACAGGTCCTTTGTATTTTAACCCCTATAATATAATTAACCCTATATTTAATGTATTCTTAGGTAATTAGCTAAGGAAAATAGCTAATTAGTGATAATTAGGTGCCATGATGAGTCTCTCATCTTTGTTGATTTATCTTGATTTTATGCTTATTTATGTGTCATAAAATTTGATACATTTTCTATTTAGTTAAGATCGTTTCAATTGGAAAATCTAATATTTTTTCCATGCACTTAGGCTAGGTTTTTAGTTGCATCTTTAAACATGTTGAAAGTTGCAAGTAATACCCATCAAAACCATCGTTAGCTTTTTGTGTCTTTTGTTTAGTAGGAATCACTTATAAACAATAAGATAAGACTTAACTAAGGACTTATGTCAAATAAAAGTTTCTTCAAGGGACGACTTGACTCATGCTTAACTATTATTCCTTAAATGTCAATTGAAGTTGAGGGCAATAATTAGTATACATTGGATTCATCTACATCACCATTTCTTGTATTTCTCATCATTACTACATTGGAGATGTATCCCCATCCACTTGGGATCCTTTACCTCAATTGAACCCTTCTTACTACTCTTACTCTTGTTTCTAGAAGCCATATGACCTCTGCTCCCTTTGCTTCAAGGAGTCTCCCATGCTATCATGGACATGAATCATGGGTGCTAACCTCCACCTAAACTCCAACACTTCCATTCCATGAATTATGTCCATACCCTGTTCTTGTTGTTAGCCTTTGTATTATTCTTCTCCTTGTTCATCTTCAAAGCATCCTTTAGCAGCTATAATATCTTAAGTACCTCTAAGTTAGCAAGATTCATGGCCATGTGAATATTCTCTCTCATCAAATCCTATAAAGACAACCTTATAGGCCCCATACCATCACTTATCTTAGTCTCATTTAAATTTGCTATAACGGAATCACATGCCATATATGCAATATTTTCATTTTTTCCCCTTGCACATAATCATCCATAAACTCTTGTCCTCTTCTCTACCTTATGCACAGCTTCTTGCACATCCTCCACCCTTTTTCACGACACTTCCTATTCCTTATTTTTTTAATTTCCTTTTCCTTCGACTTTCAATGATTTTTTTGATAAGCTTAATCAAAGCTACTTGTCTCCTAAAGGGGTTAGATCACGTGAGTTAACATCTCTGCCACAAACCTCTTAGTAGATAAAATGCCTCTGATCATCTCCACCCTAGTCTCTCTCAGATATCCCTATAATGAGTGCCCAAAACTCTACAATACCCACAACTCGATGTAACCAATCATATAAATGCTTCTCTTGCCATGCACTTTTATTAAATAATTGTGCATTGGAAAAAGGAGTTGTACTGCAAAAAAAAAAAAATTTCCCCATACTTGACCATGGTGTCCTATTATACATGAGAAACACATACATACATTTAATATGTATTAACCTTCATGTATTACTGAAATGCTTAATAACAAGGAAAAAATCTTAAAGCATCATGCTTACAACACACATCCATATTTAAGGAAATAAGAATCAACATTTAAGAATTAATGGGGCTCTCTTCGTATATAGTCTTACTTGGAGAAGTCTAATAAAGAAGCTCTATTTAAGTAAATTTTTGACAAAGGAATTTAGAGGGATAAGTATGTACATTTTCTCTTTCCATTAAACCTACTTCTTTTGCTTTGTGTCAAAAAGAGTTTAAGACAAATCCCAAGTCTTCTCTAAGTAAGCTTGAGAGGAAATCCACTTTTTTCAGGTTGGTTGATGGATTCCACTAATCCTCCCGATGCCTTCCTTTGAATTCCCTATACCTTAAGCAAGCTTTTGCCTCCTCCCTCTTAGGATCAACAGGCTCCTTATTTGATGCGTACGCAAGAGATATGATAGGCCCTTCTTTCAATGAAACATAGACAAGAACCCTTTTTTAATTTATCCTATCTAAGAAATCAAATTAAAAAAGCCATAGGTGTGTAGATTGAATCAATAGAAATAACTCAAATATGATAATTAAGGCAGTCTCAATTAGCTTGAGTCAACCTAAATAAGATGTCATAAGTCAAATTGGATGGGGTATTTGAATTAATCATGGCATCTAGTTAGCTAGGTTTCTGAAACTTCATTTGTTCCTGTCATTGTTTAATTTGATTTTTTAGGTGATAGTTGCCATGTCCTGTAACCTCTTGATGAATTAGGAACTAAGTTAACGAGTATGATTAAGTTAGGTCCTAACTATTTGGGTAGTTCAAGCTGAGTAGTAGTCCATTTAGCAATCTCATTTTTATTGCCAATAATCAGATTTTAGATTAATTAGTTAATGTTTGGCATAAGATGCATGGCAAAAGTAAACAATATCAAAAAAACAAGAATGTAAATACTACAAAAGCTAGAAATTAAACATTCGAATTACCATCAGCATCACTATCGGTCGTTGCATCACCATAGTATTTCATGATTATCTAAGAGTCACAATTATCAAGTACAAAACAAAACATTATAGATCTGATGGTGCCTGGTTGCAATGTTAATATTGTTAGTCCCTACAGAAGGAGGTGAGATTTACAGAAAGATAGATAATGGGGAAATATACTAAACAACATCACAAAAAGATGCAATCACACAAATACACAAGGAATTTTAGGTGGAAACCCAAACCCGGGGAAAAACCACCACTTAAGTCTCTCGATTTAGGATTTTTCGATCGACCGAGTTGACCAAATCCACTATCCGAACTACTTTAACGAGGGTAGTTCAATCTCTTACAACCGACGCTACTTTGAACGAGGGTAGCGTGCCTCAAACCCCTCCTCTTCACGAGTATTTTGTCTCTTGATGGAGATGGGAATTCACAAAGCGAATACCCAACCAAAGGCAATAATAGAGCCACAAAGTGAATAATTAAATCTACCTACTGTAGGTAAAGGATCTTCCCTTTGGTGGAGTGTGTTGACCTGGCAACACGGATGCGTGAATCACACAAAGGCATGACAATGCTCTCGTATACGACGGTGGGAGACCGCATGCACAGCGAATGTGGTGCTCTCTAAAGTGGGCTAGAGGATCTCGGAGAGCAACAACACTTCTAGATGATCTTCTTCTTCTCTAGGACATAATGTGAGTGGATGTGGTAATGCTTGATGTGTCTTGAGTGTAAGTAACAAAGGAGGGCTCCCCCTCAATTTATAGATGGCTTAGGAACCCTTAGGAAGGCTGTGGAAGCGTTAGGTAGTCATTGGGGTTGAACCCAAGGTAAAACAGGCTGGAATCAGGATCATTAATGATTCTAACAATGTTATCAAACGTCTTGGAAAAGTATCAGACATCTAGAAACTACTTTTAAGACGTTTGGAAAGTAAATTAGATGTCCAAACTTAGATGAGTTTCCTTACTGACTTGAGTCAGACTTAAATAGGGTTCGAGTGAAAGTCACTCAGACGACATCTTGGACGTTTGGTACCAGGTCTGGATTTCTGGAAATCTAAATAACTATGGGAATGGATTTCTCGAGGCACAAACGGCTATATCTCTGATGAGAATTGACTTTAGCTTAATCAAGGGCTAACATCCATTTATCAAACGTTTGAGATCCTCTATGGACGTCTGAAATAAGATTAAGGGTCAATCCTCGACGATTATATGTCTAAGCCAACGTTCCACTAATTGGATGTTTGGCAATGTCATCAGACGTCTGGACTAAGGGCTGGACGTCTAAAAATGGCAAACAGAGAGTGATTTTTAACCTAAGTGTTTTTGGACGTCTGATCAAACAGTTAGACATCTTAAAGTCATGAATCAGACGTCTGATGTTCAGATTGGACGTCTGATCTAGCTGTCTGATGTCTACTTTGATTTTCTAAGTTAACTACGAAAAGTCTAAGTATCCTATGGTTGAATAAGTGTTCCTAGGATTACTGTTTTGTTACTTTGGGGCTCTTAAACAAGTAATCTAGGAAAATAAAGAGCAAAGAACAAAAGATACAAAGTACAAACTACAAGACAAATAGAAATCTATCCCATTCTTCTTGTCTTCAAGCTCTCGCTCCAAGTAGAGCTCCTCCTCCAACAAGCTCCTCCAATCCACCATGGACGTGAGCTCTTCACACTTGTATTCATTTGCAATTGACTTGAAATTTTGGACTCAAAAGCAAATGTCAAATATCAAGTGTTTTATTATCATCAAAATTAACGATCGTGGTGCCCTTGCACTAACTAATATGTGATGTAACAAAATGTACAAACATCATTAGCTACCAAACTACACTACTAGACCAGAGTTATAGAACTACAACTACACCCAAAAAGAAGCGAAGTCCTAACTGACATCTATTTTTTTATCAGTGTTATCTTTGGGAGTAAAATCGACTGCACATGTTGCATGATGAAGCTGGTAGGTTGCAGTGATAATTTGGCACAAGCTCCCACAATGGCCTAGTAGCAGGCTCTACCTACAAGTTCAAAGGATGTGGCTCTACCATCATCATTTCTAGGCATCACAAAGCTCGGTAGAAGTGCTACCTTACTTGCTTTAGAAACTCCCGTATAGGCCTTTTCATGTGGAATGTGGAACTCCACAGCATCGTATCTTGAACGTTGGTCACAAATAGAGATGGACCAAGTGACATAGAAGGGACAAAATCATAGGCTAATAAGGAGAACAAGTGGTGTATGAGTGTATAACCCCAAGCCAAAACCAATAACCCAAAACCCATTATTCAGCAGTTCCCTCATTGGTCATTAATTAGTTATTGTTCCCTCACTCACTTCTTAGGTCATATTATTTAGAATCATCCCTTCCATAATGGAGGTAACGATACGATGATGCATCCTCTTCTTGACATCTCACAGTACAAGGAGTCTCTCTTTGATTAAAGAAGGAACTTCATGTGCTTATGATCCCTCAAGTGAAGTGTACTCATTCTTGGTATACGAGAATGTTGTTAATAATTGTCTGAAGAATCAGGCCATCTCGAGAGTTACCTGGGTCAAGGCCTCGAGATTCTGTGGGGTTGACTCGACTAATTAGATCAATCAAAGTAGGTCAATAATGATTCCAAAACTTTGTTGGCAGGAGAAAGAAAGATTATTTGGCCACATGTGCTCCCACTAGGAGTAAAATACTCTAGGTGCACCCTATCATCCAACCATGAATGAAATCTCATCCTATCACCCTTTGGTATGCCAGAGTCATATGCACTTTCTGGTGCCAACCAAGCTTCAATCCAAGTACCACTAGCATTGAATCTAGGGACCCTAGTAGCATCTATCGATGGGCACCAGTGAGACTGTTGATTCAAGTACCTCAACTTCAGTGACTGGCTTACGACCTATCACTGTAATTGAGAACTATCCAAGTTCAAGTTAACCACAAATAGTTGCTATCTATAGGAACTATCCAAATTCCAACCAATCCAACTGCCAACAATATCCGAGTGCGGAACCTAGCATGGTGAACTTTTGGTTCACTAAGTCAAGGTGATGAATCCTACAAGGCTCCCTTAACTCTCATTCTACACTCTTTTCTTGCTTAACAACCATTTTCGTAAGTTCTAACAAAAAATCATGGCAATCCCTTAAAAGCATTCGTAGGGCATACATCCATGTTTTGATAGCACCAAAATGGCTTCGTGATTATGTGTACTTTATTAGTTATCAGGCCTTTGAGTCATTCCAGGCCAAATTAGAGCAGACCTACCCAAGCCTACCTAGCTTAGCCCCTAAATGACACAAAGCAAAGTCAATCAAGGCATATGATCCTTTTTGATTGATCAACACTTCTAAAAGGTATAGGCTTGTGGGTTTGAAATAAGGCCAATTAATTGTTAATCTCTTCCCTATCATATCCATCACCTTTTCCTTTATTTAAAAGCTCCTTAAAAGAGTTAAAAGTTAACAAAGATCAATTAAAAAATAAATACATGCTAATTGATATAAATGTATGCTTATTTTACTAAATAATGCTTGGACAAACAAATTTAATCATGAATTATGCATGTAGATTTAGACTTATCAATAGCCAATAGCAACAACACCATCATTCTCCTTCTTCCTTTCCTTCTTCACCTCTTCTCAAGCACCCATGTTATCAAGCTTCCAATGACAATTCCTAATGAAAAAATGGCTTCTAATGGGATTGTTGTGAAGGTGGAGAGGAGCAAATGAGAAGTAGGGAAGAAGCTTGGAGGTGTTGGACATGGAGAGGAAGGTGCGGAAGAGGAGGTGGTTGTTAATGGTGGGAAAAAAGGAGAGAAGGGTGGTGGTGATAGGTGGTGTCTCCACTGCCTGAAATGGAGGGCGAGCATGGGGGTACACATATACTTCCCATCCAAGTTACAAAGAGATCCTCCTACTTGATACCTTTCATTAAGAAATAGTCCGCTAAATTGATTCATATCACATAAGTCCCTTAGCAAATTTGTGAGCTATTTGGTCCGATTTTAGTTTTTTTATGATAGTTTAGTCCTTGGGCCAATTACGTGGGATGTATGATAACTCTAAAATATTTGTTTAGTGGCAAAAAAAAATTTCACAACGAATCTTATGGAATTAAAGCATCCTGACTCAAGCCAAGCATGGTGATTAGTTCAATAAGCTCATTAATTATTTTTTAGCTCTTACCGTTGCGCTTCCGATCATCTTGTTATGTAAACTAAGGGATTGATTGAACTTTCAAAGATGTACAAAAGAATCAACCTCGGAATGTGTGTCTTGGCTAATGGATCAAATCAAATGCATATATATTATCATGAGCCCATAGATTGCCATCTTGATTGTTGATTCTCATAAGTGTAGATTCACGTGCACCTAAGTATATTGCTCTTACACCAATTGAAATTGTGCATTGGAGGGGGGTGAATAATGCAGAAAATAATATCGATAAACAATCATAATATTAAAAATCAATTGCACGTAAGCATTCAACACATGAGACAAGATTTTTTAGGTGGAAATCGAACCTGAATAAAAACCGTCACTTAAGTCTCTTGACTTAGGATTTCCCGATCTACTATACGTATCACTTTAAATCAAGGGTGTCATAACCTCAATTACAACACTATTTTAACTCGAGGGTAATATACCTCAAACCTTTTTTCTTCATGAAGAGTACTTTGTCTTATAAGGAGATGAGAATTTGCAATGCGAATACTCAACAAAAAAATAAAACAAAACAAACCTATAGAGCCTGAAAATAAACATTAACTTAGCTCCTATAGGTGTAAAAAGACTTCCTTGATGTAGAAGTAAATGGGTGTGAAAGCACAACAATACGATGCTCTCTGATGTGAGGTTGGTAGCTTGGAGAGCAGTTTGACAAAGTTTCAATCTCGATCTTACTTTGTATGAGTAGTAGGAAGTAGTAGCACTTTCAATAGTGTTGCACACAAGTGTACACATAGGAGTATCCTTACTATTTATAGAGGTGTTTGGAATGCTCTAGAGAGGCTTAGGGACTTCAAATAGCCATTGTATAACTTATGGTTGACAAAAGTTGTGACAAACTCCTGGAAAATCAAGCAGATTGTTAGACAGTACAAGCTAGCCAACGCTTGATCACCCGCCTACAACAGGATTGGTTGACCAAAAACAAATTTCAGTTGGTGCCCTACAACGGATGGAAATGGCCCTTAGTGGTCTTTATTGGCAGGTAGGTTGTTGGTCATCTTGGACATTACTAGATGGTTGTCTGACAGTCAACTTGCTATTAAAGGATCTTAAGTTCTGAACTTAGGATTTCTAGGAACCAGTCGATGCCTGTTAGAATATCAACCGACACCCTATATTAGTATGGGTTGGCTGGTGGGCATACAACTACAAGGTATCTCTTGGGAAAGCCAGCCTAAGTAAATAGGGTAATTAATGTGTGCAAGTTCCAAGAGATTTTGAATGTTAGAGCAGCCAATGTTCCACTAAGAGTTAGTGGTTGGTCATTGCCCAACTGAAGGGCTAATTAGCGATACGTTGACTAGTCGACTGGCCACTGAAGAGATAGTCGACCAATATTAAAATTGGTCGATGCTTATGTGTTGTTGTATATTGTTTTGAGTTCTTTAAATGTTGGTTTTGGTTCCCTATGCTATGTAATGGCCAACTAAGGTCCTTAACTCTATTTTGAGGATCTTTACAAGTAATTTAGGAAAATAAAAGAGTAACAAAAGATTACATTGATTACAATTAAAATAATCTATCTTATTATTCATTCTTCTTTCGTCTTCAAGTCCAAAGCTCCATGCTTTGATTCCAAAGCTCCTCTTTCAAGGCTTCTTCCTTCAAGTCGTCCTTAATACTTTCGTCCATCATCAATCTTATTCGTCACCATGAATATTAGCTTGATTCCTTCAACACATTCTAATCAATTGCATCAAATGCAATTTCTTAAATACAAAGTGTTTTATTATCATCAAAATCAACAATCAAGGTGCATTTGCACTGACAATAAGATCCATCATACACGAGTTTATGGAATTCATCTATAAGGAGGAATACATAACTTGAGGTTTCAAAATAATTGACAAACATTGAAATTCTCCCAAGATACTTCCTTTGCAATCAAAGAGTGAGCATGCCATCATCGTAATGGCCCCATTTATATGTTGTGAATTGATGATTAGATCTCATTCTTGAACGCATATTCAATTGAGTGGAACTTGATGAAAAGTTTTTTATGCTTTTGTAATTAATTTTTGCCATTTTTTCTACAATTATCAACATCATCACTTGACTGAGTTTTTCCTTAAAAGAACTTTCAAGAATCCATCAAGAGGCCAATGGCATTAAAAATATTAGCCATATATGATGTTTGGTAGCACCATGTTCTTTCTCTAGGTATTTTGGTTTGGTTGGGCACAATGACTAAATGTTTGATTCTCATGTAAGGTAGCATAGAGACCACCTCCCTTGATCTGTAAGGAGAAAATTTGCATGTTGATCTTTGAAGTATGTGTGTCTTGGTTGGATCCAAACTTTTTAATGTGGACTTCCTTACACACAACGTACATTTGACTATACTTTTATAATCAGTGATGCATTAAATGTGTATGTTTAAGATAGAAAACTCTTTATATCACTATCCCTATTTGATTCAGACCAATTATCCATTTTCTAAGCATAGGTTAGGTGTAGAAAAATAATCTTATACTCTTCTTTATCTAACCCTTTTATTGGTTAGATTTTTATCGTCTCTATTTCCTACCAAGCATGGAAATTCTCCATTCTTTTTGATTTGTCATTTTTTATCTTCAACCTTATTGTTATAAGCCTTACACTTATATTATTGTTGATAAGTAGTAACCCTAGTCATATATGCTGCACATTGATCTCATCCTTTTCCATCTATTAAGATGAACAATTATGATTGGTTTCATCTCCATCCTCCACCCAAAAAAAGAAGAGTGCCAACCTGCAATTGAAGGTTCCATTATCGTCCAATATGAATTAAATCTGTAAGGACATATTTCGAAAATAAATTATGAAAATGTTAAGTAAAGACATTTTTTATATGATAAATGAAAAAGAGGTAAAAAGTTGAGAAAAGACCTCACTTACACCGGTAGTGTGAAATTGATTGCAAAAATCATGCGATTTGTAAAACTAGGTTTTTGTCGTCGTAACATGCAAAATCTGATCACTTTTAAATTTGTAAATACCGAGTACTCGGGGAGTATTCGGGTCATCCTAAGGAAGGTGAATTGCAAAACAAAAATACTCTCGCTTGTTTGATAAAGGGAATCTCTCTTTTTGGTTTTTTATATATGTAATTTTTTCTGGATTTTGAGAAGGGCAAAACACAACAAAGATAATTTGATAAAGAAGAAGCGGGAAAGCGAGTAAAGCAACTAGGTGCTCTACTCTTCCAACTCACTTCAAGTACGGGTGACTTGGAGTAATGGAAGGGTGAGACAACAAGACAAACCTCAAGCCAGATGGTAAAGGAAAACTTTTATAAAACTAAGATTCGAATTACAAAGCTGGAGAGCTCACAAGTAGGAGGGATTCCGTACTTATAATTTCCACAAGTTCAACTAGCTAATGCAATAAAAAAAAATGAAGCGAAAGCTAAAGCTAGAAGAAAAGTAGAAGGCTTAGTAGATGAAGATGATGCTGCTGCGGAACCCTTACATAAACTTCGATTGCCCTGAAGTTGAAGTGTGCTCCTCCTCCTGAATGTCCTCCTCTTAGCAAACCCTGGATAGGTGTGCCTCTGTCTCCTCCTCTGCCCGACCGTCCTCCCTATGTAATGACCACCTTGGCTTGGGCACAAGAGAGAAGGGAAGAAGAAGGCACCAAGGAGGAGGGTGTGCCTCCTTAATCTTCTTCTCTTGGCCAATTGGTATGAGTAGTATGCTAGGAAAATTATGTAGCCAAGGGTGTGTTTTTTTGGTGGTAGAATGGGGTATCTATAGCAAGATAATAGGGGGTAGGTATGGGATCTAAATGAAGGGCTAGGATGGAGTTTGATGGGTGATTAAATGGATGGATGGTGGGAGATGGGTGGTGCCAACCTAAGGGTTATGAAGGGGGTGGTTATGGGTGAAAGGGTGGCCGTCCATGGTGGTTATGGACCACCATGTTGGCTCCAACATTAGGCTTCTAGAAGGGACTCTTTTGGCGCCATAATTGGAGGGTGTAGATGGAAGTTGTGGTGATGTGTAGGGTTGGGATTTAAGGATTTTTTGGAGGGAAAGTTGGCGTGGAGATGGGGGTGGTTATGGGTAGGTTTGGTGCCAAATTTTTGGTGGCTCTTGGAGGTGGTGGTGGTGTGAAGAGGTGGGTTAAGGTTGGCGCTAAGATAGAATCGGACTAGGTAGCTTAGGTGGACTCAGGGTTAGGTGTATTTGACGGATCTAGTTAGGTTGGGTTTAGGGTGTTGGTTGGTCAAGGTAGGGGAGTAGGAGTTGAGCTAAATTAGTAGGATAGTTGAGGATGAAGTAGGAGGATTAAGGTTTGTTGGAGGGGAGCCAAAAAGAAGCTGCATTAGAGCTTGCTGGAGTAGACTGCTGCTGAAGATAGCTGAAGTGGAGTTCAATAGCTAGCTTAGCTAGCTAGTTCTTTACTAGTTGCCAAGCTCAGCTAAGTTGAGTTGGTTTTCTTCTGTCTTTAGCTAAGGTGAGTTGGAGTTGGTCTTCTTGAAGATTACCTAGTTAGCTAAGGTAGCTACCTTAGGTCAAGTAGCTCAACTCAACTAAGCTAATCTGAGTCCTCGGGAGCTGAAGTTGAGTTGACTCGAGTTGGTTGAAAGCTTCTTCAGCTAACTAAGTTTAGCTAGTTGATGACAGTAGCTAACCCTGGTTAGATAGAACTTCTAGGAGTTAGATGGAGCTGAGAGGAGCTGGGATCAACTAAGTTGAGTTAGCTTGAGCTTCTATTCAGCTAAGGTGAACTGAATGGAGTTGAGATGAGCTAACCCCAACTAAGCGAAGCTGGAATGCAGCTGAATTTGGGTTTCCTCTTAATCTTCTACCTTTCAAAGTGCTAGGGCTTGTGGGATTTGATTCTCTACTTATCCCTGACACATAAATAAATACATTAAAAATATAAAATGATGTAACGCATGTCTAACATACTTGCATGCCTAAATATAGCTCAAATATTCGATTGCGAAGTTAAAAATTCTAAAAGTTAGATCAATTTTAAGGTATAAAAAACATTTATTAGAAATGTGATCCCTAAAATAAGAAACAAATCTAATTTCGTAAAAATCACCACTATCATCATCCAATGGTATGAGAGGTGATTATTCCAAGAGGTCATGATGAATTATCTAAGAATTACATGGCATAATTAAGGATGGATTTTTCGCATCGTAATCTCCGAGCAGTAGATATCGATAAGATGCGTGGGGTTGGGGGCCCCACAGGTCAGTACTGGTTTTATCTTCACTCGTGCACCTCCGATGCCCCCGCTTCCGATGGCCCCCCTGTCGGCAAACATCGTGCCTGGCAATACAAATACTTAAAATCTCAACTAACAAGCACAAGCCCCTTCCTTTAGGGCTACCAACACAGATCCTTCTCCTCCTTTTCTCCTCTCCATTTCGATCGACACCGTCTGCGACGCTACCAACGCCTTCCTCGGCAGATCCGACGGGCGCTCTCATCACTTCCTCGAGGTATAACACCATCTCGATCTCTACTTCTTTCCTTCCTCTATCACTTCTCGTTTTTCTTCTTCTTCTGATTTTATGGTTTCTAATGCAATTTCAGACATCACAAAAGATCGATTTTTTTCCCCCCTTTCTTCTTTGCTTTCTGAAAAGGAACGGTGGCTAGAAAATTAGGGGTTTCCTTTCCCTTTTCATGCTCAATTGTGTTTAATAGTTTTGTTTTCTGTGATTATCAAATTGTATGAGAGTGAACAGAGAGTGGTTCTCGAAATGGAGAGCTATTGTACCTGCTGTGGATCGGATTTGATGAATTTGGTATGTGAGAAACCCTAGAGCTCCTCCACTGCATGTGGATAACCTGGAAAGGGGTGCCATTCTCATATGTTGTTCTTGTTGAGGATTCCCTTTGAAGAATGGCTCTGATCAGTTCAGAGCTGTGCATCCCGTCTTGATGCCGATGTTGGGATTGAGGGGGTTTAGAGGGGAAAGAAGGAGTCCATGTGACTGGAACCTCGGGCGCATAAAATTTTAAAGGAAGTGTGTGAAGTTTGCTTCGAAAGGTTATATTTTGAAGGGGGTTGTCCGGAGTCTAGGTGGTTGTCTGCAGTTTTAGTCAACATATACAAAAAGGTGTTAGAAGTCAACACATACGAAATATGAAAATATAAATATATGCATTTTCAACAATTTCATGTAAATAAGAAATATTAGATCAGATAAGATATGGTAAGACCTAAAATGAAATAACTAAGGTCTTGTCGTGGAATGTGAGGGGATTAAATGACCCCTCAAGGTGGGCGGCTTTGCGTGGGTATATTCAGAGGTGGGGTCCTAAGGTGGTGTTTCTCCAGGAAACAAAATGGGGGAGTTGTGACAGGAGGCTGTGGAAGGAGGGGGGGGGGGGGGGGGGGGAACAGTTTTGGGGAGTTCTTGGCCCTGGATGCGGTTGGAAGTGCAGGTGGAATTGTTGTTGGGTGGAAAGACGATGCTTTCTCCTTGCTGGACTCGATGGTCGGGTCCCATGTTGTTACTGTCAGGTTACAGAGACGTCGGGACAATATGTGCATGCTCTTCTCCTCGGTTTACGGTCTGACGGAGGGTAGGAGGAGGCACGCCCTGTGGGAGGATCTGGGTCAAGTCACGGCAGCATATCAGGGGATACCATGGTTGATCGGAGGTGACTTTAATGTTACTTTGCTGGCAGAGGATAGACCGGATGGTCGTGGGGGGGTGGATCAAGGTTCTGAGGCTTTTGCGGGATTTGTTGCGGAGCAGGGGCTGGTTGACATGTCACCCTCATCCTGTCACTTCACCTGGAGGAGCTCTGGAGGACAGCGGTCTCGGATTGATAGATTTTTCGTCTCGACGATGATGCTAGAGTTGTTCCCTGTGGCGAAGGTTAGACCCTTGGAGCGGTCGTTCTCAGATCACACCCTCTTGTTGTGGGTGACGAATGATGACTGGAGATATGGAACATATTTTAAGTTCGACAGGGCCTGGCTCCTTGAAGAGGGGTTCAAGGGGCTGGTAGAGGAGCGGTGGAGGTCGGTTCATGCGGATGGCTCGGTGGCTGTCAGATTGGAAGTTAAATTGCGAGACTTGAGGTCCTTCCTCAAGGCCCATAAGAAGTAGATTAAAAAGGAGTGTGGGAAGAGGAAAGATGAAGCTCTCAATGAGATTGCATGTCTGGACTTGGTTGAGGATGTTGATCTCCTTTCTGATGTTGACAGGGTAAACAGAGCGAAGCAATTGCATGTGATACAAGAGGAAGACCGGAAGGTGGAGATGGAGTGGAAGATGAGATCTAGGCAGAGGTGGCTCAAGGAAGGCGATTCTAACACTCAATTTTTTCATATGGTTGCATTAGGAAGGAGGAGGAACTGGATTGATAGGTTGGTGGTGGATGGGGAGGAATTTGTGGGAAGAGAGGCAGTGGGTGGGGTGGCTGCGAGGTACTTTAGAGAGTTTACCGGGAGAAGACATGGGGGAAGGTGGAGGTGGTTGGGGTCCGAGGTGCCACGGATTAGGGATGCAGAAGTCGGTTTCTTGACGGGTCCGTTTGAGGAAGATGAGGTTCACAAGGCAATCTGGGGGCTGAATGCTGATGGATGTCCGGGTCCGGATGGTTTTCTGGTTGCCTTTTATAAGGAGTTCTGGCTGGTGGCGGAGGATGTAATGTAGGTCTTGCAAGAGTTTAGAGCTGGAAATTCAGGCTTCAATAGATTGAACAAGTTCTACATGTTCCTGTTGCCGAAGGAGGGTGCTAAGGAGATCCAGGAGTATAGACCGATAGCCCTTTCGAATGCTATCTACTTGATTGTAGCTAAGCTCTTGGCGAATAGGTTGAGGAGGACCTTGGTTAGGATTGTGGATCCGGTGCAAACGGCTTTTATCCCCGGCAGAAATATTTTGGAAGGATATGTGATGGCCTCGGAGATCCTGTTGTTTTGGAGGAGTAGGAGGAAGGCTTTCTTGTAGAAAGTCGATTTCAGTAAGGCTTATGACTCAGTACAGTGGTCTTTCCTTTGGGCGTCCTTGATGAAGAGGGGTTTTCCACAGGTGTGGATTGACTGGATGAAGAGATGTGTCACCACAACGTCTTTCTCGGTCCTTATCAATGGAAACTCGGCAGGGGGTTGAGGTAGGGGTGTCCTTTGGCTCTGATGCTCTTTGTTATTGCAGCAGATGCACTTGCGAGGGTGGCTAAGAGATCGTGTGAGAGGAACTTGGTGAGGGGTTTCTCTTTGGGAGATGGGACGGGTATTCCGTTACTACAGTATGCGGATGATACAATTTTTTTCATTGAAGGCAGGGAAGCGGAAGCCAGGAGGATGCGGATCTTGCTTTTTTTGTTTGGTGAAGCTTCAGGTCTGCAGATTAACCTGTCTAAGTTAGAATTTGTCCCTTTCAATTTGACAGAGGCGGAGGCGAGGTGGTGTAGCTTGGGTCTTGGCACAGAGCAGGTGAAGCTATCGATCAGATATTTGGGTCTGCTGTTGACGGATGGTAGGATTCTGGTGAAGGACTGGGCGCCCCTGGTGGAGAGGCTGGAGGGGAGGTTGGCGGGGTGGGCGTCCAGGCTTTTGTCGAGGGGTGGAGGCTGGTCTTGCTCAAGGCGGTTCTAGTGGCGATGCCGTCGTACTTCACCTCTGTCCTGAAGTTGCCTCGGCAGGTTGTCTTGAGGATAGAGAGGCTTATGATGAACTTCTTCTGGTCCAATCAGGGGACGAATGGACCTAGTGCCAGGTTGGTAGCATGGGAGGAGGTTTGCAGACCGGTGGAGGCGGGGGGCTTGGGGTAAGGGACCTGGGGAGGTATAATGACAGCCTGTAGGTGAAGTGAGTTGGGAGCCTCTTGGAGTGTAGGGAGGATTTGGTGGGCAGGGTGTTCAGGATGGCTTATGGTGGCCCGCTACGTTGGGATCTCCTGATATCTCCGCCGAGGGGTGTTTCTCATTTCTTGAAAGGTTTGTCGGTGGTGGCTCCTAGGGTGCAGAATTGTTTTGCACTGGAGGTGGGGACGAGAGAGATCTTCAGGTTCTGGCAGGATGATTGGACGGGGCAAGGTGTTCTCGCTAGAAGATTTCCGAGACTGTTTGTTATGTCCCAAAGCAAAGAAGCGTCAGTGGCCGAAGTGTGGGAAGGTGGGTGGTGCCCATCCTTTGCAGGGAATCTCTCAGATGTGAGAACTCACGATTTCTAGAGATTGCTTGAAGAGTTAGAAGGTCTGCAGCCAACTTCCGGAAATGATATGTTTGGATGGGATGAAGGTGAATTCTCAGTGGGGGCTGCATACAGGAGATTGTCCAGCGGAGACTCCACAGGTGACTTGGATCTGGTGAGAGATTGCAAACAGGTTTAGAAGGCCGCGTGTCCATTGAAGGTCAAGATTTTTGTTTGGCTGCTTAGGGGGAGGAGACTCATGACTAAGGTTTGGAGGGCGAGATGGGCTCATGGGGAGAGTAAGGTTTGCCCGTTGTGCGGAGGTGAGGAGGAAGAGGTTGACCACCTTTTCTTCACCTGCCCGTTTGTTGTACAGATATGGAGTCGAGTGGGAGTGGGGTGGTGGAATTACCGGTCTTTTGATGGGTTTTGGTGCAGTTTCAGAGGTGGAGGGGGTAATGCTGGGTAGAATGTCTTCCGTACGAGGAAGGAGAGGGCTAGACCGTTGGCAGTTTTATGGGGCATTTGGTTAGGCAGGAATGCTGTGGTCTTCAAAGGTCAGAAGCTTTATGTGGAGAATTTTGTAGAGTGTTACTATTTTGTTTAATCTTTGTAGTGAGTCCTGTGAGTGGGGGACCTTAGGGTTTGCCCTTTGTATTGGCGGAAGTCGTTGATTCTCTCTTTAATATATTTGGGTAGTTATCATCCTGGACAACTACCCTTTTCTTTTTTTTTTTCTTTTAAATGAAATAAAGAACAAATGACATGTAATAACATAAATGAACAAAACGAAAATATATTAAGTGTTACTTTGATTGAAGCGTCATAAAGGATTTTCCTTAGAGAATGTGTCGCTTCCACAATTTAGTGCGTTGGAGTTTGACAAGCTCATCCTAAGGTATGATGATCTACCTTCAAGATTCGACGCATCACAAGCTTGGATATTCTCGAAAATCACTTCAGGAGAATTAAGTCGTAATTTTATTGAATGATCAAATTCCAAATTGATTGATTAATCATTTCTCGAATAATCACTTTCAACTCCTTGCATGAGATGATTAATAAATTTTATTTGAAATTGATCTATCAATTTTATGTCGAACGAACACATGGAAAAAGTGATAAGAATGAGAGATGAAGAGTGAAGAGTTTCTCTGTTGTATTCTGTCAAATGGAAACTCTCTTGTGACTTTTATATAGAGTTCATGACCTCACGTTTATAGAAATTCATCAATTGATTGATCAATTTTAATATATTAATTGATCAAATTAATTAATCGATCACATTTACTTATTGATCGATCAACGATTGATCGACCAGATTAATACATTTATTGATCAAACAAATTGATTGACCAATTAATAACAAACTAATGTGATTAAAAATCTATAGTAAAAGAGTTGAAGTTCTAAGTTTCAAATTGATTCTCACCTTAACTCGAGGCGAAGTCAGGTTTGGGCTGGGCGTGCGTGCGTGCATGAGCCTCAGCCCTACCTTTTGCTATTTGTAGTATAAACTATGGGAGACATAAGCCTTTTATACTTATTAAGAGGTTTGTCCACTTTCAGTGTGATATTAAAAATCTCTACCAAATCTTCTTAATTTCAACATGAATTCTCTACATCATTATATATCAATTACATCCAAATTAATGCAATTAAGCTCCTAAATTCTACATTCCCCACAAATTCATTGTTAAAATTCAAGGATAAATTTCTTGACTATCAAACTTTGCTTTTAGTAAAGGTATCTTCCTATTTGAACCTTTAGTTAAGTCATCTGCTTTCACCATCACAGGAATAAAGTGAAACTGGTTTTGGACTTTAGACTTTAATGTAGGATGTATAGTGGTGAAAATAGAGTGAGGTTTTTGGTGATGATATTTAGGGTTGGTGCTCTTAAGGGTTATGTACCTTGTCTTGTTTCATGAGTGTATTCGAGAAGATTTCATTCCTTTAACTGTGATCCATAGTAACACTCACATAAGTGATGTTTTTCAATAATGTACTACTCTCATCCTACCGTAAGAGATTTGAACCATTCAGAGCCTTTTCTCTTTCTAAATTTGCAGTTGAGGCACTTAGGCTTTCAAGGATTGAACTTAGATACAAAAACATCTAACAATTAGTGCCAACTAGTTCCTCATACAACTTGTTATTACCACATTAAACTTTGTGTGATCTCCACTCAGTTAGGTTAAGTTGCTACTGCAAGTGAATTCTCAATAGGTTTCAGTTTTATATCAAATCTAGACTTAAGGACTAAAGATTTATCATGTTCTTTAGTTAATGTATTTGTTGTATTATCCTTGGATTTTATTAATTCCACAACAATTATTTCTTGAGACACTAAATCTCTTGTAGACTTGAGTCTGATTTGGATGTCTCTTTGTTTTTTGGTTAAACTTTGAATTTTTAATCTTTTCTATTGCAGCTATGCTATCATATTGTAAAGATATCGTAGGAATTGACTTACCTACCATAAGGATTTTGGAAAGAAGTCCTTCGAGTCATTAAGCCTCAATTCTAGTACCTAGACTAAAGGACTAAAGATCTATCATGTTCTTTAGTAAATGGATTTGCTGTGTTATCCTTGTATTGTATAAATTTCACAATAATTACTCATTAAGACGCTAAATCTCTTACAGACTTGAGTCTGATTTCGATGTCTCATTATTTTATGATTAAACTTTGAACTTTTAATCTTTGCTATTGCAGTTATGCTATCACAGTGCAAAGATTTCACATGAATTAGCTTATCCACCATAGGGATTTTTGAAAGAAGTTTCTTTAGCCATTAAGCCTCAATTCCAATGGTGTCTAAAGCACATAATTCGACCTTAAAGGTAGATTGAGATAAACTGGTCTGTTTTGCAGACGACAAGAAACTGCATTGCCTTCAAGGGTAAAGACATGCCCTGCAACACTATTGCTTCCGGAATCTTTCATTTGATATATTCAGCTTGCATCATTATATTCTTTCAAAATCAGAGGATATTTTTCACAATGCATACTAAGGAAAATGGTTCCCTTTAAGTTCCTGAGTACTCGATCCAAGGCATCCCAAGAAGTATGGACATGACAACTTGCGTAACTACTCTACTTTGGTACAGAAAAGAAAATATCCGATTAAGTACAGTTAGTCAAATACATTAGGCTTCCTATAATCTATGAATATCTTAGCTGTGAAACATGCATTTTACTTTTGTTTTTATAGAGTTTTTGATGAAACAAAGGGATTGCTTATAGCCTTGCAATCCTGATAGTCAAATATTTTAAGAATCTTCTTAACATAATAAGATCAAGAAATAGTTACCCCATCTGCCCGTCGAATTAGTTTAAGGTTAAGATCACATTTGCAACATTTATATCTTTCATCTTAAACTTACTATTCAAGAATAACTTTGTTTCATTCACAATTATTATGTTTGACTTAAATAATTATATATTATTTATGTATGTGTATATGATAATACACATATCACCCTTTGGCATAGAGTAGACACACCTATTGGACTAATAACCTACAAAGTCAAAAGATTGGATAGTCTTATCGAACTTTTTATGGCATTGCTTAGGTGCTTGTTTCAAATCATAAAGAGATTTAACAAGTTTATTGTGAAGGTTGCTGCAACATAGGCGTTGAGGCCTCCTTAGCATGGAGAAACAGTCCATGCATTGACTGCTTTGGTGTGAAATAGAGAGGAAGAAGGGCAACCGTTGGTGGAGAGAGAGAGAGAGAGAGAGAGGAATACTTGGAAGAATTGTTGCATTAACTCAGAAAATAATTATAAGAAAGCTCTCTTTTATAGAGAGAACATATCTTCTAAACTAAGAAATAAACCCAATCAAATTAAATCTTCTAAAATTAAAAAGAACAAATCCTCTAAAATCACCTTTTAAAAAATCAAATATATCAAACTAGAAGACACCAAACTTAGACCAAAAGTTATACCAAAAACTCCCTTAGGGCCGGTGCCCCTTGGGTGCACTTAAGACTGTCACGTAGCACTTGTTCTTCATACTCCCCCTCAAGTTGAGGCTGGTACTTTTTCAAAATTTGTGAGGCTAGATGCCTCATTACTCTTTCTTTTTTGAGCTCGGAGCTCTCCACTTTGTCTTTGAAAGAAGTTACAGTGTAATCTCTTGTGACCTCTGGGGTCGTTGCTTCTGTGACAACCTCGGCAGTCATCGCGATGGCCACCGCTGTCTTCTCCTTTTCTTCTTGAAACATAGCCCTGATCTTCTCAAGGTCGATAGGCGTGAGAGTCTGTATGTGAGGTGGTAGTAGCCCCACGATGAGACCTTCCAAACCTGTCCCAACATCTCTCTTTTGGATGATTGGTGCGTCTATATTATTGATATTGAGGATAGACGCGGCTTGGGCCTCGACCACGTTCTTTTCCTTGTCCTGCACTTGTCTCTGGAATCGCAAGTGTGGAGTTGTCACCTTTTGGCGTGCTCTCAACTTCTAGAACTTCTATCTTCTCAAGAATGCTAAAGATGATTTCTAAATCCATCTTTCCGTCGGATGCGAGGATCTGATTATGAGTAGCTCGATAACGGGGATGCAATGAAACCTTGATAAAAACTTGGTAGTCTGCCAAACTGTACGTGTCTCCCTCTGTTTGTCGCAACAAAGTAGCTCGTAGATGTTCAACTCCTTAAACAAAGCTTTCATCTTCTCATAATACTTAGTTAAGGAGAGATCTTTTTAACTTGCTATCCATATACGAATATAAAGATCAATAATATACACATTATTAGACATTTGGACGTACCTTTTCTCCAAGGCCGTCTAAATCTTGAATGCATTCTTTTTGCAGAGCATGTTCGAGGTGATAATCGGATCCATGGAGTTCATGAGCTTGGTCATGATCACGAAGTTCTCCTTCTCAAGCTTCTTTTTAATTCCGTCTTTGTTCTTCGGTGCTTCCTTTTAAAGTATGTTGAGTTTGTCTTTGTCCCCGACGAATATCTTGAAGGCGCCAGGCTATAGAACGTAGTTGGAAGCATCTTGAAGCTTGATTGTTGTTCTTTGAACAACCTTGCCTTCTCCTGTTGTCAATGAGGCTTCAGTATCAAACATCTTCAATCTACCATCCTCCTCTGCGTAAGGCACTGGATATAACGAGGACTTGTTGAAGAAGACCATACACGTGTGGCCTTGTTGTGAGGAGAGCACGCATAAGAGAGAAATTTTCTTCTATGCGTGATATTTCCCCTGGATATGCATACGCCAAGGAGCTTAGATCGTAGGCTCTGATACCATGTGGAGGCTGCTGCAGCGTGGGCATTGAGGCCTCCTTAGTGTGAAGGAGTCCACATAGGGACTGTTTTGGCATGAAACAGAGAAGAAGGGCAGTCGACAGTGAAGAGAGAGAGAAAGAAGAGGAGTTGGAGGAATACTTTGAAGAATTGTTACTTTAACTCAAAGGAAACAATTACAAGAAGGTTCTCTTTTATAAAGAGAACATATCTTCTAAATTAAGAAACAAATCCAATCAAATCAAATCTCCTAAAATTAGAAAGAACAAATCCTCTAAAAACACTTTCGAAAAAGTCAAATATACCAAACAAAAAGATACCAAACTTAGACCAAAAGCTATACCAAAAACTCTTTTAGGGTTGATGCCCTTTGCGTGCACCTAAGACTCCCACGTGGCCTGACAACCTGCTACGTGGCACTGCTATGCGCCATTTATTCTTCACACTTACCTTTTTCTCATTTCTAGGAGCTACAAATCCCTTTGGTTGGTCTATATAGATCTCTTCAAGATCGTAATGTAGAAAGGCAATCTTCACATCCATTTGATGGGTAATGAGATTATAAATGAAGGCCAGTGCTATAAGCATCTGGATAGTAGTTATCTTAGTTATTGGAGAATATGTATTAAAATAATTGGTTCCTTCCGCTTGCTTAAACCCCTTGACAATAAGCCTGGCTTTATATTTTTAAATAGATCCATCAAACTTGAGTTTCTCTTAAACACCTACTTGTACCCAATAGTAAAACATTATAGAGGTAAATTAATGAACTCCTAAGTTCCATTAGAGATGATTGAGTTCATCTCATTTTTAATGGCTTCTTTTCAATGCTCAACTTTGGAAAAGCCATGGTATCACGATAAGTGGGGGGATCACCCTTAATTTGGTAACTAATAAAATTAATTTTCGATTCCTTGGCAATCCTTGATCGTTTACTTTTCCTGGGTTCAAAATTGTTTACTTTTCCTGGGTTCAAAATTGTTTACTTCATTGAGTTCAAAATGGGAAGAGGTAGCCTCCACATTAGACATACTTTCCATTTGTTCAAGAATAGAACTAGATGTGCTGGTTAGTCTATTTGAAGTCACATTTTGAGATAATTCAATCTTCTCAGGGGACATCTAAAAAAATGTAGCATTGCGAAGTTCAACAAAAGTGTTGACATATATGATTGAATCTCAAATTTTATAACGAAAATCTATAGGCATAACTATTGTAAACGTAACCCTGAAAGACCTCATCAACTGTCTTAGGATCAATCTTCTTCCTCTTTTGTTCTGGGATAACCACCTTTACAAGGCTGTCCTATGCTTGAGATATTTTAGATTTGGTTTCCTATTTCTTCAAATCTTAAATGGACTCTTTTTTTATGCTTGAGGGAAACTCTATTCAGAATATAGCATGCCGTATTCAAAGCTTTCCTTTACATGTAAGTAGGTAATCCTGAGCTTTACAAGAGAACGCTGATCATGTCAGTTAGGGTTCTATTTTTTTGCTTTGTTATTCTATTAAATTGTGGGAAATATTGGGTTGTTCATGAACTATTCTAAAGCTTGACACTATTTATTTAATAAGTTGGACGTATATTTCTCTCCTTAATTCGACCTCAGTCTCTTAAGAGTTTTTTCAGTTTGTATTTTTGATTCTTTTTTAAAGATAATGAATTTACTTAATGTCTCATCCTTAGACTTAAGCAAATACATATAGAAGTATCTACTGTTGTCATTTATGAAGGTGATAAAATATTTTTTATTATCACTAGTCAACACATCATAAAACTTGCAGGTATCTGCATCAATTCTAGAATCTTTAGTGATAGAATGAAAATGTTTCGTAGTTTGTTTAGCCTATACACATCTCTTATTTCTTAGTTTTATCTATGGTGTATTTAGTAATCATATTTAATTTCATCATTCTTTAGAAAGAATTGAAATTTGCATGATCAAATCTAGCATGCTATATATTACAAGATTCAATATTGTTACAAACAGATTAAATAAAATAAAAATAAGTATTATTTAGAGCATTTTTTGATGTTACATCAACATCACATTTTACTCTAAATAACAAATCAAATTTGCCAAGTATCATCCTCTTTAAAAAATTTCATTTCTCAATGTAACAACTTTATTACATTTAAAGTATAATTCAAAACTCTTTCTAACTAATAAAGAACTAGAAAAAACATTCTTCTTCACAGTAGGAACGTGTAATACCATGCACAGTGTCTAGATTCGCTTCGAGGAAAACCTCAAGTCCACGCGGTTGAATCTTAGCTGCTTGGTTGTAGAGTTCTTCCCCATTTTTACAGTTAGGTTTGATAGGAAGAAAAAATGATTTATCAGTACAAATATTTGCATTGACTTCAGTATGCACGAGTCATTTAATAGGATCGTGAATAATATAGAGTTCGGGTTTTACTGAGATATATCCATTGTTAGACTCGGCCTCCTCGGTGGTCACATTCACCTGAGGATTCTTCTTTGTAGTCTTTTGCTGAACTTTGTTAGAAGGACAACCCTTCTAGTGCCTATCATGCCTATAGTGCCATCATGATTTGCTGGTAGATTTTTTTTCTAAATCTTGGGTTTGACCTTTGTTTTGTTTTTATTGTTTTTATGTTTATTCTCTTTGCCTTTAGACATTATGACATTCACCTTAGATTCTATATCCATTACAGGTTTTTGTTTTCTATGCTCTTCTTCAATAGCAATAACTACCATCAACTCAGTAAGAGAAGTCTTTTCCTTTTTATGCTTAAGAGTTATCCTTAAGTTCTCCTAAGATTTCAGGAGTTTCTTAATGATGGACATAACTTGAAATTTCTTAGGGAGCTTCATTTAAATCTTTGCTAAATCATGGAGTAATAATAGAAACTCGTGTGCCTGCATCGAGACTGATTTGCCCGTAGTCATTTAGAATTTCAAGAATTTTGCGACAAAGTATTTTTAAATATCAAGATCCTTGGATTATATTTGTCTAATTCTTCTTATAGCTCCTTTGCAGTGGATGTGGATGCGTTGTATACATTAAACAACATATTTGACAATGCCAATAAGATGCATCCGTAATAGGCACGGTTGCGCTCGTTCCATTCTTTCACTGTCTTTTAGCCTTCAGCAGTGGATTTTTCTTTATCTAAAATTGAGCATTTGGTTTCAAGTGCTGAGATTAACTCAATGGTGGTCAATCATATTTTCATGTGTTATTGCCAACACTTGAAATTTTGAACACCAAACTTCCTGGGCATACTAGATAAGTTTGTGTATGATTTGAAAGTCATTTCTGTCATGATAAATATTTTAGATTTACACGATACCTTCTCTAAGATTTTGAAATCAACGCATATACGAAATGTGAAAGGAGAAATATATGCATTTCCAATGATTTTATGCAAATTAGAAATATTAAATCAAACAAATTGATAAGATATGACAAGATCTATAATAAATTAAACAATAAATAACATGCAATAGTACAAATAAATAAAATGAAAATAAATTAGTTGTTATTTTCATTGAAGTGATATGAAAGATTTTTCTTAGAGAATGTATCACCTCTCACAATATCATTACGTTAGAATTTAACAAATTTTTTCTAGGATACAACAATTTACCTCTAAGATTTAATGCACTTCGAGCTTGAATGTCTATGAAAGCACTTCAAGAGAATTAAGTCAAAGGGATTTGATTCATAAATTTGATTGATTGATTAAATTCCAGATTGATCGACCAATCTAATTGGTTGATTAATCAATCACTTCTCAAATGATTAATTCCAACTCCCCATATGAGATGATCGGTATATTTAATTGGAGACTGTTTTACCAACCTTATATCGAACGAACATGCTTTGAGAAAGAGATAAAAATGAGAGAGTGAAAGGAAGAGTGGAGAGTTTTTTTGTTGTGTTGTGTGTCAAATGGAAGTCCTCTCGTGACCTCTATATAGAGTCCACGACTTGATGTTTATGGAAATTGATTGATTGATTATCAATTTTAATCTTGAACAATTGATTGACTAGATTTATACATTGATCGATAAACAATTTGATCGGCCAATTATCTTTTGATTGACCAATCAATAACAAAGTAATGAGATTAAAAATCCGTAGCAAAATAATCTAAGTTTCAAATCTTAAATTGATTCTCACTGGAGTCGAAGTCGATGTTGGGTTGGGGCGAGATTTCCGTGCATACGTGATCTCCAGCCTTACTTCTTGCTCTTTGTTTCATAGATTGTAAGAGATTGAAGTCTTTTACATCTGCTAAGAGGTTGTCTATTTTTAATATAACATTAAAAATCTCTATTAAATCTTATTATTTTCAACATGAATTTCATAATTACATGTCAATTACATGTAAGTAGATTTCCAAACTCATCAAAGGATACACTCAGTGTACTACTTTTGGATGAGCATGTATATCTTTTAAAGGAAGAAATGAATGATACTTTGCTTTGAAATGATGTGGTGGCCCCAAGGGGAATGTGCCTCGTATTGCAGGGTTTTGATCTTTTTCTCATTTTTATTCAATCTTAACTTGTTTGGAGCTCGATTAATTGGAATCATGGGGTAGTTAATTCTTTACATTTGCCATATAGGGATGCAAATCCCTTTAGGATTCCAACTTTCTAATTTCTTTAGATATGCATTTGTCTATGTATGATAGTATTGGGGCATGCCCACAAGGCAATTGACTGTGATCTTTTGATATAATGATTAGTTTCTTTGAGAGGTTCTTTCTCTCTTCTTCCTACTTGCCTCTACTTGCATCATGACACTAGGTGATGACTGTAAACATATTGTTGCACTTATATGCAAAATATGATGGTTCAACAACAAATGATGGAATGAATTTTTGGATGCATTTTTATTTTATTTATCATTCATGGGTTTCATTATTTAGTAAGTTCTTTTTGGAGGATTAGGATTGGGACTGGAACTCGAATTTTGGTATGATTAAAACTATTTATTTTCCTCTCTACAAGGATGAATCTTGGCAGTAAACAAAAGATTGTAAAGAGTTATGTTGTAATTGGACCTTTAGTGTTAACCCACATCTCCTCCGCCAAAATCACGCAGAAGTCAATGTTTCTCCTTCTCTTCTCATCTTGGATACTTCTTTTTTTCATCATAGATTTTGTCTGCATATTATATAAATACCTGTGGACTCCAATGATAGTGAAATGTGCTTGATTGTAGAAGCGAATGCAAGCATGTTGCTACTTCACATCGAGTCAAGTTGGAAAGCTTGGGACAACCACTATCAAGATACTTTTGTTGGCTTTGCTACCTTTAGGGGATGATTATGGTTAGATTACTGAAAAAAGTAGAAGTGCTCATATCTGTTAATGTTATCGCCTTAGGTTACCGGGCTGTCAAGTGAGGCAAGAAAGCTAAAGGTCTCCTTGGAGTTATTCCAAGTAAGGAGCTTCATCCGGGTGATCGCTTGGTCACTTTCTTCATCGCTCGGGTTGCCTTGCACCTCATCACCTTACTATTCACTCCAGGTAAGATTGTAAGACTCTATATATATATTTGCATGTGTGTGTATGTACATATATATATATATATGTGTATATATATGTATATTGTTAGTGCTATATATTATTGTACATACATACATGTTATTGACGGTCGTTATACTTTTATATTTGCCTTTTACTTTGATATATCTTTATAACTTAGATTATTGTTTGTCTGTTATGACATATATGTATAAGTTATACATATACGTTATTGTAAATTTGTAATGATAATTATGATATATCATTAGTTTAATGATAATGTTATACATATTTATTATTGTGTTTAAGTCTCAAATGATGTATAACAATCTATGTATAGGTTACGATATAAAGTCTATATTGTATTATAAATATAGTATATTAGAATATATGTCATTGTCTTGTTTTGATATGGTAGATATGTGTAATATATGTTTTGGTTGTTTCTTTTGGCCTGTAATTATACATCTAATATATACATGTACACATTGTAGAATAATATAAATGTCATTGTTACCTAAATACGATAGGGTCATTGCTTTCTCTTTTACTTAAATAGTGTTATCATATGTTTCCAGTGAAAGTTGATGCTATCGTATGAGTTAGGCATATTCATTATTTTAGAAAATAAATAGACTTGTCATCTCGATTCAATTGGGTGATTGCCCTTTTGTAGCCTAAGGTGATTAAGGCGCTTGTCACTTTGCAATCGCCTAATGCCTTGACAGCCTTGGCTTATAGATAAGTGAAATCAACCTTGATCATTGTGCTAGGGCAATGCGAAGCTCATGCGATTATAATTGAGGCATGTGTAATGTTATCAATGCGAAAGGCGACACTGAAGCCACAAAACTCGAGGTGAGAGACTATAAAAAGGCCGCAGCTCGATTAAATTAAGGTGACTCATTTTTTATTTTTTAAAACATATATATGCCTTAGTAACTTATTTATAATAATATTATCTTATTTTTACATATTTAAATCATAGCTTATTTATCATTTATATAATATAATATAACAACGGTAGCAATAGTAACGATATCTTTTTCATTCGCAGGCAGCCTAATTGCTTGCAATCAATTTGGGAAGATAATTTAATAGATAATATTATCTATATATTATTATTGCATTAGTATTTATATACTTTCAAAATAGTAATATGTTTTTGGAAAAAAAAGAAGAAGAAATCATTGACATGTAACCTCGTTCAGATCAAGAGAATGCGAGGGTGCTAATGGTCCTCTGAGGCGTGTGGTTGGGAAAGAATCGAGTTGTGTTTAGCGGCAAGACGTTGTGTATTGAAAATTTTGTATTTAGGGGAATTGATCATGTAATGCGATTTTGTACATTTTGCTTTTGATTAATGAATTTGGGTGGTTATCATACAGATAATCATCATTTCGCATTAAAAAAAAAACACCACAACAATGATGTGTATTATTAATATATTATATAAGTATGCAAACGAAATAGTATGAGAGAAAATAACCTAGAAAAGTGAAAGAAAAAATTGATGGGAATCCTCGAAAGAAAAGAACCCAAAAAGTGAAACATAAAAGCAAAAATATGATAGGAGACACAATAAAAATGATGGAAGCACAACTCTTAGATAAAAAAAATTAGCGATGGGCGATGGAAGTTACGTAAGTAGCAATGATGACCAGTGGCTGAAGAGCAGCAATGTGGGAATCTCTAGAGAGGACTTGGCCGAGAAGAGCACTTGGCAGCGATGAGAAGAGCAAAGGAGCGGTTGTAGTGGAGAAGAGCCTTCATAGCGACCAACTTTAGGCAAGCTTGTGACGAGAGTTGGCATTGCATGCTTTCATATGATTGATACTCACTTCTAAACTAAAAAAAAGTCTATCGATTCTAATCCTATTTCCTTATCGGGCATCGAGGCGGCAATGGAATCCTAATGTGTTGATGATTCCATGTGGCGGTGGGGGGGGATAGATTCCTAATTGGGGAGGGACATCATCGATGGGGGCTAGGTAATGGGTGATTGAGGCTCGCCTGAGGTGGTGAGGTGTCTCACCTGCAGGAAGGGTCTCGCCTCAGACATAATCCAGGTGATGGAGCCCATCCTCATCTCACCTTGTCGCTTGGTCACCTCGGGCGACCGCGTTGATAGCAGTGGGTATGTGTATTGCTAGTTGAAGACATTTCCAAACTTTCTTTGGCTCAAGTTTGTCAATGGCACTAGGAATTTCTGAAGGGCTCCATTTAAAGAAAGTTAAAGCCTTAATTTTTAAAAAATAAACAAACAAGATCACCGTTGATCTCGTTGGACATATTGGACTTCTTGTAGGTCATCTCTGAGGCTTTTCTCGATGGTGTGGCATGCGAAGGTCTCTGTGGTTGAGACAGTGAGAAAACCACTGCACAAGGCCTTCCAAAAAAGTGTAAAGTAATGATTCTCCATCTATGGTGGATCATGACTCTTACTAGTATTATTGTGCTGTATAAAGAAGTATACCCTACGTATTTGTGGTCTACTATTTCTCTTGATATCGTTATTTCCACCATAGTAGGAGAAGAGATGAGATCACCCTTGACCTCCTAGGATTAGCATTTGGGTCTTGAGGTCTCATGCGAACCTTGTAAATCACTTGACTTTGTTTCTTCTTCATTCTCTTGTTTCTATTTCTCTCACCTTGAATTGATTTTTACATTTGGAGTATCATGCTTTATAAAAGAGTTTGTGGATGGCATATCATAAGTGGCCTTTGGCAATTTCTTGAAAGAGATATGGCAGGTTTGGGGGCTCTTTAACACAATAAAAGGGGGAGCATGTGTAAAATGAAATTTTAGGGTCAAAGATCTCTCTAAAAAAGAAAAGATTATAGCTAGTGAAGTGTTATGATCGTTGGAGTTGGAGGGACATTGTAGAATATGTGGAGATTTTTATTTTGATCTTGTCCCACATGCTTATGTATTGTAAAGAAACAATGGGAACTTACTCTCTTTGAATTCTTCTTAGGGACAATGGATGATGCCAATATAAAGGAAGACAACATAAATTTGCATATGATTCCTTTCCTCTAAAATATTTGAAAATTCAAGAAAAAATAATTTTTACTACGTGGAAATGCTAAAACAATTTTTACTGCATGCACAAAGGCAAAATACTCACTTGGATTTGTTCCAAAACTTTATTGTAGCATGGTGCATGATGATGTTGCTGGTTTAAGGTTGGTGCACATCATGTCCTAAATATAAGATTGTTTTTTTATATGTATATATCTCTTCAACAGTGGTGTTTCTTTGCTTTGATGGTGATGACATGTGTTTATCCATGCACATCAACACTTATATGTTCAAAGGAGTTTTAGTGTGTATGATAGCATATCCTTTTCATCGCAAAGGCTTTTGTTTTCCTTGCTTATTTAATATAAAGTTATTTTAATTTGGATGGCTTTAGTAGCCATCCATTTCCCTTTTGAAAAAAAAAATGAAAAGGGAAAGGATGGCTACGTATGATCAACATTCATGCATGGTTGATGCCTTATTGGTTCTACCAACTACCACAAGTCCTAGGAGATGGTGAGAGCAAGAGTGGGAGAGCAAGAGGATAGAGGTATGGGGGAGAGTGAGTGAGGGATGTAGTTGGTGGTCAAAGCCAGGAGTTGGCATCGGAGAGAGTAGCGGGCTGAAGAGCATAGTTTTGTAGTGGCCGAGAAGATCCTCTATTTTAGATGTTGTGAACGAGGCCACCTTGTCTTTGATTGTAGGAGCTCAGTGATATGCATTGTTTGCCGTGGGGTCAGCCATAGGGCCTCTTGTTCTCGTGTGAGGAGGCCATATGTCAAGGTTGCATTGGATGAGGGTCATATGTTGCATGGTAAACATGCGAATGAAGAATTGAGGTCTTCCCATAGTTTGATGCTTATCGTTGAAGCACCTTGGTTGAGATCTTAGTAGGAGTTGAAAAAGTTCTCTTGGGCAGTCATGGGTGATGTTTTGGAGGGTTGTCATTCCTTTAACGCAATTTGAATAAAGGTCGTGAAAGTGTTGGGCTCCTCCATGGCTGTGACCGTTGTAGTCGTTGATGACTACAAGTTTCTTTTAGTTGGGCCTATCGGGAGTTGGAGTGTGGTTGTCCATTGGCGGTTGCTTTGAACATGGACGGAGTCATAGTAGAGTGTCTGTCACCACAACAACTTGTTCGTCTGCATTTGCTGGGCATTCCCCTACATCTTTGATCATTGAAGGCGGTCGACTTTGTGGTGTTACATGGTTGAGCCTTTGCTTCCAAATCATTTAAGGTAGCAAGGAACTTCAATGGGTTGAAGTGGAGTCAGGTGTTTGTATTCCAATGAGTATTATCCTTTAGCATGGAGAATCATTGTTGTTGATCTACATGCTTCAGATACTGAGGCTGCTTGAGCGAAGCTTTAAAGATGCGGTTGTTATTAGTCGAGTGTTGGCGGAGGGTGCGTCATTGACATTGGTGTTGCTAGTGGGCTTGGTAGGGGACTAAAAAATTTAGGTCCTGAAATGGATTCATTAGCATGATGAGGGGACCTTAGTAAGCAATTCAGGCATGAAGGTTTCACCACCTTTGGCAACAACTGGCGTCGATTCTATTAGCATTCAATCTCCCATTTTGGGAAATTGACCCTCAGAATAGAAAAGGGTGTAGGCTTCCCTTTCTGCCTCCCTAATAACCATGTGTAGGGAGAGCATGCTCATGCCTGACGTGGTGGGCTCAGATTTGTTTGCAGATCTGGATATGGTATGTCTTCATTTCTTAACCCATTATTTGAGTCGAGCGGGCATGTCAGATTGGGCAACATATTTGCATCTCCTTCCAATGGAGCTTTCATGTTCAAACTCTTGCAGGTAAATCCTCCCTTTCACTGTTATGAGAGATTGGCTACGAGTACCTTACCTCTTGTCACTCCTCTGGCAGCGATGGCTTTGGAGGTGGTCACATGATTAGTGATACCACTTACTGCTCGTGGCACAGAGGTAGAGGGGGGCTCCCTATTTTGCTCAATGGAGGTGAAGCCTTTCGGATTGTTACCCCAGTGGCTATGGTCAATAGGACCACAGGTGCGATGACTACTAGGGACTTGGAGGGGCTAAAGCAACTTGAGGAGGGCACCAACTTATGTCATGATGCCACCCCAGGTTGCAGGATAACCCTAATCCCCATGCAATGGTGCAAGGTGATGAGGTGGTGACCATTTAAGCATCGAGAGGCAACTAATTCAAGGCAATAATGATGACAACATGATTGATGGTGGACAAAGTGGTGCTCTTTGCGGGAAGGATGGGGTAACAGCTACTTGTGAAGCAATCGTTGATTGGGTGAACCCATTTGATGGCTCTTCTACTATCTACAGGGTGTATAAAGAGACTTCATGAAAAGAGGATTGTGTGCCCTATAGGGCGACCCTTGTGACAGATGGAACCGAATTCATTAATGGTTTAATGTATCCGGTGCGGATATGTATACTTACATGGTTTCCTCTTCTCTATCCTCTTTGCATATGGAGTCACTCTTGGGGTTGTTTCAATCACAGGAGGGTGTTGATGCTGCTGCTATTGTTCAGGTGGTGGTGATGAGACAAGTGGATTGAAGGAGACTGCTTTGGTACATGGGGCAATAGCTATGAAGTTGAAATGCAGATGATTGATGACTAACTTTAGTGCAACCAACCAAGAACACGTGAACATGCTATCGCGAGAGCGATGGCAACTTAGAGGGGTACTTGACTACTCAAACGAAGGTTCTTTCCTGGAACATGCGAGTCTTTAGGATCAGACATGTAGATTTGCTCTACATGGTTATCTCTTCAATTGGAGTGTCGATGTCTTACTCCTTGAGGAAACAAAGTAGGCGAATTGTGATTCTCCTCTCTGGTAGCTGCGAGGGACATATTTGACTAGTTTTGAACCATTCATGCAGAAGGTAGATATGTGATCTTCTCATCTCTTAGGATGGTGACAAGTTTGATTTTGAGCAAGATTTGTTTGGCCAACATGTCCTTTCTATGATACTCGAAAGAAAAATGGGTGGTCTTTTAGTAGGGGTTGCCTGTGTGTATGTGCCTTCTGATGTACTTGTGAGCTCTTCCTTTTGTAGTACTTTTCTTTAGGGAGATGCCCTATTTGATTGGTGGTGATTTCAACATGACACTTTATGCCAAAGATCAACCCAATAAGGGTGGGTTGGATGTTGATTTGTTGAAGTTTTAGGAGTTGGTCATGGAATGCAATCTCCACATTGTCCAATTTGAAATACACTTGGCATAGTTGCAGCTTTAAGTCACGAATTGATAAATACTTGGACTTTTTACACTTTATGGAGGTATTTTGCTTATTGGGAGTAGGACAACACCTGTTCTCTTATCATATCCCCCTCTTTTAGAGGTCAAATGAAAATTGTTGTCCATCTACTTAAAGTTTGAACAATCATAGTTGCTTGAGCTAGATTTTAGAGATTTACTGTAGAATTGGTGGCAAGAGTTCCCTTACTTTGGTTTTGCTATAGTTTCATTGGCTAAAAACTCTAGCTTCTTTATGCCAAATTGATTGAATATAAAAATTATGTAAAGATGGACCAGAAGAAAAATAAGGAAAAGGCTCTAGACAAGGTGGCTGTGTTAGATAGGTTGGAAGATTTTAGGCCATTGTCAGAGTTGGAGATCACGGGGAGGAAATCAAATCAAAAACCTTTTGCTCCTAGAGGATAAAAAGGAAGTGGTAAAGTGGAGGTATAGATCTTGACAGACATAGCTAAAGGAAGGTGATGCTAAACCAAGTTCTTCCATATGGTGGCAAATGGTAGGAGGAGGAACTTCATCGAGAAAATTATTACAGGTGACACCTTACACTCCAGAGAGATTGGCAAGGTAGTAGTAGATCACTTTAGAGCTTTTTCTAGAAGAGGTTCGAGGGGGAGTTGGAGTTGGATGGGTAGGGGGCACCTTCTATTACAAAGGCGAAGGGGGTCATTGCTTCCTTGAATTTTGAAGGGCTTCCAGGTCTAGATGGCTTCCTTTTTCTTCTTTTTAAAGAATTTTGGTATAAGTTTGACCTGATGGAGGTGCTAGAAGAGTTTTGCAATGGCAATGGTGGGTTTGAATGCTTATTACGAATCTTTGATACTTTTTGTTACCAAAAAAGGGTGTCAAGTGGATTGGAGATTTTCTCCCCATTTCTTACACCAATGTGCTTGCTAATAGGTTGTGAAATGTTATTGATGGTATTATTAGCATGGTCTAGTCGTCCTTCATAAAGTGGAGACATTTGAAACATAGTTTGGCCATAACGTATGAAATCTTGTCATCTTTGAGAATGGGGCAAATGATTTTTCCTGGAAGGTTGATTTCGCCGAGGCCTATGATTCTTTAGATTGGGCCCTCTTATGGCCATTGTTGCATATAAGAAGCTTTTTGGATCTTTGGATTACTTGGATGAAAAGATGCATTATGACAAACTCATTTGTAGTGTTGGTCAATAGGGAGACTGGAGGGAGGATGGGTGTAGCAACAACCTGTGTTAGGCAAGGTTGCCCTTTGGGTCCTCTTCTTTTTGTGCTAGAAATTGACTCTTTGGTAGTTTGCACTTTTTTTTGTTTGTAAAGATTGTCCTTTGAGGGGGTTTAGTCCAAAAGGCCATTAGAACTTGGTCCTTCTGATACAGTATGCAAATGATACTATCTTCATTGAAGGCTTAGAAGATGCGAGAAACATCTCCACCCTTTTGGAGATTTTTTGGGGCTTTCGAACATGACAGTCAATAGGGATAAGTCTTCATTCATTCTAGTTTGAAATGGTCGAGGAGGGAGCTTTGATATGCAATGACATCTTGAGAACTCCCATTGTTAGCTTGCCAGTCAAATATTTGGGGGTGCCTTGGTCGGATTGTCTATTGGAGGTTGTGGATGGAATACTTTGATTGTGAAGGTGGAAGAAAAGTTGGCTATGTGGAAGGTTGAACTTTTATCTAGAGGTGGTAGACTTGGTCCGTCGAAGTCGTTCTCTCAACTCGACCAATTTTTCTCCTTTCGATGTTTTTAGCACTCTTAAAAGTCTTTAGGTGGATTGATGCTTTGAGGACGTGATTTTTTTGGAAGGAGGTAGGGGTTGGCAATAGGGCTTTATCATTGGTGGCTTGGGTTGAAGTTTGCAGACTCATTAGAGAAGGTGGGCTTAGGGTGTTGGACTTGAGGGCCATGAATCATGCACTTCTTGCTAAGTGGATTATTTTTATTATGGGCGAAAGTTTTTGGGGGTTGCTATGGTAGGAAGCTTGGTTGGTCTAACAGGATGCTTCCATGAATAGGAGACTTATTACATGAGATGCCAACCTTGATTCCTCTTTAAAGGTCAACTTGGATGAGGGGAGGGATTTCTTCTTTTGGTTGGATGATTGGACAAAATGGGGCCCCTTGGTGGATACATATTCACATTTGTGTGCACTATCTTTGTGGCTTTTTGTCTTTGTGGTAGATTGTTGGGATGGTTATCTTGGTATTTAACTTTTTGTTCACAGTTGTTTGATCAAAGGATAAAAGAGTACATGCACCTTTTGGAGTCACTTGATGAAATGCTTGATGAATGAGATTTGGTCACTTGGAGTCACTTGGCTTTTGTGAATGAAACGCTTGATGACAAAGGTCTATAAGTTGGAAATTGCCCCTCATTCAGATTGTGACCATCCATTCTTTAAGTGCCAATTGTCTTTAGAGATTTGGTCATGACTCGTGTTGGTGGGCAGTGGCCTTCTCACTCTACTCGAGACTTGTTTTGGCAGTCCTTATGGGAACTTTTAGATCTAAGTGGGGAGTGGGCTTTGCCTTTTGCCGTTCTTTGGGCAATTTGGCTTCAGCATAATGCCATTATTTTTAGGGAGGAAAGCCAGTTCGTAGGAAATGTTCCCCCTTCTTGAAGGGGTTATGGGAGAGCATCTGACTTCTATGTATCCTTTTTTGTAATCCCACTTTTTTATTAATGCATTTGAATGAGGGCAAAGGATGGTTATTGAAGGTTGATAACTATCCGCTATGTTACTTAAAATAAAAGTAAGATAGGGGCAAAAAGAAAATAAAGTTATGCATCTTTGTAATTTTGAGGTAATGAAGTTTCTGTTCTCACCTAGGTGGCATCTAGATGCGGACTTTTATGGATTTGTACTATCTTAATCTCTTTTCTATTGGAGTTATAATGGTTTGACATAAAGGAAATTTCTCTTAATGTTGGGAATTGAAAGAGGTCGCTGCACTCCAATATTGCCATTCTTTGTGTCAATTTTTCATTGATTAGGCAATTAGAGCTTTTTAAGCACTATTGCGTAAGGGTCAATGACAATGGGCTTAAAGGATGAATAGGGTATTTTGTTAGTTTAACCTATATTTTTGGATTGAAGATGGTTCCAATGCCTAAGGAGAATTTATTTATTATTATTATTTTTTGAAGAAATAGAGGGTTTGGCAATTGGATGGTAATAGACAGCCCCAAAGTTTATTCAACCAAAAAGGAGATTACATAAGAGTTTGCCATAAGGTCTCCCAATGCATAGCATCATAACAAATATTTTCCTCCCAAACTTGCTTTGACGAGAAGATAGACTTGTTTCGTTGTGTCCAGATGGGCTTCTAGAGCATTGCTATTCTTTTTCCTACTTGGACATCAGATCTGATGCGACTCCAAGCCTCCTTCACAGTCAAGACCCAAGCAATTGGGGAATGAAGCCTCGTTGCAACCAAGTTGGTGATCGAGCAAGTTGTGAAGAGTTGGTTTGTTGATTCATTGGTGCTCTTGCATAGGCCGCAACATCCATTGACCTGATTGTTCTAACATTTGTGCCATTCCCCTGTGATCAAACCATTCCTCCATAAGAGCCAGAGAAATATCTTGATTTTAAGGGGAATGGGGAGGCACCTAATGTAAGATTAGTCGATTCTAACCAAGTCATCGTCGTCCTGTTGAGTGAGGCGCTCATAGGCTTCCTTGATTGAGATCGACCAAATCTCCACTGTCTGGAGTCTACAGCTTCAGAGGGCTTGTAGCCGGTGAGAGAGGCAAGTGCTTCGACTTGCTGTTCCAACGTCCTAGGGGTGAGTTGCGAAGGGAGCTTGAAGTCTTAGCATTGGCCACCTGCATTCCAAGACTCCTTGATGCATCCATCCTTGGCCGTCGTAAGCCCAAACAGACAGGGGAAAGAGATGGCCAGTGGCGTACCCAGCCAATCATCGGTCCACATCTTGAAGCTTGTGTCGTCCCTAACCACGGGTTGGAAGAGGTCCTGATAGCTGTATAAGACTTCAACAATTGACCTCTAGAATGGGGAGGCCTTGTGGGGAAGCTTCAATCTATGTTCCTTGGAGATATTCCAGCCATAGGAGTCAAAAACCATGAGTTTCCAAGGCTCATCACTTTTTCAGAAAAATTTGAGAAACCCATTTCAGAAGAAGCTCCTCTCCAATTCTTTGATCTTCCTGACACCCAACCCACCTTCCTTTTTCGGTTTACAAACCATAGACCATCCTATAGGGGCAACAAATTGACCTTCATGCTTAGGTCCTTTCCAGAAAAGTCGATGTCTGATGCTCTCCACCTTGTTGATAATAGTTTAGTGTAATCGGAAGGTTGACTTGGCCTGAGGAGAATTTAGCATAATCATTTGCTTATTTAGGTTGTTTTTTTTGGGGAATATTGAAAAAAGAGATTTTTAGTAATAGGGAGAGAAGCAACTACCACATGTATGAAAGGCAAGCTCTATGCTTTCACCCATTCTAGTTTAATCCAATGTGTCCATATTTGGACCTGCATCTTTTGATCTAGTTGACTTAAAGTTTGGTTATGATGGATCCAGAGTTCTACTTGGCTTCACAGGCCTTGATGCTATTCCCTCTATGTTAACATGTTAATATTGATTTTTCACAAGAAGTGTTGAATTAGAGTAGGATCTTTACCTATAATGGTCGGTGTGTTTACCAAAGAAGGATCTGATCTCCTTGTTGATATTATACAACTATTGTCGTTGCTAGTTACCACTGTGTAGTCATCTCACCTTGCACTTGGTTTGTTGTTGACTTGACCAAGTCTTACTCTCGTCACAAGGTTAGGTGGATAGTAGCTGTTTCATTCCATTTGGGAGTAGTTTTGGTGGTCCTTCCATATTGGTTCTTTCAAATCTAAGTAGGAGGGAGCATCACCTTTTGCTATTCTTTGGGCGATTTGGTTGTAGCATCATGTTGTAGTCTTTAAAGGGGAGATATTTTGTGGAAAATGTTTGCAAGGATGTCTCTTTTCTAAAGGGCTTATGGGCAAGCATTTGATGCACTTATATCCTTTTTTGTTGTACTCCCTTCTTTTTAACTAATGTAGTGGGATAACCATTAACCCTATGTGATCACCCCCCCCCCACACCTCTCCAAAAAAAAAGGCACCACCTCACGCCTTATCTGGGGATAGATGCTTGATCTTTTCTTTTTGTTTCTTTTTCTTTTTTTTGAAAATCTAAAGGGGTTAGTACTCATCCGCTCTATTACTAATTCCAAAAAGAAGGCTACGAGTTTTGGGACCAAGATTGCAAAACCTTTTCGTTTCAAGCTCATTCCCTATAGAAAACGATCACATTCCTTGGCAACCAAATTGCCTACAAAATCACACATGCCTTTATCCAGGTAAGGAGTGGCCAAAAATCAACAGAAGTCACCTATCGCTAGGGTTGCTAATTGAACCAAACGAACTCGAACATACTTATGTTTGAGTTCGACAAGAAGTTTGAGTTTGGTTTGATAATAAAATTGAATGTTCTAGTTTGATTAGTTAATAGTTTGTTAGCACTATTCGAGCGATTTCTTTAGTTCGACAAGTTCAATATCTAAGTTTGATAATAGTTCGTAATAAGTTTGATATCAAGTTCAAGAATAGTTTAAGTTTCGTTTTATAATAGTGTAATATGAAATGTTTACTAACTAAAATGTTAATAATACTATATGATTCAAGCAAACTATAAGAGTCAAGATTAGATTTGGCTCATTAGGATTCTTTGTAGTTTCTTACTTTTCTTTAATATTTTTTAACATATATGATATAAATATGTACATTGTCTAAACTAATAATTTGTATTAGGATATGTTAGATCTCCCCAAGAGAGGGTCTCCTCGCTCTTCGACTGTGGTTGCTGCTGCTCCAAGTTGACAAAGTAGGTGATGGCGATGGCAGCCACGTCGAGGAGATGGCGGTGAAAAGGTGCGACGCCGAGATCAGTGGCAAAGATGGCGGAGTTGATAGGATCGCGTAATCTTTGGCGATGATCTCGCGAGGCAACGTTGATTGAAGGCGAGCTTGCTGCGATTTGGGCAACGATCACGAGCCGCACGCGAAGACCGTGAGGTTGGGTTTAGGTCATTTGATGTGTTTGTTTGCCTCTTATGTTTAGCCTTGATTTAAAAAGAAAACAAGAAAGGAAAATAAAAAAGGAAGGAAAAGAGGAAAGAAAAAAATGGAGTGGGAGAAAATTTTCAAAAAAAGGGGTAAATAGAAAAATTGAAAAAAATATTTTTTTCAAAAATGATGATAAATGTTTATGAGAAGAGGATGAGAAGTTCTCTATTTTATTTGTTATTTCTTCTTTATGCTATTTTCTTCTCCCATATGGGTATAGGAAAAAGGGGGAGTGCGGATGCCAATTGTAGTCACCCTCATTTGGGGGTCCCTTTGTTGCAAATTTTCAGATTTGTCTCTCTTTCTAAGGCACGATGGCATCTTCCAGCAGTTTTGAGGTAACATCGGATACCGTTATAGACGTTGGGAATTACAAATCATCACATGAGAAACCAAACTCTGGGAGGTCTAGAGTTTCGAGATCTCCTTAGAGTGAGATCCAAGTTCGAGGTCTTCAGAGGAAGGGCCCAACCAGTTTCCATGTGAGAGATTCAATTTCGTGGACTCCAGAGGGGAGATCTAGCTTTTTGGTCTTTAGAGGAAGGTCTATTACATGGATACTGAATGGGGAGCCACCAACATCAGTTGAAGTTTCCAGAGGAGAGGCCTTTGTCAGAGACATCAACAATTCCTTTAGCAGCTTTAGCTCGTGTTCCTACCTACAAGTGAGAACCAGTTGAGAGGAGTATGCTCTGCTGTAGGGTGAGGATTGTGTTTTGTTACAAGTTGAGCATTCCATTCTCTAGCTTGAGGGGGAGTGTTGAGAGGAGTGTGTGGTGTTTAGTCACATCCAGTAATGTGGATTGTTGGAGTTCGTGGTGGCCTATAAATAGGCCTGTACCCCTACTTATTTCTTTGAGAAGAATATCATAGAAACACTCGCCTATAGGGCACTTCTCCTGTGGTTTTCTCCCCACTCTTCGTGAGTGAGGTTTCCACGTAAACCCAAGCTTTCTTTTATGCCTTCTTGTTTTGATATTTTTCTTTTGCTTATTATAAATTTCAATTGAGTACAAGTGGGACGAAATAAAGAGTCTTATGCTAATAGTAAACCCTACACCTCTTTATATAAAGAGTGGTGTTAGGTCAATTACATTAGAGAACCAGGGAGAAGTATAACATAAATAAATAGTACAAAAGGAACTGAAAAGATAACTGGAGTGTATCTCAACACTCCCCCTCAAGCTGGAGCATAGATGTCTATCATGCTCAGCTTATCGCAGCAAGCCTCAAATGTAGATCTGGCAAGAGGCTTGGTGAACATATTTACTGTCTGGTTCTCTGAAGCAACTAGTGTAGTGAAGAGAAGTCCGCTCTAAATCATATCTCTAGCGTGGTGATAATCAATCTTTACATGTTTTGTGCGCTCATGAAACATATTATTGGCTATATAAGTAGCTGCTTTATTGTCATATCTTATCTCTATAGTTCAGTCTTGACATGTAAGTCAAGTAAAACAGACCTAATCCACATAAGCTCAGCAGCTGTTTGTGCCATCGCTCTATACTCTGTTTGTTTCTTGCTCCTCCATGTCACCAGATAGCTAGCCACATAATTACAAAATCCCGTGGTGGATTTCCTATCAGGAAGGTATTTAGCATAGTCTACATCAAAGTAAGCCACTATAATCAGACTTGCCTTTCTTGAATAATAACCGACGTCCTGGTGCTCGTTTCAGGTACTTGAGCACCTGCATAGCAGCGTCCCAGTGTTGCTTGGTTGGCCTGTCCATAAACTGAATAAGCTTGCCAATTGCAAGAGAGATATCTGGGTATGTAATAGTAAGATAGAGCAACTTCCCAATCAACTATCTGTTGCCTCTTCTCTCTACAGTCTGTGACTCAGCATTATATAGGTACATCTTCGGATCTATGGGTGTGTTGGCTGAGTTAGATCCTCGTCTCCTGTAGTAAATCCAGAGCATATTTTCTCTAGCTAAGGATAATATCGCCTTTCCTCTTGCCACTTCTATGCCCAAGAAGTATCTCAAGGAGCTTAGATCCTTTATAACAAATTTCTCTGGCAACCTTAGTGGGAAGAAATGAAGAGTCTTATTTATCATATAAACCTTACACCTCTTTATATTGAGAGGTGTTGGGAAAATTATACAAGAGGACCAAACAGAAAAATAAACTAATAAGATTGTCCCTACTCAACATAAAATGAGAACTAGGAAAGCTCAACATTCCCCCTCAAGTTGGAGTATAGATATCTATCATGCTCAGCTTATCACAACAAGCCTCGAAAGCAGATCTGGTAAGAGGCTTGATAAACATGTCTGCGGTCTAATTCTCTGAAGCAACATATGTAGTGAAAAGAAGTCTTCTCTGGATCAGATCTTTGGTATAGTGACGGTCAATCTCCACATGCTTCGTATGCTTATGAAACATGGGATTGTTGGTTATGTAGGTACTCGTTTTGTCGTCACATCTCATCTCCATGGGCTCCTAAACGTTGACATGTAAGTCAAGTAACATAGATCTGACCCACACAAGCTCAGCAGTCATTTGTGCCATGGCTCTGGACTCTGACTCTACACTAGAGCGAGACACTACACTCTATTTCTTGCTTCTCCACGTTACCAGATTACTAGTCACATAAGTACAAAATCTGGTAGAGAGACATCCAGCCTAATCAGCATCAGAGTATCCCACTATACTCATAGTTTTGTCTCTTCTGAATAGTATTCCACGTCTTGGTGCTTGTTTCAAGTACCTGAGCACCTGCAAAGCAGCATCCCAGTGCTGCTTAGTCGGTCTGTCCATAAACTGGCTAAGCTTGCCAACTGCAAGCGAGATATCTGGACTTGTGATAGTATGGTAAAGCAGCTTGCCAATTAACTGCCTGTATCCTCTACTCTCAATAGCCTTGGATTCAGAATCATATAGGTGTATCTTAGGATCGATGGTTATGTTGGCAGACTTGGATCCCAACATCCCAATCTCTTGCAATAAATCAAGAGTGTATTTCTTTTGGTTAAGGACAATCCCACTCTTTCCTCTTGCTACTTCTATGCCCAATAAGTATCTTAATGAGCCCAGATTCTTCATAACAAATTTCCATGCCAGCTTCTGCTTGACCTCAACTATTCCAATGGTGTCTTCACTAATGATGATGATGTCATCTACATAGACAAGGAGAGCCACAATCCCTTTGTCCGTTTTCCTCACAAATAAGGAATGATTAGAAGTAGAGCGAATAAGTTCCATGTCTTCAACAACCTCTGACAGCTTGTGGAACCAAGCTCATGGACTTTGCTTAAAGCCATATATCACCTTCTTTAGCCTGCACACACACACCCCCCCCGAGCCTCAAATCACAGGGCTTGTAAATCCCCATACAAGAAGGCGTTCTTCACATCTAGCTGAAATAAGGGCCAGTCAAAATGAGCAGCTACAAAAACAAGAATCCGGACTGTAGGAAGTCGAGTGACAGGAGAGGTCGAAGAAATTCACTCCATATGTCTGGGTGAATCCCTTTGCTACAAGTCGAGCTTTGTACTGAGAAACTGACTCGTCTGGATTGTATTTCACGGCAAAGACCCAATGGCACCCAATTATGCATGCACAAGGCGGCAATGGAGTAAGCTCCTAAGTCTGGCCAGACTGAAGTGCACCCATCTCATCCATAGCATGATGCCATTTCAGATTGAGCATGGCCTGTTGATATGTAGTTGCTGATGATTGGTACGAAAATAGGAAATTTTCGAACCTGTTTCATAGGTTATTTCAACACATTTTGGATGAGGCACAGGTGACAGATGTATAGGACAGTGACCACAATGTTTGGGATGTTAGACTGCTGGAGGGTCTCTCTGATGCGACATATTATGAATTTCAGCAATTGCTGGCTGTTGTGGAGGATTTTTCGCCATCAATAGAACACAATAATATGCGGTGGACACATGGAAAGTTCTTAGTTAAAAATGCTTACAAACTATTGCTTTCTAATGGTGTGCAAGTGATCCCCATCGAAGGTGATTCTAATCTGATTTGAGGCTGCAAGATCCCGCTCAAAATCAAGCTTTTCCTTGGTTCTTTAAAAGGAAGAAATTGGTAATTAAAGTTTATAGAGCAAAATGCTGTCCTTTTGGGGATACATGTCCGTTTTGTGACTAGTTGGAAGAAGACTTTCGACATTTGGTTTTTAAATGTAGCTTCTCTAAAGAGGTTTGGGATCAATGTGGCATCCATACGGTTGATCATTCAGATTGTGAGGCATTCTGGATGACATTCAGGGACCATCTTCACCTTGATGTCTGGGTGGTGCAAAGCTTTTGTTGTTTTTTGGGCTATCTTGTTGCAAAGGAATTGTAAGGTTTTCGATAATGAGTGGGTTTGGGTGCAGAATGTGGTGAGAGACTTGTTATTTTTCTAATTCTTGGCTTCAAAACCTGTAAGTATGTTCATTTTTTAAATTAATATAGTTACATGATGATTATCAGGCTCAAGTAATCTTCCTTCTTTTCCTCAAAAAAAAAAAAAAAAGAAGTGAGGGTATGACTCAGGCCATCAAAGGAAACAACTCTTGTCATCTGATAATGTGCACAACTCCTAGCGGCCTTCCGAATAGCAATTGGAAGATCCATGTCATCAGAAGCAGACTCTGGCTTAGATGATAATGCTCCCTTATCACTAGATATGGCCTCAGAAGTGGCCGGTATAGCACCTACAGAGTCACCACCAGAAACACAGAGGTCAGTAGGCTCAACACATACCTGCTGTGGGGAGGATGATGGTGTTGAAGGGGTGGGGGGGGGGTATGCTTCCGATATGTGACTGGTTTACTAAAAACCAGTAGAGGATCTCTAAACCGATCTTTATCAGTAACTGTAGTATCTGATGACTCTGTCGGAATAGCTGGAAAGTCACCAAACTGAATTGAAGGAGTATGGGAGCCCTCTCTGCCTCAAGTACTAACTGCCTCCCAATAACTAAAAATACGGGACAACCCAGTGAAAGGTGACATCGGCATTGACAAAGTGCCTCTTCTGTAGGGGGTTATAACATCTATATCTCTTCTGGGTATGACTGTAAGCCAGAAAAACACATTTAATTGCTTTGGGGGCCAATTTATCTCTGTCTGGCCCAGTAATACGCACGAAGATTACACAGCCAAAAATCCAGGGTGACAATTGAGACAACTCTCGGTCTGGGTGCAATATCTGCTAAGGCACCTGCTTAGATATAACAGAACTAGGCATTCTGTTAATCAAATAACATGCGGTCAACACTGCATCTCCTCAGTACTGTGAAGGCACATTATGATGTATCAAAAGGGTTCATGCCACATCCAGAATATGTCTGTGTTTCTGCTCTGTTACTCCATTTTGCTGCGATGTATGGGGGCACGTGGTTTGATGAACCACGTCATGAGATCTGTAAAAATTCTTCATACGAGTCGTATAAAATTTTAATACATTATCAATATGCACAATCTTGACAGCGGCATAAAACTGATTTTTTATTTCTATGATTAAATTTTCAATAATAGACCCAACGTCTAACTTATCTTTCAACAAAAAAAGCTTGGATAGGGTCAAGACGCAGCCTGGCGTTGGTGGCTTACTCACTTGACGTGCCCTCGAACTACGCGAAATGGTCGCCTATTACACGACTCATGGAATTTGCTTGGGGTGGGTCTACCTATTATTCGTAGGCGGTACGGCGTACGCAGGGCCTCGGTTTGCTGCGTGGACTTCCCCTTCATTTCCCCCATCTCCGACCCAATCGACGAAGGTAGGAGAGGCGGACGGGAGGGAGAAGATTCGTCGTCCGTAAAGTAGCAACCAGAAAGAAGATCAGGCTCCGAAGTGGACTGACTTGTTTGAAGAAGACGTCGACCACCAGTGGAATTGGCAAGATTGACCCGAGGCCACCGCCGAGGGACAACCACACCAAGCAGTGCAGTATTTGATTTCCCATAAAAATCCTTACCTCTCTGCTTTGCCGCTCCGAGTCACTCCCATCAACCTCTACCTCGTCCCAGGTAGTGGTCAAATTAGAAAGAAAGGAGGGTTTTTTCTCTCATTTCATTGAATTGCACTCGCACTTTGGCACAGTCATCCACTATCACCAAATAATACCTGTCCCAGCCTATCTGGAATTCAATTGGGACCACATAATCTAAATGCAGCAAAGCAAATAAGGAATCAGAAATCGTAGAACTACTAGTATAAGTAGCTCTGTGGTGCTTTTCCATTTCACAAACATTACAATGAATCTTGGTGGTTGACGAAATATGAGGCATGATCCAGCGTAACTTGTCTAGTGAAGGATGGCCAAGGTGATTGTTGTACTGCAAGGCACTTGCAGCAGCAAAACACACTTCTCCCTGGCATTGTGCAGCAAATGACATATGAGATAGGTGATACATATTCTCCTCTTCATGTCTGCCACCAATCATCCGTCTCGTGAGCTTGTCCTAAAAAACAACCAATATCATCAAAAATCACCTTGTAATTGTGATCTTTTGTAATCTGGCTAACAGATAACATGCTCATTGGAAAATTAGGGACAAGCAGAACATTTGGCAATTTCATATTGGGAGTGACCAACACCTCCCCCTTACCATTAACCCTGGCATGCCTCCCGTCTGCTACCTGAACAGTCCTACCAGGACGAACAGCCTGAAGGCATTGGAAATCTCTATGATCACCACTCAAGTGTTGGGACGTGCCCGAATCTACTAGCCAAGTAGACTTGTCAGATGCAGTAAAAATAGATTCTATACCTGAGGCGATAACAACAGCGGTATCTAAAGAAGACGGGGTTCCCTGGGTAACCTGAGCCAGCCTTTGCATCACAGCATCAAACTCAGCACGTGACACTGTGTTAGAGTCGGTATGAGAAGAACCAGCCACCTGATTGGTAATAGGTCTCTCATGCTTAGACTAGCAGGAAGCCTCCACTTGACCAATCCTGCCATAGAAGGTGCATGTGGGTTGTGGTTTGCCTGTCTGTGCTTTGCTACGACCACGCCCATGAGTAGAGGACACCCCTCTCGTGCCACGATCTCCACCAACAGCCAACGTAGAGGTCTATCCAGTAATCTCAGTAGTGGGAGTCGCCACAGTAATCTGGCTTAGTTTGCTATAAGTCTCCTTAGGTGTCGATAACTCCGACAGCGTCAGAATCTGGGATCGTGCAGCATCATACTCTAGGCTTAGTCCAGAGAGAAAATGAAGCACTGTTGTCTCCTTGCGATACTTCAGATGAGTATTGCATGTGCATACTGGTCTACAGGCATTACATTTCTCCAGAGGTCCTTTCAGAGTGACATAATACTGAGTCAAGGATTGTCCTTCCGGTCTGAAGGAGAATATGTGATTGTAGACCTGATAGACCTTGCTTGAATTCTTCTCATGGGAATACGTATCATGAAGCGTATGCCACATCTCCTTTATAGTTCTGTAGTACATGATGTCGTCTCCAATCCAGGCTCGCCTTAAGGCATTGTCCTTCTAGGACGAGTACTTCCTAGTTTTGTTTTGATGCTCTAGCTCGAGTAGGTGTTCATTGTCATGACCCTACACGGTCATCAAGAACGTTTAAGACCAACGAGCATAGTTGGTCTCATTTAGCTTTACGATAGGCACAAAGAATGGGTTTTTGTAATTCTTGCTCTCTGGAGGAGTCTCCAAAGACACTTCGGATGATGAGGAAGCGGCCATGGCTCTCAAATATGCTGGGAATTCATAGAAATCAGATCTGAAATATCTTGTTCAGATTTGTTGAATCGCGATCAGATCACGGATCATGTGATCAAACATGAAATTCGGGCGATTTGATCCTCGAAAATCGCGTCAACTGATCATACGATCCCTCCGTATGGTAGGAGGGACATTCTAGGGTCAGGAGGGACCCCCTAGTGGCCCTCAAGAACCAACGAAGGCATTGCAGGCAAGGAGGATCTAGCCACGATCCATCGGCGATGCTCCTGCCGACTGGTGGATTGCACTACATGTGCCGCTGCACGACATGCGTTGCCCTGTTGCGCCTTTGGTGCCGGTGCAGACGAGCATCGCTTGCTCTTGTCGCAATCGTCGCCCTGCTGCACTTCCTATAGCGTGCTACAGGCTTGCGGTACAGGCTACTGCTCACTCCTGTCGCGATCGCCACCCTATTGCGGTTCCTACAACGTGCTACAGGCCTGCGCCGTTACGTGCAATTGCTTTTGCTGCAAATGAGCGCCGATTGCACTTGCTGTGTACTACAGGCCCGTGTTGCCTGTTGCGCTCGAGAACAAAGATTAGGGCTTTGGTGGTTTTGCTTATTTGGGTGGGATACCCGAGCGTTGATTTAGGATCACCGCTCTGATACCAAGTAGGAAGAAATGAAGAGTCTTATTCATCACAGAAATCCTGTACCTCTTTATATAGAGAGAGGTGTTGAGAAAATTACACAAGAGAACCAGACAGAAAAATAAACTAACAAGATAGTCCCTACTCAACATAAAATAAGATAACTAGAAAAGTTAAACAACCTTTGCTTGACCTCAACTATCCCAGTTGCATCATTACCCGTGATAATAAGGTCATCCATATAGACAAGAAGAGCAACGATCCCCTTATCCATCTTCCGCACAAACAAGGAATGATCAGAAGTAGATATGACAAGCCCTATATCTTCAACAACCTTTGATAACTTCTGAAACTAGGCCGTTGGACTCTACTTGAGACCGTACATTGCCTTCAACCTGCACACACACTCTCCCTGAGCTTCAAAGCTGAAGGGCTACTGCAAGTACACTTCTTCTTGCAAGTCACTATACAAGAAGGCATTCTTGACATCCTACTGATAGAAAGCCAGTCAAGATTGAAAGCAACAGAAATATGAATCCGCACAGTAGGAAGCCTGGCCATGAGGGAGAAGGTGTCAAAGAAATCCACCCCATAGGTCTGTGTGAATCCCTTTGCCACAAGATGTGTCTTGTACCGAGAAATAGTCCATCTGGATTGTATTTCACAGCAAAGATCTAACGGCAACCAACAATACGTGCACTGGGAGGCAATGCAGTAAGATCCCATGTCTATCGAGACTGTAGTGCAGTGAACTCATCCTCCATGACCTAATGCCATTTCGGATCGAGCATGGCCAACTAATAAGTAGCAGGTATCTGTGAAGATGAGAGCCTCTGTGAACAAAGCAAATAGGCGATGCAGGCAATTAGAGGAAGTTGTCCTTGCCACCTGATAGTGCAAACAACTCTTGGGTGACTTCCGAATAGCAATTGAAAGGTCCAAATCATCTAACGGGGTTTCACTCTCAACAGGTGGCTCAGACGGTGATACTTCATCATCATTAGAAGGAGACTCAAAGGTAACTGGTATAGCACTTGCAGGGTTATCACCAGACACACAAGGATCAGTAGTGTCAACACATACTTGCTGTGGGGAGGATGATGGTGCTGAAGGAGGGGGGTATGTTGCTGATTTGTCACTTGTTTCTTAAACACCAGTGGAGGGTCTCTGAACTAGGTAAGATCGATATTTGTAGTGTCTGGTGATGTAATCTGAGTGGCAGGAAAGTCTCTAAACTGAATGGAAGGAATATGCATGGGAGTCCTTTTTGTGTCAAATCTTAGTTGCCTACCAGTAACGGAAAAATATGGGATAGCCTCATGAAAAGCGACATTAGCACTAACATAAAACCTCTTCTGCAAGAGATCATAGCATCTGTAGCCTTTTTGGATATGATTGTATCCCAGAAAGACACTTGATTGCCCTGGGGGCAAGTTTATCTCTACTTGGCCCAGTAATGTGCACAAAGGCTACACAACTAGGTGGTAATTGAAATAACTCTCGGTTTGGGTACAACATCTTCCATGGTACCTGCTTAGAGATAATAGAACTAGGCATCCTATTAATTAAGTAGGATGCAGTTAGTATTGCATCTCCCCAATTCTGCTAGGATGTATGGGGACATGTGGTCTGATGGACCACTCCATGGGATCTGTAAAAGGCTTTTATTTGAGTAGTACAAAACTCAAGAGCATTATCAGTATTAACAACTTTGACAGTAGAAGCAAACTGATTATTTAATAATAAAGGTTTCAATTATAGATTCAACATCTGATTTATTCTTTAATAAAAATATTGAAAGATAGTTTGGAATAATCATCCACAATTACCAAGTAATATCTATGTTTAGAATTCGACTAGGGCCCTATACATTTAATTACAGCAAATAAAAAATAGACTCAACAATAGTAGAACTAGCAGGATAAGTGGATCTGTGGTGCATTCCCATCTGGCACGTATCATAGTGAATCTCGGTGATCGGTGAAAGATAAGGATGATACGATGAAGCTTGTCCAGAGATGGATGATCAAGGCGATTGTGCCACTGTAAGGCACTCTCTACAGCAAAACACACATCCCCCTAGCACCGTACAACAACTAGCGTTTGAGATAGACGATACATATCCCCCCTTTATGTCTGCTACCAATTATCCTCTCCATAAGCTTGGCTTGAAACACAGCCAACATTATCAAAAATCACCCTGCAATGAAGATCTTTTGTAATTCTGCTAATAGATAATAAGCTCATTGGGAAATTTGGAACAAATAGAACATTTGATAATTTCATATTGGGGGTAACTGAAATCTCCCCCTGACCATCAACTCTGGTATGCCTCCCATCTACTTCCTGAATTGTGCTACTAGGGTGCATAGATTGAAAGTGCTGAAAGCTGCTGTGATTACCACTCAGGTGCTGTGACGTGCTAGAATCTACCAGGTAGACCTGTCAGAAATAGTAAAAACATACCCTGTACTTGAGGATGCAATGGCAGCAGTGTTTAAAGAAGATGGGGCCTCCTTTGTAATATGAGCAAGCCTTTGCACCATAGTGTCATACTCAACTCGTGACACTATGTTAGATTCCGTCTTAGAAGAAGCTGCAATCGGATTGGCTACGGGAGGTTTCCCATGCTTGGACCAGCAGGAAGCCTCCACGTGACCAATCTGACCATAGAAGGTGCTTGTAGGATGTGGTTTGCCTATCTATCCTCTGCCACGTCCATGCCCATGAGTAGAGGGAAAACCTCTAGTGCCTCGACCTTCGCCAACAGCCAGTGCAGAGGTCTATCCAGGGTTCTCAGGAGTAGGAGTAACCACTGTGATCTAGTTAAGTCGACTATAAGTCTCCTCAAGGGAAGGAAGCTCTAATAATGTCAGGATCCAAGAGCGTGTAGAGTCATATTCTGGGCCTAACCCAGAGAGACTGCAGGATTGGTGTCTCCTTGTTGTAACCATGCTGAGTACCACACGTGCACACAGACCTGCACGCATTGTACTTCTCCAGAAGCCCTTTCAACATAGCGTAGTACTGCATCAAGGGCTGTCCCTCCTATTTGAGAGAAAGCATCTCATTATAAATCTGATAGACCTTTTTGGAATTCTTCTCATGGGAGTATGCTCATGTAGCGCATCCCATATCTCCTTAGCAGTCTTGTGATACATGATGCCATCTTTAATCTGTGGCGAGACGGCATTCATGATCCACGTTCTCACCATAGCATTGTCCTTCCACAAGGCATACTTCCCGGTCTTGTTTTGAGGCTCTGGCTCAAGTAAGAGATGCTCTTTGTCACGATCCTCAACGGTCATCAAGAACGTTTGAGACCAACGAGCTTAGTTGGTCTCATCCAACTTCACAATGGAGACAAAGAACGGGTTTTTGTAGTTCCCTCTCTCTTGACTTGTCTCCGATGTCACCTCGAATGACGATGACGAGGTCATGATGCTCTGAAACTACGGGAAGACGCCGAAATCAAATCTACAATCCAATTTTCAGGTTTGCAGAACCACTGAAGATCACACAAGTGAGTAATCTAACATGAAATCCAAGTTATTCCTTCCTTGGAAATCACGTTAGACAAAGTAGCCCTCTAATAGTTGGAAAGGGCGAAAGGGCCCACTAGGGTCCGGAGGCACCCTTAGTGGCCCTGTAAAGGAAGGCCATTGCCCTCCTCGCTGCATTTGGTTAAACGAGACCCACTGGCGGCTCTACTACCTACCGGTGGAGGATCTGCCGTTGCAGATCACGATTGTCGCCTTAGTTGCAGCATTGCCAGGCCCGTCGGTGATGCTACGGCGTCGTCGCAAAGGCCTCTCACACCTGCAGCATTGTCGTAGGGGTAGCGGTGCCCTTCAGTGTCGCTTCTTGCCGTCGATAGGCGCTCCTCCATCGGTTGTGCTACCGTCGGTGAAGGTGGTGATGGCGATGAGCGATGTGAGGGGATTAGGGTTTTGGTGGAACGGGTTGGTGACCTATTTTGGTGGGATACCTGAACGTCAATCTAGGATCGCTACTCTGATGTCAAGTGGGACGAAATAAAGTGTCTTATTCCAATAGTAAATCATACACCTCTTTATATATAGAGAGGTGTTGGAGAAATATAAAATAAATAGTACAAATGAAACTGAAAGGATAACTAGAGTGTATCTCAACAATAGTACATATTAACATATATGATTAATGGATAAAGTCTAAACTAATAGACTATGGTAGAATGTATAAAGATATGACAGTACTGGAATTAATATATCTATAAAATTAATATATAGTGTACGTAAATGCCTGCACCTTTATATACATAATAAACACATACGTTATTAAACTTGAACTTTTGTCAAATGAATGCTCCTGAAGTTATGTTCATTTTATCAAGCTAATGAACCTAATGTTAAAGTTCATATTCAATTCATTTTTAATCAAATGAACTTTTTTGAACTACTATCAAGTGAGCTTGAGTCGAGTTTGAACATTTCTTGTTTGATTAGTAGCTGTATAGATAGCATATGAAGGTAGTCCTATAAGAACCTTGCAAAATCACATGCAAAGAAAAGGTGTTGTCCTTCTTGTTCCTGTAAGGGTTGCACATGGTAGAAGCATTCAGCGCCTAGAGCTTCCTTTTGACCTTAGTGACTAGATGTTTGATCTTTTATGCTACCTTTCTTTTGAGAAGTTGATGTGGAACACATCATAATGGCCATGGGTTGTATTGACTTCCATAGGATCCCTAGAATTTTACTAGACTTTGAAGGTTAGAACTTGGAACCTATGATGGTTGCAAGAAGGGTTGCTTGGCCATTCCATCTTCTTTTTTTTTTTGAAATGGAAAAGGGACGAGCACATGAGCTTAGTGATCGTTTGTTATCGGCCATTTATTTTCATTCATGTGGTATAGACAATATTCTTCAAAAACAAAGTAAAAGACTTGTAATGATCGGCTTCAACTTCAAGGGTAGATAAAGGCTCTTTGCTTAATGATGTGATATGAATCTCTTAATGATTATGACTGCATGAGGGGTTTGTTGATTGGTTATTGAAATTATTTATCTGAAATGGAGCATGATGGAATTAGGAGGCATGGGATATCTACTTCTCTGTGGTGTAGGGTTGGTGACTCCTTTTGTCAGTAGCTTGATGTATGTATCCAGTTTGAGATTTGCATGGTTTGAGCTTGAGTCAAGGTTGTAGATGCTGATTTCGACACCATTTCAATGGCCTTGGAAATGTCCATTTTGGGTGAATGTTGGAGGCATGCGTTTCCTTTTTGAAAAAGTAAAAGGATGATTATCAGAGGCTAGTAGTCATTTATATCAATTCATTAAAAAAAGGAATGAACTTACGGAGATTGCAATTAGGAATCAGATAAGAAACTCGCCTCCCTTACAACATTTTCAACCCATACCCTTTCACTCCTAAATGGAACAGAGTTTGTTGAAGCCATAAAGACCATAAAACCGCAACAACCTTCACCCATTTAGTTGTGTTTGTTTGGATGTTGTTTCTGAAGGAGCTCCATAACCTCTTGGGGGAGGAGATATCAATCCCTTGAATCTACACCATCGACCAAACTAACCCCGAAAAGCTATAAGAACAAAATAGATGAGCAATATCCTCATCTTCTTGACCGCAAAATGGATAAGATAAATCCATATCTTCTTACCAAGTTCTTATGAGCACCTTCGTGACCACCTTTTCCCTTCTCATGAGCCATAGAAAACTCTTAACCTTTAAAGGGACTTTCAACCTCCACAGAAAGCAACAATCAACCACAAGGTCACCCTCCTCAAACATCGGTCCTTATAAAACCTCGTACGCTTTTGCCATTGAAAAGCAATCCTGAATCCAAACTACTTGAGCAGGTGTATGATCGTCCATTCACATATTGGACAACATCATCCTAAGCTAAACTTGGACTTTAGCCTTAAACAAACTTGTCCTGAAAATATGCGCCTAAGATAAGGAATTTGTGTCCTAAACCCTATAGACACAAATGCATTTATCAACCACCAAATTGTATAGATGAGAGAACAAATCTGTAAGCTTCCCCTTCTTTGACTAGTCATCATCCCAAAACTTGAAGCATTCACCATTCTTGAAATTGGGGCAAAAAAAGAAGCAAATCTCTACACAGTGGTGTCAAGGATCTCTAGATGATGAAATCTCTATGGTGTGTTACAACACTCTCCCTTATGTGGATAAAATTATACCATAGGAGTCCTGCATTAGTGTATCCTACATCTTGTTCCCATTATTGAACGACTGAATAATCCATTTTGCCAGTACAGCATCATAGAAGTTAGATAGGAGACAAACACCAACATTGCCAGCTAGTCTTACAAGCTTCATTCCAAGGAACCAATTGGAGAAATCTCCAAACATGATTTGACCCCTTCCAAAAGAATAGCTTACACGAGTTCCATCTCATGGAAAATCTTCTTAAGAGGTCTGAAAGCCAACAAGTAGAAAACTGGCACGACAGATAAAACTTTAAGGAGCACAAGTCTCCCTCCTCTAGGCAGAAGCCTTCCACTCCAACAATTTAATCTCTTTCCCATGTATCCAATAAGGGGGCCCAATCGTTTGCAGTAAGATGCTTTCCCTTCAAGGAGAGGCCCAAGTACGTAAGTGGTGGGTTTGTCATAGAAGCGTTAAGAAAACATGACGTGGCCAATGTTTCATTAGCATCCATATGGAAGGGAACAAAAGCTGACTTCTCATGATTAATTACCAACCCTGAAATTTCGCTAAAGATTTTGACCAAGGAAGCCACATGCTCAAATTTCCTACTACCACCTTCAATGAAGAAAGTTGTATCATTTGCATATTGCAAGATTGGCATTAGAAGGGAGCCATTACATCTCAGCCTTAAGGTAGAAAAGAAATCACCATCACGTGCTTTAAAAGCCCTAACTGCCAATGTATCCACAACAACATTAAACAGTAACGATGCCAACAATCATCCTTGTCTTACTCCATGCTGAGGTTGCATCCACGAACCAAACAGTCTACCATTAACCAACACTGAGAAAGACGTTGTGGTGATGCATCTCTTCATCCATTGGACCCAAGTTTCAGGAAATCCTTGCCTTCTCAAAATCTTCCATAATTATGATCATATGATTGAATCATATGCTTTTGAGAAATCAACCTTTCGGATAGAAGAAGGCACATTTATTAGGGCATTGTCTCGCCAGTGCAGACAGCTTTTGTCCCTAGGAGAGGTATACTTGATGGCTTTGTGTTGGCCATGGAGGCCTTGGCAACTTGGAGGAGAGCGAAGAAGTCGGCCTTCAATAAGGCCTATGACTCTATCCAGTCGGAGTTCTTATGGGCCGCATTGGTCAAGAGAGGTTTCCCATAACAATGGCTTGATTTGATGAAGAGGTGTGTCACAACGACATCTTTCTCGATTTTGATCAATGGAAATCCAGCGGGAGGTTGGGTGCAGCCTAGCAGGGGGTTCGACAAGGGTGCCTGCTTGTGTCGATGTTGTTTGTCCTTACAGTTGATACCTTAGCTAGGGTGGCCTTTAGATCTTGTCAGAGCAGCTTGTTCAGAGGTTTTAGGGCAAGGGCAGATAGAGAGATCCTAGTGTTATAGTATGCAGATGACACCCTCTTTTTGGTGGAGGGCTCTTTGGCAGAGGCTCACAGGCTTTGGGTGCTTCTGGAGCTGTTTGGGGAGGCTTCTGGCTTTCAGATCAACTTTGGGAAGTCTAGCTTGGTGCCATGCAATATGTTGGAGGGGACAACTTGTGGTGTAGCACTTAGGACGGATAAAGGTTCTTTGCCCTTATCCTACCTTGGTTTGCTCCTCACTGACAGGCGTCTCAGACTACAGGATTGGCTTCCACTGTTGGAGAGGATGGAGAAGTTGTCAGGCTGGGAGTCCAGGTTGCTATTGAGGGGTGGCAAGTTGACATTGGTGAATATAGTGCTCTCCTCCATACATGCTTACTTCTTATCTGTCTTTAGACTGTCCCAACAGGTGGAGAGGAAGATCATGTGACTGATGCAAGATTTCTTGTGGATGAATTTTGGTATTGTTGGGAAGGGGGCGAGGTTGGTGGCTTGGGAGGACATTTGCCAGCCTATGAAAGAAGGTGGCCTTGGGGTTAGAGATGTGGATGGTGTCAACCTGAGTCTTCTTACGAAGTGGATAGTAAGGATAGTGAGTCGGGAGTAGAGCCTTCTTGGGGAAATTCTTCACGATTGCTATGGGTCCCTTCTCTCGTGGGAGACTCTTGATTCCCCGGGCTTGAGGGCATTGCATTTCATGAAGGGGCTGGCCAGGGTGGCCTTTAAGGTCTGCGCCTTCTTCACACCGTACGTGGAGGAAGGAGACATTTTCAGATTCTGGTTGGACGACTGGCAGAGAGAGGGGTTGCTTTGTAGTAGGTATCCTTGACTCTTCTCGAGGGTTGACTACGAGGCACTTGTAGGGAGCTGCTGGGATGGAGCCTGGTGCCCCACATTTCAGGGGGCCTTGTCAGAGCAGAGGTGTGTAGAGTTTTAGATGTTGATGTAGGGCCTACAGGGGTTGGAGCTTGTGGGTGGGAGAGATGCATTGTTCTGGGATGACGGGAATTTCTCTGTGAGGAAGGCCTTCCACAGGTTGCGTGGAAACTTGCAGGTGGTGGATCTGGACCTTCAACGGGATTGCAGGTTGCCCTCTCAAGGTTAAGATCTTTGCATGGTTTGTGAGGAGAGGAAGAGTGCTCACGAAGTCTTGGAGGGTTAGGTGGGTTGCGATGGATGACGTTGCGTGCTCGTTTTGTGTTGAGGCAGATGAGGACATTCACCGCCTCTTTGCTGGGTGTACCTTTGTGGCCCATGTATGGAGAGCGTTTGGGTTTGAATGGATTGATTTTGCTTCCCTGGACGAGTTTTGGGCATCCTTCCAGAGGGGGGAATTTGAGGCGGTGGAAATGCCTTAAGGTCGAGGAAGGAGAAGGCAAAGGTGCTGGTGGTGCTGTGGGGAGTGTAGCTAGGTAGGAATGGGGTTGTGTTTAGAGGCGAGACGTCGTATGTTGAGAATCTTGTATCCTCCATCTCCTCCTAGCTCGTTTTTTTGGGAGTCTAATTTGTAATGCGTAACGTTGTATTTTGCCTTTAGTAATGAAGTTGGGTGGTTATCACATGGATAACTGTCCTTTTCCTTTTCAAAAAAAAGAAGGCACATATGATCTTCTCCAAGAAGCAACCATCTCCTCAGCCAAAGTGAAAGATTCTTGGAGGGATAATGAGATGAGGTAGCACAACCCTTGGTCTATTAGCTAAAACCTTGCTCACAATAAGATAGATTGCATTTGATAATGCAATAGGTTTGAACTCATCAATTGATTTCGCATTCGACCTTTTTGGTAGAAGGAAAACGTAGAACCTGTTCAATTTGTTAGAGCCACGATTATCCACTAGGAATTCATGAATCATTGCCAAGGAATCCTCCGTCATAACCTTTTAAAACTCCTTATAGAAGAGCACCTGTAAACCATCAGGTCTTGGTGTGTCCTCAACCTTTAGACCACGAATACCCACAACCACTTCATCCTCAGGCACCTCCCTAATCGAGCCATTTTGCATTTTATCTAGGGCAATCATATTAGACGATCTTAACTGCCAGAAACCTCGAGGCCTCCGTTTAGTGAAGTAATGAAAATGAGCTAGCAAGGCCTCCCTAATCTGTTCTTTGTCAGAAAGTACCTCATCACCAACACGAAGAGTACTAATCAAGTTGGATCTCCTCGTACTTTTAAATAAATGGAAGAACAATGTATTAGAGTTCCCTTCCTTAAGCCATTAGTTGTCATGATTTCTATCTCCAATCCATCTTACGTTTGCGGTCTTCCTGCTGCATGATACCTTGTAGACAGGGTCTCTCATCGCACTCCACCTTTAGGGGTCTGGCACCTTCTATCCCGTCAAGTGTAGAATTTCCCTCCAAAGCCTCGATTCTATATGACTCCCTTCACGTTTTACTCTCATTATATTGAATTAAAGCAAGTTTGATGACCTAAATTTTAGCTGCAAGGGTGTGAGCAGTTGAGGATGGTCAAGAAACCTCATTCCACTTCATTTTCACAAAATTGTGAAACTTAGGTTCTAATAATTGTGACTTGTGAAATTTGAAATAAGATGAGAACTGAACGCTTTCATTGTTGTTCCAAACCAAAGGCATATGATCAGAAAAAGGCCTCTGCTTGATAGTAATGTCAGCCAATTGAAATTGTTTCGCCAATTCAACAAAGTTGAGGAATTTGTCAATCCTGGAGGTTAACCCATTACCACTCCAAGTACAAACAACTCTGGATATAAGAACATTGTAGAGATCCAGCTCTTCCACCAAACTCGCAAAATCCATCGTAGCCCTACTCGTTCTACCATCCAATCTATCCTCAAAGGAAGGGATGACAGTAAAATCACCCCTACCAACCATGGCCTACCATCTGCAAAAGCTGTTGCCTGACGCAACTCCATGAAGTTGATCTAGCAACGTCGTCACAAGGCCTGTAAACAGAGAGAACAAGAGAAGAACCATCAGATCTCTAAGTGAAAGACCCCGTAAGCACTTGATCTCCAATCAACGATGCATTCAGTTTGAGTTGTGCATCGTTCCCTATCAAAGGAATTCTCCTTGATCTTCCCACAAAATTTGCTGCCAAACAACACAACAGCAACAACCAAGCCTTTTCCCACACTAAGTGGGGTCGGCTATATGGATTTTTTGCCTCCACACAAATTGATCTTCAGCAATTTCAGAACTTAAATTAAAGTAATTGAGGTCATGCTTAATAGTTTCCTTCCAACACTTGTTTGGTCTTCCTCGCCTCCTCTTAGCGGGTTCAGCCTCCATCTTCTCGCATCTCTTAACTGAAGCATCTAGTGGCTTTCTTTGTAAATGTCCAAACCACCTTAGACGTGTCTCTTTCATTTTATCCTCTATCGGTGCCACCATAACATTTTTTCTAATAATCTCATTTGAAGTACGGTCATTTCTTGTATGACCAAACATCTATCTTAACATCTTCATTTTTGCCACAGACATTTTCTGTACATGCCTATAGTTGATAGCCCAGCATTCAGAACCGTACAACATGGTTGGTCTTACCACAACTCAATAGTATTTTCCTTTGACTTTTAAAGGAACCCTCTTATCACAAAGAACACCAGATGCACCTCTCCATTTCAACCACCCTTCATTAATTCTATGTATAACATGTCTATCAATTCCACCATCTTACTGGAAAATGGATCCCAAGTACTTAAAACATCTTTCATTAGAATGCACTCTTCTCCAATTTTTACATCAATCCCTTCATTGTTCCCTCTACTACTAAACTTGTATTCCATATACTCAGTCTTCGTCCTACTTATGCGTAATCTTTTATCTTCTAGGACTTCTCTCCAAAGCTCAAGTTTTCTATTTACTCCATCTCTTGTCTCATCAACCAACACAATGTCATCAGCAAAAGTATACACCATGGCACCTCAGCTTGGATATGCTTCGTTAACTCATCCATGACCAAGGCAAAAAGATAAGGGCTTAAAGTCGATCCTTGATGCAAATCAATGGTGATATCAAAGTAGTTCGTCAAATCATCCTTAGTCTTTACACAAGCTGCTGCTCCATAGTACATATCCTTTATGAGGTTGATATATAAAATTGGCATTTGTCTCTTCTCTAAAATTCTCCACAAGATATCTCTTGGGACAGAATCATAGGCTTTCTCCAAATCAATAAAAATCATATGTAAATCATTCTTCTTGACTTTGTATGTCTCCATCATACGTCTCAAGAGATGTATTGCCTCAATAGTAGGCTGGCCTGGCATAAAGCCAAACTGATTTTTAGTTACCACAAAATTTGCTGCCAAAACATGAGTAAAATGATCACCACACAGTTCGCTTTGAATCTGAGCCTCCAGCGATTCAAGATGCATCTCTTGAATAACCCAAAATCAACTCTCCATTCCGTCAAATACCTTTGTAAACTCGATTTTCGTGACCGATCACTAAAACCCTTGATGTTCCAAGAGAGTACTTTAACCATAAGTACTTTTGTCCCCCCCCCCCCCCCCCCCCCCCCCCCCCCACAAGCATGTTTTGATTTCTTTCATTAATCACCTTCGCCACTCTTAGGTTCGTCGGATCAGTATTCCGTTCAACATTATTAGGAGCCACTACTGCAATTCTCTTCTTTTTAAATGTTTTCCATTTGTAAATAGAGTTATAAATCAACCTCTATTTTGGAAGCAACGACCTACTAGCCTTGGACTCCTTGCTCAATGAGTTACTTTGCTTCAAAATCCTCGGGTATGCACAGTTTGATGCATGTCTCCCTCAACCCATGGATGAAGAAGTTGCAAAATTATTGTGAGTCTTCATTGTGGGAGGCTTTCGAAGAACACCACCATAAGATTCGCTTAAGGTGGTACAATAAAAGAATCATTGCAAACTGTGCCATTGGAGTCATCTCACGATGTACCTACCGTCATAACTTTAGTCAGAGCACCTCCATCATTGCCACCTAGAACATAGTGGAGAGCGTTAACTCCACGTGAAAGAGGCCCATCTCCATCGTGCGCAACATCGTGAATCTTGGAGCTCGTTGGTTCTAGCTCAAAGCTCGCATTAGGAGGATTTGGTGGATGAGGTAGTTGCATCGATGCCCCAACTCTCCTCGGACAGCTGGCTTGGTGATGACCACAACCCTGGCAAAAGAGGCAAAGAATGGGGTCACGACAATCCCTTACAAAGTGGCCTCGCTCTTGAGACTTCAAGCAGACCACACTGTACTCGTGAGGACCCACCTTCCCCGTTGAACATCTCCTCCTTGACACTTGTATCCGGCCTCCATCCCCCTTCTCTCGAGCTGTTGCACCCTCACGCCCGCTCATCCCTCCTTGGAGGCATGTTGAGGAAACACCGGAATGTCAACATTGAATTTTGATGATTTTGAAACCCTTAAAAATAAGCATTTCAAGGTGTGTCGGATGCAATGTTGGAAATGCCGATTTCGATGCTATGTTGATAAATTTCTAAATGTACATTTCGGAGGCACATCATGGAAACACCCGTGTTTTGATGGTAGATTTCGACAATTTTGATGGTCTGAAAAGTCAATTTGGAGGCATGTCGAGGGCATGCTGATGTTTGTCAACAAAAATGGCTAAAGTAGTCAAAATGATATGAATTTCAAGAAAATTATAAGTTTAAGCTTATTTATGTAAGAGTAAGAGGGTTATATCATAATATTTATATGCAACATATAGTCTACCATTTCATGTTTAAGTGCAATAATCAAATATCAAATAATTAATGTATCCCAATAATTGTAGTCTACCATCAACATGTAGTCTACTCAATAATTGTGATTCAATTTCAATCATTGAGTGATGAACATGATTCTCATTTCTCATCTCCTTTAGTCCTCGCCACTCCACCCATTATAACCCACCAACCTCAGTAGTAGTAGTAGCAGCAACGCGGCATGGTAGTAGCGTAGGCCTGCAAGAGCTGCAGTAGGAGTAGTGTAGGGCTGCAGGCCAGTAATAGCCACAACAGTAGTAGCACAGGGTTGTGGGGCGTAGGCCAGCAGTAGCATGGGCAACGACCTAGCAGCAGCAATAGTAGTGCTGCATAGCAACCAACATTTACCATATTGATTGTGCCGGTGAAATGCCATTGAAATTGCAGGCATGCCAACGATACACCTGAACTTTGATTTTGTTATCGTGTCGAAATGGCCCTACTAGCCAAAACCCCTGAAACGTCGATCATTGGTCAGGTGCATGTTGAGGAAATCTTGGAATTATGTTAAAATGGTTATAATTCTATTGAATTCATATAGTATGCTATTGACACTTGTCAAATATTCTCTCAAAAAAATCTTAGAGGTTAAATTCCTATTTGGTATTAGAGAAGCTAAAATACCTAAAAAATTTAAGAGAAGGGGAGAGAAAATCCTTCCAAGAGCTCCCTCACTCCAATAAACATTCAACAATAGTAATGGGTTACTGAGCCACCCATGTCAACCGTGAATTTGAAAATGATGTAAAAATTTCATCTAACTCTACCCATTTAGAATTTTTTGAAGCACTATCATTAGCACTTGCATTTTGACAAAATGTGTCTTGACATGGCCCTACATTAGGAAAAGGTCATAATTTTGGCGTCATGCCGTTGGCATGTAGAACATTGGCTTAGGGGAATCTCAATGTCTTCTTTATTTACTCTAGGGCTTGCCTTGTGTTATTGGTGGGTATTTAAATGTTACTTTGACTTTTGGATGAAAGGTTGTATCCTTAAAGGGATAGAAATAGCAACTATAATGCCTTTGGATTTTATACAAAGCTACCATTGATTTCTTTGTTGTGGGTGCTTATTACTTGGAGGAGCTTGGTGTGTAGGTGTTGGTTTGGCAGATTTTTGTTTTATTGGGTTTGTTAGGTCATTCCCACTTGATGACATGAAAGCTCTAGTTTGGCTACTCTCTGATTAAACACCTCGTGTGTAAAGTTCGACGAAGTTGGTGTTCCTTTGGATGATACATCGTGGATGCTAGTTCCATTGGGGGTTTAGAAAATGAATTTGGTGACATTGTGGTTGGAGAGGTTGGAATCATCTCAGTTAGGAATTGGAAAGGGAGGTAGAAACTCTAATGGGATGAAGGGAAGGGGGGGGGGGGGGGGGGGGGGGGTTAGGTTGGTATGGTTGGTGGTTCTTTGGCTGTTGTGTAAAAGGGGAGTTGGTTGCTGGCAGAGTGGAGGGGTGTGTGTGGGTGATATGTATTTATTTCATTTTTTTATATATATACCCTTGTAATATTTGAATATTAATATATATCCCTGTATTTTTTTTTATTACAGAAATATCTCTCACATCTTCTCTCCGTTAACAACTGTTAATTTAAACTATAACGGTTGTGAATTGAGGGGCATTTATGTTAATGGAGAGATGTAAGAGGTATTTCTGTAATAACAAAGAATCTGCTGAATTGCATAAATAGGGGCTTATTTGTTAACGTTCACTTTTTGATCATTGGAGGGGGTCCATCCTCTATTTAAAGGGTTATTCTTCCATTCAACTTGCATATTTCACCCTTTACAAATCCTATGCATTACATTCATTTCATTTCAAGCCACTTGCATATTTTATTCAAGTGAATTGAAATGAATGTAATGGGTAGGATTTTTAAATGGTGAAATGCGCATGTTGAATGGAAGAATAACCCTTTAGATAGAGGATGAGACCCCCTCCAACGGTCCAAAAAGTGAACATTGGTAGAGAAGCCCTTTTTTATGCAGTTTAGGAGATTCTTTGTTATTATAGAAATACCCCTCACATTTCTTCATTAACATAAATGCCTCTAAGTTAAAATTTAGAGGCATTTATGTTAATGAAGAGAAGATATGAGGGGAATTCCTGTAATAATAAAGAATACAAGGGTATATACATAATATTTAAAGATTATAAGGGCATATATGTAAAAATCCATTTCGTAAAATGTTATTTTGAGTTTTCTTAAGTAGCATGCTTGTTACTTGTTAGTAGGAGATGGTGACGGGCTGTGCATTACAAACCTATTGCCATTTTTTTTGTGGAATCAATCGGCTTTGCAATTGAATGTAACTCTCGTGCTGGCCCTTCTCAGTTGGATGGTATAGGGATCTGAAGTCATGCCCTTTTTCCAAGAAGATGATATTGAAGATATGGCTGATGATTATGAAATGGATGATGTTGAAGATGTTTTGGACGAGGAATTTCTTTTGAGGGAAATGGAGAACTCAGAATCTGATGAAGATGAATACAGCAACCTGGTCAGCCACTTGAAATGTAAACTTTTTTTTGGATAGTTGTTTGTCATTCTGCAGAGTTGTATTACATCAATTTCTTGTTTGCATTTATGCTTTTCCATAGGATCCTAGAATTACGGACACTTCATCTGCGCAAGCAAGAAGAGGCAAAGATATTCAAGGAATTCCTTGGGACAGGTTGAACATCACAAGGGGCAAGTACAGGCAGACTAGACTGGAACAGTACAAAAATTATGAGAATGTCCCTACATCTGGAGACAGAGCAGAGAAGGTATCTAAATATAAAGGATGGTCATATTGTGCTTGATCACATTCTTTCTTTTTCTCAAGTGCAGTTTGGTTAAAGTTCTATTTCATATCACTTCATTTCGGATGTCTTGTTCTTCAAGGATTGCAAACCAACAAAAAAGGGAGGACATTATTATGAGTTCCAGCGGAACACAAGATCAGTGAAGTCGACTATACTACACTTTCAGGTTGGTGAATATCCAGTCATTTTCTACTACATTAATGAAAGTTCTGTTAGGAATTTTCTGTTGAGAAGCTAATGTCTTAGATGTTCTGGTATTCAGGGAACAATATATTTTATGAACATTTATAAAATATGATCTTTAAATAGTAATTTGTTCATGTTCACAGACAAAGATGTTGCTTGGTTAGATGGTGAATACATTGAAGGATCATTTAATGCAGATAGTTTGAGCTTCATCAATAAAATTATTTATGATTTTTTCTTTTGTATAAGAAAATTGTTTATGATTAGAATGCTTTTTCTTTTTCTTTTTTTGATCAAGATTATGATTAGATAATCAGATTGTATCCAGATGATGAATTGATTTTGTTGAGTTGTAAGGGGGTGTTGGTATTTTTATTTAACTTGAGGGGGTACTTATGAAATTAGCCTAGTCCTCTTTCTTACAAAAGAGGTCTAGGGTTTTCATTTGTGGGTAATGGAATTCCCTAGTTTCAACATGGCATCAGAGCAGCGATCCTACATCGGTGCTCTGATATCCTACCGAAAATCCACCAAAAATATGATTGGATCGCCTAAGTGGAGGTGATCCCATGGGAGATGATGAAGATCTCCTTTCCATTGTCATCGCCAGCCTGTAGAAAGCTGGCAGCGCAGCAGCCCTTGCCCTTGCCGGCGCTGCAATAGTCGCCATCGCCCCTGCTGGTGCTGCAGCAGCCACTGGTGCCGCCTTCGACGTTGCTGTAGCCTCCCGCGCTGTTGTCGGCAACCATCAGGCCGTTGTAGGCGGCTACGCCGCCACTGCTGGGTGGTGATGTCGCCTATGGGGGTCAAGACCAGACTGCATTGATGTCATCTCGTGTGTGTTTGAGCCTATCTCTCACATCGCATGTGGTGATGAGTTTTCTCTTACCACTAATAAAGAAGATCTCTTTCCAGCATGATGAGTCTTCTCTCATGCCAAGAAGATGAGTTTGATATGTCAGAAAAATCAAACTCAGATTTAGGACTCGCGTTTGCAGTCCAAGAAGTTGAGAAGAAGAGGAGATATAGAGGTGCATGGGTAAGAGATTCTGGAGCTTCGGTACATCTCACTGGAGATCGAGATCGTCTGAAGAATTCTGTGATCTCACAAGGATTGCGAGAAGTGCGGGTGGCAAATGGAAAGACCTCTCTTGTGACCGCAGTTGGGTGTATAGATGCTAAGCCAAGGATGAAGTTAGAGGTATATTACGCCCCTGAATTTTCTATGAATCTTTTGTCAGTGAAGTATTTGCAAGAATCTTGGATGCCATGTTATTTTTGATGAGAAGCATTGTTATTTCCAAGATTGAAGCACTGGGGAAATAGTTGGCAGTGGCATAGAGAAAGATGGTCTATATTATTTGGACATGCAATAGTAGACTTACATGGGTGTTTCTAATGAAGGCTCGTAGTGAGATTCCTACTATTATTCAACATTTTCTGTTTGAGGTGCAGACACAGTATGGTATTACTGTTCAGGTCTTTCGCAGTGATAATGCATTAGAGTTTATGCATGGTGACTTGCAGGAAGCTTTCCGAGCCAAGGGGATCATTCATTAGACATCTTGTGCTCATACTTCTTAGTAGAATGGGGTTATAGAGTGTAAATTCCGACATTTGCTTGACATTGCCAGACCTTGATGTTTCATATGAAGGTTCTTAGGCAATTCTAGGGTGATGCTATACTCTCAGCAACGTATTTGATTAACAGGCAGTCACCCTCTATGCTTCATGGTCAAATCCCATATCAGATTACACATCCTGACTGAAGTATGATTTTTCTGTGCTACCATGGGTGTTTGCATGTGTATGTTTTGGTCAGAATTATGGTGCCCAGGACAAGTTTGCCCCCTGTGCCACGAAGTGTATCTTTTTGGGTTACTCTAGGACCTAGAAAGGCTACAGGTGTTATGATCCAGCTCGTAGGAGATACTTGTTACTGTTGACATGACTTTCTTTGAGAAGATCCATACTCCTCAGAGGAAGGATCATCTATAGAGGCTGCCGTAGAGGAGACACAGATATATCACAGGAGCTCACGGTTACAGGATTTTGCATGTGAGGAGCCTGCTTAGCTTGGTACTTTTTCAGACAAAGATGAGTTAAATAGGGAGGAGGAGACTGTGCAGAGGAGATCCGACACTACTCTTCATTCTATTTCTTATTACACTATAGTCTCTCGTCTTAAGGGGGAGGCTAGACAATTTGCATCAGCTATTACTACTACAGTTGTTCCTAGAGATTTTGTGCAGGCACTCCATGATCCGAAGAGGAAGGAGGCCATGGATGAGGAGATGCAAGCTCTTCAAACTAGGGGAACATGGGATCTTGTTGCATGCCTTGAGGGTGCCACAGTTGTTGGTTGCAAATGGGTGTATGCCATCAAGTACAGGTCTAATGGGGTAGTAGAGAGATATAAAGCCAGACTTGTTGCTAAGGCATTTACTCACACATATGGGGTTTATTACCTTGAGACTTTTTCACCTGTTGCACGTATTATCTCTATCAGGATTATCTTGTCACTTGCTGTGATTAGAGAGTGGCCCTTGCATCAACTTGATATAAAGAATGCCTTTCTATATGGTTATCTAGCTGAAGAGGTATATATGAGATAACCACCAGGTTACGATAGTTAGGGGGAGCTTGTCTGCCGCTTATGGAAGGTCATTTATGGCTTGAAGCGGAGTACACAAGCCTGGTTTGAGAGGCTCAATTTAGAGATCAAGAAGCTAGGATTTTAGAGGTCTACCACTGACCATTCTATATTCATTAGACGGACTGAGCATGGTGGGATATGGAGAGTGGTTATTTTGGCAGTCTATGTTGTTGATATGATTCTGATAGGTGATGATACTGATGACATAGCAGAGATGAAAGCTTTTCTCCAATCCACTTTTGACACCAAAGATTTAGGTGATCTCTACTTTATGGGGATAGATCATAGAGGCTATTCGTTAGGAAGGAGGTTTATCTTTATCTCAGAGGCAATATACTTTACAGATCTTAGATGAGGTTGGACTTCTTGGTTTCAAGTCATCAAGGATGCCAGTAGAGGCATCTACTAGTCGCTGCTCGGATGGCACAGATCCTTTGTTTGAGGATGTTACCAGGTATCGTAGTATTGTTGGTCGCTTATTGTATTTAACGATTACACGTCTAGACATTAGCTTTGCAGTCAGTCGAGCCTATCAGTTTATGCAGAATCCCAGGTATAGTCATTGGCATGATGTATGTCTCCTTTTGAGATACTTGAAGGGCACCCTAGGATGAGGTCTGTACTATAGTGTGAGTGACACTTTGGATCTTGTAGCCTATTCTGATGCAAACTATGTAGGATCAGTAGAGGACAAGAGGTCTACGTCTGGCTTTGCTATTTATTTGGGAGGCAATTTTGTTTCTTGGAGGAGCAAGAAACAGAGCATTGTTGTCCGCTCTAGTGCAAAGGCTTGAGTACAGGTGCATGGCATAGGCTGCATATGAGATCATGTGGATGGTTGGGTTTTTGCAGGATATAGGGGTGCTAGTTGATACACCAGTGACACTCTACTATGATAATAAATCGGTTGCGTACATTGCCTCCAATCTTGTTTTTCATGAGCGGACGAAGCAAATAGAGGTTGATTGTCATTTCATACGGGTTGCTGTCTTGGAGGGTAAGATAAGTACCTCTTATATTTCTTCTGAGTTACAGGTTGCTGATGTTTTTACCAAGTCCCCTAAGAAGAAACGTCATGATTTCTTGAGTAACAAGTTGGGGCTTATTAACATATACGCTCCAACTTAAGGCGGAGTGTTGGGTTGTAAGGGGGTGTTTGTATTTTTATTGAACTTGAGGGGGTTCTTATGTAATTAGCCCAGTCCTTTTTCTTATAAAAGAGGGCTAGGGTTTTCATTTGTGGGTAATGGAATTCTCTAGTTTCAACAGATTTAACGAACAGTTTAGATATGTCTGATAGTTTTTTTATTTTTCTAAGGATCTTATCTATCTGAAAGACTGAGATGGGTATGAGATCTTCATCATGCCCTATCAATGCAGGTATGGATTGGAAGAGGTTTATCTCGTGCTGCAGATATAAGTGGGTGTGGCTAAAATTCAAGGGTAATTTAAACAACCTGGATTTTGAATACAAGCCACTAGAACTTTGACATAGAGCCTTGTGACCTTTCTGTGAAGATTGTTAAGAGAATAACTCTCACATCTGAAGATGCGGACGTTAAGAGTGGATGACAAAACTTGGGCCTTTTTACTCAAGCCATTTGAAATCGAGTAGAATGATCTCATGTGGCATCTGGAGCACATGGTTTTGATTGTCAAACTTCTCCATATTACCCATTGATTTGTCCACATATTGAACTAAAGAAGGCCACAAATGGGGGAGCATTTTCTCTTTTTAGGGAAAATAAATTAGGACTCTCCATCAAGGCAGATGTTTTTGAACTTTTGAGTTTCGATCTTTCATGGAGATATTGCATTTTAATATACTTGATTTTGTTGTTGAATTCACCTTTAAGAGGAAATCTTCTTGTCCTTGCTTGCAATTTTTTATTTCTTAAAGATATTGTGGATGGTTGACAAATCGCTCTGGAATTCAATTTTCTGTAATTGAGGTGTCCAAATTATGACGCAAGGAACTTAAGACTATGAATGTGTCATTTTCTTTTTGCTAGGGATCTGGCTACTACCCATGCATGCTAACTTAATATACTTGCGAGATATTTTTTTTCTACTTTATTTATTCAATCTCTGTATGGGATGTTCTTTATATATTTGCAAGACATTCTGCCTCCTTTGGTCACTAAAGATGTTATGAACCTTCATAGCTAGGTCTCACCATCATGAATTTCATTGTTGAGACACTCTTAAGAGGAAGGAATGCTTGCAAATTAAGCTTTTCTGCCATGGCTTTGAATACGAGATCCTCAGTGATTTGTTTTGTTTCTAAATCTTGTAATGTGATAAATGCGATTTGCCTTTTAAATAATGCAGAGTAACCTGTATTTCTAAGACACTATAGCTGGCACAGCAGATATTCTCATCTTAGTCCCATTTTTTCCCCTCACTTTTACAAGCCATCATCGATGGCTTACGTTCTATATTTTGATTGTCACTGTATGCATAACTTATATTAATGCACTTTCTAAGTGCTCTAAGATTCCAACAGGCACAGAAAATTATCTAGTTGGCTTCCAAGTTGGCATTTTTCTAACCATTCACTGGTACCTGTAATATATTCCCATTGACAATGTAAGGAACCGATTTCTCTTATCTGTATCTTGAGGAAATGTGTTACTGTTACTTAATTGATATACAAACGCTTTTATTCCTCCATCATGGCTGACCTGCATGACACTTCTTGATATACATTTCGTTTCACATATGCTTCTTGGTGGCAATGTATTTACGCCAAACTTGCTCAAGTAAACTGTTAGAATTTCGACAGATTCCCTTCATAATGCTTTCTGCTTAGATAAATACTTATTCTAGAAAGAAATATTCTCTTCCTGTTGTCGCATACTGGATCCCCCATACTGCATGCTGCATGGCATGCACCTTAGATACTCTCTTATATGTGAATTAAAGGAGACTTCTTTGACTTTTTACCAATGCATCCTCTTTCCATGATCTGGGTGCTCTAACCATTTGTCACCAACACTGTCATTATTGCATTCATGATTACCTCAGTGAGAGACTTGACAACTGATTTTTCCCTTATACCTTATTACTGCATTGTTTTGGTGAGCTAGTATTTCTTGTAAAAAACCTACTAATTGCTGTAGCCACGTATGGATATCTACTAAACAGCTGCTGCTTAAAAAATGAACATGTCACATATGTTAATGGCTTTGCTACACTCCTTAAAGTGTTCTTTGCCCACTTCTTTCCATCCTTGATTTTACTGTTAGGATTGGAATGTAGATCTTTTAGGTGAATGTTAACCAAGAAGGTAAACTCCTGCTGCACTCTTGAATGGGATTGTATCTGGGCCAGGTTTGCATGGTCAGATGCAAATATGAATATGCATGTTACCATATTCATAATGAAATTCAATTACAGATATGGACATGGATTGGATATGCATGTAGTTAAAGAGTGTTAGATGTGTTTTTTAAGATAAGAACAACAGATATGAAACAATTGTATGTACATGATCTTACATTATTTGGTAAAAGTATACAGGTATTGTTGAACACATAAATATTCTGCGAATCCGTGTCAACATGCTTAAACTCTGTGTAAAAAATACTTAAATATGAATAATAAAATCTTTTAAAAAAATGAAACATGGATATTTTTCATGTTCAATGTGGAGTGTGAATGTGTGTGTGAGTGTGCACGTTTGGGTGGGACGTTGGGAGGGGGTGTGCACAAATAGTGCATGTGTATGTGTACATGGTTGTGTGGGTGAGCATGTGGATCTATACATTAAAATAGATTAGTATGGGGTTACAAATATGGATATTTTCCAGTATGAAAACTCATGTAGATATCATATTAGGATTGGTTTCATGATTGTACATAATTTTCTTTGTCATCCTCTACAAATGGATGTCTTGGTGGATTGCATAATGTAATTCTTGTCCTTTTGTATCCCCTAATGAGGGGTGAAACTATTTCGGTGAATGTTTATAATAATATCATCGCTAAAGTGCTTAATTGTAGGCTCAAATTCTTATTTATTCAATGTTCAAGAGCTTAGTATACATCATTCTCTAGAGCTGTTACATACTTTCAACAACAAAAAGAAAATTCTTCTCCGGATTTATGGGAACTTGATTTCCAAGAGGTCATATGACATGGCTTATGGCTCAGAATTCATACATTCACGTATCCTAGTTATGGGAGAAAAGGTAATGTCTGAGCATTTTGACCAAAAGGGAGAATGGACAACACTTGAATACCTCCCTATTGTATGAGACAAGTAGTGGACTTTTTTGAGTTTACTCTTAGAATCAATTTTCTTTTCAAAAAACTCTCAGAATCATTTTTTTTTCCTTTAAAGTTAATCCGAGAATAATCTGTCAGACAACTGATAGGGCTCATAAGAGTCTCCTTGGAAGAATGCAAATGACGGCAAGGTGATCAATGGTCATGAAGCTGACATGGATTTCTTCATGTACATATATTTGTTTAAGAGTTCATCTTGTATTCTAGCAACTCAAAAGATCAGAGAAATTATTATATATTTCATCTAAGAACCTGAAGAATTAACTTAGATACACTTAACTAACTGTATGTTGTGCTTTGTAAATGTGAATGCAATAGTTATTTCTAGAGACCCCTGGTGTCTCTATGTAGAGAGGCACTAAAGGAGAAAAGTATAGGAATACCCGTTGCATAACACAACAAAAATAAAGATCAAACTACAATTCAACACTCTCCCTCAAATTGGAGCATAGGTATCGAACATGCTTAGTTTGGAACAAAGACTGTGAAGTCGCTTTTTGGAGAGTGCTTTAGTGATGATGTCACCAAGTTGGTCTTCAGTACAGATGTAGGGTGTATAAATCTTTCCTGTTGCAATAGTCTCCTTGATAAAGTGACAATTAACTTCAATGCGTTTAGTTCTTTCATAGAAGATAGGATTGTTTGCAATAAAAGTGACAGTCTTGTTGTCGCAGTGCATAGGAATAAGACCAGTAACATGTATTCCAAAGTCCTTTAAGATGGATCGAACCTAGAGCAGCTTACAAGTAGTCTATGCTATAGCTCTGTACTTTGATTCGACACTTGACCTGGAGACAACTGCTTGCTTCTTGCTTCTCCATGTAATTGATTCCCCCAAACAAAAATGCAAAAATCAGTAGTGGACCTTCTATCCTCATTTGCTCCAGTATAGTCTGCATCTGAATAGCCACACACATCCAAGTTCTCATTGTTTTTAAGATAAAGTCTTTTCCTAGGTGCACTTTTCAAGAACTTGAGAATCTGGCAAACTCCATCCCAGTGGACTTCCTTAGGTGATTGCATGAACTGCCTCAATCTCCAACTACAAAGGCAATGTCAGGTCGAGTAACTGTTAGATACAATAACTTACCCACCATGGTATGGTATCTAGTGACATACTGTAGTAGGGGACTATCACCATCAGTAAGAGGCAAAGATGCATCCATAGGCACATATGTTGGTTTGCACCCCAACATACCAGTGCCCTCAACATGTCAAGAGTATACTTATGCTGAGACAGCACAAGTCCTTCAATGTGTTGCACCTCCAAGGAAATAGTTGATGTGACCTAGATCCTTGGTCACAAACTGTGACTGTAGCAACACTTTGTTTCTTCTATACCTTTCCTGTCATTGCCAATTAGTAGTATATCATCAATATAAACAATAAGTATAACAGAACCTGTCTTCCCATGCAATGTAAACACAGAATGACCCGCAGAGGATCTAGCAAAGCTATGCTCCTGAACTACCTTGCTAAATCTCTCAAACTAGGCTTTAGGACTCTGTTATTGCCCATAAATAGCTTTCTTCAGCCTGCATACTTTTTGACACTCCCCCTTAGTGGAAAAATCCAATGGTTGTTGCATGTAAACTTTCTCTTCCAAGTCTGCATAAAGAAAGGCATTCTTTATATCTAGCTGATGAATAATCCAGCTCTTGTTAATTGCTAGGTAGAGTAATATTATGACAGAATTGAGGCGAGCTACTGGGGAAAACGTCTTAAAATAGCCAACCCTAAAAGTATGAGTGTAGTCTTTGGCAACTAGGCATGCTTTATATCTTTCCACCATACCATTTGGACATTTGAGGGTGAAGACCTATTTACACCCGACAACTGTAGCTCCTAGGGGTAGATCAACTAACTCCTACGTGCCACGAGATTGCAAAGCTATCATCTCTTCTTCCATAGCTAAAGCCCAAGATGAATCTTGGAAGGCCTCGTGATGGTCTCATGGTACCTATAGACTATTAATAACCAGGAAAAACTGTTGTCTAACTGTCGACAAACTGTCAAATGACAAACTGTGATACAGAGTATTAAGTATAAGACCTTGGAGCCTTCCTTTATGCAATAGGAAGATCCAGGGTAGTACTCTCGGTAGTAGTAGGTACCTGGTCCTTAGACAGATCATCAGCAACTGGTGGAGACTGGGTAGAAATGGTGGACAATGGTTCCTCCTCCTGAGGTACATCTAGAGACTTGCGTTGAAAATGCTTAGTTAAGGTTTCTGTATCAGGGATTTCAAGATGACATGGGAAAGGACCAGGATCAGGCTGACTGGTCCTAGTTATAAGTGGCTCAATGGGCTGTGATAGTTGAGATGGATGTGGTGGCTTAGATGGCATAGGAAGAGGAACCTCCCGAGGGTGGAAAGAAATGGATTGCTCCCCCTATTTGTGATAGTAAGGAATTTCCTAAAAAAATGTGACATCAGCAGACATAAAGCTTATGTGAAACAGGATTATAACATCTATTTCCTTTCTAGGTTCTGAAATAATCCAAAAAAATACACTTAACACGAGGAAAAATTTTATCCACTTTATGTAAGTGGACAAAACACAACCAAAAATAATCGGAGTGACAGAGAACATGCTTTTGCCAAGCAACAGGAGAGTATGGGGTTTTTCTCCCTAAAATTGAAGAGGAAACATGATTCACCAAATATGTGGCTGTTAAAACAGCATTAGCCCAAAAATATAAAGGGACATTCATCTGAAACATAATAGAACACGCCACATCTAACAAATGATGGAGCTTACGTTCGGTTACCCCATTTTGTTGGGAGGTATGAATGCAAGAAATCTAACGAATAATGCCAAGAGACTAGAAGAAATGTGTAACTTTGGCATTCACAAACTCCAAACCATTCACTTTGGAAAACTTTTATGGCAGTGGAAAATTGACTCTTTAGTTCTTGAACAAAATGTTTAACAAGATCAAAAGCTTTGGCCTTCTCTTTCATCATAAACACCTAGGACATCATAGTATAGTCATCTACAAGAACAACGAAGTACCGAAAACCCCGAACACTCTTGACCTTACAGGGCCCCAAACATCAGCATGGATTAAATCAAAACATACTCAGTCTGTTTGGTTTGAGATGGAAAAGATCTATGGTGTTTGCCCAATTGGCATACTTCACACCTAAAAGACTCAGGAAATTACATCTCTGGAAATTGACGACGAAGGACACGTAGGCTGGGATGACCAAGATGGAAATGCCATTGGAGAGCAATAGTGGCACAAACAACATTAGCGTTGTGTAGGTGGAACGTGGAGATAATAGAGACCATTCTGTTCAAGTCCTCTACCAATTTGCCTCATCGTCTGGAGGTCCTGCAAGAAGAAATACTGGTCGTGAAAAATTGCTTGGCATTGTAAATCTTTCGTAATCTGACTAATTGACATCAAGTTAAGAGCAAACTTGGGAGCATGCATAATATTTGATAAAGATAAAGTGGAAGTACACAAAAGCCCATGAGGAGCAAACCAAACCCACCATAAAAATAGAAATATAAAATATGTGCTAACACTCTCCCTCAAGCTGGAACATAGATATCTATCATACTTGGATACACATGAATTAAATAGAGATTTGGCTAAGGGCTTGGTAAAGATGTCAACAATCTGCTCCTCAGATGTGACTGGCATGGTAAAAAGCAACTCCTTCTGAATGATGTCTTTGGTGTAGTAACAATCAACCTCAACGTGCTTCGTCTTCTCATGAAATACTGGGTTGTTGGCAATAAAGGTGGCTGCTCTATTATCACATCTCAACTCCATCGGGCTCGAAAACTATATCTGCAAGTTAGTAAGTAGGGATTTGATCCACATCATCTCTGCAGTGGTTTGAGGCATAGCCCTGTACTCAGACTCGACACTAGATCTAATGATTGTGTTTTGCTTCTTGCTCCTCCATGTAATTAAACTTCATGTTAGAAAGGTGCAGAACCCAATAGTGGATTTGCGATCCACATGACATCCAGTGTAGTCCGCATCGGAGTATTCAATCAAGGTCATGGAAGAGCCCTCGGAAAAGAGAAGATTCTTCCCAGGAGCCTGCAGTGCCCAAGGCACTGCAGCACCGTCGTCGAAGGCTAGGAGAGCCTCCAAGCTTGGTGCATCGCTGCCTTAAGCGTTGCCTGAGTGTCGCTGACGGTGCAGCAGGCTTACCCGCATTGCCGTATATGCCGCCGGAGCTTCGCTAAGAGTTGCTGTCGGTTACAAGGAAGAGAGAGGTGATTAAGGTTTGGTAGTTAGGGTTTTGGAGGCTGTGAGGGGGTGGGATACCTAGAGCCACGATCTAGGATCGGTGTTCTGATACCAAATTGGGTGAAATTACTTAAACTTGAATTAGAAACCCTAGGGCTCTCTTATATAGAGAGAGACCGAAAGGGTGGAAGTACACAAAAGCCCCTTAGGAGCAAACCAAACCCAACATAAAAATAGAAATATAAAATATGTGCTAACAGGAAGAGATAGATATGTTCCTAAGAACAGGAATTGGTGACAGACCATCATCTGCTACCTTAACCTAGAATGTGATAGCAAGATCTTATAGAGAAGAAAACAAGGTGGTATCATTAGTTATGTGAGAGGAGGCACTTGAATTTGCAAGCCAAGCAAGGGCTTGGGATCTAGTTGACACGGTTATAGTACCTGTAGTTCTTTGAACTGAAGCTGAGGTAGATGCCTAGGAAGCCATGAAGCGGTCATAGTCTGCTCTGGAGACTAAAATTTGGCTGTCATCCTCCTGCACCTGAGAAGTATCCTCTGTAGATACCTGGTGGGCATGTGGGTCCATACCTTGTGGATATCTGTGCTTTACCCAGCATCGGTCCACAGTATGTCCATTTCTGTGATAGTACTTATAGAAGGAGCTCTGGCCTTGACCATGACCACACGTACCACCACGAGATCGACCACCTCTGCCCCAGAAATTCCCCTACCATGACCGATAGCATCCAGAACAGAGGCATCAGATGTAGGCACAGGATCATATGTGTCAAGTCTCGAGAGATGAGCATAAATCTGTGCCGGTGTGGGAATCTTATCCATGGTCATGAGCTGATCTTTCACCGCATTATACTTAGAGTGAAGCCCAGACAGATGCTGAATAGAGCGAATAACTTTTCTCTGCTTGGCTATAACAACTACATTTGTTGAAATGGGCTAGTAGATGTCCTGCTTGCCCCATTGATTTTTCATGGTGCCATAGTATTTGGATAAGATCACAATGCCTTTTCGAAGAGTGTGGATGTCCTCTACGACTCGATATAGCCTGATAATGTTGCTCCTGTGGGAATGAATCTCATGTAACACTTCCCACATTCTCTTCACTGAGGCATACGCCATGACCTGCTTGGCGATAGTTTGAGTCATGCTATTTAGGAGGCATGTTGCCACCCAGTCATTGTCATCCTCCCAATTTGCTATCTTCACGGCAGGCACATCATTTTTTTTTTTTTTTTTTGAAAGGCAAAAGGGCGATTATCCAAGAGATAACCACCTACATTCATTCAATCCCAAAACTGAATTACATTAGATATTACAAAATAGATCTCCAGAATCCAACCTGGGAGATGGAGGATACAAAGTTCTCCACATAGGGTCTCTCTTCTCTAAACAACACCCCATTCCTCTCTAGCCAAACCCCCCACAAAGCAACCAAAACTTTTGCTTGATCATACTTAGAGCGAAAGGTGAAGACTCCACCACTGGCATTTCTTCTGTGAAAAGAGGACCAAAAGCTAACCACGTCCCTGTGGGAGATCCAACCGATTCCCATCTCTTGCTAAACCTGCACCACAAACGGGTACTAGAGAAGGTGCTGTATATCCTCATCAGTGCCCCCACAAAGGGGACACGCCTGGTCGTCCGTTTGGACCCATCTTGCTCTTCACTACTTCGTCATAATCCTTCATCTTCTCACCAACCAGGCAAAGATCTTCACCTTCAACGGGCATTTCACCATCCATACTAGTCTGCAGTCTCGCAACAGATCAACGTCCAAATCAGCTGCTCCACTCCCCAACCTATGACAAACCTTTGCCACCGAGAAATCCCAAGAAAAAGCATCAAGACCTTCATCCGGTGCCCAACCCACCAGCTCCTGCATTAGTTGTTGGAGGTCCTTACATCTCTGATCGGAGAGACCCCCCCCAAAAAATGGGGCACCAAGTCCATCCCAACACTCTCCAACCTTGGCCGATGGATCCACCACACTTCCTAAGAGGCGAGGGAACCTCTCCCCTAAGGTAGAACCAACCCCCTACCAGTCATCTTACTAGAAGCGAAAAGAGTCCCCCACCAAGGTTCGAAATGCCGATTTCGATGCCGTGCCGACGAATTCCAAGTGTGCATTTCGTGGGCATGTCGAGGGCATGCCGTGGAAATGCCCGTTTTTCGATGGGCATGCCGATGAGCATGCCGAGGGCATGCTGTGGGCATGCCGATGGCATGCCGATTCATACCAATAAAAATAGCAAAAGTAATTAAAAGAATCAATAGAAACCTCGACATGGGCACCAATTTCGCTAGCATGCCGACCGTGCCGAGGGCATGCCGACGGCATGCTGACGAAATCCCTGTAAATCGACGTTTTCTTCATGTCGGCACGACCGTTGCTTGGAAATGGCATTGCCGTCGGCATTTAAATCAATGTCTTCCACACCAAGCATTGGGTCAAAGAAGCCTCGTGCCTTCACTGCTACTGTCGCAAAGTTGCTGAGGAAGTGTGATGCTCTAGGAGGAGGGGCAAACAACGACCCCCACGACAGGAAGTCGCTGTAACAATGCCGCATAACATCACCAAGAAGCCCCTGCTCCTGCCCTACCAACCTTGCCACGCACTTCGTGAGAAGACCGATGTTCGTTTTGTCCACATCTCTAACCCCAAGGCCCCCTTCTTGGGTCGGTCTGCACACCTCCTCCCAGGTCACCAATCTCGCCGCCCTTCCTGACAACCCTGCAGTAGACCAGAAGAAGTCCCTCATCAACCCCGAGACCTTCTCAATCTGACGTGGCAATCTGAAGACCGAAAGGAAGTACGATGGCATGGAAGTCAGAACTGCCTTCAACAGGGTCAATCGCCCACCTCTAGACAGGATCCTGGAAGACCACCCTGCCAACCTTCCCTCCATCCTTTCCGATAGTGGGATCCAATCCTGTACTCTGAGATGACGGTCAGACAAAGGAAGGCTCAAGTACACCAATGGCAAGGAACCTACCTCTGTCTTCAAGGCAGCACCCACCCTCTCTGTCTTCGTGGCAGACAAATCGAAAGGAACAAAAGTCGATTTCTGATAATTAATCTGCAATCCGGATGCCTCACCAAAGAGCTCCAGAAGGATCCTCATTCTCCTCGCCTCCAACTCCGTTCCCTCGACTAGAAAGAGCGTATCATCAACATACTGCAGGACCACCACCTCCTTGCCACCACCAAACTCAAAACCCCTAAATAAGCCCCTACTACATGCCCTATGTGCCGCCCGTGCAAGAGCATCTACTGCAAGAACAAAAAGCATAGGCGCAAGAGGGCAACCTTGCCTGACCCCTCTTTTAGGCTAGACTCAACCTTCCGTCGGGTTCCTGTTGATAAGGACTGAGAAGGATGTTATCACACACCTCTTTATTCAATCAATCCATGCTGCAGGGAAACCCCTCCTTAGCAAGGATGCCTACAGGATGTCCCACTAAATCGAGTCGTATGCTTTGCTAAAGTCAACCTTCTACAAAAAGGCATGCTTCTTCCCCCTCCTCCATGTGGCCAAAGCTTCCAGTGCAATCACAAAACCATCCAAAATTTCTCTCCCAAGAACAAAAGCTGTTTGAACAAGGGAGATTACTCTCCAAGAAGGCCCCTCAGTCTGTTAGCTAGGACCTTAGCCATAATAAGGTAAACTACATTAGAAAGAGCAATCGGTCTAAAATCTTGAATCGCCTCCGCCCCTTCCTTCTTAGGCAATAAAAACAGATAATATCTATTCAACTTATCAAAACCTCTGTTTCTAGAGGCGAACTCCTCCATCATTCGCATCACATCCGCCCCCACTAGGGGTCAGAACTCTCTGAAAAAGAACATAGGGAAACCATCTGTACCAGGGCATCCCTCCTCATTCAGCCCCTAAACTGCCTATCTCACCTCGCCCTCTAAGAAGCTAGTCGTAAGACCCTTTGCCTGAGACTCCGCGATACGTTGCACATCCTCCCCCCTCCATCTCCATCCTCTCTTGAAACGCCTCTCAGTGAACTCTCTAAAATAATCCGCCGTCGCCTGCCCCACCTCCTCCCTGCCCGAGAAAGACTCCCCGCCAATCAACATCTTTTCTATCTAGTTCTTTCTCCTCCTGGCAGAAGCTATTTGGTAGAAGAACCTAGTATTGAAGTCACCTTCCTTCAACCACTTCTGTCTTGACTTCACCTTCCATTCTATCTCTACCTTCCTGTCCTCCTCCTGCACTACCCTTGACATCCTCGCCCTGACCTCCCTATCCTCCTAGGAGATAGGGGCTTGGTCCTTCTGCTTGTCAATCCTGCTGGTCTTTGCCAGAGCCTCATCCTTCCTGCCCCTACTGGACGCCTTGATCTCCCTCCTGGCAACCTTCAAGTGGTCACGTAGCAAAGAAAGCTTTTTCGCCAAACAAAAAGTTGTTGAACCCTCCACGTCCATTGAGTTCTACTTCTCGACCATACTCCTGAATCCCACCTCCAACAGGCATGATATGTTAAATTTGAAATATGTGCCAAACTTCTCCGCCTCATTCGGCCGCCACATTAGGGGTGTATGGTCGGAGAAAGGCCTCTCCAACGCACAGACATCTGCCACAGGGAACGCCTCAACCAACTCCACGTTGGAGAGGAGTTTGTTAATCCTGGACATCTGGCCATTGTTATTCCTCCAAGTGTATGCACAGGATGCAGGGGACCAGTCCACGAGGCCATGCGTTGCAACAAAATCCACAAAGAGATCTGACCTAGGGTCCTGCCTCCCCCGTCCACCCGGTCTGTCCACCTTTAAAGTGACATTGAAGTCCCCTCCAAGTAACTAGGGACTCCCATTGCACTCCACCGCCATAGCTGTGAGCTCCTCCCACATGACCCTTCTCTCCTGGACGTCTAAAGGACCATACGCCCCTGTAATCGTCATCCTAGCGTTGCCCGTCTTGTTGACTAATCTTGCCAAAATGATATGTTCCCCACAATGGAAATCCTCCAAAAAGAAGATATCCTCCCTTCATCCAAGGATCTGTCCACCTGACCAGCCAGTCGCACGAAGAGATCGAAACCCTTCCATCCAAGAACCTCCAATCTCTTTCTAGACCTGACCCTCGCATTCATACATCTTTGTCTCCTGTAATAGCACGTCTGCTCTCCAACTCCTAATGTATCTCCCCAATACTGCCCTCCTCGACGTGTCACTGAGACTCCGCACATTCCAAGTAATCACCCCATTCATTAACACAATGTGGGGGTCTCCTTCGTAACCTGTTGGAAACCACTGGCTTCCGCCGTCCTACGCACCTCTTCATCATCACCATCAAGCACCGCTTTTGACTGTGAGATCTGTGGAGGTTTCCCCCGACCATTCACCACCGCCCTCGGTTCTTGACTTCCACGGAAACTCCACCTCTTTCTATAGCGGTGATTGCCACTGCGCCCCCCGCGCACCAAGCGTGGCCTCATCCTGCCAGAGGGATCTCTGCCTAGTCACCCCCTAGTGAAGGGGTCCCAACCGACTGTTGCGGTTGCGAGGACGTTACTTGCTGGTCTACGAGCCTTAATCATCGGTGAGACTCCTCTCCTGCCACAGCTAGGGCGGCACCTTCCCCCGTCGCCACCATCTGAAGAGCTTCTCCCGGCAGAGGAGAGGTCCTACCATCCTCGCCACGTAGAGCTGGGGATCGACCACCTTCCTCCTTCTCGGCAGCCGGTTCCTCCTCCGCCATGCTCAGGGGCATCATCGAGCAGGCGGAGGACCTTTTGCCCTCGAAGGAAACCCCAGGGCTCGGGTGCTTCGAATCTAGCAAGTCAGACCCCAAATGTAGGTTTGGGCTTGGGTTCGCTCCAGCCTCCCCGCCATGTTCCAAGCCACGTGCCCCGCATGTGCGAGGGTTTAAAAACCCTTCATCTTCAATCTCGGGGTGTCGCACTCCTAAAGAGGCACCTCCTGCCTCTTCCGCTTCAGAGACACCCGCAATTGCGCAATCCTCGGGTTCCCCCCGTGAGATCCGCGCGGATCTCTTGGAGATCGAGTCCACGTCATTGACCGATCATCTTCTCCACGCCGTTGTTGCTCGTTGCTTCGCCTCCCTCTGTGTCGGATCCGCAACTCCGACCACCGCAGAGGCATGTCGCTGCCCTCCACGAGGTGAACACTCCACCACCCAGGAAGAACCTCCTAGCCTCAGCACGACCTTGCCCATCAGCATCGCCCCGGCCTTCACCTCGACATATGCCACCATCGAACCCTCTGCAAGACCAAGTAATCTGCAGCTTCTGACCCGAGCGAACAGCAGCACGATTGCCTCCACCACCTCGACCGAACGCAGCCACCACGGAATCCCCGTAATGGCCATCTCCAGCACTGGGCGCTCTGGTGAGGATGCTCCAAGGAAGCCCCATCATGCTGGGAAGGACGTCTCCATTGCCATCTCCCTCCCCCAGAGGTGTACATCGAGGAGAGCAGTTCCTCTTGCCTCACCTCTGGAAGGCCGCTCACCATGAATAGACCCTCAACCACTTGTAGCACCTTAACCCTCCTTTTCTCCAAATCCCCACCCAAGGCCTCCTCCACCATCGCCCGAGTCGCCCTTCCCTCCAAAACCTCCTCCACGAGGCTCTCCTCAACCTCCTTCCTCAACAACTGAACACCCTCCTACTAGGGGGCCTCAACCTCCACCTCTGGGACCCCCTTCGATGGTGGCTGTGGCAACCTCCCTCCTCTTCCCGCACTTCCCCTGCAGCAACCACCTCTCCTGTGACCAAACCCACCATACCTCCAGCATCGGCAATCCCTGACCTAGTGGTCGTTGCCAAGGCATTTGAAGCACCTTCCACGCTTGCCCGCACCCCCTCCACTCCTACAGTCCCCGTTGAGCAACCAATCCACGCCTCGCCCACCCTCGTCCTGTCACCAACGACCAGCGGGAGCCTACGGCCATACCTTCGACCCCCTCATCCCTCTAAAGAACCTTCTCACTGCTTGTCGCCCCTCTCTCACTTTCTCCATCGCCTCCCCTCTCTTGCCCTCTCCATCCCGAGAAGGAGAAATATTCAAAGGAAAAAAAACATGCAAAGTCCATGGCAGGCACATCATCTGTCAAAATATATTTCTTCCGATGTGATTCGACAAAGCAGGAAAAAGAGATAGACCAAAGCAGGAGTTGGATTCATTCAACTTAATAGACGTCCCCTACATGTGAGGGGGAGCGCTTACGATAGATGTCTTCTCCACTAAGTCACTAACAGATTCCTTTTGGTCTCCCATAATAGGCGGAGTCAAGATCCACAAAAAAACAATGACTTCAAGGTCTGAAATCTTGATTATAAGGTCTGAAAACTCTGATTTTAGGCCTGTATTGCTTTCAAAACACACATATATACCACAAAGAGCACTGATTTCAGATCATGTATCTTGTAGGTATCAAAAGAGATGCTCTCTTTGCACATGCTACGACATAGATTGGGTTCTAGCGGTGCCTTTCACCCAAGAAGCCTCCTGTAGAAGCTCTGTAGAAGAAGAAAGGATCGAAAAACTCCGATTTTAGTTGATGTAGGCGGCCTTCTCTGCCTACAAGGAGGTCACCAGAGCAGGGAAGGAGGTTGGTGCGTGGCCAGAGCCCCCTACACCACCTCTGCGGCTAAGTAGCAGGCGGTGCAGGAGAGAGGGCAGATCGATGGCGGCTCTGTAGGGCTTGCTGTCGGTCGGCAGCGCTGTTGGCCTCCTTGCGGTGGCTGGCGATGCTGGTAGGGTGAGGGGGGAGCACTAACCTTGTTGGTGGCTAGCGGTGTAAGACGGAGAGAGAGAAAGGGTTGTGGTGGTTAGGGTTTGGAGGTTAAGGTTTGGTGGGATACCATATTCTCAATCTAGGATCGTTGCTTTGATACCATGCTAGGTTGAAATGCAATAGTTTATTTCTAGAGACCCTTGGGCACCAAAGGAGAAAAGTACAGGTATACCCCTTACATAACAAAACATAAATAAAGACCAAACTACAACTCAACATCCTCTTTTATAGAGTAGAGGCCTGGGCAAATGGCAAGAATATCCTGCAAACATATAGAAAAATAAATAACACCCTCTTTACTATAACTCAACACTCTCAAGTTGGGCCATAAATATCTTTAAGTCCCAACTTGCTGTAAAGGAAGTTGTGTCTCTTCTTCTTTAAGGGCTTGGTGAGGATACCTGCTAGCTAAAGCTATAAAGAAACATATAGGGTATTGATTTTAACTTCAAGTATTGCATTCCACATGAAGTGGCAATCTGTCTCAATGTGTTTGGTTTTCTCATGGAAGCCTGGATTGGAGGTAATGTAGGTAGCAAATTTATTGTTACAGTAAAGGAAACTAGCATGTCAACATGCATCCCTAGATCCTGAAGGAAGCCTACTTTTCACATAATCTCACAGGTTGCTTATGCCATGGTTTTGTACTCTACCTCTACATTGGATCAAGCCACCACATTCTGTTTCTTGTTCCTCCAAGAAACTAGATTGCCTCCAACATAGATAGCCAATCTTGAAGTGGACCGTCTATCATTAATAGACCCTACATAGTTTGCATCCAAATATGTTATAATATCTAGGTTCCCACTGTCTCTATAGTACATCCCTTGACTAGGATTCCCCTTGAGGTACCTCAAGATGAGACAAATCTCATGCCAATGGCTATAATGAGGACTTTACATGTGTTGGCTGGCCTTGTTCATTGCAAAATCGATATCAGGTCGTGTAATAGTTAGATACAACAGATGCCCCACCATATATGGTATTTAGTAATGTCCTTATAGAGTGAATCCTCCTCGTTAGAGGTGCGAGTGTACTGAGGCTCGACAGGAATGGCTGAAGGCTTGGACCCAAGTAATCTAGCCTTCTCAAGTACTTGCAGGGTGTATTGCCTCTGGGAGAGTGAGAGACCAACCCCTTTGCTAATAGCTTTGATCCCAGAAAGTAACTAAGGTCCCTAAGATTCTCGATAACTAAGGTAGTCTGTAGAAATGCCTTCGTTTTGCTTTCGTTTTGCTGATCCCATCCTTGTTATCATTAGTAAAGACCATGTCATCCACGTAGACTGCAAGGATAACTCGGTAAACATCACCACATAGGTCTTCTTGACGAATATGGAGTGATCTTAAGACGATCGCTGAAAATCAATCATTGGAATCTCTGAGTTGAGCCTATCAAACCATCCTCTTGGGCTTTGCTTCAAGCCATATGTTGCTTTCTGTAAGCAACAAACATGCTTCCCCTGAGTATGATACCATAGCAATTGTCTCATATAAACTTTCTTAGCTAGGTCACCATACAAGAAGGTGTTTTTTATATGCAACAGATGTAACAACCATCTTCTGTTTATAACAACTGAAATAATAATCCTGATGCATGAGATACGGGCCACAAGAGAGGTCTCGAGATAATCTACTCCGTATGTTTGGGTAAATCCCTTGGCAACCATCTGGCCTTGTATCTATTCACTGTTCCATTAGCTCTATACTTGATGGTATAGGCCCATTGGAAATCAATGATTGTGGCACCCTAAGGATGTGGCACAAAATCCCATGCCCCTCAGGCCTGAAGTGCCTACATCTTCTCATCCATAGCTGTACACCACTTGGAGTCTTGAGATGCTTGGTTGAAGTCCCTGGGAACAGTGGTAGTAGTGATGGATGAGGTGAATTGTTTGATCTCCATCTTTAGGTGTGAAATCCACGTACAGTGAGATATCAGGTGTAGTGTGCATGATCTACTAGGCCTCTTTACTATCAATGGCACATCATCATCTGAATCAATCTCATTTGCTAAGGAAATTAGAGAGGAAAATGCACTATCTTCTGATATGCCAGATGGAATCTACGGCCTCCTGTGATATGCCTACGTCTCCTGTAGGGCAGCTTCTATAGATGTTCCCTCCTCTGAAATGAAAAGTATGGTACCCTCTCAAAGGTCACACTGCCGTAACAATATACCTCATGTGGGCTAGATCGTATCATCACTACCCCTTACGTGTCCTGAAGTATCCTAGAAACACACACTTCACGACATGGGGAGCGAACTTGTCCTGGCTATCGTGGGATTGAACAAAACTTGTGCACCTAAAGATCCCTAGTGGTAGAGCAAATGATCGGTCATTATCTGTGTAAAGGATCGGGTATGGAATCTATCCCCCAAGCACTGACAGGGGTACTTGATTGATCAGGTATGCAACAGTAAGCACAACATCTCCCCAGAATTGCTTAGGAACCTTCATGTGACACATCAAGGTCTGAGCAATATCTAGGAGATGTCTCAATTTGTGCTCTGCCACGTCATTCTGCTGAGATGTGTTAGCCCAAAATGTTCAACGAATGATCCCATGAGTGCTAAAGAACTCCTGCAAATCCTTTTGTATGAACTCCAGGGCATTGTCGCTTGAAAGGTTTTGACTATAGTAGTGTACTGAGCCTGCACCTTTGAGACAGAACTCCGCACAATCTGTGGAATCTTTGAGCGTACCTTCATCAAGAACATCGAAGTGAGGCGACTATGATCATCTACAAATAGCACGTAGTGTTTGTGTTCTCCTGGAGTCACTACTCTAGATGGCCCCCATACATAATAGTGTACAAGCATGAATGGGGCAACACTTACCCCATTACTTTGTCGTGGAAAACTACTCCTATGATGTTTTCCAAGCTAACTATCTTTGCACTCTAGCGTTAGGGATTTTGGCAACTTGGGAGTCATCTGTCTCATCTTCTTGACTAACGGATGTCTAAGCCTCATATGCCATAGCTATGGGTAACTGGCAATAGATATTGCTTCAGCAAACAAGGTAGGCGTGTCAAGGTAATATAGGCCATCTCTCTCCATACCTCCACGAATGATCTCATTCGTCACCGTGCATCCAAGATCCTTGCAGATAGGGCTCATTGAGAAGAAGTTCATTGGGAATTCTGGAGCGTAATGTACATCATTGATTAGCAACCTAGGAAGCACAAACTTCCCCAACTTCAGTGATTGGAGTTGTAGCCCCATTGGCTCTCTTACATCCCTAATCTTACATAGGAGCGTGGGATCCATCAGACACTCCATATTCCCTGTAAGATGAATGGAGGCTCTAGAATCAATCACCCATGCAACTCCAGTCTTCTTCTTCAAGTCTCCTTAGGCTGCACACACTAACCCTTGTAGGTCTGAAATCAACCCTATTCTTGGGCTAACCGCACTATTCTTGCATGAGAGGACTAATCATCCTGAAAAGAGGAAATTTCTTCATCAAGGGTGAGAGTAGGCTCATTGCCAACTAGACTAGGCATGAGAAGAGACTTATCACGTGATCCAAGACATCAACCATGATGAATCCAGGGCAATCACCAGCCTCACTGCCAATTGGCGAGCACCCAACACCCCCAATGGTGATGCTGGAGGTGCCAGATCAGCTGCTGGCAGCACCACCAACACTGTCAGCTCTCCCATCGGTGGTGGCGGTGCTATGGGGGGCTTCCACAGCGTCTTTCCCATAGAATCACCCCTGTATCAGAGATTCAATCATCTCATCGGGTGAATATTTGGTGGGACATCTGAATACCGGTCTAGGAATGCTATTCTGATATCATGTGAAGGAGAATGATCATCATTCATTCATCAAAAGAAACCTTGGGTCCTCTTTTACAGAGAAGAGGCTTGGGCAAATTGCAAGAGTATCCCTCAAATATATAAAAAATAAATAACACCCCCTTTACTTTATAGCTCAACAGGAAGAACTCGAGTGGAGGCTAATCAACTTCAGCTGTTATAAACGAATATAGAATGTATTAAAGAAGTGCCAACTCAATAAATCTGATAGAATTAACCTGAATGTGGAACTTCTACATTCAAAATAACAAACTTGTCATGTTATTAGCAAAATATTGGCACTTGATTAGAAAGGCTTTAGGTAGGAGATTTGGTGATAAAAGGAAGCTTTGGGTCATTGGATGTAAGATTCAGGATGGAAGCTTCTGCAAAAATTGGGCAGTTATCCAATTGATAACCACCTTGAATATATTATAACAAAATATGACTTTTCAACCTACATCAGAGCTCACAAATAACAAAAAGTCACTCACAGTGACTCACTCCACATTCTAATCATAGCAGCAATGGACTCCACAAAATTTTCTATATGATCTCTGCCCCGTGAAGATCACCTCATTCCTTCCCAACCAGATGTCTCAAAGTACCGCCAGAGGCCTCGCTTTCTCATTCTTCGTAAAAAACTGCTACGTTATTGATCTAGCCACATTAGCAAGAGTGCTTACACTCAGTTATAAATAGGAGTCAAGTCATATGCAAATTTCATCGTTTAACCACTTACTCTTCCGTTCCTGTCATTCCACTATTTTCTCTTGCTCTTATGCATGTGCTAGTGTAGATTTTAGCAGGTAATCCTTGTAATTTATGATTGATTTATGCTGCTACTGAAGACTTGATGATTTCATTTTCATTTCTTGTAATTAATTGTGGATTACTGCAATTGGTGGATTTACTTATCTCTGGTGGGGATCAAAGGCATGATCTAATGGCCGTTTACTGTGATATTTGTAATGTGGTGTCAAGCTGCAAATATCTTTATCACTTTGTCTAGATGCTGATAAGCAAGTCTTGACCATCTAAGTTTTCAAGTTATTGAGATATCTCCTTGGAGATGATCTCAATTGTAAACAAGAGAACAAGTACTTTGTGGAAAGCAAATCTTCCATTAGGCCTTGTTTTAGTTTAAAGCGTTAAATCACATCTACCTATGTTGGACTCCTCTCTTTTGAGGAATAAATTCTATGTTGGACTCCTCTCTTTTGGAGGATAATAATTCTTTGTTGGGAGCAACAATTCCTTCTTGAAGCCTCTGATTGCACGTGGTATTTCTTTTGATCTTTTTGGATCGAGGCTTAGTAGAGGATTTTTATTTCGGTTCTGGAAGGATGATTGGATGGGTGGTGGCATCTTTCAATCCTTATTCCCACGTTTGTTTGGGTTGGTTCATGATAAAGATGCGATTATCTCGGACATTTGGGACAATGTTTCCAGATCTTGGTCCTCGATCTTGCAGCTTGGTCTTTCTGAGGCATCCATGGAAGAATTGCAGGAGTTGCTTCAACTACTTCATGGCATCTCTCTTGGTGAGGAGCATCTTGATGGTTTCAGTTGGAAGGGGGGTGTTTTCTCAGTGGTGAAGGCTTATAAGAAGTTGACAATAGATATGGGTCCGACATCTTAGGTTTGGGAGGATTGTTCTATGCTTTGGAGGTTACTTATGTCCCTAAAGGTTAAAATTTTCTTGTGGTTGTTTAGGAGGGAAAAGTTGGTGATGAAGGTTGTCCGATCAACGTGAGCTTTTGATGATGACTTAGATTGCACCTTTTGTGAAGCTGTAACAAAAGATTTTGAGCACCTTTTCTTCTAGTGTGAGTTTTCTAGGGTGATTTGGACAAGATTTAACAAACAACAGGCTAATCTATCTTCCTTTCCAGCTTAGTGGAACTCTTTCCATACGCTGGTACATGTGGATACGATAGGATGGGTGAAAGCGTTGGTTGTCCTAAGGTCGATTTGGTTGTAATGTAAGGGTTCTATCTTTAGAAATGTGAGAGCATGGGTTGAAAATGTTGTGTGGGAGGTGTGTTGTCAGTCTGAGTTGTGGATGGAAAATCCTTTTTTAATTAATTCATACTCTAGGTGGTTGCCGAGTGTCGGTAGTCATCCTTTTTGCTAAAAAACAACAATTCCTTTTTGAAGTTGAGGGAAAGGTACCTTTTAAATCCTGGATTGGAAGAGATGAGTGACTGGTTGAGAAGGGGAGGTGTTGAAAAGAGATGCTTGCATGGTGGTGCACAGACATTGGTTGTGGTGGTAGATCTCCTTGTTCAAGGGAGAAGGCTCTCTGAGGGGCCTCTTTGTTTAAATGTTGCCGCTTCAGGCATTTAACTAGGGATTTTGCAATCTGCAAAGGTGCATGAGGTGTAGTGTGGTGAAACATCATTGGGAATCCTATATTGTGTCCTTTGTATTTACGGGTGCGGTGTCATGATGATGGAAATGGAAGGTTTTGGTCTCCTCTTTGGAGTTTAGTAAGTTGGATTTCTGAGGCAAACATATTGGATTTCAATGTTGATTATTAAAACTTTTGTTTGATTGGGGGGGTTGTTTCCAAAGCTGTATATGTGAACGTATCTAAGTAGTTGAGGCTCTTGTTAGTGATGTTGTTGCCTTTTCTTAATCCCCTTTTGCAAAAGGTAAGGTGTCTCCACTTACTTTTTAATTCATTTGTGGCAAAGTTATTGCTACAGAGCATGTTTTGATGTTTGGTATGCTGGAATTATGTGCCCTGAACGAACCAACCTGACTGGATCAATGATTCAGATCTGAGTATCAGATCATGTGGACACACTAATACAGTTAGATAGATCCCTTAATACAATCAAGATATTGTATTGTTATGTTGGATATATCGATGACGAGTATCGACGAATCCAAACAGTTTGGATTGAGAATTTTGATAAGTTATCAATAACCATCATGATATCCAACTATTGTCTACAGTATGAGTAGATTGGCAGTCTTTTCCAGAGACCGTTGTTTAACTAATGCCTTTGATGCACATCCTCTGCATGGGAGTACAGAATCGGGGTTGTCATGCGAGTTGAGTCAAGGAGTTGACTCGATGAGTTGGAGATGCGAGAGTCCTTTTATCATTGTTATGGAGAAAGCATATCCTTAGTCCTGAGATAGATGTGTCTCTGTTCATTAACACCTGCATTTGGTGAATTGTTAGTGGATGCAACCACCTTACTTCCAATACTGAAAAGTTGGTGCATGTGGGAAGGGATAAGAGACATGTGATCTCTCAAAGGGGTCACACAGATCCGTTACCATAGGTGTATGCAACAAATTAAGAGACTCGAGCTTGCTCCACATATATTGAGAAGTATGAAATTCCATGCATGATTGTATGGGTCTTGATCAGATACATGAAGAGAAGACAGTCCTTTCGGAAAGGATCTAGTCTTCGTTTTCGTCCCAACGATATAAAGAGAATATGAAAAATATGTAACCTGTGATGAGATGGACAGTGAATCGGGGATTTAATCCAAGGGGTTACATATATCTTCCAGTGTGAAGGATTCACTAGTATTTGGAATACTTGAGGGAGGCGTAGTGCCGTAATTTTACTAAACCTAGGCCCTTGATTATTGGCGTGATGAAACCAATAATCATTTTGGTGAGTTCCTATTTGATTGGATTGATTGAAGTGATTCAAGGACTTGAATCATATTCAATTTGGTGATTAATTGTACCTAATTTGATTAGGTATAAAATCTAAGGGTTGGATTGCAATTAATTTATGTTTTGATACTAGACGAAACATCCCATATGTTGTTATGGGCTAATCCTATAAAAATCCAATAGGATTATTTTCCATTGATTGAAGTGATTCAAGGACTTGAATCATATTCAATTTGGTGAGTAATTGTACCTAATTTGATTAGGTATAAAATCTAAGGGTTGGATTGCAATTAATTTATGTTTTGATACTAGATGAAAACATCCCATATGTTGTTATGGGCTAATCCTATAAAAATCCAATAGGATTATTTTCCAACCCTTGCAATCTAAGGGTTCCCATCATATTAGGTGTAGCCTTTAGATTCCTATATATGTCTCCCTAAACTTACATGGAAACTTTAATTGACTCTACTTTGTGTGCAACCACTAAAGAGAGGAGGGCTGATGACCAACATCTTTTGTTCTTCATGTTCTTCTTGGAGGGTGTGAAGAAAAAGGCGGCCTTGGAGTGGATCAGGCACCTCTTTTCTTCCTTGTAAGAAGAGAGGACTTGATCAAATTGCACACTAGGCATTGCCTCCCTTGCTCCCTAGTGTAGGGTGCTGGCTAGGGCCCTACTTGGACGACTAGCTTGTACTGGAGTTGGGATTTTTAATCCCTGGGGCCTCAACATGTTTATAATCTTCATCCCATGATGATGGGCGTCGACCAGGGAAGGCATGGATTGACTTGCTTCTACTTGGCTGTGAGGATTTGATCCTTAAGGCCAAGTTTTGATGGATTTCGAGGCGAGGTCTCCTCCCAGGTTGCGAAGGAGTTTGTGTGGCGTGAAGGGTTCATGCCACACATGGAGGAATCAACTCTTTTCGATGTGAAGGGTCTTATCAGCTTGTCGAGAAAGTCCCTGTAGGCGGGACTTAATGTAGGAGGCACAACACGTGAGGTATTATGTTATGCCACCCTTGGGGGATCTCGGAACGGGGAGATGTTAGAGCTCCCCATGTGATTTTGGTTTACATAGGTTATTTATGTTTGTCGATTTTTGTTATTCAGCTTTTCGAGCAGACCCGAGTTGCCATTCGATAAAATTTTTAATGCCTGTGCTTTCATACTTCCACGATGCGGTGGGATTCAGGGATTGAATTGTTTGAGTCTCCATGGCCCCTTGATTGTCGAGCGGGTTCGAGTTCATATTTTCCAACATGGTAAAGTATCTATAATGAGGCAAATGGTCTTTGATGGGACTCCAGGGGAAGTGGTACCTCCTAGTCAATCTTTGAAGTTATGTTGGATGCTATGTTGCTTGTAGGTTTTAGGAGCAGTTGTTTTTTCTTCCAGCCATTTGCGGCATTATGATGGTACAAGCATTTGTGATAAGAACTTGATGGCAGTCACTTGTGGGTGGAATTCTGGTTGGACAACAACCTCCTACAGTTGTGGTCTTCTAATGGGGATCTTCTCCCCTTTGGTGTAGATTACAAAAGTGGGAAAGAGTTGGTTAGCATATTTGTGCCTTTGTTGTGGAGGGTGGTAACTGGCGAGGGTTCTCTATTGTTGATGCATGGCTGGAAAAGGAAAGGATGGGGCAAATTTGTAATCTTGGTGTGAGGAGATCTTAATTAACGAAGTCTTTGGGGTCCCTTGCATTTTTGCTGCACCTTATGAATATATTTGTTGATAGTCATATCAACATTGTTGGTGGTTAGCAAGGCAATATGGCTACTTCAGCTGATGGAGAACTAAGATGGTCCCATAGGTCTTATTTGGCTTCTCATTCTAGCTCTCCATGTGGGTACAATGGCATGCCTAAGACATTGTAGTTGGCCCCTGTAATGATTCCAATCTCTATATCAGGAGTCGATTTTGGGGTTATGTGGGCACTTTTGTTGGTCCTTGTTTAGTTTTGGCTTCACCTTTCCCTGCACAAGTGCTTTGTTTTTTGATTTCTTCTCTTTGATCCATATTTGGCAATATGGGGCTCCTTTGCCGTAATCTTTGATGGTAGAGGTCTCAAGGATCAGGTGTTGACAATGGTTGGCCATGTGGATAGGTTGTTTGGGGTGGTAGTTAATGGTGAGAGTAAGGGGTGTCAAGGGCGGTGCTTTTGCATTTGGTATAGAGAAAGTGTTATCTCAGAGTTTCTACATGAAGATGATCATGTAGAATTTTGGGGGCTTACAGAGCCGTAGCTTAAGAAGATTTTGTTGATGTTGTATCCTATTTAAGTATTTATCGTTGTGGGAATCATAGCTATAGAAATTAGCAATCGGTATTCAGTCGGTGAGGTCATCGACTGAGTATACGATATGCAGGTGATTAATCGAGGATTAATCGGTGTAGTATTTTTTAATATTTAAAATTATATATATATATATATATATATATATATATATATATATATATATATATATATATATATGAATTGAAATATCATATATATATTAATATTAACTTTTTGATATATATATTCTCTTAATATAGCTTATAACAAATAGCTATCGATATCATAAACCATAAAATAAGACAAATACACTAAAATTGGTGCATCATAAATCTAAAGGAGATAAGTTGGGGTAAAGGAGACAGGAAGAGGGACTCAAGACTGAGGGTTTTGCTTAGGGCTAAGGCTGTTGTGCATTGGGGGAGAAGTTGGGTTTAGTTGGGTGCATTTAGGTGTCAGGTTTAGTTAGGTTTTGGTTTGGGGGTGCATTGCAAGTGCATCAAAGCTAAAAAAAATTGAAACCTTAAAATTTATTCGGTCGATTAATCGGTTGATTAATCGGATAATCGGCATATTAATTGGATAGATCGATTATAGGGTCGAATATAGGTACTTGTTTCATTTTTGGACCGTATGCGATTATGCGGCCGATTAATCACCTGGATAGATCGATTTTTGCACCCTTGGTGGGATTGAATGTAGTTTTGCTCCAATAGGAGTAGGGAGACATTGGACATGACATGCTAAAGTCCATTGAGGGCTCCATTGTGGAGGAGAGAAGGTTGTGCTTTCTCTTGGAGATGTTTGGAGAGGCTTTGGGGCTATAGATTAACTTCGCCAAATTCACCTTTACTCCTATTTAGATGTCTGGGGAGGAGGCATAGGACAATGGAGTTGCCTTGCGCACGTTGGTGGGTTCACTATTGATCTCTTACTTAGGTTCCTATTGTCTGACAGGTTTATTTGTGCCTAGGATTGGTTCTCGCTTGTGGAGAGGATGGATAAGAGGCTTGTTGGATGGGCCTTTAAGATGCTTTCTAGAGTAAGCAGACTGATTCTACTTAAGGCAATGCTCTCCTTGCTTTCGGCTTATTTCTTGTCACTTTGCAAACTCCCTTGGAAGATGGAGAAGAGGTTGTTAGGTTTGATGAGAGATTTCTTTTGGATGAATTTTGGCATGGCTGGGAAGGGTGTTTGGTTGGTGGCTTAGGAAGAGGTTTGTATACTGATGAAAGAGGGAGGCTTAGGGGTTAGAGAGGTGGAAACCACGAATAATAGCCTCCTAGCCAAGTGGATAAGGAGGATTGTACAATGCAAGTAGGACCTCCTTGGGCAGGTGTTTGAGGCATGCTATGAACCATTGTTAAGTTGGGAGCTGATGGAATCACCTCAGAGTGGGGCCTTTCACTTTTATAGGGGATTGGCGATGTTGGTCTTTGAGGTTTGGAGTTTCCTATCCTCCTATGTTGGCATAGGGGATGTATTTTGATTTTGGAGGGATGACTGAATGGGGGATGGCCCTCTCTATGACATATTTCCTATGCTCTTTGTCTTGGCCATAGGTAAGGTGATGATGGTGGATGTTTGCTGGGAAGGATCCCGATGTCCAACCTTTGTGGGGAACCTCTTTGACTAGTGGATGGAGGAGCTTCAGACTTTGTTGTAGCAACTTGATGGCTATGGTCTTGAAGATGGGGTGATGCATTGCTCTATAGGATGGAGGGGAGTTTTCGGTTATAGAGGAATATTCTAGGTTGAGAATTGTGGAGCAGATGACAGATATTGGCTTCCTCAGAGATTGTAGGCTCATTTGGATGGCGGATTGTCCATTGAAGATCATGATCTTTGCATGGTTGATGCGAAGGGGGCAGTTGATGACCCGAGTGTGAAGGGCTAGGTGGATGATGGAGGCTGATAAGATGTGTCCACTTTGTAAAGCTGGAGATGTGGACATTGACCATCTATTTTTTGGATGTGCCTTCTCCTCGTCATATTTAAAGAAGACTAGATTTTGGGTGGATTGAGCACACCACTCAAACCTCTGCCTTTGTCAATCTACAAGATATCCGTTGTCAAAGCGCATCACGACAAAAAAAAAGTGGCCTTTGGAAAGGGGCTAAAATAGGACCGGGGCCTCGCCTTCAGCCTAAGTAGGCTTTTTTGGGAGCGGGGGATGGATTTCAGAAAACACTTCAGCATCAGCGACACCCTTCGGGACCCCCGCCTCTACCATTCTGGGAAGCGAAGCCGGGTCCGGAGTGCGTTGGCAGCAAGGAAGGAGGCATTGGAAATCCCCGATTTGACCATACACAGGGGGACAGCGGCGGTATCGAGTTCACATGTGGGCCAAAATGTCTTCAATTCTAAGAAGGAGAAAGCAAAGGTGTTGGCGGTGCTTTGGGGCATTTGGTTGGGGAGGAACGTAGTCATTTTCAAGAGGCAGATCCCTTATCTTGAGAATTTTGTTATTATCATCTCCTTGTGCATTTTTGGGAGTCCTCCATGTAACGCTTTTGTAATCATCACTAATGGATTAATTTTTGGGTGGTTATCATATGGGTAACCACCCTTCCTCTTTTAAAAAAGAAACATGTTCGAGGAGTTTTTACTTTGTAAGTTTGTTGGAATTTGAAGCATGATTGTGGCTTGGTAGGGTGATCTGCTCCAAAAGGAAGATATTTTGATTGACAGATACATAGTAACTGTCTTGTTCATCTGAAGGCACGGTGAGAAGGTTTTTGGAGTGACTTTTGTATATGGACTGTGTGCAATAGATGCCATAAGGGTCTTTAGAGCGACAGCCTCAGAGATTCCTGAAAGTTCCATTGGTTGGTGAGTGATGATTTCAATATGACTCAACCCCAAAGATTGTACAATAGGTAGAAAGGTTTTTCCTGCTGGTTCAATGTCTCTAGGAGGTCACTTCTGATCTCGGTCTACAGGAGTTACCAACAGCTGGCTTGTTTAATTTCTGAAGGGGAACTTTTGGTGGTTCTAGTTTGAAGATTCATATGTTTATTTTCTTCAATTGAGTTTGTTGAGGCTATTCCGTTATGAAGGGTTGTGGCTCTTCTTTATTTTTTCTGTGTTCACAGTCCTCTTGACTAGAAGTTCAGTGAGGCTCTCGAGCAGCCAACTTTGAATTTAGAAATCTTGATGGTTGTGTTGAGATTTCAGCAAGTGGTGGAAGTTGGGAAGAATAATAGACTTAGTTTATTCTCTAACCCTATCTCTCTTCATATATAGAGAGGTGGGTGCAAATTATAGTACAATCCTAGGAAGAAAATAAATATTATATAGCACCACATAACACCAATAAAGGAAATAACTAACTAGACTCTGTAACACTCCTTTTCAAGCTGGAGCATAGATATCAATCATGCTCAGTTTGGATATTCATGTATCAAAGGTGGATCTAGCTATTGGCTTGGTTAAGATATCAACAATTTGAGCCTTTGAAGTAACCTGGGAGGTAAAGATACATCCCTTCTGAATCAAATCTCTGGTGTAATGGCAATTTGTCTCCACATATTTGGTGCGTTCATGAAATATGGGGTTGTTGGCAATATAAGTGGTAGCTCTATTGCCACATCGCAGTTCCATAAGCCCATCAATCTGTATATGTAGATCACTCAACAAGGATCTCACCCACATCAGCTCTGCTGATGTCTGAGTCATAGCATGATACTCAAACTTAGCACTGGATCTAGACACAACAATCTGTTTCTTACTCTCCCATGTGATCAAATTCCCTACAACATACGTACAAAATCCTGTGGTAGACTTCCTGTCAACATGATTGCCTGCATAATCTGCGTCAAAGTACCCAACTACTATTATAGATGTCCCTCTAGTGAAGAGAAGACCCCATCCTGTTGCTTTCTTCAAGTACTTGAGCACCATCATAGCTGCACCCGAATGCTGTCTAGTAGGCCTCTCCATAAACTAACTCAACTTTCCTATTGCAAAGGAAATATCTGGCCTAGCAATTATCAAGTAAAGCAGCTTCCCCACTAGTTAGTGATACTGTCTACTATCCACTAGCTCTGCATCACTGTCATATAGTCGTGCCTTAGGATATATGAGAATATTTGCTGGCTTGGTTCTCAGCATACTTGTCTTTTTTAGCACATCTAGGGTATATTTTTGTTGGGAGAGAACAATACCACGCCTGCTACGGGATACTTCTATCCCAATGAAATATTGTAAGGGCCCTAAATCCTTCATCATAAATTGATCTGCCAAAGTCTATTTGATCTCAACCACACTTGTATCATCACTAGTGACAATCAAGTCATCAACATATACTAAAAGAACAACACCACCTTTCCCTATCTTTCTGGCAAACAAGGAATGATCTGCAGATGATCTGAGAAACCTCATAGACTCTACCACCTGAGAAAGCCTTTGAAACCAAGCTCTCAGGCTCTGCTTGAGGCCATAGATGGCCTTCTGCAACTTACATACACCCCCCCTGAACCTCATAATCAAGGGGTTGTTGCATATAGACCTTCTCCTGTAAATCTCCATAGAGAGGCATTCTTCATATCAAGCTGATGAAGATGCCAATCTTACTGAACTACAATAGAAATGAGGATCCTCACTGTAGAGAGTTGAGCTATTGGAGAGAAAGTGTCAAAGAAATCCACCCCATATGCTTGGGTGAATCCTTTGACAATAAGCCATGCCTTGTAATGCGCAATAGAGTCATCTGGGTTGTATTTGAGTGCAAACACCCATCTACAACCAATAACTCTAGCACCCTCTGGTAAAGGTGTAAGGTCCCAGTTACATTGCGAAGTAAGAGCAGCCATCTCATCTTATATGGCTTGGTGTCACTTTGGATCAAGCATGACCTACTGGTAGGTGGTAGGAATCAATGCAGTAGATAGTGCATGGCAAAAGCTCCTAAAAGTAGAACCAAGCCCCTTAGTTGTCAAACTCCCTGTAACTGGATATCTGGCACAGCTCCGTGGTGCCTTCCGAATGGCAATCGGAAGGTCAAGATCATTCATTTGATCCTCCTGTACTTGTTGGGAAGCAGAAATATCCTCATCTGGACATATAGCATCGTCAATAGGTACTGCAACATCACTATGCAACCTGTTTATGGTCACCTGAGGTGGAGAAAATGGTCGTTGTGGCTGTTGTGGAATATGGTATTTGGAAAGTACTGTGAGGTCGCTGAAATGTAACAATAGGCTTAGAAAATTTCACAGGACCAGTCATAGTTGGTGGGGGAGCAGAAATAGGTATCTTCTCCAAGGGAACAGGAGGTATAGGCATGGGAGCCTTCCTAATTTCAGGGGATAAACTCCGGGTAGCAGTAGAAAAATATGGAGTACACTTATGAAAGGTAACATTAGCACTCACATAATGCTTGCCAGTAAGAGGATTGAAGCATCTATATCCTTTCTGAGTCCGTGAATATCCCAAGAACACACACTTACTGTTCGTGGTGCCAACTTGTCTCGTCCTGGAGAAAGGTGTACAAACGTAGCATGACCAAACACATGTGGCGGTACGTGAAAAATCTCCTACTCGGGATGCAATATATACCAAGGTATCTTCTCATGAAATACTAAACTGGGCATCCTATTGATCAAATAGCAAGCTGTAAGCACTGCATCTCCCTAATATAACGGAGGCACACTGTGGTGGATCAACAACGTACGAGCCACATCTAAAAGATGTCTATGCTTCCTATTAGCCGCCCCATTTTGCTAAGAAGTGTGAGTATATGTGGTCTGGTGCACTATCCCATGGGACCTGTAGAAAGCAGACAATCGGGTGATGCATAGCTCAAGTGTATTATCAGATCTCACTACTTTAAAAGTAGCTGAATACTGATTCTTAATCTCTATCATGAAATTTTGAATGACAGAACCACCATTTGATTTGTTCTTCAACAAAAATACCCAAGATAGGCGTGAAAAATCATCAATAACTACTAAGTAGTAACGATGACCCTTCCTATCTGGTATCCTGCTTGGCCCCCATACATCCATGTTCAACAACTCAAACAAGGATGTGGAACTAGGATGGGTACTCATAGGGTAGGAGGAACAATGGTACTTGTCCATCTGACAAGCATTACAGCATATCCAGGAGATATATGCGGAATGAGTTTATAGAGATTGTCCAGAAGAAGGTGTCCAAGCTTGAGATGCCACTGAAATACACTTCCGGGAGCAGAAGATACCTCTCCTCGACATGTAGACGCAAGCGGAGTTTGAGCAAGACGATAAACTCCACCCTCCACATTTCCACCGCTAATCACCTTCCCTATCAACTTGTTTTAAATAATGGATCCCATATAATCAAAGATAGTATGACAATTAAGTTTCTTAGTAATCTTGGTGACTGAGAGTAAGCTCATAAGAAAATCTGGAACATACAAAACATCAAGCAACCTTAAAGTAGAAGTAATCAGTACCTCTCCTCAGCCTTCTATCCTGGAATGTTTACCATCTGCAACTTGTACTGTCCTGCCTGTTGGTACTAATTGGAGATGAGTAATCTTGATCTCCACTAAGGTGTCGTGAAGCACTTGAATCAACATGCCAATCTGAACTACCCTGATTCTTGTCATGTGCAATAGAACCCAACTTAGTTGCTCCCTGAAATGCATCATGATAGCTATTGCCTCGGAGTAGTCTCTCATACTCACTCCGAGCAATGGTCATAGTATCATCTGCCAATTTCTGAGTGGTAGAAGTACTTGACTCACTATTAGAGGGGGCCATACCACTATGGTAGAACCACAAAACCACAAGGAAACCAGATCCTAAAGCATTGAATCAGGCGTAGATCATACCAATCCAAAGAAGAAGAAAGACTGGAAAAGAACTCAGATCATAGTCTGTGGAAAGGGATCACCCAAGGATGCTGCATGTTATCTCAGAACAGGCTGATGATGGAGATCAGGATGACAGCAAATCAAATCAGACCAAATCACCCAGGCGGCGATTGATTGGTAGGGTCAGACCGGTCGCCCAAAACAGACCAGACTTGCAGGAGGGCGTTCCGGTCACCCAGATCCAGATCAGATCTGCACAACGATTAGATCTGCAGGAGGGCAATCAGATCTCTGGTTCTGATCTGATCAAATCTGCAGCAGAGATCGGATTTCGGGCCTGCAGTGACTGCAACAGGTGGGCTCGGGTGCCCTAAGGGCTGCTGTTGCTCCCCTTGCTCGCGCAGCACCTACTGTAGGGCTGCAGTAGGCACTGCCAGCGAAGGGGAATGAGGGCAGGGTAGCGCTGAAAGGAGATCGCCTGGGAGGCTGGGTGGCGACCTGAGCAGGACCACCAGGAGGTGGCGGTGCCCAAGAGGGGCCGGTAATGCAAGGATTAGCACCACCAGTGATGGCACTGGTGGCGCCTCCAGTGCCGGAGAAGGGGTCCAATCGGTGAGGAAGATGGGATATTGGTGGGAAGGATTGATGCTTATCTGGGTGGGATATTACAAGCTTTGGTCTAGGGATCGTTGCTTTGATACCAAGTTAGGAAGAGTAATAGACTTAGTTTACTATTTAACCCTACCTCTCTTTATGTAGAGAGAGAGCTGGGTGCAAATTACAGTTCCATGAATAAAATAAAAATTACGTAGCACCATATAATACCGATAAAGCAAATAACTAGACTCTGTAACGGTGGAAGGTTGGTGGAGAGATGCTGGTGGATATGTTGAAGTGGTTGGAAGTCTTTCTCAAGGAATAAATGCCAAGGACTGAGAGATAGTGCTTTTAGAGAAGGATGGAAGCTTTTTGTGGTATTACTAGGCTTGAAAGGGTAGGGGATGAACAAACTTTGATGGAGGGTGAGGTGGGTGAATGTAAGAGGTTTTAACGAGTGATTTCGTAAGATCTTAAAATGGAGGTTGAGTGGTAACACATATCCAGGTCGACTTGGTTGGAGGAGGTGAAGATAATGCAAGGTTTATTCACATGTTTACAAACGATTGTTGCAGAATGTATCTGATTGATAGGTTGCAAGCTCAAGGGAGGGGGGGGGGGGTCAGTGGACACAGGTGGATATTGGGAGCACTTTGGTTGATGATTTTAGGGTTTTTCTTGGAATAGATGCACGAAGGGAATCAAAATGCATGGGAAGGAGAGTAGGTAGTTTGATGTGATAAGAGTAGGCTAGTTGGTTGATTAGACCTTTCTCATTATAGGTAACAGAGGCTTTGAAGTGTCTTAATGCTAAAGGGTAACTAGGTCTAGGCGAGTTTCTAATGTTATTTTTTAAGGAGCTTTCAGTGGTTGGCCCAAATGTTATGGTTGCTATGGAGTTCTTGTTGGAGTTTTGTTCCCTGAGCAAGCCAACCTTTGAAATTTCGGACTAGAAGGGGGGTGAATGGTGCGGTATAAAAAATATGCGAAAATAAGATCATAATCATTTACACAAATACCAAATGACATAAGTATTTTTAGGTGGAAACTAAAATCGGATAAAAACCACCACCTAAGCCTCACAACTTATGATTTTTCGATCTACTGAGTAGATCAAAATCTACTAACGTACTACTTCAACGAGGGTAGTACAACCTCTTACACCCACGCTACTTAACCCGAGGGTAACATCCCTCAAAACCACTCTTCTCCATAAATAGTATTGTCTTGCGAAGGAGACGGGAATTCACCACGTGAATACCCAACGAAATATAAAAGGAAAACAAATATCTATAGAGCCCGAAAGTAAGGATTAAACCTAAGCTTCTATAGGCTGAGAAACTTCCCTTGGATGGAAGAGATTCCGTGTGAAGTGCAGTAGAGTTTTGGTGCTCTCGGATGTATGGAATAAGACTTGGAGAGCAATGACAGAGTTTCTTTTCTTGTCGATTTCTCTTTCTTTGACATAAATAGTGGTGGAAGTAGTATCTGTAGGTTTCTCTAAAAAAAAGTAGTATCTCTAGGTGTATGTGTCTTAGGAAGGGTACTCTATTCATAGAAGTCCTAAGAAGGGTTTAGAAGGCCTTGGAAGACTTGGGTAGCTGTTGGAAAAAGATCTCAAAAGATCAGGCCAAAATCCCAACGAAATCAAGGTCATTATGACTCTGACAATGTTATCAGATGTCTAATATTCTGGTTAGACATCTTACCAGATGTTTGATGACAATTTTGGACGTCTGATTTAAAGGGTCAGAGTCCCTAATTCTATTGGATCTAAATAGGGATCTCAGTGGACATCTGAAGTGCTATTATAAGACGTCTGGTGATCTTATCGGATGTCTAATTTGAGTGGGTTTGGTTCCTTGAATTGGACTAGATCTAAACAGGGTTCAAGTGTATATTGGACAAATAACAGGTCAGACATCTGACATAATGTCTGGATGTCTGGTCTAAGGATTCTTTGCGGGAACTGATTTCTCGAGAAGCTAACGGCTATATGGCTTGATAAATCAAGATTTAGGTCAGATCGTCTCTTTATCTGACGTTTGCATAGGTCTACGGACGTCTGATAATACCATTAAAATAATCAAAAGGTGATCCTCGAAGATTTCTCCTGACAGGCTAACGGTCCTATTTTTGGATGTCTGGCAAGGTCATCAAACATCTTCTAAGACATCTAGACTAAAGGCTGGACGTCTAAAGGTTATGGTCATAGATGCTTACTTGCTGCCTAAGTCATTGGACGTTTGGACAAAATGTTAGATGACGTCTTAAAGTCTATGATAAGATGTGTGATGTCCATATTGAACGTCTGATCAGGCTATCTGATGCCTATTTTGATTTTCTAAGTTATTTCTAAGTTTGTTTAAGTGTCCTAGGACTAAGGTATGGTACTTTTGGGCTCTTTAACAAGAATCTAAGGAAATAAAAGAGCAAAGTACAAGTACAAAATACAAGAAAGAAAATATCTGTCATATTCTTCTTCACGCTTTTTCTCCATGCAAAGCTCCATCTTCTCTTCTTCTCCATGAAGCTCTTCCAATTCACCATGGATGCGAGCTTAAGTTCCTTCACACTTGCTCCCATTTGCATTTATTCTGAAATCTTAAACTCAATGCAAATGTTAAATAAGTGTTCTGTTATCATCAAAATCAACGATCGTGGTACCGTTGTACCAACAAACCTGAGTCAAATCATTTGATCAATGATTCATATTTGAGTGTCAGATCATGTGGGCACACTAATATGGTTAGATAGGTCTCCCAGTATAATTGGGATAATATATTATGCTATGTTGGATATATTGATGATAGGTATCGAAGAATCCAAATGGTTTGGATCGATGATTTCGATAAGTCATCAATAACCATTATGATATCCAACTATTATTTTTAGTATGAGACGAGTGACAATCTTCTCTAAAATTGTTGCATGGCTAATGCCCTTAATGCACATCCTTTGTGTGAGAATAGAGACTGCCACGCAAGTGGAGTCAATGAGTTGACGAGATGGAGATGTAGAAGTCCTCTTATCACTGTTATGGAGAAGACATATCCTTTAACCTGAGACAGACATGTGTCCTTGTGTCTGAGTATGTACATTTGGTGGATTGATAGTGGATTCACCTACCTTAGTGTTGAAACTGGAAAGTTGGTGTGCATTTGAAGGCATGGGAGACTCTTGATCTCTCAAAGGAATCACATAGATCCACTATCATAGGTGCACACAACAGATTAGGGGATTTGAGCTTGCTTCACATATGGTAGGGAGTATGAAATTCCATGCATGGCTATATGAGTCTTGATCAGACCCATATACGAGAAGACAAATCTTTTGGGAAAGTATATGGTTTTCGTTCTCGACCTAATGACAGAGAATGGGAAAAGTATGTAACCTGTGATGGGATGGACAGTGAATTTGGGATGTAATCCGAAAGGTTACATGTTTTTTAGTGTGAAGGATTCATGGGTATTTGAAATACCTAAGGGAGGTGTAGCATTATAATTTCACTAATCCTAAACTTTTGATTATTGCTATGATGAAACCAATGTTTTAAAAAACGTGAGGTGGTATCGAGGTGATTTGCCTTCATCGAGGCGAGGCGTAAGTCTCGAGGCGGTCGAGGTGTAAGCCTCAAGATTTGCATAGAAAATATGGAAAAATGATATGATATATACCTATTAAGTGCTAATAAGGAAATAATAATGTAAATAACATACTTCCATAACATTTTTGCTCTATCACAATATGTATGATGCAAGTTGCCTAACATCATATAACATGGTAAGTTAACCTACAAAGAAATGAACCTAAAAGACCTAACCTAAATACAACTATAAACGTGTAAATGATGTAATGTAATATAATCTATAAGAGATAAGTAATCAAATACATAACCTAAATGGCTTAAATCTAAGAAATAAATAAAACCTACAAATGAAATCAAAGTGAAAGAGGAAATCAGTGAAGGAAATCAAAGTGACATTAATCAGTGAAAGTGGAAATCTAACCCTAACTAAATGACCTTGGTTAGGGCGATTGGGGCAACACTGCACAACTGGTGACGGCGTTGCTCAACGACGGGTGACACTGCTTGACCACCAGCAATGCTCCTCCTTCGATGCTGCTACAAGGAGCTCCAAGCCTCCAACAAGGGGTCGGGGATGGTTCAACAAGGTCGGGGGGAGGGGGGGGGTTCGCGATGACATTAGGGCTTGTTTTGGTCATTTCTTGGTTTTAAACCATGAATAGGTGTCATGTGCTTGTCACATGACTTCTTCTAAAGCCCAACACACTGAGGCGGTGCCTCAGCAACGCCTCACCGCCTTAATCGACTCGTCTATGCCTCGCATAATTGAGGTGCACACCTCACTGTTCAAGGTCGAGGCTACTGCCTTGAGGCTTTTTTTGGGTGCCTCGCCTTGAGGTGTACATCTCAAGCACCTCGAGGCGTGATTTTTTAAACCATGGATGAAACAGATAATCATTTTGGTGTGTTCCTACTTGTAGGATTGATTAGTGTGGATTAAGGAGTTAAATCACTTTCAATTTGATGATTAATTGCACCTAATTTATTTAGGTAGGAAATCTAGGGGTTGGATTACAATTAATTAGTACTTATATACTATATCTGAACATCCCATAAGTTGTTATAGGCCAACCATGTAAAATTGAATTGGGATTAGATTTAATTCCTTGGATCTCCATTCAAGGGTTCATAGGATATTAGGATTTGATTGGGGCCCTATAAATATCTTCAAACCCGATACCTTAATGTTATCATTTGGATAACCACATTTTTCTTCTTAAAAAAAAATCTTCCAACCTTTAAGGGAAATCCTAATTAATACAGTTGCATCCATCCACCTTCTTCTTCTCCTCTTCTACTCATCCCTCAACCGACCTCCTCCCTTGCACAGAAGCACAAGTAGGGCATCCAAGGAGGTTCTTGGATGACCTGGCAGTGCTTGGGCATGAGGAATCGAATTCCAGGAAGGTGATCTTGGCGTTTTCCTCACACACAGGTGTAGGGCGTTGGCCAGAGGGTTGCATTGGTCAACCTGCTAGTACTCAGCTATCTGGATTTAGTCCATAAGGTCGATTTCTTGGTGGATTTTGAGGCGAAGGTTGCTTCCTGGTTTATGGAGTTCACGAGGTCAGAAGGGTTCACTTCACACACGGAGGAATCAAGTGTTCTCGACATGAATGGTCTCATTCGCTTGCTCAGAAGAAGGGAGTCTCTGTAGGTTGGACTTATTGTAGGAGATATAACACTTGGGATGTTGTGCTACACCACTCACAAATATAATCTTACTTGTGGGGATCCCGGAACGGGAAGACATTAAAATTTCCCATGTGGTTCTGGTTACATAAGCCATTGCGGTTTCTCGATCTTTGTTATTTGGGTTTCCAGGTAGACTCGAGTATTTGATTCAATGAAAATTTAATGCCTATGTTTTTCACACTTTCGTGATGCCATAGGAATCAGGGATTGAATTGTTTGAATCCCTACGCCCTCTCGATTGTCGAGTTGGTTCGAGATCGATTTCCAAATAGTTTTCGGTTGAAAATAGGGGATTTGAGAAGTTCATCCATTTTTTGCTTTTATTTTGATTGCTTGAAAATGTCTTAATGGTGCATTTTGAAGGTTTTAGCCCTGTCTCTCTCCATCACTTTGTACTTAATTGTTGCTAAGGAGTTAGCCACATGATTGAAGGAGGTGGTAGGGGATGTTGCTGGTCCTAAGCAATCATCTTTAATTCCTAGCAAACATTTGGTGGATAGCGTGGTTGTGGCTTTTGCGGTCATTGATTATTGGTGAAAACTGGGCTGAAGGGATTGCTCTAGAAAGTGAATTTCTCAAAAGCTCAAAGAACTTTGGAGTGGGCTTTTCTCTGCAGTTCACTTCATAAGGAGGTTTTTTAGATATTTGGATTGCTAGGATGAAGCAATTTGTCACCACAAACTCTTTTCTATGCTTGCTGATAACAATCCCGAGGGAGATTGGATCTGACATGGAGGGGTTTTCATGAGGGCTGTCCTTTGAGACCTTTGCTCTTTGTTCTTGCTGCTGCTGCTTTCATCCCTTTGTTGCAATATGTGTATGGTATTGTATTTTGAGGGAAATATAGGGATTTTTTTGTGTTCTTTTTGTTGGAATCTTCGGTTATAGAAGGTGTCGTAGGACTTCTGGATGTCTATGGAATTTATCTGATTTGAAGGTTGATTGAGAAAAATCCTATTTTTTATGTCTTTCAATATTAATAATGAAGAAAAGGAGGCTTGTGTTGGATCCTTGGGACTCTCTGGCCTTTATTGTATTTGGGTCTGCCTTTCTCAACTTGAGCTCAGAGTGGTTGATTGGGCATTGTAGAAATGGTGAAGAAGATATTGGAGGTTGGAAGTGTTGAGTTTGGTCTACAGGGGGAGAGTTGGTGTTGTTATGGTAGGGATGTCCATTCCAATTTTCTACACATTATAGCCCTTTTTATGCAAAGGAAGGCAGAGGAACAAGGAAATGCTGGTGGTGGTTCTGGGGTCCCGTTACTGGAGATTGATGAGCTGGGAAAGGCGATTGAGGGTTTTGGAGGAAGCTTCTGCTTTCCGTAGGAGCTTATGCTAAATTCTGCCTCTATTAGTGAACACTTTTGGTCGCCTCAATGTTGGTGTTGATTTCAGGATTTGGGTTGTTGATTGGACCACTTTAGGTGCCCCATCCAACAACTATCCAAGGCTTTTTGCTCCGCTGACAACCTTGAGATCTCTATTGCTTCTTCTTGCTGGAGCTTTGATGGTTAAGAGTTGGGATGTAGCAGTTGAACTCCTCTTCTTTTTTTTTTTTTGACACTTAGCTGACGAGAGATTTTGAGAGTTCCTTTTGTTATAGGGTTAATCTTCTGGGCTAATCTCCAACTGGGTGAATAGGTGGAAGTAGGAGGATGGGCCTTTTTCTGTGCAGTTGGCATATGTGCTTATTTACCGCTCGTCAGGTGATGTGGTTGAGGGGTTGGCTCTGGACAACAGAGTTATTTGTAAAGTGGAGGTTCCATTAAAAGTCAAGATCTTTGCTTGGTTGGTGAGGACCATGCATTATTGCCCCTTCTATATCCCGTTTGTTCTTTTTCTCTGTGGGTTGGACTTTAAAAGATTGTTCTCATCCTTTTTTTTTTGAGAAGATAAATATGGTGGGTGTGGGATTTTATTCCATGACCTCTTTAGCTGCCAGTGGGGGGCCCCACCACTGGGCCAACTCCTTGGTGGCAATCATTCTCATCTTTTTCTCCCATGTTCTTTTGCCAAGGTATGGATTGATTGGCCAGGGGGGATTTCACCAGTAGTGCTATAGATCTACTGCAATGGGCTTACCTTTGGCAGTCATTTAGACAATTTGATTGCAGTGAAAGGGCACATATTTTCAGGGACAAAGTTTCTATGTTGACAATGTACTGGCTGATACAAATACACATACATACACATACATTTTGAGTTGGTCCTTTCAAGTGTTTGTGAGAGGTTTCCTTTTTATGAACTTGTAATTTCTCTGGGCAATGAAAGATCCCAGATGTTCACTAATCTTGAGCGATAATCCTTTTACTTTTTTCAAAAAGAGAGAAGGCTGTTCATATGTAGTATGTAGAGCAGCTTTTGAATGTTAATGCATACACCTTTGGGAGAAAAGTGAAGTAAAACATCTCAACATTCAAGAGCTGCTTCATAAACTACATAAGAACAGCCTTTTCTGTTTATTTTTTTGATATGTTTTACTTCACTTTTCTCCCTAAGGTGTATGCATTTTTGTGATTCTGGTAATTGAAGAAATTGAGCTGTTACTCTTGATATTTCTAAATAGTGAAATTATTGTTATAGATATTTGCTTTAAAATAGTTTCTTGTGTTGCATTTGTATTGTATTTTCAACTGTAGTGCACATGGAAACGACAAATTGTCTCATTGCTTCATAACTATTTTCTCTGAGGTGGGCTTTTTTTATTTTTTTATTTACAGATTTATGCTTTACATGGTGACATACTCTTTAACTTTATTCTGTTGTTGAATTTACAGCTTAGGAATTTGGTCTGGGCAACATCCAAGCATGACATCTACCTGATGTCACACTATTCAATCATTCATTGGTCTGCATTAATGTCTCAAAAGAAAGAAATTGTTAATGTTGCAGGACATGTCAAACCATGTGAGGTACTTTATCCGATCAAAATTTCATTAGCATGAGTTTTCCTTTTAGCCTTTGTTGGACTAAACTTGCATTGTTGGAATCCATTACAGAGACATCCTGGAAGTATTTTAGAGGGATTTAGTCAGACACAAGTTAGTACGGTGGCTGTAAGGAACAACTTACTAGTAGTGGGTGGCTTTCAAGGAGAGCTCATTTGTAAGGTGATTTTTGTCATAATTATGTCTTGAAAGTTACCTTTTCATCTTTCTTTCTTTTTCCTTTTAATGACTACCTTTATTTGCACCCTGAATTCGCCAAGTAGCTTTATGCCATTGATTGCCCATTTCACAAGCTTTTTATACAAGCTTTTAATAATATGGCCGTGATCTAGCCTTACAGCTTTATTTCTGAATGAAATTGTAGTTATCTTCTTGACTTATTTTATTCGGGAATATTCAGCTTTTGGACTTGTATGGCATTACGGTGCTTCATAAAATTGTGGAACATTGGTCAATGATCCTCTTAAGAGATGTTACTTGAAGATAAATGTTGAAGTGAGCTACTGTGCTTGGAGGCAGGCTAGGAATGACCCTAGATAGATTAGAATGGAAGAAAACATGTAGCCAATCCAGGCTAACTTGGGAAATGGCTTGGTCTTCTTTGATCTTTTTTGTTTAGGATGCATATTCTAAATGTGTACGTGTGTTTGAAAGGTGTAAGAAAGTGAAAATATGGATATATCCTTATTTTTTGCACAATTGCCTCTGCTGAGTGTTGAACAATCTATTTATGATATCCTTTTATTTTGTTATATTTGTAAGGGTGTCTAAACTATTTTTCCCTCGTGTCTCTCTATATAAAGGCACGTAGCGCCTCCAATAATAATTAAGTCATTTTAGTCCTTACATGGTATCAGAGTAATGATCCTAGACCGATGTCCAGTACCACTACCCAAAATGCTAGCCTCCCAAACACACCAACGAAACCCCTCCTCTTCTCTTCCTCTTTGCTGGCCGGCGGTGCTACTCGTCGCCATCGCTGCCAGCTGACCTCGTTGCAGCATCCCCTTACCAACAATAGGGAGATCCTAGTAGCGTTGATCTAGCACTGCTAGGGGTGTTGAAAGTTGTGTTGCACTTGCTATAGGCCTAGATCCTATCGTTGTCGTCGCTGCTTCATGCCAGCGAGAGCCCAGCGTCGCCTCTAGCCAGTGTAGAGCTCAGCGCCGCCTCTTCTCCAAGCCAATGAATTGCAAGGGGGTTTGTTGATTTGACACTCCTGCGGTTGTTTGGTTGAGGATCTGATATCATATCAGATCTATGAAGGCTTAATTTTCTCATCTACGTTTTAGTGATTGAACCTATGAATTGAGTCTATATGGAAGAACAAAAGAGTGATCCCAGCGACCCGGTGGGGCAAGTGACTACCACAGGTGTACATTCTGGTATGCTAGGGACTTCTATCAAGTTTGATGGCACCAACTTTATGTTATGGTCGACTTCTTTTGCTTGATTTGTGAGTTCATACAGGAAGAGCTATATATTGACTACGAATGTACTTGCGGTGAAGTCTACAAACTAGGAGGCGGACAACGATTGGGTTGCTACATGCATGCTAAATAGCATGAAGGAGAATATAGCCAAGCAAGTCATGTCATATTCCTCAGCTAAGAAGCTGTGGGAAGTTCTACACGAGATACATTCCCATGTGGGCAATATTGGATGCATGTACTGGGTTTTAGAGGATCTGCATACCTTTAAAAAGGGAATTGTCACTGGCTGATTTTTATGGTTCTATGAAGAATCTCTGGGATGAACAAGATCTTCTCCAACCTGTCTCTTTTGATGTGGCTGTTATGACTAAGCAGCATGAGACTATACGATCTGTTCAGATGCTTATTGCACTTGGGCTTAGTAGAAGGCTGTCAAGGATTGTTTTATGACACTAGAGATTCTTCCTAATCCAGCGCAGATCTATGCTAGGCTTTCTCACCTGTAGACTACCAAGCTTGTTCGTCTGCAGAGTCATTTGCCATGGCCTCCTTTGGTTTTGGTGGGGGTAACTCAGGTGGCAGGGGGTGAGGACATGGAGTCAGTGGAGGTGGCCATGGATGATGATGTTCAGGATTGTTTAGTGAGCATTGTCACAAGACTAACCACACCATTGATCGATGTTGGTTGAAATATGGCTATCCTTCGAGCCATCAGGTGAATTAGGTGTCCTACAATATTTCTGATGGTCAAGGTGTAGGAGATGATCAATAGAGTTCACAGGTTATGATTTCTAGAGAGGAGTATGAGAGGCTGGTGGCATCTCACTCTGCTTCACTTGCTATTGGGGCTTCTACTAGCTAGCCGACAAGTATTGCTGCCTTTGTTTGTGGCTTGTACTCCCACTTGGTTGACAGATTTAGGTGCTTCTCATATTATGGGAGATGATAATACACTGTTTTTTACTCTTAGATCTCTTGATAATCCTCTACATGTCACAGTAGTAGATGGTGCCCTGTTGCCTGTGATTGAGCTTGGTGATATTTCTCTTGCTCCCCATTTACAGTTATTTGATGTTATGCACGTCCCTGAATTCGCATTGAATCTTAGGTCAATTAGTCAGATTACGAAAGCACTAAATGTCGGGTAATTTTTCATGGTTCTATTTGCAAGACCTCTAGACGAGAAAGCATATTGGTGGACTTGAGTAGGATGGCCTCTACCACCTTCACCTTCCTTCCTATCATGCTACTACCGTTGGTGCTACATCCTCTCTCCAGTGGCACCTTCACCTAGGTCACCTAGCATTTCCGTTCTCCGTCGTCTATTTCCTGACTTGCAGTTTCCTGGTTCTTTTCGATGCTAGGCTTGTCAACTAGGTAAGAATCATAGAGTTTCCTTTTTGAGTTCTAATAAAAGATCTGAGTCTCTGTTTACTTTAGTTCATGTTGATTTATGGGGCTCATGTTGAGTCAAGAGTATCAGGGTTTTCATTATTTTCTTGTTCTTGTTGATGACTGTATCAGAGTATCTTGGGTATTTATGCTAAAAGAAAAATCTGAAACCCCTAATGTAATGAAAAATTTGTTGCTGAAATAAACACTTAGTTTTCTAGCACCATATGTGTGTTGCTGAAATAAAGACGGATAATGGTTGTGAGTTTGTTAATGATGAGTTGTCTTGTTTCTTTGCTTCTCTTGGGATTGTTTATCAGACGTCTTGTGTTCATACACCCCAACAGATGACTGAATGCAAATTGAGATTCTTGATGGATGTTGCTTGTACTTTGATGTTTTATATGCATGTTCCTTCTCAATATTGGTTTGATGCAGTTCTTGCTACTTTTTTGATAAACGGGGTTTCCTCCTGTGTTCTGGATGGGAAAAGTCCCTATTCCTGTTTATTTTCAGACCGTGAGCTTTTTCCTTTACCGCCTAAAGTATTTGGATGTATTTATTTTGTTTATTGCTTTAAAGTGGATAAGCTTGCTCCATCGTTGGTTCACTATATTTTCTTGGGGTATACTAGGACCCAGAAAGGATATAGGTGCTATGATCCCAAGACACATTGGTTTTATGTCAACGTTAATGTTATGTTCTTTGAGGATATTACTTTACCCTTAATGGCAACTCCTCTCCTACTACTAGTGTGCCTTTACCTGTTCCCTCTACACCACTACAACCCTCTGAGCCTACCCATGATACTACTTCTGATGTAGCATTTTTTTTATCTTCGTACTTATCAGTGTAGGACTAATCCTCCACCTGAGGAACCATTGACTGTTCCTACTTAGTCTCCTGCTGATATTGCAGATGCCATTGTAGGTCCCTCCATGCCTCCCACTGAGGTATCAGAGGTAACAGTTGAATATTCCTATTGCTTACAGGAAGGGCCGGTGATCTTGTGCTAAGTATTCTTTCTCCATCTTTATGTCAGTTGATTATTTACCCATTCCAAGGAAGCACTTATCTTATGTTGTGGATAGTCACTCTATACTGCGAAATCATACAGAGGCCTCTTAGGACCCATCCTGGACCTTGGCTATGGAGGAGGAAATGGCAGCTCTTCAGTCTCACCATACTTGGGAGCTTGTTGACCTACCCCTAGGTGCAACCGTTGTGGGGTGTAGGTGAGTGTTTACCTTGAAATGTTGTTCAAATGGATCTATTGAGTGGTATAAGGTAAGACTCGTAGCCAAAGGGTATACACAGATCTCTTGGAGTGGACTACTTTGAGACATTCTCCCCTGTAGTACGTCTTAACTTAGTTAGGATACTTCTCTCATTGGCGGTCAACAGTGGATGGCTTGTTTTCCAGCTTGACATTGAAAATGCCTCTATGGTGATTTGCACGAGATGTAGATGCAATAGCCTCTAGGCTTTATTACTTAGGGATTGTCAGAAAGTGTGTAGGCTGAGGAAAGCAATTTATGGATTAAAGCAAAGCCCAAGTGCTTGGTTTGAGAGGTTTAGTGGGGCGGTTTAGGAGTATGGTTTCTAGAGATCCACTGTCGATCATTCCATCTTTACTATGCATGGTAATATTGGATCAATTATTTTTATTATTTATGTTGATATTTTGCCGACAGGGAATGACAAAAAAGTTATATAGAAGGCCAAAGTCTTCATTTTCAGTTTGTTTCTAAGGATCTGGAACTTAGCAGCTATTTTTTGGGCATCTAGGTATAACATGTTGATGGTGGGCTTGTTTTGCCCCAGAGGAAGTATGTTGTTGATATGCTTAAGGATGTAAGGATGTTCAGTTGTAAGCCTACATCAGTTCCTATGGATCCTTCATTGCCATTGGTTGATTCAGATAGTCCACCTTTATTTGATGTGACCAGCTACTGTGTTATGGTTGGGAAGTTACTCTACTTAACGGTGACAAGACTTGATATTGCCTTTGTTGTAGTTCGTTTGAGCTAGTTTATGCAATCTCCTAGAGAGATACACTGGGATGGAGTTTGCCATGTTTTGAGATATTTGAAGAAGGCACTTGGGAACGACCTATCCATTCAGAGGGATGGACACCTTGACATATGGGGATATTTTGATACAGATTATGCTAGGGCGCATGAAGATAGACGCTCCACTTGATACTGTTTTTATGTTGGTGGCAACCTTGTTACTTGGTGTACCAAGAAGAATGTGGTCTCTCGGTCATCCGTAGAGGCTGAGATGTTGTAGTGGGCTCTATTATGCAGGACTTTGGTGTTACCGTGTCTAGTTCTACGTTTATATATTACGATAATAAAGTCGCTACCTTCATTGCCAACAATCTTGCATTTTATGAAAGGACCAAACATATTGAAGCGGATTGTCACTTCATAAGAGATGCTATATTGGAGGGAAAGATTTGACATGCTACATTACTGCAGAGGAGCAAATTGCAGATATGTTTACCTTTGACACGCTACATTACTGTAGAGGAGCAAATTGCGGATATTTTTACCAAAGTGCTCTCCAAGAAACGCCTTGAATTTTTGTGTTCCAAGTTGAGCATGTTGAATGTTTATGCTCCAGCTTGAGGGGGAGTGTTGAGTGTTAAACATTCCATTTATGACGTCTTTTTATTTTGTTATATTTGTAAGGGTGTCCGAACTATTTTTTCCTCATGCCTCTATATAAAGCCATTTAAGGCCTCCAATGATAATCAAGTCATTTCATCCAAACTCTCCAATATACCTCAACGTGAGAATTATGAAGTAATTGATCCTTTAACTGAGATGCTTGTTTCTGGTATTTCAAAGCGTGCATGTCATTGTAAGTCTCAGACTCCACGTGAACATATAGTTTGCATTCGTTGGTGATGTTTTCAAATCATAAACTTATATTGGATTGTTGTCAAATATTCTTGATAGTGCAATTATTATCCAATAAATTTTCTATTCTTGATGGTTTTTGCTTGTTTGTAGCAATGAAATTCATACCATCCATGGAAGAGAAAAGAAAGATTTCCAATTTAATTTCTTCCTTGATGCTTCTATCAAATAAATTGCTTATCTTTTCAAAAAGTCAACAACTAAGCATTTTGTCACGTTAAGTGAGTTATATCACATTGATTCTTTTGCCTCCACTCTAGAATTATTTTGGGCCATTTCGAGGCTAAGATCCAAGCAATCAAGATGATGCTTGGTCGTGGTCCTTAATGGGTTTATTGTTTTGTAATTGTTAATGGGTTAAATGTGTCTTTAATAAGATAAATGGGTCTTTAAAGCTTAAAGGATTAAATGTCTCTGTCGGTTGAAGTGGTCTTTTGTTAGAATGGCTTAGTTTAATCAAATTGCGTGTTTGGTTTGGGTTCCTTAATCAAGTTCAGTTAGGGTCAAGTCAAAGTTCCATCGTTTTAAAAAATGTGCCTCAAGGTAAGGTGAGAGAAAATGGCCTCGAGGCGGTAGCTTCAACTTGTCCTACCAAGGCATGTGCCTCGATTGACTGAGGCGTAGGCGAGGCGATGTCGAGGCATTGCCTTAGTGTATGAGGCCCTAAACCTAGTCATGTGACACGGTAATGACATCCATTGAAGGTTTAAAAACCTATTTGCATCACCTCTCGACCCCTATCAAAGAAAAAAAACCCTATTTACATCTTGTGCACCATCTCTCGACCATTTGAGCAAAAACCATCATCGAAGTTGCTTGCTGTAGCGTCGCCAGAGTTCTTGTAGCATTGCCAAAGGGAGCGAAGCGTCGTTGAAGGTCTAGCAGCATCGTCAGAGGTTGAGTAGTGACACCAGAGGTCGAGCAGCATCGCCCCAGTGCTGCCCTAGCACCTCTTCTTGAGTCTTCTTTGATTTGAAACTTCAACTTTGATTTTCCTTTTCTTTCATTTCATTGATTTAGGACATTTAGGTTTTTTTGTTGGTGATTTGTTGTGACTCTTACAAGTCAGGAATATTTGGTTGCCTTTTTATATCAGTGACTAAAAGACTCATATTGTTGTAATTCAAGAATAAGGTAACAGGAGATAAAATGCTGCTTTTGCAACAATCTTTATGATTCTATCCAAAATAATTAATTTATATTTTGCTATGTTAACTTGCTAACAACCTTCATTTTGATGTGGATGTACCTTCATTTTAATGTATGTTTTAACTTTTAAGTCTCCCAATGATTTGGGAAGTTGGTTTAGTTATTGTTTAATTGTGATTTCTAATTTTTTACATTGTATGGATGTTTGTCTTTTTATTTTAAATGTCATCTCTCATTTAGCGTCGCTCTTTCAATGTTGTGATAAAGAAAAAATATCATGAAAGTATGTTCTTTACATTATTATTTCATTATTAGTACTTAATAAGTATATATTATATCATTTTTTCATATTTTCTATGCAAAGTCTGAGGCTTACGCCTTGATTGCTTCAAGGCTTACACCTCGCCTCAATGAAGGCAAATTACCTCGATATCACCTTAAATATTTTAAAACCTTAGTCAGTTCTAGCCTGATGGTTTCCTTCTAGTGATTCTTCAGTCTCTCCGATTGCTTGGGAGGGCAGTAATCAATGTCTACATCTTATTGGGGGTATCAATTGGCTTTCTCCATAAATGTTCAAACCACTTTATATGTGTCTTGTTTTTATTCACTATTGTTGCTGTCGTAAGCTTTTCCTCATTAATTTCATTGTGAAATTGATCCTTTCCCTATATGGCCACACCTTTACATCAACATCATTTATGCTATAGGCATCTTCTGCACGTATCTACAATTGATAACTGAATACTTCCTTTCCAAATAAAATAACCCAATACTCAAATTTGTAAAGCATAGATGACATAGTAGTTGCTTTATTTATGTATTTATTTATTTGAAAAGTTTGTAGTTTCTTTATAATGCCTTTTGCTTTGATAGGAATCTTGCCACATGATACTTGAAATTTCCTCAACTTCAACCACCTACACTAACTTTATATGTAACATCTCTAATTCATCCATCTCGTTGAAAAATGGAGTCAAATAATTTGAAATCTCCCTCTTCATCACACGATCCACTCCAATTTTCACCTTTGCTTCACTTTTACCTCTGCGACTAAAATACATAACATATACTCAATCTTTGTTTTAGTGGAAAATCCTTGGTTTCTATGGCCTTTTTAGAACTCAAAACTTATGTTTGTTCTTCCTCATGAAACAGCACAATGCCATTTGCAAAATGCATAAACCATGGTACATGTGAATGTGCTTTGTTTAAAACTTATTTATGACCTATGTAAAGAGTTAAGGGCTCGGAGTAACGAAGTTATCAATGTAGTTTGGCAACACAACCTCAGTCCTTGAGTAAATTGCAACTCCATTATGCATATTCTTTATGGGATTGGTATATAAAACTTGCACCTTCCTTCCCTCATCTCTGTAAGCCCTCCCTCTGCAGGGTGCACGGGTTCGAACCCGTGCTTGCCCACACGTGCATAGGGCCAAGCGGTGGTGTTGCCCATTGGGTGCTCGGACGGATGTTTGAGGCTTGCGTTGGTGGGACTGGCCCCCCGGGGTTTGCCTCCAGTGCACAGACGGTTCCTCGTTATAAAAAAAAACTAGCACCTTCCTCTTCTCTGAAATTCTACACAAGATATCTGTTGAAATAGAATCACATGCCTCTTCTAAATAAAAAACTATAGTTATTGTATGTTTTTAAAGATGTATTGCTTTAGTAATAGACCTATTAAGCATGAACTCAAACTGGTTCTCAGTTACCATGGAAACTTGCCTCAATCATGTTTTGATTAGTGCCTCCCAAAACTTTATTGCATTCTCATTGATTTGATACCCTTATAGCTTATATAGCTTTTATGTTGCTTCCCTTGTATAAGGGAACCATAATGCTTTTTCTCTATTTTTTTGGTATTGTCTTGCTTTGTTTTGTGAGCCAGGTTACTCCTTTCTACCCCATATCATCAAGTCCAGCAGCCTTCTCAAAAGTATGCTTCTAAATTGGCCAACTACTGTAAAGTAATATCAATTGCCTTATTTCTAATAAAAAGCTTATGGAGATACTTCTTTCACTTTGTCTCTATATGCCTTATTGCTTATATTTAAGATACTCTAAATACCTCCTTGGCTACCTTCCTAATACAGTTGTTGTACCCTCCTACATCTTACCAGCAGGGTTCCCAAGCCGCTTGTTCTTAGATTCCACCATTTAATTATTATATTCTTGAACATCAACTTTCTCTCTTTGGAATTTGGACTTTTTTATCTTCGCATCTATTATCGGTTAATTTTTGTCAAACAATTCAACTCTTTTCCAAGGATAACCATGCAATCATTGCAATGCGATTGATCTCCTTTTCTTAAGGTAAAATAGGCAATTTGCATTCTTTTTAGACCATTTCATAGATGATCAAATGCAGCTCTTATTTTTGGTATTTTTTTAAACAAAATCAAGACAAACCTTCTCTTCATTTCCATCACTAAAACTAAATTCCCATAATACTTGTGAAGTCCAAAACATCCTTTTCCACCTGTCTATTTAGATCTCCAGTTGTGAAAATCATTTTTCTTTGTGGGGATTTAATGAATTACCATATAAACTTCATTTGAAGGCACCTTTACCCATTCTGCAAACCTGCATGTGGTGAATAAGCTAAAATGACATAAATTATGTTTCTTCCGGCAACGATCATATAAAAATAATTAAATCTCCTAATCCCTTATCCTCAACTACACTCACTCTTCAAATTTGTGTGGATGATATCGTTGACGCTAGTTCAAGCTTTATCCTTTCTTGACTACCATAGCTTCAAACCTGTTCTTTCATGTTTCAATCTTGTTGGCTTCCTTTTCAACCCACTTTATATCTTGTATATAAAGGATTTTGGCCTTTCTTTTAATTATTATTTCCATGACCTTTGTAAGCTTTCCTATTGAAGTGTATTAGGAAAGTCATTGGAATCTTTAGGATTGAGTCTATTTTTAGTAAGTCCAAGAGTACTAGTTAGTTTTATATTTCTATTTTATTTAGGTTTAGTCTATTTAGTTAACTTTGAGAGTCTTGAGTCATTTTAGTATTCTTGTTTGCTATTTCTTATTTTTGTTGGGTCTCTTATGTAAATTTTTTAACCAAACTCTTTATAGAAAGGGGGTTAGGGTTCCTGATTTCAATAATAAGAAGACTATTTTCTCCAACATTGTATTAGATTAGGTTTCTTGATCCTCGAGAAACCTAGTAAGGCCATGCCTCCCTCTTGTGTGTTGACTTCTTGGATGCTTGCTTTGCACATGCATCGCCTTTCTCCATGTTGTCTCTCCATGCATGCCAACCTCTTCGCATGCACAATGTGCCACTGTGCCATCTACTTGCTTGCCATGTGCACATAGTGTGGGGCTTCTACCCGGTCCTGTGTGCATGCATGTGCACCCCTCCCTCCTACAATGCATAACCTGTGTGCATGCCTTGCTTGCACCATGTGTATACATGCACTACAAGTGCGCATCGCGCACACATCATGATGCGCTCCTCTTTTGCCATGGACCTCCCGCGTGTGGCCTCTCCTACTTCCTGCATGCATCTCATGTGCTATGGCTAATGTTGCCACTATTGCTATTGCCGTTGATGTTGCTGTTGCTACTGATGATCCTTGTAGCCCAGTGGCAATGCTGATCGTTATTTTGGCACCGACAAAACTCTGGTGACCTCAGTGACAAGTCTGACATGCTCCTATTATGGAGTTGTGAACTTCGTTTGCTTGGTTTGATGACTTGGGATCCTGGCGGCTTGTTGTTGTGGTTCGAACCACCTAGATGTTGTGACTCCATTCCAGTTGCCTATCGCTGCATGCGTGGTGCATGCTCCTTTGCACAAGATCACGCGTCTTTGAAGACTGCTTGGCCCTCTTCCTATACTGGTTGGGGATTTGAGTGAGGTCCTCATCTCCCACTTCTTCCTGCTTAGGATCGACGCCTACTTACTGCTTGCCTCTATTGTTTACCTGCTCCTTTAATCAATTGCCAGCTTACTCCTCCAAATGTTTACATTGGTGGGGGGAGGGGTTCAATTTTGTCTATTGTAACAAGTTGGACTTTATACATGCTCCAACTTGGGGAGAGTGTTAGAGTATCAGGAAAGTCGTTAGAATCCTTAGGACTAGGATTGAGCCTATTTTTAGCAAGTCTGGGAGTCCTAGTCAATTTTATATTCCTATTTTATTTAGGTTTAGTCTATTTAGTTAAGTTTAAGAGTCCTAAGTCCTTTTAGTATTCCCATTCACTATTTTCTATTCTTGTTCGGTCTTTTGTGTAATTTTTCTAACCTAATTCTCAATATAAAAGGAGTTAGGGTTATTTCAATAACAATAATAAGACTATATTTTCTCCAACACAAAGTACTATTATTTCAAATACTAATTCTCATCCTTTTTCTTGAGCTACACTTTTGGTGGCAAGGTGGTGGAAGCAGCTTGCTCATTTGCTTGTATCCAATGCTTGAATTCTTGCACATTTGAGAGGTGATATAGTAGTATTAGCTGGTTTACTTGCATGTCCTCGTGCAAGAACCCATGCAAATTTTATCCTACATTTAAGTGCTGATGTAGGAAAATTTAAATGTCTAGAGGGAGCATTTGTCTGAAAATTTGACATATAATCATTTCTGGATGATGGAGAAAAAATGGCATTTAACACTTTTTTTTTGAAAAGAAAGTTAAGCAAAATGGTCATGGTTTTCCCATGGAGGAGGTTTATGAGAAAAACATGGTAGTGTTGGAGATTGCCATGTGTTCAATACAAAAAAGAGGCCTCGGGAATGTGTCATGTGATGACAATAAGGGGTTCTTTCTTGTGTTGCTTTGGAAAAAAAAGATCTGAGGTATTTCCCTCATCCATGTCCAAGGGAAGCCTATCAATCCTAAGAGGGAGACAAAAGCTTTTGCTTGAAAAGGTATGAGGAGAATCAGAGGAAGGTGTTAGGGGGATTGACGAATCCACACATCAATCCTTGAAACGAAGTGCATTCTTTTTTGAGCTTGCTCAGAGGGGGAGGAACCACTTAGGATTTGCCTCAAGCTCTTTACGGAACAAAGAAGACAGAGCTTTCAGGGCCACTAAATGGATTTATGCTATCATATCTTGTCTTGCAATTACTTAAAATTCCTGAACTTTGAACGGAAGCACGAGGAAATTATCTCAACATCTTCACAGAAATGCTGTGGTGCTCTATTCTAACAATTTTCATTGTCTTGACCATTTCAACAGTTTCTAGACCGACCTGGGATCAGCTTTTGTTCTCGGACAACATATGAGGATAATGCAATCACTAATGCTATAGAGGTTTATGAAAGCTCTAGGTATGCCATTTTAATGAGAAATTTTCTTGTTTAAAAGATTGCATGACTAACAAATGTTATTGTAGTGGTGCACTTCACTTTGTGGCATCTAACAATGATTGCGGTGTACGAGACTTTGATCTGCAGCAATTTCAGCTGTCAAAACATTTACGGTTTCCATGGCCAGTCAATGTGAGTCCTTTTGTTTGGTCCGTAGGAAAATTTGCAAATTGGGTAAGGCTGTTTGGTCATTTGTAGGAGAGAGTTATTGAAGAATATTTTGCAGATCTTTATGGTTAACGTTGAAGTGTTAAAGGAAATATATCATGGAATTCTTATGAGCCGTCTCATTCAACTTTATGGGTTATTTTGCAGTACACTTCACTGAGCCCCGATAAGAAGGTTCTTGTTGTCATGGGTGACGATCCCGATGGTGTCATAGTGGATTCACAGACTGGAAAGGTAACTACGTTTTGCAGTCGGTAGAAATCACTTTAAGTGCTTATCAGATATTGTAAAATGTAAAATATATGTTTAAACTTTTTTTTTTCCGAGTGATAAGTAAATGTTTAAACTTATTTGCTCTCATCCTATGTGTTGATTGTTTTTACCTACATTGCTTTTATTTCGAATCTGGCTTTTCACCAACATTTTCAATGGAGGATATTTTTCTTTTTGTTCTGGGAGGCAACTCGGATGTTCACAATCATGTTTGTTTGCACAGAATGTTCAAGAACTGAAGGGTCACTTGGACTACTCGTTTGCAGCAGCATGGCATCCGAATGGCATCAACTTTGCCACTGGTAACCAGGACAAGACTTGCCGAATTTGGGACATGCGGAACCTATCAAAATCAGTGTGTGTTCTTGGGGGCAATCTTGGAGCCATTAGATCAATCCGCTTCACTTCCGATGGTCAGTTCATGGCGATGGCTGAACCAGCTGATTTTGTGCACATATTTGATGTAAAAGGTGGCTATAATACACGGCAGGAAGTGGATTTTTTTGGTGAAATCTCGGGAATTTCATTCAGCCCCGACACAGAGGCACTCTTCATTGGTGTTTGGGATCGGACGTATGGGAGCCTTCTTCAATATAACAGGCGAAGAAATAATTCTTACTTGGACTCGATGTTTTGAATCCAAAACTGTGTTTCGTTTCATTCAACACAGTTTGGATTTGTGGAATGGTTGAGAATCTTGGGAGTCTATGCTTCTCTAGAGTTTCATTATCAAGTTTGTGTATATTATTATGTATGGGAAGTATGTACAGTGAGATGGGTATTCAGGGGCTTGTAGTTTTTGAGTTACGGTGAGAAAGTAGTCCCTAATATAGCTAAACAAGCTCTCAAGACATTATCTCTCTTGTATTTTTGCACCTTTTTTACTTTAGTTATCCCTGTTGCAGGTTGAGGTTATTAAAGGTTTGCAAGTGTCGGCAAGCTGTCTGGCTTTCTTTTTTAATTTTTGTTGCCCTATACCTTTGTCGCGTAAGCAGCTCTACATTCTTGTGCTTCTAACTGGCTTCGCTTTTTATTCTTCTTGCCCAGTATAATCCAAAGTCACTTAAGCAGTTATCCATTCATGTTGTGCTTCTAAGTGAATTTAATAATCTGAAAAGCTAACGTCCAGTGTGAGATTCCGTGCAATCCAGTGAAATTAGATTACCCAGGGAAAATTAATTTGCTGGAAACCAGGTGAATTGCAAAAACCAGATTCTAGTCACTCTCGATTATTTTTGAATAGTGCACTCTAGATAATTTCAAATGTGAACCTGTACTGTTTTAAGACGAAAATCTAAATATATTAGCTCATGGGGAGGTTATCTTTGATAACATTATCCCAAAAATTATTTCTGAAGCAGACTTTGACGTGTACTGATGTTCCAAAACCCGCTTCTGAAGGTCTTGGAACCATCTTCAAAAACACAAACCTGGATGTGCAATATGTTTGTCCCCTTTACAATACTGCCGGGAAATCCTCGTGGAAGGAAATGCCACGTATAAAGAGCGTGATAAAGATGTACTATAAACGTGTTCTATATACTATATTTATTTTAGGTAATTAATTTACGTACTCTTAAATTTGTTTTACGAGTGGTGGTGCTGTTAAGGATTTTAGCATTCAAATGTGGCCACCCTCACCTCTCAGAATTACATCGGATGGGAATGGACTGATGATGGAAAATGTAAGACAGACGTGGATGGTAGAACTTCACATTGCGTGAGGTTTCATTTGGTAGAGGTTTAAAAGGAGGTTTTATCATACATGTTAAGGATAAAGTGAATAGTGTATGAAAAGTGAAAGTTTTATTCTCTATTAATCACATTTACGATTACTCATCACATCTATCTCTCACCAATTATATTTATCCTAACTAATTCACTCTTACTTATTACATATATCCTATTTATCCACTTCCAATACAAACAAAATAAAAATTAATAATAACATAGGGGTTTTGATATATGTATATATACTTGTAAACTTTGAAAACCTGTATATACCCTTACCTTCTTTGCATATGTTGGGGGGGGGGGGGGGGGGGGGTTTGATTTAGGTTGAAAGTTGTTTTGATGTGTATTTTTCCATGAAGTTTCACTAGGTGATATTAGGGTTTTCTATAGACTTATACTGGGGTTTTAAATTTGGACTTCAATTTTCCAATGCTGATGTCTGGGAATGTTATGATTGATACATAAAAGGACATGGGTAGTTCTAAAGGAGGATCAAGTCTGACTTTTAATCGACAGTAGGAGCCTATTGAGGTAATCTTTAGCATGTTCCAAATTTTTTCGATCTTGTATGGATGTCTTCTCACCTAAATGAATCTAATGTGCTAGGGTGGTGTGGTGGCGAGGAAAAGAAGGTGTCATCTCCATTTGTGTCAAATATGGAGGATACTTTTAAGAATTGAGAGGAGGAAGAGGCGAGAGCTACATATTGGGGAAGCAGAAGACGATTCTCATGGATCCTGACGAGACATGTTGGTTTTACCTCTGTAATGATTTATCGAAGATCCTGTCATGGGGTGCTCAATCAGTTATGTCGCTGAGGTACAAGGATGCAGAGTCAACTATTACTAAGTATATTGATCTTATGAATGAGAAAAAAAATGATAACCATGTTTAATCATCATATGGATGGTAGAACCGTAAAATTGGTTGCTTCATTTACAGACGTAGTTACTAGTTATGTAGATAAATTTGTTGAAGGGGCATGAGTAAAAAGGTTGGAGTATAAGAACTGTGACCCATCTAATGTAGTAGTAGAAGAGAATGATCATGATAGAAATGCTAATGCTAATGGCAATGATGGAGTGGGGGAAGATGGAGTGGGGAAAAATGGATTCGGGGAAGATGTGGTGGGGAATAAGGGAGCGGGGAAAGATAGAGTAGGGTAAGATGTACTGGGGGAGGATGGAGTTGGGATAGATGTTGAGCAGATTGGAAGCAATAACGTTGTAAAGAAAGGCAAGCATCCAAGTGGAGAGAAATCAGTAGGAGAGCATAAAGAGGGAAATGTTGAGGTTGTTGGGAATACCAATGTCATAACAGAGAACATGTACTAGGAGTAGAAGAGTACCCTCTATGTCTCTTCCAATTGATAATGTAATAGATGTAACAGATGAGTCTGAAGATGCTAACTATGTTGCTGTCGATGGTGAGTCTCAACATGACTTCGATTCTAACATAGATGACATCGCAGATGATGGTATTGATTCCGCTGTTGATGATGTTTTTGACTCTGATGGTGGGGATTTTGAAGAGGATGAAAGTACTGACATGTACATTGGAAAGGTCTTTAATGATGTTGGGGCCCTCAGGCATGCTTTATCAACACATTGCATTAAGGGAGGGTTCAAGTTGAAGTACTTAAAGAGTGATCAGAAAAGCATCACTGCTAGATGTTTTAACCTAGAGTGCAAGTGGAGAATACATGCTTCTAGATTGAATGATAACAGGTTTAAAGTGAGAACACTTTGTTGTCAACACACGTCCCTCTATGACAATGGCTGGTAATGAGATGGCTTCCCAACACTGGATTGCAAGCTTAATTGGTAGATGACTTAGAGAGAGGCGCACAATGTCTACGAAAGAGTTCTCTGAAAATTTTTTTGAGGATTTTCGCATCCACCAAGGTTTATAGGGGGAAAAATAAGTCATTGGGGCAAATTTTTGGGAGAGTAGAGCTTTCATATGAGAGTTTGACAAGTTTGGTGTATGAATTAAAGATAAGAAATCCTTGGAGTGTAATACATTACATGACAGACCGGAATGATGTGTTCTTGTAAAGACTCGTTCTGATTTGAGCCTATTAAGATGTCTGGACCCCGTCCCAGACGTTTGGAAATTGAAAAATCTGTACACGGTGTTGGTTCTACATGCAGGCAACGTGCATACCCTTCTCTCTCTCCTTTCTCCTCCTTTTTCCCCTGCTGAACCCTAACCCCCAGCCTATAAAAGTGACCCTCCTCATCTCCTCTGCACTCCACCAATACCACCATCCTCCCTACTCCACTGCCGTGAACTGAGGCGTGCAAGAGAGAGAGTGAGAGCGAGGAAGAGGAGTGGGCATGAGGAGGAGGAGAAGGCCGAGGTCGCGAGCTTCGTGGAAGCTCGCCGAAGGTTCGCACCGGCACCGCAGCGCGTGTGAGAGGAGGAAAACGTCGGGGCATCGTCCCCGACCTTCTGCAGCAATCGGAGCTGCAACGGAGCGGAAGGAGTCGCAGTGGAGCGCGGCGAGAGGTGTAGGAGCGCGGTCTGGTACTGGAGTTTCTCCAGTATCAGATGTCTAGAGGGTCTTCCGGACGACTGGCTGGACCTCTGGCGTCAACACCAGACGTTTGAAAGTGGGTGTATCGCGAAGGTACGTCTTCTTCGCAGTTACGGCCATGCAGGCCGCACCGCAGTGTGATTTGCTTGGCTAAAACTGGCGAGATGCTCTGTCGTGTGTAGGAGCAGCTTTGGGAAGGTGCGCGGCATGCCCATCCACACTTTTTGGACGTTTAGACAGCTTACTTGACGACCGGAGACATCCCCAGACAACCGGAGGACTGGTCAGACGTCTGGAACTACTTCCAGACGGTCGCGGCGGAGTCTTGGACGTTTGAGATCATCCCAGAAACTTGAGGTGAGTCTCTGATGACTTTTAAGATGTCTGGACTTGTTTCCAGACGTCTGATTTGGGTCTGCAGACATGTTTTTAACCCGTTTAGTGTCCGATCGGGATCCGTTTTATGCAAACGAAATATCTGTGGTTTCCTTGTGAGTTCCTCTACATATTAGAAACCTTTATATACTATTTTGAACATTCAGTTGTGATGTGTTCCTTGGTATAGGACTTCGACTTGTTGCGTGTCTGGGGCTTACAGAGGCACGTGAGTCTACAGTTCGAGCCCTCAGTACTCCCGGATTGTCTGGTAGAGTGGTCCACCCCTGTTCCATTTATAAAATATGAATGCATCTATGAAAATTAGATAACTGGAAACCTAGGATGTGGCATGAACCCTAGGACGAGAAATGGTTGAATCGTTTGTTTGCGTGATTGAAATTGTAGTTATAAATAATGAGCTAAATTGTTAGTAACTGCCTGTTAATAAATACGAGCTGTCTGTTAGAGTATGAGCTGCCTGAGGTAACTGAACAGTTACCTATGATATCGTTTGTTGCATGTGTTAAATTATGGAAATAGAGCTCCATGTGTATGAAGGAGAACCAAATTGTGAATGATGAAACCTGGATTGGAATAATGTGGTGAATATGAGCAAGAACCCTACGGGGAGTTAGGAGTAGAGCTCCTGTGGATAGATGGAAAAGCCTGGAATGTGGATGGAAAGTATGCTGGCCCTTGAGTACGTGATACCAAGGAGAGCGACTGTCCCCTTTTAGTGTAGAGGGGAGCTAGCCGCCCTTGGTTTAGGACCTGGGGTTAGGATAAGCCACTCTACACCGACTTCTGTTGGCTCTCGCGTACATGGTATCGAGGCAAGCTACTAGTGTAGGGAGGGAGCTAGCCACCCCAGGGGGCTCGGGGTTCGGCTGGCCGCCCTACACCGACTTGTTAGGCCCTCTAGGAAAACCGTGGTAGTCAGAAGAGGGTGCGCGGACTGTGGAGGGGCGAGACCCCTGTTTGGTTCTGAGGGGCTAGACCCTTGTTTCTGAGGGGCTAGACCCCTATTTGGTTCTGAGGGGCTAGACCCTTGTTTCTGAGGGGCTAGACCCCTGTTTCTGAGAAGGCTTGGCCCTATACTATTCTATGTTGTACTTTGGGCGTACCCGCTAGCGGAAACGACTGACCGCGTGCTAGTGTTGGGTAGCTACCCGTGCGCTTATCGCACGTGCCGTAGTCACCGCTACGTCTATCAGTGACCTCGGGGTGGTTGACTGGGTGTAGGATTGCCACGAAGGACTTTCCCGACCAGGAGAGCACCACGTGTACCTTCTACTCTTCAGAAAAGACTACAATCAAGATCGTTCCACGAGGAACATGTGAGATCAAGAAAGAAATCTGAAAGTAGACCAATAGGGTGAAAAGAAATTACTTGTAAAATAAATAATTGGAAAAGGTAAATTTACCCACTGGCTTTTACTGCTTTAGATAGTCTGGTTACCACTCTACTCAACGTTCGCTGACTCCATTTTCTCATAACCCTTTACAGGTTCAGGAGTTGAACAACTTGAGTTACCGGCTGCAGAGGGTGCAGGGCCCAGTCGAGCCCAGCAATAGTTTTCGTACTGTGGTTGTACTTTCTTTTCTACTAGTGAGTTTCAGACTTTTTTTTACTGTTCCTGTTACTGTACTTTTGTTCCACTTTCCTGTTGTTGTGGTGGTATGTACTGACTAGCAGCTTTTACTTTCCTTTACTGCTTGTACGCTTTTACTATTAGTTACATTGCATAGTGAACGTAATTTATTTTCCTGCTTTTCAGTTATTTCTTGTTGGGCGACTGGGTCTTGGGATTAGTCTAGTTGAGCCGGTCACAAGTCTTGTAGGGATTCGGGAACCGGGTCATAATAAGATGGTTTTAGAGCAAGGTCATCCCGAGAAATGAACCAACTAGCTTGAGAATAACCATTCACATGCATCTAACTAGGGTAACCACCACAACGTACCGCTTGACATCTGTTCTGAGTCCCTTTTCGCAGAAGTCCGTTAGAGTTGACCTCTTTTGTTCTGTCTTCCGCATCTCTTTACAGGAGATGCCTCGTCGGGGAGTTCTCGAGGCGGGCCGCAGACATGGCTGTGGACGAGGTCGGAGGGGCGGACGTGCTGGGCTCGAGGTGCCAGCTGACCCACCAGTTCTCCCGGGCGTTCAGGCCCAGGATCTCACTCAACTGATCAGAGACATAGTGTGAGAGGAGCTCCACCCGCCTCCACGGGCACCTCTCCCTGAGGACGTGGAGGGGGAGTCCTCTATGAGACTGAGAGATCGTCGCAGCGCTGGACGAGCAGGAGGGGGAGGGGGTGGTCCTCCACTGCCCCCATCGCACTCTGACACTTCTGAGCACGAACCCTCCTTGCCTGGAGGTGTGCCTATTCCCCCACTGCAGCTGCACCACGAGCTTTTTAAACAGTTTCGGAACCTGAAGCCCCCCTCCTTCAAGGGGAATGAGGACCCATTTGAGGCAGAGGACTGGCTGGAGTAGATAGAGAAGGTGTTTGACACCCTTCGCCCCCTTGCGTAGTGCCGCATGGCCTTTGCCACGTACCAGCTAGAGAATGCGGCACACAGGTGGTGGAGGGCAGTCAGAGGCCAGGAGAGGGGAGAGCCGACGTGGGACCAGTTCGTGACCCTCTTCTGCGAGCAGTACTTTCCGCAGACTTGGCAAGATCAAAGGAGGCAGGAGTTCCACACTCCCCGCCAGGGGACAATGACTGTTAGCGCGTATCGCGCATGCTTCTTAGAGCTGTCACATTTTGCTGCGATAGCCGTAGCTACGAAGGAGGAGTGCTTGTGGAGGTTCACTAAGGGGCTCCGGCTTGCCATTCGGGGGTATGTCAAGCGCCTGAAGCTTCCCAGCTTCTCGAGAATGGTGGAGGCAACCATGACGTACGAGGAGAACAACCTAGCCGCGCGAGACACCGACAGCAGACGGAAGAGGCCATATCAGCTAGAGTACTCACAAGGCAGACAAGAGAGGAAGCACATGGCACCCGTGGGAGAGCCGTCTCATTTTACGGGGTTGTCGGTGGCCTTTGGGAGCCCCAGACAGGGGCCAGCTGTCAGCACTGGACCCCCGCCCAACCGTCAGCAGGGACCTACCGAGGGAGGGAGTCGAGACCCCCTCTGCTACTAGTGTGGCCAGCCGAGCCACATCAGGAGGGACTGCTCGTCTAGGGCAGGAGCACAGTAGATGCTCCCCGCATCGAGCGCTGGAGGCCGAGCTGGTGGTCGTGGTCCCCAGGCACGTGGGGGAGGGTAGCAGTCACGAGGAGGGTACCGACCAGCAACTGCTCGCCTGACCCAGAGTGTGGCTACTTCTTCTGCATCGAGAGCTGAGGGGCGTATCAATGCCCTAACACACAGAGATGCCAGGGCATCCAGTTCAGTGGTGGCAGGTATGGTTACTGTTTCTGGCAGATTAATTTACGTGCTTTTTGATTCCGACGCCACACACTCTTTTGTTGCTGCGAGTTTTGCTGTCAGTTTGGGACAGGACTGTGTGTTGTTAGAGGATTTGTTTGTGATCAGAGGCCCAGGTGGCCAGCTGTTTGTAGCTGAAGAAGTATACACGGACTGTGAGGCCAGTATTGGGGGACACAGCCTCCCCGTTGACCTGATTGTGTTACCGATGGAGGATTTTGGCGTGATTCTGGGGATGGATTGGCTATCCGCTTACCGTGCCTTGGTAGACTATTTCGGGAGGATGATCGTCTTATCCATTCTGGAGATGCCTTCCTTTGAGTTTCACGGACAGCTGGTGGACGGAGGTTTCAGGTGCATATCTGCGCTTTGGGCAGCGAGACTTTTGAGCCAGGGGTGTGAGGGCTTTCTAGCCTTTGTGGTGGCAGATCCCAGCCCCATGGTGGACTTTCAGAGCATTCCAGTTGTTAGTGAGTACCCCGATGTGTTTCCAGTGGAGCTGCCAGGACTACTGCCCGAGCGTGAGATCGAGTTTGAGATCTCACTGGTGCTGGGGACCAGCCCCATTTGTACTGCACCGTACCGGATGGCACCACTTGAGCTGCGGGAGCTCAAGTCACAACTACAGGGCCTGTTGGAGAAGGGCTTTGTGAGGCCCAGTGCGTCCCCGTGGGGTGCCCCTGTGTTGTTTGTGAAGAAGAAGGATAGTACCTTGCGACTTTGTGTTGACTACAGACAGCTAAATATGGTCACCATCACTGCCGAGGATTGATGATCTTTTTGACCAGTTGCGAGGTGTCACGGTATTCTCCAAGATAGATCTGAGATCAGGCTACCACTAGTTGAGGATTAGGAAGACTGACGTCTCCAAGATAGCTTTCCGCACTCGGTACGGACACTACGAGTTTTTGGTCATGCCATTTGGGTTGACCAACGCCCCCGCTGCTTTTATGGATTGATGAATTAGATTTTCAGACCGTACCTGGATCAGTTTGTGGTGGTATTTATCGACGACGTGCTCGTTTACTCGCGGGATCAAGCACAGCACGGACTGCACCTATGGATGATTCTAGACACTTTGAGACGGCGCAGGCTGTATGCCAAGTATAGCAAGTGTGAGTTCTAGTTGTGGCAGGTGACTTTCTTAGGCCATGTGATTTCAGGGGATGGTTTGGCTGTGGATCAAGCCAAGGTTGAGGCCGTACTCAAGTGGGAGAGGCCACGTACAGTGACAGAGCTACGCAGCTTCTTAGGACTGGCAGGTTACTACCGACGGTTTATCAGGGGATTCTCGCAGATTGCGCATCCTATGACTCAGTTGACTCGAAAGGACGTGCCCTTTACCTGGACTGATGCTTGTGAGGCTTTTTTTAGGAGTTGAAGGAGAGACTGATTTCAGCTCCTGTGCTTACCATCCCAGATAGCAATGGAGGTTTTATGGTCTACATAGATGCTTTGTTACAAGGGTTAGGGGGTGTGCTCATGTAGTGGGGTCACGTTGTCGCTTACGCTTCACGGCAACTGAAGCCCCATGAGCATAGCTACCCTACCCATGACTTAGAGTTGGCAGCTGTTGTCTTCGCGCTGAAGACATGGAGGCACTACCTTTATGGAGAGACCTTTGAGATTTTCACAGATCATAAGAGCCTCAGGTACTTGTTTGATCAGAAGAAGCTTAACTTGAGATAGAGACGTTGGTTAGAGCTCCTGAAGGACTATGACTGCAGCATCTCCTACCATCTGGGGAAGGCCAACATGGTGGCTGACGCCTTGAGCCAGAAGGTGCCCGCTCACTTGGCCAGTTTACAGGCACAGAGTTGGAGACTTATGGAGGAGTTGGGCAGTTGGTGACCCCGAGAGTCACAGGGGTATTGTGGGGCAGTGACGGTGACACGACAGACGCGACCAGAGCTGATAGACCACATCATCGTAGGACAGATGGTAGACCTGTACTTATAGACGTTGCGAGATAGAGTGCTGTCAGGGGACCTAGGAGACTACTCTTTTACAGACGAGGTGTTGTGCATGAGGGGACGTTTGTGTGTTCCCAGGGACGAGGAGTTATTGAGAAAGCTCCTGATGGAGGTGCACGGGTCCAGATTCACCGTACATCCCAGGAGCACAAAGATGTTTCATGATCTGAGGTGCGACTTTTGGTGGAAAGGAATGAAGTGGGATGTGGGTGAGTTCGTACAGCAGTGTTTGGTATGCCAGCAGGTGAAGGCCGAGCACTAGACCTACAGGGCCATTGCAGCTAGTTCCTATGCCAGAATGGAAGTGGGAGAGTATCACCATGGACTTGGTGGTGGGTCTACCCGTTACCCGGCGAGGACACGACGCAGTCTAGGTGATAGTGGATAGGTTGACGAAGACGGCACGTTTCTTGCCGATCCGAGTCACTTGGGACCAGCATAGTTGGCAGAGAGGTACATTCGTGATGTGGTACGCCTGCACGGAGTTCCGCATGAGATTGTATCCGACCGGGATACCCGTTTTACTTCCCAGTTCTGGGCTGAGTTTCAGCAGGCTTTGGGGACATGGTTGAGGTTCAGTACCACGTACCACCCCCAGATGGGCAGACAGTTAGAGCACACTATACAGACACTTGAGGACCTTTTGCGCGCCTATGTACTAGATTGGAGAGGCTCTTAGGAGGAGCACTTACCCCTGGCAGAGTTTGCATATAATAACAATTATCACTTGAGCATTGGCATGGCACCTTACGAGGCTCTATATGGACGAAGGTGTATTGCGCCCTTGAGTTGGGTTAAGGTGGGGACCAATCGGGAGGTTGGCCCCAGGCTGATCCGGCAGAGTCAGGAGGTGATAGAGTAGATCCACAGTCGACTCCGCACTATCAGGAGCAGGCAGAAGAGTTATGCTGACTGGAAACGTAGAGAGGTGCGGTTTGAGATTGGGGATCACGTCTTTCTTCGTGTCTCGCCCATGAAGGGCCTATAGCGTTTTTGGGTGAAGGGGAAGCTTGCGCCGAGGTTTGTGGGGCCATTTGAGGTCCTGGAGCAGGTAGGACCCATTGCTTATCAGCTTGCCCTTCCTCCCCAGCTTTCTGGTATGCACGACGTGCTCCACGTGTCCAACCTCAGGAAGTATGTTGCTGATCCCAGTCGCGTTCTGAGCCACGAGAGTGTCGAGGTGGGTGACGACCTGACCTACCCCGAGAGACCAGTGCAGATACTAGACAAAGCCATCCGGAGTCCGAGACGGAAGTAGGTACCCTTGGTGAAGGTTTTGTAGAGGAGCCAGCGGTACAAGGAGACTACCTGGGAGCCTGAGGCGGCGATGCGAGAGTGGTACCCTGAGCTTTTTGAGGGTACGTCTTTTCGAACCGACTTCAGTCCTCTTTAAGTTTGTTATGCATTTTTATTCCTTGTTCTGCACCCTAGCTAGCTTAAGTTTCGGGGACGAAACTTCCTTTAAGTTTATTATGATGTAAAGACCCATTCTGATTTGAGCCTTTTAAGATGTCTAGAGTGTTAGTCAGACGTCTGGCCAAATGTCTGGACTCCTTCCCGGACGTCTGGAAATTGAAAAATCTGTACGCATTATTGGTTCTGCACGCAGGCAGCGCGCAAACCCTTCTCTCTCCTTTCTCCTCCTTTTTCCCCTGTCGAACCCTAACCCCTAGCCTATAAAAGAGGCCCTCCTCATCTCCTCTCCACTCCACCACTACCACCATCCTCCCTACTCCACTGCCGTGAGCTGAGGCATGCAAAAGAGAGAGAGCGAGAGCGAGGAAGAGGAGCGAGCGTGATGAGGAGGAGAAGGCTGAGGTCGCGAGCTTCGTGGAAGCTCGTCAGAGGTTTGCACGGCCATCGCGGCGCGTGCGGGAGGAGGAGAATGTCGGGGCATCGTCCCCGACCTTCTGCAGCAGTTAGAGCTGTAGCGAAGCGGAAGGAGTTGCGGCGGAGTGCAGCGAGAGGTGCAGAAGTGCGGTCTGGTACTGGAGTTTTTCTAGTATCAGACGTCTAGAGGGTCTTTCGGACGACTGGCTGGACGTCTGGCGTCGACACCAAACGTCTGAAAGTAGGTGTATCACGAAGGTACGTCTTCCTCGCAGTTACGGCCATGCAGGCCTCACCGCAGTGTGATTTGCTTGGCTAAAAGTGGCGAGATGCTCTCTCGTGCACAGGAGCAGCTTTGGGAAGGTGCGCGGCACTCCCATCCATGCTTTTTGGACGTTTGGACAGCTTACCAAACGACTGGAGACGTCCCCAGACAACTGGAGGACTGGTCAGACGTCTAGAACTGCTTCTAGACAGTCGCAGTGGAGTCCTAGACATTTGAGATCATCATAGGAGCTTGAGGTGAGTCTCTGATGACTTTTAAGACGTCTGGACTTGTTTCCAGACGTCTAATTTGTGTCTGCAGACATGTTTTTGACCTGTTTAGGGTCCAATTGGGATCCGTTTTACGCAAACGAAATATCTGTGGTTTCCTTGTGAGTTCCTCTACATATTAGAAACCTTTATATACTGTTCTAAATGTTCAGTTGTGATGTGTTCCTTGGTATAGGACTTCGACCTGTTGCGTGTCTGGGGCTCGCAGAGGCACGTGAGTCTGCAATTCGAGCCCCCAGTACTCCCAGAATCTCTGGTAGAGTGGTCCACCCCTGTTCCATTTATAAAATACGAATGCATCTATGAAAATTAGATAACTGGAAACCTATGATGTGGCATGAACCCTAGAACGAGAAATGGTTGAACCGCTTGTTTGCGTGATTGAAATTGTAGTTATCAATGAATGAGCTAAATTGTTAGCAACTGCCTGTTAATAAATATGAGCAGCCTGTTCGAATATGAGCTGCTTGAGGTAACTGAATAGTTACTTGTGATATCGTTTGTTGCATGTGTTAAATTATGGAAATGCAAGCTGCATGTGTATGAACAAGAACCAAATTGTGAACGATGAAACCTGGATTGGAATAATGTGGTGAAGATGAGCATGAACCCTACGGGGAGTTAGGAGTGGAGCTCCTGTGGATAGATGGAAAAGCCTGGAATGTGGATGGGAAGTGTGTTGGCCCTTGAGTACGTGGTACCAAGGAGAGCAACTATCCCCTTTTAGTGTAGAGCGGAGCTAGCCGCCCTTGGGTTTGGACCTGGGGTTAGGATTGGCCACTCTACACCGACTTCTGTTGGCCCTCACGTACATGGTACCGAGGCGAGCTACTAGTGTAGGGAGGGAGCTAGCCACCCCACGAGGCCCGGGGTTCAGCTAGCCACCCTACATCGACTTGTTAGGCACTCTAGGCAATTCGAGGTAGTCAGACGAGGGTGCGCGGACTCTGGAGGGGCGAGACCCCTGTTTGGTTTTGAGGGGCTAGACCCCTGTTTCTGAGAGGGCTTAGCCCTATATTGTTCCGTGCTGTACTTTGGCGTACCCGCTATCGGAAATGACTGATCGCGTGCTAGTACAGGGTAGCTACTCGTGTGCTTATCGCGCGTGCCGTAGTCACCGCTACGTCTGTCAGTGACCTCGGGGTGGTTGACTGGGTGTAGGACTACCACAGGGGACTCTCCCAGTTAGGAGAGCACCACGTGTACCTTCTATTCTTCGGAAAAGACTGCAATCGAGATCGTTCCCACGAGGAACATGCGAGATCAAGAAAGAAATATGAAAGTAAACCAATGGGGTGAAAAGAAATTACTAGTAAAATAAATAACTGCAAAAGATAAATTTTCCTGCTAGCTTTTACTGCTTTAAATAGTCTGGTTACCACTCTACTCAGCTTTTGCTGACTCCGTTTTCTCATAACCCTTTACAGGTCTAGGAGTTGAGTAGCCCAAGTTACCGGTTGCAAATGGTGCTGGGCCCAGTCGAGCCCAATAGTAGTTTTCGTACTGTGGTTGTACTTTCTTTTCTGCTAGTGAGTTTCAGACTTTTGTTTACTGTTCCTGTTACTGTACTTTTGTTCCACTTTCCTGTTGTTGTGGTGGTGTGTACTAACTAGCACCTTTTACTTTCCTTTACTGCTTGTACGCTTTTACTGTTAGTTACATTGCATAGTGAATGTGATTTATTTTCTTGCTTTTTGGTTATTTCTTGTTGGACGACTGGGTCTTGGGATTAGTCAAGTTAAGCCGGTCTCGGGTCTGTAGGGATTCGGGAACTGGGTCGTAACAGTTCTTTAGGGTCTCCATATCATTCAAGTCATCCATAAGTGGGTTTTTGAATGGTTGCATAATTTATAGGCCTAGATGGCTGCCATCTGAAAAGGAAGTGCTTGTGAACATTATTAGTAGCCACTGCTCTAGATGGTAGCAATCGATTGCGGTGGCATTTGTAATAGTAGAAGATGAAGCTACCTCATCTTGGACATGATTCATGGGCTATTTACAAGAAGGGATTGGTTTTGAGGATGGAAATGGTTTGACAATTATATCTGATGCTTAGAAGGGCTTGCAGGAAGCTATTAGAATAACATATCCAGCAGCTAAGCATAGGGCCTGCATGAGACACCTTTACAAGAATTTTATGAAGTCATTTCCAGGTGAAGATTTGGAGAAGTTAGTTTGGGGTGTTGCATGACCATTTGACTTGAAGCAGGACATATATTACATGAATGAGATTCAAAAGGTTAATAGTGTAGCTTTTGAATATTTAGATCACATAAAGGAGAAGTGGAATAGGCATACATTTAACATTGCTACAAATTGGAATTATCTGACAAACAACTTGAGTGAGTCATTTAATACATGGATTTCTAATGGGAGAAGTTGCCCATTTGTGAGTTCATTGATTAGATTAGACAGAAATTAATGACTTTGAGAGATGATCTAAGGAAGAAGGCAGCCCAATGGAGAGGTGTTGTGCTTCCAACTGCTATGGAGTATGTCAAGACAGTTTTAAGGGATTTACAGCGGTTTATTGTGGGGAGGTCAGATGGCACTAACATGGAAGTTGAATGCACATTTCGGAGATTTTTAGTAAGGTTAAATGAGAGGGATTGTTCTTGTAGAAAGTAGTAAGTCAATGGTTTATGATGGTAACACCATCATAAACCATTGACTTACCATCATTAGCCATAACTAACTTAAAATTAGTAGAAATCAAGTGACAAATGCTCCTACATGATCGCCTAAGAGCCATAATTCCACTCAGATCCATTCAGAGAAAAAAAATTAAAACATGGCTAATTCTGCAGTTTTAACATCATACCATAATTGTAGAGTAATCACGGGTCTTGCCAGGGGTTAATTAAAGGTCCAATAAACATTAAAGTCCAAAGAGTAGGTCCACATAGAAAGAAATAGTGTTTCATGCGTTTCGAGAACCAAAAACAACACACAAAATTGTAATTTCAGACTCGCTTAAATTGAAGAGGTTCTGGTCAAGATAAAATTCATCAAAACCTCCTAAAATTCATAGAAAAGTATTCTAAGAGGTTTGGTACCCTTAGTTTAACCATCTAAACCTATTTTGACCTTGAACAAAGTCTTAGATGGGATTTTACCCTAATTTAGGTTTCTGTGCAAATTATCCAATCAAACGTGCTCAAAACTGAAATTCAAGTTCACCATCAGATTCCTTAGGTACAAAATTAGGTTAAGGATAAAATTTGGGCCCAATCAGAGTCCATCTTAACCTAGTTTTCATTTCAGTCCTTAAAACCTCTATTTCCTACACTCAAACCCTTAACTTTCGAAATTCTTTGCAAACAGGGCCCTTTCTTCATCTTCTTTGCAGAAATACCCCTGTCGCCATTGAAGGTGTGAAAGAACCTTCAACCGAGATTCGAGATTCGAGAATCTCTCTTAAATCAAATCCAATTCCCTCCAAAATTGGAGGGAATGATCCTCATGAGATCCTCTATCAATTAAACCCAATTCCAGATCTCAATCACAAGGCAATAGCTCCGACGAACTCTCAAAATTTAGTGGGTTCTCCTCACAAATTTTGCGAGGAATCCACCCTATTTTTAGGCAAATCAAGCCCTGTTCGAGCGCTATAAGAGCTTCGGTCGTCCTCTTTAGCTTGATTAGACCTTGAAATCTTCAAATTTCTCCTTCCTCAGCGGCCTCCGACCACAGCTTCGGTGAGCCCTCTAATCCTTTGTCGTCGCCCTCTGTCACGTACGATAGGCAAAGGGGTCTTCTGCCTCTCCTTCGTCCGCTCCTCGCCATACCAGCCAAGAGCTCCCAGACCCCTTCTTCCTTACCATCTCCCTCACTGGAGGACTTCTCCTTCTTCGCGATCAGTGTACCTACACTGACATCAAATATATGTTGCTGTAGGTCCTATTAGATGTTACTAATGCTAGATACTACACCAGTAAAAACCTTTAGGCTATATCCGGAGAAAACCCTTTCTAAGGAAACTATACTTTTCAGGTCAGATTCCAGTGACTAGAGGAATGATGCATCTCCATGAACCTACTAGGATGATGCATCGATAATCTACTTGGAAACTCCACGGCTATTGAAGTGGTCATCTCAATGTTCGACGTGCTGGTTTCGCAATAAATGAAGCACACAAGTAAATTAAGGTTTTATGTATGAATAAGCTATGAGGAAAGACATTAATTACAAATAGGAAAAGTATGTCATTCGGATAGGTCTAACGTTTAATCCTCTTGATATAATACACTTGTCATCATCGTAACATATTCGTTTCTTTGAATGTGCTTTTTATTAATCATAAAATCTTTAAAGCCTTTAACTGCTAAAGTACTATATATAATGTGTAGTTGGTTCTTTTCAAAAAAAAAGAAAGTGTACTTGGTTTAAAATAAGAAGAGGCAGATTGTTTGATGGGGGTTTTAGCTAGATATATACATACATTCACTATTTACCCTTCCTAGATGCCATGCACTAAAGGGTCTTTCCCTGATGCAGATGATGCAACACTAGAAGACTCAAAAAGTCGGAGGTCATATCTAAAGGCTAAATGTGTAGATCAAACGGTTCAAGTGGATGGGAGATCAAGTTGGTAGGAGGAGAGTTTTCAAGCTTTAAAAGGGGATTCCATTTCTTGATAAACAAGGGTTCACAACAAAAAAATTGATCTACAACAATAGTATATCTACACTGACATCAAATATATGTTACTATAAATCCTATTAGATGTTGCTACTGCTAAATACGACACCCGCGGAAACCTTTAAGAAGAGTAAAAAAACCGACGAGGGCAAATGTGTCTCATCCTCGACCGCTCTTTCCTCCCCTCGCCACTCCCCGACTGCAGCAAGTTGGGACAGCCACTCCATTCCTTCCCATTTCTCCTCTCCTGCTCCTGCTCGTCGCGTGTCAGCCTCCTCTCCCCTCGCCGACCTCGTCCTTCCCTCGCCGACGTCGCCTGCCCTAACTCCTCATCCTCCTCCACCTTCCCTTCCCCTCCGCTCGAGCATACATCCCACGCCGCCGCCGCTCTGCCACCCCCACGCCGCTCGAGCATACGTCGACGCCCTTACCTCTATCAAGTAAGCTCGATCTGATCGAAGCCCTAATCTCTCCCCTGATTGAGCGCCGCATTTTCGTCGACTCAGGTTAGTTAATCTGTCCCCTGATTGATCGAAGCCCTAATGCTCGAGCATTTTCTTGCTCTCTCAGGTAGATTGATCTCTTTTAGGTTTTTGGATATGATCTCTCACTTGGATCTTGCTGAGGTTTTTGTGTTGGATCGATCTCTCGCTAGGATTTTTCATTCTAACTTTTGAAATCGACATTCAAATCTTAAGATTTCTGATCTCTCGTTGTTCCATCAATCAGATCTCTCCCACTCGATATAATACATGTGTCAGATAAATTTGTCTGTTAAACAGGTGAACACCTCCAACCATACAAATACTCGAACAAGTTTGTAAATCAAACTCCATACACATAAAAGCTAAACAGGACATGTTTTACCTACATTATCGAGGTTGAATAAAGCCAGGTTCAACTGGACGAACCCAGATTGACATCCATCCCTTTGATCGATCTTCGCAAGGCTTTTCCTGAATAAATCAATCCATTGGAGATCCTCATTTGCAAATGAGCAAATCCATGAATGGGGATCTTGATGCATTCCAAATTAGAAGAAGTCATAGGAACATTTGGAACATGAAACAGAGAAGGCTATAGAATCCATCCAGGAAGGAAGTTTTCTTCCCTTTTTTTTACATCTTTCTAAAATACCTCGAAAAAATGGAACAAAAAAGGAGGGCATGGCTCTTTCTTTTTTTTTCCCCCTTTCAAGAAGAGTAAAAAGTACAATAATGTATCTCAATATATGGGGCCAAAGGTCCTTCATGAAAAGAGCATCTCACATGGGTACATCACCAGAGAAACCAGAAAAGCCCTCACATCATGCCCGGGAGAGTTTAAATATTCCAGACTGAAGTCCAATCAGGCCAAAGAAATAAGACAATAACATAAGGAGATGACCCGTTAGAAGACTGGATTTGGGTTCTTAAATCCCTATCTTCTGTTAACCTTTCCCTTAGAGAGATTAAGAGAAATGCTTGGTGAAGGAGGAATGCTGTAGATTTGGCAAAGCTTGAAGTAGTTTGGATGCATCTGGGGCATGGATCACTGAAAAAGATGAAGATTTCCAATTGCATATCTTGAGGTCTCTTCTTTGGAGTCTTTAAAAACTTCTTGAGCATCTTTCTTTCCATTAAATCATGCCTTTGTTAGGCTATGTTAGATACACAAATTAATGGATTATAAATCAAGCAAATATGGGTAAGCCTGTCTAACAGATAAAAATCTATACAAAGAATACTTAACCAAGGCATAATGGGTTCTCACTTGTTTGTGTAACAGTTAAAGATCTATGCAAAAAGTAATTACTTATGACATAAAGGGTCCCTAACAGATAGAAATATATACAAAGGGTACTTGGCACAAAGGGGCCTTATTTGCCAAGAGTTTCCAGGGCTCTCATGTTTGTTAAATGGATCATGAATGAAAAGGTATAATTAAAGATATCTGATCTAATAAAATAAAATAAAAGGGATCATGAATAAAAAGTTATAATTAAAGGTATCTATGATGAAATATCTGCTAAAAGTACATTGATATATATAGCTATAGTTCTCCATGTATTATGCAAAATATATATAAATAATAATAATGGATTTGAAAACTTGTCCTTAGCCGTATCAAATTTAATATGGAAATATGACTACATACCCATATACTTGTGTATTCATATGACATTTGATATTAAGTGTTATTAGTTTCTTGAGTGATTCTGTTTCTGAGTCTATCTTAAACTCTTATAGTGTATAATTTTGATTGCCTGGCCTAATAAGGGAATTGCCACAGTTTTTACTGCTATTTCAAAGGGGTTCATCAATTAAATCTATGTTGTTTTAGCTGTTACAGGTGACTTGTCTAGAAAGAGTGACGAGTATGCTTGGTTAGAGGAGAGGGAAAAACCAGGAGACTTGGTTGTACAATGAGGAAAATACCAGGGACTTAAGATCTAACTCCCTCGATATGGGTTGAAAAGATGGTTGGTGCAACTTATGCGGCATGACATGATGGATGGCAAGAGAAACTGCAATTCTTAATCTAGAGAGGGTGGTAAAGATTTCTGACCGGATAGCTTGTTGACTATCTTGTGTGAATGCCTGCCTGGAGTCTTGTTTAGCTTAGGAACTGCAAAAGTTATAGGTTGGACATTTTATTGTTTCTTTCTTTCTCTTTCTTTCTTTTTCTTTTTCTTTTTCTTTTTTCCCCTTTAAGATTCAGCTTTGGGTGTAAGGTAATAGTGGGCATTTAAATTGTAGAACAAAAAGTGCTGCATCCATTGTCTTTGTGTTGGTAAATAAAAAATTCTCTGTTCAAATAGGAAACGTATACGCATTTGGATTGAATGCTTGTTATGGAAATCCTTGATTGACTTGGACTTTTGCATTAAGGTGAAGTTGTCACTAATAAACTTTACTTTCCTAGAAACTGACTACTTGTTGTCGTAATGGTCAACTTAGTTTAATCACAATTTTGCATTACAGGTATGATAAGGTAGAGACTTACTCTATGACATCTAGGCTTGCGAACCAGTTTTATGACTTAATTGAATGAGTTATATAGGCCACTTTTCATCTTTCAATTTCAAATGTGACTGAACTGGAAATTGCATGTATATATAAAAAAATATTGGATGGCACTTATTTTTCAGAAAGAATATTACTTTTTTTTTTGTTCCTACATTTAAAAATTCTAATAAACATATTTGCGGTTTTTGACCTGCATTATTGATGCAGATGGTGCATTATTGGTTGAAATGGACAAACTTTTGAGATCAGGTGGATACTTTGTTTGGACTTCACCTTTGATCAATCTATGGTCTTTACATACCAAGGAGAACCAGAAGAGGTGGACATCTCTTCGAGAATTTACTGAGAAGCTTTGTTGGGAGCTCTTATCACAACAAGATGAGACAGTTTTGTGGAGGAAGACTCATAGCAAGAAGTGCTCTGATGTACGGTAAGGGACCATTATGACTGTATTTCATTGTCTAAATGTTCATAACTCAGAAAACTATGTACAAACGACCTAGAACATCTATGGCCAATCCTAACCTCCATTTCTTTTTTTTTTGTAGAAAGCCGGGCCTTGAGTTCTGTAGCAAGGGCCAGGATGTTGAATCTCCATGTTGTCAGCCTCTTCAGTCATGCATTAGTGGAACTCAAAGTTGATGTTGGATGCCCATTGAAAGCCAGACTCCTTAGCCATCTTGGGCAACATTGAGCTCTTCTGAACTCACATTTCCTAATTCACGTTTCCTTACAAGTGTTTGTTTATTTTTCCAGAAGGTTTGCATGAAGGTGGGGGTGACTCAGGAGTTGGTTTGGACTGTTTGGCTATTTGGAAGTTGAGAATCAAGTTGTCTTAGTGAAATGTTTTTTTTTTAGGTGGAGAGTTTAGTTCCTTGCAACCATTGGCCTCTATTTCACTGCACCCCCAGCACCCACCCTCCCCCCCCCCCCAAACAAGAGTCCTGCGTTAGCTTATATGATGAAGGTAGTTTTGCTTTCTGCTTTCCTTTTTTTTAGATTTTTCCCCCAAAACAGAAACTATTGCAAATTAGCTTGCAATTGTCAAACCCAAACTTGTACACATATGATGAACATCAAAGCCAGAGAATTATTCACACATGTGAGCATATAACTTTTGCAATCAAATGAAAGAAAGTAGAAGGAGGTGAGAAGTAACTAAGTGGACTTTGTGGGGAGAGATTGTGTCAATCGAGAGAGCTTTCTTCTGTGGAGTATTAAAAATTCATTGCCATTCAACTATTTTTTTTTTTTTTAATTGAAAAGAGAAAGGGTGGTTATCTAGTTGATAATCACCCGGTAAATATATTAATCCCAGTGGCATTTGCCATTGCCACCACACATGCTTGGAAGGTTGGTGAGGAGAAAGAGAAGGGGAGAATAAAGAGGGAAGGAGCACCTGGATCTTAAGGAGTTTGAAGTCCTCATCTTTAGTCATTTCTTTCTGCCAGAGGAAGGAGTGGGCTTATCTTTCTTTGCAGCAGCAAATGGGGGTGGGATTCTCCCTAGTGCTTGCAGTGGATGGGTGAGAGAGAGCGCACTGGGGGGGGGTGTTGTGGTCGCGTAAGAGGAAGCAAAAGGGAAAAGAAAAGGATCTCTTCTTGTGTATAGCTTGAGTTATCAAGTGATGGTTAAAAAGGTTGTCTTGCAGTGGAGTGTAGTATTATTAGTATAGGCTTCTCTTCCCACCCCCTTTCTTTGAATGGCCCTCCCACCCCCCTTCCTTATCTTTCTTCCTCAATACACCAACTACTCTCTTTCTGCCTCTGGTTGTTACCATCAAACCACCCCACATGGGTGTGTTTCTTTAGGCCAAGGGCATGCTGCTACTGCTGGGATATAGAAATCAGAGAACAAACAATTAAAAAAAAAAAGAAAGGGCAGGGAGGGTGGACACAATTGATTTGATGTTGAATATTTTATTTTGATGTAAAGGTGATGGGGGTGATGAGTTGACAGCTTCTCTTCTTCCTATCTCCCTTTCCCCCTATTTTCATGCATAGCCTCACAGTCCTCTTTGTCTATATTATTTGTCTATATTAAGTATACTTAATATATCCTAATTAGTGCCTCACGGTGCACTCAACGTCCCGTCGACGTATCCTAACGATCCGCCAATGGTAAACTAGGTCTCTTTTTTTGTTTCGAATTGTCTAGATTTCGAATATCTCCCTGGTTGGATCCTGCAGTTGTTTTAACCTTCCCTTGTTTCATATCTCAGGTTCGTTTGTGGAATAGAATCTTCCATCCAAACATCAGTTGCAATGGCAACGTCCACATTGGCCACATCAACTGGAATACCACTTGCACCATCCCCATGGTTGGTAACTGTCTTCTTCATGGAAAGCACTGCATGAAGAAGAAGCTGTTCCATGTATTCAAGCAGTGCACAGTTTTGTTTTGGAAGGGAAGCCATTGAGGTGAAGTTTTATCCTATCAATAAATGACAGTCTTGGATATTCACAGCCAATAAAATTTCAATTTTTGTCTATTATCTGTAACTATACTACTGATTATATAAGAAATCTTTTCCTGACTTTTCATTTACGTCTTTCTTTAGGACATGCTTTGGCACTACAAAATATTGTCACTCGTGGATAAGAAACATGGTTTGCGGATTTATTCTTCCTGTTGGCTTCTAAAATTTTGCATATTGCTTTCTTTTTTTTTTGGCCTTTTTTGTCTTGTTACTTGTTATTCTTGTAACTTTGCTTGTATAATCTACTCAATGATTCAGACTTGCAGCAACCCAGATTGTTACTATTTACATGACATTTGCAGCCAAGAGGATAGCTTTTCGAAAAATGAGATAATTTCATCATATCCTAGGGGTCCTTCTGTCACAGTCTTGGATTTTCTTTCTTGTATTGTTTGGTGAGTTGGGAAAGCTTATTTGAATGAGATCATTTTTCTTGTCTAGCAGTTGGTGGATTTATGCCACCATATGTTTATTTTAGAAAGACTTGAGGATTCTCTTGTCATTAATGGATTCATGAAATATAGTTAATTTTTAAAAAGGCTAAGCTTGTTGAATAATATAAGTCTATGAGTTCTGGATGGTTACTGATGTCCGGTAACCAACCTTTTTTCTCTCTCAAAAAGAAAAAAGGCTATGAGTGAAATATGGTACTTGGTATTAGACATATTGGTTGGGTGATGTGCCAGTATGCTAATTTAATCTCCAAGTTATGAACATCATGGTAGTATCTAATGTGGAATTAGTGGTTGGGTATGGAAATCATTTACCAATAGGAATAAATTTTAAGCAGTTCCATTAATGGCGAAGCACCTAAGGGAGTTGAATATAGAAAGGGAGTTATTCTTCCAAATAATCCTGCATTTTCTCAAAAAATCTGCTCTTCCTTAGGGATGAAAATAGATCAGGTATAACCGTATATCTGTATAAACTCGTATCCTACGATCAATCCAAATTTGGTCAGACATGAATATTGTCAGATTTGGACACAAATTTGGATAAGAATTTGGAATTTTGCTGGATATGGATTCGGATATGGTATGGCGAAATTTGGATTGGATTAGGATATTGATTTGGATTTCCAGCAGACTAAAATATATACATTTTTTTGAAAGGAAATAGTCACAACCTGTAGATTAAATATATATATGTTGTGAGGATATATAACATCAGGGAGCCTCAAACCTGGGACCTCCAACTCCCAAAAGTGATGTTTCACCACTGTTCTATGCCTCACTGGGCTTGTGTGTAATTATCTTTGATATAGTGTTAGATTTGAAATGTTTTATATTTTTAACAATGATTTACAACTGAATTCACGTAGTTTAGTGCATGCTTAAATTAAACCTAAAAAGTTGTATTGACCCCTTAATATATTTTTAGAAAGATTGAAACTTCTAATATTTTTACATTTTTTATCCAATTGTTATTTTTTGGATTATACTTTCAAGTTAATATTCAATTTATGTTTGTATCTGATTTATATCCAAGTGGAATCCATATCGAATTTGCTTAGGATATGTCAAGGAAAAATCATATGTTGATGTACATATGAATTCTCAATCATGTAAAAGCACATATGGAAATGGAAATGTACCTATATTTGAGCTGTATCTAATCTAATTGTCAATCATGTTTTTCCCCCACAAACATATTTAATGCTCTGTACACCATACTTCATGTTGTTTACTTCAGGTAATTTTTTGATATAACAGTATGTATGATTTCAATAGAGTGTAGTTTGGATTATTTGCAGTAATTTCTGCAGCTGTTATACTGCACAAGGAGCAATTTCGATATCTCCTTCAATCTTTGTTTCGAAGGATAAAGTGACAAGGGCTTCACATTACTCCCCGAATTCTTAGCATTAAATCTGATGGTTTTTGCCAGGAAGTTTCTTAAGACTCATTCTTAACTCCTAGTCTGTCTTCAATGATGTAGGGGACTACTTGTTTTTCTTAGATAGGCAATTTTCCTGATGTCATGCACCATTTTTATGCCTTCTAAATATGGGAGATAGTTCATGATTTCTAGTTTTTTTAGTGTTCTGAACAATCTTATTTTAAAAATGTACTTGAGATTCTTATCTAGATGCTTGCTAATTTTGTATGGCTGTTGATGTGCTTGAATATATGAGCTCGAATACACAATTAAATCGTAGTAGACCTTTATGTAGGGATTAGTATCTAGAGATCCCTAAAACATCTTTATTTGCATTATGAAGTTAGTGTTCTGATTAATTGCCCACTTCTTTCAAAATTTTATTTGGTTGATTATTATTTGACATTACAGTGCTGATGGGAGTTCCATCACAAGCCTCCCTTAGGCTAAACCTCTCTCTTCACCAGCGGCAAAGATTCAGGTTCTTCTAAAGGGGAGCGTAGCTTTTAGTTGTTTTAGTGTTCTCTTCTTTAAGTGGTGAATAGCTACCTTTTAGTTGCTCAGATAAGAAGTGCTTTTAAGGTTTTAGGATTTGAGTTTGGAGCATCAAACTTGACATATATTTTTTTGGAAGAGCTCCTTGCTCCATTTAGGTGATTTTTATGCTTTTCGTTTAACGTCTTCCTTTTTTTTGTGGGTTAGCAGTAAAGCTTTGCTTTATGATATCTGATATTTGGTTTCAGGGAGCTATTTCGGCCGGACTAGGGATCTTTTAAGCTTTCCCGCATGCTTGGATATGATGGATCTTCTGTATGAAACTGAGGAGACATCGTTGCTTTTTCAGTATCCTTGTTTTCTAGCTGCATCAATTATTGTTAGCACTTTACCTTTTATCAAAAATTCTTCCCATTTATTTTTGTGCTTTCTATTTTGCTTTAGTATCCCAACACAACTTTGCTTTAGGTTGCTTCATATGTTCTTACTACCCTCTTTTACCATGGGGTAAGGATATTAATCTTCTTGACCATGCTTGACAGACATGAAATTATTGATTTTAGATTTCTTTTAGCCCTTTTGGCATTGATTTTTATTACCAAAAAACTGTTTGATGGCAATGATTTTGTGTGGGAGCAAGAAAAGAAAAATCAAATGCATTTGGGTTAATTAATTCTCAAATGCATTTGGATTAGTGTTGGTATCTTTTTTTAGCTTTATTTGTCACATCCCAAGTGCACAATATATGTAATTCACTCAATATATTTCAATGTGAACCAAAATCTGAATTTAGTGCCTTTCATGTGTTTTTGATCAAACAGGTAGTGGGTCCAGTGATCATTGATGCAAGCACTTTGATTACAAGAGATCCTCACGTGAATATCACTTAGGCAGAGAGCTATTTTTTATACTCTTACAAAAATAATTTGAATCTTGTTTAAGTAAACAATTTTCTACGATGGTTATAATTTTCATGCTCTGCTGTTGCGATGATTTATAAATATTACCATTTGTAGGCTACTGTTGTTTTGTGCATAATATTGATAATGTATGTTCTTCAATTATATAATTTGGAATTATATAATTAACCAATATTTTATTACTTTGTACTCGTCAGGCTTATGTCCTTTTTTTTTTGTCAAAGAAAAATAATAACCGCAAAAGGACTTGCAATTTTTCAGGTATACTTCTTTAACTATGTCAGCTTGTCAAAACTTGTAATTTTGAAGCTTAAACTAATTTTAGAATGCACGACTGATCTATTTCCCATCCCCTTCTCTCTCTCTCAGAATGTATATATGTTGGTTTTCCATAATGGGATTCATATTTTCCAAAATGTAACTAGCAATTTATCCTGTAGAAAGTCATTTGACTTATACTTGAACATCTACTATAACCGAATACTACCATGCCTATTATTTTAAGGTGATCTTGTCGTAAAGAAGGTGAATGTGGCTTTAGATCTAGAATGTGCTGACTTAAGTAAATTTCTTTATGCAAGCATCCTAATAGTTGGAATACCTTCTTATAACTTTAGGACACTCTAAATAAAAAATTATAATAATTTAAATTTAGTTAAAATGTCATAATTCAAATCGTTATTTTCTCAATCTCATCTCCTCGAACTATAGTAAAATTATCACCAGGTAAATATTTCACTTAACCGATATTGTGTCTTGTACAAGCTTCTGTAATCTTTATGTAACACAAAGGTGATGCAAATATGATTCATCTCATTCTTTCTGAATGTATATTGATTACTCGTAAGAATGAAACATAACCTCCCATCTTTTTTTCTAACAATCATGCATGAATAGAAACTCCTAGTTTGTATTAAAATGTTGAAGCTTTAAATCATTATTAATTGTAGAATTATTAGGAAGGACTTCAAGATTATTCATTTTCTGACCACTCCTAGTTTGTCTTAATTTAGGTTCATGAAACATAAATAGCACCAATGGTTTAGTGATAGAATAATACCCTTCTATGGTATAGACCTGGGTTCAATTCCGAGTTGGTGCATCTTTTCTCTAGTTTCAAGTTAAAGCATTCATTTTTTAAATCTTTATGTTTTATGATTTTTTTATTGTAAACACAGAAATGGGAGGTTGTTCAAGGATGTAATCATGAAGTGCAATAGAATTATAAATAATTACATGATGCTAGTTTCATGCATGTTTCATAACAGGCATGCAACTTGTATTTATATAGGCAAACTATAACTTTTATCTTTTTTTCAAGGGTTATAATATCATGTTTAATAATTTACAATTGTACACCTCAAATTAATTGATAACCTTTGTAAGCTGCTTAATATCCCATAGTTGAGGTACCTGAAAATTAATGAACCATTGGAGCAATTGGAAGAAGACCTAAGGAGGACTTACATTTTGATGAACTTTTAGGATAAAAGCTACTTGTACCTTCTACTCTTAGGATAGAATTGTTGTCTACCAATTTACGAGTGTATAGAGTGTGTTCGAAATATACTTGTGGCTCATATCATTTATAATGCTTGTAAACATAATTTCTTTTTAGAATTATATGAGAATTATTCTATTGAATACGAATATATGATTTATAAATAATTTAATGTTATATCAAAAGTTATTTTTATTTAATTTTCTTGAATAAAGTAAACATTGTTGTTGATTAAATCTTAAATTTATTAAGATATTGCTTAAATATCTATATTGACATATTTAGTGACAGATGGTTGTGTTGGAATTATGTTAAAAAGATATTTAGAGTTATTCTTTACGGTGATGGTTTTAACAACATTTTTTTACCCTACAGTGGCAGATAAATGCAACGTTGTTTCTGCTATCACAAAAAAATGTCAAGCTTCTAGGATGTAACCGTCATTGTAGGTCTAGGTACAACATCGATGGTAAAAAATTATCAGTGTTACCTACAGCGACGCCTCTTAAGATCACACCTTCAATGATCGTCGAAATAACTCTTTGGACCTACAGCGATGATCGTTTTGACCTATATTGACGGTTATTGACAATTGATGTAGGTGCAGAATGTTGTTGATCCCAACTGCAAATGACTAAGGTGCAAGGCCAAATGAATAAAATGAGGGACATGCTGTCCAAGATTAACAATTTGGTTAATGGTCGAGTGCTTTCCTCTTCTAATTTTTATCTAACATGTCATTGCAAACGCAACCGAATGTGGGTTGATCTATAACTGTTCGTGATTGTATCCAATTTAAAGAGAATATAATATTATCGGTTAAAACTTTGGCAAATACTAATACCAATGCAGGTCCTTGATTCTAATGTGTAATGAATGCACATATGAATGCAAATCTCAAATTTATATTTTAACAAATATGAATACAAATATAAATTTGGAAATTTGATTTAGATTCTGTTATTGGTGTCTATATATATAACACCAAAAATACCATACATTAAATTATATATTGAGGGCCCACGTTCGGTGTTAATGTTTTTTGAATTGAGGACCCAAGTTCTATTTCTAACACCAGACATTTGGTTAATGCATGTTTAACCCAATTACTTGATGTGTCACACTTAGATGCATGCCCTGGGAGTTGAACCGAGAGAGCATGGACAACTAAAGAGGTTCGTTGAACAGCACTCTTGGTAAAATAGCTGAACTCCTATCTTCACTTGTGACTAATTATTGCAGTTTGTTTTGCATATATGCATCATTTTGCATGCATTTTACCTCCTTACTTGAGAATTTTGGAGTCCATGTTTGTTTATCATGTTTTTCCTAATTTGGATACTTAATGATTAATAATGTTTGTGATTGATTAAAGAAGATTGTGAATATAATTTATTAATGCTATGAAATTGAGAGCCTAATTCAATAAGTTGCATGCTATCATGGTACAATAACTGATTAATATTTACATGTGGACATTTATATTAAATATGACTCATTTCACCAATAAATAGCTTGGTCTTATTATAGATCAATAATCCACAATTATGAACATATTGCATGGTTGGTTAATTGTGCAATGTAATGAACACAACAAAATTATAGACTTTGAATATGTGATAGTACAATTACTATCCGCAAATAAGACAATGACAAAATGTTGGAAATACGGTACGTGATAACAAATTTAGTCCTGTTATGCATTGGAATTCGGTTGTTGCATTGTCTATTTATAATATTAAATGAGCTAGTCAAGGAATGAAGAAGCCTCCCTGCAAATAGGTATGTACACTACTTGGCCTACCGGGGTGCTTTAGTAGGAGGTACTTGGCCATGGTTTATATTTTTCTTTTCTCATGCCAGAAATGGGGAAGTGCTCCATGGACTGTTGTTACTAGCAACCACATACTAACACAACGTGATAAGTCACCACTAGTATGCCATGAACTTAAGGCAACTTACCAATTAACCACAGGTTTAAAGTATTTCGAACGAAAATGCTATGTGTCTGTTCACTGCTTGAAATATTGCATTGAGATCTTCTTTTGCGTTATGAGAAAATGATTGACGAGACTAAGTATCATCAATATCGAGGGCAACACAGATAACTTGATGATGGATGATAAAGATATAATTGGTATTAATAAACAAATTAGTTGCTCAATACCTACCTCTTACACTTTTTATTGTTTGATTTCGTATACTCTACTAAGTGTTTGCTAGCATGTACTTTGTACTCTTTATTCAAGTGTTGTGTGTCACCAAAGGCAACAGCTACATTCGAAGCAACCGGTGGAAGTCAAGGTTTGACACCAACAACTAGTTTATAAGGATTGAAGATCTTGTATCTACTTAGTCTAGTTTATTAAGCTTCTTCAGCTTAGTAGTTGAAAGATAATTCTTTTGTTTTTGACTCGGACTTGTAGGTACATTTTTTTTTTTTTTTTTGACAAAGAGAAAGGGCTGCTACTGTTCACGGTAGTTGTCTAGGTTTATTTAATAAAGGAATAATTATAAAGTATCTAGCTACACCTTGGCACTTGACATTACATCACCACAAATATTCTCTGCTCATACATTGCCACCATTAAACATCGCATCATTTCTAGCTTTCTACATAGCCCAAAGAATAACAGCCATGTACACGTGGCTTGTCAATAGACAAGAAGCTAAACCACAAGACATCCCATGTGGGTAAAGAAAAGTGGCAAAACATGCTCCAAACTTCGTTAAGCATGCACTGAACAGTTGTCGTGTGTCGTCCTCCTCATAGCCACATAAAGGACATTGGATTGTAGTAGCCCCAAAGTTCTCCTATAAGTGCTTGTAATAAGTCCTCACCTAGTTATTAATTGCGCAACAATCATAGGTTCTAATCAACTTAAATAATGTTTGAATCTAGTTTAATTTGTAAATATTGCATTCATATCATGCATATCATGCACTGTATCATTTTATAGAGAATAAGATAAGATATCTTGTTATTTAATGTTTTTGTTGTTATTTACAGGTAATAAAGTGATTTAGGATGCGAGATAGAGTGGAATTAATAAGACAATTAAAGAGAGAAGAAGATTGATCCAGACATGATGAGTGAGGAAGATAGCCTTGCCCCTACCATTAGAAACCTTAGGACAACCTTCCTAAACCTAAAATCACTTCCATTAGAACATCTTGGCCTTAGAACCTAAAACATGGATAGCACTATCCATGTTCTTATCCACCTTATCCCTCTCCCAAACACTTAGGAACCAAAACCTACCTTAGAAAATCTAAAACCCACTCTCCAGCACATTTCTGGACAGCCAAATATCACCTGGACGTCTAATTTCTGCAAAAATTCAATCCAAGAAGCCAAAACTCGCATTAACATAGAATTAGATGTTTGACCTAACTTCCAGACGTCCAATTTCAGAGTATAAGACGTCTGATCACTTGTCTGGACGTTTGGAGGTCTTCTCTGGTTCTTGTTTTGGGTGCTAGAAGCCCAAGCTTGCCTCTTTTGACCTAGAAATCCCACCAAACACCTTAGGAAACCTAATTAGAGACCTCTTAAGCCTATCCCACTATTCATACCCTTAGTTATCCTATCCCCAATCCAATTGAACTGGCCCATACTTAATTAGGTGCATCTACAGTTGTTTGGGTGCACCTGAACCAAGTAGAACTTAATTAGACTTGACCCACACTTATTCAAGTTCATACCTATTAGGATTACCTTAGCCTGATCACACACACATCCAATTAAACCTACCCTAGACCTAATTAGGTTCACTCCTCCCCAATTAGACTCACCTAAGCCTAATTATGTCCACACCCACCTAATTTAGGTTGACCCAACCTAATCCAACCAAACCCACACACTTCACTCTACGAAATTTAAACACACACACTTTCCTACACACCAACACCTTCCTAATCTACCCTACCACTATTTTTGGACGTTAACAATTGGATCCACAATTTATGGCAAAAACTTTTTGTTCCCACCAAAAGTGGCAACCAAATATGCCACCTCCCATATAAGGACAACAAAAAGAGATCGTGTGAGATTCTTCTAGCTCCACCAAAAAAAATGTGCGACTCCAACATCCCAAGCTGTCCTCTTCCTCTCAAGGGTCCTCCTCCTCCAAGGCTCCCTTGATGGATGGCTAGGAAGAAGCCTCTTCAAGGCTTCTTCAAGGGTGGCAAGAAGAATGAGAGCACCAAGATGCAACGCCTTCTCCTCTCTTCATTTGGACATCCCCTCTCATCTCCATAGAGAGGGTCCACGCCCCCTCTATCCTCTTTCTTCTTGGTCGTCCAAGGAGGTTCTCCTTATACCTCCCTTGGTTGGCTGTTGAAGCGGAAAATTTACGCAAAAAGGTTGAGTTTTAAAAACTTGTCGTTATAGTACGATTTACGAGAAAATACGTCAACAAATAAATTTGTCGAAATTCAAAAGAAATTCTGAATCGAACATTGGGAGGCTATGTCGATTTGAAATCCACGATTATATTTATATTTATTTGTTTGTGTAAAAGCGAGATAATCATTATAAATCGATACTATACTAAAGAGAGAGAGAGAGAAAGAAAGAGAGAGAACAAAACACTTTTATAACAGAGTTATTATTTTTATAACTAGAAAGTGGTAAATCTACTCTAGAAAGTAGTAAAGAGAAGGGAGGTGAGAAATTATCCTCCTTGACGGCTGCTTGGAGGACGAGTTGGAATGGGGTGACGCCTAGAAGACGTAGAGCGGAGATGGAAGATGGAGAACGAAGTGGGAAGAACTAGAGGCGAAGCAGGATGTCATTGTCGCGAGATCCACTTCCGGAACAGGGGTGAGAAGACGACCACGGGATCTCCACGAACAGGGTTAGAAGTGGATAAAATTTTTAATTTTAACTCTAGAGGAGCATCTCGGGTTTGGTAGGAACTTTTTTAGAGCTTTGGAGAGGGAGAGAGGTGAAGGAAGGGATGAATGATATGTGGGGGAGCGTAGGCTTTTTTATAGGTGTAGAGGTTGGGGGCAAATAGGTCATTTAACCTTAAAACATTAATGTAAGGGTCTTTAGTGACGGATAAAATTGTCACTAAAGACCTGAATGTGGGCGACATGCGTGCGTCTCCCCGCCTCTTCGCGCTCAACGCATGCATCATGCACACGAGCTCTCAGCCGTTCGATCAAGCGATCGAATAGCTTAAAAGCCCTCAGCGTCACTTCTCCTTCGATGCACCCAACGCCCGCGCATGCTATTGTGCGCTGGCCTGGGTGTCTGATTTTGCATGCGCTCGCTTGCCCGTGCATCTCGTTGTGCCACGTCTTGCCCATCTGTGTCGCTCATGCTTCATCCAACGGTCGAAATCGACCGCGCCTTGCGCTACGCTGAATTGAGGTGTGCAGTGAGCTTTGAACCTGCGCCCTCATCTCGCGCATGTTGCGCTCAACTAACGCGCTAAGGTCGAGACTTCGTCGCGTTTCCATTCAAGGCACATACGGTCGTGGCCGTTGGATCTTGATCCAACAACCCATATCTAATCGCGCGGTTGAGAGAGAGGGAGTGACAGGTCCTTACTCTTTTAGCTGGGTTGATTTGGGCAGTTGAGATGGCGCCACGTGACGTCCTCTTGGCCGTCCATCTTCATGTGCTCGTAGGTGGTGCCGCGGGTGTCGGATTGGATCGATTTTCGTGCCGTTGAGCTACGATCGTCGATACGAACCCATTCGTGCGTTTAGATTTATCGTCTAAAGAACAGATTTACACCACTTGGCCCCTTGACCTATGATCATTCTCGGACTGCATCTGATGCGACAAAAATCTGATCAGGGCAATCTTGAAGTTGTTAAACTTCGATTGTCACCCTGATCAGATCCATATGGTTGGATCTTCAATCCGAGGCATCAATTAAATATCGCTTGTCCCTGACCACCAAAAAGAGTAAATTAAAATACAAATTATACAATTTGACTTAAATGCATGATGATGCGTGTTATGCAATATTTACAATGCATGATGCTTCTACGATACTAAGAACATGCATAAATAGACATTTTAGGTTACTTAGATGTATACACATCATTGGCCATCCTTTGGATCTCTTCCATATTATATTTTTGCAAGTCGATATATTGTTTGATGCATGTTAGACTCTCATGATAGTCCTTTATAAATATCTCATGATTTCATGTGCTTATTTATGCATGCCACTTTTATTCATTAGATCCATTAGGGTTGTTCTTCGTAGGTTCAACATATGCATTGCCACCATAGCCTCATTTAAATGCACGTAGTCACTTAGGCTTTGCTAGCATATTTAAATCTAGGTTTCGTTTTTCAAAAATCAAAAATATAAAAAAATCGCAAAAGCGAAAAGACCAAAAAAATTATGTTAGGTTAGATTTAGGTTAACAAAGTTGATCCAAATCTCAACTTATTTCTTACGCCTCACAGAGACGAACGATCGAGACTCAAGTTATAAAAAAAAATCTTCACAAGTTTTGTTAAAACAAATATTTTTTATTGAGAGTTTAGCACAACTATACTACAAAGTCGATGTATTTCAAAACATGCGCGAAAATCACTTTGTCAGCTATCCACAAAACAATCTACACTTTCAATGGAATCTTCAGCTTCCAAACTTGGGAACATATATGCCTGTGCTCATCATCATCTCCCTGCAAATCACATAGGATCTCATAGGTCACCCCTCTCTTCAATTCAAATCTATTCAGCCCTTCTCTTGGCTTGAACGCCTCCAAAGTTGTCATGAGTCTACTTGATTCCTCTCTCGTACTAGTGAGATGCATTTCACTAGAAGGGATGACTTTCCACGCCTCTACATCTGACTGCCACATATCCGCCATGGACGCATCCTTCGTATTAGCCACCCCACACACATGTGGGAAGGAATCTTTGAGTTGTCCCAAACCACACCAATATCCTCCCAAAACTTGAAATGTTCCCTACTCCCAAGTACCGGGGAAAAAAGCTAGAAGTGATCCACCATGGTTTTAGACACAAAGTCCCAAAAGGGAGATGCCGAGACCAGATGCAACAAGTCCCTCACCATACCCATGCCACTTAAGAGTATCTAATCACCGTTTGCCCCAAGCCATCATCCCCCCTCAAGACGATCACTTCCCACTTTTACAAAAGTGAATCCCCAAACTCTCTAAGTGATTGAACTCCCAATCCACGTCGCTTCTTTGGATTGTAAATGGTGTGCCATTTGATGGGCTACCTGAAGTGTCCATTGTGAGATGACCCCTTCCAAAAGAAAATTTTCCGTAACACATCAATTTTCTTTAAAACAGAACTAGGCAGCCTAAACATAGAGAGGAAAAAAATTGGAATAGCAGAAACACCGAATTCAGAATGATCAATCTCCCTCCTTTGAACAAAAATGTCCACACCACCCTGCCATCTTCAAGGAGATCCGCTTAAACAACTGTGTCCAATCTTTTTTCTTCATCTTCATGGCTTGGAGAGGTAAGCCAAGATAACGGATCGGAAGGCTCACAAGCGACGTTTGCAAAATCTGGGACAACTCCTTCAATCTACACTCCTCCCCAAAACAAATAAGGGAGGATTTAGCACCATTTATCTGCAATCCGGACACCTCACTAAAAATGTGAACTAAGTATTTGAGACACTCCGCCTCATGTACCCCTCCTTCAATGAAGAGCATTGTGTCATCAGCAAATTGCAAGATGGGCATTAGCACACGCTGGGTAGACAATGTGTATCCATGCATCAAGCCACCTGAGCACTCCTTAAAGGCAAACCTGGCTAGCGTATCAACTACCAAAATAAAAGTAAGAGGGGTCATCGGACACCCTTGCTTGACTCCTTTCTGAGGCTGTATCCAATGCCTCGTGGGTCGCCCATTAATCAAAGGCGAGAAAGAGGATGTGGTGACACATCTTTTTATCCATTGCACAATGTCTCCAGAAAACCCCACCTCCTGAAGATCTCCCAAAGATACACCCAAGAGACTGAATTGTATGCCTTTGAAAAATCCACCTTCCATATGAAGACCTTCTTCTTCCTCCTTACTCACCCAGACACCATCTCCTGTGTCATGATAAAAGACTTCTACAATGACTTGCCCTTCAGAAAAGCCGACTACACTAGGCTTATAATACTCTGCATAACCTCCCTCATACGATTTGTCAGGACTTTCCCAATTAAATAAATGGAATTAGAAAGTGCGATTGGGCGAAAATCAAAAAGTGACTCAGTTCCTACCTTCTTGGGAAGAAGAAAAAGAAGAGAGCTGTTAATATTTTCCAACCCAAAATTCCCTCTATGGAATTCTTCAACCACTGCCATGATGTCCATCTTAACCACCAGCCAAAATTCTTTGCAAAACAAAATGAGAAAGCCATTGGGTCTTGGCGACCCTTCTGCCTTCAGCCCCTTCAACGCAGAGACCATCTTACCCAATCACTCTACATAATTGACAGCCATCTTCCTCTCCCAACTTTGGCATATTTGAACTAGATAGCCTCCAACCACCCCTCGGCCCTGCATGAGTGACACCCATAAAATAGTCGTCTGCCATATTACATATCTCCATAGGTGACGTAGCCACTTAGTCCCCATAGCGGAGAGATGATATAAGGTTGAACCACCTTTTAACACTTGCAGCCACATGGAAAAATTTTGTGTTTGAATCCCCCTCCTTAAGCCACAACTAATGGGAGTGTTAACGCCAGTCAACCTCCCTTAGTTGGTCCTCCTTTGCAATAATGGTATGTAAGGCCTTCCTCATCACCCTCTCCTCACTCAACGTCATCCTCTCCTCTTCCTCGTCAAGACAGTTCACCCCCTCCACTGCCTCCTTCCTTTTCTGAGCCTTCATATGCGCCAGGGACTTCTAGAATTCAAACAACATAAGACGTAGAGCCCTTAACTTGGCCGCCAACCTTTGCATAGCAGAGCCCTCCCCTCCACTGGAGACCCACCAAGATAACACCATATCTCTAAACCAATCTTCCTTCAGCCACAACTTTTGAAATTTAAATTAGGAGCATGCTTTCACCCCCTCTCCACTCTCTCACATGAGAGGGGTATGGTCAGAAAAAGGCCTCCCCAGCGCACCACAAAAGCCATGTGAAAGGACCCCATCAAGTCCACATTGCATAGAAAAAGATCAATCTTCAACATAAGGCCTCCACCATTTCTCCAAGTATATGTTGCACCCGAAGACGGAATATCTATCAACTCCAAATCTGATACCACATTCTGCAAACCAAAAGTAGAGCAGTCAACTTGCCCATCTGGCTTGTCATCCGAAGATAACGTAGCATTGAAAACACCTCCAAAGAGCCACGTTGCCCCTTGGACCCATGCTGCCATGTCCCTCAACGCCTCCCATAAAAGCAGTCTCACACTCGAAGTACACGACCCATAGACAGAAGTAATGTTAAGGTGAATACTATCATTGACTCTGGAGAACCTGCAAGTAATGGAGAATCGGCCTATCTTAACATCCAGCAAATGCAAAACACTAGACTTCCACCACATACACAGCCCCCTGGATCTCCCACATGACGGTATCCACTTTAAATCAGCCTCCCCATTTTCAAGCAGCAGATACCACAAACCCATGTCCTCACCCTCAATATGGGTCTCCTATAACAAAGCACACTGAATTTCCCACTCTCTGAGATATCTCCCCAAGATGTCCCTTCTTGTGCGGTCCCTCAGCCCATGCACATTCCACTTGAGGACCCTTAACATAGGGATACCTAGTTGCCCCCCTTCGCATCCTCCGTGTGTATCACATTCAATATACCTGCCACATGATTGACATCCACAAGAGGTTGTCCCCTGCTTTGAAGATTGTACCTTTCCTTGGTAGATGTCCCTGCTCATGAAGAAGAGGAACCTGCATTATATGTCACCTCTACAGGAGTGGAAAAAACAAAGGTGTCCTCCCTTGACTTGCTACAGGGTTGAGCACATGGAGTAGTCTCCACACCTTCTATGTTGGTTGAGCTGGTCCCTCCCTGTGGATTACAATAGCCTTACCCTCCTTACAATCAACCATCTTCTCATCGGCCATGTCCCCTCCCTCCTCGTCATGCGTCAACTCCCTTCTCTCACTCACTTTGCATTTCTTCTGATTGACACATAGAGAAGCTTGTTCCTCTTGCACCCTACGCCACTGCATGGGTCCCCTCAACCCACGAATATCAGCCTATGCCTCCTCCTCCATCCTCCTTACTGGATCACAAACCTACACGCCAATGGTACGGAACCATGAAGAACCTGCACATCTCAGCACTACCTTCTCGTGAAAAGGACCCCCGTGCCTGAGATTAACATCAACCTTCACAACACTACCATCCCCTTCCATCAGGTTGACCACTGAGCCCTCCTTTAAGGAAGCAAATCTAGCTACAACACTGCTCACCACTTCATTTGAACGTAGATGCAAGGGGAGTCCCTTGATCTCCATGGAATCTTCTTTGACAAAAACTCTCTGCGAAGGTCTATCGCTCGATGCACCATCAAAAGGGGAAACCAATCGCCAAATAATAGATACAGAATCAAAGCATGACGAATGAAACTTGAGCAAATTGACATCTACAACTGACAAACCATAAACCAAGAACCTCGAAGGGTTCAACACAAAGATCTTCCACATCAGGATGAGACGGAGAGAGATCTTACAAAGCCTTGGAGGTCCTTTAAGGAAGGCGCCCCGGCCATAACCTCCCCAATGAGGGCACCTCAAAGAAGGGATTCGGTGGCGAGGACCTTCGAAGACAACTGAACCTCCACGTCTAGGGAAGGAGCCAATGGTGGAGAAGGAGCCTGATTCCATGCATGACCACATCTAGTAGCCCTAAGACCCTCCCTTTGACATGGTCCCCTAGGACCACCATGCATGTCTTCCCTCCTTTCACTAGGGTTTGGCGCATCCCCATGTGCACCTCCTGATGAGTTGTGACTCATCATAGCTAAATTGCCTAAGTTAAGCTAGAAATTAGGTTAAACACTATGGAATTAACATATAAAAAGACTTAAGTGTGGGAAATAACAGAAAAGACTTAAAACATCAATTTTATGCTAAAAACGTATATTAGGTCAATTATTAAGATATTCTATTAATAAATGTAAAATGATGATCCAATTGCAAATTGAACACACAACTGAGTTCTAAAGTTCAAATCAAAAGTGAAATTAACTTCTAATATGCTCAATTAAGCTTCAATAAAAACTTGGTTGTATTTGGACATCATTAGGGCCTTGAAATTAAGGATTCACATTTAGGTCCTTTACATATCACATTGCATGCATAGAAAACCTTCCAAGGGCCTATTTGTAACCTGCAGGGACTCTTTTGTAAGGTCATAAGGACTGTTCTAAATTGATTCTTGATCACTTATGGGTCTCCGTGTAAATTTTGTATCATTTCGCCTGAGGACCGGTTGTGCAATAACACCATTAGATCCCAGTGCCACCTGTTCCTCATGGGTGCATTGTAGCACCCGAAGAACTGAGAGCATCCTAGCCGTCCATCCCTTGAATCGCTTGATCTGTGGCTACCCTTCAATCGAACCTTCGCGCGAATCCTCGTGTTCGATCACCCCTTCCCCCATATCTGATCTAACGGTGGCTCTTCATTTTAACTCTTCGCATGCACCTCTCCTTGAATCTTCATCGTTAATGACCTAAGTGCCTATTTTCACCCTCGCGGTGAGCTCACTCACTGATCGTTCTACTTAAGGAGCTCCACTGCCTTGCGTGCAAATGATCGACATCCTCTCTTACTTTCTCGAGGCGATCTCTTCATCCTCTCTAGTTTCTCCTCTCCACCCGACCTTGTTCTGGCGCCATGAGCAAAGGAACTCCATCTTCTCCGACTCTCCTCGCCACTAAGGACCACATAGCACCTGAGGGCGACCCTGAGTCCCACTAATGGACTTTCAATCCGCTGGAGATCCTCCCCCCTTTTGTCGCTGCAGCCACCAGTTGCAGATCTTCTCAATAGGTCCCATTCATCTAATTAGAATATGATTTCCTTGTTTCCTAGTTAATTGTAGTTTAGTTAGTATAATTTAGAGAAGAATAGAAGTAGATCAGGTGTAGGAAATTTGCTGGATTGATTGCTAGCTAGGAGTAGATTAGTGTAGCGTAGAATTCGTACTCTACCTCCTCTGATCATTTCAGATCAGAGGAGATGATTTCATCTCACTCGCTGATCATTGATTTCTCCCTCTTCACATTTCGATTTTGCGTTCTGATTTCCCTTGATTTTTATTTCGCAATTACCCCACTCATTAGAGTCAAAACCTCATCTCAATACTTTTGAGTTTTGAGATGAAGATTTGCACTCAAAAATCACCTAGGGGTCTCTTATCCATCTCAGATTGTTCACAAAGACCCCCGATCTGATTTAAAAAGGATCGGTTCGCTTGATCTAATTTCAGTTTGGTTTTCAAGGCAAGATTGCAAGATTTTGATTAGATTGGGTTTTGAATGGATTTTTGATCAAGTGAATCGATATGTTTTTAAGTAAATCAGTCCTTAGCAATGAATCTGAGATGTTTTAAGTGAAGAAATTTTCCTCAGATGAGCCATGTCTAAATTTGGCTTGAATTGGAGATTTTATGATCTTGAATGTGTGGGAAAGCCAAGGAGAATCAATCTTATTGATTTGAGGCACTACCAAGGATTTTTGTATTGATTTGAATTTGAGATTCTGATTTTTAACCTAAGGAATTGTCAATACTCCTTAAGGTTTAGAGAATTGGGATTCATGATTGGTTGAATTTAATGGCCTGTTCTAAGATCTTCGTACATGATGTCTATAGCATTAGGAAGGTTTTAGATTAGTATGTCTTCTCTGATTTGAGCCTAGGATTGTTGTTTAAAGATTTTTGATGAAGATTCAATTCTTCCAATTGTTTTTAAAGAGAATTTGATGTGTTATCAAATTTTAAAGTGTTTGGTGTATCCCAAATTAATGTAGTAAAGTGCTACATTAGCAGCTACATATCTATGGGTTTTTCAGCCCTAAATTCAATGATATGAAGGGGAGAATTTGGTCTGGACAGTAATGATTCAAGATCAGACTTTGATCTTGAATGATTTTTGTACCGAAATCCCCAGTAGATTTGCTGAAATTGAGTAATGGCTGCAACAACAGCCACTGGATTTTATCATAAGACGTCTGGAGTTGTTACAGCAGATCTACTTAACTGCTGTTTCAGTAGCTACAGTTACTATCAGCAGCTTGGTTGCTGCTGTGCTTAGTTGTTGTTGCTCTACTGAATTACAGCAGTAGCACTACTGCTGTTGTGTCTAGCTACTGCTGCAGCTATTGCTCCTGCTATTTTGGTCTGGAATGATAGGACAGTAGCTAGGTGGTGAAGAAATGGTTTATTTAGATAGCTGATATGTTCTAGCTGTTGTATACAGTGTAAACAAGCTTTCATGTATGGTTAAATGTTTTTTAATCTCTTTTGAATGCTTGTAATTTGACATTAAATTCTATTATCAGCTAAAATTATGTATAACTGCCTCACAGTGAACGGCCTGGAGTAAACTAGTAAAAATTATGTAATTAAATAAAATTAACGCGACAACGGTTAGTATTTGTGACATATACTACAATAACGACATATTTTTATACAAACCGTAAGCGATCGCTTCACCTCCACGTGGCACCGATGGCCTACCTTCTACCTACCAGGCCTTCTTGCACGTGCTTCGCCTATGCCCTAATCCCCCACATGTAAGGCACACAATGGCATTGTGGCACACAGCTGCCACATGCCCTTTCTCTCGACACCTATAGCAAAGCACACCCTCTCCAAACCCACGTTGTCCCACACCGCCCTCCCATGGAGCCCCGAACCCTAGTGCCCTCCTCCCGTTGAGCACCAAACCCCCAGCTGGTCGACAATCTCCCTCTTCCTCCCTCTTGGCGTCGCCTCTCAACCTTCCTCCACCCATCGTCGCCATCGCCCCTCATCCTCCATTGGTACATTATCATTTTAGTCAACTCTTTACCAGATTCCTTTATCTATTAAAATGTTTTGTTTCATTTGTTTAACTTATGACGTGTTATGATCATGCATTAGACGATAATAAATCTTGTAATTGAATATAAATTATACTTAGCTACTCAGATCTTAGCAAATTTAGTCAATTGGTGACAGATCATCACACGTGCCACCCTTGAAAGCTAGATCATCTCTCTGTCATGGTGAACATAAATCATGTTCAATGGTTAGTTAATCCTGATTTGTGAAGTCCTAATCTGTGGCTTTTGGACATTTTTTTTCTGATGACAATCCGATAGATTCTCCTGTGTTCTTTTGTTAACTAAAAAGGAAGTGACCCCTACCACCTTGTTATATATGATATTGAACGAATATGGACATGCTCTTGACTTGGAAATGCGAACAAGTTCTTTAGTATTATTCTTCTTTTGTTGTTTGCATCCAAAAAGTCAATCGTGCTCATCAGAATTTTCGACACTTGCTTCACTAAAGACCTTAGGCTCCATTTGATAAGGGTTTAAAGTTTAAGATTGGGTAAAATTTAGGAAGTCTTAAGGAGAGATAAGTGAATGAATAAGCTAAGGGTTAGTAGATGTGCATGTGATAGTTAAGTTGATATGTTATTGAAATTTCTACATACATACCCCTATAAACTTTTGGCCCTATATTCTTTGTAATGATGTATATACCCTTGTAAACATTTTAACCCAATGACCTCGTACCCCTTAGTTAACTTCTAGTTGGGTTAACGTCCATTAAATGTGAAATGAAAATGACGAAAATACCCCTCAATGTGTAACCTTTGGGGGAGGGTTTCAAATGGGTCTCCAACGGCTAGTTTTTGTTAAAGGCCTATTTAAATGGTTGCAAATCTTGTTCTAGCACGCATTTGGATACATTATTTCCACATAAGAGAGAAAATCAAATTGGGGGCCTTATCTTCAACTTGCAAAGAGTAGAAAGTTGATTCGTACATATCTATAGGTACAATCAATATGGTAAAGGTTTTTGCAAGGTTTTGTTACAAATAGTCTCACTTGTAGTAAGAAATTACAATGTTTACATAGAATATTTCTATGATACAAACTTAAGGCTAAATGGAGTCTTTATCTCAAGCTTCATCAAAAGGTACACAAGTCAAGTGCTCCTGTCATCTTCCAGCTATAGTGAGAACATCCAATAAATCGTGGAGTAAAGGGCAACAATTCTATATGCAAATATTTAAATTGCAAGTACTTTGATTGGGTAGATCATTTCTACAAAAATGAAATTAGACATGAGATGGAAGAAATGAGAAGCAAGCAGTTGGAAGAATTGACAAAGGACATCTTGACATTGAAAGAGAAGATGAATGAACTATCTAATGTGAAGATGTTTGTGAAGGAGCTCATAGTGTACACTTAAGTGATTATGATCTTCTTAACCTTGTAAATTGCATTAAAGATGGAAATGTGAAGGGTGATAAATTGAATGGAGTTTAAAGTACTGCAGGGATGATAAATTGAATGGAGTTCACCAAATTTCTATGTGCTAGCAAACCAAACTATCAGATGTTCTATATTTAACAACCAAGCAAGAAATGCTAATGTGGAAACAAGTGGTAGAAGCATTATAGCTAATGCAAGATAAATTTGTAGCATTCTAAACCAAACCCTTTATGCACAACTATTAGTAGCCAATCAAAGAAGCATGCTCCTAGTTTAAAGCAATGTTACCCTTTGGAGTAGTCGGCCTCAATGGGTCCATATGAATCCTTTGTGAGAAATAGTTGCTGCTATCAGTACCTATCAATGCTTGTTAGTTCTTTCCTGCCTCCATAGTCTCTGCCACCTGTGTATGTTCTAAGAAATTATCAACATCCAAATAGATGTTAACCCAACTTCCTGACTAACACACCATGAACAAAAAATTCTAGAAATAAGGGGAAGAAGCATTACCTCTTTATCTACAAGTAATGCATGATCATCGGATCCACAATGTACCTCCAAAACATTGCAAAAGATCACATTTGATGGAAAGGAAATAGCAAAAAATAGTGGAAAAGCAACAACACTTACATACTTGCATTTGAACTAAAACACCAACAAGCAATATGAGATTAACTATAATGACATGAAGTATGAACAAAATGGACATCAACCATCATTCCAACAAACCATCAGAACTAAAGATCAGACTAACAGAGATCAAACTAACACACCACCATCAAAAAAAGTGTGTGAAGTTTCATTCACTTAATTGAAATTCCTATCTATAAGGGTTTGTAACTTAAAATATCAAAAATGACAGGGTATATTGTAGTATCTTCATGTTGTATCATTTACAAAATCCATGTGACTAGTATAGTCTGCAAAATCTTGTTAACCTTGCATTGAATATCAATGAGATTATTACATAAACACCTCTCAAATGTTGCATTTAACTAAGAAATATTACAAGATACAATATACATTACCTCTGTATAGTATATGAGTGTATCCCAATTTCCTATAATTCAAAAAGAAATCTCATCCATACATCCTTTTTAGCAAACCTAATTAGGTTCAATGAAGTTGGTTTTAGAAACACATAAAGAATGGAGAACACATTAAAAGGCAGATAGGAGTGCAATTCACTCACTTGGTCATCAGTCCAATTGACAAATAGGTCCATCAGGAATTAAATTCACCTCATTTCTCTTTGGTCTACCTTTCTTCTTGGTTGTTTCACCATGAATGACTTTCCTCTTGTTGTATTTCTATTTTGGTCCTCCAATTGAAATACCACTAATGCACCAACAGACCTCTTAATTCAACATGAAATAAATTAGAACAGATATGCTATGAATGATAAATGTTACATGTGCCCAGCAATGGTTGAATCAGCATCAGTAGCATTTGTTGCAGTTGATGTTGGCTGAGATGAGTTTTGTGATGGTGTCTGAGATGAGGGCTAATGTATTGGCCAAGATCTTGGCTGAGATGCATTTGTTGATGGGTTTAGTGAAGCTTTACATGTGTTCCTATGATGGCCATGACCTCCACACCTTGCACATTTGTGCTTTGACCTCAGACTTGGTGCCTTTTCATCCTTACTTCGAATTCTATTTTTCCTTGGCCTTCTTGGAGGCCTTAAACAATTTGGAGCCTTAACAGTATATGGAAGGTCAACCTGCTGCCATTGTTCTTTACTAGGCAATGGGGCAATTAATTCTTCATAAGCCAACTTGTAGGCACTTATCTTGTAGTACTTGCTAACATAATTCTCCCATTTGAGGCCTTGGATGCTACCAATGGCTGCTGCAACGTGTGTAACATGGTAAACTGTTTAGGCACGAAAGTCATCTTTTAGAGAAATACGCATCGTAGTATAGGACAAAATTCGTACAAACACTTAAATTTAGAAAACTCGAAATCAATGTGAGTCTGAGGTCATTTGTAGAGGGCAAATGTGGAATTTATGCATCAATCGCAATTTAAATCAATGATCGCAATAATATATGAGAATCAACAGGCAGAAATATATGTAATAATAATCCAATTTGTATCTCAGAAATAGAGGGGCAAAAAGAATAGAAAGGACTAAAAAAAGTGGTGATTTAGATTACCAATTAATCCCTTCAATTTAAGCATAACCCAAGCATTCAATTTAATCAAATATCTCGACAGTGTCTTTGAACCACTAATCTACGTCAACCATGAGCCAAATAATCCTACAGTACTAGATCAGACGGCTTAAGTAAGGCTCAGACGTCCTAAGTCAACACCTCAGAGAACTAAGGCAAAGTACCATAGAAGAGACACAAGGGTCTCGCAGGCTAAGTGCTAAGAGAGAGGGAGAGCACGAATCCCAAGGTTAACAGTGTAAAACCCTCCCCTCTCCTCATTAGAATTTCCTCTCTAAGAACCAAGCCAGACCTGGTTAACCGGGTAATCAAATCTCAGCCCAGACCCGCGAGGCGTGAGCATTGGCGAGGGCGCGTGAGTGGGTGCGTGTGAGCGCGCATGCATATGGGTGTGTATGGGGACCTCACCCCCGTGCTCTTGGAGGCAGGAAGCCCATGTGAGTTTTTCCTTTTATGCCTTGCAGAGGATTTGTCGTGGACGATGTGGCACTAAGGTGCCTGCCACCTTTTCGCATGTAGCTACAGATAAGGCTAGAGAAATCGAAGAAGCTGTTGCTGCTATCTTGGCCGATTGAAGGCTTAGACACCTTCGTGGTGTCAATCCTCACCTGATGGAGGTCACTACGAGGCCGGAGATGGTCAAATGGTGTTGGTTGGCACTAGCAGAGATGTCGGTGACGGCGAAGATGCGTGCATAGAAAACACGACTCTAAGGCCCAGTTAAGCACATGAGAAGCTTCGCCACAGTGAGGCAAAGCTAACGATGGGGGTAATTGCATGAAAGAGCATGTGGTGTGATCGGCCGATGTCGGAAACGATGACCGGATGTGTGTGTTCGGGGGAGTTATGGAGTGAGTGAAAGATGAAATTGCGTGAGGGCTTTTGGTCAAAGGCATAAGGCGGAGCTTTGGGAAGTCGAAGTAGGTGGATTGGTGGAGTGTAGTGAGTGTGTGATGTCGCTGGAGCTGCGGCTGACATTGAAGAAAACGGAGGGGGAGAGCATGGATAAGCAGTCGAATCAAGAGGTAAAGGGGTCGATGAGGATCTAGAGAGGTAGAGGAAGAGGTTGAAACTATTTATGGACGAAGAGGATGAGTGCGCCGACTTTGATTGGCCGATCGCGGAGAAGTCCTCCAGTGAGGGAGACGGCAAGGAAGAAGTGGTCTGGGAGCTCCTGGCTGGTATGGCGAGGAGCGGACGAAGGAGAGGTAGAAGACCCTTCTACCTATCGTACGTAATAGAGGGCGACGACGAAGGATTGGAGGACTCGCTGGAGTTGCGGTCGAAGGCCACTGAGGAAGGAGAAATTTGAAGATTTTGAGGCCTAATAGAGCTAAAGAGGATGATCGAAGCTCCAGGAGCTTTCATAGAGCTCGGACGGGGCTTGATTTGCCCAAAAATAGGGTGGATTCCTCGCAAAATTCACAAGGAGAACCCACCAAATTTTGAGAGTTCGCTGGAGCTTTTGGTTTATGAGCTCTGGAATTGAGTTTAATTGGTAGAGCATCTCCTGAGGATCATTCCCTCCAATTTTGGAGGGAATTGGATCTGATTTGAGAGAGATTCTCGAATCTCGAATCTTGGTTGAAGGTTCTTTCACACCTTCAATGGCGACAGGGGTATTTCTGCAAAGAAGATGAAGTTAGGACCCTATTTGCAAAGAATTTCGAAAGTTAAGGGTCTGAGTGTAGGAAACAGAGGTTTTAAGGACTGAAATGAAAACTAGGTCAAGATGGACTCTGATTGTGCCCAAATTTTGTCCGTAACCTAATTTTGTACCTAAGGAATCTGATGGTGAACTTGAATTTCAGTTTTGAGCACGTTTGACTGGATAATTTACAAAGAAACCTAAATTAGGGTAAAATCCCGTCTGAGACTTTGTTCAAGGTCAAAATAGGTTCAGATGGTCAAACCAAGGGTACCAAACCTCTTAGAATACTTTTCTATGAATTTTAGGAGGTTTTGATGAATTTTATCTTGATTAGAACCTCTTCAATTTAAGCGAGTCTGAAATTACAATTTTGTGTGTTGTTTTTGGTTCTTGAAACGCGTGAAATACTATTTCTATCTATGTGGACCTACTCTTTGGACTTTAATGTTTATTGGACCTTTAATTAACCCCTGGCAAGACCCGTGATTACTCTACAATTATGGTATGATGTTAAAACTGCAAAATTAGCCATGTTTTAATTTTTTTTCTCTGAATGGATCTGAGTGGAATTATGGCTCTTAGGCGATCATGTATGAGCATTTGTCACTTGATTTCTACTAATTTTAAGTTAGTTATGGCTAATGATGGTGTTACTATCATAAACCATTGACTTACTACTTTCTACAAGAACAATCCCTCTCATTAAACCTTACTAAAAATCTCCCAAATGTGCATTCAACTTCCACGTTAGTGCCATCTGACCTCCCCACAATAAACCCCTGTAAATCCCTTAAAACTGTCTTGACATACTCCATAGCAGTTGGAAGCACAACACCTCTCCATTGGGCTGCCTTCTTCCTTAGATCATCTCTCAAAGTCATTAATTTCTGTCTAATCCAATCAATGAACTCACAAATGGGCAACTTCTCCCATTAGAAATCCATGTATTAAATGACTCACTCAAGTTGTTTGTTAGATAATTCCAATTTGCAGCAGTGTTAAATGTATGCCTATTCCACTTCTCCTTTATGTGATCTAAATATTCAAAAGACACACTATTAACCTTTTGAATCTCATTCATGTAATATATGTCCTGCTTCAAGTCAAATGCTCATGCAACACCCCAAACTAACTTCTCCAAATCTTCACCTGGAAATGACTTCTTAAAGTTCTTGTAAAGGTGTCTCATGCAGGCCCTATGCTTAGCTGCTGGATATGTTATTCTAATAGCTTCCTGCAAGCCCTTCTAAGCATCAAATATAATTGTCAAACCATTTCCATCCTCAAAACCAATCCCTTTTTGTAAATAGCCCATGAATCATGTCCATGCGGTAGCTTCATCTTCTACTATTACAAATGCCATCGGAAATAATCGATTGCTACCATCTAGAGCAGTGGCTACTAATAATGTTCACAAGCACTTCCTTTCCAGATGGCAGCCATCTAGGCCTATAAATTATGCAACCATTCAAAAACCCACTTATGGATGACTTGAATGATATGGAGACCCTAAAGAACTGTTGCGACCCAGTTCCCGAATTCCTACAGACCCGAGATCGGCTTGACTCGACTAATCCCAAGACCCAGTCGTCCAACAAGAAATAACCAAAAAGCAAGAAAATAAACCACATTCACTATGCAATGTAACTAACAGTAAAAGCATACAAGTAGTAAAGGAAAGTAAAATGTGCTAGTCAGTACACACCACCACAACAACAGGAAAGTGAAACAAAAGTACAGTAAACAAAAGTCTGAAACTCACTAGCAGAAAAGAAAGTACAACCACAGTACAAAAACTACTGTTGGGCTCGACTGGGCCCAGCACCCTCTGCAGCCAGTAACTCGGGCTACTCAACTCCTAGACCTGTAAAGGGTTATGAGAAAACGGAGTCAGCAAAAGCTGAGTAGAGTGGTAACCAGACTATTTAAAGCAGTAAAAGCTAGCAGGAAAATTTATCTTTTGCAGTTATTTATTTTACTAGTAATTTCTTTTCACCCCATTGGTTTACTTTCATATTTCTTTCTTGATCTCGCATGTTCCTCGTGAGAACGATCTCGATTGCAGTCTTTTCCGAAGAGTAGAAGGTACACGTGGTGCTCTCCTAGCCGGGAGAGTCTCCCGTGGTAGTCCTACACCCAGTCAACCACCCTGAGGTCACTGACAGACGTAGCGGTGACTATGGCACGTGCGATAAGCGCACGAGTAGCTACCCCGCACTAGCACGCGGTCAGTCATTTCCGCTAGCGGGTACGCCAAAGTACAGCACGGAATAGTATAGGGCCAAGCCCTCTCAGAAACAGGAGTCTAGCCCCTAAAAAATAGGGGTCTAGCCCCTCAAAACCAAATAGGGGTCTCGCCCCTCCAGAGTCCGCGCACCCTCGTCTGACTACCCCGAATTGCCTAGAGGGCCTAACAAGTCGATGTAGGGTGGCTAGCTGAACCCCGGGCCTCGTGGGGTGGTTAGCTCCCTCCCTATACTAGTAGCTCGCCTCGGTACCATGTACGCGAGGGCCAACAGAAGTCGGTGTAGAGTGGTCAATCGTAACCCCAGGTCTAAACCCAAGGACGGCTAGCTCTGCTCTACACTAAAAGGGGACAGTTGCTCTCCTTGGTACCACGTACTAAAGGGCCAGCACACTTCTCATCCACATTCCAGGCTTTTCCATCTATCCACAGGAGCTCTACTCCTAACTCCCCGTTGGATTCATGCTCATCTTCACCACATTATTCCAATCCAGGTTTCATCATTCACAATTTGGTTCTCGTTCATACACATGCAGCTTGTATTTCCATAATTTAACACATGCAACAAACGATATCACAGGTAACTGTTCAGTTACCTCAAGAAACAGGCAACTCGTATTTATTAACAGGCAGTTGCTAACAATTTAGCTCATTCATTGATAACTACAATTTCAATCACGCAAACAAGCGGTTCAACCATTTCTCGTCCTAGGGTTCATGCCACATCATAGGTTTCCAGTTATCTAATTTTCATAGATGCATTCATATTTTATAAATGGAACAGGGGTGGACCACTCTACCAGAGATTCTGGGAGTACTGGGGGCTCGAATTGCAGACTCACGTGCCTCTACGAGCCCTAGACACGCAACAGGTCGAAGTCCTATACCAAGGAACACATCACAACTGAACATTTAGAACAGTATATAAAGGTTTCTAATATGTAGAGAAACTCACAAGGAAACCACAGATATTTCGTTTGCGTAAAACGGATCCCGATTGGACCCTAAACGGGTCAAAAACATGTCTGCAGACACAAATTAGACGTCTGGAAACAAGTCCAGACGTCTTAAAAGTCATCAGAGACTCACCTCGAGCTCCTATGATGATCTCAAATGTCTAGGACTCCACCGCGACCGTCTAGAAGCAGGTTCCTCCAATTGTCTGGGGACGTCTCCAGTCGTTTAGTAAGCTGTCCAAACGTCCAAAAAGCATGGAAGGGAGTGTCGCGTACCTTCCCAAAGCTGCTCGTGCAAACATCCAAAAAGCATGGAAGGGAGTGTCGCGTACCTTCCCAAAGCTGCTCGTGCGCACGAGAGAGCATCTCGCCACTTTTAGCCAAGCAAATCACACTGCGATGCGGCCTGCATGGCCGTAACCACGAGGAAGATGTACCTTCATGATACACCTACTTTCAGACGTTTGGTGTCGACACCAGACGTCCAGCTAGTTGTCCGAAAGACCCTCCAGACGTCTGATACTGGAAAAACTCCAGTACCAGACCGCACTTCTGCACCTCTCGCCGCACTTCGCCGCAGCTCCTTCCGCTCCGCTACAGCTTTAACTGCTGCAGAAGGTCGGGGACGATGCCCCGACATTCTCCTCCCGCACGCGCCGCGATGGCCGTGCAAACCTCTGACGAGCTTCCACGAATCTCGCGACCTCAGCCTTCTCCTCCTCACGCTCGCTCCTCTTCCTAGCTCTCGCTCTCTCTCTTTTGCATGCCTCAGCTCACGGCAGTGGAGTAGGGAGGATGGTGGTAGTGGTGGAGTGGAGAGGAGATGAGGAGGGCCTCTTTTATAGGCTGAGGGTTAGGGTTTGGCGGGGGAAAAAGGAGGAGAAAGGAGAGAGAAGGGTCTGCGCGCTGCCTGCGTGCAGAACCAATAACGCGTACAGATTTTTCAATTTCCAGACGTCTGGGAAGGAGTCCAGACGTTTGGCCAGACGTCTGACTAACACTCTAGACGTCTTAAAAGGCTCAAATCAGAATGGGTCTTTACATCATAACAAACTTAAATGAAGTTTCGTCCCCGAAACTTAAGCTAGCTAGGGTGCAGAAAAAGGAATAAAAATGCATAACAAACTTAAAGAGGACCGAAGTCGGTTCGAAAAGACGTACCCTCAAAAAGCTCAGGGTACCACTCTCGCATCACCGCCTCAGGCTCCCAGGTAGTCTCCTTGTACCGCTGGCTCCTCTACAAAACCTTCACCAAGGGTACCTACTTCCGTCTCAGACTCCGGACGGCTTTGTCTAGTATCTGCACTGGTCTCTCGGGGTAGGTCAGGTCGTCACCCACCTCGACACTCTCGTGGCTCAGAATGCGACTGGGATCGGCAACATACTTCCTGAGGTTGGACACGTGGAACACGTCGTGCATACCAGAAAGCTGGGGAGGAAGGGCAAGCTGAAAAGCAATGGGTCCTACCTGCTCCAGGACCTCAAATGGCCCCATAAACCTCGGCGCAAGCTTCCCCTTCACCCAAAAATGCTACAGGCCCTTCATGGGCGAGACACGAAGAAAGACGTGATCCCCAACCTCAAACTGCACCTCTCTGCGTTTCTAGTCAGCATAACTCTTCTGCCTACTCCTGACAGTGTGGAGTCGACTGTGGATCTACTCTATCACCTCCTGACTCTACCGGATCAGCCTGGGGCCAACCTCCTAGTTGGTCCCCACCTTAACCCAACTCAAGGGCGCAATACACCTTCGTCCATATAGAGCCTTGTAAGGTGCCATGCCAATGCTCAAGTGATAATTGTTATTATATGCAAACTCTGCCAGGGGTAAGTGCTCCTCCCAAGAGCCTCTCCAATCTAGTACACAGGCGCGCAAAAGGTCCTCAAATGTCTGTATAGTGTGCTCTAACTGTCCGCCCATCTGGGGGTGGTACGCGGTACTGAACCTCAATCGTGTCCCCTAAGCCTGCTGAAACTCAGCCCAAAACTGGGAAGTAAAATGGGTATCCCAGTCAGATACAATCTCACGCGGAACTCCGTGCAGGCGTACCACATCACGAATGTACCTCTCTGCCAACTGTGCTGGTCCCAAGTGACTCGGATCGGCAAGAAACGTGCCGTCTTCGTCATCCTATCCACTATCACCTAGACTGCGTCGTGTCCTCGCTGGGTAACGGGTAGACCCACCACTAAGTCCATGGTGATACTCTCCCACTTCCATTCTGGCACAGGAACTGGCTGCAATGGCCCTGTAGGTCTCTAGTGCTCGGCCTTCACCTGCTGGCATACCAAACACTGTTGTACGAACTCACCCACATCCCACTTCATTCCTCTCCACCAAAAGTCGCACCTCAGATCATGATACATCTTTGTGCTCCCGGGATGTACGGTGAATCTGGACCCGTGCACCTCCATCAGGAGCTTTCTCAATAACTCCTCGTCCCTGGGAATGCACAAACGTCCCCTCATGCATAGCACCTCGTCTGTAAAAGAGTAGTCTCCTAGGTCCCCTGACAGCACTCTATCTCGCAATGTCTATAAGTACAGGTCTACCATCTGTCCTACGATGATGCAGTCTTTCAGCTCTGGTCGCGTCTGTCGTGTCACCGTCACTGCCCCAGAATACCCCTATGACTCTCGGGGTCACCAACTGCCCAACTCCTCCATAAGTCTCCAACTCTGTGCCTGTAAACTGGCCAAGAGAGCGGGCACCTTCTGGCTCAAGGCGTCAGCCACCATGTTGGCCTTCCCCAGATGGTAGGAGATGCTGCAGTAACCAACGTCTCTGTCTCAAGTTAAGCTCCTTCTGATCAAACAAGTACCTGAGGCTCTTATGATCTATGAAAATCTCAAAGGTCTCTCCGTAAAGGTAGTGCCTCCATGTCTTCAGTACGAAGACAACAGCTGCCAACTCTAAGTCATGGGTAGGGTAGCTATGCTCATGGGGCTTCAGTTGCCGCGAAGCGTAAGCGACAACGTGACCCCGCTGCATGAGCACACCCCCTAACCCTTGCAACGAAGCATCTGTGTAGACCATAAAACCTCCAATGCTATCTGGGATGGTAAGCACAGGAGCTAAAATCAGTCTCTCCTTCAACTCCTAAAAACAAGCCTCACAAGCATCAGTCCAGGTAAAGGGCACGTCCGTCCGAGTCAACTGAGTCATAGGATGCGCAATCTGCGAGAATCCCCTGATAAACCGTCGGTAGTAACCTGTCAGTCCTAAGAAGCTGCGTAGCTCTGTCACTGTACGTGGCCTCTCCCACCTGAGTACGGTCTCAACCTTGGCTTGATCCACAGCCAAACCATCCCCTGAGATCACATGGCCCAAGAAAGTCACCTGCCACAACCAGAACTCACACTTGCTATACTTGGCATACAGCCTGCGCCGTCTCAAGGTGTCTAGAATCATCTGTAGGTGCAGTCCGTGCTGTACCTGATCCCTCGAGTAAACGAGCACGTCGTCGATAAATACCACCGTAAACTGATCCAGGTACGGTCTGAAAATCTAATTCATCAATCCATAAAAGCAGCGGGGGCGTCGGTCAACCCAAACAGCATGACCAAAAACTCGTAGTGTCCGTACCAGGTGCGGAAAGCTGTCTTGGAGACGTCAGTCTTCCTAATCCTCAACTAGTGGTAGCCTGATCTCAAATCTATCTTGGAGAATATCGTGACACCTCGCAACTGGTCAAAAAGATCATCAATCCTCGGCAGTAGATCCTTGTTCTTGATGGTGACCATATTCAGCTGTCTGTAGTCAACACAAAGTCGCAAGGTACTATCCTTCTTCACAAACAACACAGGGGCTCCCCACGGGGACGCACTGGGCCTCACAAAACCCTTCTCCAACAGGCCCTGTAGTTGTGACTTGAGCTCCCGCAGCTCAAGTGGTGCCATCCGGTACGGTGCAGTACAAATGGGGCTGGTTCCCAGCACCAGTGAGATCTCAAACTCGATCTCACGCTCGGGAAGTAGTCCTGACAGCTCCTCTGGAAACACATCGGGGTACTCACTAACAACCGGAATGCTCTGAAAGTCCACCATGGGGCTGGGCTCTGCCACCACAAAGGCTAGAAAGCCCTCACACCCCTGGCTCAAAAGTCTCGCTGCCCAAAGCGCAGATATGAACCTGAAACCTCCGTCCACCAGCTGTCCGTGAAACTCAAAGGAAGGCATCTCCGGAATGGATAAGACGATCATCCTCCCGAAATAGTCTACCAAGGCACGGTAAGAGGATAGCCAATCCATCCCTAGAATCACGCCGAAATCCTCCATCGGTAACACAATCAGGTCAACGGGGAGGCTGTGTCCCCCAATACTGGCCTCACAGTCCGTGTAGACCTCTTCAGCTACAAACAGCTGGCCACCTGGGCCTCTGATCACAAACAAATCCTCTAACAACACACAGTCCTGTCCCAAACTGACAGCAAAACTCGCAGCAACAAAAGAGTGTGTGGCGTCGGAATCAAAAAGCACGTAAATTAATCTGCCAGAAATGGTAACCATACCTGCCACCACTGAACTGGATGCCCTGGCATCTCTGTGTGTTAGGGCATTGATACGCCCCTCAGCTCTCGATGTAGAAGAAGTAGCCACACTCTGGGTCAAGCGAGCAGTTGCTGGTTGATACCCTCCTCGTGACTGCTACCCTCCCCCACGTGCCTGGGGACCACGACCACCAGCTCGGCCTCCAGCGCTCGATGCGGGGAGCATCTACTGTGCTCCTGCCCTAGACGGGCAGTCCCTCCTGATGTGGCTCGGCTGGCCACACTAGTAGCAGAGGGGGACTCGACTCCCTCCCTCGGTAGGTCCCTGCTGACGGCTAGGCGGGGGTCCAGTGCTGACAGCCGGCCCCTGTCTGGGGCTCCCAAAGGCCACCGACAACCCCATAAAATGAGACGGCTCTCCCACGGGTGCCGTGTGCCTCCTCTCTCGTCGGCCCTGTGAGTACTCTAGCTGATAGGGCCTCTTCCGTCTGCTGTCGGTGTCTCGCGCGGCCAGGTTGTTCTCCTCGTACGTCATGGTTGCCTCCACCATTCTCGAGAAGCTGGGAAGCTTCAGGCACTTGACATACCCCCGAATGGCAAGCCGGAGCCCCTTAGTGAACCTCCACAAGCACTCCTCCTTTGTAGCTACGGCTATCGCAGCAAAACGTGACAGCTCTAGGAAGCATGCGCGATACGCGCTAACAGTCATTGTCCCCTGGTAGGGAGTGTAGAACTCCTGCCTCCTCTGATCTTGCCAAGTCTGCGGAAAGTACTGCTCGCAGAAGAGAGTCACGAACTGGTCCCACGTCGGCTCTCCCCTCTCCTGGCCTCTGACTGCCCTCCACCACCTGTGTGCCGCATTCTCTAGCTGGTACGTGGCAAAGGCCATGCGGCACTACGCAAGGGAGCGAAGGGTGTCAAACACCTTCTCTATCTACTCCAGCCAGTCCTCTGCCTCAAATGGGTCCTCATTCCCCTTGAAGGAGGGGGGCTTCAGGTTCCGGAACTGTCTAAAAAGCTCGTGGTGCAGCTGCAGTGGGGGAATAGGCACACCTCCAGGCAAGGAGGGTTCGTGCTCAGAAGTGTCAGAGTGCGATGGGGGCGGTGGAGGACCACCCCCTCCCCCTCCTGCTCGTCCAGCGCTGCGGCGGTCCCTCAGTCCCATAGAGGACTCCCCCTCCACGTCCTCAGGGAGAGGTGCCCGTGGAGGCGGGTGGAGCTCCTCTCACACTATGTCTCTGATCAGTTGAGTGAGATCCTAGGCCTGAATGCCTAGGAGAACTGGTGGGTCAGCTGGCACCTCGAGCCCAGCACGTCCGCCCCTCCGACCTCGTCCACAGCCATGTCTGCGGCCTGCCTCGAGAACTCCCCGACGAGGCATCTCCTGTAAAGAGATGCGGAAGACAGAACAAAAGAGGTCAACTCTAACGGACTTCTGTGAAAAGGGACTCAGAACAGATGTCAAGCAGTACGTTGTGGTGGTTACCCTAGTTAGATGCATGTGAATGGTTATTCTCAAGCTAGTTGGTTCATTTCTCGGGATGACCTTGCTCTAAAACCATCTTATTATGACCCGGTTCCCGAATCCCTACAAGACCTGTGACCGGCTCAAATAGACTAATCCCAAGACCCAGTCGTCCAACAAGAAATAACTGAAAAGCAGGAAAATAAATCACATTCACTATGCAATGTAACTAATAGTAAAAGCGTACAAGTAGTAAAGGAAAGTAAAAGCTGCTAGTCAGTACATACCACCACAACAACAGGAAAGTGGAATAAAAGTACAGTAACAGGAACAGTAAAAAAAAGTCTGAAACTCACTAGTAGAAAAGAAAGTACAACCACAGTACGAAAACTATTGCTGGGCTCGACTGGGCCCAGCACCCTCTGCAGCTGGTAACTCAAGTTGTTCAACTCCTGGACCTGTAAAGGGTTATGAGAAAATGGAGTCAGCGAACGCTAAGTAGAGTGGTAACCAGACTATCTAAAGCAGTAAAAGCTAGTAGGTAAATTTACCTTTTCCAGTTATTTATTTTACAAGTAATTTCTTTTCACCCTATTGGTTTACTTTCAGATTTCTTTCTTGATCTCGCATGTTCCTCATGGGAACGATCTTGATTGTAGTATTTTCCGAAGAGTAGAAGGTACACGTGGTGCTCTCCTGGTCGAGAAAGTCCTTCGTGGCAGTCCTACACCCAGTCAACCACCCCGAGGTCACTGACAGACGTAGCGGTGACTACAACACGTGCGATAAGCGCACGGATAGCTACCCCACACTAGCACGCGGTCAGTCATTTCCGCTAGCGGGTATGCCCAAAATACAACATAGAATAGTATAAGGCCAAGCCTTCTCAGAAACAGGGGTCTAGCCCCTCAGAACCAAACAGGGGTCTAGCCCCTCCACAGTCCGCGCACCCTCGTCTGACTACCACGATTTTCCTAGAGGGCCTAACAAGTCGGTGTAGGGCGGCCAGCTGAACCCCGGCCCCCCTGGGGTGGCTAGCTCCCTCCCTACACTAGTAGCTCGCCTCGATACCATGTACGCGAGGGCCAACAGAAGTCGGTGTAGAGTGGCTAATCCTAACCCCAGGTCCTAACCCAAGGGCGGCTAGCTCCACTCTACACTAAAAGGGGACAGTCGCTCTCCTTGGTATCACGTACTCAAGGGCCATCACACTTCCCATCCACATTCCAAGCTTTTCCATCTATCCACAGGAGCTCTACTCCTAACTCCCCGTAGGGTTCTTGCTCATCTTCACCACATTATTCCAATCCAGGTTTCATCATTCACAATTTGGTTCTCGTTCATACACATGGAGCTCGTATTTCCATAATTTAACACATGCAACAAACGATATCACAGGTAACTGTTCAGTTACCTCAGGCAGCTCATATTCTAACAGGCAGCTCGTATTTATTAACAGACAGTTGCTAACAATTTAGCTCATTATTTATAACTACAATTTCAATCACGCAAACAAACGATTCAACCATTTCTCGTCCTAGGGTTCATGCCACATCCTAGGTTTCTAGTTATCTAATTTTCATAGATGCATTCATATTTTATAAATGGAACAGGGGTGGACCACTCTACCAGACAATCCGGGAGTACTGAGGGCTCGAACTGTAGACTCACGTGCCTCTGTAAGCCCCAAACACCGAACAGGTCGAAGTCCTATACCAAGGAACACATCACAACTGAATGTTCAAAATAGTATATAAAGGCTTCTAATATGTAGAGGAACTCACAAGGAAACCACAGATATTTCATTTGCATAAAACGGATCCCGATCGGACCCTAAACGGGTTAAAAACATGTCTGCAGACCCAAATCAGATGTCTCGAAACAAGTCTAGACGTCTTAAAAGTCATCAGAGACTCACCTCAAGTTTCTGGGATGATCTCAAACGTCCAAGACTCCGCCGCGACCGTCTGGAAGTAGTTCCAGACGTCTGACCAGTCCTTTGGTTGTCTGGGGATGTCTCCGGTCGTCAAGTAAGCTGTCTAGACATCTAAAAAGCGTGGATGGGCATGCCGCGCACCTTCCTAAAGATGCTCCTGCACACGACAGCATCTCGCCAGTTTTAGCCAAGCAAATCACACTGCGGTGCGGCCTGCATGGCCATAACTGCGAAGAAGACGTACCTTCGCGATACACCTACTTTCAAACGTCTGGTGTCAACGCCAGAGGTCCAGCCAGTCGTCCGGAAGACCCTCTAGACATCTGATACTGGAGAAACTCCAGTACCAGACCGCGCTCCTACACCTCTCGCCGCGCTCCACTGCGACTCCTTCCGCTCCGCTGCAGCTCCGATTGCTGCAGAAGGTTGGGGACGATGCCCCGACGTTTTCCTCCTCTCACACGCGCCGCGGTGGCCGTGCGAACCTTCGGCGAGCTTCCATGTAGCTTGCGACGTCGGCCTTCTCCTCCTCCTCATGCCCACTCCTCTTCCTCGCTTTCACTCTCTCTCTTGCATGCCTCAGTTCACGGCAGTGGAGTAGGGAGGATGGTGGTATTGGTGGAGTGCAGAGGAGATGAGGAGGGTTACTTTTATAGGCTGGGGGTTAGGGTTCAGCGGGGGAAAAAGGAGGAGAAAGGAGAGAGAGAAGGGTATGCACGTTGCCTGCATGTAGAACCAACACCGTGTACAGATTTTTCAATTTCCAAACGTCTGGGACGGGGTCCAGACATCTTAATAGGCTCAAATTAGAACGAGTCTTTACAAGAACACATCATTCCGGTCTGTCATGTAATGTATTACACTCCAAGGATTTCTTGTCTTTAATTCATACACCAAACTTGTCAAACTCTCATATGAAAGCTCTACTCTCCCAAAAATTTGCCCCAATGACTTATTTTTCCCCCTATAAACCTTGGTGGATGCGAAAATCCTCAAAAAAATTTTCAGAGAACTCTTTCGTAGACATTGTGCGCCTCTCTCTAAGTCATCTACCAATTAAGCTTGCAATCCAGTGTTGGGAAGCCATCTCATTACCAGCCATTGTCATAGAGGGACGTGTGTTGACAACAAAGTGTTCTCACTTTAAACCTGTTATCATTCAATCTAGAAGCATGTATTCTCCACTTGCACTCTAGGTTAAAACATCTAGCAGTGATGCTTTTCTGATCACTCTTTAAGTACTTCAACTTGAACCCTCCCTTAATGCAATGTGTTGATAAAGCATGCCTGAGGGCCCCAACATCATTAAAGACCTTTCCAATGTACATGTCAGTACTTTCATCCTCTTCAAAATCCCCACCATCAGAGTCAAAAACATCATCAACAGCGGAATCAATACCATCATCTGCGATGTCATCTATGTTAGAATCGAAGTCATGTTGAGACTCACCATCGACAGCAACATAGTTAGCATCTTCAGACTCATCTGTTACATCTATTACATTATCAATTGGAAGAGACGTAGAGGGTACTCTTCTACTCCTAGTACATGTTCTCTGTTATGACATTGGTATTCCCAACAACCTCAACATTTCCCTCTTTATGCTCTCCTACTGATTTCTCTCCACTTGGATGCTTGCCTTTCTTTACAACGTTATTGCTTCCAATCTGCTCAACATCTATCCCCACTCCATCCTCCCCCAGTACATCTTCCCCTACTCTATCTTTCCCCGCTCCCTTATTCCCCACCACATCTTCCCCGAATCCATTTTTCCCCACTCCATCTTCCCCCACTCCATCATTGCCATTAGCATTAGCATTAGCATTTCTATCATGATCATTCTCTTCTACTACTACATTAGATGGGTCACAGTTCTTATACTCCAACCTTTTTACTCATGCCCCTTCAACAAATTTATCTCCATAACTAGTAACTACGTCTGTAAATGAAGCAACTAATTTTACGGTTCTACCATCCATATGATGATTAAACATGGTTATCATTTTTTTTCTCATTCATAAGATCAATATACTTAGTAATAGTTGACTCTGCATCCTTGTACCTCAGCGACATAACTGATTGAGCACCCCATGACAGGATCTTCGATAAATCATTACAGAGGTAAAACCAACATGTCTCGTCAGGATCCATGAGAATCGTCTTCTGCTTCCCCAATATGTAGCTCTCGCCTCTTCCTCCTCTCAATTCTTAAAAGTATCCTCCATATTTGACACAAATGGAGATGACACCTTCTTTTCCTCGCCACCACACCACCCTAGCACATTAGATTCATTTAGGTGAGAAGACATCCATACAAGATCGAAAAAATTTGGAACATGCTAAAGATTACCTCAATAGGCTCCTACTGTCGATTAAAAGTCAGACTTGATCCTCCTTTAGAACTACCCATGTCCTTTTATGTATCAATCATAACATTCCCAGACATCAGCATTGGAAAATTGAAGTCCAAATTTAAAACCCCAGTATAAGTCTATAGAAAACCCTAATATCACCTAGTGAAACTTCATGGAAAAATACACATCAAAACAACTTTCAACCTAAATCAAACCCCCCCCCCCCCCCCCCCCCCCAACATATGCAAAGAAGGTAAGGGTATATACAGGTTTTCAAAGTTTACAAGTATATATACATATATCAAAACCCCTATGTTATTATTAATTTTTATTTTGTTTGTATTGGAAGTGGATAAATAGGATATATGTAATAAGTAAGAGTGAATTAGTTAGGATAAATATAATTGGTGAGAGATAGATGTGATGAGTAATCGTAAATGTGATTAATAGAGAATAAAACTTTCACTTTTCATACACTATTCACTTTATCCTTAACATGTATGATAAAACCTCCTTTTAAACCTCTACCAAATGAAACCTCACGCAATGTGAAGTTCTACCATCCACGTCTGTCTTACATTTTCCATCATCAGTCCATTCCCATCCGATGTAATTCTGAGAGGTGAGGGTGGCCACATTTGAATGCTAAAATCCTTAACAGCACCACCACTCGTAAAACAAATTTAAGAGTACGTAAATTAATTACCTAAAATAAATATAGTATATAGAACACGTTTATAGTACATCTTTATCACGCTCTTTATACGTGGCATTTCCTTCCACGAGGATTTCCCGGCAGTATTGTAAAGGGGACAAACATATTGCACATCCAGGTTTGTGTTTTTGAAGATGGTTCCAAGACCTTCAGAAGCGGGTTTTGGAACATCAGTACACGTCAAAGTCTGCTTCAGAAATAATTTTTGGGATAATGTTATCAAAGATAACCTCCCCATGAGCTAATATATTTAGATTTTCGTCTTAAAACAGTACAGGTTCACATTTGAAATTATCTAGAGTGCACTATTCAAAAATAATCGAGAGTGACTAGAATCTGGTTTTTGCAATTCACCTGGTTTCCAGCAAATTAATTTTCCCTGGGTAATCTAATTTCACTGGATTGCACGGAATCTCACACTGGACGTTAGCTTTTCAGATTATTAAATTCACTTAGAAGCACAACATGAATGGATAACTGCTTAAGTGACTTTGGATTATACTGGGCAAGAAGAATAAAAAGCGAAGCCAGTTAGAAGCACAAGAATGTAGAGCTGCTTACGCGACAAAGGTATAGGGCAACAAAAATTAAAAAAGAAAGCCAGACAGCTTGCCGACACTTGCAAACCTTTAATAACCTCAACCTGCAACAGGGATAACTAAAGTAAAAAAGGTGCAAAAATACAAGAGAGATAATGTCTTGAGAGCTTGTTTAGCTATATTAGGGACTACTTTCTCACCGTAACTCAAAAACTACAAGCCCCTGAATACCCATCTCACTGTACATACTTCCCATACATAATAATATACACAAACTTGATAATGAAACTCTAGAGAAGCATAGACTCCCAAGATTCTCAACCATTCCACAAATCCAAACTGTGTTGAATGAAACGAAACACAGTTTTGGATTCAAAACATCGAGTCCAAGTAAGAATTATTTCTTCGCCTGTTATATTGAAGAAGGCTCCCATACGTCCGATCCCAAACACCAATGAAGAGTGCCTCTGTGTCGGGGCTGAATGAAATTCCCGAGATTTCACCAAAAAAATCCACTTCCTGCCGTGTATTATAGCCACCTTTTACATCAAATATGTGCACAAAATCAGCTGGTTCAGCCATCGCCATGAACTGACCATCGGAAGTGAAGCGGATTGATCTAATGGCTCCAAGATTGCCCCCAAGAACACACACTGATTTTGATAGGTTCCGCATGTCCCAAATTCGGCAAGTCTTGTCCTGGTTACCAGTGGCAAAGTTGATGCCATTCGGATGCCATGCTGCTGCAAACGAGTAGTCCAAGTGACCCTTCAGTTCTTGAACATTCTGTGCAAACAAACATGATTGTGAACATCCGAGTTGCCTCCCAGAACAAAAAGAAAAATATCCTCCATTGAAAATGTTGGTGAAAAGCCAGATTCGAAATAAAAGCAATGTAGGTAAAAACAATCAACACATAGGATGAGAGCAAATAAGTTTAAACATTTACTTATCACTCGGAAAAAAAAAAGTTTAAACATATATTTTACATTTTACAATATCTGATAAGCACTTAAAGTGATTTCTACCGACTGCAAAACGTAGTTACCTTTCCAGTCTGTGAATCCACTATGACACCATCGGGATCGTCACCCATGACAACAAGAACCTTCTTATCGGGGCTCAGTGAAGTGTACTGCAAAATAACCCATAAAGTTGAATGAGACGGCTCATAAGAATTCCATGATATATTTCCTTTAACACTTCAACGTTAACCATAAAGATCTGCAAAATATTCTTCAATAACTCTCTCCTACAAATGACCAAACAGCCTTACCCAATTTGCAAATTTTCCTACGGACCAAACAAAAGGACTCACATTGACTGGCCATGGAAACCGTAAATGTTTTGACAGCTGAAATTGCTGCAGATCAAAGTCTCGTACACCGCAATCATTGTTAGATGCCACAAAGTGAAGTGCACCACTACAATAACATTTGTTAGTCATGCAATCTTTTAAACAAGAAAATTTCTCATTAAAATGGCATACCTAGAGCTTTCATAAACCTCTATAGCATTAGTGATTGCATTATCCTCATATGTTGTCCGAGAACAAAAGCTGATCCCAGGTCGGTCTCTAAACTGTTGAAATGGTCAAGACAATGAAAATTGTTAGAATAGAGCACCACAGCATTTCTGTGAAGATGTTGAGATAATTTCCTCGTGCTTCCGTTCAAAGTTCAGGAATTTTAAGTAATTGCAAGACAAGATATGATAGCATAAATCCATTTAGTGGCCCTGAAAGCTCTGTCTTCTTTGTTCCGTAAAGAGCTTGAGGCAAATCCTAAGTGGTTCCTCCCCCTCTGAGCAAGCTCAAAAAAGAATGCACTTCGTTTCAAGGATTGATGTGTGGATTCGTCAATCCCCCTAACACCTTCCTCTGATTCTCCTCATACCTTTTCAAGCAAAAGCTTTTGTCTCCCTCTTAGGATTGATAGGCTTCCCTTGGACATGGATGAGGGAAATACCTCAGATCTTTTTTTTCCAAAGCAACACAAGAAAGAACCCCTTATTGTCATCACATGACACATTCCCGAGGCCTCTTTTTTGTATTGAACACATGGCAATCTCCAACACTACCATGTTTTTCTCATAAACCTCCTCCATGGGAAAACCATGACCATTTTGCTTAACTTTCTTTTCAAAAAAAAAGTGTTAAATGCCATTTTTTCTCCATCATCCAGAAATGATTATATGTCAAATTTTCAGACAAATGCTCCCTCTAGACATTTAAATTTTCCTACATCAGCACTTAAATGTAGGATAAAATTTGCATGGGTTCTTGCACGAGGACATGCAAGTAAACCAGCTAATACTACTATATCACCTCTCAAATGTGCAAGAATTCAAGCATTGGATACAAGCAAATGAGCAAGCTGCTTCCACCACCTTGCCACCAAAAGTGTAGCTCAAGAAAAAGGATGAGAATTAGTATTTGAAATAATAGTACTTTGTGTTGGAGAAAATAGAGTCTTATTATTGTTATTGAAATAACCCTAACTCCTTTTATATTGAGAATTAGGTTAGAAAAATTACACAAAAGACCGAACAAGAATAGAAAATAGTGAATGGGAATACTAAAAGGACTTAGGACTCTTAAACTTAACTAAATAGACTAAACCTAAATAAAATAGGAATATAAAATTGACTAGGACTCCCAGACTTGCTAAAAATAGGCTCAATCCTAGTCCTAAGGATTCTAACGACTTTCCTGATACTCTAACACTCTCCCCAAGTTGGAGCATGTATAAAGTCCAACTTGTTACAATAGACAAAATTGAACCCCTCCCCCCACCAATGTAAACATCTGGAGGAGTAAGCTGGCAATTGATTAAAGGAGTAGGTAAACAATAGAGGCAAGCAGTAAGTAGGCGTCGATCCTAAGCAGGAAGAAGTGGGAGATGAGGACCTCACTCAAATCCCCAACCAGTATAGGAAGAGGGCCAAGCAGTCTTCAAAGACGCGTGATCTTGTGCAAAGGAGCATGCACCACGCATGCAGCGATAGGCAACTGGAATGGAGTCACAACATCTAGGTGGTTCGAACCACAACAGCAAGCCGCCAGGATCCCAAGTCATCAAACCAAGCAAACGAAGTTCACAACTCCATAATAGGAGCATGTCAGACTTGTCACTGAGGTCACCAGAGTTTTGTTGGTGCCAAAATAACGATCAGCATTGCCACTGGGCTACAAGGATCATCAGTAGCAACAGCAACATCAACGGCAATAGCAATAGTGGCAACACTAGCCATAGCACATGAGATGCATGCAGGAAGTAGGAGAGGCCACACGCGGGAGGTCCATGGCAAAAGAGGAGCGCATCATGATGTGTGCACGATGTGCACTTGTAGTGCATGTATACACATGGTGCAAGCAAGGCATGCACACAGGTTATGCATTGTAGGAGGGAGGGGTGCACATGCATGCACACAGGACCGGGTAGAAGCCCCACACTATGTGCACATGGCAAGCAAGTAGATGGCACAGTGGCACATTGTGCATGCGAAGAGGTTGGCATGCATGGAGAGACAACATGGAGAAAGGCGATGCATGTGCAAAGCAAGCATCCAAGAAGTCAACACACAAGAGGGAGGCATGGCCTTACTAGGTTTCTCGAGGATCAAGAAACCTAATCTAATACAATGTTGGAGAAAATAGTCTTCTTATTATTGAAATCAGGAACCCTAACCCCCTTTCTATAAAGAGTTTGGTTAAAAAATTTACATAAGAGACCCAACAAAAATAAGAAATAGCAAACAAGAATACTAAAATGACTCAAGACTCTCAAAGTTAACTAAATAGACTAAACCTAAATAAAATAGAAATATAAAACTAACTAGTACTCTTGGACTTACTAAAAATAGACTCAATCCTAAAGATTCCAATGACTTTCCTAATACACTTCAATAGGAAAGCTTACAAATGTCATGGAAATAATAATTAGAAGAAAGGCCAAAATCCTTTATATACAAGATATAAAGTGGGTTGAAAAGGAAGCCAAGAAGATTGAAACTTGAAAGAACAGGTTTTAAGCTATGGTAGTCAAGAAAGGATAAAGCTTGAACTAGCGTCAACGATATCATCCACACAAATTTGAAGAGTGAGTGTAGTTGAGGATAAGGGATTAGGAGATTTAATTATTTTTATATGATCGTTGCCGGAAGAAACATAATTTATGTCATTTTAGCTTATTCACCACATGCAGGTTTGCAGAATGGGTAAAGGTGCCTTCAAATGAAGTTTATATGGTAATTCATTAAATCCCCACAAAGAAAAATGATTTTCACAACTGGAGATCTAAATAGACAGGTGGAAAAGGATGTTTTGGACTTCACAAGTATTATGGGAATTTAGTTTTAGTGATGGAAATGAAGAGAAGGTTTGTCTTGATTTTGTTTAAAAAAATACCAAAAATAAGAGCTGCATTTGATCATCTATGAAATGGTCTAAAAAGAATGCAAATTGCCTATTTTACCTTAAGAAAAGGAGATCAATCGCATTGCAATGATTGCATGGTTATCCTTGGAAAAGAGTTGAACTGTTTGACAAAAATTAACCGATAATAGATGCGAAGATAAAAAAGTCCAAATTCCAAAGAGAGAAAGTTGATGTTCAAGAATATAATAATTAAATGGTGGAATCTAAGAACAAGCGGCTTGGGAACCCTGCTGGTAAGATGTAGGAGGGTACAACAACTTGTATTAGGAAGGTAGCCAAGGAGGTATTTAGAGTATCTTAAATATAAGCAATAAGGCATATAGAGACAAAGTGAAAGAAGTATCTCCATAAGCTTTTTATTAGAAATAAGGCAATTGATATTACTTTACAGTAGTTGGCCAATTTAGAAGCATACTTGAATCATGCCCAAATGGATAGAAAGGAGGTGGATGCTGCTCTCAAAATAAACAAACTTGAGAAGGCTGCTGGACTTGATGATATGGGGTAGAAAGGAGTAACCTGGCTCACAAAACAAAGCAAGACAATACCAAAATAGAGAAAAAGCATTATGGTTCCCTTATACAAGGCTAGCAACATAAAAGCTATATAAGCTATAGGGGTATCAAATCAATGAGAATGCGATAAAGTTTTGGGAGGCACTAATCAAAACATGATTGAGGCAAGTTTCCATGGTAACTGAGAACCAGTTTGAGTTCATGCTTAATAGGTCTATTACTAAAGCAATACATCTTTAAAAACATACAATAACTATAGTTTTTTATTTAGAAGAGGCATGTGATTCTATTTCAACAGATATCTTGTGTAGAATTTCGGAGAAGAGGAAGGTGCTAGTTTTTTTTTTTATAACGAGGAACCGTCTGTGCACTGGAGGCAAACCCCGGGGGGCCAGTCCCACCAACGCAAGCCTCAAACATCCGTCTGAGCACCCAATGGGCAACACCACTGCTTGGCCTATGCACGTGTGGGCAAGCACGGGTTCGAACCCGTGCACCCCGCAGAGGGAGGGCTTACAGAGATGAGGGAAGGAAGGTGCAAGTTTTATATACCAATCCCATAAAGAATATGCATAATGGAGTTGCAATTTACTCAAGGACTAAGGTTGTGTTGCCAAACTACATTGATAACTTCGTTACTCCGACCCCTTAACTCTTTACATAGGTCATAAATAAGTTTTAAACAAAGCACATTCACATGTGGTACCATGGTTTATGCATTTTGCAAATGGCATTGTGCTGTTTCATGAGGCAGAACAAACATAAGTTTTGAGTTCTAAAAAGGCCATAGAAACCAAGGATTTTCCACTAAAACAAAGATTGAGTATATGTTATGTATTTTAGTTGCAGAGGAGGTAAAAGTGAAGCAAAGGTGAAAATTGGAGTGGATCGTGTGATGAAGAGGGAGATTTCAAATTATTTGACTCCATTTTTCAACGATATGGATGAATTAGAGATGTTACATATAAAGTTAGTGTAGGTGGTTGAAGTTGAGGGAATTTCAAGTATCGTATGGCAAGATTCCTATCAAAGCAAAAGGAAAGGTGCTGCAAAGAAACTACAAACTTTTCAAATAAATAAATACATAAATAAAGCAACTACCATGCCGTCTATGCTTTACAAATTTGAGTATTGGGTTATTTTATTTGGAAAGGAAGTATTCAGTTATCAATTGTAGATACGTGCAGAAGATGCCTATAGCATAAATGATGCTGATGTAAAGGTGTGGCCATATAGGGAAAGGATCAGTTTCACAATGAAATTAATGAGGAAAAGCTTGTGACAGCAACAATAGTGAATAAAAACAAGACACATATAAAGTGGTTTGAACATTTATGGAGAAAGCCAATTGATGCCCCCAATAAGATGTAGACATTGATTACTGCCCTCCCAAGCAATTGGAGAGACTGAAGAATCATTAGAAGGAAACCATCAGGCTAGAACTGACTAAGGTTTAAGATATTCGAGGCGATATTGAGGTAGTTTGCCTTCATCGAGGTGAGGCGTAAGTCTCGAGGCAATCAAGACGTAAGCCTCAGACTTTGCATAGAAAATATGAAAAAATGATATAATATGTACTTATTAAGTACTAATAATTAAAAAATAATGTAAAAAACATACTTTCATGCCATTTTTTCTCAATCACAATATTGAAAGAGCGAAACTAAATGAGAGATGACATTTAAAATAAAAAGATAAACATCCATACAATATAGAAAATTAGAAATCACAATTAAACAATAACTAAACCAACTTCCCAAATCATTGGGAGACTTAAAAGTTAAAACATACATTAAAATGAAGGTACATCCACATCAAAATGAAGGTTGTTAGCAAGTTAACATAGCAAAATATAAATTAATCCTTTTGGATAGAATCACAAAGATTGTTGCAAAATTGACATTTTATCTCCTGTTACCTTATTCTTGGATTACAACAATATGAGTCTTTTAGTCACTAATATAAAAAGACAACCAAATATTCCTGACTTGTAAGAGTCACAATAAATCACCAACCAAAAAAACCTAAATGTCCTAAATCGGTGAAATGAAAGAATAGGGAAATCAAAGTTGAAGTTTCAAACCAAAGAAGACTTAAGAAGAGGTGCTAGGGCAACACTAGGGCGATGCTGCTCGACCTCTGGCATCACTACTCAACCTCCGATGATGCTTCTAGACCTTCAGCGACGCTTCGCTTCCTCTGGCAATGCTGCTACAACTCTGGCAACGCTACAGCAAGTAACTTCGACGATGGTTCTTGCTCAGATGGTCGAGAGATGGTGCACAAGATGTAATTAGGATTTTTTTTCTTTGATAGGGGTCGATAGGTGATGCAAATAGGATTTTAAACCTTCAATGGATGTCATTACCTTGTCACATGACTAGGTTTAGGGTCTCATACCTAAGGTAATGCCTCGGCATTGCCTCGCCTATGCCTCGATCAGTCGAGGCGCATGCCTTGCTAGGATAGGTTGAGGCTATCGCCTTAAGGCCATTTCCTCTCGCCTTACCTCAAGGTGTATGCCTCTAGTGCGTCGAGGTGCATTTTTTAAAATGATGGAACTGACTATCAATTAGACCCAAACTTGCATGACTCGACCCTAACTGAACTTGATTAAGGAACCCAAACATGCAATTTGATTAAACTAAGCCGTTCTAACTAAAGACCACTTCAACCCGCAGAGACACATTTAATCCTTTAAGCTTTAAAGACCCATTTATCTTATTAAAGACACATTTAACCCATTAACAATTACTGTTATGACCCAGTTCCTGGATCCCTACAGGATTCGAGACTGGCTCGCCTCGACTAATCCTAAGACTCAGTCGTCCAACAAGAAATAACCAAAAGGCAGGAAAGTAAACCACATTCACACATGCAATATAACTAAGCAGTAAAAACGTACAAAGCAGTAAAGGAAAGTAAAACTGTTGTTCCATTACATACCACCACAACAACAGAAATAACGGAAACAAAAGTAACAGTAACAACAACAGTTGCTAAAAGTCTGAAACTCACTACAAAAGTAAGGGGAAATGAGGAGAAAGTGCTGAAACTATGGTTAGGGTCGACTGGGCCTAGCACCCTTTGCAGCTGGAAGCTCGGACTGCTCAACTCCTGGTCTTGAACAGTGTTATGAAAAGACAGAGTCAACGAACGCTGAGTAGAGTGGTATCTACACTATCTAAAAAAGTAAAAGCAGCAAGTTTAATTCTCTTTTCTATTTATTTATTTTATGTGTATTTCCTTTTCACCCATTTTTCTTAAACTTTCAGATATTCTTGATCTTGCATGTTCCTCGTGGGAACGATCTTGATTGCAGTCTTTTCCGAAGAGTAGAAGGTACACGTGGTGCTCTCCTGGCCAGGAGAGTCCCTCGTGGTAGTCCTACACTTAGTCAACCACCCCGAGGTCACTGTCAAGACGTAGCGTTGACTACGACACACGTGATAAGCACACGGGTGGCTACCCCACACTGACACGCGGTCAGTCGTTTCCGCTAGCGGGTATGCTCAAAGTACAACACGGAACAGTATAGGACTTAGCCCTCTCAGAAACAGGGGTCTTGCCCCTCAGAACCAAATAGGGGTCTCTCCCCTCCACAGTCTGTGCACCCTCGTCTGACTACCCTGGTTTGCCCTGAGGGCCTGACAAGTCAGTGTAGGGTGGTTAGCTGAACCCCGAGTCCCGTGGGGTGGCTAGCTCCCTCCCTACACTAGTAGCTTGCCTCGGTACCGCATACACGAGGGCTAATAGGAGTCGGTGTAGAGTGGCCAATCCTAACCCCGGGTCTCAACTCAAGGGTGGCTAGCTCCGCTCTTCATGAAATGGGGATAGTCGCTCTCCTTGGTACCACGTACTCAAGGGCCAACACACTTCCCGCCTACGTTCCAAGTTTCCAACCAACCACAGGAGTTCTACTCCTAATTCCTCGTAGGGTTCATGCTCATATTCATCACATTTATTTCGATCCAGATTCCACCATTCACAATTCAGTTCTCATTTATATGCAGGCAGCTCGTGTTTTCATAATTCAATACATGCCATTAGTTATTTTACAGGAAATTGATTATAAAATACATGCAACTCCTATTCTAATAGGCAACCCACAATTATTTCACAGGCAATTGCTAGTAGTTTATCTCAATTTTGCATATAAGTACCAAACATTGCATCCATTTCTCTACCTTAGGATTCATGCCACATCCTAGGGTTCCAGTCAGTTAATTCTACAATACATGCTTATTTGAATATTATTAAAAGTATTAAACCACTCTACTAGACAAGTCGGGAGTACTGGGAGCTCGAATTGCAGACCTAGGTGTCTCTGCTAGCCTCAAACATGCAATAGGCTGAAACTCTATACTAGGGAATACATCACAAAAGAAGGATTTAGGATAGTATATAAAGCTTTCAAGTACGTAGAGAAACTCACAAGGAAACTTCAGGTACTTCGTTTGAGTAAAATGGATCCCGATCGGATCCCAAACGGGTCAAAAACGTGTCTACCGACCAAAATCTGTCATCTGGGAACAAGTCCAGACGTCTTAAAAGATACAGAACCTCACCTCAAGTCCCTGCAGTGTCCTCAGATGTCCAAGCCTCCTCTATGATCGTCTGAAGGCATTTCCAGACGTCGGACCACTCCTTTGGTCGTCTGGTGAGCTGATCAGACGTCCGAAAGTGCATGGGAGAGCGTTCTGTGCTCGTTCCCAAGGTTGCTCCTGTGTACGACAGTTGCAGCCACCAAATCAGGCCCAACAAACATTCTGTGGTGCGGCTTGCTTGGCTGTAACCGTAAAAAGAATGTACCTTCGCGATAAAGGAGCTTTTAGATGTTTGGTCTTGACTTTAGACGTCCAGATGCTCCGCCAGCTGTCTGGACTCCGCTCTAGACATCTGATATTGGAAAATTTCCAGTATCAGAACCTGCTACCAGTGCTCTCCGCGGCACAGCTCCAGTTGCTGTAGGTGGTTGAGGACGCCTCTCCGAACTCTCTCCTCCTCCCACACTCGCCCGCGGTGGCCGTGCGAGCTCTGTTGAGCTTCCACTGAAGCTCTCGACCCTGGCCTCCTCCTCCTCCTTTTGCACCCTCCTCTTTCGTGCCCTCACGCTCTCCCTCGTTCGCCTCCTCTCACTACTCCCGCACGCTCTGGAGGTGAAGGTGGCGGTGTGTGGAGTGGAGAGGAGAGGAGGGGAGGGTGGCTTTTATAGATGTTGGGGGTTTAGGGTTGGGGCAGGAAGGAGGAAAGGAGAGAGAGGAAAAAGAAGTTTTGCGCACTGCTCGCGTGCAGAGCGTAGAGCACGTACAAAAATTTCATTTTCAGACGTCTAGGAAAGGGTCCAGATGTCTGGACAGACGTCTGATTGAGACTCCAGCCGTCTTAAAAGGCTAAAAGTGGGACGGGTCTTTACATCATAACAAACTTAAAGGGAGTTTCATCCCCGAAACTTGAACTAGCTAGGGTGCGGAAAAGGGAACATAAAACGCATAACAAACTTAAAGAGGACCAAAGTAGGTTGGAAAAGATGTGCCTGCAAAAAGCTCTAGGTACTGCTCTCGCATCGCCGCCTCAAGCTCCCAGGTAGCCTCCTCATACTGCTGGCTTCTCCATAGGACCTTCACCAGTGGTACTTGCTTCCGTCTTAGACTCCGGACGACTCTGTCTAGTATCTGCACTGGTCTCTAGGGGTAGGTCAAGTCGTCACCCACCTCGACGCTCTTGTGGCTCAGAACATGACTGGGATAGGCAACGTACTTCCTGAGGTTGGACATGTGGAACACGTCGTGCACTCCAGAAAGCTGGGGAGGAAGGGCAAGCCAGTAAGCAACGGGTCCTACCCACTCTAGGACCTCAAAGGGCCCCATAAACCTCGACGCAAGCTTCCCTTTCACCCCAAAACACTGCAGGCCCTTCTTAGGCGAAACGCGGAGAAAGACGTGATCCCCAACCTCGAACTGCACCTCTCTGCGTTTACGGTCAGCATAACTCTTCTGCCTGCTCCTGACAGTGCGGAGTCGTCTGTGGATCTGCTCTATCACCTTCTGACTCTGCCGTATCAGCCTGGGGCCAACCTCCCACTTGGTCCCCACCTCAACCCAACTCAAGGGTGCAGTACACCTCCATCCGTACAGAGCCTCGTAAGGTGTTATGCCGATGCTCGAGTGGTAACTGTTATTATATGCAAACTCTACCAGGAGTAAATGCTCCTCCTAGGAGCCTCTCTAGTCCAGTACATAGGCGCGTAAAAGGTCCTCAAGTGTCTGTATGGTGCGCTCTGACTGTCCATCCGTCTAGGGGTGGTACGCGGTGCTGTATCTCAATCGTGTCCTCAAAGCCTGCTGAAACTCAGTCGAGAACTGGGAAGTAAAATGGGTATCCCTGTCAGAGATAATCTCATGCGGAACTCTGTGCAGGCGTACCACATTGCGAATGTACCTCCCTGCCAACTGTGCTGGTCCTAAGGTGACTCGGATCGGCAGGAAACGCGTCGTCTTTGTTAACCTGTCCACTATCACCGAGACTGCGTCGTGTCCTCGCTGGGTAACAGGTAGGCCCACAACTAAGTCCATGGTGATGCTCTCCCACTTCCACTCTGGCATAGGAAGTGGCTGCAATGGCTCAGCAGGCCTCTGGTTCTCGGCCTTCATCTGCTGGCACCCTAAACACTGCTGTACAAACTCACCCACATCCCGCTTCATCCCTCTCCACCAAAAGTCACATCTCAGATCATGATACATCTTTTTGTTCCCGGGATGTATGGTGAACCTTGACCCGTGCGCCTCCATTAGGAGATCTCTAAACAACTTCTCGTCTCTAAGAATGCACAAGCGTCCCCTCTTGCGCAGCACCTCGTCTGTGAAAGAAAAGTCTCCTGGGTCCCCTGACAGCACTCTGTCCCGCAGCGTCTGTAAGTACGGATCTATCATTTGCCTTGCGATGATGCGGTCTATCAGCTCTGGTCGCGTCTGCTGCGTCACTGTCACTGCCCCACAATACCCTTGTGACTCTCGGGGTCGCCAGCTGCCCAACTCCTCCATAAGTCTTCAACTCTGTGCCTGTAGACTGGCCAAGTGGGCAGGCGCCTTCCGGCTCAAGGCGTCAGCCACCACATTGGCCTTCCTTGGATGGTAGGAGATGCTGCAGTCGTAGTCCTTCAGGAGATCTAACCAACGTCTTTGTCTCATATTAAGCTCCTTCTGGTCAAACAAGTACCTGAGGCTCTTATGATCTGTGAAAATCTCAAAAGTCTCACCGTAAAGGTAGTGCCTCGATGTCTTCAGCGTGAAGACAACTGCCAGCTCTAAGTCATGGGTAGGGTAGCTATGCTCAAGGGGCTTCAGTTGCCATGAAGTGTAAGCGACAAAGTGACTTCGCTGCATGAGCACACCCCCTAACCCCTGCAACGAAGCGTCTATGTACACCAAAAAGTCGCCACTGCTGTCCGAGATGGTAAGCACAGGAGCTGAAGTCAGTCTCTCCTTCAAATCCTTAAAACATGCCTCACACGCATCTGTCTAGGAAAAGGGCACGTCCTTCCGAGTCAACTGCCTCATAGGATGCGCAATCTGCGAGAATCCTTTGATAAACCGCCGAAAATAACCTGCCAGTCCCAAAAAGCTGTGTATATCTGTCACTGTACGTGGCCTCTCCCACCTGAGTACGCCCTCAACCTTGGCTGGGTCCACAACCAAACCATCCCCTGAGATCACGTGGCTCAAGAAAGTCATCAGCCTCAACCAAAACTCGCACTTGCTGTAATTGGCATACAGCCTGCATCGCCTCAAAGTATTCAGAATCATCCATAGATGCTGTCCATGCTGCACCTGATCCTGCGAGTAAACGAGTACGTCGTCAATGAATACCACCACAAACTGATCCAAGAACAGTCTGAAAACCCAGTTCATGAAGTCCATAAAAGCGACGGGGCGTTGGTCAACCTAAACGGCATGACCAAGAACTCGTAGTGCCTGTACCAGGTACGGAAAGCTCTCTTGGAGACATCGGTCTCCCTGATCCTCAACAGGTGGTAGCTTGACCTCAGATCTATCTTGGAGAACATTGTGGCATCTCGCAACTGGTCAAAAAGGTCTTCAATCCTCGGAAGCGGATACTTGTTCTTGATGGTGACCCTATTCAGCTGTCGGTAGTCAACACAAAATCGTAGGGTACCATCCTTCTTGTTCATAAACAACACAGGGGCTCCCTACGGGGACACACTGGGACTCACAAAGCCCTTCTCCAATAGGTCCTGTAGCTGTGACTTGAGCTCTCGCAGCTCAAGTGGTGCCATCCGGTACGGTGCGATAGAAATGGGGCTGGTCCTCGGTACGAGTGAGATCTCAAACTTGATCTCACGCTTGGGCGGTAGTCCCGGCAGCTCCTCTGGAAATACGTTGGGGTACTCACAAACCACTGCAATACTCTAAAAGTCAGCCATGGGGCTAGGCTCTGCCACTACACAGGCTAAAAGGCCCTTACACCCCTAGCTCAAAAGCCTCGCTGCCCGAAGTGCAGAGATGCATCTGAAACCTCCGTCCATCGGCTGCCCGTGAAACTCAAAGGGAGGCAACTCCGGTATGGAGAAGACGATCTTCCTCTCGAAATAGTCTACCAGGGTGTGATAGGTGGACAGCCAGTCCATCCCTAAAATCATGCCAAAATCCTCCATCGGTATCACAATCAGGTTAGCGGGTAGGCTGTGTCCCCCTACAATGACCTCACGGTCCATGCAAACCTCCTCAAATACAAACAACTGGCCACCTGGGCCTTTGATCACAAATGGATCCTCTAACAGCACACTGTCCTGTCCCAATCTGACAGCGAAACTTGCAGCAACAAGAGAGTGTGTGGCGTCAGAATCAAAAAGTACGCACACTAATCTGCCGGAAACGCTAACCATACCTGTCACCACTGAACCGGAAGCCTTGGCGTCTCTGTGTGTCAGGGTGTTGATACGCCCCTCAGCTCTTGGTGTAGACGAAGTAGCTACACTCTGGGTCAGGCGAGCAGCCACTGGTCGGTACCCTCCTCGTGATTGCTACCCTCCCACACGCACCTGGGGACCCCGACCACTAGCTCAGCCTCCAGCACTTGGTGCGGGGAGAATCTGCTGTGCTCCGACCCTAGATGGGCAGTCCCTCTTGGTGTGACCCAACTGGCCACATTGGTAGTAGAGGGGAACTTGACCTCCTCCTTCAGTAGGTCCCTGCTGACAGCTGGGCGGGGGTCCAGTGTTGACAGCTGGCCCCTGTGTGGGGCCCCCAAAGGCCACTGACAGCCTCGCAAAACGAGACGGCTCTCCTGCAGGTGCCGCGTGCATCCTCTTGCGATGGCCTTGAGAGTACTCTGGTTGGTAGGGCCTCTTCCGTCCGCTATCGGTGTCTCGTGCGACCGGGTAGGTCTCCTCGTAGGTCATGGTTGCCTCAACCACTCGTGAGAAGGTGGGCAGCTTCAGGGGTTTGACATACCCCCGAATAGAAGGTTGGAGCCCCTCAGTGAACCTCCATAGGCGCTCCTCCTCTGTAGCCACGGCTGTCGAGGCAAAACGTGACAGCTCCAGGAAGCGCGTGTGATACACGCTAATAGTCATCGTCCCCTGGCGGAGAGTGTGGAACTCTCGCCTCCTCTGGTCCTGCCAAATCTACGGAAAGTACTGCTCGTAGAAGAGGGTCACGAACTGGTCTCACATTGGCTCTCCCCTCTCCTGGCCTCTGACTGCCCTCCACCACTTGTGTGCCACGCTCTCTAGCTGGTATGTGGCAAAGGCCATGCGGCACTCCGCGGGAGGTCGAAGGGTGTCAAACACCTTCTCTATTTGCTCCATCCAGTCTTGTGCCTCAGACGAATCCTCATCCCCCTTGAAGGAGGGGAGCTTCAGCTTCTAGAACTGTCCGAAAAGCTCATGGTGTAGCTGCAGTGGGGGAATGGGCACGCCTCCAGGCAAGGAGGGCTCCTGCTCGGAAGTGTCAGAGTGCGGTGGGGGCAGTGGAGGACCATCCCCTCCCCCTCCTGCTCATTCGATGCTATGGCGGTCTCTCTATCCCACCGAGGACTCCCCCTCCACGTCCTCGAGCGAGGTGCCCGTGGAGGCTGGTGGAGCTCCTTTCGCACAATATCTCTGATCAGCTGGGCTCGAACGCCCGGGAGAAGAGGTGGGCCAACTGGCACCTCAGACCCAGCACGTTCGCCCCTCCGACCTCATCCACGACCGTGACCACGGCCCGTCTCAAGAACTCTCCGATGAGGCATCTCCTGCAAGGAGACGCGAAAGACAGACAAAAGGGTCAACGATACCGAATTTCTTCGAAAAAGGACTCAGAACGGATATCAAGGCGATATGTTGTGGTGGCTACCCTAGTTACATGCACGTGAATGGTTATTCTCAGGCCAATAGGCTCATTTCTCGGGACGACCTTACTTTAATACCATCTTGTTACGACCTGGTTCCTGGATCCCTACAGGGCCCGAGATCGGCTCGCCACGACTAATCCCATGATTTAGTTGTCCAACAGGAAATAACCAAAAAGCAGGAAAGTAAACCACATTCACACATGCAATATAACTAAGCAGTAAAAACGTACAAAGCAGTAAAGGAAAGTAAAACTGCCATTCCATTACATACCACCAGAATAACAGAAACAACGGAAATGAAAGTAACAGTAACAACAAAAGTAGCTAAAAGTCTGAAACTCACTACAACAGTAAGGGGAAACAACGAGAAAGTGCTGAAACAACGGCTGGGCACGACTGGGCCCAGCACCCTCCGCAGGCAAAAGCTTGGGCTGCTCAACTCTTGGTCCTGAACAGTGTTATGAAAAGACAGAGTCAGCGAATGCTGAGTAGAGTGGTATCTACACTATCTAAAAAAGTAAAAGCAGCAAGTGTAATTCTCTTTTCTATTTATTTATTTTATGTGTATTTCCTTTTCACCCATTCTTCTCAAACTTTCAGATATTCTTGATCTTGCATGTTCCTCGTGGGAACGATCTTGATTGCAGTCTTTTTCGAAGAGTAGAAGGTACACGTGGTGCTCTCCTTGCCAGGAGAGTCCCTCGTGGTAATCCTACACCCAGTCAACCACCCCGAGGTCATTGTTAAGACGTAGCGGTGACTACGACATGCATGATAAGCACACGGGTAGCTACCCCGCACTAACATGCGGTCAGTTGTTTCCGCTGGCGGGTATGCTAAAAGTATAGCACGGAACAGTATAGGGCCTAGCCCTCTTAAAAATAGGGGTCTCGCCCCTCAGAACCAAACAAGGGTCTCACCCCTCCACAGTTCATGCACCCTCGTCTGACTACCCCGATTTGCCCAGAGGGCCTGACAAGTCGGTGTAGGGTGGCTAGCTGAACCCCGGGCCTTGTGGGATGGCTAGCTCCCTCCCTACACTAGTAGCTCACCTCGGTACCGCGTGCACGAGGGCTAATAAGAGTCGGTGCAGAGTGGCCAATCCTAACCTCGGGTCTCAACGTAAGGGCGGCTAGCTCTGCTCTACACGAGATGGGGACAGTCGCTCTCCTTGGAACCACATACTCAAGGGCCAGCACACTTCCCGTCTACGTTCCAGGTTTTCAACCAACCACAGAAGTTCTACTCCTAATTCCCCATAGAGTTCATGCTCATATTCACCACATTTATTTCGATCTAGATTCCACCATTCACAATTCAGTTCTCATTTATATGCAGGCAGCTCGTGTTTTCATAATTCAATACATGCCACTGGTGATTTCACAGGAAATTGGTTATAAGATACATGCAGCTCGTATTCTAACAGGTAACCCACAATTATTTCACTGGCAATTGATAGTAGTTTATCTCAATTTTGCATATAAGTACCAAACAGTGCATCCATTTCTCTACCCTAGGGTTCATGCCACATCCTAGGGTTCCAGTCAGTTAATTCTACAATACATGCTTATTTGAATATTATTAAAAGCATTAAACCACTCTACCAGACAAGTCGGGAGTACTGGGGGCTCGAATCGCAGACCCAGGCATCTCTACGAGCCTCAAACACGCAACAGGCTGAAACCCTATACCAGGGAATACATCACAAAAGGAGGATTCAGTATAGTGTATAAGGGTTTTTAGTATGTAGAGAAACTCACAAGGAAACTACAGGTACTTCGTTTGCATAAAAGGGATCCCGATCGGACCCCAAACGGGCCAAAAATGTGTCTATCGACCAAAATCAGACGTCTGGGAACAAGTCCAGACATCTTAAAAGATACAAAACCTCACCTCAAGTCCCTGCGGTGTCCTCAGATGTCCAGGCCACCTTTGCGATTGTCTGAAGGCAGTTCTAAACATCGGACCACTCCTCTGGTCGTCTAGAAACACCTTCGGTCATCTGGTGAGCTGATCAGACGTCCGAAAGTGCGTGGGAGAGCATTACGCGCTCCTTCCTAAGGTTGCTCTTGTGTACGATAGTCATAGCCACCAAATTAGGCCCAACAAACATTCTGCGATGCGGCTTGCATGGCCGTAATCGTGAAAAGATCTTCGCGGTAAAGGAGCTTTCAGACGACAGGTCTTGACTCTAGATGTCCAGATGCTCCACCAGCCGTCTGGACTCCGCTCCAAACGTCTGATACTGGAAAATTTCCAGTATCAGAACCCACTCCCAATGCTCTCTGCCGTGCACCTCCTCGCGTCGCCGCAGCTCCAGTCGCTGCAGGTGGTCGAGGACACCTCTCTGGACTCTCTCCTCCTCCCGTACGCACCCGCGGTGGCCATGTGAGCTCCGCTGAGCTTTCATTGAAGCTCCCGACCTTAGCCTCCCCCTCCTCCTGCACTCTCCTCTTTCGCGCCCTTATGCTCTCCCTCGCTCGCCTCCTCTTGCCACTCCCGCATGCTCTGGAGGTGAAGGTGGTGGTGTGTGGAGTAGAGAGGAGAGGAGGGGAGGGTGGCTTTTATAGATGCTGGGGGTTTACGGTTGGGACAGGAAGGAGGAAAGGAGAGAGAAGAAGAAGAAGTTCTGCGTGCTGCCCATGTGCAGAGTGTAGTGCGCGTACAGAAATTTCATTTTCAGACATCCGGGAAAGGGTCCAGATGTCTGACTGAGACTCCAGACGTCTTAAAAGGCTAAAAGTGGGACGGGTCTTTACATCATAACAATCTTAAAGGAAGTTTCATCCTCGAAACTTGAACTAGCTAGGGTGCGGAAAAAGGAACATAAAACGAATAACAAACTTAAAGAGGACCGAAGTAGGTTGGAAAAGATATACCCACAAAAAGCTCTGGGTACCGCTCTCGCATTGCCGCCTCAGGCTCCCAGGCAGCCTCCTCGTACCGTTGGCTTCTCCATAGGACCTTCACCAGTGGTACTTGCTTCCGTCTCACACTCCGGATGACTCTGGCTAGTATCTGCACTGGTCTCTCAGGGTAGATCAGGTCATCACCCACCTCGACGCTCTTGTGGTTCAGAACGTGACTGGGATCGGCGACGTACTTTCTGAGGTTGGACATGTGGAACACGTCGTGCACTCCAGAAAGCTGGGGAGGAAGGGTAAGCCCGTAAACAATGGGTCCTACCCACTCTAGGACCTCAAAGGGCCCCACAAACCTCGATGCAAGCTTCCCTTTCACCCCAAAACACTGCAGGCCCTTCTTAGGCGAAACGCGGAGAAAGACGTGATCCCCAACCTCGAACTGCACCTCTCTGCGTTTACGGTCAGCATAACTCTTCTGCCTGCTCCTGACAGTGCGGAGTCGTCTGTGGATCTGCTCTATCACCTTCTAACTCTGCCGGATCAGCCTGGGACCAATCTCCCACTTGGTCCCCACCTCGACCCAACTCAAGGGTGCAGTACACCTCCATCCGTACAGAGCCTCGTAAGGTGTCATGCTGATGCTCTAGTGGTAACTGTTATTATATGCAAACTCTTCCAGGAGTAAATGCTCCTCCTAGGAGCCTCTCTAGTCCAGTACACAGGCGCGTAAAAGGTCCTCAAGTGTCTGTATGGTGCGCTCTGACTGTCCATCTGTCTGGGGGTGGTACGTGGTGCTGAACCTCAATCGTGTCCCCAAAGCCTGCTGAAACTCTGCTCAGAACTGGGAAGTAAAATGGGTATCCCTGTCGGATACAATCTCATGCGGAACTCTGTGCAGGTGTACCACATCGCGAATGTACCTCTCTGCCAACTGTGCTGGTCCCAAGGTGACTCGGATTGGCAAGAATGTGCCATCTTCGTCAACCTATCCGCTATCACCCAAACTGCATCGTGTCCTCGCTGGGTAATGGTAGGCCCACCATTAAGTCTATGGTGATGCTCTCCCACTTCCACTTTGGGACAGGAAGTGGCTGCAATGGCTCAGCAGGCCTCTGGTGCTCGACCTTCACCTGCTGGCACACTAAACACTGCTGTACAAACTCACCCACATCCCGCTTCATCCCTCTCCACCAAAAGTCGCATCTCAGATCATGATATATCTTTATGTTCCCAGGATGTATGGTGAACCTTGACCCGTGCGCCTCCGTCAGGAGCTCTCTCAACAACTCCTCGTCCCTAGGAATGCACAAGCGTCCCCTCATGGGCAGCACCTCGTCTGTGAAAGAAAAGTCTCCTGGGTCCCCTGACAGCACTCTGTTACGCAGCGTCTGTAAGTACGGATCTGTCATCTGCCGTGCGATGATGCAGTCTATTAGCTCTGGTCGTGTCTGCCACGTCACTGTCACTGCCCCACAATACCCTTATGACTCTCGGGGTCACCAGCTGCCCAACTCCTCCATAAGTCTCCAACTCTGCGCCTGTAGACTGGCCAAGTGGGCAGGTGCCTTTCGGCTCAAGGCGTCAGCAACCACATTGGCCTTCCCTGGATGGTAGGAGATGCTGCAGTCGTAGTCCTTCAGGAGCTCTAACCAACATCTCTATCTTACGTTAAGCTCCTTCTAGTCAAACAAGTACCTGAGGCTCTTATGATCTATGAAAATCTTAAAAGTCTCATCGTAAAGGTAGTGCCTCCATGTCTTCAGCGCGAAGACAATAGCTGCCAGCTCTAAGTCATGGGTAGGGTAGCTATGGGGCTTCAGTTGCCACGAAGCGTAAGCGACAACGTGACCCCACTGCATGAGCACACCCCCTAACCCCTGCAACAAAGCGTCGGTGTACACCACAAAGTCGCCACTGCTGTCCTGGATGGTAAGCACAGGAGCTGAAGTCAGTCACTCCTTCAACTCCTGAAAACATGCCTCACACGCATCTGTCCAAGCAAAGGGCACGTCCTTCCGAGTCGACTGGGTCATAGGATGCGTAATCTGCGAGAATCCTCTGGTAAACCGCCAAAAAAAACCTGCCAGTCCCAAAAAGCTGCATATCTCTGTCACTGTACGTGGCCTCTCCCACCTGAGTACGACCTCAACCTTGGCTGGGTCCATAGCCAAACCATCCCCTGAGATCACGTGGCTCAAGAAAGTCACCTGCCTCAACCAAAACTCGCACTTGCTGTGCTTGGCATACAACCTACGTCGCCTCAAAGTGTCCAGAATCATCCGTAGATGCTGTCCATGCTACGCCTGATCCTGCGAGTAAACTAGTACGTCGTCGATGAATACCACCACAAACTGATCCAAGTACGGTCTGAAAACCTGGTTCATCTAATCCATAAAAGCGACGGGGGCGTTGGTCAACCTAAATGGCATGACCAAGAACTTGTTGTGCCTGTACCAGGTACGGAAAGCTATCTTGGAGACATCGGTCTCCCTGATCCTCAACTGGTGGTAGCCTGACCTCAGATCTATCTTGGAGAACATTGTGGCATCTCGCAACTGGTCAAAAAGGTCGTCAATCCTCGGTAGTGGATACTTGTTCTTGATGGTGACCATATTCAGCTGTCAGTAGTCAACGCAAAGCTATAGGGTACCATCCTTCTTCTTCACAAACAACACAGGGGCTGCCTACGGGGACGCACTGGGACTCACAAAGCCCTTCTCCAACAGGTCTTGTAGCTATGACTTGAGCTCTCGCAGCTCAAGTGGTGCCATCCGGTACGGTGCGGTATATGTGGGGTTGGTCCTCGGTACGAGTGAGATCTCAAACTCGATCTCACGCTTGGGCGGTAGTCCTAGAAGCTCCTCTGGAAACACGTCGGGGTACTCACAAACCACTGGAATACTTTGAAAGTCAGCCACGGGACTAGGCTCTGCCACTACACAGGCTAAAAAGCCCTCACACTCCTGGCTCAAAAGCCTCGCTGCCCAAAGCGCGGAGATGCATCTGAAACCTTCGTCCACCAGCTATCTGTGAAACTCAAAGGGAGGCAACTCTGGTATGGTGAAGACGATCTTCCTCTCGAAATAGTCTACCAGGGCGTGATCGGCGGACAACCACTCCATCCCTAAAATCACGCCAAAATCCTCCATTGGTATCACAATTAGGTCAGCGGGGAGGTGGTGCAACTCGAATAGGTTTTGTTAATATGGTGATATTATCATTGAAATTAGTATAGTGAGTTAACTTAAATCGAGTCTAACCAGCTTCACAAAATTTTTAACCTGGCCTACTTGATTTTATCTTGGTCGCTTTTAGGCTCAGGGTCGATCTCAGGGAGGCGGGAATTTGAAGATCAAGTAGTTTCTACGCATTTCCTAAAACGTATCTCTTCCTTGCATTTATTATGCTTTTGGTTTTTCGTTCTTTCTATTTTTAAGATTTTTGTTGGTGATAATGTTGTCCTTGAGGTACACCCTTAAAAATCAAGTCCTTAGCCTTGAGCCAAATGGTTCTTGGCTTGTAGCCAACTAGGGGTTCCTAGAAATCGATCTTGTTATTTGCAAGATCGAGAAACTACAAGACAAGAATTATCATTTCTCTTTTACTCTTTTTTTCTTGTTAATAGCATGAAATAAAAGGATAAATGAAAACAGGGTAGGTTGCTAGAAAAGAAAGAAATACTTAGCCTAGTATATATATGTATAGATATATAGTGGATACAGAATATATATATGTGTATATAGTTATATATTATATATATAGGGGTGGAGGTGGAAGTGGAAATGGGATGTAGCACAGTGTCAAGTTGGTCCACGTCTAGTAAGACGCAACCAACAAGACTGAGTGCCGCGTGAAGTGTGGAGCAGATGTGTGGGAGTGAGGGTGGAGTCACTTGCTTTGTGCGGATATCGAGGAATATCAGCAACTGGTGCGAATATTCCCGCGATATAATGCGCGGTGGAGGGATGAGTGCACGGGAGTATGGGTGGTGTTTGTGATGTGTATAGATGGATATGGGTAGGTGGATGTCTATATATGTATGTATATGTATGTATATATCTGTAACTATATATGTATATATATAGTTGTATATGTATATAGATATGTATATATATATTTGTATATATATATATAAATATGTATATATATTTATGTATATATGTGAGTGGATATGTGTGTGTGTGTGTGTGTGTGTGTATGTGTGAGTGTATGAGTGTGTGTGTGAGTGTGTACCAGTGTGTGTGTGAGTGTACGAGTGTGTGTGTACAAGTGTGTGTGTGTGTGTGTGTGTGTATGCTGGGGGAGGAGGGGAGCGTAGCAGATAAGCCGTCTACCGTGTTGCCTCGACGTCTGATGCACAAGGATGCACGGGCGCAGGAGAGAGAGAGCGCATGCGGTGCGGAGTGAAGCGCAGCACTCTCTTCATGCACGGGCGGGCGAGGTGTAGCGCACTGCACAGTGCAGTGCACAGCGTTGCAGGCGGGTGAGGCGCGGGCGCTGGGAGACCGGCTGGAGCAGGTAGCGTAGAGGAGAGAGAGCGCAGAGTCACCAGCTAAGTGAGAAATGAGCCAGTGGCTACAGTGTCGCGCTGAGAGGCATGAACAGTGCGCTACAGTGCAGTGAGGAGCGGTGACCAGGTGGAGGCGAATTTGCTTGCACGGGAGCACTGTGAAGCGCCTGCGCACGCGGAAAAAGGCTGCGCACGGCCTGCAGGCGAGCACGCGATGACCAGCGGAATCTACAGGGAGGCATGCTGTGCTGCTGGAGCTTCTGAGCTTGAGAGCTTGAAGCTCTGGCTAATGGCGGAGAAGACGAACGGCAGTGAAACAAAAGGGCGAAACCACCACGCCCACCTGCTCACGAAAGAGCTGGGCGGTAGTGGAACTCGCAGTGGTGGTCTGAGACCATTGTGGGTTTCTCCTATGCACGGTGTGCCTCTTCTCAACTTGTGAGAAGAGGTACTGTGCATGGAGAGGGAGAGGAGGTTGGCTTGAAGGTGAGGTGGATCTAAAGGTGCATGCCCTCGGCAAGGGAGAGAACAAGGGGTTTTAAAGAGGAGAGGGTATGCCTCAGCCATGCCGCTGGTAGGAAGAGATGTGCACATATCAAGCCATGCTGTTGGCAGGAGGAGAGGCACGCACACACCATGCCCTGCAGCCACGTGAGAGAGGAAAATTCAAAATGATAAAAATATGAAAAAGGGTGAAATTTCAATGCCACACTTAAGGAAGATGTTAATTAATAGATGGCTAATTATTCACACTCTCCTCTCCTCTTTATAAATGCATGCAGGCGTCTATTTACAAATGCAATTACAGCTACATAAGATGCAATGGCAGTGCTAGGACATATCACAAGATGGCATATTTACTGGTGTATTTTTGCTGTGCAAACAGGAGGCTTGTCCCCCTATACTGACCTCGCAGTCCGTGTAGACCTCCTCATCTACAAACAACTGGCCACCAGGGCCTCTGATCACAAATGGATCCTCTAACAGCACACTGTCCTGTCCCAATCTGATAGTGAAACTCGCAGCAACAAAGAGTGTGTGGCGTCGGAATCAAAAAGTACGTACACTAATCCACCAGAAATGGTAACCATACCTGTCACCACTGAATAGGAAGCCTTGGCATCTCTGTGTGTCAGGGTGTTGATACGCCCCTCAGCTCTCGGTGCAGACGAAGCAGCACTCTGGGTCGAGCGAAAAGCCACTGGTCGGTACCCTCCTCGTGATTGCTGCCCTCCCCCACGCACCTGGGGACCCTGACTACTAGCTCGGCCTCCAGCGCTCGGTGCGGGGAGCATTTGCTGTGCTCCGACCCTAGATGGGTAGTCCCTCCTGATGTGACCCAACTGGCCACATTGGTAGCAGAGGGAAACTTGACCTCCTCCTTCGGTAGGTCCCTACTGACGGCTGGGCGGGGGTCCAATGTTGACAGTTGGCCCCTGTGTGGGGCCTCCAAAGGCCACTGACGGCCCCGCGAAACGAGACAGCTCTCCTGCGAGTGCCGCGTGCCTCCTCTCGCAATGGCCTTGAGAGTACTCTAGCTGGTAGGGCCTCTTCCGTCCGCTGTCGGTGTCTCGTGCGGCTGGGTTGGTCTCCTCGTAGGTCATGGTTGCCTCAACCACTCGTGAGAAGGTGGGCAGCTTCAGGGGTTTGACATACCCCCGAATAGAAGGTTGGAGCCCCTCAGTGAACCTCCATAGGCGCTCCTCCTCTGTAGCCACGGCTGTCGAGGCAAAACGTGACAGCTCCAGGAAGCGCGTGTGATACACGCTAATAGTCATCGTCCCCTGGCGGAGAGTGTGGAACTCTCGCCTCCTCTGGTCCTGCCAAATCTACGGAAAGTACTGCTCGTAGAAGAGGGTCACGAACTGGTCTCACATTGGCTCTCCCCTCTCCTGGCCTCTGACTGCCCTCCACCACTTGTGTGCCACGCTCTCTAGCTGGTATGTGGCAAAGGCCATGCGGCACTCCGCGGGAGGTCGAAGGGTGTCGAACACCTTCTCTATTTGCTCCATCCAGTCTTGTGCCTCAGACGAATCCTCATCCCCCTTGAAGGAGGGGAGCTTCAGCTTCTAGAACTGTCCGAAAAGCTCGTGGTGTAGCTGCAGTGGGGGAATGGGCACGCCTCCAGGCAAGGAGGGCTCCTGCTCGAAAGTGTTAGAGTGCGGTGGGGGCGGTGGAGGACCATCCCCTCCCCCTCCTGCTCATCCGATGCTACGGCGGTCTCTCTGTCCCACCGAGGACTCCCCCTCCACATCCTCGAGCGAGGTGCCCGTGGAGGCTGGTGGAGCTCCTTTCGCACAATATCTCTGATCAGCTGGGCTTGAACGCCTGGGAGAAGAGGTGGGCCAACTGGCACCTCAGACCTGGTACGTTCACCCCTCCGACCTCATCCACGGCCGTGACCACGGCCCATCTCGAGAACTCCCCGATGAGGCATCACCTGCAAGGAGATGCGAAAGACAGACAAAAGGGTCAATGATACCGAATTTCTTCGAAAAAGGACTCAGAATGGATATCAAGGCGATATGTTGTGGTGGCTACCCTAGTTACATGCACATGAACGGTTATTCTCAAGCCAATAGGCTCATTTCTCGGGACGACCTTACTTTGATACCATCTTGTTACGACCCGGTTCCCGGATCCCTACAGGGCCCGAGATTGGCTCGCCACGACTAATCCCATGATTCAGTTGTCCAATATTAAATAACCAAAAAGCAGGAAAGTAAACCACATTCACACATGCAATATAACAAAGCAGTAAAAACGTACAAAGCAGTAAAGGAAAGTAAAACTGCTATTCCATTACATACCACCAGAATAACAGAAACAACAAAAATGAAAGTAACAGTAACAACAACAGTAGCTAAAAGTTTGAAACTCACTACAACAGTAAGGGGAAACAACGAGAAAGTGCTGAAACTACGGCTGGGCATGACTGGGCCCAGCACCCTTCGCAGCCAGAGGCTTGGGCTACTCAACTCCTGGTCCTGAACAGTGTTATGAAAAGACAGAGTCAGCGAATACTGAGTAGAGTGGTATCTAAAAAAGTAAAAGCATCAAGTTTAATTCTCTTTTCTATTTATTTGTTTTATGTGTATTTCCTTTTCAACCACTTTTCTCAAACTTTCAGATATTCTTGATCTTGCATGTTCCTCGTGGGAACGATCTTGATTGCAGTCTTTTCTGAACAGTAGAAGGTACACGTGGTGCTCTCCTGGCCAGGAGAGTCCCTCGTGGTAGTCCTACACCCAATCAACCACCCCGAGGTCACTGTCAAGACGTAGCGGTGACTACGACACGTGTGATAAGCACACGGGTAGCTACCCCGCACTGACACGCGGTCAATCGTTTTCGCTAGCGGTATGCCCAAAGTATAGCACGGAACAGTATAGGGCCTAGCCCTCTCAGAAACAGGGGTCTTGCCCCTCAGAACCAAACATGGGTCTCGCTCCTCCACAGTCCGCGCACCCTCGTCTGACTACCCTGGTTTGCCTAGAGGGCCTGACAAGTCGGTGTAGGGTGGTTAGTTGAACCTCGAGTCCCGTGGGGTGGCTAGCTCCCACCCTACACTAGTAGCTCGCCTCGATACCGCGTACACGAGGGCTAACAGGAGTTGGTGTAGAGTGGCCAATCCTAACCTCGGGTCTCAACCCAAGGGCGGCTAGCTTCGCTCTACACGAAAAGGGGATAGTCTCAACCCAAGGGCGGTCGGCACACTTCTTGTCTATGTTCCAAGTTTCCAACCAACCATAGGAGTTCTACTCCTAATTCCCCGTAGGGTTCATGCTCATATTCACCACATTTATTCCGATCTAGATTCCACCATTCACAATTTAGTTCTCATTTATATGCAGGTAGCTCGTGTTTTCATAATTCAATATATGCCACTGGTGATTTCACAGGTGCTTATAAAATACATGCAGCTCGTATTCTAACAAGCAACCCACAATTATTTTACAGGCAATTGCTAGTAGTTTATCTCAATTTTGCATATAAGTACCAAACAGTGCATCCATTTCTCTACCCTAGGGTTCATGCCACATCCTAGGGTTCCAGTCAGTTAATTCTACAATACATGCTTATTTGAATATTATTAAAAGCATTAAACCACTCTACCAGACAAGTCGGGAGTACTGGGGGCTCGAACTGCAGACCCAGGCGTCTCTGCGAGCCTCAAACTTGCAATAGGTCGAAACCCTATACCAGGGAATACATTACAAAAGGAGGATTTAAGACAGTGTATAAAGGTTTTTAGTACGTAGAGGAACTCGCAAGGAAACTACAAGTACTTCGTTTGCGTTAAAGGGATCTCGATCGGACCCCAAATGGGTCAAAAATGTGTCTACCGACCAAAATCAGACGTCTGGGAACAAGTCCAGATGTCTTAAAAGATACAGAACCTCACCTCAAGTCCCTGCAGTGTCTTCAGATGTCCAAGCCTCTTCTGCGATCATCTGAAGGTAGTTCCAGACGTCGGACCACTCCTCCGGTCGTCTAGAAACACCTTCGATTATTTGGTGAGCCGATCAGGCATCCGAAAGTGCATGGGAGAGCGTTCCGCGCTCCTTCCCAAGGCTGCTCCTGCGTGCGACAGTTGCAGCCACCAAATCAGGCCCAACAAACATTCTGCGGTGCGGCCTGCATGGCGGTAACTGTGGAAAGAACGTACTTTCGTGATAAAGGAGCTTTCAGACGTCTGGTCTTGACTCCAGATATCTAGATGCTCTGCCATCCATCTAGACTCCGCTCCAGACATTTGATACTGGAAAATTTTCAGTATCAGAACCCTCTACCAGCGCTCTTCGCTGCGCACCTCCTCACGCCGTGCAGCTCTAGACGCCTCTCCGGACTCTGTCCTCCTCCCACCCATGCTCGCGGTGGTCGTGCGAGCTCCGCCGAGCTTTCACCGATGCTCCTAACCTCGGCCTCCTCCTCCTCCCGTACTCTCCTCTTTCACGCCCTCACGCTCTCCCTTGCTCGTCTCCTCTTGCCACTCTCACATGCTCTGGAGGTGAAGGTGGTGGTGTGTGGAGTGGAGAGGAGAGGAGGGGAGGGTGGCTTTTATAGATGCTAGGGGTTTAGGGTTGGGGTAGTAAGGAGGAAAGGAGAGAGAGGAACAAGAAGTTTTGTGCACCGCTCGTGTGCAGAGCGCAAAGCGCGTACAAAAATTTCATTTTTAGACGTCCAGGAAAGGGTCCAGACGTCTGGACAGATGTCTGACTAAGACTCCAGACGTCTTAAAAGGCTAAAAGTGGGACGGGTCTTTACATCATAACAAACTTAAAGGATGTTTCATCCTCGAAACTTGAACTAGCTAGGGTGCGAAAAAAGGAACATAAAACGAATAACAAACTTAAAGAGGACCGAAGTAGGTTGTAAAAGATGTACCCACAAAAAGCATTGGGTACCGCTCTCGCATCGCCGCCTCAGGCTCCCAAGCAGCTTCCTCGTACCATTGGCTTCTCCATAGGACCTTCACCAGTGGTACTTGCTTCCGTCTCAGACTCCGGATGACTCTGTCTAGTATCTGCACTGGTCTCTCGGGGTAGATCAGGTCGTCACCCACCTCGACGCTCTTGTGGCTCAGAACGTGACTGGGATCGGCGACGTACTTTCTGAGGTTGGACATGTGGAACACGTCGTGCACTCCAGAAAGCTGGGGAGGAAGGGTAAGCCCGTAAGCAATGGGTCCTACCCACTTTAGGACCTCAAAGGGCCCCACAAACCTCGATGCAAGCTTCCCTTTCACCCCAAAACACTGCAGGCCCTTCTTAGGCGAAACGGGGAGAAAGACGTGATCCCCAACCTCGAACTGCACCTCTCTGCGTTTACGGTCAGCATAACTCTTCTGCCTGCTCCTGACAGTGCGGAGTCGTCTGTGGATCTGCTCTATCACCTTCTGACTCTGCCGGATTTGCCTGGGGCCAACCTCCCACTTGGTCCCCACCTCGACCCAACTCAAGGGTGCAGTACACCTCTGTTCGTACAGAGCCTCGTAAGGTGTCATGCTGATGCTCGAGTGGTAACTGTTATTATATGCAAACTCTGCCAGGAGTAAATGCTCCTCCTAGGAGCCTCTCTAGTCCAGTACACAGGCTCGTAAAAGGTCCTCAAGTGTCTGTATGGTGCGCTCTAACTGTCCATCTATCTGATGGTGGTACGTGGTGCTGAACCTCAATCGTGTCCCCAAAGCTTGCTAAAACTCAGCTCAGAACTGGGAAGTAAAATAGGTATCCTTGTCGGATACAATCTCATGCTGAACTCTGTGCAGGCATACCACATCGCGAATGTACCTCTCTGCCAACTGTGCTGGTCCCAAGGTGACTCGGATCCACAGGAAACGTGCCATCTTCATCAACCTGTCCACTATGACCTAGACTGCGTCGTGTCCTCGCTGGGTAATAGGTAAGCCCACCACTAAGTCCATGGTGATGCTCTCCCACTTCCACTCTGGCACAGGAAGTGGCTGCAATGGCCCAGCAGGCCTCTGGTTCTCGGCCTTCACCTGCTGGCACACTAAACACTGCTGTACAAACTTACCCACATCCCGCTTCATCCCTCTCCACCAAAAGTCGCATCTCAGATCATGATACATCTTTGTGTTCCCGGGATGTATGGTGAACCTGGACCCGTGCGCCTCCATCAGGAGCTCTCTCAACAACTCCTCGTCCTTGGGAATGCACAAGTGTCCCCTCTTGCACAGCACCTCGTCTGTAAAAGAAAAGTCTCCTGGGCTCGAACTGCAGACCCAGGCATCTCTGTGAGCCTCAAACACGCAACAGGCTGAAACCATATACAAGGGAATACATCACAAAAGGAGGATTCAGGACAGTGTATGAAGGTTTCTAGTACGTAGAGAAACTCGCAAGGAAACTGTAGGTACTTCATTTACGTAAATCGGATCCCGATCGGACCGCAAACAAGTAAAAATTGTGTCACCGACCAAAATCAGAAGTTTGGAAACAAGTCCAGACGCCTTAAAAGATACAGAACCTCACTTCAAGTCCCTACAGTGTTCTCAGATGTCCAGGCCTCCTCTGCGATCATCTGAAGGTAGTTTTAGACATCGTTCCACTGCTCTGGTCGTCTAGAAACACCTCCGGTGGTCTGGTGAGCTGATCAGACGCCTGAAAGTGCATGGGAGAGCGTTCCGCGCTCCTTCCAAGGCTGCTCCTACGTATGACAGTCATAGCCACCAAATCAAGCCCAACAAACATTCTGCGGTGTGGCCTGCATGGCTGTAACCGCGAGAAGAACGTACCTTTGCGATAAAGGAGCTTTCAGATGTCTGGTCTTGACTCGAGACGTCCAGATGCTCCACCAGCCGTCTAGACTCTGCTCCAGACATTTGATACTGGAAAATTTCCAGTATCAGAACCCGCTACCAGCACTCTCCGCCGCGCACCTCCTCGTGTTGTCGCAACTCTAGTCATTGCAGGTGGTCGAGGACGCCTCTCCAGACTCTGTCCTCCTCCCGCACGCGCCCATGGTGGCCGTGTGAGCTCCGCCGAGCTTCCACCGAAGCTCCCGACCTCGGCCTCCTCCTCCTCCTCCCGCATTCTCCTCTTTCGCACCCTCACGCTCTCCCTCTCTCGCCTCCTCTCGCCACTCCCGCACACTCTGGAGGTGAAGGTGGTGGTGTGTGGAGTGGAGAGGAGAGGAGGGGAGGGTGTCTTTTATAGATGTTGGGGGTTTAGGGTTGGGGCAGGAAGGAGGAAAGGAGAGAGAGGAAAAAGAAGTTCTACACGCTGCCCGCGTGTAGAGCGTAGAGCGCGTACAAAAATTTTATTTTCTGACATCCAGGAAAGGGTCCAGACGTCTAGACAGACGTTTGTCTGAGACTCCAGACGTCTTAAAAGGCTAAAAGTGGGACATGTCTTTACAATTACAAACAGTAAACCTATTAAGGACCACGGCCAAGCATGATCTTGATTACTTGGATCTTAGCCCCGAAATGGCGCAGAATGATTCTAGAGTGGAGACAAAAGAATAAATGTGATATAACTCACTCAATGTGACAAAACGCTTAGTTGTTGTTGACTTTTTGAAAAGATAAGCAATTTATTTGATAGAAGCATCAAGGAAGAAATTAAATTGGAAATCTTTCTCTTCTCTTCCATGGATGGTATGAATTTCATTGCTACAAACAGGCAAAAACCATCAAGAATGGAAAATTTATTGGATAATAGTTGCACTAGCAAGAATATTTGACAACAATCTAGTACAAGTTTATGATTTGAAAGCATCTCCATTGAATGCAAACTATATGTTCACATGAGAGTCTGAGACTTACAATGACAAGCATGCTTTGAAATACCAGTAAAAAGCATCACTGTTAAAGGATCAATTACTTCATAATTCTCACATTGAGGTATATTGGAGAGTTTGGATGAAATGACTTGATTATCATTGGAGGCCTTAAATGGCTTTATATAGAGAGGCACGAGGAAAAAATAGTTTAGACACCCTTTCAAATATAACAAAATAAAAAGATGTCATAAATGGACTGTTTAACACTCAACACCCCCTTTTAAGCTGGAGCATGAACATTCAACATGCTCAACTTGGAACATAAAATTTCAAGGCTTTTCTTGGAGAGCACTTTGGTAAAAATATCTGCAATTTGCTCCTCTGCAGTAATGTAGCGTGTCAAATCTTTCCCTCCAAAGTATCATCTCTTATGTGAGGGTTGGAGAATATCCTGTGGATTGCAACTAAATACTAGAGGGGAGGGGTGAATAGTATTGCTTTAAAAAAGAAGAGTCAGATTAAAAAATAAGACAATAGAGATTCATGCACAGAGTACACCTAATTTATAGTGGAAACCAAATCCGGGTAAAAACCACTACCTAAGCCTCCCAGCTTAGGATTTTTTCGACTAGTACAAGCTAGTCAATCCACTATTCACACCACTTGAATGAGGGTGACACAACATCTTACAAACCCTTCTCTTTTACCCTGAAGAGAAGCAAAAACAACAACCACGGATCTTCCAAATAGGCTTGGGATCTGTAAATCAAAACAACAAATAGTATAACAAGAAAATGAATTTTATGGAACCTCAATAAATGATTAAATCGATTTTTCGTAGAGGTTCGAGGCGTTGTGCTTTCGAAGAGCGTGAAGAATAAGACATGAAAGCCTTTTGCAATAAGCACGAGAAGCTCTATTTTTGAATGGTGTTTCTCTTTTTAAAAGTTGTATATGAATGGGCTGCATACGACCTCTATTTATACAAAAAATTTTGCTTGAATAGGAAACCAAATTGGTCGATCAATTAAGGTTAATTGGTCTATCAAAAAGTACTTTGGTTGATCAATTTAGAATGTTGGTCGATCACTTGTTGGTCGATCAATTAGCTTGGTTGGTCGATCAAGAGGATTCTTCTCAACTTCCTAAAATGTATTAATTTGATTGGTCAAGTAGGTTGGTTGATCAAAGTGTTTTGGTTGATCAATTAATAAGTCTGGTCAATCAATAACCCTAAAATTTGGATTTGAAAAGATATGCGAAAAAATCATTTTTGAGTTTTATTTGAGGTTCCTTACAATAAAGTCCTAGACTTAAATAAATGAAAAAGATGCACACAGTTTTGAAATGTCAGTCTTAGTAATAAACATAATTTTGGTGCATCAAAACAGAGGTGCTTACATTCTGCCCCTTTTTGATGACAACAAAATTATAATTATGAATTTGAAAATAACTTTGCATAATATCTCCCCCTTTTTATTTCTGCAAAAAGTAAACGTGCTGCTGGTTATTTCACAATTAACTCCCCCTTAAACAAGTAATATAAGCATCACTATAAGATCATGCATTGAGAGAGCTAGTAATATAAAGCTGAAGGAGATAATATTCATGCAACATTGCAATGAAATGTCTAGAAAAGATAACATATAAAAGAGTCTTGAATAAACTGATACATGCCAAAATGAAAGCAAATATAACAATTAATCATCTAACGATGCCATAAATGCATCCATGGTGCTCTGAAGATCGGTATCTAGCTCGAGATCCAGTGAATCTGATCTCTCAGAAGATGCAGGCTGACCAAGGCAAAGGCGTTGCTGAGTTGACGAACGTGGTGTCGAATGCCTGGATGTCCTGCGAGGAGGAGTGATCTGCTGGTTAGCTGGTGGTGCTGCTAGTGAAGCTAATGAAGTAGGAGGAAAAGGAGGAGGTGCTGTAGAAGGCATGGTAGTTGAACGACGAGGTCGAGGAGGTCGGTGAAGCTGCTGCTGAATGCTATGAATAGACTCTCCAAGTCTTCCAAAAATTGACTCTGAGCATTCAGGTAATCTGATACCTGATGCCCGTGCCTCATCATAACCATGTCTGTCTCTCTTTGCCTATGCATCATCAAAGAAATACCAGCGGTCACATCCTGAATAATGACGAAGTCCCTGCCTGAAATCTGTCTGTCCAGGGGGCTCCAGTCCTGATCGTGGAAAGATGGTGATGGTCTCACTAGAGGTGGACATGTCGCAGTGAAGTGCTCATAAGGTGGGAACGGAGGAGGTATTGTGGTATGCTCCTGCTGCTGCTGTTCCTGTGGTGCACCCTCATCACGAGCTCCCTATGCTTGCTCCATCTTCGCATAAGTGAGTTTATAAAAAATGGAGACACGAGTGATAAACTATTTATGATTGATTTCCCTGGGTACATTGAAATGGAGAAAGATATGAGACAGAAGTGTCCCAAACTGGAAGGAGTTTCTAGGTGGTTTACTCATGAGATAAAGAATCAAATGGTTCTAATTGAACTGTTTGTTCTTCATAAAGGCATAGAGAGTGATTAGCATTATACCAGGGCAGTTTTCAAAAGATGTGGACTTGGACATAAAGTTCCACAAGAAAACACGATTCAGAAATCGAGGCAAACGACGGAAAAAGGGTGACTTGGCAGGATGGCCCAAGTCAAAATGAGAGGGAGTAAGCAGGGTCTTCCTGATAGTATCAGACTGAGTCTGCTGATGCAACTCAATAAAAGTAGGTCCAATAGAAGGACAACCAAGAATCTCTGTCAAAATGTTCGCATTGACCAAAACTTCTATCCTGTAGATGTTCGAGGTCAACTCGATGTTGGAGCCTTCACCTATATCTTTGAGATTGGCATAAAATAGGTGATAGGCCATGGGATCAACACCGGGAATGTGGCTATGCTTGGAACCCACATAAAAGTTTCGCTCAAATAAATGTAAAATCTGATGGTATGCAAAATTTTCACGGATCCCCAGGAAGATAGACTCGAAATAGGTGAAATCAACAGGTCGTCCGACGTGCGGAGAGAACTTAGCAAACAAACAAAATCGATCATGAGCAGCCTTAGTAATAAAAAAATGATCGAAAGTATCATCACGATGACTAGAAGAGCCTCGAGGACGTTTGGGTGCCATCGTGAGGTGCTGAAAAACACGGTTGGTCGATCAAAAATGTTGTTGGTCAACCAAAAAAGAATTGGATGATTGGTCAATCAACCAAATGGTTTGGTCAACCAAAAGACCTCAGATCGAAAAAAAAGGTGTTTGATCGAATGATAGACTCATGTATGCTACAAGATTTTGCAAAAAAAAAATGAAAATAAGATCAAACAAGTGAGAGTAAGTCAAAGCTCATTTTAAACACAAGAAGAATCCAAAGGGATGGATGTATTCATGGTTTAGAATGTACCGAGATCGAACCAAAGTTGGTCGACCAAAATGGAGGCTGAATGGAGGGCGTGCGAGGAGGTCAAAGTTGTGCGAGCACGGAGGTGCGAGGACGCGACGATCGGGCATGCACTTGCGAAGTCTGGTGCTTGAGGGACCCATACACGGGGGAGGCCGTGTGCGAGGAGGTTGGAGTTGGTGGCGTTGGTCAATCAGAGGAGAATAGAAGTTGTGGGGTAGTGTTTGAAAGAAGTGGGGACCATTTATGATGGTTAAAAAATGGGTTTAGGGGTAAAAACAAGGGGTTTTTAAAGAGAACATGATTAGCAAAGTAGGTAAATGCACTTAAGGAAACTAATCACATAGGTTAGAAACGGTAAATGAAGATTGCGAACGAAAAATGAGGAAACGAGATCGCAATTGCAAAAGTGAATCCGCCTAGTTTTGGTCGATCAAAATTTGATTTTGGTCGATCAAAACAAGAAATGATCGATCAAAAATAAGTATTTGGTCAATCAGAGTTTGAAAGTTTGGAGGGAAAATTCTCGCTCAAATAGTTTGGTCGATCAAAGATTTTAGTTGATCGAACAAAAGGAGAAAACAGTGGAGGGAAAATTCCTGGTCGGCAAATTCAAGTTTTGGTTGATCAAAACAATAATTTTGATCAATCAATGGTTGGTTGATCAATTTTTGAAAAATTGATCGATCAAAATAGTGAAAGAGTCATTTTTTTAGGCCACTTAATTAAGCTCTTTTAATCTAGATAAACCTAGTGAATGGCAAATTTGATTAAACCTATCTTTTGATAAAGGTTTTGTGAATATATCAGCTAACTGTTTTTCTGTGTTAATAAATTTTAAGTGGATATCCCCTTTTAAGACATAATCTCTAAGAAAGTGATGTCTAATATCAATATGTTTAGTCCTAGAGTGTTGTACTGGATTCTTGGATAAGTTGATTGCACTAGTGTTGTCACACAAGATCTTGTTGTTTTTAAAAATTAATCCAAAGTCTTTTAAAGTCTATTTCATCCACAATAGTTGTGAATAAGCTAAGGATGCTGCTACATATTCTGCTTCAGTTGTGGATAGAGATACAGTATTTTGTTTTTTAGAGAACCAAGAGACTAGGGAATTTCCGAGAAATTGATAAGTTCCACTAGTACTCTTTCGGTCTGTGAAGCCACCCACATAGTCAGCATCACAAAAGGAATATAATTCCAATGTGTCTGACTTCGGATAGAAGACTCCTAGGTCTTGTGTGTTGTTTAGATATCTAAGGATTCTTTTAACAGCATTTAGATGTGATTCCTTAGGGTTTACTTGAAAACGAGCACATAAACAAGTGCAAAATAGGATGTTAGGTCTACTTGCAATTAAGTATAATAGAGATCCTATCATGCTCCTATAAAGTTTTTGATCTACTGACTTACCTGTGTCATCAGTTTTTAATTGGGTAGAAGCTGCCGTCGGTGTTTCTTTACCTTTGACTTTGTCCATTGAGAATTTCTTCAATATCTCTGCTGTGTACTTTGTTTTAGATATGAAGATTTTGGAGGATAGTTGATCAATCTAAAGAACTAGGAAGAACTTAAGTTCTCCTATCATACTCATCTCAAATTGATCCTGCATAACCTTTGCAAATTCTCGGCAAAGTAGATCATTAGTAGCACCGAAAATAATATCATCTACGTATATTTGAATTATTAGGAGGTCATTTTGTTTTCTTTTTGTAAATAAAGTTGGATCAATTTGACCAATTTTGAACTCATTGTCAATTACGTATGTTTTTAATCTTTCATACTAGGCTCGTGGAGCTTGTTTTAATCCATACAATGCTTTGTTTAATTTGTATACGTGTTCTGGATGATTTGGATCTTCAAATCCTGGAGGTTGTTTAACAAGGACTTCCTCCTTAATGAATCAATTTAAAAAGGCACTTTTGACATCCATTTGGAAAAGCTTGAATTCCATATGGGCTACAAAAGCTAGCAACATTCTAATAGATTTAAGTCGAGCAACAGGTGCATATGTTTCATCAAAATCTATTCCTTCCTCTTGATTATATCCTTGAGCCACAAGTCTAGCTTTATTTCTAACTACATGCTCCGATTCATCAAGTTTGTTCCTAAAATTCCACTTGGTTCCAATAATAGTTTGTTGCTTAGGTTTTGGAACAAGTTCCCATACTTGATTTTTCCTGAATTGGTTTAGCTCATCTTCCATAGCAGTAATCCAATAATTATCTAAGAAGGCTTCCTTAATAATTTTAGGTTCTAATTGAGATACAAAAGTTGTAAATGCTAATGTGTTAAGGGAAGATCTGGTCTGAACTCCTTTTGATAATTCTCCTATTACTAGTTCTTTACGATGATCTTTTACAAAAGAGATATCTTTGGGTAGTTCATTAGAAATAATATCTTCTGGAATATTTGAGGGATCATCTATTGTATCATCACCATCAATCATGGAAGATTTAGGTTGAACTAATGTTTCATCAAATGATACATGCATGGTTTCTTCAACAACAGAATTCTTCTTATTAAAGACCCTATAGGCTTTACTTTTGGTTGAATAACCTAGGAAAATCCCTTCTGAGCTTTTTGCATCAAACTTATCAAGATTATCTTTAGTGTTAAGTATAAAATATCGACATCTGAAAATCTTGAAGTAGAAAATTCTAGGTGTTCTTCCATGATAGAGTTCAAAGGGTGTCTTCTTTAGAATTGGTCTGATTAGGGTTCTATTTTGGATATAACAAGCAATGTTTATAGCCTCAACCCAAAAATGTTGAGGCAGCTTTGACTCGCACAGCATTGTGTGGGCACACTCTTGTAAGGTCCTATTTTTCCTTTCAACTACACCATTTTGTGGTGCAGCTCCAGGAAGGCAAACTCATGTTTAATTCCATGTTGATCACAAAAATTCGAGAAAGATTCATTTTCAAATTCTCCACCATGATCACTTCTGATTTTGATTACTTTAGATCCTTTTTCATTCTGTAATCTTCTAACTAGTTTGCTAAAGGCATCTAAGGTTAAGTCCTTGCTCTTTAAGAAAGATGCCCAGGTAAATTTAGAGAAGTCGTCAATTATAACTAAATAATATCTGCACCCGCTTAGGCTTTCGGATTTAGTTGGTTCGAATAAGTCTAAGTGAAGTAGCTCCAAGGGTTGAGAAGTGTTAACCATCCTTTTTGGTTTAAAAGGGTTTTTGGTTTGTTTGCCGACTTGACAAGAATTGCAGACTTTGCTTTTCTTGAAGTCGATCCTTGGTAGACCTTTGACAAGTTTGTGTTTCACAAGTTTACTAATGTTTCCCATGTGAACATGACCTAGTTTTTTATGCCAAAGAGTTGCTTCTTCATCAGATACGACTAGACATTCAAGACTGTCGTATTTGTTTAAGCTTATGGTGTAAATATCTTTGTGTCTATTTCCTTTAAGAATGACTTGATTTGTTTCTTCATCACGAATTTTAAATCCTTTTGATGTAAATGTAATTCTGTTCCCCTTATCACATATTTGGTTTAAAAGATTGTGTTTTAAACCTTTAACTAAGTGCACATTTTCAATAGAGGTAAAAGAATTACCAATTTGGCCAGTACCAATAATACGACCCTTGTGGTTGTTCCCGAACGTGACAGTTCCACCTTCCTGAAGGTTGAGTTATAGGAATAGGTCTTCCTCGCCGGTCATGTGCTTGGAACAACCGCTGCCCATAATCCATCTTCTTTCTTCTCTTTCCTGTTATTGATTTGCGATTGTGAGGCTTCGCTTGGTATAGTGGCTTCAATGTTCTATTGATTTGTTGGAAAGTCCACTTCTTATAATCTACTGAGCCTACAAAACAAGATTGCAAATTGCTTTTTGGAACCCATTTTTGCTTGGGTCCACGGTGGTTAGTTTTCATTGCCTATTTTGGCAAGCTACCTTTCTCTTTGTTTTGATTGGAACTAGATGCTTCATGGCTATTCTTTGGTATATAGCCTAACCCAAACTTTGCGGTGCTTTGGGTTTGTGTTCCTAACAGTTTGTGCAGATTTCTACTTCCATTTGTGAATTTGGTCAGGTCATTTAGTAGAACAGCAAGGTTTTCTTTCAATTATCTATGTCTATTTCTAGGTGGTTTATTTGAGATTTTAATGTTGTAATTTCAACAGATAGCTCTTTGTTTTGATTGTCAAGTGCTTCTTTTATGCTTTCTCTTTGTCTAGTATCTTTACTAGGTTTTTGTTTTCAAACTTTAATGATGTAGCTATATCATGCAATTCAAAGAATGCTTCTAATAGTTCTTATTGAGTAAAGGAGGTTACCTCATCTTCTAGTGCCATCAAACCAAGAAAATCTTCTTCTCCTGATGTTTCTTCTTCTTCTGAACTTGAGTCTGACTCATCCCAAGTTGCAGTAAAGGCTTTCTTCTTTCCATCTTTATTGAAGTGTTTCTTCTTTTCAGATTCCTTCCGGAGAAGTGGACAATCCTTCTTGATGTGTCCCTTTCTCTTGTAGTTGTAACAGACGACTGTGTCGTTTCTTCCTTCGTTCTTTTCCCTCCAGTTATTCTTGTCCTTAAGAAACTTTTTGAATTTTCTGGATAGGAGTGCTATGTCTTCCTCTTCTTCTCCACTTGAAGTTTCTTCAGATTCTTGAGTGGCTTCAAGGGCTATGGCTTTCTTCTTTACTCCTTCACCTTCATGCTCCTTCATGTGCTGAAGTTGAACTTCATAGGCCATCAAGCTTCCGATAAGATCGTCTAATTTGAGGGTAGACAGATCTTTCGACTCCTATATCACTATGGTCTTGGTTTCCCAATTGCTGGTGAGAGATCGGAGTATCTTTCTCACCAGTACTTCATCCTTGATCTCCTGATCTAGGTTCCTTAGAGAGTTTATGATGTCCATATACCTCGTGAACATTTCCTTGATTGACTCGCCTTTCTTCATCCTGAAAAGCTTGTAATTTTGCGTTAGTAAATTCACTCTAGTTTCCTTTACCCTTGTCGTGCCTTCATGGGTCACTTCGAGGATGTTCCAGATCTCGTAGGCTATCTTCCAAGCAGAAATGTGGTTGAATTCTACTCTCGAAAGCTCGTAGAAGATTGCATTCATGGCTTTTGCATTGTGAGTTGCCATCTTCTTTTGATCCGATGTCACAACCACTCCTTCCTTGATCTCAGGGCGAGTATACTTGGAGGCGATGATGTCCCACACCTCGAAATCCATGGAATCTAGGAAGATTTGCATCCTTGTCTTCCAATATCCATAGTTCGTCCCGTCAAAGAGAGGAGGATGAACAACTGATTGCCCCTCAGCATATGTCGATAGACGATTTGACATCTTTTGGACAACTTGGCTTTGATACTAAATGAGGGTTGGAGAATATCCTGTGGATCGCAACCAAGGTTTAAAAAAATGCGAGGCAGTACGAGGCAATTTGCCTTCATTGAGGCGAGGCGTAAGCCTCGAGGTAGTTGAGGCGTAAGCCTCAGGATTTGCATAAAAAGCAAGAAAAATTGATATGACACACCTTATTTATATAAACTCATATATGATTTATATAAACTTACCCTCACATATGATTTATATAAACTCATCATATATGATTTATATAAACTTACCCTCATATATGATTTATATAAACTCACCAATTCATCATATGAGTATGAAAACTCACCTTATTTATATATGATGGTATGGGATATGACTTATGACTTAGTTATGAGTATGAAAACTCACCAATTTATCATATGGTATGAATTGTAGATGGTATGATTTATCATTATCACAAGTTATTTATATATGATTTATATCATCAGATTGTATGATTGAAAACTCACCTTGAATTGGGGAGTTGGTAGATGATTTATATCATTAACTTTGAACCTGAAGCTAAGGCTTGATCAATATCTGAACCTAAAGCCATTACGCTAGTCCTCACAATTGTGCCAAACCCTTTACAGTTCGGGTCTTCTTAAGGGTCAAAATATTGGGGAAGAGGTGTAAGACTGATCTTTATCAATTGCCTCTAATCCTCTAAAAAGCTTCTTGTTTGCCATTAGGCATACCTCCAAGCAATGGCCTAAGCAACTCTAAGTTGAACCAAGAGTAGTCTACTCATGATTTACTTGTGATTTTTAGGTGGTGGACAAGGATTGGTTTCATATACACACCTTGAATCATCTTTTCCAAGGGAAGAAATCAGCCAAAACCCTCCAACGACGGCTACTGCAGCACTAGCGATGCTCGTCCTTCTCTGAAAATGCACCTCAACGTCTCGAGCACCTCGAGTGCCTCGACCAAAGTGAGGCGCACGCCTTTAGTTAGCAACTTGAGGCTACTGCCTCGAGGCGAAACCTTGGTGCCTCGCCTCGAGGTGTACGCCTCACGTACCTCGAGGTGTGCCTTTTTAAACCATGATCATAACTAAATATTAGAGGGGATGGGTGAATAGTATTGCTTTAAAAAATAAGAGTTAGATTAAAAAATAAGACAACAGAGATTCATGCACAGAGTACACTTGATTTATAGTGGAAACCTAATCTGGGTAAAAGCCACTACCTAAGCCTCTCAGCTTAGAATTTTTCTGACTAGTACAAGCTAGTCATCCACTATTCGCACCACTTGAACGAGGTTGGCACAATCTCTTACAAACCTTTCTCTTTTATCCTGAAGAAAAGTAAAAGTAACAACCATGAATCTTCCAAACAGGCTTAGGATCCGTAAATCAAAACAACAAAATAGTATAACAAGAAAATGAATTCTATGGAACCTCAATAAATGATCAAACTAATTTTTCATAGAGGTTCAAGGCATCGTGCTTTCGAAGAGCGTGAAGAACGAGATGTGAAAGCCTTTTGCAATAAGCATGAGAAGCTCTGTTTTTGAATGGTGTTTCTCTTTTTAAAAGTTGTATATGAATGGGATGCTACGACCTCTATTTATACAAAAAGTTTTGCTTGAATAAGAAATAAAATTAGTCGATCAATTAAGGTTAATTGGTCAATCAAAAAGTACTTTGGTCGATCAATTAAGAATGTTGGTCGATCAATTAGCTTGGTTGGTCAATCAAGAGGATTTTTCTCAACTTCCTAAAATGGATTGATTTGATCAGTCAAGTAAGTAGGTTGGTCGATCAAAGTGTTTTGGTCGGTCAATTAATAAGTCTGGTCGATCAATAACCCTAAAATTTGGATTTGAACAGATACACGAAAAAATAGTTTTTGAATTTTATTTGAGGTTCTTTACAATAAAATCCTAGACTCAAATAAGTGAAAAAGACGCACATCAGCAACTATCTAAACTTGTGTCTTGAACAGAGGCTTCAATCCAAGATAGTCCTGAAATGTCAGTCTTAGTAATAAACATAATTTTAGTGCATCAAAACAGAAGTGCTTACATTATGAAGTGGCAATTCGCTTCAATATGTTTGGTTCTTTCATGAAATGCAAGATTGTTGGCAATGAAGGTACCGACTTTATTATCGCAATATATAGGCGTAGAACTAGACACAGTAACACCAAAGTCCTACATAATAGAGCCCACGACAACATCTCAGCCTCTGCAGATGACCGAGAGACCACATTCTACTTCTTGCTACACCAGGTAACAAGGTTGCCACCAACATAAAAATAGTATCAAGTGGTGGAGCGTCTATCTTCATGTGCCCCAGCATAATCTGCATTAAAATATCCCCATATGTCAAGTTGTCCTTCTGAATGGATAGGCCTTTCCCAAGTGCCTTCTTCAAATATCTCAAAACATGGCAAACTCCATCCCAGTGTATCTCTCTAGGAGATTGCATAAGCTGGCTCAAACGAACTACAACAAAGGCAATATCAAGTCTTGTCACCGTTAAGTAGAGTAACTTCCCAACCATAACACGGTAGCTAGTCACATCAAATAAAGGTGGACTATCTGAATCGACCAATGGCAATGAAGGATCCATAGGAATTGACGTACGCTTACAACTGAACATCCTTACATCCTTAAGCATATCAACAACATACTTCCTCTGGGGCAAAACAAGCCCACCATCAACATGTTATACCTAGATGCCCAAAAAATAGCTGCTAAGTTCTAGATCCTTAGAAACAAACTGAAAATGAAGACTTTGGCCTTCTATATAACTTTTTTGTCACTCCCTGTCAGCAAAATATCATCCAATAAACAATAAAAATAATTGACCCAATATTACCATGCATAGTAAAGACGGAATGATCGACAATGGATCTCTGGAAACCATACTCCTAAATCGCCCCACTGAACCTCTCAAACCAAGCACTTGGGCTTTGCTTCAATCCATAGAATGCTTTCCTCAGCCTACACACTTTCTGACAGTCCCTAAGTAATAAAGCCTAGAGGCTATTGCATCTACATCTCATGCAAATCACCATAGAGAGGCATTTTCAATGTCAAGCTGGAAAACAAGCCATCCACTGTTGACCGCCAATGAGAGAAGTATCCTAACTAAATTAAGACGTACTACAAGGGAGAATGTCTCGAAGTAGTCTACTCCAAGGGGTCTGTGTATACTTTTTGGCTACGAGCCTTACCTTATACCACTCAATAGATCCATTTGAACAACATTTCAAGGTAAACACCCACCTACACCCCACAATGGTTGCACCTGGGGGTAGGTCAACAAGCTCCCAATTATGGTGAGATTGAAGAGCTGCCATTTCCTCCTCCATAGCCAGGGTCCAGGATGGGTCCTAAGAGGCCTCTCTATGATTTCATAGTATAGAGTGACTGTCCATAGCATAAGATAAGTGCTTCCTTGGAATAGGTAAATGATCAATTGACATAAAGTTGGAAAAAGAATACTTAGCACAAGATCATTAGCCCTTCCTGTAAGCAATAGGAATATGCAACTGTTACCTTGGGTACCTCAGTGGGAGGCATGGAGGGACCTACAGTGGTGTCTGCAATAATAGCAAGAGACTAAGCAAGAACAGTCAACAGTTCCTTAGGTGGAGGATTAGTCCTACACTAATAAGTACGAAGATAAAAAAATGCGGCATCAGAAGTAGTACCACGAGTAGGCTCAGAGGGTTGTGGTGGTGTAGAAGGAACATGTAAAGGCACACTAGTGGTAGGAGAGGAGTTGCCATTAGGGGTAAAGTAAGCAATATCCTCAAAGAACATAACATCAACGCTGACATAAAACCAATGTGTCTTGGGATCATAGCACCTGTACCCTTTCTGGGTCTTAGCATACCCAAGAAAATATAGTGAACCGACGATGGAGCAAGCTTACCCACTTTAAAGCAATGAACAAAACAGATACATCCAAATACTTTAGGTGGTAAAGAAAAAAGCTCACGGTCTGAAAATAAATAGGAATAGGGACTTTTCCCATCCAGAACACAGGAGGAAACCCCATTTATCAAAAAACCAGTAAGAACTGCATCAAACCAATGCTGAGAAGGAACATGCATATGAAACATCAAAGTACAAGCAACATCCATCAAGAGTCTCAATTTGCATTCAGTCATCTGTTGGGGTGTATGAACACAAGAAAATCCCAAGAGAAGCAAAGAAATGAGACAACTCATCATTAACAAACTCACGACCATTATCTGTCTTTATTTCAGCAACATACATATGGTGCTAGAAAACAAAGTCTTTATTTCAACAAAAAATTTCTTTATTACATCAGGGTTTCAGATTTTTCTTTTAGCATAAATACCCAAGATACTCTGGTACAATCATCAACAAGAACAAGAAAATAATGAAAACCCTTATACTCTTGACTCGACATGGGCCCCATAAATCAACATGAACTAAAGTAAATAGAGACTCAAATCTTTTATTAGAACTCAAAAAGGAAACTCTATGATTCTTACCTAGTTGGCAAGCCTAGCATTGAAAAGAACCAGGAAACTGCAAGTCAGGAAATAGACGATGGAGAATGGGAATGCTAGGTGTCTGTGGTGCTAAGTCGGTGTTTAAAAAGTATCGTGTTGCAGTATAGCCGTAATAGTATTCAAACAAATATAATTTTTATTACTCAAAAAGATTCCAAGGTCAAACACAGGGAGCAAATGGAATTTACACACTAATCTCAACAATTAATGTAATTTGAACACAAAATATTACTCAAAAGCTAATTTGGAATGAAGAGCATATGAGTATATGAAGGGTAAAAAGAATTTAAGACAAAATAATGGTGATGTGAATCACCAATTATAAGTCTAACACATGGAATAGTTACTCAAATGTACTAAAGGAGAGAGTATGAAATCAGACGTCTGATTTTGCAATCAGACATCTTAAATGACGTTTGCTATAGTACCCCTTTTTCTTTTCAAGGTGTGCGTGCTTCTTCCTTCTTCTTTTCTTTCTCTAATTCTTCCTTTCTTCTTCTTCTTCCTCTGCCTTCAGCCTTGCAATCCTTCTCTTCTTCTTCTTCTTCTTTCTTTCTTTGACTCTCCTCTCTCAGAATCCGACTAAGTGTTGAAGCCAAACTTCTTAGGGCAAAAACCCCCCTTCCCTCGCGTAACTCTCCTCTCTTCTGTTTCTATTTCAGTCTCGCTCTCCCAGAGCCATAGTCGGTCAGGTAATCGGACCTAGCGCATACCCGAGTCTCGGCTCACTGGCGTGCGATGGTGAGCGAGGAGTGCAAGTCGGGTTGGGTTAGGCCAGGTCTGTGGGTGAGGTGTCGCGAACGAGGCCGATGAAGGTGTAGGAGGACCTCACCCTCGGTGATTGGAGGCAAATAGCCCCATTCACTTTTTCAATTTATGCTGCTGAAAGTGACTCTTCATATCCGAGGTGGGACTAAATGTCCCACCTTTCTTCCACGCAGCGTAGCAGCAAGGTGCTTTGGCCACTTTGATGAGGCTGCGGCTTCTAATGCCTTTGCGTGAGGACTTGGACACCTACACACCTCAATTCCGCACATCCTGGAGGTATCCCCTGGAGCAGAGACACCCTTGGAGCAGCTTGAAGCTTGCTCGAAGCTTGGCGTCAATGGCGGGTCTTGGCTTGCTACCTGAAATCAAGAAAAGGGGCCTTATGGTTGCATCAGAGTGCTCAGTAGGATCGCCGTGGCACAACGAATGTAATGGTGGCAGTGGCGTGTTGCGCGAGTGGTTGTGGTGGCTGGATGGTGATGGGAACGGTCGGTGAGTGTGGGTTTGTTCGGGAAGGTTCTTGGGTGGATGATGGAGCGAATGGAGTGAGGGGAAATGATCAGGGATGTGTGGTGGAGGTTGTATGGTGGTCGACGAGGTTGATGGAGGTGCATAGTGGTGGGAACACCTCGCCGGAGGAGTCGCTAGAGCATAGAACGAAGAGGGTGAATGGCGTAGTTGAGGGGTTGAATTGAGAAGTAAAGAGTGGGAAACTAACCTACGAGTCTAGCTAAACCTAAGTAGCTACTCTAATGGACGAAAGGAGGGAGATTCCCACGCCGGTGTGGTTGCCGGACGTGGGGAAGATGAACCTCCGTAGGAGAGACGGCGGCGAAGACAGGGAAGGGACGACGATGGTTGGTGTTGCTCGACACGAAGGACGGTGAGGAAAGTGAATCTGCCACCGATTTTGTGATTTGACGACGAAGAAGTTAGGAGAGACCACTGTAGCTTGCGGAGAATTGCGGCTGAAGAGGAGAGAGGAAGAGGGGGGATTTTGGCCCAATTTCAAGATTAGGAGAATGGTTGAACCTTGGGGAGTCTTTTATAGGTCTCAGGAAGAAGTTTTGAGCTTGGGAAGTAAGCTTCCAAGCAAGGAATGCTTGCCAGAGATGGAAGCTTCAAGAGACCCAAATCTCTCATGCGTTCGCATGAGAGATTGGGGGAGATCTGGAGCATATGAATAGCTTAGATTGAAGGGAATTATTTGATGAATCTCTCTTCCAATTTTGGAAGGGATTCATCAATCAATCAAGGAGAAAATCCAAGTTGAAGGTCGTTGGAATAGGTTTCCTCTACGATAATGGTGGAGGGACCTAATTATGAAGACGACGAGGAAGTTAGGGTCCGAATGCAAGGGTTTTTGAAAGTTGGGGGTATAAATGTAATCAGACAGGATCTTTTTGCAAACTAGGTCAAGACAAGTTCTCTTTAGGTCCAAATTTTGGTGCAAACCTAATTTTGACCTAAGGAATTCAATGGTGAAGTTGGATTTTGGTTTTGACCATGTTTGACTAGGTAATTTATGTAAAAACTCAAATTAGGGCAAATATCTATCTAAGACTATTTAGGTCAAGATGGGTTCTGATGGCCAAATCGAAGGTACTAAACTCTATGGGATATTTTTCTATGATTTTAGAGGGTTTAGGTGAATTTTATCCTGACCAGAACCTTGGGTAATTAAGTGGGTCTGTTTTTAGGGTTTCAAAAAGTCATTTAATTCTCAGAATACTCATAAAACCTTTTCTGTCTAATCCAACCCACTTGTTATCTTATTAAGACCATTTGACCTTTATTCAGCCCTTGAGAAAACCGTGGTTGTACTGCATTGGTAAAGTTGCAGTTTTACCCTAGTTTCTTATTTTTCTCTCAGAATGGTTATGCAATGAATTATGACCTTCAGTTGATTATGCAGGAGCATTTATTGACTCAGTTGGGTCCAAATGAGCTAGTTATGGCTCATGATGGTGTTCCCATCATTAGGTGACCTTGGTAAAGGTTCCACTGAAGAGAGGATGTAACACCAACGGTAGTAGCATGATAGGAAGGAAGGTGAAGGTGGTAGAGGCCATCCTACTCAAGTCACCAATTTGCTTTCTCGTCTAAAGGTCCTGCAAATAGAAGAACCATGAAAAATTACCTGACATTTTAGTGCTTTCCTAATTTGACTAATTGACCTAAGATTCAATGCGAATTTGGGGACATGCATAACATCAAATAACTGTAAATAGGGAGCAAGAGAAATATCACCAAGCTCAGTCGCAGGTAATCGGGGACCATCTGCTACTGTGACATGTAGAGGATTATCAAGAGATCTAAGAGAGAAAAACAACGTATTATCATCTCCCATAATAAGAGAAGCACCTAAATCTGTCAACCAAGTGGGAGTACAAGCCACAAATAGAGGCAGCAGTACTTGTCAGCTAGCTAGTAGAAGCCCTACTAGCAAGTGAAGCAGAGTGAGATGCCACCAACCTCTCATACTCCTCCCTAGAAATCATAACCTATGAACTCTTTTGATCATCTCCTACACCCTGACTATTAGAAATATTGTAGGACACCTAATTCATCTGATGGCTCGAAGGATAGCCATACTTCAACCAACATCGTTCAATGGTGTGGTTAGTCTTGTGACAGTGCTCACAAAACAATCCTGAACATCATCATCCATGGTCACCTCCACTGACTCCATGTCCTCACCCCCTGCCACATGAGTTACCCCCACCACAACCAAAGGAGGCCATGGCAAATGACTCTGCAGATGAACAAGCTCGGTAGTCTGCAGGTGAGAAAGCCTAGCATAGATCTGCACTGCGGTAGGAAGAATCTATAGTGTCATAAAATGATCCTTGACAGCCTTCTACTAAGCCCAAGTGCAATAAGCATCTGAACAGCCACATCAAAAGAGATAGGTTGGAGAAGATCTTGTTCATCCCAGAGATTCTTCATAGAACCATAAAAATTAGTCAATGACAATTCCCTTTTTAAAGGTATGCAGATCCTCTAAAACCCAGCACATGCGTAAAATATTGCCCACATGGGAATGTATCTCATGCAGAACTTCCCACATCTTCTTAGCTAAGGAATATGACATGACCTGCTTGGCTATATTCTCCCTCATGCTATTTAGCATGCATGTAGCAGCCTAATCGTTGTCCACCTCCCTGTTTGTAGACTTCATCGTAGGTACATTTGTAGTCAATATATAGGGCTTCCTATATGAACTCACCAATTAAGCAAAAAAAGTTGACCATAACATAAAGTTGGTGTCATCAAACTTGATAGAAGTCCCTTGCATACTAGAGTGTACACTTGTGGTAGTCACTTGCCCCACCGGGTCACTGGGATCACTCTTTTGCTCTTCCATAGAGACTCAATTCATAGGTTCAATCACTAAAATGTAGATGAGAAAATTAAGCCTTCATAGATCTAAAATCAAATCATCAACCAAACAACCACAGGAGGGTCAAATTAGCAAACCCCCTTGCAGTTCATTGGCTTGGAGAAGAGGCGGCGTTGAGCTCTACACTGGCTAGAGGCGACATTGGCCTCTTGCTAGCATGAAGCAGCCACGACAACGGCAGGATCTAGCCCTACTGCAAGTGCAACACGACTTTCAACACCCCTAGCAACGCTAGATCAACACTACTGGGATCTCTGAAACGTCGGTTTTGTATTTGTTATAACGTTGTAGTAAAGCCGGTTATTACCAACATTTCAAATAAAAATTTTTTACTCGGAAAATGAAAGAGTTCCCGAGGTCGAACTCAGGGAGCAAGTCGTATTCTAGAGATATACATGTTTCTTTTACAAAATAAAGAAAGAGAGAGGGAAAGAATTTGTTGTTCTTTTCGTTTTCTCCTCGTGATGTTCTTCTTTCTTTCTTTCCTTCAGATCTCCTTCTTCTTCTTTGTTCTGCAGAGGTGATGTTCCTCTTCAGATCTCCTTCTTCTTCTTCCTTGGTTTCTGTCTTGGCCTCTCTTCTTCTTTTTCTGCAGTCTCTTCTGTGAATGTTTCTTCTTCCTTTCTTTCTTCAGATCTCCTTCTTCTTCTTCCTTATGGCTGCAGAGCTTCTACCTTCAGCTACTAAGTCTTCCTTTCTTCTTCTTCTGCTTTGGCCGTTGCTCTTCTTTTCTTTCTTTCTTCAGCCTGCCTTCTTTCCTGCTCTGGCTGCTGACCTTCCGTCGTCTGACCCGGTGCTTCGACGACTTAACTATGCATTTGCTACAGTGCAGCTCCTTCTTCTTCGCCTGCACACTTCAGAATTTCTCGTCAGGAGCAAAACCTACTCTACCCTCCCCCCCCCGCGTCTCTCTTTCTCTCTGAAACCACTCTTAGGAAAGCTCTCCCAGAGCTACCGGGTAACCGGGTTCGGATCAGGCCCGGGTCCAGGCCCACCGGCGTGCGTGGTGGGCGAGGAGTGCAGGTCAGTCGAGTCGGGTCGGGTCGGTTCGGGTCAGGTCCGCGGGGCGTGAGCGCGGACGAGACCGGGTAACCGGGCGGGTGAAGGGGACCTCACCCCGTGTACTGAGGCAGTAAGGCTACTGCACTTTTGCATCTTATGTCGCTGCGGCTCTTCAGGCGTTTCCGAGGTGGGACTAAACGGCCCACCTCAATTGCGCGCCCGCAGCGGGGAATTCAGCAGGAGATGGCAGCGTCACGCGGAGTTTTCTTCCTCGGCTGCGAACCTGGTGTTTTGCCAAAACTCCTCGCAAGGCCTGGGAGTGAATCTGGGCTTGGCGCTGAGCGTGGCGCGCCTGTAGCTGTAGGCGGAAACAGGTCCTCCTGCGCGTCAATGGCGGCGGAGGTCGGGTGGCCTGTCCACAAGAAAACGGCCTCTCGGCCTAATCAGAGAGTGCCAGGAGCTTCGCCAGGGTGCGGCGAAGCTCGTGTGGGTGGTGGCGAGGCGCGGGGCGGCGTGCGAGAGCTGCCCTAGGTCGGACTGTGGGTCGGAGGATGGGTCTGTTCGGTGGGGTTGCAGCGGGTGATGTGGGGGGAGTGGCAGGGCGGAGGTTGATCAGGGTGAGGAGGCGGAGGTCCTGCGGTGGTCGGCGAGCCGTGTGGGTCGCTGAGGTGATGGGAGCGGCTCGCCGGAGGGTGGTCGGAGGCGAAGGGGGTGAAGGTGGTCAGGGTCGGTCGAGGGCTTAATTGAATAAATTGAAAGCGGGGAAAGAAAGAGGAGAAGAAGGGGAGTAGTTCTAACTTACTTGCAGGGGCGAAGGGGGAGGAACAGGGCGACAGTCGTATCGACTGTCGCCGGAGAAGACGATGCCCAGTGGGGGGAGGACGGCGGTGACGACGGGGCAGAGGCAGCGCGCGCCGGTATTGCGCGACGCGGGAAGAGCAGGGGAAGAAGTCTCTGCTGCTGGTATTGCGGCAGAGCGAAGAGGAGGAGGAGGAAGAACCGCCGGAGCTGGTGGGCGTCTGCCGGAGTGAGAAGAGAGGAAAGTTGGGGGTTTTCTCCGTCAGATCCGAGCTGCCCTGGTCGGTGGAGTAACGGGGGGTATTTATAGGGATCAAACAGGGAGGAAGGCGGAGGGAGACGACGTGTCTCCCTCGCCGGAGGATGGTCGGAAACAAGAACCCATACCGTCCGTGCGTTCGCACGGCCGGTATGGTGGGTTACAATGACCAGGGGGGTGTCCCTGCGACGGCTGACGACGCAGGGCACCCCTGGTTTACTTGCCAGGTCCCCCACCTCACCCTGCGCGGCGCCATGCTCCGCGCAAGGTCGCCGGAGCATGGTGCTGGCAGGTTTTGCAGGAGGGACCTGATTGCAAAGAACGAAGGAGAGTTAGGGGCCAAAATGCGAGGGTTCAAAAGTTGAGGGCCAAAGAGTAAATATATGAGGACCAAAGTGTAAAGTCGGTCAAGGAGGTTTCTTCTTAGGCTCAAGTTTTTATACATGACTAATTAGGACCTAAGGAATCTGATGGTGAATTTCATTTTCATATTAAACCTTGTTTGACCGGTCAATTTGCGCAAAAACCCAAATTAAGTTATTAATTGGGCATGGTTCTCAATGTAGGTCAAAATGGGTTCTAAAGGCCAAATTGAAGGTTCTAAACCCTAGAGATTATTTTTCTATGAATTTTAGAGGGTTTATTCTATTTTTACTTTGCCTCGAACCTTGTGAATTGAAGTGGGTTGTTTTAGGGTTACAGATTATCATTTGGTTTCTTGGACGTGCTGTAGCCCTTGCTAGATCATCTCATCCCACTTTTATTCTTATTAAGTTGCTTTGACCTATGTTTGGGCCCTGAATTACCCTGTATGCAGATTATACTGGTAAAATTGCACTTTTACCCCTTATGACTTGTTTTCTTCTCAAACTCAGAATTCTCTGAGTTAAGCCTTTCCTTGAGATATGTAGGAGCTTTTATCCTTTGTATTAGGTCAAAATGAGCTAGTTATGGCTCATGATAGAAACTTTGTCCCTGAAAATATGTGCCCTTTCACTGCAATCAAATTGTCTAAATGACTGCCAAAGGTAAGTCCATTGCGGTAGATCTATAGCAATATTGGTGAAATCCCCCTTGCCAATCAATCCATACCTTGGCAAAAGAACATGGGAGAAAAAGATGAGAATGATTGCCACCAAGGAGTTGGCCCAGTGGTAGAGCCCCCCACTGGCAGCTAAAGAGGTCATGGAATAAAATCCCACACCCACCATATTTATCTTAAAAAAAAAAAAAGGATGAGAGCAATCTTTTAAAGTCCAATCCACAGAGAAAAAGAGCAAGTGGGATATAGAAGGGGCAATACATGCATAGTCCTCACCAACCAAGCAAAGGTCTTGACTTTTAATGGAACCTTTACTTTACAAATAACTCTGTTGTCTAGAGCCAACCCCTCAACCACATCACTAGACGAGCGATAAATAAGCACATATGCCAACCGCATAGAAAAAGGCCCATGCTCCTACTTCCACCTATCCACACAGCTGGTGATTAGCCTGGAAGATTAACCCTATAACAAAAGGAACTCTCAAAATCTCTCACCTGCTAAGTGTCAAAAAGAAAAAAGAGGAGTTCAACTGCTACATCCCAACTCTTAACCATCAAAGCTCCAGCAAGAAGAAGCAATAGAGATCTCAAGGTTGTCAGCGGAGCAAAAAGCCTTGGATAGTTGTTGGATGGGGCACCTAAAGTTGTCCAATCAACAACCCAAATCCTAAAATCAACACCAACATTGAGGCGACCAAAAGCGTTCACTAATAGAGGTAGAATTTAGCATAATCTCCTACAGAAAGCAGAAGCTTCCTTCAAAACCCTCAACTGCCTTTCCTAGCTCATCAATCTCCCATAATGGGCCCCCAAAACCTCCACCAGCATTTCCTTGAGTCCTCTGCCTTCCTTTGCATAAAAAGGGCTATAATGTGTAGAAAATTGGAATGGTCATCCCTACCATAACAACACGAACTCTCCCCCTGTAGACCAAACTCAACACTTCCAACCTCCAATATCTTCACCATTTCTACAATGCCCAATCAACCACTCTGATCTCAAGTTGTGAAAGGCAGGCCCAAATACGATAAAGGCCAGAGAGTCCCAAGGATCCAACACAAGCCTCGTTTTCCTCATTAATATTGAAAGACAAAAAATTGGATTTTTCTCAATCAACCTTCAAATCAGATAAATTCCATAGACATCCAGAAGTCCTACGACACCTTCCATAACTAAGGATTCCTACAAAAAGAACACAATAAAATCCCTATATTTCCCTCAAAATACAATACCATACACATATTTCAACAAAGGGATGAAAGTAGTAGCATCAAAAACAAAGAGCAAAGGTCTCAAAGGACAACCCTCATGAAAACCCCTCCATGTCAGGTGCAATCCCCCTCAGGATTGTTATCAGCAAGCATAGAAAAGAGTTTGTGGTGACAAATTGCGTCATCTTAGCAATCCAAATATCTAAAAATCCTCCTTATGAAGTGAACTGCAAAGAAAAGCCCACTCCAAAGTTCTTTGAGCTTTTGAGAAATTCACTTTCTAGAGCAATCCCTTCCAGCCCAGTTTTCACCAATAATCAATGATCTCAAAAGCCACAACCACGCTATCCACCAAATGTTTGCTAGGAATTAAAGATGATTGCTTAGGATTGGCAACATCCCCTACCACCTCCTTCAATCATGTTGCTAACTCCTTAGCAACAATTAAGTACAAAGTGATGGAGAGAGATAGGGCTAAAACCTTCAAAATGCACCATTAAGAAAATTTCAAGCAATCAAAATAAAAGCAAAAAATGGATGAACTTCTCAAATCCCCTATTCTCAACTGAAAACTATTTGGAAATCGATCTCGAACCCACTCAACAATCGAGAGGGCGTGGGGATTCGAACAATTTGATCCTTGATTCCTATGGCATCGTGAAAGTGTGAAAAACATAGGAATTAAATTTTCATCGAATCAAATACTCGAGTCTACCTGGAAACCCAAATAATAAAGATCAAGAAACTGCAATGGCTTATGTAACCAGAACCACATGGGAGAGTTTAATATCTTCCCGTTTCGGGATCCCCATGAGTAAGATTATACTTGTGAGTTGTGTAGCACAGCATCCCATGTGTTGTACCTCCTACAATAAGTCCAACTTACAGAGACTTCCTTCTTCTTAACAAGTGAATGAGACCATTCACGTTGAGAACACTTGATTCCTCCGTGTGCGACGCGAACCCTTTTGACCTCGCAAACTCCTTCACAAACCAGGAAGCAACCTTCGCCTCGAAATCCACCAAGAAATTGACCTTATGGACCAAATCTAGATAGCCGAGTACTAGCAGGTCGACCAATGCAACCCTTTGGCCAGCGCCCTACACCTGTGTGTGACGAAAACACCAAGAATACCTTCCTGGAATTCGATTCCTCATGCCCAAGCACTGCTAGGTCATCCAAGAACCTCCTTAGATGTCCTACTTGTGCTTCTGTGCAAGGTAGGAGGTTGGTTGAGGGATGAGCAGGACATCTCCTTCCTTCTTTCCAAGGAGAAGGAGCCTGACTAGAGCCTCCCTTGGATGTCTTCCTTCTCTTCCACAACTCTTAAGAAGAGAAACAAGAGAAGAAGAAGAAGGTGGATGGACACAATTGAATCAATTTAGGATTTCCCTTAAAGGTTAGAAGATTTTTTTTAAGGAGAAAAAAGTGGTTATCCAAATGATAACCACCAAGGTATTAGGTTAGAAGATATTTATAAGGCCCCAATCAAATCCTAATATCGTGTGAACCCTTGAATGGAGATCCAAGGAATTATATCTAATCCCACTTCAATTTTACATGGTTGGCCCATAACAACTTATGGGATGTTCAGATATAGTATCTAAGTACTAATTAATTGTAATCCAACCCTTGGATATTCTACCTAATCAAATTAGGTGCAATTAATCATCAAATTGAATGTGATTTAACTCCTTAAATCACATTAATCAATCCTACAAGTAGGAACACACCAAAATGATTATCAGTTTCATCCATGGTTTAAAAAATCATGCCTCGAGGAACTTGAGGTGTACACCTCAAGGCGAGGCACCCAAAAAAAGCCTCGAGGCAGTAGCCTCGACCTTGAACAGTGAGGTGTGTACCTCAATTATGCAAGGTGTAGATGAGGCGGTTAAGGCTGTGAGGTGTTGTTGAGGCACTGCCTCAGTGTGTTAGGCTTTAGAAGAAGTCATGTGACAAGCACATGACATCTATTCATGGTTTAAAACCAATAAATGACCAAAACAAGCCCTAATGTCATCGTGAACCTCCCTCCCTCCCCCCCGACCTTGTTGAACCATCCCTGACCCCTTGTTGGAGGCTTGGAGCTCCTTGTAGTAGCATCGAAGGAAGGGGAGCATCGCTGGTGGTCGAGCAATGCTGCCCGTCGTTGAGCAATGCCGTCGCCGGTCGTGCAGTGTCGCCCCAATTGCCCTAACTAAGGTCATTTAGTTAGCGTTAGATTTCCACTTTCACTGATTAATGTCACTTTGATTTCCTTCATTGATTTCCTCTCTCACTTTGATTTCATTTGTAGGTTTTATTTATTTCTTAGATTTAAGCCATTTAGGTTATGTATTTGATTACTTATTTCTTATAGATTACATTACATCATTTACACATTTGTAGTTATGTTTAGGTTAGGTCTTTTAGGTTCATTTCTTTGTAGGTTATCAACTTACCATGTTATATGATGTTAGGCAACTTGCATCATACATATTGTGATAGAGCAAAAATGTTATGAAAGTGTATTATTTATATTATTATTTCCTTATTAGCACTTAACAAGTATATATCATATCATTTTTCCATGTTTTCTATGCAAATCTTGAGGCTTACACCTCGACTGCCTCGAGGCTTATGCCTCGCCTCGATGAAGGCAAACCACCTCAGTACCACCTCACATTTTTGAAAACCTTGGTTTCATTACAGCAATAATCAAAAGTTTAGGATTAGTGAAATTATAATGCTACACCTCCCTTGGGTATTCTAAATATCCATGAATCCTTCACACTAAAAGACATGCAACCTTTCAGATTACATCCCAAATTCATTGTCCATCCCATCACAGGATACATACTTTTCCCATTCTCTGTTTCCTTGGGTTGAGAATGAAAACCATATACTTTCCCAAAAGATTGTCTTCTTGTATATGGGTCTGATCAAGACTCGTATAACCATGCATGGAATTTCGTACTCCCCAATATATGTGAAGCAAGCTCAAATCCCTTGATTTGTTGTGTGCACCTATGGTAGTGGATCTATGTGATTCCTTCGAGAGATCAATTGTCGCCCATGCCTTCATATGCACACCAGCTTTCCAGTTTCAACACTAAGGTGGGTGAATCCACTATCAATCCACCAAATGTACATACTCAGACACAAGGACACATATATCCGTCTCAGGTTAAAGGATATGTCTTCTCCATAATAGTGATAAGAGGACTTCTACATCTCCATCTCATCAACTCATTGACTCCACTTGCGTGACAGTCTTGAATCTCTATTCTCACACAAAGGATGTGCATCAAGGGCATTAGCCATGCAACAATTTTAGAGAAGATTGTCACTCGTCTCATACTAGAAACAATAGTTGGATATCATAATGGTTATTGATGACTTATCAAAATCATCGATCCAAACCTTTTGGATTCTTCGATACTTATCATCGATATATCCAACATAACATAATACATTATCCCAATTGTATTGGGAGACCTATCTAACCATGTTAGTTTGTCCACATGATCTGACACTTAAATATGAATCATTGATCAAATGATTTGACTCAGGTTTGTTGGTACAACGGCACCACGATCGTTGATTTTGATGATAACAAAACACTTCTTATTTAACATTTGCATTGAGTTTAAGATTTTAGAATAAATGCAAATTGAAGCAAGTGTGAAGGAACTCAAGCTCGTGTCCATGGTGAATTGGAAGAGCTTCATGGAGGAGAAGAGAAGATGGAGTTTGCATGGAGCGAAAGCGTGAAGAAGAATAGGATAGATATTTTCTTTCTTGTATTTTGTACTTGTACTTTGGTCTATTATTTCCTTAGATTCTTGTTAAAGAGCCCAAAAGTACCATACCTTAGTCCTAGGAACACCTTCCAATCCCTAGGTCACTTAGACAAACTTAGAAAAAAAAATAGGCATCAGACAGCCTGATCAGGCACCCAATATGGACATCAAACATCTGATCATAGACTTTAAGACGTCTAACATTTTGTCCAGACGTCCAATGACTTAGGTTGCAAGCAAACATTTGCGACCATAACCTTTAGACGTCTAGCCCTTAGTCCAGACGTCTTAGAAGACCTTGCTAGTCATCCAAAAATAGGACCGTTAGCCTGTCAGAAGAAAATCTTCGAGAATCACCTTTTGATTATTTTAATGGTATTATTAGACGTCCGTAGACCTATCCAGATGTCAGATAAAGAGATGATCTAACCTAAATCTTGATTTGTCAGACCATATAGCCGTTAGCTTCTCGGGAAATCAGTTCCAGCAAAGAATCCTCAGACCAGACATCCAGACATTATGTCAGACGTCTGACTTGTCATTTGTCCAATATACACTAGAACCCTGTTTAGATATGGTCCAATTCAAGAAACCAAACCTGCTCAAATTAGACATCCAATAAGATCACTAGACGCCTTACAATAGCACTTCAGATGTCCACTAAGATCCCTGTTTAGATCTAATAGAATTAGGGACTCTAACCCTTTAAATCAGAAATCCAAAATTGTCATCAGACGTCCAGTAAGATGTCTAACCAGAATATTAGACATCTGATAACATTGTCAAAGTCATAATAACCCTGATTTCGTTGGGATTTTGACCTGATCTTTTGAGATCTTTTTCCAACAGCTACCCAAGCCTTCCAAGGCCTTCTAAACCCTTCTTAGGACTTCTATAAATAAAGGAGTACCCTTCCTAAGACACATACACCTAGAGAAACTACTTTTTCTTTTTTTAAAGAAACCAAAGATACTACTTCCACCACTATTTGTGTCAAAGAAAGAGAAATCAATAAGAAAAGAAACTCTGCCATTGCTCTCCAAGCCTTATTCCATACATTTGAGAGCACCAAAACTCTATTGCACTTCACACGGAATCTCTTCCATCTAAGGGAAGTTTCTCAGCCTATAGAAGCTTAGGTTTAATCCTTACTTTTGGGCCCTATAGATATTTATTTTCCTTTTATATTTCGTTGGGTATTCATGGGGTGAATTCCTATCTCCTTTGCAAGACAATACTATTCATGGAGAAGAGTGGTTTTGAGGGATGCTAACCTTGGGTTAAGTAGCATGGTTGTAACAGGTTGTACTACCCTTGGGTTAAGTGCCAGAATATATGAGGTACAAAGGAAAAGGCAGGGAGGGTAAGGTTGCTATCAACAATATGTCTGATTTTTTGTTTCGATGCACCATTTTGCTCATGGGTATGTGGGCAAGATACTTGATGAATAATTCCATTTTTGTCAAGAAAAGGTTTAAGTCCTTGATATTACCACCTCCATTTGATTGAAGCGATTGGATTTTGAAATTGAATTGTCTTTCAAGCTTGGAAAAAAATTTTGGTACAATAAAGACAACTCCACTTTTGATTTTTACTGGAAAAAGCCAAGATACTTAGAAAAATCATCAATGAATACGACAAAATATTTATATCCAAAAATTGAATGATAAGGCGCAGGCCCCCAGACATCACTAAAAATAAGTTGCAATGGAGCAGTGCTCCTAGTACATGTTGATCGTAAAGTGGTTCTAGATAGTTTTCCCATCATACATGAGGAGCATTTATTTAAAGAAGAAATATAACACATCCCTAAAGATTGAAGAATAGAACCAACGATCTTGGACTGTGGATGTCTAAGATGCTCATGCCATAGCTGCCAGGAATCGGAAACCGCGAGAAAGGTTGATGGAGAAATATTGAAGGAGACAGAGGTTGATGGCAAATGATAGAGTCCTTGATCATTGACTCCTCGAAGAAGGATCCGAGAGGTGCGTCTATCCTTGACAACAAAATTATGATCAATGAGCTCAATTGAGCAATTGTTATCTCTGCTAAAATGATAAACAGATAAGAGTGATTTAGTTGGATGAGGAGCACAAAGGATATTTTTGAGAAAGAAAGTTTTGGTTGGATAAGTCAAAATTTATTGACCTATACCTTCTTGGTGAGAGTGATTTCATACGCGAAAAGATTTGAGTTAGAAAATCCATCGTCATAGTGTGTAGAAATCCACTACCAGATAAAATTTATAACCAAAACTCCAAGGGAGTCCTGGGTCGAACACGGAGAGGTGAATGTTTGGTTGTGAAATCTACGCTTCAATTTTATTTCTTTTTGTTATTTTTATCTTTTGTAATTTTTTTGTATTTTTATAAGACAAGAGATCAGGTCAAAATAATTTCTATTTAATATACTTGTAGAGAGAGAGAGAAACAATCACATATATATCTAAACAAGTGTTTGCTACAGATAAGAAAGTGGAAAACTACACTACAAAAGCGATAAAGATAGAGAGAGGTGAGAAGAGTCTCCCTCGACGGTCGCTTGGAGGATGGCTCACTCTGACGTCGCCTGGATGAAGGTGGTGGGAAGCTGGAGGAAGGAGAATAGGCAGAGGAAGGAGGACGGGGTAGGACGACGTCGTGGCGAGGATCTTCTTCCAAAAGGTGGTGAGAGGACGGCCACAGGATGCTCCATGAATGAGGGTGAGAGGCGGGAACAAATGTTGCTTTTCTAGTCTAGAGGAGCATCCCAGGCTTGGGACAAGCTCTCTCTAGAGCCTTAGAGGTGGTGAGGGAGAGAAAGGAAGAGATGAAGAGAAATGGGAGGGGTGTAGGCTTTATATAGTGGTGGGAGGAGGGTGTATCTCGGGTACGGGTCAATAGCGACATTTAAAACGTCGCTGAACACTCACCTTGGATGTCGCTGAAGGCCATCATTCACCACCACTATCATCCGCTCATGTAGGCTAGATCAGGCGAGGACGCATCCCAACCGTTGGATCGCCAATGGACTCTCCAGATTACGCGTGCCTCGCGCATGCACGCTTGATCGCATGGGATGTCGCAGGCCATCGCGTGTCAAGGTTGAACGGGTCTGATCGCGTCACGCATTGCGTTGTATGCCGCTAGATGCTGATCAAGCGACTTCAATTGAAATCCACACGCGCGCTGGGGATGCGGGGGGTGTGGGAGGTTTCGAATGCTGGTTGCCGATTTGTGAGTGCGTTGCCGCACCGTTACGCTGCGGGTGCTAATGTGTCTTTAGGAGGAATTTGTTGCTGAGAGCCTGGAGGCATCCCAGCCATTGGATCTTGATCCAACGGTTGAGGTGTGAAGGCGGGATGATGGGGGCTCTTAGGGTAGTCCTTGGCCGGTTCGGATGATGCCACGCGGCATCATCTAGGCCGTCCATCTTCAAATGCTCCTTGAAAGTGCTACAGATATCAGATTGGACCGATTTTCATGTTGTCGGGCTGAGATCGTCGATCTGGATCCATCCGTATGGTTGGATTCTTCATTTGGAGCTCTGAAATGTATCACTTTGTCTCTTGGCCACAATAATATACAAATTACTATGTAATTTATACAAATCATCCTAAATGCAGTATGATGAAATGCATTATTCACAATGCTAAATGCAATGTTAAGCTTAGGAATTAGTATAAGTAGGCATTTTGTCATGAATAAATGCATATTTATCATACCCCCATGCCTATTTTTTGCTATTCCCTAGTAAAATTAACCTAAATGTTATGTATAAAATAGAATCAAGATTTGATCACTTAGGCAAGATTTGTTGATCACATTAGAAAATTTTAACTAAGGACCTAATTACATAGACTCAACAATGCCCGGGTGCTTGCCAAAATGCATACCGCCCAAGTCCTTGCCTTATTTTGAAAATGGAAGATACCTTTTTTTTTTGCTTCTTCTTCTTTAATATTTTCTTTTGAATTTTGGAGTTGAGAGTTTCGGGATAACCTTTTACGGCTACCCGACCCGCCCAAGACTCAAATGGGGCTCTAAGTGCTAAGCATCTTATTGTGAAAGTTGTGATAGACTCAATGACAATTAAAATGGACTTCAAGTTTCTACGACCCTAGGTGACCTTAAGAGTTTCTGCCTGAAGGTTTACCTATTCAACCGGTATCTCTCTCTACTTTTTTTATTTTTTTATGGGTCAACACAAGGGCGAACCAGTGTATATCTCCTTGGTTTATTATACTTCCTCACTTCTTCCCTAAGTGTTTTAGGAATTATTTGTGCATTTTTGTGAGTTGGGCTCTAGATAACTGGCCAATGGGCTATTACCAACGACAACTTGCCAGCTCAATCGTGTAGTGAAGTGTAGCTTATTTTATTTTTTTCTCCTTTTTCTTTTTCTTTCTTTTTTTTTTGAGTATCATTTTTTCCTTTTCCTGAGTAGGTGGCTTCCCTGATCTAAGATTTGCCTAAAGCCAATAGGAAGAGAATGGTCGTGTGGTTGGGCTTTGGATAACCATCCAATGAGCTGTTACCATTGACAACTTACTAGGCATACCACCTTAGAAGGTTCATTAGCTACCCAATTTCTGTTAGAACCATCGAAAAGTGAGTCAGTGCAAATAGTGTGTAGATGCTTTAGACTTAAAGTCCCCTAAAATCAGAGAGAGGGTTGATAAGTCGCATACTTATCACCCTAATTTATTAGCCATATTAAAGTAAAATTAATGTGGTAAGGACTTGAGAACAAGTCCACATTTTAGTGGACACCTGGGCTGATTTAGCCCAAAGACCTGAAGAGTCTAAGTGTTTAGGTCCTAAAGTATCGTTTCCTAAAGTTAACAACTCTTAATGCTTAAGTTCTCTTCTCCTAATTCTAAATATTTTTTTGAATTTCTGAATTTTGAATTTTTTTTGAATAAAAGGAATTCCATGGAGTTAATAAAATAATTTCAGAATTAAGTATCTACCCCCCATGCCTAAATGATGCAATGTCCTCATTGTAAAAATAAAGACATGAAAAGGGTAGAATAAATATAATATCACCTGAATTTCATGATAAATACGGTTAGCTCTGTAGAGAGAAAGATGTATACGCACGTGCTAAGTTTATTGCATTTAGCTAGGCATAATTTATAAATAAAGAGAAGGTTAAGAATTCATAAGTGCGGGTTAAGATCAGAATTAAAAGATTGATCCTCAAACCTGCCAGAAGAAGATGTCCATAGGTGTGGATCAAATTATGATGCAGACCAATGCCCCAAGGTCGAGTGGTTCTAAGGTTCTGGATGAAAATCACCTAGAATCGAAGATTATTGTCCTTATAGGCTTGGGCCTATGATTTTATGTTGTGCAACCCAAGTCTAAAGTAGCGGACAATGGATAGATCCGGTTCAATAAATTCAGGTGTTCACTTAGAGTTCAGCTCAAAAAGATAATCAATTATTCTGATCTTGGGTCGCACATCCAAGATATCATAAGGGTCCTGATAGAAGGTAGGTGGTTTCAGGTCAATAGGGACCCTTAGATCCAAAATTGTATTTCCCTCAGAATTAGCCTCCCAAATTTTAACTTCCAAATTCCTATCCTCCAAGATCAAGTGTTCTGGTTCCGGGACCTCTAGTGTATTATTCACCCCATGAGATTTGCCCAAGTCCAAAAATCATGGCTGAATCAGAATTGACTTGGGTACATTGATTTCAAAAATATCATCATTCAGTTCTTTGGGGTGTGGTTGAGGAATAGGCTACTGATTGAATCATCTAATAAATCTAGATTTGAATCCTCCATGTCAACCCCAGCTGAGTCAAATTTCTCAATTATAGGGCCATCAAATGATTGATCAGATTCCTTTAGCCCATTTGTCTCACTGAAATTATCTTCCTTAAGCTCAAGTGAGACTTCACTAAGAGATTCCTCACCCTTAGAATCAAAGAATTCATGATCCTCATTTATAAATGTCTCAGAATAATATGTTATTTCATGGTCCATGGATACATATTTTTCATCATTCCTTGGCTAGGGGATCTTGGGTGAAAAAATTTGTTCATCCACAATTTGTTGCTCTAGACCAACCTGGTCATCCACGATCTCATAAAATATGTCCCCCCCCCCCCGACAGGTGCTTGAGCAGGTTCTGACATTGGCTTTCCTAGAGGAGTTCATCCTAGGAATCATCCCAAGATTGGACAAAGGCAACCATGAATTTCATCCTCAATCTGGATAATTTCCCAAGTAGAAACTCACCGGGCCCTTATCGTTAACATCTTGGAGCCAATCCAATAACAAACTATTAAGCTCATCAATCATTTTGATCATAGGCTCCAATGCTTTAGTGCATGGTGTTGGCTGATCTTCTAAAGATTGTATAGTGTTTCTGACATTAGCCAACACCTTATCCTGGACCTGGTTCACCTGAACTGAATGGTTTGGTTCATAGTTGGGTGGGTTTGGGTTAAAACAAGGGGAGTCAATAAATTGAGGTCCTCCTTGATAATAGGTTGTTTCGGGTTGTTTAAAGAATGGTGGTGACCTATGTTCAGGATAATCTTGGGGAGGGTAAGAGTTATAATCATCATATCTTTTTTTATTGTAGATTGGGTTAGGTTGATCATTAAAGGGTGGAGATATATAATCATTGCAGGCGTGAAAAGGATAATAATCATAGTCTTGTTGTCCAGGGTTAGGCCCTGGACACTGAGGTCCAGATTCATATCCCCAATTAAAGTTATCCTGGCTAGTGGATGGGTAATCAAAAGTCGAGTTAGGATAGTAATCATTTTGAGGATAAGTGGTGGTAGGAGGGTAGGATTGGAACTATGTGTATGGTGTGGATGAATACATGATGAAGTAAGAGGGAAAATAGAACAGAGAAAGGTGCCCTACAGTACAATCAACCAAACCTGTCCCTAAGTGGATTAGCCTAAAGACCTACAGACTCCCAGGACCCATCTTGAGATGACAGAAATGATTTGATCTAGTTTTATCTAGTCAATCCAACCAGTTAGAGGGAGCGGTTAGGGAGAAGGTTCTTCCTTTGACTTGAGCCTTCGGTTCCTTTGATACCCCCCAACCACGGTCGTTTGACGCTTTCCCTTAGCTAGACATCAGATGGATTAGGAGAAGCAAATTAATTGAAAAAAATCTCAGTTGGAGTCCCACAGAGCGAGTTAATCCTTAAGATCAATGTCTACTCAATTTTAATTAGGCTTGGAATGATTGTGCTCTTGGAATGTAGTGGGCCCTTTAGATAGGTTGTGCCTTAATGATCAATTAAAATGTGTGTGTGCACAATCAGGGTTTTCAAACAAGGTTATTTGATGATGTGTCTTTTAGGGTTTAACCTTGTTTAGTAGCTTTTAGGGTTTAATCTTAGGTGAATTCAATCAAGTTCAGGAGAATGCTCCAAGTTTTGCAAGCACCAGTGATGATATATTCCTTTAAAAATCAGAAATAATGTGGACTGCTTGGTTCAACCCTAAAAATCAACCCTAACTGGTAAGCTACTTGATGGATCAGTTTTAAATTGAGTGGTGCAGCCCAAACAGTTCAAGCAATTGGCCTGTTACACCACTTGATTAAGGCACACAAAAATGTTTAACCTAATCAAATTTGTACTCATTTGTGTGTTGAGTTAAGGTGTACTGGATCCACAGGTCAGATTTCAGTTAAGTGGTAGAATCAATGTGATTGTGTCTTAGGTTGAGAAATTTGTGGGTGTTTAAGTTGTGTCACTTTTAGTTTAATCCCACAAGAAGAGAAGAATAATTTTTTTTTGTATTTTTAGTTTATATGGATGGGTGAGGTGAGGTGAAGTGATAATCAAACAACCAAGATCTAACCTAGGGTTTATGTAAGCACCTAAGTTGATTTGAGTTTGAGTTATTAAGTGATGGAATTGAATCTAGGGTGGGGGTGGGTGGATATCCACTTACAAAACCTTCTAACTGCACTTTACTCCAATCTATTCCGCTTTGGCTGGCCTTGGAAGGGTACCTGTAATCACATAAAGAAAGGAGCAAAGTGAGCTAAAAAGTTAAGTAAGGTGGAAAACATAGAAAAGCCAAAGAAAGCGTGATTTCGTACGCAAAAAGATTTGAGTTAGAAAATCCATCGTCGTAGTGCATAGAAATCCACTACCAGATAAAATTTATAATCGAAACTCCAAGGGAGTCTCTGGTCGAACATGAGGAGGTGAACGTTTGGTTTTGAAATCCGTGCTTCAATTTTATTTCTTTTTGTTGTTTTTATCTTTTGTAATTTTTTTATTTTTTATAAGACAAGAGATCAGGTCAAAATAATTTCTATCTAATCTACTTGTAGAGAGAGAGAGAAACAATCACATATATATCTAAACAAGTGTTTGCTATAGATAAGATAATGGAAAACTATACTACAAAAGCAATAAAGATAGAGAGAAAGGTGAGAAGAGTCCCCCTCGACGGTCGCTTGGAGGATGGCTGCTCTGATGTTGCCTGGATGAAGGTGGTGGGAAGCTGGAGGAAGGAGAATGGCGGCAAAGGAAGGAGGACGGGGCAGGACATCGTCGTGGCGAGGATCTTCTTTCGGAAGGTGGTGAGAGGACGACCATGGGATGTTCCATGAATAGGGGTGAGAGGTAGGAACAAATGTTGGTTTTCTACTCTAGAAGAGCATCTCGGGCTTGGGACAAGCTCTCTCTAGAGCCTTGGAGATGGTGAGGGAGAGAAAGGAAGAGATGAAGAGAAATGGGAGGGGTGTAGGGCTTTATATAGTGGTGGGAGGAGGGTGTATCTTAGGTACGGGTCAACAGCGACATTTAAAGCGTTGCTGAAGACCTGCCTTGGATGTCATTGAAGGCCATCATTTACCACCATTGTCATCCGCACATGCAGGCTGGATCAGGAAAGGATGCATCCCAACTGTTGGATCGCCAATGGACGCTTTAGATCGCGCGTGCCTCGCGCATGCGTGCCTGATCGCGTGGGATGTAGCGTTCCATCTCACGTGAAGGCTGAATGGTATGATCATGCCATGTGGCACGTTGTATGCCACTAGATGCTGATCGAGTAGCTTTAATTGAAATCTACACGCGTGCTAAGGATGTGGGGGGTGTGGGAGGTTTCGAACGTTGGTCGCCTATTTGCAAGTGCGTTGCCCCACCGTTGTGCTGCGGGCGGTAATGTGTCTCGAGGAGGAATTTGCTGCTGAATCTTGATCCAATGGCTGAGGTGCAAGGGCGGGATGATGGGGTTGCTTAGGGTAGTCCTTGGGTGGTTCAGATGATGCCACATGGCATCATCTGGGCTGTCCATCTTCAAATGTTCCTTGAAAGTGCTATGGATATCAGATTGGACCGTTTTTCATGTTGTTGGGCTGCAATTGTTGATCCGGATCCATATGTACAGTTGGATTCTTCATTTAGAGCTCCGAAATGTATCACCCTGTCTCTTGGCCACAATAATATACAAATTACTATGTAATTTATACAAATCATCCTAAATGCAATATGATGAATGTTATGCATTATTCACATTACTAAATGAAATGTTAAGCTTAGGAATTAACATAAATAGGCATTTTGTCATGAATAAATGCATATTTATCACTTCTCCATTTCCAACATGAATGTTATCAGTTTCGTTGTATGGCTCCGCAATAGTTAAAATTTGAAAGTCTTTTGTAACATGATGTGATGCACCACTGGCCAGATACTAGTTAGTATGTGAGGGGGCATAGTCTTGGGCTTGAGCAATATGTGCCTGAGGAAATGATTTACCTCTTCCAGGATCATATTTTTGGAAGCAACAATTATAGGGGCTGTAACCATGAATACCATGGACTGGGTATGAAGAGCGCCTGCTATTGTAGGAGTTTCTACCTTGGCCTCATCCTCGTGTAGCCTGTTAAGCAGTATAAAAAGATGGAGGTGGATCTGTGGTAGAAAGGATATTTTGTTAGTCTTATTTCATGTGCTGAAGAATAGTCTGAAGTTTAGAATAAGTGATCAGAGAAGCCCTGGAAGCAAGAGTTGCAATGATATCACTATTGTTTGTGACAAGGTTTTGGAAAATAATTGCATTGAACTTGGCAGTGGAGATTGAATGACCAGCAGCCCCAAGTTCATCCGCAATATATTTTGCTTTCCAAAGATATTGAGCAACATTGTCATTGCCTTTCTTCATGGATTGTAGTTGCATTATGATTGCGCAAAAATTCACGTCTCTAATTTGGCCATCTTATGCTAGTTTCTAACATTAGGAAATTAGATTAGATAGGTTTACATGCATCTTATAAATATTTGCATTTGCGTATTTTATAGAGAGGAAGATAGAGAGAGAGATTGAGCCTCCATTTTTACCTCATTCCCATTTCATTTCCACCATATTTCTACCTAACACACAACACCACATACTTCACCTGCAATAATTTCCTAACTACCTAAGAGTGTAACCACAAAATACCCAAATACCAAAAAAAAGTCTCGTTAAAGGCACTCTTGTCCTCACCCTCACCTACACCATACCACCTCACCTATATAACCATCCCCCCCTCCATGCAGTCGTCAACACCCATTACTCACCACACGTTAAGCCATTCCCTCCACCTCCACTCCCTGAGACGCACACACACACTCCAGCCGACCACCTCACTTCCTTGGGCTTTCCTCTCTCCCTCTCTTCCCTTCCTCATCCTTAGTATCCTCTTACAAGTTGAGAGGAACATTGAGAGCAGAGGAGTTTCCCTCCCATGGTTGCAACCTCCACGGTAGGAAGCACCACCGTCTAGCTCATTACAAGCAGGTAGATGTGGTGTTTCTTCTTAGTTTTGTTTTGTTTTTATGGTTTTTAATTTTCTTTCTTTCTGTCTTTACTCCATCGCCATTAGCGTAGAACAGCAAGCTCTAAAGCTTGCTTCTCTCACCTCCGTGCATGCCAACCACCATCGCGCGCAGTCCCGCGTGCCTCTGCCGATCCTTTCGCGCCCTTCACGTGCGCATCCCAGCCAGTCTGCGCAGCCTTCAATGCACACCTGTGTGCGTTGATCAGCTGGTGACTTCGTGAGCCACCTGATCACTTTTTTCCCTTCGCATTGTAGCTGCGACCTCACGCAGCTATAGTGCCGTGACCAGGGGCTTCTCACTTATTCGGTTGCCCCAGCCACTCTCTCCTCGTTGTGACCTGTTGCAGCCGGTTGCGGTCCCTCCGCCTGTGCTTTTGCGTGAGCCACCCTCCGCACGCGCTACCTCCCCTACGCCTTGTGCTTTTGTGCACAGTGTCCTCACTCCTCTTATTGAACGCTACGAACCTACGCTAACGAGATTGGTTTTGGAAAACCTGTCGTTGTAGTTCGAAAGCGAAGAATTCGTGTTCAACAAATAAAATTTATACCGAAATTAAAATTCCGGGTCGAACACAGGGAGGCAGACGTTTGATTTAAAAACTACGCGTTTCTTTTTATTTGTTACAGAATAATTCAATTTAGAACTATCTAATTATTTACAATAAATAGAAGAGAGAGAGAGTAAGAGAGAAAGAGAATATTACACAGAGAAATCAAAATGAGATGTAGAATGTAACGAACGCACACCCCAGACGTCTTTTAAGACGTCTGGGAGGTGGCCCAGACGTCGTACCAGACGTCTGGGGTCACTTCCAGACGTCTTACCAGACGTCTGGGATTGTTTCCAGATGTCTGGAAATCGGTTATCTTTGACACGCGCGGGTCGTCTGCGCGCCTGAGCGCGCAGACCCGCATATTCGCTTTTCTTTCCTCCTGCGGCTGTAGATTCCCCTGCTGCGCTCCTTCTCTCTCCTCCTCGCACGGCCTTAAAAGGCCACGCCTCCCCTCGCTTCCATCACCACCGTCTCCTTCCTCTTCTCCTTCAGCTCCAGGTGCGTGAGAGCGAGCGCGATGTTGCAGCGGCAGCGGCGGCCGTAGTGAGCACGGAGGAGGTGCTGCGTGCGAGAGTGGCGCTCAGCCGTGAGGGCGAGCTCGCCGGGGCTGCCAGGGCCGGCCGGCGGGGAGCGCAGCGAGCGTGGGGGGACTGCTGCGGTCCGAGCAGCAGGCGCACGAGGTGCGATGAGGCGCGGCGTTGTGAGCGGAGGGCGAGTCGCGGCCTGATTCTGGAAACATTTCCAGAATCAGACATCTTGGCTGATAGCCAGACGGCGGGGGCGACGTCTGGAAGACCATCCAGACGTCTGAAAGGTGAGTTCTTCCGTCTTCTTCCTTCCTATCGACTGACCGTACTGAGAGAGAGAGTTGGGTGCGCGCAGGCTCGGTGATTCGCCATCCAACGCGAATCAGATGTCTGGCTGTAGTACCAGACGGCGGGAGCGACCTCCAGACGTCCAGGGTGACCATCGGACGTGGGAACTAGGCCAGACGTCCCCGCAGGCTTCTGGACGTCTGAGAAACCACGCAGAACAAGGTAATTCTCTGATCCACTTTTTAAGACGTCTGGAAGAAGTTCCAGATGTCTGATTTTGCACAGTGTCGTCATTTTCGACCCGTTGAGGGCCCGTTCGGGTTCCGTTTTCCGCGTTTCGAGTTGCGTTCTTTCCGGAATTAAATCCTCTACCCGTCTACAGTAGCTATACACTGTTTTGAGACACTCCTTGTGTTTGATCCTTGTGATAGGACCTCGTTCCGTTGCAGTCTTGGGGGTCGCGGAGGCACGCGGGATTCCCGATCACGCCCCCATTACTCCCGTCGTACCTGGTAGAGTGGCTTTTAAGTATAACCTGTTAAATTGTGGAATCATAAATAGAACCTAGGACATTGCATGAATCTTAGGAATGAAAAACAGATTCAATGATAGATCCTAGGTGTTGCATGAATCCTAGGGCTGGAAAACTAGATTGTATGATAGATTCTAGGATACGGCATGAATCCTAGGACGGGAAAACTAGTGGAACAGATGAATACTGCAGTCTTGGAAAAATGGAAAGGAACAAATAGCTTCCTGTAATTGAATTAACAGCTGCCTGTTGAATAAATAAACGTGTTTGAGAACATGGATTGTGATAACGTGAAACTGGAAGGTGAAACTTAGACGTTCTGAGCTGGAACCCTACGGGGAAGTAGGAGTAGAACTCCTGGAAAGTGAATGGAATAGAATTGGGGAAGTGAGCTGGCCCTTGAGTACGGAGTACCAAGGAGAGCGACTGTCCCCCTGTTTAGTACAGAGCGGAGCCAGCCGCCCCAGGGACCCGGGGTTAGGACTGGCCACTCTATATCGACTTGCTGGCCCTTGTGTACGTAGTACCGAGGAGAGCTACTAGTGTAGGGAGGTACTAGCTACCCCACGGGCCCCGAGGTTCTGCTAGCCTCCCACACCGACTTGTTAGGCCCACTGGGGCAAACTAGGGTAGTCAGGCGAGGGTGCGCAGACTGTGGAGGGGCAAGGCCCCTGTTTAGTTACTGTGGAGGGGTTGGACCCCTGTTACTGAGAGGGATCTGCCCTGTACTGGTTCCGTGCTGTGCTTTGGGTGCACCCGTTAACGGAAACGACTGACCGCGTGCCAGTGCGGGTTAGCTACCCGTGCATTTACTGCGCGTGCCGTAGTCACCGTTACGTCTGTCAGTGACCTTGGGGTGGTTGACTGAGAGTAGGATCACCACGGGGGACTCTCCCGGCCAGGAGAGCACCACGTGCTACTTCTACTGTTCGGAAAAGACTGCAATCAAGATCGTTCCCACGAGGAACATTCGAGATCAAGTGAAAGATCTGAGAAATAGATAAATCGTGAGATAATTGAAAGACTTAAATAAAGAAAGTAACAGAACTTAATAGCTACTGTACACTCTACTGTTTCTTTAGTTTTAGTTGCCACTCTACTCAGCGTTTTGCTGACGTGTTACACTCGTTACCTTTCAGGACCAGGTGTTGAGCAGCTAGGGTCAGCGGCTGCAGAGGACGCTGGGTCGAGTAGGGTCCAGTAGAGTTACCACTGTTTCTTGTACCTCTTTGTTCCGTTATAGTGAGTAGTTCTTGTTTCCGCTATACTTTTCTTTACCTGCAGTTCATATTTAGTTATGAATGTTGTTCTACTGTTGTGGTGGTATATACTGTAGTAGTTTCTTTCCTTGCTGCTGTATTTTCTTACTGTTAGTTATATTCATGTTGAATGTGGTTTATTTTACTGCACTTTTGGTCACTTCCTCGTTGGACGACTAGGTCTAGGGATTAGTTGAGTCGGTCCGGTTCTCGTGTCTCGTAGGGGCTCGGGAAATGGGTCGTTACATAGAATAAACAAGGAATTTTTGCATTGAAGAGATTGTTCATTACAACTAGAAAGCATAAAATAATTACTCTAGAAAGCGATAAATTTACTCTAGAAAGCATTAAAAGAATAGAGGGAGAAATGTCCTCCTCGACGGTTGCTTAGAGGACGAGTAGATTAATCTAGAAAGTAGTAAATCTATACTAGAAAGCGGTAAAAAGAATAGGGAGAGAGAAATCCTCCTCGACGATTTTTTGGAGGACGAGCCGGACGGGACGACGCCTGGACGAAGGAGAACAAAGCGGGACGAAGGAGGACGAAGTAGAAGAACGGGAACGAAGCAGCACGCCATCGTCGTCACGGGATCCACTTCCGAAGGGGAACGAAAATTGGACTTTATCTCGCGAGAAGCATCCCGGGTGTGGGACAAGCTTCTCTTGAGCTTTGGAGGGGTAGAGAGGAGAAAGAAGGGATGAGAATTTCGTATGGAGGGGGTCTCCTTTTATAGTTGCAAGGACTGGGGGCAAAATGGACATTACATCTTCAAAATAATAAATAAGGGGTCTCTAGTGATGGATAAATCCGTCACTAAAGCCCCGACGTGGCCGTCGCCGCCCCGCCTACGCGCGCCTCCTCGGCTGCCCGCTCCTCAACGCTCGCGCACGTCCAACGCTTTTCAGCTGTCCGATCGCGAGATCGGACGGCTTAAATCGCGTCCGCGCCCGCTGCAACCCGCCCGCCTGCGCGTGCGATCGCGCGTTACGCGGGGCGTCCAATCACGCGTCGGCGCTATCGGGTGCCCGCGACCGCACGATCTGCATCCGACGCTCCACGCGCCTCAATTACCCGCGCCTCCAATCCCCTCCCCGCGGCTCGAACCCGCACCTCGCTCTCGCGTAAGCGCGCTCGACCGCTGCGCTGCGGGGCGCGGATGGTCGAGCGCACGTTTTAAGCGCCGGCGGCCACAGCCGTTGGATCTCCATCTGACGGTGGAGAGCGATCGGGCGGGGACCTTCACAAAATGCCAGCGTCCGTTTGGGTGGCTGAGATGGCGCCACGTGGTGCCATCTTGGCCGTCCATCTTCTGGAAGTTGTAGATGGTGCCACGGATGTCGGATTGACTCGATTTTTGTGTCGTTGGGTTGCGATCGTCGATCCAAATTCATCCGTGCGGTCGGATTTGTCATTTGAAGTGCGGATTTACACCATCCTAGTCCTTGATCTTCTAGGGTTCCCCGATCTCTATCTGATGCTACGGATGCCTAATTAGGGCGACCTTGGAATCGTTGAACTCCAATCTTCGCCCTGATCATATCCATACGGTTGGATCTTTGATCCGAGGCTCCGATAAAATTTTTGCCCTGTCCAAGCACATAAAAGGAGACAATTAACCTCCATTTTATTCAAACTACTCTAAATGCGAGATGATGCATGTTATGCAATATTTATATCATGAAATGCAATCCTATGCTTAAGAACATGCATAAATAGACATTTTAAGTAGTGTAAATGTGTTTACATCACCTCTCCTCAGCGTGTTGCATGCACGACCTATCTCTCCCTCTTGTTCCTTCCGGCGTAGACACACACACATGCACACCCTCTCACTCACCCACAGACAGACACACACGCATATACACATATATATGCACACACACACACACGCATATACACATATATATGCACACACACACACACATATATGAATAGATATATATATATATATATACATATATATATACACACATATTTTCACTTCCTCTTTTACACAGTTCCACATATCTCTCACTCACAATACCGTGCACGTATCCATTCACCGCGCATCATATCGTGGATATATTTGCACCAGTTGCATATATTTCCTGATATCCACGTGTATCAAGCCTTCCACATGTCCGCTCTACACTCGCACACGACACGTAGCTAGGTTAATCCTGTCTTTCTAAACGACGGTTAACCTGTCATTGTGCTACATTTCTATTGAATCCTAAATTCAATATTCACTATCCTATCATATAGTTATATACACTTATACCTATATATATATCTATATCTATATCCTATATATATATATATATATGCTAAGTATTTCCATACCTTCTTTTCGCATTTCTTTTCCTTGTCTTTTATTTTGTTGATAAAGAAAAGACAAAAAAAAACCTAAAGTAGAAAACATAACTCTTGTCTTTGCAGGTACACGATCTTGAGTGTAGCAAGATTCATTTTGAACTTGATTTTGGCAAATCTCCAAGGACCAATTTTTGGCAGTAGCCAAGGACAAAATTTTTGAGGGTGTGCCTCAAGGACAAGACTATCGAAACAAATTATAAAATCAAGAAAAATCCAAAAAAATATAATAAGCGAATGGAATTGATACGAGTCATAGGAATCACGTAGAAGCTGATTAACTCCAAAACTCACCTCCCTGAGTTCGACCTTGGGCCTAAAACTGACAAGTTAAAATTTGATTTAGTCCAGGTTAATAGATTTTGATAAACTGTATAGATTCGCCTGTAGATAATAACTTCCACTATATACTTTACAACGTTAATATCACCATATTAAATAACCCTACCCGTGATATATAACATTAGTAGCTGTAGAATACAGAAATGCGACGGAGAGCCATTTGATTCTTTTAATATGTGCCATACCTCAAGCTGTGTTCAAGCCAACTAAAATGGGAAAAACCTCCTTGGAGAGTGAAGCAATGATCTGTCTTAGAAGCATTTCATCACAATTGACCTAGGCTTGATGTTGTGATTCAATTGTAGCATTGTTGACTATTGCTGAAGGTGTTGAATCACTAGAGTTTTGCACGATAGAAGGGCAGGAGTCAATTTCATCAATTAAACCAGTGAGATTGTAGGACTGAAGTATTGGCATTAGTTGGGTGGTCCATAAGAGATAGTTGTTTGGTGTAAGTTTGAGTGATAGAAAGTGATGCACTCCGGTTAGCATGGTAGGAGATGAAGTAGCCATATTAGCAGGATCCTACTGAATCTTGGATAAGACGTTGTTGAGGTTGAAATTGACGAATATAGTCATGAGCTCGAAGAAATTGCTCACTGGGTGTCGCGAAGATGGATTGTCAGTTTTTCAGTTGTGGAGTGAATCGCCTGATTTGTTAATGGCAATATAGTTGGCCACTGATGGAGATGATGCAGTATAGGAAGGTTGAATGTATGGAGCTGCTATGTTGGAGACATAGCGACGACACGGATGATAGCAGCGAGGACAGATTGGGCAATCTATTGGTAGAACATATGCTTGTGAGTACACTGACGTATGTTGAAGTTTGGCGTTGAGAAAAGTGCTCTGGGAGGCACTGTTGTAGAGAGTTGTGGCAAGTTGGACGGTGGATTGTAGATTGCAAATGGTATGGTGGCAAGGAATAGAATTCTCGCAGATTGAAGTGCCAACGAAGTTTAGGAAATGGTGCTATACTCCGATGAGGAGGAGACGATCAAGCAGCCTGTGCGTGGTCCTGAAGAGGGTGTACAACAAATTTGGGGGGAAATTGCATGGATGGTCATAGTGGGTGGTGGTGAGAGGTGGTTTGATTATTGGGTGGAGCAACGAGGGTGGTGGTGTGGTGGGGATGAGTGGTGGGTGGTTTGGTGGAGTGGGATGGGTGGCTAACGAGGAGATGGTTGTCGTTGTTGGAGAAGACAACTAGCAAGGAGTGGACTTGACAGTGTCGGGGGAGGGCTGAGGATGTTGGGTCATTTGGGTAGTTGAGTAATCGGGTTATTGGGCGGGTATTCAATTGTTATATAAGGGTAGGCGTAGTTGGAATTAGGGTTGGGTGGGGTTTGATTTTGTTGAGGAGGTGGGTGGCGGCTATGGTGGGGTGAAGGGAAGGGTGCTAGAGATGGTTGGACGATGGCTCAGGGGGTGGGGGGACCTTGATTGGCGGTGGTGCCAGCATCAAGTTAGCATGGGGACAGAGTGATGGACCACGCTTGATGGCATTGTGGAAAGGAGGTTGAGGATAGGTGGAGACATTGGTGGTGCAGCGAAGCTTTGTCAAGTGAATCTTTCTAGAGTTGCAAGGTTGAGTCGTGAGGAGCAACTCAGCCTCGGTTGACGTGAGGAAGCGTCGGCAAGAGGGCAACGGCAAGGAACGAAATGGGATAAGGGAAAACCTTGGGTGGCTTTGGATACCATATTAGAGGTAAGGAAAAACATTAATCGTGCTCACTTACTAGTGGCTAATCTTCTTTGTTATTTATCAACATTGTTAGTTACAAATGATGAGAACAAATCCCATGGATCTCGTGAGTATCAAGTGGTGAGTCAATTCGTTGATTACATGTTTGAATTTGTACAAAAAATCTGGACTTCTTTTGAAGTCTTCTAGTTTGTAATATTTGTTATAGCTTAACAATACAGAAAAAAATCAAGTCATAAGACTTTTGGTTAGGTTTTCATTGGTCCAACTAGGTTAAAATGGCAATATCTTTAAAAATAGTTCCACATAAGAAACTCATGAAAATGAGTAATGAGATATAAAAGATTGAAAATTACATGATAATTTAGGCTTAATCATCTTCGGTGATTGCTTTGGATCCACTAGGTTCACACCTAACAATTGTCAAGGATGATCTTACTCAATTATATATACTCAAGTTTAGGCTTGAGCAAATGGGTTAAATTAAAACATGTTTAGTTGAAAAAAAAAGGATACATGCTAAAAAATGCCAACTTTAAAAGTTTAATATTACTATAAAATGGCATGCATCTAGCAAGTTTTAAAGAAAAAGGACGTTAAAATAACAAATGATGAGGTTCTTTAGTTTATAGTAGATATCATAAACACAATTTCACAAATATAGTACACAAACATTCTTGACGATGAAATTATAAATGTTTTCGAAAAAGCATTATACTTACAGTGTTCAAAATTCATATATATCATAATTATTGAATTCCATATAACATTGATGCCGAAAAGGAGAGAAATGGAATTGAGGTGACGGTGGTGCAGGGAAGAGACTAGAATGGTAGGAGGTGGTGCATGGAGATAGTGAAAAGGGAGGAGGTAGGAGGCTAGGGTGGAGGCTTGCAAGAGGAGAGGTGGTCTAATAGAAAAGGTATGGGGTTAAAGAGATGGATATAGATGGATATCATCCATCAAGAAGGATCAAAATGGTAGGTGAGAATTTAGAAATTACTGTAGAGTGGTGGTTGCTGGAGGGTAGGGGTTGGAGGTGCAATGGATAGGATAGGTAGGCTTGTTTTTTATTTCATGCTATAATTAATTCATCGATTTCCTTTTTTTTTCTTAATTTATCTTTTTTCTCCAAAAAGAAGGGGGCCAAATCAATGATATGGTTCAATTGGTTCAAATTGTCAAACCAATTTTAAACAAGTTGGCTGGACTATTTTCTCATCGATTCGATCAACCGATTTAGTCTGATTTCTAAAACATTGGTTATACTTCTTGAATAACCTCTCTTTTTTCATAATATCACAGTGATCGGATCATGTTATTTTCATTTTTAAAGAAAAAGATAGATTTCATTAATAAAGAAGGTAGAGGGCATAGACCTAACCCACTACGCACGTCAAGAGTAGAAAACAAAAAAAAGGGAAAGAGTGTGCCCACTTTGAGATTATTATCCATGTCAATACATTGGTGAAGTCAAGATTTGACATCCCACAACATATTGACATGATGGGAATCTTAGAGTGAAAAGGACAGGCACACAAGCCTATTAGACTCAAGTAAGAAACAATCTCAGACGATGGGAAGTCATTTGTGGAGGAATCTCCATGGTAAGATAACATGAGTGAGAGGAAGTTGAAGTCCCCATATGATGTGTCCCCAAGGGTAATTAGGAGAAGGAGAAGAGAGGAGTTGGTGGGACGAGGATGTAGTGAATGATCCAGACCTATCTCTCTACCAAATGGGTTGATTAGGATCATTAGAGAGGGTGATAACACTCATTTGAGAGAGGAAAGTGTAAGTATGCACTAGAGGGGGGTGAATAGTGTGGTATAAAAATCATAATACAAAGGAAACGATCACACAAATATTCATCACAATGAGACAAGTATTTTTAGGTGCAAACCCAACCTAAGTAAAAACCATCACCTAAGTCACACTGACGTAGGATTTCTCGATCGACCTAGTCGATCAAATCCATTAATGTATCACTTAAACGAGTGTGATATATAGCCTCAATTACAACCACACTACTTTTATCGATGTAGTGTACCTCAAAACCCCTCTTCACCAAGAGTATTTTGTTTCCCGAGTAGACAGGAATTCACAACGCAAATACCCAACAAAAAAGAGAATACAAATAACCTATAGAGCCATAAAATATAAGTGTAATCTTATCCCCTATAGGTGAAGAATTACTTCCCTGAGATGGAAGTAGATTAGCGTGGAGGTGCAATGAATTAGGGCTCTCTGATGTGCATTGTAAGGCTCAGAGAGCAAGGGCTAGCTTCTTCTTCTCAGATCTTCTCTCAATGAGTATAATGGTGTAAAGAAGCCCTGCGTGGTGGTGAGCGCTTGTAGCGTCGTGGTTGAGCGCTCTATACAGAGCAAGCGACACCCATTCAAAGCTCCACGTGTGGGTGAAATTCAACCGCTAGATGGCAATCAGATGGCGCTGGAGCTTCCACATGGGGTGATGGATGAGGAGCAGATCTCACACGTGTGATGACGCACCATTCAACATGAAATCAAGCAATTCGAGGAGTGTGGGGCATGTGAGGGCCATCTATCTCAGATGTAACGGCTGCGGCATGATCATCGCGACCCAACTCCTCAGTGAGCATTGAGTGCACGATCTTGACATGATCATGGCCGTGCGATTGTGAACAGATGGTCTTTAGAGCTTCGTGCGTGGGTCTCGCACGATCAGCAGTAGGGAGCGTGAGATCAAGGTCTCTTCTCAGCCGCGAGATCGAAATCGGAGGGCTCTTGTTCTACCACGTGACCAACGGTTGTAACCAACGATCCATCAACTCCAAATGCCCATTTTACCCCCCATCTCACCTATAAATAGGGCTATAACCCCCCCATCATAGGGATCCAATCTCCAGGCCTTCTTCCTTCCCTCCTCCATCTTGAGCCCTCTTCCACCACCTCCAAGAGGCCAACCACCACTACCTTGTGGCCGCCCTCCTCCCTCCCTTCACCTGTAATCCACATGGCCACCAAGGACCACCCTTGGTGCCCTTTAATTCTAGTAGATCTAGTAGTTCTTCTTTGCTTTAACTTAGTAGTAGATTCATTTTCCTTCTCGTGTAAAAAGCATTCCTCTAGTTTCATTTTTCTGTAAACATGGATGATTCGTGAATGACAAGTTGTTATCTTATTTTGGATCATTCTTTCTCTATTCAAAAATCACAAAAAAAAACCAACAACACAAAAAAATCATGGTAGTACTGGAATGCATAAATTATCTAGCACTAGACATAAACGTGGTCGGTAGTATTCGCATTGTAGAGATTGTGTGTACGGACACACACACATTCACGTTCATCATCTTCCTTACACACATGCATGTTGTTTGCATTAACAACACTACTAACAAGATGTATTTACATAATTTGGAAATTGGGTTGCGATTATATGTAGATTTGCAAGCGAGTGAAATTAGGATCATAATGCCTATTTCACCTCCCTGAGATCGACCAGGACTCACCATGAGTTTTGTTAAAATTGTTGCTTAGGTTGATACACGAATATACTATGATGTGCTTAAATGATTTCGCATAATCATTAACCTAACAAGGGAGGGAAGGAAAATGTTGACGGTGTGAAGAGGGAGACGATGGCATCGAGGAGAGTCCATGCGGGGGCACCATGCATTCATGGATGCATATAATGAAGAGGAAGAATGCCGAAAGAAGAAGGAGGGGGGAGAGGAGGAGGGGCTAACGATGGCCGAAGAGGGGTTGGTGGCGGTCGGCGAGGGTCGACGTGTCATCGGCAAAGGTTGCAGTGGCCGACGACAGGGTTGGGAGGAACTGGTGTGCATGTAGTGCAATTGGTTGCATTGCGTGCATAGTCCCATGAGCGAAGGAAGAAGGAGGGGTCTGCATTTTGAAAAAAATGCAACAAAAAATGTTAAGTTCTCTTTTCTAGGATTAGCTCCCTGGTTATGCTTTCCTTAATTAATTGATTTGGGGAGCAAACGAAATCTGATTTCGACATGTCACCTGCCGTTGGAATTTCGTGGAGGCGAATTGTGATGTGGTAAATTTTGTGTTATCATCATAAGTGGTAATTTACGTTTTCACCCTCGAATGTTTTGTTATTTACATTTTTTAACATGTTATTTCCATCTTGATTAGAGATAGACACATAGGGCGAGTGTAGAATTTAAAGTCACTATTGCATTTCTCAGTCACTGTAATCCTTTGGTGATCCTAGGTAGAGTAGCCCTCGATCCACTTTTGATGTTTACGTTGCATCCTTGCTTATGTCAAAGTGTATTGCCTCTTGTTACGCATCAAATCTTGGAAATTTTGTTTCACGAACCTTTGGATCATTAAACCAATATTGATTAAGTGAGGATTAAATGTCTAATCATGCTTCAATTGTCATACCTTGGGAATTAATTTATAAGGGGCTAACGAATGGAAATGGATTATGCATGCTCCCTTATTAAATTTGAAGTATATGATATTTTCTATTAAATCATTGAGAGCAATGATCTGTTTTGATTAATCACTAAGAATAGTGATCTTGAATATGAATAAAAACCTATGAATAGCTTCATATATGAGATTATGTGGAAAATAATGTGCGAATTGGAGTTATAAAATCGATCAAACAAACACAGAACATGATAATGCTTCCTGTAAAGAATTGATGATGTTGAATTGAATATGAAAATCTATGATGTTATTGGAAGTTAGTACTTGTGCCCAGTATCGACGGCAAGGTCGGCTATACCTATTAGAGGTAGAGACTGGCTCAAAGAGTGAGCTAGCCTCCCTGCGACTTGTTGACAGGCCGTTTGGCCAACCAAGTAGTGTGGTGCTGGGTATGCTTGTGGTTATGAGAGGTTGGGTTATTTTGTTCTCATACCCTGTAGTAGAAAGCACTGGCAGTGTGCCAGTGTGGGATAGCTCCCCACATGTTTATCGCACAGATCGTAGTTAGCACTCTACCTCATTAGCTACGACCTCGAGTAATTAACCAGGTAATAGAGTAGATATGGGTCATCCTCTTAGCCAAGGGGGTAAGCCGTATGCAATCTACTGTATAGGATATCTCAACAAGATATCCTTGTGCCTTTTGAGGAAACTAATCGGGATAAATAAATGACTGGAACTATGGTAAGGCATCAATAACAAAATTAATGAAACAAAAATTATAATAATTGAAAACAATACCCATTTTTCCTATCTTCGCTTTGTTTAGCATTGCTCTCTTTCCTATTATTTTTCTACTCAACGTTCGTTGACATTGCTCTAGGCTCTGTACTCAGGTCTTGGAGAGCTATAGCTAGGTTTTGCAGTTGCAGGAGTTGATGGTGCTGGTTCGAGTGTAGCATCGTGGTTGGTAGTTCTAGCTCTAGTTTTAGTGTTTCCCTTCAGTTTCAGTTTCCGTAATACTTGTTAGGTCTTTCAGTACTTGGTTGTTCCTTTTAGTTTAGTGCTCGTACTTGTGATGGCTATGAATATTCTGGTAATATCTTTTCAGTTTGACTTATTTCATGTTTATATGTATGTGATGTGCTGTGAATGCTTTTGTTCTATGTGTATGCGACGAATGACTAGATCTTGGGAGTTTGATGAAATCAACTCAGGTCTATACTTGGATGGGGACTTGGGTCATAAGAAATGATATCATAGCCAAACTCCCTCTAGTAGGAGGAAAGGGCTGCCCTTGGGATGACTAATGTGTGCCATGAGATAGAGCCGCCACTACTACTGGAAGTATCGAACCCTGATGAGGACATCAGGATTTCAAGTGGGGGAGGTTGTAACACCTCCAAAAATAGTCATACATCGTAAACTCATGAAAGTGAGTGGTGAGATAGAAGGATTGAGAATTATTACTTGACAACTTGGGCTTAAGCATTTTGGCTAGTTGTTTGGGTTTATGGAGTCCGTACCCAACAAGTTGTCACGGTTAGTTTTTCTCGATTAGACTCGGGTTTAGGCCCAGGTCATTACACAAAGTGGAGAGCACATCATAGACCATGAAAGGTAATGGAATACTTCCTTTAGGAAGGAAAGTATGAAGGGAAGAATCCCTAATCCAGTGGTTAAACCAGAAGTTAATCTTACCTTCACGAATCTTTGAGCTATATAGGGAGCATCCATACACCAAGCATCATAATGGAGTCTCCATCTAGCAAGAAGATGAGCTTTGGGTGGGTCTTTAAGAGAACCATAAAGGTCCTTATAAGGGAAGCATAGGGGTTATCCTCAAAGGCAATCTTCTACACCCTTTTCATATAAAGAGCCAAAAGAAAAGCATGAAGATTCTTGACCCCTAAACTGCCATCCTCCTTGGGTTTACAAACTTTCTTCTAGGAGATCCAGTAGGCATTAGGCCCATATTCATTTGATCCCTAGAAGAATCTAGCAAAGGAAGAATTAAGTTAGTTTATAATATTGGGTGGAACATCCAAGACAAATAGCACAATATATATGAATGGAGGAAAGAACATCTTTGATAAGTAATAAGTGACCCCCGAAAGAAAGGAGAGAAGCTTTCCAACCATCAAGTTTTTTTTGAACTTTATTGATGATGGATTGAAAATAAGCACATTGAGAATGAGCTTTATAAATTGGGCGCCCTAGGTAAGTAATGGAAAAAGAACCTATTAGACAACTTGAAATTCACAAGGTTTGAGACAACTTTCTAAGGGGGAACTGTCACCTTAATAGAAAAAGCTCTTAGTCCTATTGACTTTTTGCCTAGAAGAATCTTTGAACTACTTGATAAAGTCAAAAGGCCTTCGAAGATTATAGGTGGTCCCATTAGCAAAACATAAAATGTCATCAACCTACAGAAGTGCGATGGGGACTTGAACCCTTCTTTTAACAAAGTAAGGAATGTGTTACCTTAACAAGTACCATATTTTTGAGTCCTGGAAGGAAACATTCCATGAAAAGGTTAAAGTGAAAGGAGGAGATAGGATCTACCTGACACAAGCTGCAAGAAACCTGGAAAAATTATGAAGAGATACCATCCACCAAAATGGAACAACTGCTATGTCAATGAAATCAATTGAAAATCTAAATTAAGCAAGCACTTTATAGAGAAAACGCCAATTAACTCAATCATAAGCCTTTTCCAAGTTAAGTTGAAAAATGACATTAGCCCTAAAGGTCTTCCTGTTAAGACGTTGGACTAATTCAAAAATAGTGTTGATGTGATAAAAAATAGAGCACCTAGTGATAAAACTAGCTTCAATCTTTAGAAACTAATTTTTTCATAAGCAGAGCTAATCTCGTAGTAATGATGGAGGAAGTAATTTTATAACATACATTGTAGAGGCTTATAGGTCGAAAGTTACCCAAAGATTGGGCTTGATCCCATTTAGGGAGCAAGGTGATAAACATATTAAAGGCTCTTGGAGTAGTTTTATGGACAAAAAAGCTCTGAATAGTAGCCACAACATTACTCCTAAAAAGATCCCAAAAGTGAAGGTAAAATTCCATGTTAAAACCCTTAGGACCAGATGATTTGTCATGGGGCATTGTTGAGAGCGCTTGATCGAGTTTTAAAAAGTTGCGTTGTAGTACAGTCGAAAAAGTGTTCAAAAAAATATGATTTATCACTCGAATTTTAAAGTCCAAGGTCGAACACAAGGAGCAAATTAGGGTTTAGAAATCAAGATCACAACTTGAGAATTTGAATATAATATGCAGTAAAAATCAATGTTATAGTGCAAAAAAGATAAATGTAAGCACATGATATTAAAGAAATCAATGAACGTGAATAAGCACAAAATTGGACGTCTGGTTTGTGAATCAGATGCCTTAAAATGTGGATGCTATAGAGCTTGATCTTCCTTCTTTCTTCTACTTCTCTATCTCTGGCGGCTGCTTTCAACTTCTTTCTTTCTTTTCTTCTGATTCCTTGCCTTAGCCTTTCTCTTCCTTTGCCTTCTTCTCTGTCTCAGGCTTTAGCCTTCTTCTTTCAGCTTCTTCTCCTTTTCTTTTCTCTTTCTCTTCAGCTCCTTCTTCTTCTACCTTCAGCCTTTTCCTTCCTCTCTCTGCTGTAGCTCTTCTCTTTCCTTAGCTCCTGACTTCGGCTTCCTCCTTCTTCTTCTTTGGCTTCATCCCTTAGCTTCCTCTTCGGCCTTGTCTTCTCCTTCCTCTGCAAAGCAAAACCTACCCCTACCCGCATGAGCTCTCTTCTCTTCTTTCTATCTTAGGTTCACTCTCCTAGAGCGACTTTCTCGGGTAATCAGGTTTGGTACGTGCTCGGGACCAGGCCCACCGACGTGCGGTGGTGGGCAAGGTGTGTTGGGTCGGGTCGGATCACCAAGTCCACTGGGGTGGTCACGGACGAGGCATCAGGTCGGGTGAGAGGGGACCGCACCCTGTGAGTAGGAGGCGAAGATCTTAATGCAGAAAAATAATTTATGCGGGCGCGGCTCTTTGTCCAGTTCTAAGATGGGACTATCTTCCCACCCTCCTCGCGTATGCCTGCAGCAGGGAAACTTCATCCAATTGCAGCTGCAGTGATGGCACTAAGCTTTAAGTAGATGCCTAGAAGTGTTTGCGAGAGTGCCCTGCGCAGCCTGGGACACAAGCCTGGAGCGGGCGAACCTGGAGCGGGCTGCAAGCTTGCTTTGAGCTTCGCTTCAATGGCGACGAGCCCCTGGACCTGCAATCACACAAATGGCCTCGTGGCCACGTTAGAATGTTCAGGAGGCTTTGCTGAGGCACAATGAGTATGCTGCGGGGGTCAGCGTGGCGCAGGGAAGGTCACCGAAGCTTGATGAACGAACTGGCCGGAGGAGGGGAGATGAATTTGAGGGGTTTTTCCGGTCAATTTCAAGCTTGGGAGATGCGGGATGAATTGGGGCATCTTAAATAGGCCCTGGAGGTCAGTTTTGCGCTTGGAAGCCAAGCTTCCAAGCACGGCAAGTTCGTCGGAGATGGCAACTCAAAAGAGACCCGAATCTCTCATGCGTTCGTATGAGAGATTGGGTACCAAGTAGGGCCTCAAATTAGGTTCACATTGGAGGTGATTTCTTAGAGAATCTCTCCAATTGTGAAAGGGATTCTCTGAGAGATCAGGGAGAAATCGCCCTAGAAATCTTGTCGGAGTAGGATTCCCTCCACTATAATGGTAGAGGGACCTAATTGCAAAGGACAAAGAAGTAGATAGGGGGGTTTCTGCATAGGTTTTCGAAAGATAGGGGTAGAAATGTAATTGGGCTGGACCTATTTGCAAAGTGGGTCAAGATGAATTCCTCTTAGGTCCAAATTTTGGTACAAACCTAATTTGGACCTAAGGAATCCAATGGTGAAGTTGGATTTTAGGTTTGACCACGTTTGACTAGGAAATTTATGTAAAAATCCAATTTAGGGAAAATATTTGTCTGAGACCCCATTCTAGGTCAAATATTTTCCATTGGCTAAATTGAAGGTTCTAAATCCTAGAGAATATTTTTCTATGATTTTTAGAGGATTTAGATGAATTTTATCCTGACCAAAACCTTATTAAATCAAGTGGGTCTATTTTAGGGTTATAAGAAGTCATTTAATTCCTAACATTCACACGAACTCTTTTCTATCTGATTCAACCTACTTATTATCCTATTAAGACCATTTGACCTGTGTTTAGCTCATGAAAAAACCCGTTGTTGCACTGCAATGGTAAAATTGCAGTTTTACCTCTTGTTTCTTACTTTTATCTCAGAATGGTTATTCATTGAATTAGGGCCTCTAGTTGGTTATGTAGGAGCTTTTGTTCTTCTTTTTGGGTTAAAATGAGCTAGTTAGGGCTCATGATGATGTTCCCATCAGGCATGTTCTTAATACATTGAAAAATTTCATCTTTAGAAAGAGGGTTTGTGAGGTTATGATTCTCTTCCTAAAAGAATGGGGAGGCAATGTTAAGGAGGATATCATCATTGCCATTAAGGGGGTCCTCTGAGGGTAATTAATTGAAAAAATCAATGGCTTCACGTTCCACACAAGTCCAAGAACCACCACCAACTCCTATTGTCAAATTGCTTTGTGGTGACTCGAGTCTCGCCAATTGATGAAACCCAAGTCGCCGGGTGCTAACAACAAGCACAAACAACCACAAGATCGCAGTCACCCAACACATCACCATAAAACATCAATAGCCAACATCCATTCATAATGTATTAAAGAAATATAAAGTGCTGACAAATATAACAAAATCCACCACAGAAAGAAGAAAAGGTAACGAGTGCTCAAGTGCTAATACAATCACAAAGCGTAATATAAATGTTGCTTGTTGCTGATACAATATAAATGTCGATTGTCACTTGAGCACTTTAGCACGCTGACTATGTTATTGTGATTTTTTTATGATTGTTTTAAAGTGTCTTTGTTATAGTATAAATGTCACGAATGCAAACCGATGTCGCGTCAATTTTATTTATTTACAATTTTTATTGGTTTGTTTCTAAGTCATTTACTGGGAGGCAGTTATTGATATACATCACTATCTAAGTCCAAAAATATTCTTTTATTCCAAAAATGTTGATTTTATTTACAAAATAAATGAATGAATTAATGAATGAAAGAATTTGGTTAATTATTTACAAAAGACTTAGTTAATACACATTACAATGCCTAAAAACATACGTACACAAACAAGCATAAAAAACTACATATAATTACTCTATATTAGTTATATACAGTAGTATAAATAATACTTAAGTATAAGTACAAAAATAGCTAATAATATATACTATACTAAATTATATTAACATACTATTATCTTTAGTAACATATATAACATATACAGTAACATCTATCTACGTCAGTAAAACCCTAATAGACTATATACATAACCTAAGGCAAAAAACTACTATCTATACTTGCATATCTATATATATACAGTGATGAACACAACTGTCACTAAAGCTCTAAGTGTTATTTATATACATATAAGAGCTCAAATATACTTACTCTACTTATACTTGTATATACTATATACATATATATTACAGTATACATTATTTATTTATTTACATATACTTATTTAATTACATTATTTATATACATATGTATTTATACACTTATACATATATACATGCATACAACACACACAGCAAGCACACAGGCACCAAGTGTTCAACACTTAGTTGCAAGGGCAGCTTCGTTTCTCCTTCCTTTCTTCAACACTAAAGTCATTTTAGGGTCGGTTCAGATCGATTCAACCCAAAAATTGGGTTTTTTTAATTGGTGGGCTGGCTCATTTTCGTGGGATACACAACACCTCGAAAGGTGGGACCAAACCAATACTCGTGAGCTAGCCATAGTGTTTAATTAGGTGTGTTTTATCCAGTTCAGGCCCCACATTAGGCCCATTTAGGCCCTGCTACAGTGCATGGCCCCCAACCCTATCACTGTACATAAAGCAATTCATAAGCTCAGATCATGCTCATTTTGGTGCCCAACACCTGACGATCGGGAAGGCAGCAGCACAAAATCAATTTATACTACTCCACACAGTTGTCTGCGCATGATGTGGCATAAAACAAGCACCCATCGGTGTTGTGCAACGTCAGGTAGCGTGTTGATTTGCAATCTTTAGCCCTCAATTTGAGGGCCTTAATTAAATTCGATTTCATAATAAATTATATTTTTGAAAAGCCCTTATATAGGGCTACATAATTATGTAATTAGTTTACAAAAATAAGTTATTTAATTATATAATAAAATTAGTTAAAGTTTACAGTTTATACATATTAATTTAGAGTTTAATTTATTAATTAATGTATCAATTAGTGACTTAATTACAAAATTAACTTTATACAGAGTTAATATACATAATAAATTATTTATTACACATTTTTATTATATTTTATAAACTTTATTCTGATTTATATATAATTAAATGCATGTTTTAGATAGTTTTACATATAAATAAACCATAAACACTATAATACAGTATAAATATGGTTTAAATAAGTTGAAAATACTTAATATAATATAATACAAATATACGATATAATTTACTTCAGTATTAACTTAAATTACTAATTTATTTTATTTTAACTTAATAAATTACCTAATTAACTTAATAACTTAATTACCTACTGTAAATATATAATTAAATTAAAGTAAAGGTATTATATAGTACATAATACATATATAAAATATGTATGTACAGTATTAGATATGAATATGTACATTTAAATAGGTTTGTAGAATTACTTAGTTTAGTATGTATTTAATTTATATAAATTAATATATAATAATATAATAAAGTTATGTATATAATGAATTATTCTAAATACTTAATTTAATATATGGAATACATCTATAAGTTAATTATATACATTACGAACATATTATATAATATTTACACTTAGCTTAGGTTTAATATATATACAAGGTAGGTGGTAGGAGTATCCTAGTTGGGTTTCCCCATCTCCGTAAGATCCTCCCTATGTGGGGTGTGCGGGTTCGAGCCCGTGGCTTGCCCATACGTGCAAAGGGTTTAGGCGGTGGTGTTGCCCGTCGGGTATCCCGTCGGACGCCAACTTGCGGAAGGTGGGATCGGCCCCCCAGGGTTTACCGCTAGTTGCACAGAGGGTTCCTCGTTATAAAAAAAAAAAAAAGAAAATATATATATATATATATATATATATATATATATATATATATATATATATATATATATATACAAGGTATTTTTTGGTGTTTTTGGAATTTATCTGATTTTTAGGGTTTTTATAGGTTTAGGGAAGATAGGGGATGAGAGAGAAAGAATGAGATGAGAGAGAGAGAGTTATTTATAGTGTTTTTGGGTTTTGATTTTTTATTAAGTTCCCTGGTATACTGAACCGTCGGTTGGTATGTTCTGTCGAGCCGCGGGTTTAGATTATCTTGGCATACACCTAAAAATATACCTAATCCTACTCAAGACACATTTATTTTATTTTATTTTTGTGATTTTTTAAATATTTTATTTATGTACAAAGCAAATCAATTCTAGGCCTTGACGAGCGTTTTAACCTAAGAACCTAAGGCATTAGAATCAGTTCTAAGGGCTAAACATGCAATTTAAACATTCATACATACTCAACATGAATTCTTAAATATGTTTGATCATTTAAACATAATTTCGTACTCAATTTCACTAAAATTAAGGTTTTGAACGGTTATGCACATTGAAAGTAGCTGACAAAGGATATAAAATGAGATTACAAGCGATTTAAGTTAAACTAAAATCCAATTTCAGTACATGAATGCTTGTACAAATAATTCTAACACTAAATACAGGTCAGCTTCATATCTTCATCCAAAATCCACTTTAGATTTCTCTCAGACCAGCCAATTCAATCCATCACAATGGCTGAACTACTAAAACCAGGAGCTTTTGCTGCTGTTATAGTTGCTGTCAATTTAATTGTAGCTAAAATCAGATGATGAACTAGCTACTCAGACATCCTACAATACAAAGTTGCAGTTGCTACTACTATCTCAGCAGCGGCTCAGAACATGAAACTAGCAGCTAGAAGCTGTTGCTGTAATAGTTGTGAGCCCCAACATGAAATCCAAAAGATCTTCACATTGAAATCATCAGAAAAATAAATCAAGAAGAATATCCTCAGATCTGATAAATCAGATCTCAGGATCAATAAAGCTCAACAAACCATTTCATCTCCAAATCATTTGAAATCAGAGTTGAAATTCTCCAAGGAAACTTATTTAGTTAGACAAAGCAAAGTAGCCATTAGCTGCTATTCAGATATGATAATATCTACTAGAAATTCATTTTTCAACCAACTCAAAAGTTCTGTCAAAAACTTCAAAAATCTCAGTTGACCTTCAAATGTAGATTTAAAGCTTTTGCAAATTAGGAAATAGTGTCACCCAAATTGGGCTATTGCTATGGATCTACCAAAATGATTTGATCATCTGAAACATCTGCATACCATTAATTGGTGTACATGTGTTCTAGGGGATCCTTTAAAACCAATTGAATCATTGCTCAAGCCTCAAATCAGGGCATCTGATTCTCATAAGCTTGAGCTATCAAATAAAGCTAGAAATCAAGAATTAAATTTAAAATTGGGCATAAGAACATATAATGATAAAAATCACGTTAAAACAGCTTAAGCCCATTGCAATCAAACCAATCAAACATAAGAAAGCTCAATTTGATCATTTAAATCCGATTAACACATGATTACATTAGAAAATCCTCATTCAACTCAAAAATTCAAATAAGATCTAATCAATCAAATGAGTATAATTCAAAGCGTAGTGAAGGTGATTGTGATCAAATGAGATGGATGAGATCACCCTCAAGTGATTTTTGGCGTGATTTGGATCTAGAACCTAGAAAGCTTCAAATCCAAATCAGCTAACATGGATGGAGTGATCAGGCAACTGAAACCACATGCAGAATAGTGAACATGGATCGTGAGATGAAAAGGAAGATCTAGGAACATGTGGATAGCAGTGGATTCATCTCCTCTGATCTGAATTGATCAGAGGAGGTGAGGGATTATTCTAATCTACTCCTAAACTAAACTACAACATCCATGAATCTGAGTATCTATTCTACTCCTATGCTAATCTAAATTACACTAACTAATACTAAAACTAATCTAGAAAGTGATTAAAATCCTAATCTAACAGAAGAATGGGACCTTTGAAGGAGATCTGTAGCTGGTGGCTGCAGCGACGAATGGGGGAGGATCTCCAGCGGAGGGAAAACTCGCTAGTGGAGTTTTGGGTCGCCCTTAGGTGCTATGAAGTCCTTAGCAGCAAGGAGTGATCACAGAAGGTGGCATTTCATTGTATAGGTGGAGGAATAGAGGTGTATGGGAAGAGGAAACTGGAGAGGATGAAAATGCTTAGCTCGGGAGAGTAGGAGGGCATTGATGGCACACGCGAGGAGCTATGGAGCGACTTAAGGAGGCCAATCAGTGAGTGTGACCACTACAGTGGTGAATTTAGGCATGTAGGGTTTCAACAGTGAGATGGAGAGGAAAGAGGCACGCGAAGCTCCAATCCAAAAAGCAACCGTTGGATGAGATCTGGGGCAAGGGGTGATGCTACAGGCAAAGGCGCGTGCAAATCAGATTGGATTTGGCCATTGGATGATGGATACATGGGATCAATGGTCGAGATGGTGCCTGTTCTTGCATGAATAGTGGACCTGCTGTGGCTCAGGTCTAATGGTGCAATTGTATAGAGGCCCTCTAAGGGTGAAGCGGTAGAAAGGTTTCCAGCAAACCCATAAGTAGTGAGGAAATGTTGCAGCATGGTCCTTGGAGTCTTCAAATAGGTCCTCGGTGGTTTATAATTAGGTCCTTGAGGAGTTTTAAATAAATGGAATGTATATGAACTAAGGACCTAAATGTAATCTAATAAATGCAGGGTTCTAGTGATGTCCAAATGCTACCAAGTTTTTATTAGAGCCCAATTAAATATTTAAGAAGTTGATTTTACTTTTTATTTGAAGTTTTGAACCCAAACATGTGTTCAATTTGCAAATGGATCATCAATTGTCATTTTTTAATAGAATATCTCATTTTATAACTTGATTTCACATTATTAACACAAAGTGGATGTTTTAGGTCATTTCCACTATTTCCTATACTTAACCCATTTCTTGTGTTAATTATGTAATGCTTAACCTAGTTTCTAGCTTAACTTGGGCATTTTAGCTATGGTGAGCCATACCTCATCATACCCCCATGTTTAGGTTTTGCTAGTCTCTTAGCAAACAACTCATTAGGTGCAAGGCAATTTAGGCATCAGCTAGGTAAGTGTGATGAGATATCTATTTTTTTCTTTTCTCAAATTGTTAAGTGTTTAAATGATCTTTAAGTTGAAAGATTTTTTGCTAAGCTAACTGTGTTTATGTCTAGACGTTGTGAGAACCTGTCGCTTAGGAAGACTGACCATAACATAATACTGATATGACATAGGCCATCTCTCGACCAACAAGGACTCAGAAGGTTTTACAAGACTCAGAAGCTAAGTGGTTATGGTTGTACTTAGTGATAGGTCAGGACTAACCAGGTGAATTTCAAAACTCAATCTTGGGGTTTCGCTTCTTTTTAAGTCAAGGTTGGTTCTAGCTTCAGCTCATGTTTTTGGATTGACTCTAAAAAATGAGTAAGACTCAAACCCAACTCTTATTACATTGTGGCTCAAAGAATATGTGGTGGAAGACAGGGTATTTGTATTGCACCCTGAAAATAGTTTTGGTAGAAAACTATTTACAAGACTTGAAGAACATACTCGACTTATTCTAGAGAATGCCTTTTTTCTAGAAAATTCTTTTCGACTTTTTCTGATTTTTTTTTCACAAATAAATGTCCGTATGTCTCTGACAACTTTATTTGGTAGAGCACACTTATTTGGTGGGTGAGTTCTTTGGTGGAAAGAGCTTCTCCTAAATACAAGATTAAAGACTAGGACAAAGAGTCTACCGCACGCACAGGTAAGGACTCCACCTTCCCTAATGAACACTAGGGTTGAATTTCAAATACACAAGATCTTTCTCAACATTGTGTAGTCTAAACCAAGGTTACTTAGACTCCTAAGCCAAAGCAAACCAACGAATCTTGTACTGATGACTCAGGTACAAGAATACGTCTTGAGTTATGAGAGATCTTGGTCTATCTTGTCAAAGGTTAAAGTGTACTAAGCTAAAGCCTGAGCGAATCAAGCTATAGTGGCCCGAAAAGTCTAACCAACAAAAGTTGAATGTCCATAAACACTTATTTTATTTTTATTTTCAACTATAAGATCATAATTAAACACTTATAATTCTTTCCAATGTTCTTCTCTCCTCATTTTCTGTTTTGGAGTTCTCCCTCAACAATAGAGTTTAGTAGGTCCCTTATTGTATTTTTGGAATTTTTTTTGTTTTTGTCATTTTTTTTTGTGTTTTTGACTTTGTAATTTTTTCAAAATTTTCAACATTTTTCAAATTTTTAGGTATTTTTGATAATACTATACTATATAAACTACAGGTGTGTCTATGATTGCATTTCAGTAAATGATTTCACCATTTACACCCTCCATGCTTAAATGATGCAATGTTCTCATTGTATGAATAGGGTGGATGCAAATACATGCTCTGCTTTTCACTATCTTCGACTGGAAGGAAGTCGGAATGAGGAAATAAAAATCTCTGTGCGGATGATTTCAAGTCTGATACAAGATCAGAGTGGAAAGTCAGGCTAAGAAGCGAAATGCATGACATATGTGACTATGAATGTATGCTAAAAATGCAAGAAAAGACACCTAATGCAAGAAAATGGAAAATAAGAAAGGTGAAAACAACTATATATGAAGGATAGGTTGCTAAGTTTAACGCCTTCAGCTAGGTGCAAACCTAGATGGTAGTTCAAAATATTGGAGTAAAATGATAGAATTGACAAGTCTGAGATCATGTGGCTCAATGAAAGGTTTTAGTCTTTGTCCATTAACAATGAAAGGTTCAGATTTGTCAATCTCGATGATTTCAATAGCTCCGTTGTCAAAGATTCTCAAGATTTTGAAAGGTCCAATCCACTTGGATCTGAGTTTCCCTGGGAAGAGTTTTAGTCTTGAGTCAAATAGGACTTTTTGACCAGGGTGAAAGGTTTTCCTATGGATGTGACGATCATGGAAGGTGTTTAATTTATCCTTATAAATCCTCGAGCTTTCATAAGATTCATTCCTTAATTCATCTAGCTCAAAAAATTGAAGTCTTCTATGATCACCAGCCTTCTTTAAGTCCAAGTTACACTTTCTGATGGCCCAATAGGCTTTATGCTCAAGTTCTATGGGAAGATGATAGGGTTTCCCATACATAAGTCTAAAAGAAGACATGCCTAATGGGATTTTGTGAGCTGTTCTATACGCCCACAATGCATCAAAAAGGCGTGAAGACCAATCCTTTCTATTAGGTCGAATGGTAGTCTGCAAAATCTTCTTGATCTCCTGGTTGGATAATTCTTCCAGTCCATTGGTTTGAGGGTGGTAAGGTGTAGCAATCCTATGTGTCACCCCATACTTCTGAAGTAGGGACTGGAAATGTGTGTTCCTAAAATGAGACCCTCCATCACTAATGATGGCTTTTGGTACCCTAAATCTAAAGAAGATATAGTCTTGGACAAATCATGTCACAACTCTATGATCATTAGTTCTCGAGGGGATGACTTCAATCTATTTAGGAACATAATCAACTGCTAATAAGATGTACTCGAAGCCATGAAAAATTAGAAAAGGTTCCATGAAGCCAATGCCCCATATGTCAAAGACTTCGAACACTAAGATTGGATTCAAGGGCATCATGTCTCGACGGCTAGTATTGCTGAGAGACTGATAGCGTGGACATGTCCTACTATATTCATGTGCATCTTTGAAGATTGTGGGCCAATAAAAATCGCTCTGCAAAATTTTTGCAGCAGTCTTTTTGCTAGACAAATGATCGCCACAAGCTTGGTCATGGCAGAACGACAAGATGCTCTCTATCTCCATATTAGGGACACACTTCCTAAGGCTCTGGTCTTTCTAGTGCTTAAACAACCAAGGTTCCTCCCAGTAATAGTGCTTGCCCTTAGATCTAAGTCTGTCTTTTTGATGTTGGACCCAATTAAAGGGAACAATTCCGGAAGCCAAGTAGATGACAATGTTAGCATACTAAGGAAGATCAGAATGAATGACCAACAATTGCTCATCAGGTAAGTTGTCAGTGATGGGAAGTGAAGGAGATATCACTTCAGAAGGATAGCGGGATAAGTGATTAGCTACCACATTCTACTTCCCAGCCTTGTCACGAATCTCTAAATCAAACTCTTGCAATAGCAGGATCCATCTAATCTAACAAGATTTTGCATCCTTCTTGGCGAGAAGATGTCGAACTGCAGTGTGGTCAGTGTAGACTATAATGTGGGAACCTAAAAGGTAAGGTCTGAATTTCTCCAGTACAAATAATGCTGCTAGCAATTCCTTTTCAGTGACAGTGTAATTCCTTTGAGCTTCATCTAAGGTCTTGCTAGCGTAATAGATGACTATAGGTTTCCCATCTAGTTTTTGCCCAAGGACAACCCCTATTGCTTAATCAGAGGCATCACACATGATCTCAAAAGAGTGAGACCAATTTGGGGGTTACAGTATTGGTGCCTTGGTAACCAGATCACGAAGTGTCGTATAGGTACAAACACAATTTTCAGAGATCTGGAAGTCTACATCCTTAGAGAGGAGATTGGTGCGAGGTCAGGCTAATTTTGAGAAATCCGTTATAAAGAGACGATAAAACCAACATGCCTAAGAAAAGATCTGATTTGCTTAACTGACGAAGGTAATGGTAGGTCAGAAATCAATTTTACCTTTGCTTGGTCAATCTCTATTCCTCTCTCAGAAATATGGTGTCCTAAAACTAGTCCTTCTGGTACCATGAAATGTGATTTTTCCCAGGAAAGTACCAGATTCACATTGATGCATCTTTGTTGAACCTTAGTTAGGTGGTCTAGACATGCATTGAATGTGCTCCCAAAGACTGAGAAGTCATCCATAAAGACTTCTAAACAATCACCTACTAAGTCGGATAAGATTGCAAACATACATCATTGAAATGTAGCAGGTGCATTGCATAATCCATATGGAATCCTACGAAATGCAAAGCTTTTGTAGGGCAAGTGAAAGTCATTTTTGCTTGGTCATCGGGGTGAATTGCCACTTGATTATAACCTGAGTAGACATCCAAAAAGCAAAAAATTGATTCCCTACCAATCTTTCTAGTATCTAACCAATGAAAGGTAGTGGGAAATGATCCTTCTTCGTGGCTTGGTTGAATTTGCGGTAGTCAATACATACTCACCACGAACTAGCAATCCATGTAGGGATGACTTCTCTAAAGTCAGTGGTTATGACTGTAAGTTTGGCCTTCTTAGGCACAACTTGAACAAGACTTACCCATTGACTATCTGAAATGGGAAAAATGATTCCATTGTCTAACCACTTGATCATTTCATTCTTAATCACATCTTGAAGTGTAGGGTTCAGTCTATGCTGTGGCTATCTAGTTGGTCTAGATCCTTCTTCAGTGAAAATCCTATGCGTGTAGTAAGAAGGACTAATGCCAGTCTAGTCAGAAAGACTCCATCCTATAGCCTATCTATGTGCTCTCAAAATAGATAAGAGTTGTGATTCTTGATCAGACGATAAGTGGGAGTTATCAATCACAGAATAAGTCTAATCTAGTCCTAAGAAGACATATTTCAAAGAGTCTGGAAGAGGTTTAAGTTCAACAGGTACATGATCAAGTGTAGGAGCAGGTGTGGAGATCTCAAAAGATCCTAAAAATACTAAGGGAATAGGTGGTAAGTCCTTAGTTTCTAAGGGTGATGTCTCAGGAAGAATCAAGTCAAAGACCAAAGGGTGTTGAGGTTCTAAATTAAGTGAAGCAATCGATGTATCCTCGATCAACTTATCCAAAGAATCCAAGGAACAAATTTCCTTAATTAAACTATAGGATGGACCCCTTTGGGCTTGAAAGATATCAACATTCAATTTCTGATCTCCAAATTCAACTCTATAAGGTGCTCCTTACAATTAATGTTCACCTTGGCCATAGCCAAGAAAGGTCTTCCTAGTATGATAGGTGTATTTTGGATATCCTCAGGTACTTTCATGTCAAGGACTATATAGTCTACAGGAAAATAGAAGTCTTTGACCTGTACTATAACATCTTCCAACACTCCCTGAGGTGTCTTAACTGGTTTGTTAGCTAATTGTAGGGACACCTCGATTGGCTTCAGATTGCCAACCTCAAAATGTGCCAGTAGGGGGGTTGGGATAAGATTGATTGAAGCACCTAGATCAAGTAGTGCTCTATTGAATGTAGTGCTCCCTATCATGCATGAAAGAAGAGGGCTGCCTGGGTCTTTCATCTTAGTAGGAAGGCTTCTGGATATGGTGGAACTCACTTGTTCCGAAGGAATGATTGGACTACTCCCTTTCTGAATCCTTGCTTTATGCTTAGGTGTACATAGGTCTTTTAAAAAATTAGTGTAAAGAGGAATGTGGTGAATTGCATCCAACAAGGGGATGTTTATGTGGACTTGCTCAAAGAGCTTGAGCAGATCCTTCTCAGGAGGCACACTAGGTTTGTTCATTCCTTTTCCCTTCTTCTTTAAAGCCTCTGGAAATGGTATAGAAGTTGTAATGGGAGGGTCATTCTTAGTTTTAAATGGTTGAGAAGAATCAGGAAGAGGAGAATCAGATGGAGGAGTGGAAGTAGAAGGTTTAGGAAAACATGTAGAAGCAGGAAATGGTGGATCTATAGTACTTCTACCACTCCTAGTGGTGTTGGCATTCAATTTAGCTCTAGACGTAGACTGTAATTCAAAATTTGGTAGAAGAGGTGGTTGAGGTTGAGGATATATAGGAAGGATTTGGATCAGTGTAGACTTCAAGTTCATGCAAGGGTTGTGAAATGGCATGTGCTTGACCTTGCACTGAAGGTCTAGGTTGGACATACATCTGGGCAGGTATGTTCCTCAGGTTGGGTTGTGTTTAAGATGGGAGTGAATGTGGTTGACGGGATTCTGTCAAGTGCGATAACTGGGCTCTCATATCAGCTAAGGTCACGTCATGTCTCTGCTACATAGCAATATTTTGCTGTTGTATGTCAGCGAGAGCTTTCATGATTGTCCCCAACTGATCATCACGTGTAGGCCCAGATTGAGAGTATTTGGTGGGCCTAGGTTGGGGTTGCTGGTAAGCACGCGGTGGATACCCGTGTTGTTGTGGAGGTGGTGCTCGGATCAGGTTATGCAGTGGCGGTGTAGAAGGTTGTTGAAAGATGGATCTTTGTGAATTTCCTAACCACGAGAAATTTGGATGATTCCACCATCCAGGGTTGTAGGTTTGTGAATATGGGTCATTGTGAATGGCATGGAGCTCCTCCAAAGCTCCAGAAGGTGCAGTGAAGTCAGTGTAAGGAGGAACAAAGGTTCCTTCAACTGGTGAAAGATAGGAAAAGGTATAATTCGGTAGTGGGACACCATGGGCTCGTGTGGGGACATTTTCAAAGAAGCTCGTGGAATCTCTCCCAAGCCTCATGAATCTGTTCTCTTGTATTTTGTGTGAAGGTAGTGATGGCATGCCTCAAGGCGCCTATGCAGCCTACAGGAAAGTACTTCTTTAGGAACTCATGTTCCAAAGAAGCCCAGGTTTCTATTGGTGTAGTCCGTGCAAGGGTTCTAAATCAAAAGGCCATCTTGTCCTTAAGTGAAAAGGAGAACATTTTCATCAATAGTGTGTGCTGATCATGACCTTGTGAACCCAAGGTTTGAGCAAGATTTTTCAGCTCCTCTAAATGCTGAAAAGGGCCCTTAGAAGCAAGATCATGGAAGTGAGGAATAAGTGCAATAAGGTTTGGCTTCAATTCAGCATCACTACCCCCAGTGGGATAGTGTACCATAGGCATAGGAGGTGCAACTGTAGGATTATAGTAATTACGTAGTTGAGGTCTATGAGGTTGAGGTGGTGCCTGGCCAACTCTAGGTTGAGCTTGAGGGTTTGCTAGAAAATTAACAGCTTGTGCGGTAAGAGTGTTCATTTGTAGTTTTGTTTCAAATAGGTGTTGCAGATTAGGCATAGGACCTTTCTCCGATGGTGGTTAGTTAGGGAAATTAGGGTATGGAGAAGGTTGAAACCTATGGTTTGGTGGTAGTGGTGGAGGATGTTGTGTAAAGAGATGTGGAGGAAGTTCTTTGAAATTCTCGAATTGTGCAGAATCATTGTCATCCTCTGGATGAACAGAATGATGGATGGGAGTTTGAGGCCTCGGAGGAATAGGATTGGATGTGGAAGGCATTGAAGTGGAAGCTTGGGCATCAGTACCCAAGGGAAGTACTAACTCAGAGTTTTGGGATCTCCTACCTTCCATTGAGACGATTTTTGAAAAATGAGTTTTTTGAAACAGCCAGAACTCAAGAGAAAAGCAAATCTCTCAATCAATCTCAAAATTAGAAATCCCAATCAATCTCATAGTAATCAAAGCAATCAAATCAAGCAAGCAAGATAAGTCAAAATTTTCCTAGGGTCTGCTACAAAAAATAGTAGTACACAAACAAATGTTTCAGTACAATTGTATGCGTCCTAAAGATAACCTAGTGGGGTGCAGACCTCTAAAATCCACTCGGAATTTGGATAAGATTGGCGTGCGAATCCAGACCCTATGGTTTTTCAAGGAAATGAGATAGAAACCCATGTATTAGTGACCTAAAGTGATTGTGTAGTGTGTACACGATAGCAATCAATAGATAGCAGTGAAAAGCTCAGTCAGGGTTTCAAACTAGTTTTAATGTCTCCTTTTGAAATTGATTTGAATATTTAGAAATGTATTCTATGCAGCTCATCTCGCTTTTTAATTCCTTTCAAACAGAAGGTGGTCTTTTTATGTTTAAGTTAAATACAAAGGATGGAAGGAGCTCAGAAAGATAGAAATGCATACTTGACTCTATCAATTCTTCAAGTGATGCAATTGATTGTAATGAAATCTAGCAGGAAGAATGTGATCCTAAGTATGGATGCCTAGTATATGCTGTTGCTAGATAAGAGATGAGATAGAAATCTTGCAGGAAGAATGTGATGTGTACCGATCAATGAGTCTATCACATTCACATAAAAAGATGCTTAGTACTTAGAGTTCTCTTCGAGTCTTGGGTGGGTTGGGTAGCTGTAGAAAGCTGCCTCGAAACCCTAAACTTGAAAATTCAAAAAAAAGAAAAAAGAAAAGAAGAAAAAGAAAAAGATGCTTTTGCTTTTGAATAAGGTGAGGGCTTGGGCGGTCTGCATTTTGGCAGACACCCGGGAGCTGTTGTGTCTTTGTAGTTCAGATCCTTAGTAGAAATTTCCTAGTGTTGAAAAGTAACTATTGCCCAAGTAATTTGATCGTAATTTTGTTTATAAATACCATATAGTTTTGCTAGGGACTATCAAAAGAAAGGCATGGGGGTGTGATGTGCATACATCTAATAGCCTAAAATGTCTATTTATGCATGTTCTCAGTATTATAGAAGCATCATGTATTATAAATATTACATAACATGCATCATCATGCATTTAGGTTAATTTGTATAAATTGTATAATAATTCACCTCTTTTTGTGGTCAGGGAACATGGCAATGTTTATCGAGGCCTCGGATTGAAGATCCAATCGTACATATTTGATCAGGGCGACGATCAGAGTTCAACGACTCTGAGATTGCCCCGATTGGATTTCCATAGCATCAGATACAGTTCGAGAAAGATCAGGCCAAGGTGGTGTAAATCTGTACCTCAGATGAAAAATCCAACCGCACGGATGGGTTCAGATCAACGTTCGTAGCCTAATGGAATGAAAATCAATCCAATTTGACATCCGTGACACTACCTACGAGCATATGAAGATGGACAGCCAAGAGGGGCATGGGCGGGTTTGCATGGCGAGGATGGTGCCACATGGCACCATCTTGGCAATCCAAACCTGACTGCGCCCCTCTGCTCAACCTCTGAAGGTGCCACAACCACTAATCTGAGCCGTTGGATTGCGATCCAACAGCCTAGATTTCGCCACGTTGATCCAAGGCTGTGCCTCATTTTCCTTTGAAGTAAAATGCTCAATGTATCTCAGCTATTGGATCTTCATCCAACGGCTGAGGGCATGTGAACATTAATTCGTAAACACGGCTTAAAGTGGGGTGTAGTGCAGTGGTCGAGATCCCCTTCGCGAAGGCAGCAGCGTGAGATTGAGATGCCAAGCACCTTAATTCAAGTGCGAGCGTGGACACGGTGAAATTTGCCCATGCGATTGCAATCAAGCAGCTACATGGGGCACGACGTGGTGCCATCTCGAGCATAGGATGGAAAAGCGCACTACACGCACACGATCACGTGCGATTGCACGTGCAATCACACGCAGGTGCTAAGGGTGCGGTAAGACGAAGAGGCTTGAGCACTTCTCAGTCGTCCGATCTCTCGATCGGACGGCTGAGATCGTGTGCGTGATGAAGAAGCGTTCAACGGCTGAAGGCAAAGAGGAGAGGGCACATGGACGTTTTTAATGATGTAGGTCATTAGTGACGTTTATATCCATCACTAAAGCCCCAGTATTTATTTTCTAAGCTTCGTAAAAAGACATTTATGCCCCTACTTCTACACCTATATAAGGCCAACCCTACCACCTCATTCTTCATCCCTTCCATCAACTCTCTCCCTCTCTAAGATCTAAGAACTCATGTTCTAAAGCTCACTTTAGTGCTCCCAAGCTACGGGAAGCTCCGCTAGAGTAAAAATACAAAATTTTCCACCTTTCGTCCCCTTCGCGGAGCTCTCTCCAGCCGTCTTCTCACCCCTGTTCTAGAAGTGGATCCCGTGATGCCGATGCCTTGCCTCACCCCTGGTTCTTCCCGATCCGTCCTCCATCCTCCATCTTCTCTTTCCTTCTTTTAGGCGACATCTGTCCTGCTCATCCTCCAAGTAGCCATCGAGGAGGATAACTTGTCACCCCCTTCTCTTTATCGCTTTCTAGATTAGATTTCCCGCTTTCTAGTTGTAGTTGTAATGACATTATTTTTAGTATAAAAGTTGTTTCTCTCTCTCTCTCTCTTTCTCTAGTTTTAGTGTTTATATTGCAAATAGAATAGCGATCATTTTGAATGTCTCATTTATAAACAAAAATTACAAAAAAATATAACTACGGATTTGGAATCAACGTAGCCTCCCCGTGTTCCACCTGAGACTCATTTTGAGTTTCGGTAAAAAGTTATTTGATTAACGGATTTTCTTGCAAATTGCACTATGATGACAGGGTTTTCAAAACTTAAATCTTTTCTTTACGAATTTCCGCTACATCACACGTCAACTCACTCTATTTTAAGATTTGGCAACCACAAGGTGATGCCAAAAGGAGAGATCAGCCTCCCTTGGCCGTCTGCGAGGGGGACAGGCACCTCAACCAGACGACCACGTTTATAGTGATCGGATTGACGACGACATTCGACGGCATCCTTGACCGCCCAATGATGAGAACCTCATCATGAGCCATAACTAGCTCATTTTGACCCAATACAAAGGATAAAAGCTCCTACATAACTCAAGGAAAGGCTTAACTCAGAGAATTCTGAGTTTAAGGAGAAAACAAGTCATAAGGGGTAAAAATGCAATTTCACCAGTATAATCTGCATACAGGGCAATTCAGGGCCCAAACATAGGTCAAAGCAGCTTAATAAGAATAAAAGTGGGATGAAATGATCTAGCAAGGGCTACAGCAATTCCAAGAAACTAAATGATAAATCTGTAACCCTAAAACAACCCACTTCAATTCACAAGGTTCGAGGCAAAGTAAAAATAGAATAAACCCTCTAAAATTCATAGAAAAATAATCTCTAGGGTTTAGAACCTTCAATTTGGCCTTTAGAACCCATTTTGACCTACATTGAGAACCATGCCCAATTAATAACTTAATTTGGGCTTTTACGCAAATTGACCGGTCAAACAAGGTTTAATATGAAAATGAAATTCACCATCAGATGCCTTGGGTCCTAATTAGTCATGTATAAAAACTTGAGCCTAAGAAGAAACCTCCTTGACCGACTTTACACTTTGGTCCTCATATATTTACTCTTTGGCCCTCAACTTTTGAACCCTCGCATTTTGGCCCCTAACTCTCCTTCGTTCTTTGCAATCAGGTCCCTCCTGCAAAACCTGCCAGCACCATGCTCCGGCGACCTTGCGCGGAGCATGGCGCCGCGCAGGGTGAGGTGGGGGACCTGGCAAGTAAATCGGGGGTGCCCTGCGTCGTCGACCGTCGCAGGGACACCCCCCTGGTCGTTGTAGCCCACCATACCGGCCGTGCGAACGCACGGACGGTATGGGTTCTTGTTTCCGACCATCCTCCGGCGAGGGAGACACGTCGTCTCCCTCCGCCTTCCTCCCTGTTTGATCCCTATAAATACCCCCCGCTGCTCCACCGACCAGGGCAGCCTGGATCTGACGGAGAAAATCCCCAACTTTCTTCTCTTCTTCCTTCGGCAGACGCTCACCAGCTCCGGCGGTTTCCTCCCCCTCCACCTCTTCGCTCTGCCGCAATACCAGCAGCAGAGACTTCCTCCCCTGCTCTTCCCGCGCCACGCCGCACCCAGCTGGCGCCTCTCCGGCTCTCTGCTCGCCGCCGCCCCTTTCCCTGAGCATCGTCTTCTCCGGCGACAGTCGATACGACTGTCGCCCTGTTCCTCCCCCTTCGTCCCTGCAAGTAAGCTAGAGCTACTCCCCTTCTCCTCCTCTTTCTTTCCCCGCTTTCAATTTATTCAATTAAGCCCTCTACCGACCCTGACCACCTTCACCCCTTCGCCTCCGACCACCCTCCGGCGAGCCGCTCCCATCACCTCAGCGACCCACACGGCTCGCCGACCCTCACCGAACCTCCGCCTCATCACACTGAGCACCCCCCACCCCTCCACTGCTACTCCACACCTCCGTAACGCTCCCCCGAACAAACCCATTCCTCCGGTTGCAGTCCGACCCAGGGCTGCCGCCAGACACCACCTTGCGGCCTGCCGCACAGCTCCTCACCTTCGCCGGGCCACGGCGAAGGTTCCCCAGTGGTTTGATCAGGCCGAGAGGCCATATTCGTGTCCGACAGGTTTTGAGGTTCGACCGCCATTAACGCACATTGAAGCAGCTTCTCCCGCGCTCTAGGCTTGAGGACTCCAGGTCTCCAGCTGCTGCGGAATACAGGGAGTCTTGCGAAGGCAGCCAGCCAGCAACCTATGCAAATAGAAGCCGCAGCTGCAGAAGCCAGGCCGCGGTCTCCCTGCAGGCGCACGCGAGGAACGGTCTGCGTTTAGTCCCACATCGGTAAGCCTCACACCCGTTCCACTGTTTAAATTGATTTCGTGCACTAGCCTTACTGCCTCAGTACACGGGGTGAGGTCCCCTTCACCCGCCCGGTTACCCGGTCTCGTCCGCGCTCACGCCCCGCGGACCTGACCCGAACCGACCCGACCCGACTCGACTGACCTGCACTCCTCGCCCACCACGCACGCCGGTGGGCCTGGACCCGGGCCTGATCCGAACCCGGTTACCCGGTAGCTCTGGGAGAGCTTTCCCAAGAGTGGTTTCAGAGAGAAAGAGAGACGCGGGGGGGGGGGGGGGGGGGGGGGGGGGGGAGGGTAGAGTAGGTTTTACCTCTGACGAAAATCTCTGAAGTGTGCAGGCGCAGGCGAAGAAGAAGACCCGCGGAAGAAGAAGGAGCTGCACTGTAGCAAATGCATAGTTAAGTCGTCGAAGCACCGGGTCAGACGACGGAAGAGCAACGGCCAAAGCAGAAGAAGAAGAAAAGAAGGCAGGCGTTAGAAAGAAAGAAAAGAAGAGCAACGGCCAAAGCAGAAGAAGAAGAAAGGAAGACTTAGTAGCTGAAGGTAGAAGCTCTGCAGCCATAAGGAAGAAAAGAAGAAAAGGGAAAAGAGAAAGGGTCACCACAATTGCAGAAAAAGAAGAAGAGAGACCAAGACAGAAACCAAGGACGAAGAAGAAGGAGATCTGAAAGAAGAAGGAGGAGCATCACCTCTGCAGAACAAAGAAGAAGAAGGAGATCTGAAGAAAAGAAAGAAAGAAGAACATCACGAGGAGAAAACGAAAAGAACAACAAATTCTTTCCCTCTCTCTTTCTTTATTTTGTAAAAGAAACATGTATACCTCTAGAATACGACTTGCTCCCTGAATTCGACCTCGGGAACTCTTTTATTTTCCGAGTAAAAAATTTATATTTGGAATGTTGGTAATAACCGGCTTTACTACAACGTTATAACAAAACCAAAACCCGGTCATCAAGCAACCACACGACACCACCATTTTGGCGCCGCTGCCGGGGAGCAACGGCTATTCTAGAGGTAAACATTCCTGTTTCTTTTAATTTCTGATAATCTCCTCTCTTTTGTGCAGCTACAGGAACTCAAGAAGACAAGCAACCACACGACAACCACTCCGAAGATAGGTAAATTTTTTCCTCTCACTATTAACCCCTAAACTCTAAAAAGGAAGAAAAGAAAAGAACAAGCAATATAGGGCTAACCTGTCTTCCATACTTAGTAACCATAAAGAGTTGCATGTTTTCAACTCATCACTCCTGCACACTATTAAGGGTATTTAAGGGCTAACACATTCTTGCTTGAGCCCTAATTGCCCAACAAAGAGTTAAATGGACCAAGTAGAGCCAACATAAGGTCAAACATTAGGATTTCAGTAGAGACACACCCCTTAATCAAGAATTGAGGAAATCCAAAAGAGGTGTGCCCAAGCCATTGATTGAAAATAATTAACAAGAAAAATCCTAAACAATTGGCTCTCTCTTTAAACACTTGGACCCTAAAAGAAAGGACCCAAAAAGCTCTCAAAGAAAACAAGAGGTAAAGTTGACCCCTTTGGGTTAACCAACCTTAAATTAGGTCACTCTTTGCACTTAAAAAGACTAAAGTTCAAGTGAAACCTTAAGCACCCTGATCTTAAAATTGGTAGACTTAAGAGGTCAAGATCCCCATTCTGGTCTACCTGGAACCGCAGTGACAAGAGAGGTCGGGTGGGGGAAACCCTGTAACCCGTGGGGACGCTCTACCGTGTAGGGGTCTTCGCGGGACTCTCCCTCTCTGGCTGCCCAGGTAATTCTCAGGTGGACGATCTTTCTGATCAAGGGGTCCATCTGCCCCGCACCTCTATAGTCACCCAACACATTTTTGGGTGTCTTGATTGGGTCCAGCACCTTCTAAACTTACCTCTTCCAAACAGTGCATGTACGGAAGGAGGTCCCTAAGACCACCCTTAAGACCTCCTTTAGAAATTCGCTCTCGTCAAGGCCAAGCCTCGACGCCCGTGTTTGTGCAGCAACACCCTCACATTATTCTCTCTTCTGATTCAGAACCAAGTTCTTCTTCTTCCCCCATCATGGCTCAGCCAGTTGAGGAAGAAAATAATCTGGAACACCAACTCCAGCGACTCAATGACCTCTTCCAAAATTTCGTGCACCCACCACAGCGTCCTATGATGCGGGACCACTACAATCCTGCTGCGGTGGCCATTGAGCCTCGAGTCAGAATCCCGACTGGAGGACCTGATTCCGAACTAAAGCCCAACATGATTCATGCTATACCTAAATTCCATGGGCTTAATTCTGAAGATCCCTTCCAGCACATCAAACAGCTTAAGCATCTGGCCCACACTTTTGGATCAGATGCGCAAAATCGGGATATTCTTCTCATGAAGATGTTCTCCTTTTCTCTTATGGACAAGGCCGCCCATTGGTATCAAACTCAGACCCGGCCGATCAACACTTGGGAAGAACTTCAATCCGAGTTTTTGAAAAAGTTCTTTCCCGTTGGTCGGACCAACGCCTTGCGCCATCAGATTACACACTTCACTCAACAATCAGGAGAACCTCTCCATGAGGCATGGGATCATTTTCAGGATCTCATGAGAAAGTGCCCCCATCACGGAGTTCCTAAATGGGAACAAGTCCAATCTTTTTACCAGGGACTCCGTGAGGACATCCGCCTTTTCGTCAATGCAACTTGCGGAGGAAACATCATGGGTCAACATGAAGACACCGTATGGGAGATTCTCGAAAACATGTGCGAGAACTCCATCAACAATGACTCCATGGGATTATTCGACAGGACGAATACCCGCGCAGCGACGAATCTTAAGGGAGCACATGAGACGCAGGGCCTGTCCGCATCAGTCGACCTGGAATTAATGGCCAGTCGATTGGACAAGGTCTCAATCATTGAAAAGAAGGTGGATGAGCTGACTCAGCACTTGCAGCGAGCCACCTCTGCGCGTAACTCCTTTGCACAACCTCCTTCCACACAGGAGACTGTGCAAAACATCCTCCACCGATCCTCCCCTGGGATGGATCCATATCCATCCCCATCTGATTCTTGGACTGGAAGATCATCCGATCCTTTCTTCACCAGCCGGGGGAACTCCATTCCTCCTTTCCCTGATTCTCAGGAGGTTCCTCAGACCTGCGAGGACCTCAACGCCATCCAGAACGACCCATTCTCCAACACTTACAACCCTGGATGGCGAAACCATCCCAATTTTCAGTGGGCGGGAAATTCCCAAACCCAAAGACCACCTTTTCAGTCCCGCCCACAGCCCTCTCATCACTACCAGCCGCCTCAGCCTCGGCCCAACCCTACTTATCCATCAGGGCCAAATCAAGATCAAATGTCCTTAATCCTTCAGACTCTGGCTGACATTCAAAAATCGAATGCGGCTATTCAAAAACAGCACAAGGACGAGCTTACTGAAGTTAAAACTCAACTGGCCCAGTTGGCAAATTCTCGCCAGCCAGGCACACTCCCTTCCCAACCCCTTCCTAACCCAAATAACGTGCCAACCCAGAAGCGCGTTATGAATCCAAATTTAGGCCACGCTCAATGGATTTATCAGGCCCCCACTGCTCCATCTCCAGACGAGATGGATGCCTCAACTTCTCGTGCGGGATTTCAGCAGCAGCCACCCCTCCTACCAAACCCAAACCAAAATCAGGCCGGATTAAATTCTGTAACAACACGTAGTGGTAAGACAACTCAAGACCCGCATTATCCAAACCACTCCCAGCCTGATAACCATGACCCTAGGATAGTTATCCAAGGTACCGCTGTTCCAGATCCACAACCTGGACCTATCCTAGAGGAACCAACCAAGATCCCGTTTCCCGAGGCCCTGACCAAGGGAAAGAAGACCACCAAACCCGTGGCCCCTGAGGAGGACCTGGTCAAGCTCTTTGAGCAGGTCCACATAAACATCCCCTTGATGGATGCAATCCGCCACGTACCAGCTTACGCACGATTTCTAAAGAATTTATGTACACCCCAGCGTAAGCCGCGAACCAAGGGAGGGAGCCCAATTGTTCTGTCAGAGCAAGCCAGCTCTGTAATCCTTAGTAGACTCCCACACAAGGCAAAAGATCCTGGAACTCCCCTGATCTCCTGTAAGATAGGTGGTACCCAATTTGATAGAGCATTGTTAGACTTGGGTGCATCTATAAATCTGATACCCACATCCTTACTTGACCATCTAGAAGAATCTGAGCTGAAACCAACCGAGGTGACATTACAATTAGCAGATCGATCTATAAAGTCACCAAAAGGGATTCTCGAGGATGTTATCGTGAGAGTGCGGGATTTCTATTTTCCAGTGGACTTTATAGTCTTAGACATGGATGCACCTGAGAACCCTAGGGATACACCAATCATTCTAGGGAGACCTTTCTTGGCTACTGCTAGAGCCAACATCAGCTGTGAGGAGGGCCAAATAGAGCTTAAGTTTGGAGATCAAACACTGAAAATTGATATATTTAAGGCCCAACAAGGAATTAATTGCGGCGTCATCGAGCAAATTTGTGACATCAAGACTTTGGTTGATGAATCACACCTCCAGAATGACTTGAGTATGCCTCATCAACCACAGAAGGATCTTGACCCGCAAACAGAGGAGTCAAATCCAGATGTGAACAACCCAGTAACTCCCACCCTTGAACCTCACATCTATACTGAACCACCCGCTGCTGCTGAAAACCCCATCCTCGAACTGAAACCCCTTCCTGCTCACTTAAAATACATCTTTTTGGGTTCTAATCAGACCCTTCCTGTGATCATCAATTCCAACCTCAGTCCTGAACAGGAAGCCCGTCTGATTGTTGTCCTCCAGCAACATCGCAGAGCCATCGGATGGACTCTCGATGATTTGACTGGAATAAGTCCCTCTTATTGTACTCATCATATCTATTCAGAAGAGGGCACACGACCTTCTCGTGAAATGCAGAGACGCTTAAACCCCAATCTGCAGGAGGTCGTGAAAAAGGAGATCATCAAGTGGTTAGATGCCGGGATCATCTACCCGATCTCCGATAGTCGTTGGGTGAGCCCAATTCAGGTCGTGCCCAAGAAGGCAGGACTCACCACTATAACGACAGAGACCGGAGAAATCATTCCTACCCGATTAGCCAACTCGTGGAGAGTCTGTATAGATTACCGTCGACTCAATTCCTCCACGAAGAAGGATCATTTCCCACTACCCTTCATTGATCAAATTCTCGAAAAACTAGCGGGAAATAGGTTCTTCTGCTTTCTTGACGGGTACTCCGGTTATAACCAGGTGGCAATCCATCCTGAGGACCAAGAAAAGACCACGTTCACCTGCCCCTTCGGAACATACGCTTTCCGAAGGATGCCTTTCGGTCTTTGCAATGCACCCGCTACTTTTCAGCGATGCATGCTTGCCATATTCTCAGATATGGTAGGTGATTATCTGGAAGTCTTCATGGATGACTTTTCAGTTTTCGGAGCATCATTCGACGATTGCCTCCAACACTTGGTCCAGATACTCAGGCGGTGCATCGACGTGAATTTGGTTCTTTCCTGGGAAAAGAGCCATTTCATGGTGCCTGAGGGAATTGTCCTGGGACACTCAATTTCGGAGAAAGGTATCCAAGTGGATCGAGCTAAGGTTAATCTGATTTCTCACCTTCCTATGCCTAGCTCGATCAGGGACATCCGATCCTTTTTAGGGCATGTCGGTTTTTATCGACGATTTATCCCTGATTTTTCAAAAATCGCACGCCCCCTGACCACTCTTCTCTCCAAGGATGTTCCCTTCGAAATCTCCAAGGAATGCACTCAAGCATTTGAAATCCTGCGTGACCGAGTCACCCAAGCCCTGATCCTACAGTCCCCTGATTGGTCTCAACCCTTTGAGATCATGTGTGATGCATCCGACTTCGCTGTAGGAGCGGTTTTGGGGCAGAAAAATGACAAGAAACTTGTGGTCATTTACTACGCCAGCAAAACACTCGATGAGGCTCAGCGTAACTATACGGTTACTGAGAAAGAGCTGCTAGCTGTAGTATTTGCCCTAGAGAAGTTCAGATCGTACCTTCTGGGTTCCCATGTCATCATATACTCGGATCACACGGCTGTGAGGCATCTCCTTGCAAAGAAGGACGCGAAACCTCGATTGATCCGATGGATCTTGCTGTTGCAAGAATTTGACCTCGAGATTCGCGATAAAACGGGAAAACAAAACGTGGTAGCTGATCACTTGTCCCGTCTTCCTTCTGAAATAATTGACCCTTCCGGACCCATCACTGAGCATTTTCCCGATGAGCACCTGCTGACTATTGGTACTAGCCTTCCATGGTTTGCTAATATTGTAAATTACTTGGCATCTCATCAGACCCCGTCCGATTGGCCGAAGGCCAAGAAAGACAAATTACGCTCCGATGCCAAGTATTACATTTGGGAAGACCCGTACCTCTTCCGCATAGGTGCCGATCAGATCATCCGGAGATGTGTCCCGGAAGGGGAAGTCAACAATATCCTCTCTTTCTGCCATGACCAGGCATGCGGTGGCCATTTTGCCGGGCATAAAACCGCATCAAAAGTCCTCCAGTGCGGCTTTTACTGGCCCACACTGTTCAAAGACGCATACAGTCATTGCAAGGCATGCAGTCGTTGCCAGACTTTGGGCAACATGAGCCATCGCGACATGATGCCTATGCAACCGATTCTAGTATGCGAAATCTTTGATGTTTGGGGGATTGATTTTATGGGCCCCTTTCCTGTTTCGGATGGTTTCGAATACATTCTGTTGGCTGTGGACTACGTGTCCAAATGGATCGAAGCCATACCGACCCGATCCTGTGATCACAAAATCGTTCTCAAATTCATTCATCAACACATTTTCTCAAGGTTCGGGATTCCTCGTGCAATAATCTCTGATGGGGGGACCCATTTCACAAATGCTCAGTTTAGGTCACTGATGACCAAATACGGGGTGTCTCACCGAATCTCTACTCCTTACCACCCCCAAACTAATGGTCTAGCTGAGCTGTCTAATCGGGAGATCAAGAAAATCCTGCAAGTCACTGTTCGACCTGACAGGAAGGACTGGTCGTCCCGACTTCCGGAAGCATTGTGGGCCTATAGGACCGCCCACAAGACCCAATTAGGCATGTCTCCCTTTAGACTGGTGTACGGAAAGGCATGACACCTTCCCGTCGAACTGGAGCATAAAGCCTATTGGGCAGTACGGAACTGTAATCTAGATCTTTCCAAGGCTGGGACCCACAGAAAACTCCAAATCAGCGAGATCGATGAATTACGCATAGACGCGTACGAGAACTCGCAAATCTACAAGGAGCGGGTTAAAGCCTTCCACGACAAACACATCTCGAGAAAGATCTTTCATCCTGGTCAAAAGGTCCTACTCTTTGATGCCCGACTCAAACTCTTCCCAGGAAAACTGAGATCTAAGTGGGTCGGACCATATTTGGTCCGACAGGTTTTTGGAAATGGAGCAATCGAAATCAGTCCACTCAGCCACGATTCTGAACCTTTCATCGTGAACGATCAGAGACTCAAGCCGTTCATTGATGTAACTTCTACTGATTTGGCTGAGGCATCTTATATCCTCCGTTCCCCTTGAGCTTATTGCGCCCAGCCGATGGCGTAAAACTCAGCACTTAACGGGAGGCAGCCCGTCATTCTCTTTGTAAACCTGAAACTTGTTCTGACACCTTTCAGCACTCGAAGTTCACCCTTGTAGACAGCCGACCCCAACTCAGATATTTGCATCTGGGATTTGAAATCGTCCGCAAAAATTCAACCCGACCCATCCACTCACCCAAATTTCTGTCTTAAGGAATAAACTAAGACCCCCTAGGTTACAATGAGGACATTGCAAATCTTAGGCATGGGGGGGTATGAAAGTACAAAAACTTGTAAGAAGAGGTTTCAAACAAAAAAATTCACATATGCCAAAAACACCATAAAAATTAAAAAAATTTTTCGAAAAAGAATAAGAGGAAAAGAGGAGAAGAAAATTTTGTGAAGGAGAAAAGAAACAAAAAAAAAAAAAAAGGAGCACAAAATTATGAGAAAAAGTGATAGTCATTAGTAAGGAACTAAGGAATTAACCTAGGTTCTAGACCTCATTCAAGAAAAGTGCACAATAAGATTAGTAAAGAATGCAAACCTTAGGCATTCTTGAATAGACTCTTAGTACCCATTAAGATCTGGACACTCCTCAAGAGGTTGAGGAAAATGAAAAGCTGAAGTATTAGGTCTAAGGCTTAAGGAGTATTCGGCCTCGTTAACTAATTTTTGGTTTACGGGACTCAGTAACTTAAGCACCCTAATCTCACACACAGCCTGGTTCAGTAAGCGTAAAAATCAGAATCACGCAGAAGCGTCGCAAAAATCTGAAAAGAACACCTAGAATAGGAGCGGCCGATCAACACAAGTTGATTTGGACGAGTTCCCAGCGCAGAGAGGCGGGAAATCCCCTCGAAGATGCGTAACAAAATATCATCTCCTCGATGCTTGTCTCTTAGGATATTTACATATCCTACTGGGGGCATGTAAGCACTCTGCTGGTTCAGATTCCATGGATGGCATTATCTCGAAATGTCAATTGCCAGGGTCTGGATTCGGCCACGGAATACCATGGATGGGATTATCTCGAAATCTCAATAGCCAGGGTTCCGGGGGTTGCCATGGGCGGTGCTATCTCGAAGCATCGATCGCCAGGAACCCTTGAGGATTGATGATGGGAGCAAGGAATCTGATACAGACCGTGTTGAAAAGCCAATCCTAGGCTAGAACTAAAAAGAAAAAGAGAGAGAGAAAACTCTCCAAACAGAAAAACTTTCTATCTCTCTCTTACAAAACGCACTGCGAACAGAGCCAGGGCTAAAATCATTTCAAGCACGGGTGCTTTAACCACGAAGTCCAATAAACCTTAGGTTAGTTCTTGTGGGCCTTAAAAACCTTTGCTAAAAGACTGAGGCTAAGGCTAGACAGATTTGGATCTTGATTGGTACTAGAGTACCTTTTAGGCCTATGGTCAGCATTCTAACCTAATCTATGCTCAAATAAAAAAGGCACTTATCTAAAACCATTAAAAACTTCATGGTCTAGAACAAGGGTTGAAACCTTAAGTTTTTGCTAAGGGACTAGCAAAAGCTAGGCATGGGGGTATGATGAGAACCTCATCATGAGCCATAACTAGCTCATTTTGACCCAATACAAAGGATAAAAGCTCCTACATAACTCAAGGAAAGGCTTAACTCAGAGAATTCTGAGTTTAAGGAGAAAACAAGTCATAAGGGGTAAAAATGCAATTTCACCAGTATAATCTGCATACAGGGTAATTCAGGGCCCAAACATAGGTCAAAGCAGCTTAATAAGAATAAAAGTGGGATGAAATGATCTAGCAAGGGCTACAGCAATTCCAAGAAACTAAATGATAAATCTGTAACCCTAAAACAACCCACTTCAATTCACAAGGTTCGAGGCAAAGTAAAAATAGAATAAACCCTCTAAAATTCATAGAAAAATAATCTCTAGGGTTTAGAACCTTCAATTTGGCCTTTAGAACCCATTTTGACCTACATTGAGAACCATGCCCAATTAATGACTTAATTTGGGCTTTTGCGCAAATTGACCGGTCAAACAAGGTTTAATATGAAAATGAAATTCACCATCAGATGCCTTGGGTCCTAATTAGTCATGTATAAAAACTTGAGCCTAAGAAGAAACCTCCTTGACCGACTTTACACTTTGGTCCTCATATATTTACTCTTTGGCCCTCAACTTTTGAACCCTCGCATTTTGGCCCCTAACTCTCCTTCGTTCTTTGCAATCAGGTCCCTCCTGCAAAACCTGCCAGCACCATGCTCCGGCGACCTTGCGCGGAGCATGGCGCCGCGCAGGGTGAGGTGGGGGACCTGGCAAGTAAACCGGGGGTGCCCTGCGTCGTCGACCGTCGCAGGGACACCCCCCTGGTCGTTGTAGCCCACCATACCGGCCGTGCGAACGCACGGACGGTATGGGTTCTTGTTTCCGACCATCCTCCGGCGAGGGAGACACGTCGTCTCCCTCCGCCTTCCTCCCTGTTTGATCCCTATAAATACCCCCCGCTGCTCCACCGACCAGGGCAGCCTGGATCTGACGGAGAAAATCCCCAACTTTCTTCTCTTCTTCCTCCGGCAGACGCTCACCAGCTCCGGCGGTTTCCTCCCCCTCCACCTCTTCGCTCTGCCGCAATACCAGCAGCAGAGACTTCCTCCCCTGCTCTTCCCGCGCCACGCCGCACCCAGCTGGCGCCTCTCCGGCTCTCTGCTTGCCGCCGCCCCTTTCCCTGAGCATCGTCTTCTCCGGCGACAGTCGATACGACTGTCGCCCTGTTCCTCCCCCTTCGTCCCTGCAAGTAAGCTAGAGCTACTCCCCTTCTCCTCCTCTTTCTTTCCCCGCTTTCAATTTATTCAATTAAGCCCTCTACCGACCCTGACCACCTTCACCCCCTTCGCCTTCGACCACCCTCCGGCGAGCCGCTCCCATCACCTCAGCGACCCACACGGCTCGTCGACCCTCACCGAACCTCCGCCTCATCACACTGAGCACCCCCCACCCCTCCACTGCTACTCCACACCTCCGTAACGCTCCCCCGAACAAACCCATTCCTCCGGTTGCAGTCCGACCCAGGGCTGCCGCCAGACACCACCTTGCGGCCTGTCGCACAGCTCCTCACCTTCGCCGGGCCACGGCGAAGGTTCCCCAGTGGTTTGATCAGGCCGAGAGGCCATATTCGTGTCCGACAGGTTTTGAGGTTCGACCGCCGTTAACGCACATTGAAGCAGCTTCTCCCGCGCTCCAGGCTTGAGGACTCCAGGTCTCCAGCTGCTGCGGAATACAGGGAGTCTTGCGAAGGCAGCCAGCCAGCAACCTATGCAAATAGAAGCCGCAGCTGCAGAAGCCAGGCCGCGGTCTCCCTGCAGGCGCACGCGAGGAACGGTCTGCGTTTAGTCCCACATCGGTAAGCCTCACACCCGTTCCACTGTTTAAATTGATTTCGTGCACTAGCCTTACTGCCTCAGTACACGGGGTGAGGTCCCCTTCACCCGCCCGGTTACCCGGTCTCGTCCGCGCTCACGCCCCGCGGACCTGACCCGAACCGACCCGACCCGACTCGACTGACCTGCACTCCTCGCCCACCACGCACGCCGGTGGGCCTGGACCCGGGCCTGATCCGAACCCGGTTACCCGGTAGCTCTGGGAGAGCTTTCCCAAGAGTGGTTTCAGAGAGAAAGAGAGACGCGGGGGGGGGGGGAGGGTAGAGTAGGTTTTGCCTCTGACGAAAATCTCTGAAGTGTGCAGGCGCAGGCGAAGAAGAAGACCCGCGGAAGAAGAAGGAGCTGCACTGTAGCAAATGCATAGTTAAGTCATCGAAGCACCGGGTTAGACGACGGAAGAGCAACGGCCAAAGCAGAAGAAGAAGAAAAGAAGGCAGGCGGAAGAAAGAAAGAAAAGAAGAGCAACGGCCAAAGCAGAAGAAGAAGAAAGGAAGACTTAGTAGCTGAAGGTAGAAGCTCTGCAGCCATAAGGAAGAAAAGAAGAAAAGGGAAAAGAGAAAGGGTCACCACAATTGCAGAAAAAGAAGAAGAGAGACCAAGACAGAAACCAAGGACGAAGAAGAAGGAGATCTGAAAGAAGAAGGAGGAGCATCACCTCTGCAGAACAAAGAAGAAGAAGGAGATCTGAAGAAAAGAAAGAAAGAAGAACATCACGAGGAGAAAACGAAAAGAACAACAAATTCTTTCCCTCTCTCTTTCTTTATTTTGTAAAAGAAACATGTATACCTCTAGAATACGACTTGCTCCCTGAGTTCGACCTCGGGAACTCTTTTATTTTCCGAGTAAAAAAATTATATTTGGAATGTTGGTAATAACCGGCTTTACTACAACGTTATAACAAAACCAAAACCCGGTCATCAAACAAAACCGACAACACCACCCAACTACCCATTCTTTTTGCCTAATCCCCTCATCATACTTCTAATTTGTGCTTTTCCAGTTTCCACACGAAGTAGGAATAGTACACGAGGATTAGACGGTCGAGCACGAGCTCCTTAGGATTGAGCTAGAGTGGTCTACGGAGCCAAAGCCCCCCAGGCCACAGAAATGGGGGAAGAAAAGAAACCAAGTCCAGGCAATCCAACATGAGGTAATTCTAGCTGATTCTCCAGCGACTTTGGGACTATAGCCAGGCTCTTCAGCCATGGCCATACAAATGTATCCTGATGATGCTACAAGCTCATCTCGGTTGGAGCAGACATTGATCCCTCTGATGTACAGGAGTTGCTGCTACTGGTCTGGGCCATCGTAGATGTTTTTGCTTGGTCCGCAAAAGTCCTGCCCAGAGAAGACTTGTCCTTGATCCAGCACCGTCTGAACAAAGCTGATTTCTGTTCTCTAGCAGCATCGAAGAGCCATCGGATGGACTCTTGATGACCTGACTGGAATAAGCCCCTTGTATTGCATACATTGTATCTACATCAAAGAGGGCTCATGACCATCTCGAGAAATGCAAAGATGACTGAATCCAAATCTTCAAGAGGTCGTGAAAAAGGAAATCATTAAGTGGCTAAACTCCAGAATCATATACATGATCTCTGACAGCCGCTGGGTGAGCCCCATCCAGGTTGTGCCTAAGAAGGTAGGGCTCACTGTTATTATGATTGAATATGGAGAGACCATCCTGACTCGTATTGCGAATTTGTGGAGAGCTTGCATAGACTATCGGAAACTGAATGCCTCCATGAAGAAAGATCGTTTCCCACTCTCGTTCATTGATCAGATTCTCGAGAAACTAGTGGGAAATCGATTTTTCTATTTCTTGGATGGATACTCCGAATATAATCAGGTGGCAATCCATCCTAAAGATCAATAAAAGAACACCTTTGCCTGCCCCTACAGTACGTATGCATTTCGTAGGATGCCATTTGGGCTTTGCAATGCACCCGCCACCTTTCAATGGTGCATGCTAGCCATATTCTCAAATATGGTAGGTAAATACCTTGAAGTCTTCATGGACTACTTCTCGATTTTTGGTGAATCTTTCGATGATTACCTCCTGCACGTGGTCTAGATCCTTCGAAGATGCATCGAAGTGAACCTGGTTCTCTCCTGGGAAAAGAGCCACTTCAGGGTTCCTGAGGGCATCGTGCTTGGACACCTTGTTTTTGAGAGAGGTATCCAAGTTGACCGAGCTAAGGTAAATCTAATTTCCAAATTACCTGTGCTTGCCTTAGTCAAAGCAATCAGATCATTTTTAGGGCAAGTTGGATTTTATCACTGATTCATATATGATATTTCCAAGATCATGCACCCCTTAACGAATCTTCTCTCAAAGGACACCTTTCGAGATGATGATTGAGTGCATTCACGCTTTTGAAATCCTATGTGACTGAGTCACTCAAGCACCAATCCTGCAATCTCCTAACTGGTCTCAACCCTTCGAGATCATGTGCAATACGTTTGACTATGCAGTAGGAGTGGTGTTGGGTTAGAAAATTGACGGGAAATTGGTAGTTATATATTACACCAGCAAGACACTGAATGAGGCTTAGCATAATTATACGATTACAGAGAAAGATCTGCTGGCTATAGTATTTGGTTTGGAGAAATTCATATCATACCTCTTGGGATCCCATGTCATCATCTACTCGGATCACACTACGGTGAGGCATTTGCTTATGAAGAAGGATGCAAAACCTAGATTAATCTGCTAGATGTTGCTGTTGCAAGAATTTGATCTCGAAATTCACGATAAAGTGGGAAAGCAGAATGTGGTAGCTGACCATTTTTCTCTCCTTCCTCCTTCGATCATTGACCCGTCCGAACCTATCACTGAGCATTTTCCATATGAGCATCTCTTGGCCATTAATGGACTTCCCTGCTTTGCTGATGTCGTAAATTACTTGGTTATGGGAAAAGTCCCGCTAGCTTGGGTGACCTCCCGGTGAGACAAGCTGATTTCTGATGCCAAGTACTATGTTTGGCAAGATCCATATTTATTTCACATCGATAATGACCAAGTGATCCAGAGATGACCAGGCTTGCGGTGGTCATTACTCTAGGAGTAAAACTGCAGTAAAGATCCTCCAGTGTGGGTTCTTTTGGCCTACAATGTTCAAAGACACATAATCCTATTGTAGGGCAGGTGGTCCTTGTCATTCCTCGACAACATTTGCCTGCGCAATATGATGCCCTTGAATCCAATCATCATGTGCGAAATCTTTGACATCTGGGGAATTGATTTCATGGGACCCTTTCCAAGATCTAATGGCTTCGAGTACATCTTGCTTGCTATTGATCATGTCTCGAAATGGATCAAAGTTGTCCTCACCAGAACGAATGATCATAAAGTTGTTCTTTGGTTCATTCAGGAGAACATCTTTTCCAGATTTGGGGTTCCAAAGGCCATCATCAGCGATGGTGGGTCTCATTTTGCAAATGTGAACTTCCAATCCCTGATGAAAAAGTATGGGGTGTCACATCGTATCTCGACACCTTATCACCTCCAGACCAACAGATTGGCTGAACTATCCAATCGGGAGATCAAGAAAATCCTTCAGGTCACTGTTCAGCCTGACAGAAAAGATTGATCTACTTGATCTCCGGAAGCCTTGTGGGCCTATAGGACTGCCCATAAGACCCAGTTAGGAATGTCCCCCTTCAGACTTGTGTACGGAAAGGCATGTCACCTCCCTGTAGAAATGGAGCACAAAGCCTACTGGGCAGTACAAAAGTGCAACCTAGATCTCATGAAGGCTAGAATCCACCGCCGGTTTCAAATGAGCAAGATCGAGGAGCTACGCAATGACGCATACGAGAACTTGAGTATCTACAAAAAGCAGGTCAAAGCCTTTCATGACAGGCACATATCACAGAAATCTTTCCATCCTGGTCAGAAAGTGTTACTCTTTGATGCCAATCTCAAGCTATTCTCAGGAAAACTAAGATCAAAGTGGATCAGACCATTCCTCGTTCGACGAATCTTTGGGAATGGAGCTGCCGAAATCAGTGAACTTAGCCACGACTCAGAACCATTTGTTGTGAATGGTCAGCAACTCAAATCATTCCTCGAACTCACCTATTCAAATCTGGCTGCAATATCTTTTGATCTTCATTCTCCTTGAGCCACATTGCGGCCAGTTGATGGCATTAAACTTAGCACCTAATTGAACGCAACCCATCATTTTGAAAATCCCGAGACCCTTTTGATCTATCTCTGAACTGAATTCATATTGTACTTTAGGGGTCATCCATTAAAACAGTTGACTCCACCTTTGATACTTGTATCAGAGCTTGAAATCGTTTGCAACAGTCATCTCGATTCGTTTGCCACCCACCAAACTTATTTTAATGTACGATCTAAGCTAAAATCAAACCCATCTAATTTCCAATGAGGACATTGCAAATCTTAGGCATGGAGGGGTGTTAAAGTGTAAAATGTTATGAAATTCGATTCTTGGAGGGGTTTCATCAAAAAAAAAGGAGAAAGGAGAGGGAAATTTTGAGTTGAATTGAAAAAAATTTGAGAAAAGAAAAGAAAAAAAAGGAAAAAGGAGTAAACAAAAGAGAGAAATGTGATAGTCCCTGTAATGGAGTCGTGAACTTACCTAAGTTCTAAGCTGGATCAGATGATGAATTAAGACCTGGAAGGCTAAAAATTAAGAGATTAGTGACGAGTATCGGCCTTAGGCCTCTTGGGCCTATTCTAAGGATTAAACACTCACGTATTTGTTAAAATTCGGATTAATCCTCCAGAGGTTGAGGAAAGTGCAAGGCTGATGTATTAAGTCTAAGGCTTAGGGACTTGGTAGCCTAGGCACCCAAAAATCACACACCAGTCTGGTTCAGTGCGCTTAACGAAGAAATAATGCCAAAAGTGTTCCATTCTAACAAAGGTTTTCCCGAAGATCTGGCTTAGGAGTGGTTCGAAGACACAAGTTGATTGGACGAGTTCTTGACGCGGAGAGGTGGAATGAAAAATACTCCCCTTGAAGATGCATTATAACATATCGTCTCTTCGGTGTTTGTCTCCTAGGATATCTAAATATCCTACCGAGGGCATGTAAGCACCTTGTGCTGGTTCAACTATCATGGGCTGGATTATCCCAAAATGTCGATTGCTAGGGCCTAAATTTAGCTACAGAATGCCATGGGTGACATTATTCCGAAGTGTGAAAGCCAGGGTTCTGGGGGTTCCCATGGGTGGTGCTATTACAAAGCATTGAAAGTCAGGGACCCTTCGAAGATTGATGATGGGGATAAGGAATCTGATACTGACTGTGTTTAGGACTAATCCGATGTTGGATTTAGGGGAATATAAAAGAAAAGAGAAATAACTCTCAGAATAAAAATCCTTCTCTATCTCTTTTATAAAAAATGCACTGGAAAATTGAACCTGGACTTATTACAAATAAGCACAGGTGCTTTAACCGCTGGGGTCAACGAACCTCTGGGTAGTTTTTGCGGGCCTTAGAAACCTTCGTGGTAGACCCAAGGCTGAAGCTGGTCAGGTCTGGATCTTGGCTGGTACTTGGGTACCTCTAAGCCTATTGTTGGTATTTAATCTGATTTTCTAGAGATGCGGCTTAGTAGGGCATCATGACGGTTACATCTGGCTTAGAGATCTGGTTTGGTCCATAGGACTTTGCTAGGGATTAGCAAAAGTTAGGCATGGGGGTATGATGGTAACACCATCATGTGCCCTAACTAGCCACTATTAGTTAAGTTCAATTGGTAAAAGCTCATACCTAATCATCTGAGGGTCACAACTCTGAAATATTCTGATTTGAGGAGAAAGCAAAGAAATTGGGTTAATTATGCAATTTTAACAGCTCATCACAAATACAGAATAACCACGGGGTCACTCAAGGGTTAATTAAGGTCAATTGAGCATAAAAGTCTAAAAAGTAGGTCCACACTGATAGAAACAGGATTTTACGCATTTTGAGGATAAAAACAATACCAAAAATTCTAATTATGAACCCCACTTAAATTGGAAAGGTTATGGTTAGAATAAAATCAATCTAAACCTCCTAAAATTTATAAAAAAATATTCTAAGAGGTTTGGTACCTTTGGTTTGACCATCTGAACCCATTTTGACCTCTAACAGAGTTTTGGACGGGAATTTACCTTGATTTGGGCTTATTTGCAATTTACCCTATCAAGCATGGTAAAACTCAAATCCAATTTTACCATTATATTCCATGGATCCAAATTAGGTTAACACCAAAATTTAGGCCTAATCATAGTTCATCTTGACCTAGTTTGCAATTTTACCCTTAGAAACTCTATTTCTTACATTTGGACCCCCAAGTTTCGAGTTTATTGCATTTAGGTCCCTAACTTTTGTCGTCACTCTTGCAAAACGGTCCCTTCTGCCAATGAAGTGTGAGAATCATCTTCCAACTCATGGAAGCTGACTTCAATCGCAGATTTCTCCCACAATCTGCGACAAAATCCTTCCAAACTTGGAAGGATGAATCCCAAGGAGATTCTCTTCTAGAAGAACCAAATCTCAGGCTCCCATATGGAGCATAGAGCTCCGGCAAGCTCCAAGAAATTAGGAACCTTGTTTCCAAAAGGGCTACTCCAATTCACAGTTTCTAGGCAATTGAAGCCTAGAACCCTCATCTATATAAAGCCCCATGCTCCCAGCTTCCTTCTTAGCAAAGAAACGACCGGGAACAACCATCCACCTTCTTCGGCCATTATTTCCGTAGCTCTGGTGAGCTTCTCCAACTCCTTCATCCAGTCGGCCAATGGTCAAATTGACCAGCCCAACATCCTCCTCTCATCTTTGCGACCAGGATCGATCAAAATTCGGCCACCTTTGACCCCTCCTTCCTTGTCGACACCTCGCCATACTTCTCATCTTCTTCGACTCCGCCCTCTTCCCTCTCCCTAAGTCCCTTCTCCCTCTTCCTCTTCTTTAAATCACGTCCACACCCTTTGCACTCACTTTTGACCACACAACCACACACTCCCCTGTTGTCTTCCCCAACTCCGGCTGTGACTCTGACGAGTCCGCGCTACTGCTATACTCCAAACCACCCGCTACTAGATCCATTAGCTCCACCACACCTCCTCCATCAAAACCCCTCAACTTATTCAGTGTTTCAGCCACCACAACTCACCACCGACCAAACCCACCTTTGCTCACCCTCTTTGTCATCGATAAACCTCCACCGACCACCATACACATCAATACCACCACCACCATGTTCCTTAGGACATGGTGAAACTCTTGAAAATATTGATTGAGTCGTTTAGCCCGTATTTTGCATTTCAAGTCTACGTCGGTGAGCTTCCTTCCATTGCCTCTGTCAGCCGTTGCTCTATCGTCTACCATCGGTCAACCTCCTCAACACCACCCCTAGGAGTTGTGGCTTAACTTTGCGAAGAGCTCCAAGTCATCAACAGACCAAAGCAGTAGCATCCATGGTAGCAATTGGAGAAGACATCTATAGCTACACGTGGAGGAAAGAAGCCACTTTTAGTCCCACATCAACACAGGATAAAAAGATTTTTGATATATAACGATTTTGGTGCAGTAGCTATTTGCCTCCAAGAGCATCGGGGTCAGGTCCCACACACACAAGTGCATATGCACGTCCCCTTACCCGCACTTACGCCTTACGGGTCTTGGCTTGGATCCGTTTACCCGGTACTGTTCACTCGGGTTTGGATTGAGAGAGAGAAAGAGATTTGAGGAGGGAGGGGGTTTTGCACTGTAGTGCATTGGGATTTGTGCCCCCTCTCTCAGCACTTAGCCATTCTCGAGCTCATTCCTTATGCTATTGGAGGCTTGTGCCTTGTGCTTGGTGCTTCTGAAGATATGGTGTCTTTGCTTTATATTCAACGTCTGAGGCCTTGTGCTTGACTTGGTTCTATTCTGAGATGACTGTGGAGAAATTGCACCTTGGATATCTCTGGTTGATAAGTACTGTTGAAATATTTGAGGGTTGACTATTGCTGAGATTTGTGCTTAGAATCTAGGGTTAATTTGGTGGTTTCAACCACCATTTTAACCCTTTCTTTTTATATTTTCTCCCTGACATTTGAGATACAGTTTTTCTCTACATTGAATAGCATTTTTGATTATTGATTTTACCTGCATCATTATTCTTAATTACTATGATTAGTGAGTGATTTGCCAAACTTGCTCCCTGCGAACGACCTCGAACTCACGTTTGATTTTTGAGCTTATAAATTTAAATGTCGATTCACTTTTGTTGACTATACAATGACTCGTATTTAAACTCGACGAAAGTGCACCAACATCCCCCCTGCCTCCTTCCTCTTGGGCTCCTTGGAGCGAGAGGATTGGCTTCCCTCACTCTACTCCACAGGCCTTTCCTCCCCCTGATGCAATTGGTGCTGAGAGGAACTGCTGCATCCCCAACTGGGAGTGTTCGGTCGAGCAAATCAACCAAAAGCTGCAAACAAATACTAGGGTTATCAAGCCATTAAGTAATGAGGAAAGGGGGGTACGCATTCTACAGTTATCACCTCCTCCCTACTTACATGGCATGGGAAATGAATCCATGACCCACCATAAAGTCGCCCGGACGTCTTCCTGCTTGAGCTCCGAGTAGGTAATTGGTCCAAATTCAACAATCCTATCGGTGTCCGCCTGATCAGCCGGGTCAAGCTACTCAGGCCTAGGCGGCAAGTACTTATCAAATGGACCTTGCCAAGCATACGGGATGCCATGACCCTCTATAAGGACAAAGAAAAAATGGCAATCCTGCCCCTTCAAATTGTCAGGCAGGTCAATTATACAGTATTTGGTGTGTCGGCTGTATAGTGTATAGGTACTAGACAGGGGTTTCCCCTTCTTGACCTTGAGAGGCATGAGGCCAAAAAGCAAGCGGAACAAGCCTAGGTGGGGAACAATCCGCAAATGAAAACAAATGGTAGTAAAAGCATTCAATACTAGCCAACAATTCAAGCTGAGTTGAAAAGGGACCAGGCAATAGTAAATAAGAAATGAGCACAAGAAGGGGTTCAAGGGAATCCAAACACCATATTCAATGACATGTTTATAAATATTGAACGAGTCCCTAGACTTGTCCGATCATAGGTGGGTCTGCGACCTGCAGGGGTGGAACAAAACTCCATTGAGTTCGTACTCACTCAAAAATGCCTTAATGGCAAAACGACTACAAAAGTTGGAAGCAAAGGTATAAAGCTTCCTTGTCTTAGGAGAGATGCCAGATGAAGACGAGGAGGACTTATCCTTGCTCGCGAGTCCAGACATCGTGAACACCGTCTCAACACTCGTCGGAAAAAGGAGCTCCGAGACAACACCTCCTCGCGCTTCGTCTGAGCAGGAAAGCTCCACACCACCGATAGAGAGCACTTGCTAAGGGACAAGTGGGGCATTTGCTATGCCCCATACCCCTATTTATAACCCTCATACCGAGCGGTTCCCCCCTTGAGGGGTGCAAGTTTCAAAAAATAAAATCATGCCGTATCGACGAGAATTTCAAAAAATACCCCCTTTAAGGTAGGGACACCTAGTAATCATTACCGACATTTAAGGCCTATGAGCACATATCTCGCACGGCAATAATACCGATCACATTCTTATCAAGTGTGGTATTTTAGGCCTTAAAGCCTAATCATGATGACAATTAATGTCGATCTTGTCAAATAATTAGACAAAATTTAAATCCTGCAATAATTGGCCATTACTCGCAAAAATTGAACAGGTGGACATGCCTTATTTCGCCTCCTAAGGCTAGCAATATAGTAGGCAGACCCGCCTCTTGTTGCCTCCTAAGGCCGACAATATAGCAGGCGGATGCACCTCCTGCCACCTCTTAAGGCCGATGGAAATGCAGGCAAATACTCCTTCGGCCTCCTCTTAAGGATGGTAGTACACTAGGCGAATGCCCTTGAAGCCACCTCTTAAGGTTAGGCACATGACAGGCGAACATTTGGGGCAAATCCCGCTCTGTAAACAAATGCTCCCTTGCTTAAACAAACAGTCGAGACACCATTTGGGGGCATCACCTATCGCGGAGTTTTTACCACTACAGTTACTCAGCAAGCATCCACTAGCTAGAGAGTATGGAGCATATGATGAGGAGCAAAAAATGCCCTTGGACTCAAAACTCTGCAAAAAAGCCCAACAAGAAGGATCCGACCAGCCTATACCCGAAAAGACTCGGATACAGGCAAGTCTGGGGATTCGACCCGCCTACACTCGGAAGGCCCACAGGACTCGACTTGCCTAAGGATCCGACGCCAAAAAGGAGACGGTAGAAAAAGTCCAATGCGGCCATGCCATCAGTAAATGATGGCATGGTCACCGCAATTAATAACCTAACAACATACATACCTTGGCAACAGGCGTATCCAATCAGAAGATCTTGCAAAAGGACGGATCCTGTCACTATAAATAGCAAAGAGTGGCCCTCGAGGCCCCCTCTCAGGTAATTGGAGAGAAAAAGAGAGATTGTATTCTTATTCCTTACTAGTGCATATTCGGGAGCATCGTCCTCTCCCCAGACATACACCCTTTCATCGTAGAACTGGGTAAACAATCCTGTTTCTTTGTGATTGCTTGATTTGTTGAATCAGACCCTTCTATCTCTTAGGAGGTCCGATCATATGCTAAACCATAGATAGCCAACGACTCACCCACTAACTAAGAAAGAACAACTCCAACCCTTGAGTCACACATCCTGCTATCCCAGTTGGCCGCTAAGCCTAACCAAAGAGTCGTAAGGAGGCTAGCAACTCCCTAAACCAGCCTCGAACCAGTCCAAGGGACCATAGCTACAGCCAAATCCGGCGAGTAGTAGGGCTAAAACTAATTATCCAATCTCTACATCTCAACAATTTCATCGTATTAATTTCACAATTATTTTTGAACAATTTTGTTAATCACTTATCTAGACTATGATTCCAATGTATACATTCATTGATTCAGATTATGAAAAAAGTCACATCATCCCTATAATCAACTATTAATCAACTTGTTTCCAATTTATGACAGTGGTCCCAAGTAATTTACCAATTAACTATCACAATGATACTTATTTCATGAAAAATGGACTTTGTTTCACACCTTTAATGTTCTTAATCTTAATCATTCATGTAGCATCAATTTATTTCATATCAAAGTACCTAAAAATTAGAGTTAAACTCTCAAAGGGTTTCGAACTCAGCAAAGGAGGAAGCTTATACCAACCAATGTGAGATATGTGAAAAACCATGCGAAATAGGTCCACAATTACTCGAAAACGAACCAGAAATACAAGAAGGGTAGACCACTCTACCTAACATCACCGGAGGGTCACGGTGACTACGGATCATGTGCAAAAGGCCCTGGGACATGTGTCAGACCCTCCTCATAATCTGTGCACACACTAGGAAGTCTTCGTAAGGCCAGAACAGGTTAGAAAACACATACACGTTTCTGATTTTTCACTAAATAAATAGTATTAAAACATGAAAATAAAGCATACCAACAGGTAGTACGTGTCAATATGATTCCAATGACACCTTATTTGTCGAGTTTCAAGGTCGGGAAAGCCTTGAACCGCTTGAAAATGCGTGAGGGGGTCCTAAACCAGACCAAACTCAGCTGATCCAGTCAAATCAATCATCGGCCCACTCGCTACGTGTCGGCGATCCAGGAGCCCATGCTTTCCCCCTCCATGTACAAGAATGCACTCTTTCGCGTGACCTCACTTACCACGCATTGCCGCCCATGCACCTGTTAGTTCAACCCCTCTTAAAGAATATTTTGATGATTTTACAAAATAAAGCAAAAAATGGAAATAGCATATTTTTCTCTGTTATAACAAAATTGCAGGTCTCGCGGATTTTCCAAGACAAATGATTAGGAGCGTGAAGACGCATTGGGAAATAGGTCTTAGGCTTTTTATTGTACACTTTCAAAAAGTTGTAACCTTTTTCTTAATCGAGTCTAGAGATGTTGTAAAGAGCCCCTAAAGATAACATACACATAGCTAACTTAGGCTCTCTACACTTAGAAAAAATTAGAAACAAAAACCTAACACAAAACACATCAGACATTGATGTAGACACATCTATTTCACATAAACTATCTATTTTTGCATGTTCTTAGGTGTATAATTGCATTAAGCATTATAAATATTGTATAACATACATCACCATGCATTTAGATTAGTTTGTACAAATTTTAGGTTAATTTGCCCTTTTTATAGCCAGGAGACAAAGAAAAATTTATCGAGACCTCGGATTGAAGATCCAACTGTACGGATCTGATCAGGGCGACGATAAAAGTTCAATGCCTCTGAGATTGAACTGATCTGACCTTTGTAGCAACTGATGTAGTCCGAGAAAGAACAAAGGTCAAGGGGTATGGTGGTGTAAATATGTACCTCAGATGACAAATCCAATTGCACGGATGTGTTCGAATCGACGATCGTTGCCCAACGGCGCAAAAATCGACCCAATCCAACATCCGTGGCACCACCTACGAGTAAAAGAAGATGGATGGCTCAGATGGTGCCATGTGGCACCATCCTAGCTGCCCAAGATCGCCCACAAAGCTACTGCAACCCTCCTTCTCATCTGCGACATCGCATCTGAATCGTTGGATCACCATCCAACGGCCGAGATTGATCCTTGCTCGCCTTCATATCCTTACAAAGGGTAGACGAAGATTTAACTTGGACCATTGGATCTTGATCTAACGGTCCACATTCACTCTTCACCGTGGGAGCACATGATGAGTCTTCGACACAAAGGCACCCATGGTGCATTGGTTATGAGAGGTGCTCGCAACCTATGAGAGCGAGATCAAGCTGCGGCGAGGAAGTGAAATTCGCTGAAGGTGCGCCTAATCGAAATTCGGCCTCACAATGATGATCGAACAACAACGGTGGGCGCGGCATGGCACCTTCTTGTGCGTCAGATGATTGATCGCACCATACGCACGCGATGACGTGACATCAAATGCACCATCGTACGAGGGCGCTATGTGAGGCGAAGACGAAGTGTGCGCATGCGATTTAAGCCGTTCGATCGAGCGATCTGACGACTGATATGGATTTGGCGCTTGAGAGCGGCTGAAGGCGAGAAGTGGCTGACGTGGCTGTAGGAGAGCTGTTAGATGTGAAGTGAGCAGTGGAGATGGAGCGCACGTCTTCACTGACGTTTTCCTTCAGCAACACTCGCATCTATCACTAAAGACCTTGGGTTAATTCTTTTAAAGCTTAAAATGCCCTTTTTAACCTCGAACCTCACCTATAAAAAGACCATCCCTTCTCTTCCCATTGTCTAGGCGCTCCATCAACACGGCTCATCCTCCAAGCAATCGATAAGGTGGATTTTCTCATCCCTCTCTTTTTATCACTTTCTAGTGTACATTTTTAGCTTTCTAGTATAGCAAGTAGATGTAATGGACATAATGCTATGGTTATGAAATACTTGTTCATTCTCACCCTATTTTCTCTTTCTTTGTATTATTCTTTCTATTTCTTCTATTATTTATTCTTTAAGTAGAATAGTTAGTGTAGATCTAATTCGACCAGCTAATCTACTTCGTGATAATAATTATAAACATGGTTTTTGATCAAACATTCGCTTCCCTGTGTTCAACCCAGGACTCATCAAAGTTTCGGTTATAAATTTTATTTGATAGCGGATTTTTACGCAACTACAACGATGTGTTTCAAACCAAATCTTTTTGCGTACGAAATTCCGTTCATCATTTTGGCACCGTTGCCAAGGAGGCAACAGATTTTGATTATTTTTCCGCATTCCTCGGATTTATTAGCTCTCTAACTCTCTTTTATTTCTTCTCTATTATCTTGCAGGTACCCCAACAAGGAATCTTCAAGTGGTAGAAAGGAGTAAAGTGTTGTTGAAGACCACTGTAAGTGCTCCCCCATTCTTTCCCCCTCCATAGATTTCATTTCATCACCCTAATTCAAACCCTAATTAACCTAGGAGCTCTCATAAACCCTAGGCTTAGTTTGGTTGCTTGGTTGCCACCTCCACCGACCTCACCCTCCACTTATAAAAAAAAAATCCCACGGAGGTACATAATCTCTTCTGATTTTTTATACTCAACTAGTAACCCGATCTTTGGAACTGGTACACACAAATGAAACACATAATCGAGTAGAAATTGGACTAGGTAACCACTTGTGTGCCTAATTCAGTGGTGCATCAGGCCAATTGTTTGAGTTGTTTGGGCTGCACCACTCCATCTAAAAATAACTCATCAAGTAGCTTGCTCATTAGGGTTAACATTTAATGTCAGTACCAGGCACTCCATCTTGTTTTGATTTCAAAGGAAAGCATCTTCACCTGTGTTTGCAAATCCTGGTGTGCCTCCTGAACTTGATTGAATTCACCTTAATTCAAACCCTAAAAGCTACTTAAGCAAGATTTGAACTCTAAAATCCACTTATCCAAAAATAATCTTGCTTGAAAACCATTGGTTGTGCACGCACACACATTAAACTTGATCTTTAAGGGCCCATCACATTCCCAAGCACATTCAAACCTAAGCCTAACTAAAATTAAGTGGACATTGGCATTAAGGATTGGACTCGCTCTTTAGGCCCAGATCGAGATTATTTTTGATTAATCTACTTCTACCGGTTCATCTGATGTCTAGCTAGGGGAGCAGTGTCAAACGACCACGGTTGGGGGGTATCAAAGGAACCTGAGGCAAAAGCCAAGGGAAGAACCTTCTTCCCAATCCCTCCCTCTAACTGGTTGGATTGTTAGAAAAGAAGTAGACTAAATAGTTTCTTTCATTTTAAGATGGGTTCTGAGAGTCTGTAGGTCTTTAGGCTACCTCACCTAAGGATAGGTTTGATTGTTTATATTATAGGGAACCTTTCTTTTCCTCCCGTTTCCTCATGAATCCTTCCACATCCTACTCGCATTTCCACTCCTACCCTCCTACCACCACTTATTCCCAAGATGATTACTATTCCGACCTGACTTATGACCATTCATCCATTAATCGGGATAACCTTGATTAGGGAAACAATTCCGGACCTCCGTGTTCAGGATCTAACCCTGGACACCATGATTTTGATTTTTATCCTTCTCCGAGCTATACTGATTATAGATCTCCACCCTTTGATGATCAATTTAACCCGATCTACAATCAAGAAGGATATCCTGATTACAACTCTTACCCTCCCCCAGATTACACTGCATATAGGTCACCACCCCTCTTTGAACAACCTGAAATGACCTATTATCAGGGAGGGCACCAAGAACCTCAATTCCTTAACTCCCCTGGTCTGAACCCTAACCCACCCAACCTTGAACCAAACCATTTGGTTCAAGTGAACTAGGTCTAAGATAAGGTGTTGGCTAACTGAAGGAATACCATACAATCTTTAGAAGCTTTGCCAACACCTTGCACTGAAAAATTAGAGCCTTTGATTCAAATGATTGATGATTTTAACAAGTATTTATTAGATTGGCTCCAAGATGTTAAGGACAAGGACTTGGGTGAGTTTTTACTTGATATGTTGTTGAAATTGAGGATAAAATTTGTGGTTTCTTTAGTTCAATCTTGGGAGGATTCCCAGGATGAACCCCCTTCAGGAGAGCCAATGTCAGAACAAGCTCAGGCACCTATAGGGGGGACACATTTTACTAGACCGAGGATGACCAGGTTGGTCAAGAGCAACCAATTAAGGATGAATTGATTTCTTCACCTGAGATCCCTAAACCAGGGGACAAGGAAAAGTATGTCTCTATGGACCAGGAAATGAATGATGATTTTGACACATATATAAATGCAGATCCAGAATTCTTTGATTTCGAAGGTGAAGAATCATTATGTGAAGTCTCACCTGAGTTTGAGGAAACTAATTTTAGTGAGACATACGGGCTTGAGGAGTATGATGAATCATTTGATAGCCCGATAATTGAGGATTGTGATCCCATTGGGGCTAGCATAGAGGATTCGGATCCTGACTTCATGGATGATTCAATTAGTAGCTCCATTCTTCAACCACACCCCAAAGTGCTGAATGATGACATTTCTGAAATAATTGGACCTAAGTCAATTCTGATTCAGCCATAAATTTTAGACTTGGATATTTTATACGGGGATGATGACACTTTAGAGGTTCTAAAAACACTGATTTTGGAGGATAGTAATCAGGAGATGATAATTTGGGAAGCTAATTCTAGGAAAGATACATATTTGGATCTAAGGGTTCCTTTATGTTTGAAACCACCAACCTTTTACCAGGACCCTTATGATATTTGTGACTATGAGGATGTGCAACCTAAGTGTAGATTAATGGATTATCTTTTTGAGCAAACTGTTAACTGGACAAATGAGTCCATTGATTTAGATTTACTTATTGTTCGACATTTTGGACTTGGGTTGCATCCTCACAAACCGTAGGCTTGGCTCCACTTGCATACTGATCTCAGGTTCTAAGTAATTTTTATCCAGAACCTTAGATATACTTGACCTTGGGGCATGGGTTTGCATCATAATCTGGTCCATATCTGTGGTCATTCCCTACTGGTAGGTCTTGAGGTTAATCTTTTTATTCTGATCCTGACTTGCACTTGTGAATTCTTTATTTCTTCCCCTTGTTTGTATAGTGTGCCTAGCTGAAGGCAATAAATTTAGCACGTATACAGTCTGTTTTCATCTTGGAGTTGACCGGGTAATCACGAAATTCAGGTGCTTTCTTCTCTCCTCTGCTCTTTTCATGTCATTTAATATAATGAGGATATTTCATTAGATAGGCATGAGGGGGTGGATATTCAACTCTCAATCATCTTGTTAGCTTCGTAGATTCTTTTTATTTTCTCTTTATTTTTGGAAAAAAAAGAGACTGAAAAAAAATTGAATTAGGAAAAGAGAATTTGGGCATTAGAGTTTTTCAACTTTAGGGAATGATATAATAGGACTTGAACACTTAGACCCTTCAGGTCTTCAGGCTTAATCAGCCCAGGTGTCCACTAAAATGTGGACTTATTTTTCAAGTCCTCGCCATTCGTAAATTTATTTCAAATTGGTTAAATAAGTTGGAGAGATAAGTACACGACTTATTAACCCACCCTCTGATTTGAGGGGACTTATAGCCTTAGCATCTACACACTATTTGCACTGACTCATTTTTCGACGATTTTAATGGAAATTAGGTAGCTAATGAACTTTCTAAGGTGGTATGGCTAGCAAGTTGTGATGGGTAACAACCCATTGACTAGTTGTCCAGAGCTCAGCCATACGATTATTCTCTTTCTGCTGCCTTTAGGTAAATCTTACATCAAGGAAACCACTTAGAAAAAAAATAAAAAAAAAACCCAAAAAAAAAAATAATGATGAGAGATAGAAAAGAAGGAAAAAAAAGCCACACTTCACTGCACGAGTATGGCTGGCAAGTTGTTATGGGTAACAACCTGTTGGCCGATTGTCCAGAACCTAGCTCATGAAATGCACGTTTAATTCCAAACACTTAAGAAGAAGCAGGGAAGTAGAATAAGCCAGGGAGATGTACACTGGGTTCACCCTTATGTTGACCCCATAAAAATAAAAAGTAGGGCGAAAGCTACCGGTCGGATAGATACACCTTTAGGTAGAATTTCCTTTTAAGGTCACCTAGGAGCGTAGAAACCCGAAATCTGTTCTGATTGCCGATCAGTGAGTTTATCACAATCACAAAAAAATGCTTAGAACTTAGAGTTCTTTTCAAGTCTTGGATGGGTTGGGTAGTCGTAGAAAGCTGCCTCGAAACTCTAAACTCAAAAATTAAAAAAAAAAGAAAAAAATGTATTTTCTTTTGAATAAGTAGAGGGCTTGGGTGGTTTGCATTTTGGCAGACACCCAGGCACTATCGAATCTAGGTAGTTCAGGTCTTTAGTAAAAATTTCATAGTGTTGAGAAATAGCTATTGCCCAAGTAATTTGACTCTAATTCTTTTATAATTAGCATGTAGTTTTACTAGGGACTAGCAAAAGATAGGCATGGAGGTGTGATGTAGACACATCTATTTCACATAAAATATCTATTTTTGTGTGTCCTTAAGTGTATAATTTCATTAAGCATTATAAATATTGCATAACATGCATCATCATGCATTTAGATTAGTTTGTACAAATTTAGGTTAATTTATCCTTTTTATGGTCAGGAGATAGGGTGATATTTATCGAGACCTCAGATTGAAGATCCATCCATATGGATCTGATCAGGGCGACAATCGAAGTCTAACGCCTCCGAGATCGCACCGATCGGACCTCCGTAGCATCAGATGCAGTCCGATAAAGAATAGAGATCAAGGGGCAAGGTGGTGTAAATATGTACCTTAGATGACAAATCCAACCACATGGATGGGTTCGGATCAACGATTGCAGCCCAACGGCACGAAAATCGACCCAATCCGACATCCGTGGCACCACCTACGAGTAAAAGAAGATGGACGACTCAGATGGTGCCACGTGGCACCATCCTAGCCACCGAAGATCACCCACAAGCTACCGTAGCCCTCCTTCTCATCCGTGCCATCGCATCTCAGCCGTTGGATCACCATCTGATGACCGAGATTGATCCTCGATCGCCTTCATATCTTTACAAAGGGTAGACGAAGATTCAATGTGGACCGCGAAGGCTCGTAGTATGCTCATGCGATGAAGAGCAAATGTGGATCGTTGGATCTTGATCCAACGGTCCAAATTTGCTCTTCATTGCATGAGCATACTACGAGCCTTCGACACAAAAGCACCCATTATGCATTGGTTACGAGAGGCACTCGCAACCTATGAGCACGTGATCGAGTCGCAGCGAGGAAGCAAAATTCACTGAAGGCAAGCCCAATCGAAATTCGATCGCACGATGATGATCAAACAATAGTGGTGGGTGCGACGTGGTGCCTTTTTGTGATCCAGATGATTGATCACGCCACATGCTCGCGATGATGCGCCATTCAATGTGCCATCGTACGTGGGCCCTATATGAGGCAAAGATGGTTGGACAGCTAAGATGGATTTGGCACTTGAGAGCGGTGAACGTCTGAAGGCGAGAAGTCGCTGACGTGGCCACACGAGAGCTGGTACTAAACTGTAACTCACATGTACCGGTACTAAACTTTAGTACCGGTACTTGTGGGTTAACAAGTACCCTTTTAAGTGATTTAATCAATTACGTTCTTTGTAAATGATCGCAATATTAATCCTAATTTATCTCTAATTATTTTTACGATCTAAGTTATATTCCTTTGTTAAGAGGCATACATTCTATAAATAAAAAAACTTAAACTAAAAACTTAAGGACGAAGATGATCTTCTCCTCCTCGATTCTTCCTTGTCAGCTTGCCTCCTTCATGTCATGATCTTCTCCTTCTCATCATCATGCCTCCATCATTTCCTGTTTACCTTGATCTTCACCTAAATCTGAAAAGCACTCAATTGCAAACATTAATCCATAATGATTTTGTTAACACCAAAATAAGATGTGGAACAAGGTTCCAACAATCTCCCCCTTTTTGGTGTTGACAAAACTATCTTGCAAATAGATAATAAATAATTCTTAGCAATGTTATATGAAGGAAAAAATATTTAATTTAATTCTCCCCCTCAATATATGCTCCCCCTAAAAATATTACTATTTGCTCTTTATTTTTCTCCCCCTTTTTGTCAATCATCAAAAAAATGAAGGGGTAAAGAATATTATACCATAAAATCTACCAATAGTAGAATGATGAATGTGGGTACCAAGCTCCATTAGGCCATCGATCTTGGTCTTCATTCAACCTATGGAAAGGTTGAAGTGTTCCGTTGTATGCCTAGAACACCCACTGATCACTTTGATCCCATTGATCTACCCCTGCAAAACAATGTAAAATGTCTTTTCTAGGTACCCATTTTCTTGTGGGTCCTTTTAGGTTAGCACCTTTCAAACCCTGAGATTTATAGACCTCTTTTGTGTTAGATCTATAATTCTTGGGATTTTTGGCCTTTTGGTACATCCATGCATGCCTAGGTGCACATGATCTAATTTGTGTGTTTTTTTACTTTAAAATTTTGATTTTAATGAATCATAGAATTTAGTGTTTAGCCTAGTTGTTGTTTTAAGATTATTCAAAGTCCCTTCAAAGTGCTCATAAATATCTTCTAGTTCTAATATCTTTGCATGCAACTGATTGTTAGTCTCTTTTGACATTTCTAATTCTATTTCTAAACATGATTTATCTATTTCTAATGTTTGATAATTATTTTTTAAAACCTTATTTTCCTTTTTAAATAACCTAGCTTTATGATATAGTTCTTCATAAGCTTCTAATAATTCTTTAAAAGAAAAATCAGAGTTTACCTCTTCTTCTGTGTCTTCTGAAGTTGCAACAAGACAAAGGTGTGTGACCTCATCTTCTTCTGATTCACTGGAGTCGGTGTCCATGTCAGAGTCGCTATCATCCCATATCACTTTAAATGCTTTCTTTTTCTTCTTATTGAGCTCCTTTGTTTCTTTCCTATTGTCTTCCTTCTTGTTTAAGGGGTAATCCTTTCGCAAGTGACCCTTCTTCTTGCACTCATGACAAATAATATTAGAAGAAATTTTATTTACTTGTTTACCTTGTTTCTTGAGGAATTTATGGAATTTCCTAGTAAGCATTTCCATCTCCTCGTCTTCAGATTCTGATGTTGTTGAGTCCGAGTCCTCCTTGATTGCTCTAAAAGCAATACTTTTCTTCTTGCATGTCACCTTCTCATTCTTCTTGATATTCTCCAATTGGACTTCATATGCCATGAGGCTTCCAATTAGATCATCCAATGGGAGAGTGGATAGGTCCTTTGCCTCTTGAATGGCTGTGGTCTTTGGAGACCAATCACTTGTAAGAGATCTTAAGATCTTCCTTACAAGCTGTTCTTCCATAAACTTCACTCCAAGGTTCTTTAGGGGGTTAACTATTTCCCCAAATCTTGTGTACATGTCTTTGATCGTTTCTCCTTTGGTCATCCTGAAACACTTATAATTTTCAGTTAGAATTGAGATACGAGTTTCCTTTACCTTGTTTGTACCTTCATAAGTGACCTTGAGAGTGTTCCGAATTTCGTATGCGGATTCGCATGCTGAAATTCAGTTGAACTCTTCCCTTGATAATGCATAATAAAGTGCGTTCATCGCCTTTGCGTTGCCTACGATCCTTTTCTTCTTATCTGTTGTCCCCTCTACTTATGGCTCTGGATCCAAGTACTTCTCCCAAATGAGGGTCCAAGCCTCCTCATCCATTACTTTGAGGAAGACTTGCATCCTCCTCTTCCAATACCCGAAGTCCGTCCCACCGAAATAGGGAGGATGGGTGGATGACTGTCCTTCGATGCGCCTTGATGTAGATGCCATTGCGAGTTGATTTGTTGCGTCTTCTCGCAACCTTGCTCTGATATCACTTGATAGGATCTAAAATAGGATATGGCTATGCGCACAAATACTCAAAAGCAAAATATTAGTAGTACACAGAAATTTGCACAATCAATTCAAACCACAAAGGACATAAATTGTATAGTGGTTCCCCTCCCTTGGGTACTCCACTACTTAAGCCTCCCAGCTTACGATTTTTAACCTGATTCCCTCAACCCCGAGGAAATCAATTTATTAAACCGAGGTAATTAACGGGTTACCTCCACCCAAGTACAAGAAAACGGATTTGTTACAACCCAACGAGCAAATGCTCAAGAATAAATGAAATACAGGTGTAAGATAGAAAAGATCTTACAACTAAGACCTAAGCCTCTCAACAATATATATATAAGATAATACCAGTTTGAGAACCTAGGAAGGACGCAAATCGCGTTGAATTGCGTGAACAAAACACGTCAATGTGTTTGCAAACCTGTAGCATGATTGGAAAGCAGGAAACACGATTTCTTCTCTTCAATATGTGGTGGAAAATATGAATTATATGCTCTAGAATTTTCTCTTATGTCTCTTGTATATCTTGTGTGCAAACAAAGAGTCCAAGACTCATTTTATAGAGTTTAAGACCTCAGGGATACGACTCCTAGACGTTGGGATTTAATTCCCAATGTTCACATTGACAAAATAAATATTCCAGCCATTTTCTTTTGAGCCAACGGCTAGTTGGTACCGGTACTAAAGTATGGGTATCGGTACCCGTTGCTTTCAGATTTGGGTTTCAAACTCTTAACACAAATCTGTAACCCACTTGTATCAGTACTGATCATTAATATCGGTACTCGTTCCCTCCAGTACCGGTACTGATCATGTGTACCGGTACTCGTAGGGTACAGGTTTGTCTCTTTGAGAAAACCCAAGCCTGTAACTCACATGTACCGGTACTAAACTTTAGTACCGGTACTTGTGGGTTAATAAGTGCCCTTTTAAGTGATTTAATCAATTACGTTCTTTGTAAATGATCGCAATATTAATCCTAATTTATCTCTAATTATTTTTACGATCTAAGTTATATTCCTTTGTTAAGAGGCATACATTCTATAAATAAAAAAACTTAAACTAAAAACTTAACGACGAAGATGATCTTCTCCTCCTCGATTCTTCCTTGTCAGCTTGCCTCCTTCATGTCATGATCTTCTCCTTCTCATCATCATGCCTCCATCATTTCCTGTTTACCTTGATCTTCACCTAAATCTGAAAAGCACTCAATTGAAAACATTAATCCATAATAATTTTGTTAACACCAAAACAAGTGTGGGACAAGGTTCCAACAACCTATTTGGATCTGATCAAAGCAGGAACAAACTCGCTTATAGTTAGACGTCCAATTCTAGTGATAGACATCTTATAATAGCATATCATATGTCTGACGATAATGCTATCATTAGCCATATCTAGCTTTAATTAGTTATAATCAAGGAATAAATGCTCCTACATAATCGCCAGAGAGCCCTAATTCACTGCAAATCCATTATGAGAGAATAACAAGAAAACAGGGGTAAAACTGTAGTTTTAACAGCATATCTCAATTGCAGAACAATCATGGGATTTCTCATGCATTAATCAAAGGTCAAATGGTCTTAAATGTCTAATAAGTGGGTTTGTGTAGACAGAAATGGGTTTTCACGCATTTCAGGAATTAAATGACATTTGAAATCCTAAAAATAGACTCTCTTAATCTGCTGAGGTTTTGGTCAGGATAAAATTCACATAAATCCTCTAAAAATCATATAAAAATATTCTCTAGGGTTTGGCATGCTTGATTTGACCATTGGAACCCAATTTGACCTAAAATAGAGTCTCAGACAGACAGTTGCCCTAATTTGGGTTATTGCATAAATTACCTAGTCAAACTTGGTCGAAACCTAAATCCAACTCCACCATTGGATTCTTTGGGTCCAAATTAGGTTTGTACCAAAATTTATACCCAATCTGAGATCATCATGACCAAGTTTGCATTTTAGTCCTGTCGGACTCTTTCTATCTCATTCAGACCCTTAGCCTTTTGAATTCCTTGCAAAAAAGCCCCCTAACTTCATCATCTTCTTTGCATGCAAGTCCCCGCACCATGTTTGGCAGGTTGAACCTTCACCGTCGTGTTTTGAGCCAGGATTCTCGCTTGATTCTCAATCAATCTCTCCCAAAATTGATACGGGGATTCCTTGTGAAATTGCTTTCCTTTTGAGCCGCACCTTGGGCTCTACGTCTTTCTCAAAAGATCATGCGAATCTTTCAAAGATTCGCGTATCCTATTTTGCAAAAACCCTCCGAGCTAGGAAGCTTCTTTCCAAGCTAGGAAGGGCTTCCTATGGCCTATAAAAGAACCCCTGTTGCATTTCGCATCTTCTTAGCTAAGTTTTGGCCAAAATACCCTCTTCAAACTCCTTCCTTGGCGATCTCCGACTTAACTCCGACGAGCTCCTCCCTTTGTCACTCTTCGGCCTCCCAACGACTAAATTGGGAGTGCCATCATCTTCGTCTCCTTCGTCCGCGCTTGGTGTGCCAAAGCCAGGGTCGTCCTTCCCTATCTTCGCCGTCGTCCTCCTCTGGAGAAGTTCTCCTCCACGGCATCGGCCAATCAAAGCTGACATCCTCCTACCCCTTTCGTCCGATTAGTTTAGTTAGTTAGGTTCCTCTCCTCCTCTACTCTCTTTTCCTATACCAAAAAACCAAAAATAAATCCTTGACGTTGTCGCCAACCACCTTCCTCTGCTCTGGTGATCACTCCGATGAGGTGTTTCCACCGCTACGTACCTCCATCCACCTCGCCAACAAGTCCAAAACCTCTGCCTCGACTCCACGAACCAAACCCCTCTCCTATTCCATCCTCTCGACCTTCCAAACCACCCCCCGAACACACCCATCACCGGCTTCCATCCCGATCACCGTCTGGCCACTACACACACTCCTACGCCACAAAAACACCACCCACACATTCGCCATAGTCTGGCGAAGGTCATGAACTTGTTTAATTTGGCTGAGAGGTCGTGTTCCTCCTTTCAAGTGTTCACCATCCTCAGCCTGCTCCGCCGTCATCTTCAGCCCTGTGCATCGACTTTCGACTCGCTTCGGTCCTACTTCAAAACCCAGACACAGCGGATTTTCCCTAGGAGCCTTCCTGGGCATTCAATTGCATGAAATCGAAGCTTTGGCCAATCTAATTGAAGAAGTATTGGAGTAGTGTGCGAGCAGAAGGAGTGGGATTTAGTCCCACATCGTAAGTGGGTAAAGCGCCGAGGTAGAATAAATTGATTTTGTGTACTGGGCTTACTGCCTCAGAACATAGGGTGAGGTCCCATTATCCTCACTTGAACTGATTACCCGCCTAACTCGAGCACACCTCGGCTGTGACACTCACGCACACAGCCCTGGTCCTGAGTGCACTTATACCCAATTACCCGAATGCCCGGTTGCCCTTGTGGAAGAGAGGAGAAAGGAGAAAGGGAGAGAGAGAGTGCAGGAAAAGGGGTGGGTTTTGCTCTATGCATTGGCTAACACTTAGCCAAATTCAAGAGTGCTTTCACCTTGTGTGTGAGATGAAGAGGAGGCTGAAGCAGAAGGCTTGAAGAAGAAGAAGAAGCCTGTATAGGCCTGAAGAAGAAGAAGAGGAAAAGGCAGAGAAAGAAGAGGACAGTAGAAGAAGAGGAGAAGCAAAGGAAAAGGCAGAGAAGAGGAGGCTGAAGAAGAAGAATAACAGAAGGAAATCAAAGAGGGATCACCATAGCAACGCACTTTAAGTCGTCTGATTGTAAAATCAGACATCTGATTATCTTTTCCTTCATTTGATTATATTCAGTAAATACTATATATGTGTTAGGCTAATAATTGGTGATCCAAATCACCATTATTTTGTTTAGAATTCTTTTTATCTCCTCATATACTCATGTTATATATTGCATATTAGTTTTGAGTAATTACTTGTGCTCATTTACATATTATTTGAGATTAGCATGTGAATTCCATATTTGCACTCTGTGTTCGACCTCCTACTTCAATTCGAGTAATAAATTGTATTTGTTGACGAGCGATTTTGGTCTGTACTACAACGTATCAACCTTAAACTCTAATTTTGCACGCTTCAACATTTTGGCGCCGTTGCCAGGGAGCAACGCGCAATTCACTGCTATTCTCTTGCTATATTTTGATTATATTTGAGTAGTAACTCACCTTGTTTGATTTCTTGTGATTTTGCGAGGTATATCACGAGGCGATCTTCCACGCAAAATTGCCACTCCAGGGTAGGTAACTTTTCTATTCTTCCTTAATCAACCTCTTAATCTTGGGAAGACAAAAAAGGGAAACAATCAATTAGGAATCACCTGCCTTATTTTTATAGTAATCATCATTTAAAAAGGCAAGTTTCCTGATTTGTGAACAAATTTCATATTTGATTGAAGCTTGAGGCGATTCTGTTAGTGATTCTCATCCTTAATTACCTGTACCTATTAGGGATCATGATTAATTCTTAAATCACTTTGGGCTCACACATCTTCTTACTTGGAGCCCAAGGTGAACAATTAGAGATCAACTGGACTTGGATTAGAGCTAATTAGGATTTCAATTTTAGGGTTTTGGAGTGTTAGTTCACAATTGCTTGCATGAAAGGAAACAAACCCGCCCGCATTTGTGTGCTACCCAGGCCCTATTTAAAAAGATCTAATCCACAAAAATCCTAAAATCAGGTTCTAAATATTCACTTGAACTTTAAAACCTTGGACCTAATAACCTGAGAGTCAATCAGGGTGATTTCTGGGTCTTGACCTAGATTTCATTCTCCATCTTTTAGGGCAGGTCAAGTGAAGTTGGTCTACCTAGTAGGCCAACCAACCTCCAAATTAGGTCACAAGTCAAATTAACTTCTAATCAAGTGGAATTAAAGGCACAAATTAAGACTTGAAATTGGTAAGCTTAGGAGGTCAAGTTATCCATTCTGGTCTACCTAGATCCTCAGTGACAAGGAAGGTCGGGTGGGGGAAACCCTGTAACCTGTGGGGATGCTCTACCGTGTAGGGGTCTTTGAGGGACTCTCCCTTCCTGGCTACCTAGGTAATTCTCAGGTAGACGACTTTCTGATCCAAGGGTATCATTTGCCCGAACCTCTATAGTCATCCAAAAATCTTTAGGTGCATTGATTGAGTCCAACAACATCTAGTCCCTCATCTTTCTCTAGTGCACACACACAGATCATCTTAGGGATTTCTATCTGGTCAAATCAGCTGCAATCTAATCTTGAGTTTGATTCTACATCCTAATTCCACCACTTGATTCCAAAATGCAACCTGGTAATCTAATAAGACCATTTAAGAAACCTGAATCTCAAATGTCTATGAGAGATAGAATGATTAAGGATGCCCTTAGATTTTATGAGATTGATGACAAAACCTTAAATCTAGTTGACAACATTCAGGCTAATGTGCCAGTAACAACAACCTTCATCATAAACTATGCCCAATTAATATTGACACAAGTAACAAATGGAAAAACCCAAGATATTCTCATGACATGATACATTGAGTTAGAGAAATTGCATAACTTTGAATATCTCCAATGCTTGACAAATCCTGTATTTTGGGAAAGACACCAAGATGATCTTGAAAAATGGTAAGAGATGATAAAATTGTTGAAACAGATTATCGATCAAAAATACCCATACATTCCCCAATCATTTAGAGAAACATCTTGGAACAATACTGAGGATCAATCTGATTTCCCAAATCCTGGGTTCGAGAATCAAGGTTGTTGTGGATCCCCAACCCAGATGGAATATGATCCAAATTATGTACAGATTGATACGCCTGATCTTGAGTTGGGTTGGGATGATCCAATTGCAGGTGCTCCCGATTTCAAGCTAGCTCTAGAGATATGAGAACCTGGTTCGCCTAGCTTTGAATTCCTAGACACCTGTAATGATCCTGTTAAGGTAACTTTCGAGGATGATTCTGATAGCCCAATAGAGCCCAGCCTAGATTCTAGTGATCCAAACCCTACCTTAAACCTAGAATCTGGATTCGAGCCTATTTGGGATAATTATAAGGCCCCATGTGATGAGACTCAGATTTTCAAGTTGAAATACGATTTTGGGCCTATGTTTGATGATTACACCTCTTCAGACTCCTCTGAGATACAGATCGATTTGTCAGAAATCATGCCAATTTACGGCATAGAAACTGAGGAGTTGGAAGAGTTGGTATTCGATTGGGTCTCTCCTAGGAGCCAAGAACCCGAGCCCATGCCCAATAAGGACACCATTTTGAGTTCGGATTTTGAGTTTAGGTTAGATCCAAGTCAGGTCGATGCTTCTCCACATCTCGATTCACTCTGTGGTGGAACGTCTGATCTAGATTCAGGTTCAGAACACGATCTTCGCAAGTTCTCCGACGATTTTGAATCTTACTCTGATTTCAGAGAACCTTTGTTTCCTGACGACTACGAGCCAATCTACGACCTCAGCATCCATGACCCATTCTTCGACTTTGACTCTGAGGTCCCTGATCCTGAGATCATCGATTCAAAATCAGGTTCCACTGAGATGGAATCATTCTTTTTTGATCCTCAAGAATCAAAAACAGTAATTGTCAAGAGTGTCTACAATCCAGAGTTTGAATCTTTCCTTGACTCAGATTTCCATAACCCTCTAAACACTCTTTAGGCATTTACATTTGATTTTGATGACCATTATGAGGACTCACTAAAAGAACCTACCTTGGAATCTTTCCTAGAGGATCCCTCACACACAATTTTTATTGTTGCCACCTCTTCCATAGCATATACAGAGCCTTCTAAACCTGTTCTCAACCCCGACCTGCAATCAGACTCAATTTTTACTCTGACTTTCCACTCGATGAGTTGGTTGCAGATGATTCTCCTCAATCTTTTAATAGGGTATCGGATATCGATCAGACTGCAAATTACATGCCATCTTTCTCTGATCACCCTCGTAGGGACCTCACATCCTCCACAGATCCATTTTCATTTAAGGATCCTTACTCTGACCAGGTTGATCTGATTCAGCCAAACCATAGCTTTTCACTTCCACATTTACTTGAGCTCTATAGCATATGGTGGGTTCCGCATATGGTGATTCACATCTATCAACCCACTAGATTGATTGGGTTTGGGTTGCATCATCAGCCTGTTGACTTGAACAAGCACCTGGTTGGACCAACCAGGCTATTGATTAGGGTGCTTGTTTTACAACATTCATATGAATTGACCACTCCTTCTCCATGACCATTTTCTGCTCGGTTGAAGGCATTGAATTTAGCACTTAATGGGAGGCAACTCGTCATTCCAAAAACCCTAGATACTTTTGATTATCCTTTTGTACTTCACGTCTATTACACTCTGAGTTCAGTTTTAGAACAGTCGACTCCACCTTTGGTACTCGTACCAGAGCTTGAAATCATCCGCAAAAGTCATCCCGACCTGTTCGCCCACCTGATTATCTTATTCTAATCCTTGAACCTAAATTGGTTTCATATCCTTCGGTTTATAATGAGGACATTACAAAACTTAGGCATGGGGGGTGTTAAAGTGCAAACATACAAAAATTCAAAGTTTTGAAGGGTTCCCACAAAAAAATACATATTCCAAAAAAAAACCCAAAAAAAAAAAAGAAAAAGAACAAAAAAATTGGAGAAAGTGGAGGAAATTTTGAAAATTAAATTGCATATCATTCTTGAGGAGGAAGAGGTGATTTAAATGTCAAAAAGGAGCAACAATTCCTGGTTTGCTATCGGTGATTCGATAGCATTCCTTTCCTTCTAAAAAAAAAAGGAGCAACAATTTGAAATAAAAAGAGATAGTCATTAGTAAAAGATTATGGAATCTACTAAGGTCTAGACCAAATCAAAAGAAAGAAATAAAAGTCAAAAAGTGCTAAGAGATATAGAGATTAGTATGAGTGCTGATCTTAGGCCTCTTGGGCTATTTTTAGGCTTAAAAATTCAAGTATCCGTTAAGATTTGGATAGTCCTCAAGAGGTTAAGGAAAATGCGAAGCTTAAGTATTAGGTCTAAGGCTTAGGGAGTATTCGACCTCGTTAACTGACCTCTGGTTTGCAAGACTCTGTAACCTAAACACCCTAATTCATACACAGTCTGGTTCAGTGCGCTTAATTATCAAAATGACGCAAATGTGTTAATTATGTTATGAAAGGCCACTTAGATTAGGAGTGGCTTATGAACACAAGTTGATTTGGATGAGTTCCCAATGCTGAGAGGCGGGAAATTCCCCTCGAAGATGCGCAATAACATACCGTCTCCTCGGTGCTTGTCTCCTAGGATATCTAAATATCCTACTGGGGGCACGTAAGCACCTTGTGCTGATTCAGGTGCTATGGGCAGGATTATCCCGAAATGTCGATTGCCAGGGCCTAAATTTAGCTACAGAACGTCATGGGCAGCACTATCCCGAAGTGTCGAAATCTAAGGTTCTGGGGGTTGCCATAGGTGGTGCTATATCGAAGCATCGAAAGCTAGGGACCCTGTGAGGATTGATGGTGGGAGCTAGGAATCTGATACAGACTGTGTTGTAAAGCCAATCTGAAGCTAGAAATAAAGAAGAAAAAGAGAGAGAAAACTCTCCAAAAAATGCAAAAAATTCTTCTATCTCTCTCTTACAAAAACGTACTACAAACTAAACCTGGATTAACCATGTTTTAAGCACAAGTGCTTTAATCACGAAGTTCAACGAACCTTAGGTTAGTTCCTGTGGGCCTTAGAAACCTTCGCGACAGACTGAGGCTAAAGCTAGTCAGGTCTAGATCTTGGTTGGTACTTGAGTAACTCTAGGCATATTGTTAGCATTCTAACCTAATCTACAAAAGGAAGCACACATCATAAATTTAAGCATAAAAAGGCATGGTCTAGAATTTAAGTTAATTCCATGAGATTTTGCTAAGGGACTAACAAAAGTTAGGCATGGGGGTGTGATGATAACGTCATTATCAGTCATATCTAGCTTTAATTAGTCATAATCAAGGAATAAATGCTCCTACATAATTACCAGAGATACCTAATTCACTGCAAATCAATTCTGAGAGAATAATAAGAAAATAGGGGTAAAACTGCAGTTTTAACAGCATATCTCAATTGCAGAACAATCATGGAATTTCTCAGGGGTTAATCAAAGGTCAAATGGTCTTAAATGTCTAGAAAGTGGGTTCGTGCAGACATAAATGGGTTTTCACACATTTTAGCAATTAAATGACTGTTTAATAAGAGCGATGGCGAAAGGCGAAAGTGGAAAGTGTCCCCAGCAACGGTGTCAAAATGTTTAGACGGCGAGATCGGGGTTTATAAAATAAATGCTATTGCGTCGTAGTATAGTGGAAATCGCCTTGTAAACAAATAAGAATTTTTATTACTCGAATGTTGAGTCCGAGGTCGAACATAGGAGCAATTGGAATTTATGCACTAATCTCAATCAATGTGATTTGAACACTTAAATCTACTTAAAATCTAATTCAGAATATAATGTAGGAGTTTATGAATTAAAATGTAGCAAAATAGAAGAGAAATTGAGAAGAATAGAAGAAAGGTTGATTCTTCTTCTCTTGGCTTGTTCTTCAGCTTCTTTTCTTTCTTTCCTTCTTCTTCTTTAGTTCTCCTCTTTCTTCTTTCTCTGAGCGTCTCTTTCTTTCTTTGACTTTCTTTGCCTTTAGCTTCCTTCTTCTTCCTTCTCTTCTTTGCTTAGCTTTTCCTCTTTCTTCTTTCTTGCGTTAGCCTTGCCTTCTCTGCCTTTCTTCTTCTTCTTCTGTTCTTTGGCCTTCTTCATTTCTGACTTCTCTTCTTCCTTGATTTCTCCTTCTTTCCTTCAGCTTTGCCTTTGCTTCTTTTCTTCAACCGCACCTTCTCAGCTACAGTGCATTCTTCTTCCTTCCTTGTCTTCTGCCTTGATTTCTCCTTCCTTCTCTTTTCTTCTTCAGCAGTGCCTTCTTCTTCCTTCTTCTTCAGCCTTTGCCTTCAAGTCCTCCCTGCCCTTAATCTTTGGCCCTTCTTTCCTTAGCTTTTCCTCAGTGGCTTCCTTCCTTCTTTCCTTCTTCCTTCCATGCACACACGAGAGTGCAAAACCTACCCCTACCCTCCCCCATGTACACTCACTTTCTATTTCTCTCTTGGGTTCGCTCTCCCAGAGCCAACCGAATAATCGGGTCAGGTTACGCGCACCCGGGTCCAAGCGCACCGGCGTGGGTGGTGCGCGAGGAGTGCTGGGTTAAATGGGTCGGTTAGCCAAGTTCATAGAGGTGTGGGCCGCGGATGAGGCGGATGAGCGGGTGAGGGGACTTCACCCCGTGTTCTTGAGGCGATAAGCAGGAAACACAAAATCAATTTAAAGCACTCACCTCACTTCTGACTTTCCGAGGTGGGACTAAAAGCCCCACCTGCTTCGCTTACGCACCCGCAGGAGGTTCTCTACCCAATTGCTACGGCTGGGTGCTCTCTCAAGGCTGCTCTTTGCTGGATGTGTGCGTGCACTCCTTCCGCGTCACTTGGACCTGGAGACCTGGAGCAATGCGGCCCGGAGCGAGCTTGCAAGCTCCTTGCTCGGGCTTCAATGGCAGAAAGGAGGTCGAATATGAAACTCACAAATACGGCCTTGTGGCCCTGTCAAACCACGTGGGTAGCTTTGCTGTGTCACAGCGAAGGTGAAGCGGTGGGTGGCGAGGTGTAGAATGGCCTATGCGTACGTGCTTAGGTTAGACTGTGACCGTGAAAGTGCGTGTGTTCGGTGGAAGTGCAAGGTGTGTGTGTCGGTCAATGAAGGGGTGGAAGATGATCAGTGAGTGATGGCGGAGGCTCTGAGGTAGGCGGCGAGGCATGTGGAAGCGTGGAGTGATGGAGGCGCCTTCACCGGTGGTCGGCCAGAGATGAAGAAGATGGTGGTGGTCTGCGGCATCGAGGGGATAAAAATAGCAATAAAGATAGGGGAAATAAAGAGAGGAGAGAGGAGAAGAGTTCTAACCTACTTAAGGGACGAAAGAGGATAGGAGAGCGGCTGGCCGTACCTGCCGCAGTCGGAGTAGAAGCTTCCAGTGGAGGGAGAACAGTGACGACGAAGGGCCTTTTGGCGCGTACGCAGGTATGGCATGACGCGGAGGAAGGAGGTGAAGACATATCTGCCACTGGTATTGTGGCAGAGTGACGAGAAGGAGGAGGAGGAGTCGCCGGAGCCTGCTGGACACTTGGCCTGAGGAGAAGAGAAGAAATTAGAGGGTTTTCTCCAGCCAAGCCAAGCTGATTCTCTACGGCTAGATTAGGCGATCTTTTTATAGCATCTGGCAGAGGCTCTTGTGCTTGGAAGGCAAGCTTCCAAGCGCAAGAATCCTCGCCGGAGAAGGAATGTGAGAGATACCCATATCTCTTGTACATTCACATGAGAGATTGGGTGCGAATCAGATCCTGGAATTGCGTTCAGACGAAAGGGAATTCCTCAGAGAATCTCCCTTTCAAATATGAGAGATCTTTGAGGAATCAGGGAGCAATCCTCCTTGAATCCTCGCCAGAGTAGGATTCCTCCACTGTAATGGTGGAGGGACCTAATTGTAAAGAGTGGCGAGGAAGATAGGGTGGTCTGAGCAATAGTTTTCAAAAGCTAGGGGTCAAAATGTAATTAGGTGGACTGTTTTGCAAAGTAGGTCAAGGTGACCTCCTCTTAGGTCCAAATTTTGGTACAAACATAATTTTGACCTAAGGAATCAAATGGTAAAGTTAGATTTTAAGTTTGACCACATTTGACTAGACATTTTGCATAAAAACCTAAATTAGGTCAAATATCTAGTTAGGACCTCTACTTAGGTCAAAATAGGTTCTAAAGTCCAATTTGAAGGTTATAAACCATAGGGGATATTTTTTCATAAATTTTAGAGGACTTAGTTGAATTTTATCTTGACCATAACCTTATTGAATTAAGTGAGTCTATTTTAGGGTTACAAGATGTCATTTAATTCTTAGATTACACATGAACTCATTTCTAACTGAACCAACTCACTTTTTATCTTATTCAAACCATTTGACCTATGTTTAGCCTATGAGAAATCCCATTGATGTACTGCAATGGTAAAATTACAGTTTTAGCCTTTGTTTCATGTTTTCTTCTCAGAATAATTATTCCTTGAATTAGGCCCTTCTCTAGGTTATGTAGGAGCTTTTATTCTCTTTCTTAGGTCAAAATGAGCTAGTTAGGACTCATGATGATGTTCTCATCATACCCCCATGCCTAGCTAGTCCCTTAGCAAAATTTTAAGGTTTTAACGTCTGTTCTAGACCATGAGTTTCTTTTACTAGTTATGATAAGTGCCTTTTCTTTTTGATTAGGGTAGAATGCTGACAGTAGGCCTAGAGGTACTCAAGTACCAACCAAGATCCTGACCTGACCAACTCTAGCCTCTATCCTCTGCGAAGGTGTTTAAGGCCCGCAGGAACTATCCTAGGGTTTGTTGGACTCCGCGGTTAAAGCACCCATGCTTGAGACATATTTTAGCCTCGATTCAATTTGCAGTGAGTTTTTTGTAAGAGAGAGACAGAGGATTTATTTGTTTGGAGAGTTTTCTCTCTCTTTTCTTTTTATTTATAGCTTCGGAGTGGCTTCTTAACACAGTCTGTATCAGATTCCTTGTCCCCATCATCAATCTTCAAAGGTCCCTAGCAATTGATGCTTCGTGATAGCACCGCCCATGGCAACCCCCAGAACCTTGGCTTTCGAGATTTCGAGATAATCCCACCCATTGGTGTTCTGTAGCTAAATCCAGACCTTGGCAATTGACATTTCGTGATAATGCCACCCATGGCATCTGAACCAGTAGAGTGCTTACGTGCCCCCGGTAGGATATGTAAATATCCTAGGAGACAAGCACCGAGGAGACGATATGTTGTTACGCATCTTCGAGGGGAATTTCCCGCCTCTCCGCTCCAGGAACTCGTCCAAATCAACTTGTGTTGATCGGCTGCTCCTAATCTAGGCAACTTTTTCAGAACATTTAAACGCTTTTGTGTGATTTTGATAGTTATGAGCACTGAACCAGACTGTGTGTGGATTGGGGTGCCTAAGTTACCGAGTCCCGCAAATCGAAGGTCAGTTAACGAGGTCGAATACTCCTTAAGCCTTAGACTTAATATTTAAGCTTTGCATTTTCCCCAACCTCTTGAGGATTATCCAGATCTTAGCGGATACTTGAATTTTTAAGCCTAAGAGTCTAGCCCAAAAGGCCTAAGATCAGCGTTCATACTAATCTCTTTTTGTATCTCATTAGCACTTTTTTTCTTTTATTCTTTTCCTTGATAAGGTCTAGAGCTTCGGTTATTCTCTTAATCACTTACTAATGACTATCTCTTTTTCTTTTTCATTTTGTGCTCCGTTTTTGTCATTTTGCTCTTTTCCTCATGATTATATAGTTTCAAAATTTTCTTCCCTCCATTTTTTTGTTCTTTTTCATAATTTTCTATTTTTTTGGTATTTTTGACATATGTGAATTTTTTTGTGAGAATCCTTCGGACTTTTCTTGGTTTTGTATGTTTGCACTTTACCACCCCCCATGCCTAAGTTTTGTAATGTCCTCATTGTAAACGGAGGGTGTGAAATAGTGTTGGGTTCAGGAACTTAAAACAGGATTGGCGAGTGAGTCGGGAAATGACTAATGCGGACGATTTCAAGCTCTGGTACGTATACCAGAGGTGGGATCGACTAGTCTAAGGCGGAACTCAGGGTGCAATAGACGTGGAGTACAGACGGATAATCAGACGGATTTTGGGTTTTTAGAATGACGGGTTGCCTCCTGTTAAGTGCTAAATTCAATGCCTTCAACCGAGTGGAAAATGGGATGGAGAGGGAGTGGTTAAATCAACAGAGTTTTGTAGAACAAGCACCTTGATTAAGAATCTGGTTTGTCCAACTAGGTGCTTGTTGAGATCAACAGGCTGATGCTGCAGCCCAAACCCTATTAATCTGGTGGGTTGATAAATGTGGATCAGAAGATGTGGAACCCACCATATGTTATGAATCTCAGATGGATGCGGAAGTGTAAACTCGGGTTTTGGCTGAGTCGAATCAGCTCGGTCAGAGTAGGGATCCAACAAATAATCAGTGCATGGTGTGGAAACCCTATAGTGGTGATCAGAGAATGATGGAGCGTGTTTCTCAGTTTGATCAATGTTTGATACCCGATATATATGTGGAGTTGAATTATCTGCAATCGGCTTAGTGAGAGGGGAATTGTTACGAACGCGTGCTTCAGACGTCTTTTAAGATGTCTGGGAGGCGGCCCAGACGTCTGACCAGACGTCTGGAACCACTTCCAGACGTCTGGGAATCGGTTATTTTTGGCATGCATGATTCGTCTGCGCGCCTGAGCGCTCAGACCTGCGTACGCTCTCTCTCCCTCTCTTTTTCCCTCTCTCCTGCGGCCGCAGACCCACCCTGTCTGCTCTCTCTCTCCTCCTCGCACGGCCTTAAAAGGCCACGCCCTCTCCCTCACTCCTGTCACCTCTGCCCCCTTCATCTTCTCCTTCCAGCCAGTGCGCGAGAGCGAGCGCGAGTGAGCAGCGGCGGCGACAGCAGCGGTGAGCGTGGGAGGAGGTGCTGCGCGTGGAAGAGGCCTCGACAGTGAGGGCAGCTCGCCGGGGCTGCTAGGGCCGGCCGGCGGGGGGCGCAGCGGGCGCGGAGCGACGCGGGGGGGGGGCTGCTGCAGTTTGAGCAGCAGGCGGACGAGACGCGGCGCGGCTGGGCGTCGCGAGCGGAGGGCGAGTTGCGCCCTGGTTCTGGAAACTTTTTCAGAATCAGACGTTTGGGCTTCTAGCCAGATGACAGGCACGACGTCTGGAAGACTGTCTAGACGTCTGAAAGGTGAGTTATTCTGTCTTCTTCATTTTCTTCGATTGACCGTACTAAGAGAGAGAGGAAATGGGTACGCGCAGGGTTTGAGATTCGCATCCAACGCGAATCAGACGTCTGGCTGAAGTGCCAGACGACGAGAGCGACTTACAGACGTCCTGGGTGACCATCGGACGTCTGGGAACTAGGCCAGATGCCCCCGCAGGCTTCTGGACGTCTGAGAGACCACCAGAGCAAAGGTAACCCCTGATCCACTTTTTAAGACGTCTGGAATAAGTTCCAGACGTCTGATTTTGCACTGTTTCGTCGTTTTCGACCCGTTTAGGGCCCGTTCGGGTTCCGTTTTCCGCGTTTCGAGTTGCGTTCTTTTCGGAATTAAATCCTCTACCTATCTACAGTAGCTGTATATTGTTTTGAGAAATTCCTTGTGTTTGATCCTTGTGATAGGACCCCGTTCCGTTGCAGTCTCGGGGGTTGCGGAGGCACGCGGGATTCCCGACCACGCCCTCAGTTCGCCTGTTGTAACCGGTAGAGTGGCTTTAAGTATAATCTGTTAAATTATGAAACCATAAATAGAACCTAGGACATTGCATGAATCCTAGGAATGAGAAATAGATTGAATGGTAGATCCTAGGGTGTTGCATGAATCCTAGGGCTGGAAAACTAGATTGTATGATAGATCCTAGGATATGACATGAATCCTAGGACGAGAAAACTAGTGGAATGTATGAATACTGCAGTCTTGGAAAATGTGGAAAGGGATTAATAGCTGCCTGTGAATTGAATTAACAGCTGCCTGCTATGAATAAATAAACGTGATTGAGAACATGGATTGTATGAACGTGAAACTGGAAAGGTGAAACCTGATTGTGTTGAGTTAAAAGAGCTGGAACCCTACGGGGAATTAGGAGTAGAACTCCTGGAAGTGAATGGAATAGAATTGGGGAAGTGAGCTGGCCCTTGAGTACGGAGTACCAAGGAGAGCGACTGTCCCCCTGTTTAGTGCAGAGCGGAGCCAGCCGCCCCAGGGACCTGGGGTTAGGACTGGCCACTCTGTACCGACTTGCTGGCCCTCGTGTACGTAGTACCGAGGAGAGCTACTAGTGTAGGGAGGTACTAGCTACCCCACGGGCCCCGGGGTTCTGCTAGCCTCCTACACCGACTTGTTTGGCCCACTGGGGCAAACCAGGGTAGTCAGGCGAGGGTGCGCGGACTGTGGAGGGGTAAGGCCCCTGTTTGGTTACTGTGGAGGGTTGGAGCCCTGTTACTGAGAGGGCTCTGCCCTGTACTGGTTCCGTGCTGTGCTTTGGGCGCACCCGTTAACGGAAACGACTGACCGCGTACCAGTGCGGGTTAGCTACCCGTGCGTTTACCGCGCGTGCCGTAGTCACCGTTACGCCTGTCCGTGACCTTGGGGTGGTTGACTGAGAGTAGGATCACCATGGGGGACTCTCCCGGCCAGGAGAGCACCACGTGCCACTTCTACTGTTCGGAAAAGACTGCAATCAAGATCGTTCCCATGAGGAACATTCGAGATCAAGTGAAGGATCTGAGAATTAGATAAATTGTGGGAAAATAGAAAGACGTAATTAAAGAAAGTAACAGAACATAACAGCTACTGTACACTCTACTGTTCTTTTTTTTTAGTTGCCACTCTACTCAGCGTTTTGCTGACGTGTTACACTCGTTACCTTTCAGGACCAGGTGTTGAGCAGCTAGGGTCAGCAGCTGCAGAGGATGCTGGGCCGAGTAGGGTCCAGTAGAGTTACCACTGTTCTCCTGTACCACTTTCATTTTGGTTCCACTGTAGTGAGTAGTTCTTGTTTCCGATGTACTTTTCTTTACCTACAGTTCATATTATGTTATGAATGTTGTTCTACTGTTGTGGTGGTACATACTGTAGTGGTTTCTTTCCTTACTGCTGTATTTTCTTACTGTTAGTTATATTCATGTTGAATGTGGTTTATTTTACTGCTCTTTTGGTTACTTCCTCGTTGGACGACCAGGTCTTGGGTTTAGTCGAGTCGGTCCGGTTCTTGTGTCTCGTAGGGACTCGGGACTCGGGAATCGGGTCGTTACAGGAATCATAATAAAAATTGAGTCTGGTTGCTGGTCGGGGTTGAAAAAGGGTTTTGATCGATTCTGTATATGTGGAAGAGGCTGCTTCAATGAGAATTGTGTATGAGGGCTCTTCGAGAAAGAAGTTACAAGTGGACTCATGTAGAGAGTTGTCATAGTAGCTTTCAAAATCAAAAGTGAATGCCTGAAGAGTGTCTCTAGGATGAGGGAAATCTGAATTGAGAAAAGATTCTAACTCTGGGTTGCAATCACTCTTGGCATTTTTTGGTTTTAATTCCTGAGGATCGAAAAGAAATGATTCCATGTCATTGGAACCTGAACTTAAATTAGTGATCTCGGGAACTGGGACCTCAGAGTCGAAGTCGGAGAATGAATCATGTGAGCTGAGGTCGTAGATTGGCTTGTATTCATGAAGCAGAGTCTCTCCGAAATCATGGTAAGATTTGAAATCGTCGGAGATATTGCAAAAATCACATTCAGAATGAGATTCGAGATCATGAGTTCCACCACAGAATAAATCAAATGTTGTAGACTTAGTAACCTGACTTGGGTCTAGCCTATATGTAAATTTTGAGCTCAAAAAGGTGTTCTTATTTGGTCTAGGCTCAAGTTTTAGGCTGGTAGGAAAGACCCAATCAAAACCCCACTCGGCCAACTCCTCGGTTTCTGTATCATAAATTGGCATGACTTCCAAAAAATCGATCTGATTCTTTGAGGATGTTGGAGTGGGATAATCATAAAATAGAGGCCCAGGATCATACTCTTCATTGAAAATTTGATCTTCTTCATATGGGGCCTCGTAATCTTCCCAATAAGTTTCAGATTTAGATTCTAGGCTTAGGATGTGGGTTGAATCATTAGAATCTAGGTTCGAGTAACCTTCGAGGGTCACCTTATCAGAATAAGGGGATTTACACCTTCGAGAGGTTCAGTGCTAATCTCATCATTGCAGGAGTTTTCGAATTCTATGCTTGGTGATCTAGGGTCTAGGGTTGGCTCAACATTGTGTTCTCCTGCAATTTCCCAACCTAATTCAATATCAGGCATGTTGTATTCTATCTGGGTTAGGAATCCACAACCACTCTGTGCCTCAAACCCGAGATTTGGGAAATTGGATTGATCCTCAATACTACTCCAAGACGGTTCATCATTTGTTTGGGGTATGTACGGGTATTGCTGATCAATGACTTGTTGCAATAATCTTATCATTTCTTCTTATTTTTCAAGATCATCTTGGTGTTGTTCCCAAGGTATAGGATTTGTCATGCATTGAAGATATTCAAAGTTATGCAATTTTTCTATCTCAATGTATCCTGTTATGAGAATGTCTCGAGTTGATCCTTTTGTGGCTTTAGTCAATAATACTTGGGCACAGTTTATGATGATGGTTGTGGTTGTTTGTACATTAACCTGAATGTCTTCTATTGGTGTTGAGGTTTTGTATTCATTTTCATAGAATTTAAGAGCATCCTCAATCATTCTATCTTTCATGGTTCTTCGGGATTCAGGTTTCTTGAATGGTAATCCTAAGTAACTAGGTTGCATGTTTGGATTAAATGGTGGAATCAAGATGTAGAATCAGAATTCGGATCAAGATGTAGAATCAAGTTGTGAAGTGAATAGATCGGAATAGAGAGTCCCACTGAAAATTTATGTGTGTGCTCTAAAGAGAAGGGATGAGGGACTGGATGTGTTTTTAACCCAATCAAGGCACCCAAAGATGTTTGGATGACTATGGAGGTTAGGGGCGGATGATACCCCTGGATCAGAAAGTCATCCACCTGAGAATTACTTGGGTAGCCAAAGAGGGAGAGTCCTGCACGGACCCCTACACGGTAGAGAGTCCCCGTGGGTTATAGGGTTTCCCCCACCCGACCTCTCTTGTCACTGAGATTCCAGGTAGACCAGAATGGGGACCTTGACCTCTTAAGTCTATCACTTTTAAGATCAAAGGTGCTTAGGGTTTTCACTTGAACGTTAGATTTTTTGGTGTTGTGACCTAATTTGGAGGTTGGTTGACCCAAGGGGTCAACTTCAATTGACTTGCCTTAAAGATGGCAGAATGATTTTAGGTCAAGACCTAGAAATCACCCTGATTTGACTCTCAGGTTATTAGGTCCAAGATTTTAAGATTCAAGTGGTTTTAGAGCTTAATTTTAGCGTCTGTCTTGCTTAGATTTTTTTCAATCAAGGGCTTGGGTAGCACACTGATGCGGGGGGATTTGTTTCTTTCTATGCAACCATGTGCGAACTAGCACTCCAAATCCCTACTGTAGAAACCCTAATTTGGTTCTATTTCCAATCCTCTTTTCTTTTCACAAATGTTCTCTTTTGGACTTCAAAACAAGAAGTGTGTAGTCCGCGAAGATTTATAATTTAAGTATGATCCCTATTAGGCACAGGAACTTGAGGGGTAGGATCTCTAAAAAAATCACTTCTCTTTCAATAAGATTTGAAAATTTTTTCGCAAAATCAGAAAACTTTTGCCTTAAAGATGGCAATTACTATAGAAAGAAGGCAATTGATTCTTAATTGATTGCTTCCTTTTTGTCTTCCCAGGATTAGGAGATGGATTTAGGGAAGAAGAGAGATTACCTGCCTTGGAGTGGTTGATTTGTGCGGGAGATTTCCACGTGAAATACCTTGGAAGATCACAGCAAAACAAATAGGGCAAGTTACTGTTCAAATATAATAAAAAATAATGTAAAGACTAGTGATAAATTGCGCGTTGCTCTGCAGCAACGGCGTCAAAATGTTTAACAAGAGCGATAGCGAAAAGCGAAAGTGGAAAGTGTCCCTGGCAACAGAGTCGAAATGTTTAGACGATGAGATCGGGGTTTATAAAATAAATGCTGTTGTGTCATAGTATAGTGGAAATCGCCTTGTAAACAAATAAGAATTTTTATTACTCGAATGTTGAGTCTGAGGTCGAACACAGGGAGCAAATGGAATTTATGTACTAATCTCAATCAATGTGATTTGAACACTTAAATCTACTCAAAATCTAATTCAAAATATAATGCAGGAGTTTATGAATTAAAATGTAGCAAAATAGAAGAGAAATTGAGAGGAATAGAAGAAAGGTTGATTCTTCTTCTCTTGGCTTGTTCTTTAGCTTCTTTTCTTTCTTTCCTTCTTCTTCTTTGGTTCTCGTCTTTCTTCTTTCTCGGAGCGTCTCTTTCTTTCTTTGACTTTCTCTGCCTTTAGCTTCCTTCTTCTTCCTTCTATTCTTTGCTTAGCTTTTCCTCTTTCTTCTTTCTTGCGTTAGCCTTGCCTTCTCTGCCTTTCTTCTTCTTCTGTTCTTTGGCCTTCTTCATTTCTAACTTCTCTTCTTCCTTGATTTCTCCTTCTTTCCTTCAGCTTTGCCTTTACTTCTTTTCTTCAACCTCACCTTCTCAGCTACAGTGCATTCTTTTTCCTTCCTTGTCTTCTGCCTTGATTTCTCCTCTTTTCTTCTTCAGCAGTGCCTTCTTCTTCCTTCTTCTTCAACCTCTACCTTCAAGTCCTCCCTACCCTTAAGCTTTGGCCCTTCTTTCCTTAGCTTTTCCTCAGCGGCTTCCTTCCTTCTTTCCTTCTTCCTTCCGTGCACACACGAGAGTGCAAAACCTACCCCTACCCTCCCCCACGTACACTCTCTCTATTTCTCTCTTGGGTTCGTTCTCCCAGAGCTAGCTGGGTAATCGGGTCAGGTTACGCGCACTCAGGTCCAGGTGCACTGACGTGGGTGGTGCGTGAGGAGTGCTGGGTTAAATGAGTCGGTCAGCCAGGTTCGTGGAGGTGTAGGTTGCGGACGAGGTAGGTGAGCAGGCAAGGGGACTTCACCTTGTGTTCTTGAGGCGATAAGTAGGAAACACAAAATCAATTTAAAGCACTCACCTCACTCCTGACTTCCCGAGGTGGGACTAAAAGTCCCACCTACTTCACTCGCGCACCGGCATGAGGTTCTTTGCCCAATTGCTGCGGCTGGGTGCTCTCTCAAGGCTTCTCTCTGGCTGGATGTGTGTGCGCACTCCTTCCGCTTCACTTGGACCTGGAGACCTGGAGCAATGCGGCTTGGAGCAAGATTGCAAGCTCCTTGCCCGTTCTTCAATGGCGGAAAGGAGGTTGAATCTGAAACTCACAAATACAGCCTTGCAGCCCTGTCAAACCATGTGGGTAGCTTTGCCGTGTCATGGCGAAGGTGAAGTGGTGGGTGGCGAGGCATAGAATGGCCTAGGCATGCATGCCTAGGTCGGACTGTGACGGTGAAAGTGCATGTGTTTGGTGGAAGTGTAGGGTGTGTGTGGCGGTTAGTGAAGGGTCGGAAGATGATCAGTGAGTGATGGCGAAGGTTCTGAGGTAGGTGGCGAGGTGTGTGGAAGCGTGGAGAGATGGAGGCACCTTCACTGGTGGTTGGCCGGAGATGAAGAAGATGGTGGTGGTCTGCGGCGTCGAGGGGATAAAAATAGCAATAAAGATAGGGGAAATAAAGAGAGGAGAGAGGGGAAGAGTTCTAACCTACTTAAGGAACGAAAGGGGATAGGAGAGCGATTGGTCGTACCTGTTGCTGCCGGAGAAGAAGCTTCCAGTGGAGGGAGAATGGCGACGACGAAGGGGCTTTTGGTGCATGCGCAGGTATGGCGCGGCGCAGAGGAAGGAGGTGAAGACATCTCTGCCATTGGTATTGTGGCAGAGCGACGAGAAGGAGGAGGAGGAGGAGTCGCCGGAGCCTGCTGGACACTTGGCCTGAGGAGAAGAGAAGAAATTAGAGGGTTTTCTCTGGCCAAGCCAAGCTGATTCTCTATGGCTGGATCATGGGGTCTTTTTATAGCATTTGGCAGAGGCTCTTGTGCTTGGAAGGCAAGCTTCCAAGTGAAAGAATCCTCACCAGAGAAGGAATGTGAGAGATACCAATATCTCTCGTGCATTCACATGAGAGATTGGGTGCGAATTAGATCCTGGAATTGTGTTCAGACGAAAGGGAATTCCTCAGAGAATCTCCCTTTCAAATCTGAGAGATCTTTGAGGAATCAGGGAGCAATCCTCCTTGAATCCTCATCGGAGTAGGATTCCTCAGCTATAATGGTGGAGGGACCTAATTGCAAAGAGTGGAGAGGAAGATAGGAGGTCTGCGTAATGGTTTTCAAAAGCTAGGGGTCAAAATATAATTGTGTGGGTTGTTTTGCAAAGTAGGTCAATGTGACCTCCCCTTAGGTCCAAATTTTCTTACAAACCTAATTTGGACTTAAGGAATCAAATGGTGAATTTTATTTTAGGTTTGACCACGTTTGGATGGATATTTTACAAAAAAACCCAAATTAGGTCAAATATCTAGCTAGGACCCCTACTTAGGTCAAAATAGGTTCCAAAGGCCAATTTGAAGGTTATAAATCCTAGGGGATATTTTTCCATTAATTTTAGAGGATTTATTTGATTTTTATCCTGACCAGAACTTTGTTGAACTAAGTGAGTCTGTTTTAGGGTTACAAGATGTCATTTAATTCTTAGATTGTACATGAACCCATTTCTGACTGAATCAACTCACTTTTTATCTTATTTAGACCATTTAACCTATGTTTAGCCTCTGATAAATCCCATTGATGTACTGCAATGGTAAAATTGCAGTTTTACCATTTATTTTATGTTTTCTTTTCAGAACAATTATTCCTTGAATTAGGCCCTTCTCTAGGTTATGTAAGAGCTTTTATTCTCTTTCTTAGGTCAAAATGAGCTAGTTAGGGCTCATGATGATGTTCTCATCAATGATATTTGAAATCTTAAAGATAGACCCGCTTAATCTACTGAGCTTCTGGTCAGGATAAAATTCACATAAACCCTCTAAAAATCATAGAAAACTATTCTCTAGGATTTGGTATGCTTGATTTGACCATTGGAACCCAATTTGACTTAAAATAGAGTCTCAGACAGATGGTTGCCATAATTTGGGTTTTTGCATAAATTACCTGGTCAAACTTGGTCAAAACCTAAATCAAACTTCACCATTGGATTCCTTGGGTCCAAGTTAAGTTTGTACCAAAATTTGGACCCAATCTGAGATCATCGTGACCAAGTTTGCATTTTAGTCTAATTAGACTCTTTTTATCTCATTTAGACCCTTAGCCTTTTTAATTCCTTGTAAGAAGCCCCCTAACTTCATCATCTTCTTTGCATGCAGGTCCTCGCTCCATGTTTGGAAGGTTGAACCTTCACCGTCGTGTTTTGAGCCGGGATTCTCGCTCGATTCTCAATCAATCTCTCCCAAAATTGATACGGGGATTCCTTGTGAAATTGTCTTCCTTTTGAGCCGCACCTTGGGCTCTACGTCTTTCTCAAAAGATAATGCGAATCTTTTAAAGGTTAAGGTATCCTATTTTCCAAAAACCTTCCGAGCTAGGAAGCTTCTTTCCAAGCTTGGAAGGGCTTCCTATGGCCTATAAAAGTACCCCTGTTGCATTTTGCATCTTCTTAGCTAAGTTTTGGCCAAAAGACTCTCTTCAAACTCCTTCCTTGGCCATCTCCGACTTAACTCTGATGAGCTCCTCCCTTCGTCACTCTCCGGCCTCCCAACGGATAAATTGTGAGTGCCATCATCTTCGTCTCCTTCGTCCGTGGCTGGTGTGCCAAAGCCAGGGCTGTCCTTCCCTGTCTTCGCCACTGTCCTCCTCCGGAGGACTCTTCCACGACGTCGGCCAATCAAAGCCGACGTCCTCCTACCCCTTTCGTCCGGTTAGTTTAGTTAGTTTGGTTCCTCTCCTCCTCTACTCTCTTTTCCTCTACCAAAAAACCAAAAATAAACCCTCGACGCCATCGCAAACCACCTTCTTCCTCCGCTCCGACAACCACTCCAGCGAGGTGTTTCCACCGCTACGCACCTCAATCCACCTCGCCAACAAGTCCAAAACCTCCGCCTTGACTCCACGAACCAAACCCTCTCCTATTCCATTCTCTCGACCTTCTAAACCACCCCCCGTACACACCCATCACCAGCTTCTGTCCCCATCATTGTTCGGCCACTACTCACACTCCCACGCCACAAAAACACGACCAACACATTCTCCGTAGTCCGGCGAAGCTCATGAACTTGTTTAATTGGGCCGAGAGGTCGTGTTCCTCCTTTCAGGTGTTCGCCGTCCTCTCGCTCCGCCATCATCTCCGGCCCTGTGCATCGACTTTCGACCTGCTTCAAAACCCAGACACAACGGATCTGCCCCAGGGGCCTTCCTGGGCATTCAATTGCATGAAATCGAAGCTTCATCTGATCCAATTGAAGAAGTTTTAGAGCAGTGTGCAAGCAGAAGGAGTGGGCTTTAGTCCCACATTGTAAGTGGGTGAAGCGCCGAGGTAGAATAAATTGATTTTGTGTTCTGGGCTTATTGCCTCAGAACACGGGGTGAGGTCCCATTATCCTCACTTGAATCGATTACCCGCCTAACTCGAGCACACCTCGGTTGTGACACGCACACAGCCCTAGTCCCGGGTGCGCTTATACCTGATTACTTGAATGCCCGGTTGCCCTTGCAGAAGAGAGGAGAAAGGAGAAAGGGAGAGAGAGAGCGCAGGAAAAGGGGTGGGTTTTTCTCTATGCATTGGCTAACACTTAGCCAAATTCAAGAGTGCTTTCCCCTTGTGTGTGTGAAGAAGAGGAGGCTGAAGCAGAAGGCTTGAAGAAGAAGAAGAAGCCCTGTACAGTCCTGAAGAAGAAGAGGAAAAGGCAGAGAAAGAAGAGGATAGTAGAAGAAGAGGAGAAGCAAAGGAAAAGGTAGAGAAGAGGAGGCTGAAGAAGAAGAACAACAGAAGGAAATCGAAGAGAGATCACTGTAGCAACACACTTTAAGTCATCTGATTGTAAAATCAGGCGTCTGATTATCTGTTCCTTCATTTGATTATATTAAGTAAATACTACATATGTGTTAGGCTAATAATTAGTGATCTAAATCGCCATTATTTTGTCTAGAATTCTTTTTATCTCCTCATATACTCATGTTATACGTTGCATATTAGTTTTGAGTAATTACTTATACTCATTTACATATTATTTGAGATTAGCGCATGAATTCCATATTTGCTCCCTGTGTTCGACCTCGGACTTCAATTCGAGTAATAAATTGTATTTGTTGACAAGCGATTTTGGTCTGTACTACTATGTATCAATCTTAAACTCCGATTTCGCGTGCTTCAACAATGTCCACCTAGAACCCTATTTAGATCCAATGAAAACAGTAACTTTGACCCTTTAAATCAGATGTCCATTAACTCTGACCCAAAAATCAAATTTCTGATACTACTGTCAGAATAATAATTACCCTGATTTGAGTTAGATTTCGTCCCAATCTCTTGGAACTTGCCTCTAATGGCCAAGAGCCCTCTCCCAAGCCTTCTTGAAGGTTCTAGGCTTGCTTATAAGTACACTATAACCCCTCTTAAGCAAAACACACCTTTTGAGATATAATTCACATAGATTATCACTTGATCCATTACTTTCATTTTCCTTGTGTTGTGCAACTACTCTGTTGGGACAAACCAACACTCCCATTGTGCTTCATAATCTCATCTTCAGGGAGTTTCCTTCACTTTTAGTAGATAAGCTAATTATACATATTTTTGGGGTGCTCTATAGTGTGCATTTTACTTTTCATTTTACTTGTTGTAGTTGGGTATCCGACTTGTCGGATCCCCATCTCTTCATTGTGAAGGGTGAAACCTCCGTTTAGGGATCGAAGGTGGGATTTGTAATTGAGGTACACTACCCTTGTTGAAGTAGTGTGATTAGTGGATTGATCACTTTGTGATTGTAAATCCTAAGTAAAGATATTGACTTAGATGGTGGTTTTCACCTGATTTAGGTTTCCACCTAAAAATCTTGTGCTTCCATTTTTGTGATTGTATATTATCTTGCAATTATTTTTTAAATTCACTATTCACCCCCCCTTTAGTGCAATTTTAGCACTGTTGCCGCCACATGTCGCACATGTGTTGTGTGCCGCCACCATGAAATTTGAGGTGGGAAGCCCAAACTTCTTGAAATCACAAATAGGTCCTTACGAATCTTAATTAGGATCTTTAATTGATTTTCTACTTCTTTCCTCTTTCTCTTTAATTCTAAGTGGCCTTTGAGGGGAATGAAGACCCTCAACCTAAGGGCCCTTATTTATAGATCTAAATTTAGGTTTAGGTTTAGGATTGGTGGGTAAATTACCGAAATTACCCTCAGGTTTGGTTCACTTTACATTTAGGTCCTTTTTGACTTGTTTTGGACGTAACTTGAGCTACACACTTCGGATTCATGTGAAACAAGTGTCATTGGAAAGCTTATGATGAGAGGAATACAAAGATATCATACGAGCTATACTTTTGATGAGATTTGACTAGGGGTTGACTGGAATTACACGTTTCTTCACATTTTATGAGTTATTCGTACTCGTATTGAACCAAAGGTGCACCAACAGATCTGAAGTGACCCGAACCATTCCAAAACAACCTGGACTTAGATTTCAGAGCATTACAAACATAAAAACCTTAAAGGGAGTTTCACCCCCAAAACTCAGGCAAGGTTATAGGTAGAAACGACACTGAGTCCATAATAACCTTAAAGAGAAATAAACCAAGGTTATGGACTCGTTAGTGAAAAGGTCTGAGTACTTCTCCTTCATTTCTACCTTTGGTTCCCAAGTCATCTCCTCATACTTCTGACTCCTCCACAAGACCTTCATAGAGTAATCTCCTTGTTTTGCAGCCTCTAGATGGTACAATCCAAAATCTGCATTGGTTGCTCCTGGTAGGTGTTGATGGCGAAAAACTATACGTTCGAAGTTGGATTCGAAAACCTGTCGTTGTAGTTCGAGTCGCGAAGAAATCCATTCAACAGATAAAATTTATACCGAAAAATCCATAAAGAAGTTCCAAGTCGAAAACTATGCATTTTATTTTGTTTGTCACGAAACAGAATAGCTGGTTGAAAACTAGCTATCTATTTAACAAATAATAAATAGAAGAGAGAGAGAATATTACAAATAAAAGCAAAATGGATGTAAAGTAAACATAGATTTCATTATCAAAAATTGTTCATTGTACTACTCATTACGACTAGAAAATGGGAAATCTATACTAGAAGGCAGTAAATCTACTCTAAAAAGCAGTAAAAGGAATGGAGAGAGAAGTATCCTCCTCGACGATTGCTTGGAGGACAAGCCAGACGGGACGATGCCTGGAAGACGAGGAATGAAGCGAGAGGAAGGAGGATGAAGCGGGAGGAACGGGAACGAAGCAGCACATCATCGTCGTCGCGGTGTCAGCTTCTTGAATGCAGAGAGAGGACAACCATAGGATGCTCCATGAAGGGGGACAGAGGTGGAAAAATTAAGATTTCTACTCTGGAGGAGCATCCCAGGTCTGGGACAAGCTCTTAGAGCTTTGGAAGGGGTGAGAGAAGAGAAGGGATGAGAAATTTGTAGGGTAAGGGTCTCTTTTTATAGTTGCAAAGAGTGGGGGCATTTTGAACATTTTAATTTCAAAAACATTAATTCAGGACCTTTAGTGACGGATTTATCCGTTACTAAAGGCCTGAACGTGGCCGACGTGTGCGCATCACGCGCGCCCCCTCGCTTTCGTTACCTCAATGCCTGCGCACAATCATGCACACTCAGCCATCCAATCTCAAGATCGGACAGCTTAAAATGCTCCTTGCTAGCGCCACGGGCTCGTGCCTTCACCGCGCGCCTGCGTGCGATCGGGCGTGCGCGCTATGCTTTTGATCGTGCGTCGGTGTTATTGGTTGATCTGCACCGCTCGTTGCCAATCGCACGGCTACGATAAATCGCCCTCTAGCTGCAGATGCGGAATCAAACGCGCATCGCGCGCTGGCACAACGCACTCGACTGCTATGCTGCGGCAGCATCTTTGTCGTGCGGATGAATTTGTGCGCGCATGCTTGCGGCCATTGGATGAGCATCCAATGGTGTAGATTCGTCGAGCAGGTGAACAAGAGAAGTGGAGGTGGGTCCTTCGGGCCGGTTGGACGGCTGAGATGGTGCCACGTGGCGCCATGTTGGTCATCCATCTTCTAAGTGTTGTAGACGGTGCCACAGGTGTCGGATTGGATCGATTTTCACGCCGTCAGGCTGAGATAGTCGATCCGAATCCATCTGTGTGGTCGGATTTGTTGTCTGAGGTATGGATTAACACCATCTTAGCCCTTGGTTATCAAGGTTCCTTGGTCTCTATCTGATGCTACGGATGTCCGATCAGAGCGATCTTGGAGTCGTTGAACTCCAATCGTTGCCTTAATCAGATCCGTATGGTTGGATCTTCGATCCGAGGCCCCAATTAGCAAGTTGCTCTGTCTCTGGCCATAAAAGGAGACAATTAGCCTACATTTTATTCAGACGAACCTACATGCAAGATGATGCATGTTATGCAATATTTATAGTATATGATGCAATTCTATGCTTAAGAACACGCATAAATAGACAGTTTATGTGATATAAACATGTTTACATCACGCCCCCATGCCTATCTTTTGCTAGTCCCTAGCAAAACTATATGCTATTTATAAGAGAATTAAGTCAGATTTCTTGGGCAATAATTATTTTCAACACTTAGGGATTTCAACTAGGACCTGAACTACAGAGGCACAACAGTACCCGGGTATCTGCCAAAATGCTGACCGCCTCAAGTTCTCACCTTTATTCAAAGATGGATCTCTTTTTCTCTTTTTCTTCTTGTCTAATTTTTTTGGATTTTTGAGTTCAGGGTTACAGAGCGGCTTTCTTTGGCCACTCAACCTGCCCAAGACTTGATGAGAACCCTAAGTTCTAAGCATCTTTTTGTGAAAGTGATAGACTTGTTGATCGGTAATCAAAACAGAATTCAGGTTTCTACGTCCCTAGGTGACCTTAAAAAGAAATCTGGCTGAAGGTGTATCCATACGACCGGTAGCTTTCTCCATACTTTTATTTTTATGGGGTCAATACAAGGGTGAATCCAGTGTATATCTCCCTAGTTTATTTTACTTCTTCGCTTCTTGCTAAGTGTTTTTGGAATTTTTAGTGCATTTTTTGAGTTGGGTTCTGGACAATCGGTCGATGAGCTGTTACCACCGACAACTTGCCAGCCATACTCGTGCGGCGAAGTGTGGCTTATTTCTTTTTTTGTTTCTTTTTCTTTCTTTTCTCCCTTTTTTTCTTTTTCTTTTCTTTTTAAACTTTCTTTTTTTCTTTTTAAGTAGATGGCTTCCTTGGTCTAAGATTTACCTAAAGGTAGCAAGAAGAGAGTGGTCCAGTGACTAGGCTCTGGACAACCTACCTATGTGCTATTACCCACGATAACTTGCCAACCATATCACCCTAGAAGGTTCATTAGCTACCCAATTTCCGTTAAGACCGCCGAATAATGAGTCAGTGATGAATAGTGTGTAGATGCTTAGACTTAAAGTTCCCTCAAATTAGAGGGCGGGTTGATAAGTCATGTACTTATCACACAAACTTATTTAATCAAATTAGAAATAGAATTCAGGATGGTGAAGACTCGAGAAACAAATCCACATTTTAGTGGATACCCAGGCTGATTAAGTCCGAAGACCTGAAGGGTCTTCGTGTTCAAATCATACAGTTTTATTTCCTAAGATTGAAAATTTTCTAAAGCCCAAGTTCTCTTTCCTAATTCCACAATTTTTTTCCTTTTTTTATATATAAGTAAAAAGAAAATAAAATGAACCTACGGAGCTAACGAAGTAATTCAGAGATGAATATCCACCCCCCATGCCTATCTAATGCAATGTCCTCATTGTATTAAAAAGACATGAAACAGAGTGGAGTAGAGTAGAAAGCACCTAAATTGTGTGAATAACGGGTTCGCTCCAAGATAAACAGAAACTGTATACGTGTTGAATTTAGTGCCTTCAGCTAGGCACACTATACAAAGAAGAGAAATAAAGAATTCATAGGTACAGGTCAGAATTAGAATAAAAGATGCAACCTAAGACCTGCCAGCAGATGTCCACAGATGTGGACTAGATTGTGATGCAGACCCATACCCCATGGTCGAGAATATCTAAGGTTCTGGATAAAAATTACCCAAAACCTAAAATCAGTATGCAAGCGGGGTCAAGCTTGCAATTTGTGAGGACAACCGCAGGATGCTTCACGAAGGGGGATGAAGGTGGAAGAATTAAAATTTCTACTGTAGAGGAGCATCCCGGGTGTGAGACAAGCTCTTAGAGCTTTGGAAGGGGTGAGAGAAGAGAAGGGATGAGAAATTCGTAGGGTAGGGGTCTCCTTTTATACTTGCAAGGAGTGGGGGTATTTTGGACATTTTAATTTCAAAAACATTAATTCAGGACCTTTAGTGACGATAGATTTATCCGTCACTAAAGGCCTGAATGTGGCTGACATGCGCGCGCCATATGCACCCCCTCACCTTTGCTGCCTCAACGCCTACGCATGATCATGCATGCTCAGCCGTCCAATCTTAAGATCGGACGGCTTAAAACGCTCCTTGCCAGTGTCGCGCGCTCGCGTGCGATCGAGCATGAGCGCTATGCGTCTGATTGCGCGTGGGCGCTATTGGTTGATCCACGCTGCTTGCTGCCAATTGAACGGCTGTGATAATTCGCCTGCGTGCTGTAAATGCGAAATCAAACGCGCGTCATGCGCTCGCGCAACACGCTCGACCGCTATGTTGCGGCGACGTCTTTGTCATGTGGATGAATTTGTGCGCACGTGCTTGCGGCCGTTGGATGAGCATCCAACGGTGTAGATTCGTCGAGCGGGTGAAGAAGAGAAGTGGGTTTATTTTTGGTGGCTCACACTCATCTAGTGTTACATATAGGCTACTACTTTAGAATCTAGATTTCTAGATCATTAAATAATTCAACTCAGAGAGAGGCGGAGAAATTGTGCTCTCTTTAGTTCCCTTGTACGCGTTCTCTCTCTTTCTTTCTCTTTTGTTTTCTTTTCTTTCTTTCTGAGCTTACAGTCTCACCAGATTTATCAGTATATTTGGTGGTCTCTCTCGGCATTAACACTTTGATTAGGTTCTGATAACTCTACGACTAAGTCAGCTTTCCTCAAGCCGTATTCAGGCAGCTAGAAATACAGAAAAGTAGGTCAAGGCTGTTTTTGGTGGATCGTGAGGGCGATCGGTGTTGTTGCCTCATTACACTTGAAATAAACTCTAGAAATACTTATAAAGTCCTTTTTTTTTTTGCTTTTTCTTTCTCTTTTCTGCTTTTTTTTTGTATATGTATATTATTATTATTTATATGCATAGACATATATACCTCTCTTTTTTTCTTTTTCTTTTTCTTTCGCATCCAAACATCTACTAACGCAACACAGTAACACATACGACTTTTATTCGGGAGGCATTATTTGGGATTATGGGTGTTCAAGAGGATATTGGGTGGTTTATTTGGTGGAAGTGCCTATTCTCGGCATCGGGAAAGGAATTGATAGGATAACGTATTTTTGACTTTGATATCAAAACCCTCCTTCAGTCGAAGATTTCATAAAGGACAGTCGTGACCATTCACCTCAGTCCTAGTTTTATTAGAACCCGCTCTCTATGTATTTGCCTTATTTGGTGGCTCTCAAAAGGTTCACACTAGGAACTTGTACGCAGAAACCGAGAGCGAAAACTATGCTTAACTCTGAGTATCATTATCTCATTATCCAGAGGTTAAGATTCCTCATACTAGCCTTAGAGCACCAGTAAACTTTCTACTCTCATCTCACATGTGTTTGGTGGATCTGTTAGAAAGTTTGCCTGACTCCCTAATTACTGTCCAAGGGTTTAGGAGAAGAAGCAATGCTTCTTCTCGACAAGCTAAAGATGTTTATCGATCTTCACAGATGATCCATTGCAAATTTCATGTGTAAGTGTGAAATTATATTAGATTCTAAACTCAGGAATCAACTTAAGAATAAATCCCTAATAAAACCTTAATAAAAATTCTTTATTCCTAAATGCATTTATTATTATTATTATTATTTTATTTTTTGTTATTTTAGACATAATGATAAGACATGCAATGTCCACCCCCCTATGCCTATTCATTATAATGTCCTCATTGAAATGTATTGATGAAAATCAGAAATATAATAAGCAAGAGGAGGGGATATCACCAGACTTTTCTTGTTGATCATAGGTCAGCGTGGATGCAGTACATGCAGAGCTACCTATAATGAATACTGGGTTACCTCCCAGCTAGCACTAAGTTTAACGTCATTTGTCGGACTTAAACCCAAAAATATATGTAATTCAATGTTGTGGGTCAAGAGAAGGGATAATAATTGTTGCAGAGAGATTCAAGATCAGTATAAAGATATGATCATTAGGTCCAAGAATAAGTGATCCACAAATGCGGACCAGCTGATGATGCAGCTCTATTCCAAAGAGTCTTTCTGATTTGGAATATGAAATAGGGTTAGGTGGATGAGGTTCAAATTGTAGAGCCTATCTATCAATCCAGTTCCATAATTCAAGAAGATGTGGTATAGGATCTGGATTGAAATCATGATTTAGAATTAAATATGGTTCTGAGTCAGAGTAATAAGGATCTTCATAATGGTAGTTGATATCAAAAATCATGACTTCTCCAGGCTTTGGGTCATATGAGGGCAAAGGTGGAGTTGTGCTGAATTCATCAAAATCCTCATCAGATATTCTCTCTTCCTCATCTGAAGTTGTTTCTCCCTTAGATTCAAGCCATCCATTTGAACTAGTTGGCTTATAAGTTCTTCCCCAATCCATTATGTGTTGAACTTCTTCTTCTGGGATAGCTTCTTGGTTCATGTCCTTAGATTGTCCATTTTCTTTAACTCCCTCGAAATTTAATAACTCTTGTATTTCAGGGTGGATGTATTGAGGATTCTTAATATCATCATCTAATTCGTCATAAGTTACTCCCAGGAGTTTCTTTATCTCACTAATGTCCTTTTAAGTTTGATTTTCCATGGAAGGTGGTAGATCACAATTATCCTCAAGTACATCCCCTTCTTTCTTTTTGTGCTGGTCTTGAGCTTTGGTAGGAATTGGATCATCTTTAGTGTGAATTGCCAAAACTTGTTCAATTGTTCCTACGATCTTGATGGAACCACAATTCACGTTATTCTTTTGGGAAGTTTTAAAAATATTGAGTTGATAATTCTTCCTTCTAGAGGTAATGTGCATAATCCCTGTCTCACAGTTAATTAGAGCCTTGGCAGTGGCCAAGAAAGGTCTCCCTAAGATTGTTGGGGTGTGGTTCAGGTTTTCTGATGCCTCCATATCTAGAACAAGGAAGTCCATAGGGTACTCAAAATCCCTCACTTTTACAATCACATTTTGAACAAGGCCCTTTGGAATTTTGGTTGACATATCAGCAAGCTGAAGGGTCACATCAGTATGTTGCAACGGGCCTAAAGCTAATTCTTCATATAATTCTGTGGGGATTGAGTTGATGGAGGCACCAAGGTCCAATAAGGCTCGATCCAGGATGAAACCATCTATTTCACATGAGATTAAGGGGGTCCTTGGATCTTTCTTTTTAGGAGGGAGCTTATTTAGGATGATGGCACTGGCTTGTTCAGAAATCATGACCCTTTTTGATGATTTGGCCTGGTGTTTCGGTGTACATAATTCCTTCAGAAATTTTGCACAGGCCGGGATGTTCTTAATAGCCTCAAGGAGTGGTATATTCACCTGGACTTGCTTTAGAACTCAAGCCACTCCTTAGATTGATTGATTTTCTTTTCCCTGGGTTTGATCAAGGCTTCAGGAAAAGGTGCTTGAGAAAAATCATGAGTATTCAAATCTTGAGTCTTGTTTTCTAGATTAGTTTGATCTCCCAGGTCAAATTCAGGCTCCTTATGATCTTGGTAAGATTTTGATGTAGAAGGATCTTGGATTTGTTTCCCACTTCTCAAAGTGATAGCACAAGCATGTGCATTAGGGTTAGAAGGGTAAGGTTGGTTTTGCAAATGGGTTGAGCCTGGGTTGGGTTAGGGTTAACAAAGCCTAGTGGGTGTTGGGGAGTAGGCTGAATTAGGTGTGCTTGTTGCTCCTGTGTGTTGTGCTAGTTAACCCTATTGAGGTTCCTTGGGTTTGGGATGGGTTGGGATGGCAGCATCTCGTGTTGTCTAGCATCAACTAGCTGGTCTAGTCATCCCGTTAGTTCTATCCTAAATTGATTCATCTCTTCCTTATGTCTTAGATTCATCTCTTGCATTTCTTTGAGGACCAGACTCAAATCAGAGGGTTGGTTTTCCTGAGTAGATTGTGGTTGATATGTGCGTGGTTGTGTATACCTACTAGGTTTCCCATAAGTGTTTGGCTTAGTCAAGTTATGACCTGGGGCGGGTTTCTGATTTGACCAAGCAAAGTTAGGATGGTTGCGCCATCCAGGGTTGTAAGTGTTTGAATAAGGCTCATTTCTAGTGTAACCCTGGAGTGCATTCACATCCTCAGGATAACTAGGCATCGAGTTGCCTAGTTCAGAATTCGAGGGCATCAAGGTCCCTCCTTGGCACCCAGAAAGAGATGGGTCCAAGTACAGTTGGCTCATAAGTGGAGTCATGGTTAGGTCATTGATGTTGTGCATGTTATCCTAACCTAGAGGGTTGGGGAGTTGGTTGTGGGTTAACATATTCATTCCTTGGGTAGGCATAGGGTTTAATCTAGATTGTATACCTAAGGAACTCCCACCTTTTAGAAGATTATCCAGTTTCTTATCCAAATTCTCCACATTCTTTCCCACGAGTTCCACCTTGTCTAATCCTTGTGCTATTAGCTCTAAATCAACCAAGTTTGAATTGTTGTTAACTTCATAAACTCCGCTTCTTGGTTGGTTAGCTCTGTTAAAGGTGGACAATGAGGCATTGTTGAGGGAATTTTCACTCATATTCTCAAACAGTTGAAAGGCTCCCTCAGCATCTCAACTTAGGAAATTTCCCCCACATGCTGCATCAACAAAATTTTGCAAATTATTACTCAACCCATAATAGAAAATATGGGCCAAGTGCCACTTCGGAATCCCATGATGAGGGCATTTCCTGGCTAAATCATTAAACCTCTCCCAAGCCTCATGTAGTTGTTCCCCAGGGTTCTGCTTAAAGGATATTATGGCACATCTAAGGGCATTAGTTTTTCCTACGGGGAAGAATTTCTTTAGGAATGTGCTTCTCAGGTCTTCCCAAGTTAGGATTGGTCTACCAATTATTCTCAACCAATGTGCAACTCTATCTTTCAGGGAGAATGGGAACATCTTCATCATTAGGGTACCTTCATTCATGTTCCTAGGGCCAAAGGTTCTTCCTATGTGCAGGAGCTCTTCAAGGTGGTGGAAGGGGTCATTTGATTTGCGGCCATGGAAGTGGGGAATCACGTTAATGATTTGAGGTTTGAGTTCAAAATCTTCCCCATCCTGAGGTACCCTAACAAAAGGTTCAGGTTGGGCATTAGGAGGGTTATAGAAGTCACAGAGGGGCCAGTCTGCCCTTCCGTTTTGGAGTTGAGTGATGGCCTGCATTATAACTTCCATCTGTCGGTCATGATGTTGGCCCTGCTTAGTGATCTGCCTTTGTAAGAGAGTCATAGGATCCAAATTTTGTTCATCGATCTCTTCTTCCTCGTGATGACTAGCCATTGCAGAGGGTTTAGATTTAGATCCTGAATAAATGTGTCTTCTCCTAGGATTTCTTTCTAATGGTGGTAGCAAATCAGGATTTTGAGATCTTCTACCTTGCATGTACCAGAAGAATGTCTGTAGATGAGAGAGAAGAAAGATGAGAGAAACCTCGCCCATTCAATGCAAGCAATCAAACTGGTCCTTAGAGTGTCAACCCTAATTAGACTTGATCCTGGCTCCCCAAAACACGACTGGGTTAGATCAACCCTTGAATTACTTGGCTAGCCAGAAGGGTGGGACCCCTTAGGACACCCCGAACGGCGGGACACCACTAAAGGTTAACACGGTTACCGCACCGACCTTTCTTGTCACCAGTGGGTCCAAGTAGACAAGGCATTGACCTTAGCCCAATCTAGTTTCAAGTCCCCAAGTCTATTAGTCCTGCCTATGGCACATCTACTCAATTTTAGGTTTGGGTTTGATGTGCTTTTGGAATATGATGGGCGTTAAGGGGGTGTTTGCCCTTAAGATTGATTTCAGAGATGTGAAGTGCTCAGGTAAATAGGGTTCACAAGCAATTTCTTATGATGAAGTATCTTTTAAGATTCAAATGCTTGTGTTAATGAATTTTAGGGTTCAATTAATTAGATAATTTCAATCAAGGTTCTGATGAGACACATAAAAGTTTTGCAAATCCCAATTTGTTTGATAGATTTCCTTTAAGTATGGAAATGCAGGTGTGCTCTATCCTTAGAGTGCAACCCTATGCATAGATATTTCTAAATGATTCTTTTAAGTTCAAAATGATGAGTGGTGTGATCCAGGCAATAAAATCAATTGGTCCTTATGGCACCACTAACTAGACACTCACAAAATATTTTTTTCAAGAATTTTAATGCACATTTTCTATTTGTTTTTGATTTAATGTGTACTGGGGGTTTTGTAGTCTGTTTTGACCCCCAATTGGTGATTAGATAATCCGTGTAATCAAGTGTGCAAGAAATATTTTTCTCAGATTTTTATAAAATTTTTTACTTTTTCCAAAATTCAGTGCCACAAATTTCAAGTCAATCGAAGTTGTATAAAAATTCCTATGATATTTTGAACTTCAAAAAATTAAAAACATAATCTGTATTGATAATAGATCAGTGTGTGAATTTTTAAAAATTTTCTATAACTCCGATTTTAGCAAATTTTGGATATGTTGGTCTTGACTTTGAAATCCACGTCCAATAAAAAGTTGATAATTTTTAGACGTGAAGATCTTTGGAATTGAATTTTTAAGATGAAAATTTATTTCAGCCCGAAAATCAAGAGAGATTTTTTTTTTCACACAAGCAAATTCTAACTAATCCTAGGGTTCAAGCAAAGCCTAAACTTTCTAAATCTAACTAATCTAACCTACGGGTACTTACCCAAAATTCAAACTCGCACTTTCTCTACTGTCGTTGGTTCAGATTTCTTTGTTTCCTGCACACACGAAATCAAAAAAATGTAGCGAGATAGAAATCTTAGATGCATACCGAAAAGGTTCAAAAATTTTTGTTGCCTCCCCGGCAACGGCGCCAACTTGTTCGGTGCGTGATCGCGATTAAAAGTTGTTTAGTTGTAGTATTGCATGAAAACACGACGACAAATAATATTTATAAGATCGGTGAGTACTAGGTCATTCGCAGGGAGGCAATCTCGATTTTTAATGAAAGCTTTTCAATGAAACTAGTTCTAACAAGATATTTATATATGCATATATGTATAGAGACGCATCAAGTATTCATAAGATAAGATTTCATTGCATTGATAAAGAGTTTTTCATAATAGAAATTGCTATGCAAAAAGTAAAGATAGATAGAGAGAAAGAGAGAGAGGGAGAGAGAGAGAGATAAAAGAAAGTGGCAGAGAAACGACGCCGCTTGCGGGATGCTTGTGAGAGATGCGGTAGCACCTTAGATCCAGAGCGCCGGGATGAAGTTAGAGCGGAGTTGCAGAGGAGACGGTGAATTGCAGAGAAGACAGGATGTCTGGAGTTGATGGAAGAGAGAGGTTCTAAGTGGATGCTCCAACTGGGGGGCCCTGGGCCTTCTTTTATAGCTTTTGTGAAGGGCAAAAAGGGTATTTTAGCCCATAATCTTGTGCAACAACCCCTTGGGTAATCCGATCAACGGCTCTGATTTGGCCTAAAAATAACCTTCAAAAGGCCTTCTATGCTCGGATTCATTCTGGTGGTGACACGTGGCACATTGTATGCCCTCAGATCCTCATCGCACGGCTCCCGCTCGACCGTGCCTTCGCGTTTTCGCCTTCACCGCATGCCTTCAAATCCTGGCTCATTGTCAGCCATCCGATCTTGCAATCGAACGGCTTAAACGTGCGCTCATCACGCCTTTCAAATCCTATGCACACTTCTCGTACCTTCCTGATTTCGCAAAAACCACACGATCGTGCGTTCGCCCGCAATGCTCTATGATCGTGCCACGTGGACATGCCTCAGCCCTCCGATCGCGCAATCGCGCCTGCACACGCTCGCCCACCGATGCCGCATCAATTTTGCATAGCACAAGGCTCAAACCCGCATCTCCCACATACGCGCGCGCACACGAGCCAATGCACTGCGCAAACTCTTTGTCATATACACTTGCTTGTTTATATTTATACAGATCTAATTTGGGTGGCGACGTGGAGCACTCGTGGCCATTGGATGAAGATCCAACGGCCTACGCTGTGAGGAGAGGTGCCTTTAGGAGTTGGGGGTGTGGCGAGGGGCGGCTGCGATAGTGCCACGTGGTGCCATCATGGCCGTCCATTCTTCTTCTCTTTATATCTGATGACATAGGCCTCCGATTAAGTTGATTTCTGCACCGTTGGACTGCGAACGTCGATCTAGATCCACCCGTGCGGTTGGATTTGTCATCTGTGGTCTAGATCTTTGCCCTTTGGCTCCATGATCTCCATTCTTCTATGTACTATACACAATGCTGTAGTTGTCTGATCGGGACGATTTCGGAAGCGTTGAACTCCCGTCGTCGTTCTGATCAGATCTGTCTGGTCTGATCTGACATCTGTGGCTTCAAATCATCTACGATTAAAATCATCTCTCTTTTAGGTCATAAAATGACGATATTATCTATACGACTACTCAAACTAACTAGTATGCGAATTACAATGCTTATGAATGCATTGACTCGAAGTTATGCTAGAATCTAGCTCAATTCAGGTGTTTTATGTTGCATGATTTCTGTGTAATTAGTATCATCATTCTTATGCCCTAAAACTGATCTTGCTCTTAGGGTTTTAACTCTGCAAATGGGTTTTTAGGTTGCATATAGGCATTTACTTAGGTTAGTCATGCATTGCATCTTATTGTCTTTTTTATCATTTACTTGAGTGTCAAAGATAGGCAGATAGTCAGATCCTACAAACCTTGGCACTTTGGAAGGAAAAAGATGAAGGAGAAGCACACATTAGCTGGATTTTAGCTAGATACAGCTCATCCCAGCTGGATCCCAGCTCCATCTAGCTGAATCAACTCATCCTTTGCCCCATTTAGCTCATCTCAGCTGAATGGTAGCTTTAACTAGTTCACCTCAGCTGGATGGTAGCTCAAACTAGCTTAAGACAATTGATCTCAACTCCATTCCAGTTCCTCTAGTTCAAAACAGTTCATTGGAAGCTCTACTTAACTAAGACTAGCTACTGCCATCAACTAGCTAAGCCTAGTTGATAGGTCCACTTTCGTGAACCAAATTAAAACCTAAATATATTATTGTTTAGATGAAATTTGACTAAAAACAAGTATTACGTTGAGCAAATATGTTAAGCTTTGAATTTAAAGATTCCTTACATACTTAGCTATGCGATTTGGTTAATTATATTTTATGTGATGCAATATCTTTTTTTGGGATTCCATATGCACACGAAATGTCTCACAACCAAATCACTTTCCCTTTTTTTTTCATCTCTCTCTCTCTCTCACATTTTTCGCTTTTCATCATCTGCCCCCCCCCCCCCCACAGGACCCAACAGAACCATCACCACCCCCCTCATCTTCGTTCTCCTTCCCTCTCCATCAAGAGAGAGAAACCCACCAATGCCAGGAGCCATCGCACCTCCGCTCCACCTCCTCGACCTCAGCAACCACACCGCGAGCCACCGCCCAATAGCACTACCGTGAGTCAGCATCTCTTCTTTGACAGCAACGAACCAACACAACCCACTGCATGCCCTCCTCCTTCGCTCTTCTTCCTAGCCGTAGAGGACTCACCAAATAGAGCATCTCCCCTCCATTCTCTCGATCTCAGACATCACCACCACGACCTCCACCGTGCACGACAACGACGACCTCCACCGCACCTTCCTCTGCTCGGCTCCTCCTCGATGCCTAGTCACCAACACTGATTGAGCTCGCTCCACCTCGGCTCCAGTGTCCGTGACCCCGCCTTGGCACAGCCGCCACTACTGCGCCGACCTCCACAATAGGAATCGAGAATGCCCTCCACCTTCTCCGACCTCGACCACGTGTGCCAGCTCTTCGTCATCTTCATCTTCTTCATCTTCCTCTTCAACCTTTGTACGTTGAATGAACCCAACAAACGGCAAGAGGACCTCTGCGCAGCAGCCCCTGACGACCTTCGTTTCCTACGCCGTTGACTCCATTGGATTCACTTCGACACCACGAGCTCGCCCACACCTATGGCAGCGCCTCCCGTAGTCCGCACATGCACGTGGGAAGCCTCACCCCGGTGGGTTCCTTCTCTCTAGCGGCCGCCACCGCCATCGCGACCGTCGTCCCAATGGTGACCTCCACGTGCGATCGTGCCTCCAGCCTATCGCTCGTCTCCTCGCGTGCGCCAGGGGGACTCTCCCCTGTTTTGCAACAGTAAACAGCCAATTACAAATTACATTTCCTCCATTGCGGTAATTTTGAGTTTATTTGATTATTTAATTTATTGCATGTGAATTTGATGAGAAGCCCTCACGTTCTCTCGATTTTAGGTAACATTTGATCTATTTCACATACTCTCTTCCATTAAAGAATAAATGCATTAAATGTTTCCTGAATTTCTCTATAAATTTACAATTGTGGATGAGAGATATATGTGAGTCTATTGTTTCTTCCTCTGGATATGACCTAACTTTCGTAGTTAGTTTTTACTAATTATTTTGATTGAAGATTTTTCCACCACTCTATTTATTACGACGACGTATTTTTCTGACATATCTGATTAAAGCAAAAATTTCTCGATCACTAGTCAACCGAAGAAGACCTCAACCAGCTCAGGCCAGCTCAAGTCCAGCTCCTGGAGACTCAACTCAGCTCAACTTGGTTAAGCTAAGTTACTTGACCTAAGCTAGCTACTACAGCTAACTAGCTAATCTCCGGGAAGACCAGACCCAGCTCACATTAGCAGAATCCAGCTCATCTTAGCTTGGCTTAGCAGCTAGCAAAGAACTATCTAGCTAAGCCAGCTAAGGTAGCTCCTTACAGCTCTCTTCAACAGCCATCAGCTCCAGTGTAGCTCAGATGTAGCTCCTCCTCAGTTCTTCCTCCAAAACCCTAACTCCCTCTACCTCCTACTCCATTCATCCACTAGCTAAGCTAACATAGCTTAGCTAGTCTACCTCCATGGCATCCCAACCTAACCCTAAAACCCACCTAACTAGCTTCACCAAATAAGCCTACCCACAGTCCACCTAAGCTCCCCTACTCCAACTTCCTTTTGGCGCCAACCCTGACACCACCCTTCAACCCACCACCACCAAGGGACACCACAAAAGTGGCACCAAAACCCTCCATAACCAACCCCAACATGGTGCCAATTTTCCCTCCAAAACCCCACCACATCACCACCATCCAATCATCTCCTAAGGCCATCTACACCATCCAATTTTGGCACCAAAGAGAACCCTCCTAGAAACCTATTATTGGTGCCAAAATTGAGGTGGTAACCACCACCTTGGATGGCCCCCTTTCACCCATTAACTACCCTTTGCATCCATTAAGTTGGCACCACAAATTCTCCACCTTAGGATCCACCAACCACCTCCATCAAACCATCCTAACCCTCCATCTCATTCACGCCAACTACCCCTCTCTCCATTCCTATATCTACCCCCCTTAACCACCACCACAAAACCATCCTCCCTTAGTTGTAGTTCCACTCGTATCACCTACATTCCATGCCAAGGAAGAAGAGAAGAAGATCAAGGGGGCAACCTACCCGCCCCCTTGGTGCCTTCTTTCTCTATCTTCCTCTCCCTTGTGCCACGCGAAGGTGGAGGTCTTCATCTTGAAGGGACGGCTAGGCAATGATGTGCATATATCTAAATAGTCAAAAATGTCTATTAATGCATGTTCTTAGTGTCATATTAGCATTATGCATTGTAAATATTGGATAACATGCATAATCATGCATTTAGGTCAAATTGTATAAATTGTATAATAATTGTCTCATTTTATGGTCAGGGACAGGGCGACTTTTAATCGGAGCTTTGGATGGAAGATCCAACTGTACGGATCTAATCAGAGCGACGACCGGAGTTCAACGACTCCAAGATCACCCTGATCGAACATCCGTAGCACCAGATATAGTTTGCGGAAGCCTAGAGATCAAGGGCTAAGATGGTGTCAATCCGTACTTTAGACAACAAATCCAACCGCACGGATGGGTTCGAATCGACGATCGCAGCCTAATGGCATGAAAATTAGTCCAATCTGACATCCGCAGCACCATCTACAACACATAGAAGATGGATGGCCAAGATGGAGTCACGTGGTGCCATCCTAGCCGCCCAACTGGCCCTTGGATCGCCGTTGCACTTCCTCTCTTCAACTGACCATCAGATCTGGGCCATTTGATCTCGATCCAACGGCCATGAGTGTGCGAACCTCGGTCGTTAACTTGACGCATTGGCAAGCGTAGCGCAGCGGGCGAAGGTGCTACGTAGAGGCAAAGGCATGGGTTCGATCCCCGCTATGATTCAAATCAAGGCACGAGCGTGAAGTGGGCTCAATTGAGCCGTTGGATGGTGAGCAGGCAGGGTAGATGCGAGCTACGTGGCTACACGGATAGGCGTGGATCGTGGACTCGCCATTGGATGCACCGTCTGACGTGGGAGGCACGAATGTGAAGGGCTCGCGAGCGGGCAATCTGAGCCATGGATCTTCGATCCAATGACAGCGAACAAGGCCGCGTCGCCTCTTGAAAGGGCATGCTTAACGCCCGAAGCAGAAGCAACGTGGATGATTTTTAAGCTGTTCGATTGCCTGATCGGACAGCTGAGAGCACGCAGACGTGCGTTGGCATTGAGGCATGCGGAAGGAGAGAAGGCGCGGGCAAGAGACACCTACGCCCACGTTCAGGGGCTTTAGCGACATTTAAATTCATCACTAAAGGCCCTGAATTAATGATTTGAGATGAAATGACCCATTTGTCCCCTCCAATCTAGACCTATATATCGCCCTATGACCCCCACACTTTCATCATCCCTTCCTCTCTTCTCTCACCCTTTCCAAAGCTCTAAGAGCTTGTCCCAAACCCGGGATTCTCCATTAGAGTTAAAATTAGAATTTTTTCACCTTCACCCCCCTTCGTGGAGCATCCTGCGGTTGTCCTTTCACTCTGTTTGGGAAGCGAATCCCTTGATGACGATGACATCCTACCTCACCCTCGATTCCTCCTACTTTGTCCTTCTTCTCACTCCATCCTCCATCTTCCAGGTGTTGTCCCGTCCGGCTCGTCCTCCAAGCAGTCGTCGAGGAGGATAAATTCTCTCTATCTTCTCTTTTACTACTTTCTAGTATAGATTTCCCGCTTTCTAGTGTAGATTCTCTGCTTTCTAGTGTAGTAAGTAGTTGTAATTGTAATGAACATTAGCTTGTGGTAATGAAATACATGTTTATTCTACCTCTATTTCCTCTTTATTTGTAATATTCTTTCTCTGTCTTCTATTCTTTATTCTTTAAGTAGTTAGTTAGTTTAGATTCAATTCGACTAGATAATCTGCTTCATGACAATTAAACAAATGCAGTTTTAAATCAAATGTCTGCGTCCCTGTGTTCGACCCGGAATTCTTAGAGTTTCGGTGTAAATTTTATTTGTTGACAGATTGCTTCGCAAATCAGCTACAATGATGGGTTTTCAAAATCCAATTCCGATCGCATAGTTTTCCGCTATCAACAGGCAAGGAGGAGCCTTGAAGGTGGTTGACGCCCACCTTAAGGAGAAAGCTTGGAGGAGGATTACTTGAAGAAGAAAGCCAAGGAGAACTCTTTTTAAGTGCGGGGCAATTGCACTTGGAGCAAGGGTTATCCAAAGCTTCTACAGAGGATCCCTTCTTCTTCCTTATCTTTATATTTTCTTGTATTTGCTAGTGTGTTCTTGTTTTTATGTAACAAGCATTTAGCTACCTTTCATCTATTTTGCTAGTGATACAAGTCCAAACTTTGCCTTCAAATTTTTATTTTCTACTTAGTGTGCTTCATGTTTTAGTAGCTTAGTGCACCACACCTTCTTCTTCTAATTACCCTAGGCACACTTGCCTAAGGTGAGCTTAGAAGAAAATGTTTCCTTCTTATCACTTAGGAGTGATTGAGAGGCGTAGTTTTTAGTGTAAACATTCTCGCATTCCGTTGCCCGATTATTTTGAAAGCCCTAAAAACAACAAAATTGAAAACATAAAAAAGAATTAGAAACGAGAATTTGAGAGGCGAGAGAGAGAACCAACTTTTGTGACTAACGAATTGTCCTTCTTGGATGACCCTAAATACTCCACTATCTAGGTATTACAAATTTTAAAAGCAACTGCAATTTTGTGTGTTATAACGACTAAAAATCACATTTTATAAATCACACAATTTTTGCGATCACTTTTTAGCACCGTTGCCGGGGAGGCATGGCACAGTCACATCTTTTATCTCTCTCTTCCTTACTTGGTATTCTTGAATTTTATGTTTTATTTTGTTTAGGTGTGAATTTGGAGCGGGAGCTGGATTTGGAGGATTTGGAGCGGAAACTTCAAGTTTCTTTTCTTCCCTCATACTTCAGGTAAGCACCCCAGGTCATGTCTTTTCGAAAACAAAAATAAAAATCTATAAAAAAATCTTTAAATTATTAAAGAAATCAAAAACAAGAAAAATTAAGAGTGGTGGAACCCTTAAATTCGTTGTGTTGCTTATTTGCCTTACTTTTCCACCACCTTTGCCTTACTGGTGTCTGATTTTTGAAAATCAAGATAGTTATCTTGATTTTCAAAAATCAGGTTCGGGCACTTAGGGGCTTCCTAAAATCATAAAATTTCATACAGGGAAGGCCCTTTGAGTCAGGAACCTTGGATCTAATTTTTAAGCAATTTTCTCTAACATAAAAAATTAAACAATTCACAGACTGATGAGGGGTCAGACCTTGTTTCCTTACTATTTTCTTACATCCATGAATTTTATTAATTTTTCTCCTCATTAGATTTGAGAAAACTTTATATTAATGGAAACCTTGAGAAATTATCTACATCATATAAAATTCTCAAAAATTTTGGAGGTCATTTGAGGTTTTTGTAGAATCAATTCCCCGAATCTATCAATTCTAATTCTTGACACTAGTAAGAAGAAAAATTCAAAAAAAATATCAAATGAGTTTGTAAAATATGAACAAAATCACTTTTGGATTCCTTGTTTGATTTCCTATTAGGTGGTGGTGTTGTTTGTCTTGTTTGGAACACTACCTAAAAAGATTTTATAAAAAGAGATTCATTTAGGAGCTGTATACATAGGATTTTCAAACTTTAGAGTTTTTAATTTTCTCTCTTAGTCACATCAATTTTTAAAGGAATTGACCTCCACCAACAACAACTTGATTAATATTATTGTGTGAAACTTCAAAACTTTGATTGAATAATTAATAAGAATCTTAAAAGACATTAAATCTTAATTAAAACCCTAAAACACTTCCAACAAAAAGTCCTTGTTTGCAAAGCCTCTTGTTTTGGCTTGGGCATCACTTCCCACCCAATTCACACACACCAAAAAAAGGAAATAATCGGGCATTACCTCAATTAACGCCCATCACATTCCTTGTTCACTTTAAGCTCCTAGATCTAAATAAAATATGTAGCAACTTGACCCTTAAGGTTTCATCAAACTTAGGCTTGCTACCTACGTTTTAAGATTTCTTTAGTTGGTATCAATTCCTTTGTTTATATGTGATGCTATGTAGAGGGTTAGTGTTAAACGACCAGGCGCGGGTTTATACAAGCCCCCAGTGATTTTTCTAGGACATGATTGGGCCCAACCCTCCCTTTATTCAACCAAACCAAATTTGTTGAGGGAACGGTTATCCACTTGATGTAGACACATCTATTTCACATAAACTATCTCTTTTTGTGTGTTCTTAGGTGTATAATTGCATTCATCATTATAAATATTACATAACATGCATCATTCTGCATTTAGATTAGTTTGTACAAATTTTAGGTTAATTTGCCCTTTTTGTGGCTAGGGAATAGGGAAATATTTGTTGGGGCCTTGGATTGAAGATCCAATCATACGGATCTGATCAAGGCAGTGATCAAAGTTCAACGACTCTAAGATCGCCCCGATCAGACCTCCGTAGCATTAGATGCAGTCTAAGAAAGATCAGAGGTCAAAGGGCAAGGTGGTGTAAAATCTGTACCTTAGATGACAAATCCAACCGCACAGATGGGTTCAGATCGACGATCGTAGCCCAACGGTGCAAAAATCGATCCAATCTGACTTTTGTGGCACCATCTACAAGTTAGAAAAGATGGACGGCCAAGATGGTGCCATGTGGAGCCATCCCAACCGCTCAAATCACCCAAGCACGGCTACAGCCTCCTCCTTCATCAACGCTTCGATTAATCTCCACCATCAGATCAACATCCAACAGTGGAGAGCACCCGTAGGTAAAATCAAGTTTTCAACCAAAGTAGCCTCGTAGCGCGGTGGTCATGAGTCAAACAGCAAGGGAGCGGTGCGAGTTCGAGATGTTGAGTGCCTCAAATTGAAGGCGTGGGCAGGGCACGCACAATTCAACTGTCTGATTGACATCGAACGGTAGCGGTGGGAGTGATGTGGTGCCTTCTCAAGTGTCGGATGGAAGCACAACGTGCACGCATGCAATGACGTGCGATCGTACGTGTGATTGCATGCGGGTACTGTGTGCATGGTAAGGCGAAGGGGCTTTCACGATTTTAAGCCGTCCGATCTCTTGATCGGACGACTGAGGATGATTAGGCGCAATGTGGCACGCACAACGGTTGAAGATCAAGCGATGGTGACGTGGCCGCCTTTGAGCCATTGGATGCACAGTGGATGGTCTGGATGGAGGGGCGGCTTTAGCAACGCTTGCCTTCAGTGACGCACATAAACGTCACTAAAGGCTCTATATTAAATTCTAAGCTTGTAAAATGGCCTCTATGCCCCCCATTCCTACAACTATAAAAGGCCTACTCCTACCACACATTTCTTCATTCATTCTCTTTTTCTCTCACCCCCTACAAAGCTCTATGAGCTGGTTCCATACCCGGGATGTTCCATTAGAGCTAGAGTAAAATAATTTTCCATCTTCTCACCCCCTTCGTGGAGCATGCTGCTGTTGTCCTCTCACCACTGTTCGGGAAGCAGATCCCGCAGCAACGTTGCCCTACTTCATTCTCCATCCTCCAACTTTATCCTCCCTTGTCCAACATCTCACCACCCTCGTCCAGGAGCTCCGTCAATGCGACTCGTCCTCCAAGCAGCCAATGAGGAGATAACTTCTCACCCCTGATGTAAACATGTTTACATTACATAAGATGTCTATTTATGCATGTTCTTAAGCATAGAATTGCATTACATACTATAAATATTGCATAGCATGCATCATCTTGCATTTAGATTAGTTTGAATAAAATGGAGGTTAATTGTCTCCTTTTATGTTTAGGGATAGGGTAAATTTTTATTGGGACCTCAGATCGAAGATCCAACCGTACAGATTTGATCAGGGCGACGATTGGAGTTCAACGAGTCCAAGATCACCCTAATCAGACATCTGTAGCATCGGATAGAGACTAAGGAACCCTAGAAGATCAAGGGCCAAGATGGTGTGAATCCGCACTTTAGATGATAAATCCAATTGCACAGATGGATTCGGATCGACGATAGCAGCCTAACGACGCGAAAATCAACTCAATCAGACACCCGTGGCACCATCTACATCATCCAGAAGATGGACGGCCAAGATGGCACCACGTGGCGCCATCTCAGCCGCCCAACCAGCCGCTGCACCCATCGCTCCATCTCTTCTTCAATCTGAGCGCTGCTTCTCCGTCGTTGGATGATCATCCAAAGCTGTGGATGCGCGCGAACAAAACATAACCGCGGCACAAACACATGTGTAGCGCGTTGGTCAAAGGCACTCATGAGATCTGGAGGCACGCATTCGATTCTTCGCGAGAGGCGCTGAGAGCAGAGGTGCAGGCATGATTGACCACCTGATGGTGATCCAGCGGCTGCAAGCGCTCAATCCAGATCATGTGCCCACGCATGCCCGCATATAAGGTGGGATCGCACGCGTTAGGCACGCGTTGAGGCGCTGCGGTTATCAAATCTTAGTCGTTCAATCTTACGATCGAACGACTGAGATTTGATGAACGTGGGCGGCACAGGAGGTGAGCGGGCAGCATACGTTGCCCACGACTGGGGCTTTAGTGACGCTTAATTCCGTCACTAAGGACCCCTTATTTAATATTTTGAAATTGTAAAGACCAAATTGCCCTCACTCCTTGCAACTATAAGAGGAGACCCCCTCCATACAAAATGGGCATCCCTTCTTTTGCTTCTCTCCCTCTCCAAAGCTCAAGAGAAGCTTGTCCCACACCTGGGATGCTTCTTAAGAGATAAAGTCAAAATTTCGCCCTTATTTCGGAAACGGATCCCGTGACGACGACGTGTTGCCCCGTTCCCGTTCTTCCCGCTTCATCCTCCTTCATCCTGCTCTTTTCCCCATCTTCCAGGCGTTGTCTCGTCCGGCTCGTCCTCCAAGCAACCGTCGAGGAGGATATTTCTCTCTCCATTCTTTTTAATGCTTTCTAGAGTTGATTTACTACTTTCTAGTGTAATCACTTTTTGCTTTCTAGTCATAATGAGTAGTGTAACGAACAATCTCTTTGATAATGAATTCCATGTTCATTCTACATCTCGTTTTGATTTTTGTTTGTAGTATTCTCTCTCTCTTCTATTTATTATAAATAGATAGATAGTTTCGAATCAATTATTCTACTTCATGATAAATAAAATAAACGCGTATTTTTAATCAAACGTCCGCCTCCTTGAGTTCGACCTGGGATTTCTATTCTAGTATAAATTTTATTTGTTGAACATGAGTTTTTTTGCTTTCAAACTACAACGACAGTTTTTTTCAAAACCAAATACGTTAGTGTAGTAACTCGTAGCTTCAACAACCCCCTTCTCTTTTTATCAGTTGTTAGTGTAGATTTCCAGCTTTTTAGTGTAGTACGTAGATGTAATGGACATGATTCTATCATTATGAAATATTTGTTTATTCTCTCCCTATTTTCTCTTTATTTGTATTATTCTATCTCTCTCTTCTATTAATTATTCTTTAAGTAGAGTAGCTAGTGTAGATTAATTTCAACCAGGTAATCTGCCTTCGTGACAATAATTCCAACGCGGGTTTTGATCAAACATTTGCCTTCTCATGTTCGACTTAGGACTTACTTTGAGTTTAGTAAAATTATCTGATTGACGAATTTTTACGCAACTGCAACGATAGGTTTTTAACTCAACCTTTTACACATATGAAATCTCATTAATCACCACTATTGATTGCTTATTCCCTAGATAGACCAAGTCTTAGGTATGTTTTTAGGGAGTTACATTTAAGTTAGGTTTAGAATTTTGTATTTCTTGATTGCACACTTCTCATCTCTTCCTCCTCTCCTTCCTGTTTCTTCCATTGTATGCACGGGCGGCGGTCCCCAACTCCACACTTGGAGGAACCACTTGATTTTGCCTTTTGCACAAAAAGATCTCTTTTTCCTCATTCTTCCTCTCATTTGCATAAAAAAAATGAAAAACCAACAAAATAATCCACCAACCCATCCACATTTACATCTAATCTAGCCTCCGACCCTTCCACCCAAAATCCACAAGCTAACCACTCCATCTTTGACTTGCCCCTCCCTCATTTACCTAGCCTAGAGCTACCTAATGATGAGATGCCACAACAGCAACATCAACTCCTCCTGCCTAATCCCTTCTCTATTGTGGTTGAGCATTTGGCTCAACTACAAGCAAACCAATAACAGTTGGCTAGGACTGTAACGAACCTAGCCAACCAAGGGCAAAACCTGCTACCCCGTCAGCAGCCTATTGTTCCTCTTAAGGATTTTTATGATCCTTCCAATTATGAGACAGACCATGGGTGATCATTCCAGAAGGGGATTTTGAAATCAAACTAGCCATTATAAACTTGATTAAGCACTTCCATGGCCTTCTTAGGGAAGACCCACTCAGCCACCTTGAGGAGCTCACTCTCCTCGTACAAACAACTCGTTCTTGCAATGTGCGAGAAGATCTATGGTTGATGCGGATATTCCCATAGTCAGGTTTTCCTCAATCATAGTTGGGTTTTCCTCAATACATAGGAATCTTTTAAGAAGTTGCCCACACCACGAGGTTCCCTTATGGCAGCTCGTGTAGATCTTCTACCATGGATTAGAAGATCATCTTTAATGTTTCATCGACGCCTTGTGTGGTGACAACTTCTTAAATAGGGATGCTGAAAGTGGCTATGAATTATTTGAGGAAATGAGTGAAAACTCCTTTAATCATGCATCCATGAATACCTTTGGCAGTACTACAAACCCATAGTTCTGTGTTTATGAAATAGGTGCTCAATCTATCCTTGTTACCCAAGATGATCTCCAATTGATTGCTTACAGACTGGACCAGATGCAATTGTACTAAAAGAAAATGGAGGAAAGGCTTGCCACATCCACTTAGGCTCCACAAGCTCCACATCTAACCCCACCTAACATCCTAAAAAGGGAAAGCTTGCAAAATCTCAATACTGTCCTTGTTGAGAATAATCAATTTTTTGAGGCTTTCTATTGTTCACCGAGGACCTACACATATCCAAACCCTAGTCCTACTGAAAATATCTCTGCCCTCCAAGAGCAATTTAGAAATTCCTTTAACTAGAGGAACTACCAAAACCACTCCTGGACCAATCCGGTTCCTTCTCAGAAACAAAACCCATTTGGAGGGTATAGGTCGAATAAGACTTTTTATCAACTTGGGCCATCTCAAGAAGACATCAATGCCCAGGTTATGAAAACCCTGTAGGGAATGCAAAGCCAAATGTCAGAAGTAATCCGTGTTGTTACAAATCTGCATAGTCAGATTAGGGTTACCCAGACCTAGAGACTTGCAGGACATTTACCATCCCAGCTCATACTCTCAAAGGAACCATTATCAAACCAACCTCCCCTTAACTCAGCACCACAGCACAACCATAACCAACCTCCCTTAACTTAGCACCACAGCTCCTGCTTGATTTCCATCAAGAATAGGCCCCCCAACCTTCTCTCAGGAATAACCAAACTATGAATGCAATTACATTAAGGAGTGGGAAAACCACCACTGGTCCTGGGCCTTCACATCAAAATGATGAAACCCACTCTCAACCTATGCAATTTAACTCTCCTAACACCACTCAAGAAGAAAAGGAAAACCAAACATTACAAGACACGACTCTTGTTCCTTTTCTCCAAGCTCTCCCCTCCACCACCAACAAAAAAAAGAAATCTGAGCCTACGACTAAAGAACTCATGGATTTATTCGGGCAAGTTCAGATCAACATCCCTCTCTTAGATGCAATTAAATATCTACCTGCCTATGCCAAGTTTTTGAAAGATATTTGTACAGTTGATGGGAATACCATTATGAGCCATAACTAGCTCAATTTGATCTGATTAAGTCTTTAAATGCTCCTACATAACCGCCAGAGGACTGTAATTCATTGCATAATCATTCTGAGGGAAAGACACGAAACCAGGGTTAAAACTGTAATTTTACCATCATATCTTAAATGCAGTACAACCACGGGTTTTCTTAGGGGTTAATTAAAGGTCAAATGGTCCTAAAAGGCTAACAAGTGGGTTAAAACAAACATAAAAGGGTTTTCGCGTGTTTTGAGAATTAAATGACATATGAAACCCTAAAAACAGACCCGCTTAAATAACTGAGGTTTTGGTCAGGATAAAATTCACCTAAATCCTCTAAAATTCATATAAAAATATTCTCTTTGGTTTGGTATCTTCAAATTGACCATCAGAACCTGTCTTGACCCAAAACAGGGTCTCAGACAAATATTTGCTCTAATTTAGGTTTTTGCATAAATTACCCAATCAAACAAGGTCAAAACCAAAATTCAACTTCACCATTGGATTCCTTAGGTCTAAATTAGGTTTGTACCAAAATTTGGGCCTAATTTGAGATTGTCTTGACCTAGGTTGCAACTTGGTCCTGTCTGATTACACATATGCCCTTAACTTTCAAAATACTTACAAAAAAGCCCCTAACTTTGTCATCATTTTCACAAATAGGTCCCTTCTGCCATTAATCCTATTCCTACAAACTTCGGTGACCTAAAATTAGCAATTTCTACTTGAATCCTTGACGAATCCCTCTTAGATTTGAAAGGGAAGTTCGTCAAGGAATTCCCTTCCTTTTGAGCTAATTCCTACACCCTAAAACCTTCCCAATCACTCATGTGAACGCATGAGAGATTAGGGTATCCTAAAAATCCTAACTCCGACGAAGCTTTCCAAGCTTGGGAAGCTTGCTTCCCAAGCTCAAAACTACCTCTAAAGGCCTATAAAAAGACCTCTAGATCAGGTCGTTCTTCCCACTCTCGAATTTGGCCTTGAACACCCCCAATTCTTCTCCTATTTCTTGGCCAAATTGCTCCTCAACGTCTGACAACCTCCCCCATCTCTATTCTTCCTCCGTTCACAATACCAGCGGCGGAGCTATCTTCCTCATCTTCTTCCGCATTGAGCTGTACCCACCGACGCCCCTTTTGCCATCTTCCTCACCGTTTCCTATCCACCGGAGCAGCTTCCTTCTCCAGCGTTAGCCAAACCGCAACCGGCGCCATCTCCTCTCTCCTTCATCCGCTACCTCTCTCAACTGACTCCTCAACTTCTCCTCATCATGCCAGCATCTCCAACACACTGCTTTGACCTCGCCAACGGCCTCCGCGACTTCATCTTCCAACTCATCGGCAGACCTTCGACCAGCCCTAGCGACTTCCACACATTGCCAAACCGGCCGCTCTCACACTCCACACCTCCACCTTGACCTCAGGAGCAAAAGCTCTAACTTTGTTAAGATGATTGCCCCTCTGAACGCCCTGTCAAACAGACCCACTCCCTCTGGCCATATCCACGTCCGTCCGGCCACCACACACATCCATCCACCATGAGGACAATGCCACCACATTCCACGACTCACGGTGACTCTCCTGAAGTGTTTTAATAGGGCTGAGAGGCCGTTTTGCTTGTTTCAGGTTTTACGTAGAAGCTCCATCACCGCGTTATCTTCTTCGGCTGCATTCATGGTGTTCTAGCCACACGAGCCCCAAGTTTTCATCCCAGGACACACGGACAAGACTCAGGACCACTCCCAGATCCTTGATTGAAGGTGTACACTCTAGCAGCTGCTTCAATTGAGAGAGCAATCCACCAGTAGTTGGGCGAAGAAGAAGGGTGCAGATATAGTCCCACATCATTCGCAACAAAGCAAGCATAACCAAATAAGATGTAAAAGTGATATGGTCTTATTGCCTCATACACAAAGGGTGAGGTCCCTCACACCCCTCACGCTCCTCGTTTGTGACACGCCCCCCGCAGACCTGGTGCAGATCCGATTACCCGCCTAAGCCTTGTACACTCCTTGGCTGCAACCCACACCCGCAGCCCTGGACCTGGGTGCACTCTAGATTTGATTACCCGAATACCCAGTACTGTTGAAGGCTCTGGGAGAGCGTGACCCAAGGATAGAAAGAGAGGAGAGTCTGCATGGGGTAGGGGAGGGTTTTGCTCTGGAGAAGTTGGCTAACACTCAGCCAAATCTAAAGACCCTTCCCCTGTGCTTGAAGAAGAGAAGATGGGCGGAAGAAGAAGGCTTGAAGAGAAGAAAGAGAAAGCAGAGAAAGAAGAGGAAGAGAAGAAGAGCCGCAACAGTAGAAGAGTCTGTGAAGGAGAAGAAGGAAAGCAAGAGAAGAAGAGAAGAAGAAGAAATCAAGCAAAGAAGAAGAACTGTTCATCAAACATTTAAGATGTCTGATTATTCAATCAGACAACTGACTTGAGTTTATTTCATACATATTGAGTTCCACTTACCATTATTGTAGGGAGTAATTGGTGATTCAAATCACCATTTTACTCTATTCTTTTTGCAGTCTGACACTTGATATTATTACCACATTATTTTGAATCAATTTCTGATCATAATTTCTTATCTCTATTGTTTAAATTGCAATCATGAATTGAATTCCTATTTGCTCTCAGCGAACGACCTTGGACTTGTTCGAGTATAAATTTTATCTATTTTTCACGAGATTTCGACTATACTACAACGCAACGATTCAAAGCACCAATCATGAGCGATTAACAATAACCAAAAGGTAGACTAAAAAACTAGGAAAGGTGCATCTTTCGTTGACAGTAAGCTATATCATACAGAGCAAGCCACCTCCTAAGATGAAAGACTTGGCCACACCTTTGATTTTTGTTATTATTGATGATGCTACTTTTAACTGCGCCCTTCTCGATCACATTGCCTTAGTGATCGTCGAGGACTGGTTCGTACTAAAATTGGTTTTACAACATTGTTGTTGTAACATATGTCACGAATACAAACTATTGTTGCGTCAATTTTATTTATATACTTAATTTTTACTGGTTTATTCCAGGTTGTTCACTAGGAGGCATTTATTGATATACACCACTCTCAAAGTCCAAAAACATTCTTTAATTCAAAAAAGATTGATTTTATGTACAAAAATGAATGAATGAATCAAATAGTGAAAGAATGAATCAATTCTAAACATAAGAATGAATTACAATGCTTGAAAACATTTATCTACAAACAAGCATTAAAAACAATGGATAAATACTTTATATTATCTATTTACAACTTATATTAATAAACTTAGCTATATGTACAATAATGAGTAATAATATGTACTATATTAACTTAACTTACTAATATCTACAGTGACGTATGAAAGTGTCACTATAACCTTAGAGAAACTATATACATAAGCTAAGGTAAAAATTATTGTCTATACTAACGTTTATTACTATCTACAGTGACATCTATATCTGTCACTAAAGCTATCTTTTATTTATATACATAATAGCTCAAACAATACTACTATACTCTAAGTATACTTATTACGTATTATTTACATATATACTATATATATACATACTTAAATACTATATATATATAAATACGTATTTACTATATACTTTTAAACATATATACAGACGCACACACATAAGTACACACACTACACCACTCAACACACACAACACTCAACTCACAGACACAAGGCTCACAGGTACTTAGCCAATTTTCAGCCGTCTTCTCTTCTCTTTTAGACCGGTTCATTAGCCGGTTCAGACCGGTTCATTAGCTGGTTCAGACCGGCTCTTAACCCAAAAATGGTTTAATTGGCGGGTGACCTTTTCGAGGGATACACAGCACCCATTACTGGGTGGGAACAAACCTCTACTAGGGCAACCCTAGTTGATTATTAGGTGCATTTTAGCCGATTTATAGCTCGTTATTGGGCCCACACAAGCCCATGCATAGTGCATGGCCGCCGGCCCATGCACCGCAATCGCATAATTCCATGCCAAATCATCATTTCATATGCTCAGGATAGAGGGGGATAGGTAATGTCTATATGGGCGCCCGGTGCCATGACAACTGGGAAATGCATGAGAGGAATTCAATTTATAGTGCATCAAACACTTGCATGCTAATTATGTGGGATTAATTGGCACTCCACCAGATGCTGAAGTTCCAGCGCAGCAATGAGTGAATTGAGAAGATTTGGCCCTCGATTTGAGGGCCCATTGTGTTCCAATTTTCAAATAAAATATGTCATTGGAAAACCCTTATATAGGGCTATATAATTATATACTTAATTTACAAAAATAATTAATTTTACTATATAAATAATTAGCCAAAGTTTGCAAGTTATTCACATTGATTTATAAGTTAATTTATTAATTATAGTATACATTACTTAATTAATGGTCCAATTGATTTAATACAACATTAGTATACATGTTAAATTATTTAATACATATTTTTATGGTATTTTACATGTTTTATTTTAACTTATATACATTTAAATATGCATTTTCAGGCTGTTATACATATAATTAGGTATAAATAGTATAATATAGTATAAATATGGTTAAATTAGGTTAAATTATTTAAAATAATATAATACAACTATAAAGTATAAATTAGTTCAATAATAACTTAATTTATTAATTTATTTTAATTTAATTTAGTAAACTACCTACTAACTTAATAAATTAAAATTCCATCAACTCCATACATATTCTGATGGAGATGAGTATAGCTAGGGTTTAGGAGGTTGACGACGGTTGGAGATTGTGGAGGTCTAGGAGGCAGTGGTGGAGGGAGAGGATGGAAGAGGCGTAAGCAGCTCCACGGGCAGCCTAAAGGGTTGGTGAGGTGTGGAGGCGAAGGAGAGGAGGGAATGCGGAGGTGGTATGTTATCATTGTAGGAGAGGACCTATGGCAGCGGTTTGTAGGTCACCGACCTTATGCTTGGCATGTGGGGGGGTGGGACACAAGAAGATTGATTGTCGGGAGAAGGGGAAGGTCGGCCTACCTGCTGGGGGGCAGGCTAGGGCTCATGGAGTTGCTGAGCCATCACTACCGCACCCATCACCTCCGCCGGAGGGGTTAAGACTGATGTATGATGTGGAAGTACCCTTATCTGAGGAGACCAGGGCAACAGAGCTGGCGACTACGGGGGTGCTCATTAGTGAGATTACGATTGGCATGTATGCTTTTGAGAAGATCCAAAGCTTGGTAAGATCTCTCTCGCTCTCCTCTCAGGCGTGGAAGTTGTCTCATTTGGGGGGGAGGAGATTTGTAAATTTTGATTTGAACATGATGGATGTGGAAGGGTTACGATTTCGCACAACTAGCTTTGATGAGCTGACGGTGATATGGAGGTTGGTATCTCCTTTTGACAGTGCTCTCCGAGATCGTCCACCACAGCAGGCTGAGAGTAGAAGGGGGTCCTGGAGATCTGGGGTCGGCCGTTTCATCTAAGAACAATAGGGGTGGTGGCAGGAGTGATTGCAAATTTTGCGACTATGGCAGAAGGTGTCATGGTTGGACTATGTGAGGGAGATGGGAGGTCGATTAAGGTTGAGGTGAAGATGACAAGGGGGGGCACAGTACCAGATGAAGTCACTCTGAGATGCAGGGGTAGTTCCTGGCTTCTCCGGTTGAAAATGGCCCTAGTCTGCGAGGTTATTGTGCAAGAGGGGGCTCCAACGGTGCAGGTTGAGAAGTTGGATGTTCAAACTGGTGCCTAAGAGGAAGGTGCCAGAAACGCTGGCAGATAAGAAGATGAAGGGAAGGAGGAACTTCAATGAGCAGGGATGCCAATTGCTGAAATGCAGGAGGTGACGGAATTAGACCATCCACATTCGGTGCCTGTGTTAGAACAGGAGAAAGGTGGGGGAAAGGAGCTGGCCGTTATACATTATGATATCCAAAGCCAGCAAGAGGCTTGTGAGGCTATCCCACTGCAGACAGATAGTCGGTCCCCTAGGGTACCAAGGGAAATGTGCTATGGGGTGGGTTCTTCTATAAGGGGGAAATCTATGAGATCACCATATAAGTTGAGGGGAAGGAGTACTGGTGGAAGCCATTCTTATTGTGAAGGGCAGATAGCAGACATTTTGAAGGTTGAGAAAATAGTAGGGGGGCAGCAAGGGGCCTCGAAGCTTCGAGGATGAAGGTGCTCACTTGGAATGTGTGTGGGTTGCACGATTGTGTTCGAAGGGCGTCGCTGGCATGATATCTTTGCAAATGGGAGGTGGATTGTGCGCTGATACAGGAAACACACTTAGAAGGAGGGGATTCTCTTTGGTAGTCGCTGTTGCAAGGAAGGCAGGCTGATTTTAGAGCCCTGAGTGCAATTGGAAGGGCGGGAGGGCTGGCTATGTGGTGGAAGAAATCCCCTCTGGCTTTGAAAGAAGTGTGGAGGAGTAACTATGTGCTCTTGTGCAGATTTCAGGCCGTTGGGGATGCACAGGAGTTGATTCTATCTTGCGTGCATGGTCCCTGTGTGGATAATATGAGGAACGTACTCTGGCAAGAGCTGCAGATGATGGTGAGCAATACAAATGGGCTGCCATGGCTGGTAGGCGAGGATTTTAACGGCATTCTATCAGTGAATGATCGGAGAAATGGAAGAGTGGATAGAACTTCACTCGGGTTTCAGTTAGTGGTGTCAGAGGTGGGTCTGAACGAATATCCCTCGGCGGGGGCTGAATTCACGTGGCGAGGGGGTAATGGGCTGGTCTCTAAGCTGGATAGGTTCTTTGGGAATGTGGAGCTATTAGTGCATTATTAGCTGTCATCAGTTATGGGGCTGGTTCGCCCCTTTTCTGACCACACCCCTCTGTTGTGGGACAGTGGGGAGGATTCCCCTGTGGGCACCTACTTTAAGTTCAGGATATCTTGGCTGAGGGAGGGAGGTTTCAAGGAGATGGTTGGCTGCTGGTGGGTGCAGAAGAAGGTCGAAGGATCAGCCACTTACCATCTGGCTATGAAATTGAGGGACCTGAAAGCGATGCTAAGGGAGTACAGACAAACAATAGAGGTTCTGAGAGATCATAGGAGGTCTGAAGCTTTGTCTGTGGTGTGATTGTTGGATGAGAAGATGAACAAGGAATGGTTGACACTGGCTAAGGAGGCACAGAGGAAGTACTGGCAGGGAGTCATTCATGAGGAGGACAAATCTAGGGAAATGGATTGGCATGAAAAATCTAGGCAGCTTTGGTTGAAAGAGGGCGATGCAAACACGAAGTTCTTTCATATGGCAGCGAGCGCTAGAAGGAGAGTGAACTTTATTTCCTTTTTGAAACGTAGGGACTTGGTGTTTACCTCATCTGATGAAATCAGAAGAGAGACAGCAGGGTATTTCAAGGAAGCTTCAAGAACAAAAGGGAGAGGGGGCTGGAAATTGGCAGCATCTGACTTTCCTCAGCTGGGAAGTCCTGTTGCAGCTAAGCTGACTAAAAGTGTTTCAGAGCAGGAGGTGGTGGAAGCAAGGGTTGGATTGAACGCAAAAGGCTCTCCGGGCCCAGATGATTTTTAGGTTTTGTTTTACAGGGAATTTTGGCTAGTGGTCAAAGGGGATGTGATGGAGGTTATTGGAGAATTTCAAAGGGGAAATTCAGGTATGGAGAGACTCAACAGGTCATACCTATTTTTGCTACCTAAATGCAGTGGTGCAGAGACGCTTTTTGAGTTTTGACCCATAGCGTTGTCGAACTCAATTTACCTGATTATTAGCAAGGTGTTGGCAAACTGACTAAAAGGTGTGCTGTCTGACCTGGTCAATCTAGTGCAAGCGGCTTTTCTCCCTAATCGATCCCTACAAGAATCCTTCATAGTGGCACAAGAGGTGATCTCTGGATGGAAGAGAAGAAAGGCCAGAGCTTTCATGTGGAAGGTTTACTTTAGCAGAGCCTATGATTCAATAGAGTGGCACTATCTGTGGGAGATTTTTAAGAGGAGGGGCTTCCCCCTCGTGTGGATTCAGTGGATGAAAAGGTGTATTATCACATCTTCCTTCTCTCCTCTAGTCAACGGGAAACCCTGTGGAGTTTGGATTCAGCCACAGTGCGGGGTACGACAGGGATGCCCACTAGCCCCACTTATTTTCAACCTAGCAGTGGACACAATTGCGTAGTTTAGTTTCAGGCTGGCAGATGTGGGTGCAGTCAGGGGGTACTTGCTTACGAATTCTCGAGCTCTGGCACCAGTTTTGCAATACGCGGATGACACCGTGTTCTTTGTAGAGGGTGGGCTCTATGAAGCAGAATCTCTCTTTGCCATGATCAATATCTTTGGAAAGATTTCAGGTTTGCGTTTGAACAGGGCAAAATCTACTTTGATCTCTTTCAGTATGACTGCTAGATAGACTGATGAGATCTCAACCACTTTGCATACTCCCTCATCCACCCTGCCAGTGAGATATCTGGGTTTACCTCTGTCTGACAAGAAGCTGAAGAAGAGCGAATGGGCATCCCTCTTTGAGAAAGCAAATGCCAGACTAGAGTCGTGGAGTAGCAGGTTCCTATTGAAGGGTGGGTGGCTGATTTTGCTGAACTCTGTTATCACTGCAATTCCAGTGTTCTTCTCGATTTTTAGGTCTCTGAAGTCTGTCTGGAAGAGGCTGGATGCATTATGAAAACGCTTCTTTTGGAAGGGTGTGAAGATGGAAGGTAGATTCCTACATCCAGTGAGGTGGCAACACTTGTGCAGGCCTAGATCAAAGGGAGGATTGGGCATTGGATCATCGAAAGAATTCAACGATGCTTTGCTTCTCAAGTGGGCAATCAAATTATCTGTGGAGGATGGCAAACTGTGGTCCCAACTGATTAAAGAATCTTACAGTCCTACGCAAGTGCAGCTGTGGAACAGAACCCCTTACGGACCTTCATCTTTTTGGCAATCAGTGAGGAGGGTGGTCCGTGATCACTGGTCAGATTTTACGCCTGTGCTAGGGGATGGAAAAAAATTTACTTTCTGGGAAGACATTTGGTCTGATCTAGGATAGATTAGTGAGAAGTATCTAAGAAGTTTCACCGCTGCAACAGATAGCAGGATATCGGTTAGGGAGTGCCGGGATGAGGAGGCTGGCAGATGGGCATTGAATGCAGTTGCTCGGCGTAAGGGGGGAAGGACTCAAACGGAGTAGGCATGGCTGCTTGCTGATTTGGCTGCATTCCAGCCGGCAGATGGCGAGGATGGCTATCGGTGGATACATGGTTAATTCACATTTGCCAAAGCGTACAAGAGGTTGTTGGCTGGTACGGTTGCTGATCCCACACCTGCGGATTCTGACTACATCAAATTCTGGAAGTTAAGGACTCCGCTCAAGCTCAAAATCTTTCTTTGGCTAAGCAGGCAAGATGGACTTGTAACGGGAGATTTAAGAAGTAGGAGGCTGGGTGCTCCACTACAAAATTGCCCTTGCTACGGATTTGACACTGACAGTAAGATACACCTTTTCACCTCGTGCCTGGTGACAGATCATATTTGAAGGGAAGTATGTGGGGAGCCATTACCTACATGGGGCTATCTCTGGAGGAAAATGTTGGTGTTAGGGAATCTACAGACGAAGATGGTGGCTGTCATGTGGTGTGTTTGGCGTGTTCGTAATGAGTGCCTTTTTAGAGGGGCTTCTTGTAATGTGGGAGCTATTGTGAGAGAGTGTTGGGTACATGTGAAAGAGTGGGACGAATGTATCTAATGGCCCCTTTTAATGTTGAATAAAAGATTTCCGGTCTGCTATCGTCCTCAATAGCACTCCTCATCCTTTAAAAAAAAAAACTTAATAAATTAATTATTTATTGTACATATATAATTAAATTAGTTTGCAGGTATTCTAGTATACATTATATATATATAAATATGTATGTACAGTATCATTGATAAATAAGTTTATTTATAGGGGTTTCTATAATTATATAGCTTAGAGTACATATAAGTTAATTAAATTAATAGATAATGATATAAACAAGTCATATACATAATAATTTACCTTAAACACTTAGTTTATGTTATAGAATATATACATAAGTTATATATATAGTTTATAGACATATTTTACATTATATACCTTAATAGCTTAATATATAACTTATATATACATGTATATACATAGTGTACATAGTCTTTTTAAGTGTTTTTCGAGTTTTTCTGCTTTTTATGGGTTTTATAAGTTTCATAAAGGTAGGGGGTGAGAAAGAAAGAGAGATGAAAAATAGAAAGTTGTTTTTGTTACTTTTACTGTTTAGTTCTTTTATTAAGTTTAAAGATAGACTGAACCGTCGGCTGGTATGTTCTACCAAGTCGGGAGTTCAGAATACCTTGAAACTTGGCACACACTTCAAAATATACTTAATCCTACTCGCTACACATTTATTTTATTTTTTTGAAATTTTTATAGTATTTTTATTTATTTACAAGTGAAGCACATGTAAGGCCTAAATGAGTGTGACAAGGAGTAACCTAAGGCCTAAGTAAGAGATGTATGGCTTGAGAGTGCAGTGAAAGAATTCAGAAGTATCAAGCTCAACACAAGTGAGATGTTCAAGCATATAAACATGATTTTTCATTTAATTTCATCACATTTCTAAGTTTGGGCAGTTAGAGAACATTTGTGCTGATAATAAATAATTAACAACAAATTACAAGCATTCAAATTGATTTTAAGAGTCATTAAAAATACATGAAAGCTTGTGCATATAAACCACATGCTACAACACATATCAGCCACTTAAACTTCTAAATCCCAGCGACTACCCAATTTAATTTCAGTCCAAATCCAACAGCAACAACTGCTTCAGCAGCAGCAGCATCAGCATTAGTAGCAGCTGCCTAATCAATTCAGATCATCCAGCAATAGCAGCTGCCTAATCAACCAGTAGTGGCTGTTGTAGCTTGAAAACCAAACTCAAACATCTTAAATAATTTCCAAAGGCTGTTATGCAGCCAAATCCTAATTCCAGTAAGTCTAATTAACAAATTCAGTATGCAATTCATCCAAGATCAGACTTTCTCAAGTCTGATTTTGGATAAAAAATGTCTAAATTTAGGGAGTGATTTGCATTGAATTTAGGGTTAAGAAACCCTTGGATATGTAGTTTCCGAAGCAGTACTTTAATATGTTGAATTGGGATTCGAAAATCACAACAATAAACACCTAAAAGTTCAATAAGGCTTGATAATCACATTAAATCACTTTGAGAAGTTAAACTCTACATCAAAAATCCTCATCAGCATTCTCTTTTCAATTTAGAGAGAAAAACACTAGTCTAACACCTACCTAATGCTATAGACAGCATGAAGGAGGTGTTAGAATCAGTCCAATAAATCCAACTTATATCCCAATTGTCTAAAACCTTAAGGGATATAATGAAAATCCTTAGGTTAAAAATCAGATTCTCACTCAAAATAACTCATAAATACCTATAGAGCCTTAAATCAATCAAGGTTGATTTTCCTTGGCTCTACCTCACATTTAAGACCATGAAATTCCCAATTCATGCCACATTCAGACATGGCTCATCTGAGGAAAGATTTTTCATTAACATCATCTCATATTCACGACCATGGACTGAATTACACAAAAATATCTTGATTCACTTGGTCAAAACCATTCAAAACTCAATTGATTCAAAATCTCACGATCTTGCTTGAAATCCAAATTCAAAATCAATTAAGCAAATTGATTCCATTTTAAATTCAGATTAGGGGTCTTTGTGAATTTCTGAAATGAATGGGAAGACCCCTAGATGGATTTTAAGTGCGAATTCTCATCTCAAAGCTAGAGAGCAATTAGATGAAATTTGACTCTAATGGGTGGGTGAATTGAGAATTAAAAACGCGAGGGAAATTTGGAATGTGAAATTTGTGAGATGAAGAGGAAGATCAATGATTAGGTGATGAAATGAGTTCATCTCCTTTGATCTGAAATGATCAAAGGTGTGAGTGTGGATTCTACACTAACCTACTCCTAATCTACACTAAGTCATCACTAAATTCTGATCTCTAACATCTGATCTACTCCTAAATTACTCTAACTAACACTACAATTAAGCTACAAAGCAGTAAATCCTAATCTAATCAGATGAATGGGGTTGCCTGGATCGAAAGCTAATGGCTAAGGAGGAAGAATGGGGGAAGATCTCTAGTGAAGGAAAAGCCCACAAGAGGAGCTTCAGGGTCATCCTCAGGTATATGTCATCCTTAGCGGCAAGGAGGAATTAGAGGTGAAAAACCACACCACTATCACTAATGTGGCGAGTGAATAGGGTAAGGAGAACTGGAGGGGATGAAAGGATTGCCTCAAGAAAGTAGGAGAGGAGGTCGATTCTTTGCACGTGATCCCAGGAAGCTGTATGAGTAGAGTGGTCAGAGAATCCCCTCACTTGTGAGGTGGAATTAAGTGCTTAGGGCATGGGTGGCCTGACTGCACAACAATTCACGTCTCTAATTTGGCCATCTTATGCTAGTTTCTAACAATAGGCAATTAGGTTAGATAGGTTTACATGCATCTTGTAAATATTTGCATTTGTGTATTTTACGGAGAGGAAGATAGAGAGAGAGATTGAGCCTCCATTTTTATCTCATTCCCATTTCATTTCCACCATATTTCTACCTAACACACAACACCACATACTTCACCTATAATATTTTCCTAACTACCTAAGTGCCTAACCACAAAATACCCAAATACCAAAAAAAAAGTCTTGTTAAAGGCACTCTTGTCCTCACCCACACCTACACCATACCACGTCACCTATATAACCATTCCTCCCCCACCATGCAGTCGTTGGAACCATCACTCACCACACCTTAAGCCATTCCCTCCACCTCCACTCCCTGAGACGCACACACACACTCTAGTCGGCCACCTCACGTCCCTGGGCTCTCCTCTCTCCCTCTCTTCCCCTCCTCATCCTCAGTATCCTCTCACAAGTTGAGAGGAACACTGAGAACAGAGGAGTTTCCCTCCTGTGGTTACAACCTCCACGGTAGGGAGCACCACCGTCTAGCACATTACGAGCAAGTAGACGTGGTGTTTCTTCTTAGTTTTGTTTTGATTTTACGATTTTATTTTGCTTTCTTTCTATTTTTGCTCCATCGCCATTAGCGTAGAACAACAAGCTCTGAAGCTTGCTTCACTCACCTCCGCGCACTCCCGCATGCCTCTACCGGCCCTTTCGCACCCTTCACGTGCGCATCCCAGCCGATCTACGTAGCATTCATCGCATGCCTTTGCACGCTGATCAGTCGGTGACTTCATGAGCCACCCGGTCACTTTTTTCCCTTGGCACTATAGCCGTGACGTCATGCAGCTACAGTGCTGTGACCGAGGGCTTCTTACTTATCCAGTTACCCCGACCACTCTCTCTCCTTGTCGCGACCTGCTACAGCCAGTTGTTGCACCCTCACTTGTGCTTCTACGCGAGCCACCCTCTGCCCGAGCTACCTCCCCTACGCCTTGCACTTCTACACGCAATGCCCTCACTCATCTCCCCAACGGGCTGCGCACGCGGCCTTTCTCTCCCTCTTACTCCTTCCCACACACACACACACACACACACACACACACACACCCTCTCACTCACCCACAGATAGACACACACACAGACATACACATATACATATACATATATACATACATATATATATACATATATATATAAATACATACATATATATTTACCTATATATATATAGGTAGATGTACATATATATATACACACTAATAAACACACACAAATTCATTATAAAATTCTTATTTACGATAGTTCCTAGGCCCAGCATTGCATATCTTGATATAAATATTGCATAAACATCCATTGCGTTGCATTTAGAATAGTTGTATATTATGTACATTAATTTTGTCTTTTTACATGGCTAGGAGGCAGTGCAACATCTTTATGGGCTTCAGATGAAGAATCTGACCATACAGATGGATTCAGAGCGTCGATCGCAGTCCGTCAACGCGAGAATCACTCCGATCAGAGCTCTGTAGCACCCTCTACAAGAAGAAGAAGACGAACAGCCCAGATGGTGCCACGTAGCGTCATCCAGGCTGCCCCACTTGAGCCAAGGCATCCCCAAGCTTGCCGTAAGATGAGATCCCAGCCATTGGATCCTGCATTCGACGGTCGTGGGCGCGCAGCCTCAAATCCAAAGCACGACATAGTGCCACCCTCAGCACAGCAGGAGGAGCTCTTTTTCTCATCCACAGGCGTGCATTCGAAGCTCAGCCGCTGCGCTCAAATTCAGCGAAGAGCTGGTGCTATTCAATTGCGCCTGTTGGATGTCATCAAGCGGCGGAGGTGTCACCATGTGGCACCACTCGATGGGTGCGGATGCAGCACGCGACTGTCAACGCACCTTGAGAATGTGCCATCTCATGCATGATCAAGAGGTGCGATCTCCGCGCCATCTCAGCTGTTCACTTTTGAATCCAACGGCCGCGGCACATCCAACCTCAACGACAGCAGGCAGGTGTGGGCGATGAGTGCAGGATTTGCAGTAAATGGCCTGCACAGTGACACTTGCAGCTGTCAGAAGAGCTGGCCTTTAGTGATACTTGCAGCTGTCACTAAATGGCCTGCACAGTGCGTGTGCCAGCCAAGGCAATGAAGAGGCACGAATCTTTGGTGACAGCTCGAGCGGCCTTTAGTGACGCTTGTAGCTGTCGTTGAATGTCTGTGCATGGGATGCTCTTCCTCCCATCACTATATAAACACCCTTACACCCCCCATTCCTCTTAATCTCTAGCTACTCTACTCCCACCTACTCCTAAGCTCTAGTAACCTGCCAAAGCTCCATTAGAGCTTACTCTCAAGCTCCAAAGGCCTCCTATTAGTGTAATGATCCTACTTCCTACCAAATATTCATCCATCATCCCATCACCTTCATAGGTCACCTTGGAGCTGTCCTCCCACCTCCATTCCGATAGTAGATCACCTTCGTCTCCTCACCTCCATTCCAGAGCCTCGGCGAAGCATTCCTCTACCTGACATCCTCCTGCATCTCACGTCCGTCGTCCCGCTCCTCAACTTCTTCATCCAAGCTTCTGTCAGGCACCGCCGTCTCGTCGAACAGCCGATTCGGGAGATTCCTTCTCACCTCTCTCTATTTTTATTCTTTCGTAAATTATTGTAATAGACAATTGTGCAATATATCATATTTGTTCCATCTCTCTCTTGTGAATTTATTCTGCTTGTCTTTTTATTTCAAAAACACAAAAAAATAAAAAAACCTCAAAATACCAAAAAGAAACAAAATGAAGTGCGATTTTTCAAGCTAAGTAAATGTCGCCTCCCTATGTTCGACTCAGGACTCCCTTGGAGTTTCGGTAAAATTGTATTTGATAATGAGTTTTGCGACTACGACAACGGGTTCCTCCAAACCCTAATTTCTACCATGCGAAACACGTTGATCACACACTTATAGGAAGATATATAGTTATATATATATTTACATAGCTCCTATACATATACATATATATAGTTATATATATATACATATATATACACATCTATATTCCACTTCCTTCACACATTCACCACATATCTCTCACTCACAATTCTATGCAGATATCCACTTAGTGCGCATTTTATCGCAGGAATATTCTCACCAGTTGCGTGTATTCCTCGATATTCGTGCATATCAAGCTTTCCATCCACACTTCCACACGTTCGCTCTACACCCGCATGCAGTACGTAGTTAGGTTAATCCCATCTTTCTAGACAACGATTAACCTAGCATTGTGCTACATTTCTATTGAATCCTAGATTCAATATTCACTATCCTATCATCTAGTTATATATACTTATACCTATATATATATATCTATATCTACATGCTATATATATATTCTACATATATATATGCTAAGTATTTCCATACCTTCTTTTTGCATTTCTTTTCCTTGTCTTTTATTTTGTTGATAAAGAAAAGACTAAAAGAAACCTAAAATAGAAAAGATAACTCTTGTCTTTGCAGGTACACGATCTTGTGTGTAGCAAGATTCATTTTGAACTTGATTTTTGGCAAATCGCCAAGGACCAATTTTTGGCAGTAGCTAAGGATAAAATTTTTGAGGGTGTGCCTCAAGGACAAGACTTTCCAAACAAATTATAAAATCAAGAAAAATCCAAAAAATATAATAAGTGAATGGAATTGATGCAAGTCATAGGAATCGTGTAGAAACTGATTAACTCCAAAACCTGCCTCCCTGAGTTCGACCTTAGGCCTAAAACTGACGAGTTAAAATTTGATTTAGTCTAGGTTAATAGATTTTGATAAACTGTGTAGATTTGCCTGTAGGTAATCACTTCCACTATATACTTTACAACGCTAATATTACCATATTAAATAACCCTACCCATGTTCTAACACGAGTTTTCTAGAGCCGTTGCCAGGGAGGCGCTATCTGGAGTGAGTTTCTATTCTCTTCCTTTGATTTTCTCTTCTCCCACCCTTCTCTTCACGTTTGTTTTTTGTTTGTTTTTGTGCAGGTGTACTTGTTGCAAGGAGGAGACACGCAAAGGAGGTCGGAGACGTGGGCAAATCCAAGGCGGGTACGGGAGCGTGAAGTCATCGACAATGCATTGGAGCTTCTCACACGTTACTGAGGAGGTAGGTGTCTTCCTCTTAGCATGTTAGGTCATTCTGTCACATTGACAATATAAAAAAATAAAAAATAAAAAAACCTAAAAATCTTCTTAGGATTACTGGGGCGAGTGGATTAAAATCCAATATTTGATTCTCTCTATCATCACCACCGCCCTTGATTTTCCACATTTTCGCGCACAAAAAATTAGAGAATCTCGATTCTTGAATATTTCGCGATGTGAAATTATCATTGAGGTGATTTAAATCAATTGTTTGCCACACTTTTTCACCTCATTATTTCACATTTGGGATCCAAACATTGGTTGGGTTGTCTTGGAGTTGATTTGACTCCAACCCCACCACAACCCTAAAACTTGCCTTGATTTGATCCCGAATCTCAACCCCAATATATTCATTGTCATTTTTTTTCACATTTTTTTGGTGGTTGAGCCTTGTGTGGATTATCATTTTGGTGATTGGGAGCACTTGAATTGAAGTGCTTTGGATCTCTTTCACATTGAATTAAAATTGACTCGTGCATCCACACTTAGAAACTTCCAATTAGGGGCCCATTTGAGTTGTAGCATGCATTAACCAAATCAAATTGGAGGGTTGTTTGGGCATAGAAAACTTGTATTTCTTGAAAACCCGGAGATTGGTTGAATTGGTAATTCAGTGAAATCATAAAATTCGTACTACTTAAGGTTGGGATCCTAAAAGCCATTCACCATCTAAAACTTCAATACAGGGAAATTTCCTCGTTGCATGCTTGCTTTACACACTCAAAAATCGATGCACTTGGGCACTATCCGTATACAACGCCCTTCACATTCCAAAGCACTTGTATGCTAAGCCTCTTAATTAAAAATGGTACTAACTTGACCCCATTAAGGTTTGGAGGTCTAACTACCTGCATGTAGTGCCTACATGCTGGTACGGGTTCCTGCGTGCTATCGGGTGTCTAAGACTGTGGCAAACGGCCTTTCAATCTGGGCTGGTGGTTCTGCGATGCTCGTATTCGATTCTGTAGGTTGCGATAGTAGGTAACTTGAATCTTTAGGTCTTAGGTCACCTTTAGAGGTTAGGACCTTCATTGTTTGATTTGTCATCAAGTGCAGCTATTCGGCATCCTTTCTCTTATCCCCTTCTCTCTTCTCATCTCCACAATTCTTCCTGAGACAGTGCATGTTTGGGAGGAGGTCACAAAACCCTAAACTTGTTGAATTGTCTAATCACTCTAGAAGGGAAGAATCTGATGAATCATCCTCCTCCTCTGTAAACATGGCTGCTCTCCCACCCCCAAATCCCGAGGAAAGAAATCGCCCCCCTCCAAATCCACCAGGTGGTGGGGCTGTTGACCCATTAACCTGCCTCCAAGCCCAAATGGAATTGTATACTGAGCAAATCAAATCCATTAGAGAGACAATGAAAGAAATACAAAACCCTCCTGAAAGGGAGGAGCCTAAGTCTCTTAGCTCATATCAGAATCCTACTGCGATAGAGACCCGTGGGCATATTCATGTCCCCGTGGGCGGGGAGGATTTCGAACTAAAACTGAACGTAATCAGTCTAATCAACTTCCATTACCATGGATTGGCCAGTGAAGACCCTTTTCTTCACTTGGAGGACTTAACCCGCTTAGCTAAAACGATTAAACTAGGAAATATCAGGATGCGTATTATCCTCATGAAAATGTTCCTGTTTTTGTTGTGGGACAAAGCAGCACAATGGTTGCGCACCATTGGGAAACCTCTCCAAACTTGGGAAGAGATCCATACAGCATTTTTTAAGAAATTCTTCTTAATCGGGCGCACCAATGCACTTCACCTTGCTATTTTTTCTTTCATGCAACAAAATGGCGAGCAATTTCATGAGGCCTGGGAAAGGTATAATGACCTTCTCAGGAAATGTCCACACCACGGTCTGCCTAAGTGGCATGTAACCTAGATTTTCTATTTTGGGCTAAATGAAATTTTGAGGCAGATTGGTGACGCTTCCTACGAAGGGAATTTCATGAATAAAGACAAGGATGGAGCATTCTAACTGTTTGAAAATATGAGTGAGAATTCTATGAATAACGCTTCCATTATCACCTTTAAGTGGACTAGTGCAACTCGTAGCGAAGCTCACGAGGTTGACACGGGACCTTCCCATTCTTCCACCAACTTAAATTTAATCGCTCAAAAATTGGATGAAGTCTCCCTTGTTCACAAGAAGCTAGATAAATTTTTGGCCAACCATACCCGTCCTATGGCTCACACATCGACTCCACCACGTCTTAAAACCAATCCTTCCCGAAGTCAGGATGATATCTAGGAATCCCACAAGACCTGCACCATCGTTACCAAGTATTACACCAAGGGACTCAGTAAGTAATGTGGATCTGGCTTCTACTAGCCAGTAATATTAACTGGAGGATCAAGCCTCCATGTACTCGGATGCAGTACCATATGTGGACTTGTCTTCTGAATTCGAAGACGTGTGCACCCTGGGGAACAACCCATATTCTGCTACTTATAACCTAGGGTGGCACAACCATCCGAATTTCGCATGGTCCAACAACCCTCAGTGCCAAAACCCCGATGGTGGACCAATGTGACTATCTGCTCCCGTCATCCTAAGGGCCCAATATAATCCTTCAGCAAATCCATAGCAGGGCCCTTGCGCGCCTCAAATGGATCATGAATCAAGTCCTCTTGATAAATTGATGAGAATGATGACGGAAATGTCCAAGCACCATAAAGAAAACATGACCTCTCTTCAACACCTATTGGCGCAACAGAATGTTGAGATTAGGCACTCTTCTTGCCTAACCTGTTCCAAACTCGCAAAATTTTGTACCTCGTGGTCCGCAACCACAGGTACGACCTTCTCAGGGGCAGGTTCATTAGATTCTACAAGCTCCGAGTACTCCACTGGGATTTTAGGCTAATTCCGCAGTAGCACATCAAGCATATGTCCCCATTGTGAACCCTCCTCAGCCTTATGATCCCACTAGACCTGCGACATCCAATGAGATTACTACGAGGAGTGGTAATCAAATCATCGATCCGCCTCAACTTGAGACTGGCCCATCTTCTTCATCATCCTCTCATTTAGGTTGCACACCACATTCTTACGAGGATGATACACCCAAACTGGTGCCAGAGTCAGTCCCATTCCTTGAGGTTCTACTAAGGTAGCCAAAAGGCAAGAAAAAGAACATGCAAACCTTTGATAATCTACATGATTTATTCAAGGATGTTGAAATCAAGGTTCCCTTGTTAGAGGCGATCGACCGCTTCCCTACTGTCACCCGTTTCTTTAAAGCCTACACTACACCCAGGCGACAACAAAAGAAAACTAAGAATCCGGTGGTTCTCTCGCCTCGTGCGAGTTGTTCTATACTATCAAAACTACCACCAAAGCAGAAAGATCCAGGCACCCCTCTAATTTCATGTAGCATCAAAGGCTGGAATTTTGGTCATTCCTTGCTGGATTTAGGATCTTCCATTAACCTTGTATTGACCATCATGTTCCAAAAATTTGCATTAGGGAATCTCAAACCCACCCCTATTATACTGCAATTGGCAAATCGCTATGTCAAAATCCCACAGGGTGTGGTGGAAGACGTGGTGGTTAGGGTCAACAATCTCTATTTTCCTATTGACTTTCTTGTATTAGATATGGAAGTTCCTGATTCTCTTTCTGATTATTCGATAATCCTCGGTAGGCCTTTCTTGGCCACAGCCCGCACCCATATCGATTGTGAATCGGGGTGCATTGAGATTGTCGTGGTTTCTGAAAAGCTTAAACTTAATATTTGTAAGGTCACCAAGAATTTTGATTGCAATCTTATTGAGGATGACACGTCTGTCAATGACATGGTTGTCAATGAGTGTATCGGATTAGTTAGGACCTATTCAACTTGCTGTGGTGCACCCCTGGAGAATTGTTGATCGGTTAGATTCGAGGTTTTAAAAGATGTGTTCGTTGTAGTAATAAATCCTCAGAAATAGCTCGAAAAATAGTTAAAATTTATACTCGAATGAAAGTCTGAGGTTGTTCGCTAGGGTAAGTAGGAATTCATGCACTAATCTCAATATCTAATGTAAATGATATGAGCAATTGCAATTAGAATTAATTCAGAATGATATAGCAATAATGTCAAGTATTAATGTGCAAAAAGAATGGAGTAAAATGGTGATTTGAATCACCAATTACTTCTCACAACCATAGCAAGTAGATGCTTGGTAGCGAAATACGCGTGATTAGTAAAAGCGGGTTTTTAACGTCATTGTAACACGCGAATCCGCTTTCGCTTTTAAATTTATATCCTAGATAGGGGAGTATCTAGGGTCGTCCAAGGAGGCCAAATGTTTGCAATAGTGATTCTCTTGCTTGGAATAAATCTCAACTTTCTTTTTGGTATTTTTCAATATATCATTTTTTTCCTTTTTCAATTAAGACAACATGCGAAATGGTGGCGGGAAGGTAATTTACACTTCAATTTAACTACTACTTTCTAAGTGGCAAGTAATCCTCTCCCTAAGCTCACTCTAGGTAAGTGGAGACCTAGAATAATTAGGGAGAGGGAGTGGAAAATGCTAAACAAAGCAAGCAGAAATGCAAAATAGAAAATTGCAAAGAAGGCAACTTAGATTGATGAAAAGTGTTTTACAAAAAAGCCTAGTAGAGGAATGCTTCTACTACTAGAAAAATTAAAATAAAGAAAAGAAAACACAAATCCTCTAGATAGATGGTGAAGAAGAGGGCTTCTTGCTCCAAGGTTGGTGGCTCCCAAGCTTGAAAAGAATCCTTCAACTCCTTCCTTGCAGTGCTCCGCCAAGGTAATGTCCTCCAAGGCAAGCTCTAAGGGGGCGTGCCCTAAGCTTCTCTCCAAGGGTGGACGTCCACCCTAGGTCCTTCTCCCTTGCCTGGCCATCCTCCTTGAAGTGGAAGAGTCCTCCTCCTTGGCGTGGCCCAAGTTGAAGAGAGTGGGGAGAAGAAGTCACCAAAAGGGCTGGTGATGTGCCCCTTTAATCTCCTTCTCTACTCCTTCTTCTTGGCCGTAGGTATAGGTGGTTTAGGTAGCAAATTACACTAATGGAGGATGCCCTAAAATGGTGGTAGGTGGTGGGTTTTTATAGAATAGGAAGGGGACTAAAGTGTCCCTTGAAATGAAGGGCCAAGATGAAGAGATGGAGGTGGTTAAAGATCCTATGGCCAAGGTGAGTTGGCGCCACCTTAAGGGACACCAAGGGGGTAGTTATGGGTGTTGACACCCCTTGATGTTGGCGCTAAAATGGGTTCTAGAAGGTGGTCTAAGTTGGCGCCAAGAGGGATTCTAGAAGGAGGGGTAGGTGGATGGCTAGGATGGCTTATGTGGGTAGGTGTAGGGTTGATTAAGGGCTGAAAGTTGGCGCCAATATAGAGGTGGTTAGGGGTAGTTTTTGGCGCCAACTTAAGGTGTCTTTTGGTGGTGATAATGGGGTGAAGGGGTGTCTAGGAGGTGGCGCCAACTTGAGTAGGGTAGCTAGCTTAGGTAGGCTTAAGTTGGTGGAGCTAGCTAGGGTTGACTTTGAAGGTGGTGGATGGCCAAGGAGCTGGTTGCTAGCTAAGCTAAGCTAAGCTAAGCTAACTTAGCTAATGGAGGAGTAGAGGAGAAGGTGTTGGAGCTAGGGTTTGGAGGGAGGAGCTGAGGAGGAGAAGTCAGGAGCTGAAACTGGAGCTGGCTGCTGCTGAAGAGGCTGGCATGGAGCTACTCTAGCTGGCTTAGCTTGCTAGTTCTTTGCTAGCTACTAAGCCAAGCTAAAGTGAGCTGGCTTCTACCACAATGAGCTAAGGTGAGCTGGGTCTGGTGCTCCCGGGGAGGGTCAAGCTGGTTGAGGCAGCTAAGGTAGCTTAGCTCAACTGAGTTGAGCTAAGCTGAGTCCCCGGGAGCTGGACTTGAGCTTCCTGAGTTGGGATGAGTTCTTCTTCAGCTGGCTTGAGTGGAGCTGGATGTAGCTGGATCTGAGCTGGGGTGAACTCCTATCAACTCAGCTGAGCTAGCTAGAGCTCCCTGTGGACTAGTGGGAGCTGAGATGAGCTAGACTCAGCTAAGTTGAGCTGGATCTGAGCTGACTTGAGCTAGGGTGAGCTAAGATGAACTCTCTTGAGCTGCCATTCAGCTGAGATTAGCTGAATGGAGCTGGGATGAGCTAACCCTAGTTCAAGTTAGCTAGGTTCCAGCTGCGGTGAGCTGGATCAAGCTGAGGTGAGCTGGATCAGGCTGAGTTCCAGCTAGTCTGGGTTTCTCCTTCACCATTTGCCTTCTTGAGTGCTAGGGTTTTAGGGATCTATATATCTGTACATCCCTAACGCTTACAAAAATATATTAAAAAGACAATAAAAATGCAATGCATGCCTAACCTATTTTATGCCTAAATGCAGCCCAAAAACCCATTTGCGGAGTAAAATCCTAAGAGCTAGGTTTGTTTTAATGCATAAGAATGATGATAAACTGACGTTTATCACACCCCCATGCTTATCTTTTGCTAGTCTCTTAGCAAAACTTAAAATGGAATTTTTGGGAAATCTAATTTTTTCGACTTTTGAGGAGAAAAAGAGATTAAGGGACCTTGGTAGATTAAAACACTGGAGGTACGGGATTTGTTAAAGATAAACATTGGGATTTGTTTTTGGGTTCAACCATTAGACAGAACGGGATCAATATATCCTCCAGAAAATTCTCAAATTAACCCCTTGTTAATTCAGATGACTTGAAATGTTTGTTTTTAGGATTTTTTTGGCTCATGAATCTGATTCTCAACTTGCAAAATCCTTTAAAACCTTGTGTTTGTGCTTGTGAAAAGCAAACATTTATAAGGGCGTGTTAATTTATTTATTATTATTATTATTTTTTTCTCCCCCATGCTTATTTTTAGCTTAGTCTTACAACAGATGTGTCGGGATCATCATTCCCGTTACCATTCCTCGAGGGGGCTCTGGCACCAGTACTTCAGGATAGCACTGTCCATGACACCACCCAGGAGCTCACAACCCCAAAACATGATGTGGTGAAAAGGGGCGCTCCAAGCAAACTCAAGCTCTTGCTCCGACACTATAGGTAGAGCACCATCCAAGACACTTGAGCTGCTAAAATGCGCTTTAATGCTCCGTCTAAAGATATGAAATATAGATATGGAGCAACGCCGAGGCGGTAACATGTTGACATCGCGTCCTCAAAGGAGGCATTTTCCTCCTTCTCGGCGGTGGGAACTCAAACCAATGATCTGTTTCAGACTTTTACTAAGTCCAAACAAGGGAGTTTTTCAAATTTTTAGTTATTTTTAAGTATTGGCTTGTTTGTGAAGAGTGACACAAGAAGTTTCTCAAAACATGCAAGTTTTTGAATCAGAAGCTAAGTCAAATACTTTCCATATAACAAAATAGGATCAAGTCACCTGAACTATCATGAGTTCAGGTGGAATTTTATAGAAGGATATCTGATCTAGTCTAAAATAGACCCTGGAATTCTAATGATCAGATCCATATTCTCATCCTTAGTTTGTTAAAGATTAAATCCCATTGTACCAAAAGTGAATTTCTCGACCTTAGTCCTGATTTCAAAATTTTTCCTCAATAAGTTTTTAACATTTTTATTTTTTTTTTGGGTATGCAAGCAGGAAATAAATTAAAGAAAATTGCATGTTTTTAGGTTTTGAACATACTAAATCAATCGTAAAAATTTAAAAATACCCCCCCATGCTTAAGATATGCCATGTCCTCATGCATTAGGAGGGAAAAAGGGATCACCTTAGTAAAGAACGGTCGAGTTTAGGATGAACAAAACCTGGAAAAAGAAGAAAACAAGGAAAGCAAGAAAAAAATGATGGGTTACCTCCCATCCAGTGCTATCTTTTACGCCATTCAGCCGGGCGTGAAGGTATGCACGGAAGACGTAAGATCATGTAAATAATTGGACACTTGGATGCCCGCAAAAAAGGTGTCTTCTTCTAGATCCTTAGAAAATTGATTAGAAATAATATTGGGATCAAAGTTGGATGGAAAATGATAAGTGTAGCCCGAGTCTGGCCATGGTTTTAAATTAGGTTGGGTGCCAAACTCGGGCGGGGTTGGTGGCAGGTCCGTAAGAAAGGGGTCGGGGAAGGAATGGTGAGGATTGGGTGAAGTTAGTGTGGAAAAGTTAGGTGCGTGAATAGTGGGTGGGTTAGGGTGCTTAGGGGAGGTATCAGGAATAAATTTAGGGTCAAGACAAGTTTCTGGATCACAAATTTCGCCGACCACTGATTCTGAATCAGAGTCCTCAAAAAAATTGTGGTCGGTAAGGGTATCTATTAACATTGTCTCCTCCACCATATTGGAAATTTCAGTATCTGAGTCCTCAAAGAAGTTATCATCATGGAATCTCCTGGAGGATTTAAAAATATCTAAAGTGATAGTTTGTCTTACACAGTTAATATCCATTTTGCCTGTGTGGCAATTGATATTTGCCTTTGCGGTGGCCAAAAAGGGGCGTCCAAGGATTATTGGGGAGTCCAGTAATGATTCAGGTGCCTCAATGTCAAGAACCAGAAAGTCTGCAGGGAAGACACAATTTTGGACCTTGACTAAAACATCCTCAACAATCCCACGAGGTTTGATTGTAGATCGGTCGGCTAATTGCAGGGTAACCTCGACGGGTTTTAATTCACCGATCTGAAATTCTTCTAAGAAACTTGTGGGAATAATATTAACCGAGGCACCAAGATCAAGGAGGGCGCGATTAAATGTATTGTCATCAATAATTACAGAAATTAAAGGTGCCCCCGGATCTTTCATCTTAGGAGGCAGCTTACTCTGTATGACAGAGGTTACTGTCTTCGAAAGATGCACCTGTCCTAGAGTTTTGGCCTGCCTTTTAGGAGTACAAATCTCCTTTAAAAATTTAGCATAGGCAGGTATATATTTAATGGCATCTAGGAGAGGAATATTGATATGAACTTGCCCAAATAGCTCTATGAGTTCTTCTGTAGTGGGCTCAAATTTCTTTTTTTTGTTGGTGGTGGGGTAGAGAGCTTGTGGGAAAGGGACAGGAATCTTGTCTTGAGATTTTGTTTTTCTTTTTCTTCCTGATGGGGAGGTGGGGAGTCAATTTGCACAGGTATTTCACTAGGTTTGTGTGAAGGCCCGGGGTCAGTGGTGGTTTTCCCACTCCTCAAAGTAACTGCATGTGCAGTCGGATTATTATTTGGAGGAGGTGGGGGGGCCTGTGATTGCAGAAACCTGGGCAGCTGTTGAGGTGGTGGATTAGGAGGAGGTTGATTCGGATAGTGTGGAGTTCTGCCTGTATAATGGTTTCCATGGTGATTAGGGTTGGGCATGGGTTGGGACGGAAGATGTCCTACAGGTCTTTGCGTGGGAGTAACCCCAATCTGATTGTTCAGATTTGTGATGGTGCGGGTTACTTCCGTCATTTTTGTTTGCATATCTTGCCGGGTTCGCATCATCTAGGCATTGATGTCTTGTTGGGATGGCCTAGGATGGAAGTTTGGATTCGACCCATACCCATTAAAATGATATGGTTGGGAGGAAACTTGATTATTCCAGGAGTAGTTCGGGTAATTTTTCTAATTAGAAGAATTTTTAAAGGGCTCCTGGATGGCAGAAATATTTTGAGTGGGGTTAAGATCTGGATAGTTGTAATTCCCCAATGAATCATGGGCAACCTCAGAATAATCAGCAGGGGTAGTGTTGAGATTGTGCAAATTTTCTCTTCGTGGAAAGTTAGGTTGGGTTAGATGTTGGTGTGGAGCTTGAGTTGATGTGGCCAGTCTTTCCTCAATTTTCTTTTGATTAATATGCATCTGGTCAAGTTTTTGAGCAATCAATTGAAGATTGTCTTGGGTGACAGGGATAGATTGAGTGCCTATTTCATGAACACCGAACTGCGGGTTTTGAGTTCTGCAAAATGTGTTCATGGAAGCTTGATTAAATGAGTTTTCACTCATTTCTTCAAACAGGTCATAGGCACTTTCTGCATCTTTATTTAAGAAGTTGCCGCCACACGAGGCGTCGAAAAAATGTCGGATTTGATCTTCTAATCCATGATAGAAGATTTGCACGAGCTGCCATAAAGGAATCTCGTGGTGCGGACAACTTCTTAGAAGATCTTGAAATCTTTCCCAAGAATCATGGAAAGTCTCACCAGATTTTTGGTGAAAGGTCGTAATAGATCTTCGCAAGGAATTGGTACGACCTATGGGAAAGAATTTCTTGAGGAAGGCTCTTTTGAGCTGAGGTTTCTCCTTCACCATTTGCCTTCTTGAGTGCTAGGGTTTTAGGGATCTACATATCTGTACATCCCTAACACTTACAAAAATATATTAAAAAGATAATAAAAAATGCAATGCATGCCTAACCTATTTTATGCCTAAATGCAGCCCAAAAACTCGTTTGCGGAGTAAAATCCTAAGAGCTAGGTTTGTTTTAATGGATAAGAATGATGATAAACTGGCGTTTATCAATACTCAATATTAATCAAGTTAATTAGCCTGAAACAGAAGAATTGGACATCTGATGGTAGGATCAGACATCTTAAATGTCTGATTCTACAATGCTTCTCTTCCTTTCTCTACTTCTTCCTCTCTTGCCTTCTGTTCTTCTTCTTTCTTCTCGTTCTATCTTTTTCCTCCTCTTTCTTCTTTGGCCCTTTTGATGCACAGGGGGGAAACTTACAAAATTGGCTAAGTGTTAGCCAATCCACAGCAGAGCAAAACCCCTGCACCCACACTCTCTATCCTTCTCTCTTTTTGGGTTTCCACCTTTCCTCCACCTTCATAAGGCCATGCACAGTATCGGGTTATTGGCTAATCAAACTAGAGCGCACCCGGAACCAGGGCTGTCGACGTGGGTTGCAGCCAAGGTGTGGGCTTAGGCAGGCAATCGGACCAGCCAAACTCACATGGATAGTGTCACGGGTGAGGCAGGTGTTTGGGTAAGAAGGGTGTAGTAGGACCTCACCCCGTGTGTTGAGGCGGATAGCCTACAACACAAAATCAACTTATGTGGTGCTGGATGCTCAGTGGTTTTCGAGGTGGGATTAAATGTCCCACCTTCCTCGCGTGAGTGTCTGCTGATTCCTCTCCATCTGATTGTATCTCCCCCAATTGGAGACCTAGGTGCATGCCTTGGGCAAAGCTGCAGTGCCTGGAGTGTGTGGCCTGGAGCTTCATGGCTAAAACTTGAAGAACACGACCGGAGGAGTCGTCGCAGCGGTGGAGCTCCGATGGAATACCTGAAACATGAAATATGGGCTAAAAGCCCTAATCAAAAAGTTCAAAATTTTCTCCTTGGTGAGGCGAAGTCGACGACGGTGGTTTCGTGGAGTTTGGTGCACAGAGGTGGTCGGTCGGTGACGGAGTAGGTCACATGAAGGTGGGTTACTCGGTGGGCATTTTGGGTGGACGATGGAGTGCGATAGGTTAAGGCTTTAGATGAGGGGAGTATGGCAGAGCTTGTGGATTAGTTGACGAGGGTGATGGACGTGTGTAACGGACAGGAACCCTTGCCGGAGGTTCGGTCGGAGACGGAGAAGACGAAGGTGAACGGCGGTGTCGAGGGGTTCTTTTTGGGATTTTTGGGTATAAAACTAACCTAAGATACTAACCTAACTAAACTAATCCTAATCTAATGGATGAAGGGGATGGAGCGGTGTCGGTTGTGGTATGGCCGGCATCAGGGAAGAAAATGCTCTAGTGAGGGTAGGACGGCGACGACGAAGATTGGGAGGTGCCCGTTGGTATGGCACGACGTGGAAGAAGGCTAGGAGGAAGAATCTGTCACTGGTATTGCGGTCGAACGACGAGGACAGGTAGGAGGAGTCGCCAGACATCGAGGAGCTTCGGCTGGATGAGGAGAGATGAAATTGAGGGTAACTCCGGTCGAATTCGAGCATGGGAAGCATGGTCTGACCTGGGGATTCTTTTATAGGTCTCTAGAGGTCGATTTGAGCTTGGGAAGAAAGCTTCCCAAGCTAGGAAAGTCGCTGGAGTTGGAAACCTATGCAATACCCGAATCTCTCATGTGTTCGCATGAGAGATTGGGAAGATTGTAGGGTTCAAGGATGGGTGCAATGGAGAGATAACTCCTCAAGGAATCTCCCTTCCAATTTTGGAAGGGATTGAGCGAGAAATTAGGGAGATCTTCCCATTTGAAGGTCGCTGGAGTAGGATTTAGGAAACTGCAGGCGGAGGGGACCCATTTGTGAAGAAGACGACAAATCTGGGGTCTATTTGTAAGAAATTCAAAAGTTAGGGGCATGAGTGTGAGATAAAAGTGTCAGACATGACCAAATTGCAAACTAGGTCAAGATGATCTTAGATTGGACCCAAATTTTGGTAAAAACCTAATGTGGACCCAAAGAATCCAATGGTAAAGTTAGATTTAGGTTTTGACCAAGTTTGATTGGGTAATTTATGCAAAAATCTAAATTAGGGCAAATGTCTGTCTATGACTCTATTTTGGGTCAAGACGGGTTCCAATGGTCAAATCAAGGATACCAAAACCTAGAAAATATTTCTCTATTAATTTTAGAGGGTTTAGGTGAATTTTATCTTGACCAGAACCTTAGCTAATTAAGCGAGTCTGTTTTTAGGATTTCAGAAGTCATTTAATTCTCAAAACACACAAAAACCCCTTTCTATTTGTACAACACACTTGTTAGACTTCTTAAGATTATTTGACCCTTAATTAACCTCTGGAGAAATCCGTGGTTATTTTGCATTCATGATGTGATGGTAAAATTGTAATTTTAACCTTGGTTTTTTGTATTTCTCTCAGAAAGGATTTGCAATGAATTACGTCTCTCTGACGGTTATGTAGGAGCATTTAATGATGGAATATGACTAAATAAAGCTAGATATGACTGATGATGATGTTATCATCAAGAATCATCAAAACCTGACTGACCTGTACTGTGACACTTCCCCATCTCTTCCCTTACCCTTATCTCTTCCTGACCAGACCCTTGACGTGGTCCACTCTGCTTCTTATGCCTCGTGGTCTGAGTCATATCCGGGCTACTCACTTCCAGTCTACCCCCTTGAAGATTGGAATGCCCTTTCTTTCCCACTAAATCAGGCGGAAGCGACATTCCACACTGGGACCTTGTTCCCAAATGTTGATCTTTGGGGCACTCCTTTCTCTGATCCATCAATCCAAGATGCCCCACTCCTTGGCCTACTTGAGGGCCAATTTCTTTCTCCACTTATTCCCTCTTCTGATCCTTTTGTGACACTTTCGTCCCAAGATTTGCCAGATCTTTCACCATCCACTCCTGAGCATAAAGCGCTGCCTGACACGCTAAAATATGTTTTTCTAAGACCAAATGAAATGCTTCCTATAATCATCAGTTCAAAATTGTCTAGGGAGCAAGAGTGCAAGCTAATGAAGATCCTAATGAACATAAGGCAGTCATTGGATGGTCTCTGTCTAATTGACTGGCATTAGCTTCTCCTACTGCACTCACTATATATATACGGAGGAGGAAGCTTGACCTTCCAGAGAGATGCAGCGACGTCTCAATCCTAATATGCGGGAGGTCGTTAAGAATGAAATTATCAAGTGGCTTGATGCAGGCATCATTTACCTGATCAGCGACAGCCCCTAGGTGAGCCTGATTCATGTTGTGCCCAAAAAGGCGGGTCTCACCATCGTGTCAATGACAGGGGCGAATCCATTCCTACATGCACTCCTACATCTTGGAGAGTGTGTGTAGACTATAGGAAATTCAATACTGCTACCAAGAAAGATCATTTTCCGCTACCTTTTATCGACCAAATCCTGGAGCGATTAGCGGAAAATCAGTTCATTTATTTCCTGGATGGATTCTTAGGTTATAACCAGGTGGCTATTGACCCTCGGGACCAAGAGAAAACCACCTTCACATGTCCTTTTGGCACCTTCACTTTCAGAAGGATGCCATTTGGACTTTGTAATGTGCTAGCTACTTTCCAAAGATGCATGTTGGAAATATTCCATGATATGGTGGGAGATTTTCTTGAAGTCTTCATGGACAACTTTTCCATCTTCGGACCGACTTCTGATGATTGCCTAGCCAACCTGACCCGCATGCTTCTGAGATGTATTGATTTTAACCTCGTGCTTTCCTAAGAGAAAAGTCATTTCATGGTGCATGAAGGCATTGTTCTCGGGCATATCATCTTCGAAAGGGGTATTGAAGTGGACAGAGCTAAGCTTGATGTGATTGCTGATTTACCCGTTCCTAGCTCTGTCTGGCAAATACGCTCTTTTCTTGGGTACGTCGATTTTTATAAGAGATTTATCAAGGATTTCTCCAAGATTTCCAGACCTTTGACGCATCTCCTATCGACCGATGTACCTTTCAACATGGGCCTCGACTGTATTCGAGCATTCATGCAGCTGCGTGAGGCTATCACCAAGGCCCCTATTCTCTAGCTGCCTGATTGGTCCCTCGACTTTGAGCTAATGTGTGATGCTTTTGACCTAGCTGTCGGAGCCATATTGGGACAAAGATGCGATAAATAGCCCTTTATGGTGTATTATGCCAGTAAGATGCTGGATGAGGCCCAACGTAATTACATGACCATGGAAAAGGAGCTACTGGCAGTTGTCTTTGGGCTGGAGAAATTCCGTTCATATCTTTTAGGCTCTCATGTTACCATTTTCACAGACCACGTGGCCATTCGTCATCTCATGCATAAGAAGGATGCAAAGCCTTGATTGATTCATTGGATCCTTCTCCTTCAAGAATTTGATCTTGAGATAGGAGATAAGGTCGGAGCCCAAAATGTTGTCGCAGACCACCTCTCGAGACTTGACCCAGACCATATTGGACTTACATTGCCTTTAAATGAATCTTTCATTGATGAGCACCTTTTAGCGATAGATGTGGCAAGTGGACCTTGGTATACCGATATCGCTAATTACCTTGCTTATGGATCTCTTCCATGAGGCTGGCCTAAAAACCAGCGTGAGCATCTCATTACAGAAGCAAAGTATTATTTTTGGGATAATCCACTACTTTTTAGATTAGGTGTTGATAAGATAATTCGTCACTATGTTCTTGACAGCGAATTCCCTAGTGTGCTATCCTTTTGTCACGATCAGGCCTGTGGAGGCCACTTTTATGGGAGGAAAACTACAGCCAAGGTGTTGCAATGCAGATTCTTTTGGCCCTCCCTTCATCAAGATGCACACAATTATGCTAAGTGTTGCACTAGGTGCCAGTCGCTTGGGTCAATGTCACGTCGCGACATGATGCCCTTGCAACCCATCCTAGCAGGAGAGATTTTCGGCATTTGGGGAATCGATTTTATGGGTCCCTTTCCTCCATCCAATAGGTTCGAGTACATCCTTGTTGCCGTTGATTATGTCTCCAAATGGATTGAGGCTATTCCCACACACTGTGCTGACCATGTTGTTACCACCAAGTTCGTAAAAGATCACATTTTTGCATGCTTTGGGATCCCTCGAGCCATCATTTCGGATGGAGGAAGTCATTTCACCCATTCGTCTTTCCAGGCACTTTTAAGGAAATACGGAGTCCACCGCCGTATCGCTTCTCCGTATCATCCTCAAATGAACAGCCAGGCTAAGGTTTTGAATCGATAGATTAAGCAAATTTTCCATAAAATGGTTCGACCTGACCGTAAGGATTGGTTCAACAAGCTGATTGATGCTTTATGGGCGTATCAGACTGCCTTCAAGGCTCCCCTTGGTATGTCTCCATATAGGATCGTTTTCGGGAAGCCTTGTCACCTGCCCGTGGAGTTGGAGCACCACGCCTTTTGGGATGTTTGCCAATGTAACCCCGACCCAGATCTATGTGGTCGAGAAAGGAAACTCCAACTCCAGGAATTAGAAGAGATACGTCGTGAAGCCTATGACTTTGCCCTGACCTTTAAACAACGTACCAAGGCCTTTCACGACAGCTGCATTAGGTGGAAGGAATTTGAGCCATCACAACAAGTTTGGCTTTATGATGCCCGGCTCAAATTCTTTCCTAGAAAATTGAAGTCCAAATAGATTGGTCCTTTCCTGGTCTCAAGACCTTTTCCCAATGGAGTCGTCGAGAATGAAGATCCCAAATCTAGGCATAAATTTACGATTAATGGGCAGCGGTTGAAACCATATCTCACTCATGAGCCTGCCCCCGTTAGTGAGACAGTTGCCTTGTTGGAGGGTAACTAACCTAAGCCTCACTTAGAGTCCAGCTAGGGATGTTAAATTTAGTGCTCATTGGGAGGCACCCCAACACCCTTTCACTATTCACTCCACATCACATTTCACTCACTACACTCACTTCGTTTCAGTCCACTTCTAACCACCCACCATCCGCCCACCCATCCACCTTGCTTTATACCCTGTACTCACCCTTGCACCTAAACCTCTACCCCTGTCTAACCCCTTTTGCATGCATACAAGGACATATGATTTGGTATGGGGGGGTGGATAGGCATCCATAGGATTTGGGTATTATATGGGTATTTTGTAGATTCTTGACCATTATACATATCCGTCTATAGTATGTATATATATAGCCTAATTGAAAAATCCTTAAAAATTGAAAAAAAAAATTACAAAACACAAAAAGTTCATAAAAATGGAAAATTCAAAAAAATTTCAAAAATGTTTTCAAAAGTGTTTAGCTATGATCTGAAAGCTGAAGCAAAAATAAAATAAATGCTTATGGACATTCAGCCTTTGCTTTGAAGATTTTTCTGGCCACAGAAGCTTGATTCGCTCAGGCTTTGGCTTAATACACTCGAGCAATGACAGGATAGACCAGGATCTCTCCTAACTTAGGACATATTCTTGTACTTGAGTCACCAGTACATGATTCGTTGGTTTGCTTCTGCTTAGGAGTCTAAGTAACCATGGTTCACACTACACAGAGTCGGGAAAGACCAGATGAACATAAGATCCAACTCTAGTGTTTATTTAGGAGGGTGGAGTCCTTACCTGTGCATTCAGGTAGACTCTTTATCCCAGTTTTTAGTCTTGTGTTTAGAAGAAACTCTTTTCGTCTAAGTTCTCACCCACCAAATAAGTGTGCTCTACCAAATAAAGTTGTCAGAGACATATTGACATTTATTTGTATACAAAAAAAAGAGAAGAAAGGAAAAGAAAAAAAAAGAGAGAGAAAGTCAAAAAGAATTTATAGAAAAAGGCATTCTTTTGAATAAGTCAGTATGTTCTCTGCATTCTGTAAATTCCTTTACCAAAAGTTTTTCAGGGTGCATTACAAAGACCGTGTTTCTACCAAATTTTCTTTGAGCCACAACGCAATAAGAATTAGGTTGAGTCTTTTCTCATTTTTGAGAGTTAATTCGAAGACATGAGCTGAAGCTGGGATCAACCTAGACTTAAAAGGATGTGAAACCCTGGGATTGAGTCTTAGTGTTCATCTGGTTAGTCCTGATCAATCACTAAGCACAAACCATAACCTCTTAGCTTTCAAGTTTTGCAAACCCTCTGAGTCCTGGAAATTGCACTTGAGGTCAAAATATCAAGAGTCCTTGTTGGTCGAGAGATGGTTTATGTTACGTAAGACTTGAGTTTTGGTAGTCTTCTTTGCAATTGATTCTCATAATGTCCAACTGATAAACACATTAATACTGCTTCAGAAAAATCTTCATCTTAAGATCACTTTTAAACACTACATCCTATTAAATAAATATTTTGCTAAGGACTAGCAAAAGATAGGCATGGGGTTGTGATTGCACAGCAATTCACGTCTCTAATTTGGCTATCTTATGCTAGTTTCTAACATTAGGCAATTAGATTAAATAGGTTTACATGCATCTTGTAAATATTTGCATTTGTGTATTTTACGGAGAGGAAGATAGAGAGAGATTGAGCCTCCATTTTTACCTCATTCCCATTTCATTTCCACCATATTTCTACCTAACACACAACACCACATTCTTCACCTACAATAATTTCCTAACTACCTAAGTGCCTAACCACAAAATACCCAAATACCAAAAAACAAGTCTCGTTAAAGGAACTCTTGTCCTCACCCTCACCTACACCATACCACCTCACCTATATAACCATCCTCCCCCCCTCCATGCAATCGTCAGCACCCATCACTCACCACACCTTAAGCCATTCCCTCCACCTCCACTCCCTGAGACACACACACACACATTCCAGCCGACCACCTCACTTCCCTGGGCTCTCCTCTCTCCCTCTCTTCCCGTCTTCATCCTCAGTATCCTCTCATAAGTTGAGAGGAACACTGAGAGCAGAGGAGTTTCCCTCCCATGGTTGCAACCTCCACGGTAGGGAGCTCCATAGTTTTGCTCATTGTGAGCTGGTAGACGTGGTGTTTCTTCTTATTTTTGTTTTGTTTTTATGGTTTTTTTTTGCATTCTTTCTATTTTTGCTCCATCGCCATTAGCGTAGAACAACAAGCTCTAAAGCTTGCTTCTCTCACCTCCGCGCATGCCAGCCATCGTCGTGTGCACTCCCACGTGCCTCTACCGGCCCTTTCACTCCCTTCACGCGTGCATCCTAGCCGGTCTGAGCAGCCTTCACCGCGTGCCTATGTGTGTTGATCAGCCGGTGACTTCACTAGCCACCTGGTCACTTTTTGCCCTTGGCACTGTCGCTGTGACCTCACGTAGCTACAGTGTCGTGACCGGGGGCTTCTCACTTATCCGGTTGCCCCGGCCACTCTCTCTCCTCATTGCGACTTGCTGTAGCCGGTTGCAGCACCCCCGCTTACGCTTCTGTGCGAGCCACCCTCTGCGAGCACTACCTCCCTTGCGCCTTGTGCTTCTACGTGCAGTGCCCTCACTCCTCTCCCTTGCGAGCTGCATGCGCAGCCTCTCTCTCCCTCTTGCTCCTTCCCGCGTAGACACACACATACACACACCCTCTCACTCACCCACAAACAGACACACACACAGACATACACACGTACATATACATATGTACATACATATATATATAAATACATACATATATATTTACCTATATAAACATATATATATAGATGTACATATATATATACATACTTATAGGTAGATATATACTTATATATGTATTTACATAGATACTACACATATACATAGATATAGTTATATATATACATATATATACACATCTATATTCCACTTCTTCACACATTCACCACTTATCTCTCTGTTTGTCGAGGGAGATCGAGGGTTTAGAAAGATGGGTTCATTGTAGTAATAAATCCTCAAAAATAGCTCGAACAATAGATAAAATTTATAACTCAAATGAAAGTCCAAGGTCGTTCGTTGGGAGCAAATAAGAATTCATGCGTAATCTCAATATATGAGCACACTTAATTACTCAAAAATCAAATATGCAATGTAGCACATGAGAAGGATTTAATGAGGCAAAAAGACATCTAAGGCAAAATAATGGTGATTTGAATCACTAATTATTAGCTTAGATACACATATAATAATTATTGAATCATCTAAATAAATGAATAGCATCAGCCATGCAACTTTAGTGCACAGTGCACTTTATCAGACCATAGGGCACTCAATCAGACGGCTTAAGTCAGCCCTGCTACAACGCCAAGAGGGCACTGTGCTTCTTCTTCAGCCTCCTCTTCTTTCTCTGTTCTTCTTCTCTTCTTCTTATTTGTGTGCCTCTTCTGCCTTCTTTTTCTCTTTGGCTTTTGTTCTTCACGCACAGAGGGAAGCAATCCCTCTAGCAACTAAGTGTCAGCCAACTCCCAAGAGAGTAAAACCCTCCCCTGCCCCGTGCTTTCTTTCCTTCCTCTCTCTGGGTTTTCCTCCATCTTGCCTTCCCAAGGCCATAGTACAGGGTAATCAGATATTCGCGTAGAGTGCACCTGGGACCAGGGCTGTATGTGTGAGTCACAGCCAAGGTGTGCACGGGTTAGGTGGGTCGGGTCAGCACCAGGTCTGTGTGCACAGTGTCACGGGCTAGGCGCTTGTGAAGGGGTAGTGTGGGACCTCACCTCCCAAGTGTGTTGAGGTGATAAGCCACAACCCCCTTTTCAATTTATGTGCTACTGCAACTTCATGCGCTTCCGATGTGGCACTATCTTCCTTAACTTTCCTCTTCGCACGACGCAGCAACAGTATCGAGCTAATTTCGGTCAAAGGTCCGATCAAAGGACCAAATTGATTTCTTGGTTGCATCCCTGGACGTAGTCCGCTGCACCTGGAACTCCCACCTGGGCTTGCAAGACATGAAGCAAGCTTTAAAACTTGCTCGAACTCGTCGCTAATGGCGTGGAAGAGCTCGGCACCTGAAAACACGAACAAGTTCTTTCGGTTGCGTCAAATACGCTCAGTAGGATTGCTATGGGATGGCGAATGTGATGGTGTGTGTGGTGAGGCAAGTGCATGCGTGAGAAGGTCGTACGACCTTGGAACAGAGGTGCGGTGAGGGTGGAGTTTGGGGGAGTCGTGGAGTGGAAAATAAGGTGAATTGGTAGAGGGCTTTTGCCCTCTGTGTGATGGCAGAGCTTTTGGATTCTGTAGTGAAGCGGATGGAGGCGCTTCATCGGAGATGTGGCCGGAGTGGAGGACGATGACGGTGTTCGTAGAGTGCGAGGGTTCCTTTTGGGATTTTGGGTAAGGAACTAATCCTAAGAGCTAAAAGAAACTAAGCTAACCCTAATCTACTGGACAAAGGGGAAGAATGACACTGACGATGGTAGGCCAGCATTGGGGAAGAAGACAAATTGGTAGAGGGGGACGGCGACGACGACGGAGAGAGAGCGACGATGGCTAGTATTGCACGACGCGAAGGAAGGTGAGGAAGAAAAATTCACCGCCGGTATTGTGGTCAGACGACGTGGATAGGAAGAGGGAGTTGCCAGAGCTCAAGGAGCTATTCGGTCAAAATAAGAGAGAGGAATTGGGGATTTTCCGACTGAAATCGAGTCTGAGGAACTCGGTCTAATCTGGGGATTATTTTATAGGTCTCTAGAGGTCAATTTGAGCTTGGGTAGCAAGCTTCCCAAGCTAGGAAAGTTGCCGGAGTTGGAGGAATAGGATTTTGGTGCAGTGGGGACCTATTTGTGAAGAAGATGACAAAGTTGGTGGGCTATTTGCAAGGAATTCAAAAAGCTAAGGGTCTGAATGAGATAGAAAGAGTTTGGACCAAAGTGCAAACTTGGTCAAGATAATCTCAGATTTGATCCAAATTTTGGTACAAACCTAATTTGGACCTAAGGAATCCAATGGTGAAGTTGGATTTTAGTTGTGACCTAGTTTGACTGGGTAATTTATGCAAAAACCTAAATTACGGCAAAAGTCTGTCTAGGGCTCTATTTTGGGTCAAAGCGGGTTCTGATGGTCAAATTGAAGGTACCAAACCCTATAGAATATTTTTATATGAATTTTAGAGGGTTTAGGTGAATTTTATCCTGACCAAAATCTCAGTTAATTAAGCAGGTCTATTTTTAGGGTTTCAAATGTCATTTAATTCCTAAAACGCATGAAAACCCTTTTCTGTCTATACTAACCCACTTGTTAGACTTTTAAGACCATTTAACCTTTATTTAACCCCTGGAGAAATCCCATGATTGTACTGCAATTGGGATATACTGTTAAAACTATAGTTTTCCTCTATTTTATTGTATTTCCCTCAAAAATGGATTTGCAGTGAATTACGTTTCTCTGGTGGTTATGTAGGAGCATTTAATCCTTGATTATGATTAATTAAAGCTAGATATGGCTGATGATGATGCTATCATCACTCTCTCACAATTCCGTGCACATATCCACTTACCGTACATTTTATCACTGGAATATTCACACCAGTTACGTGTATTCCCCGATATTTGCACATATTAAGCTTTCCACCCACACTTCCACACGTCTGCTCTACATCCGCACGAGGCATGTACCTAGGTGAATCCCATCTTTCTAGATGATGGTTAACTTAGCATTGTGCTACATTTCTATTGAATCCTAGATTCAATATTCATTATCCTATCATCTAGTTATATATACTTATACCTACATATATATATCCTATATATATATTCTACATATATATATGCTAAGTATTTCCATACCTTCTTTTTGCATTTCTTTCCCTCATCTTTTATTTTGTTGATAAAGAAAAGACCAAAAAAAACCTAAAATAGAAAAGATAACTCTTGTCTTTGCAGGTACACGATCTTGTGTGTAGCAAGATTCATTTTGAACTTGATTTTTGGTGAATCGCCAAGGACTAATTTTTGGCAGTAGCCAAGGACAAGATTTTTGTGGGTGTGCCTCAAGGACAAGACTATCCAAACAAATTATAAAACTAAGAAAAACCCAAAAAATGTAATAAGCGAATGGAATTGATGAGAGTCATAAGAATCACGTAGAAACTGATTAACTCCAAAACCCGCCTCCCTAAGTTTGAACCTGGGCCTAAAACTGACAAGTTAAAATTTGATTTAGTCCAGGTTAATAGATTTTGATAAACTATGTAGATTCTCCTGTAGGTAATAACTTCCACTATTTACTTTACGACGATAATATTACTAAATTAAATAACCCTACTCGCGATCTATCACGGCCACGATGAGCTGTGAGGGCGCGCAATGCTGTCAAATCAAAATGTGGCTATTTGATGGGATCTGGGCGAGGTGGTGACCTCATGAGTCGAAGCGTGTGAAGCTTTGAATTAGTTAGAGCCATCAGATCAAAGGATCAAGGAGTGAATGGCTAGGATGAGCTGTGTTCATCGATGAATAGTGCACCAAGAGGTGCACTGTTCTCTCAGGTGTGTTGGGGCTTTTGTAGGGGGCCCTTATGGATGAAGGGGTATGAGTTTTGCGCTAAGGCCCATAAGTGGTGAGAAAACACTTCAGAACAGTCCTTAAGTGTTGCAAATAGGTCCCTGCGATGTATAAAATGGTCTCTGGAAGGTTTTTGAGTGAATACAATGTATATGACTTAAGGGCCTAAGTGAGAAACCATAAATGCGAGGTCCTAATGATGTCCAAATGCAATCAAGTTTTTATTAAAGCTTAATTAAACATATTAGAAGTTAATTTCACTTTTGATTTGATCTTTTGAACTCAATTGTATGTTCAATTTGCAATTGGATTATCATTTTATATTTAATAATAGAATATCTCAATAAATGACTTAATTTTGCATTTTTAACACAGATTTGGTGTTTTAGGTCTTTTCTATTAATTCACACACTTAAGCCTTTCTTTGTGTTAATTTGGTATTGTTTAACCTAATTTCTAGCTAACTTGGGCATTTTAGCTATGATGAGCCACATCTCATCATACCCCCATGCTTAGCTTTTGTTAGTCCCTTAGCAAACAACTCATTAAAGTGCAAAGCATTTAAATATCAGTAAGGTAAGTGTGATGAGATATCTATTTTTCTTTTCTTTCCTTTTTCTCAAAAAGTTAAGTGTTTAAAGATGGTCTTTAAGTTGAAAGATTTTTTCGATAAACCAATTGTGTTTATGTCTGGACGTTGTGAGAACTTGTCGCTTAAGAAGGCTGACCAGAACTTAAGACTGATATGACATAGACCATCTCTCAACCAACAACGACTCTTGATATTTAAACCTTAAGTGCGATTTCCAGGTCGGACTTAGAAGCTAAGAGGTTATGGTTGTGCTTAGTGATGGGTCAAGACTAACTAGGTGAATTTCAAAACTCAATCCTGGGGTTTCACTTCTTTTTAAGTCTAGGTTGGTCCTAGCTTCAGCTTGCGTTTTTGGATTGACTCTCAAAAAGTGAGGAAAACTCAAGCCCAACACTTATTGCGTTGTGGCTCAAAGAATATTTGGTAACAGGGTATTTGTATTGCACCCTGAAAATATTTTTGTTCTTTTTGGTGGAAAACTATTTACAGGACTTGGAGAACATACTTGACTTATTCCAAAGAATTTCTTTTTCTAATTTTTTTTTTACAAATAATTGTTAGTATGTCTGCAATAACTTTATTTGGTGGGTGAGTTCTTTGGTGGAAAGAGGTTCTCCTAGACACAAGACTAAAGACTAGGATAAAGAGTCTACCTGCATGCACAGGTAAGGACTCCACCTTCCTTAATGAATATTAGGGTTGAATTTCAAATTCACAAGATCTTTCCTGACACTATGTAGTGTAAACCAATGTTACTTAGACTCCTAAGCCAAAGCAAACCAGCTCATCCTATTCTGGTGACTTAGGTACAAGAATACGTTCTAAGTTAGAAGAGATCGTGGTCTATCTTGTCAAAGCTTAAAGTGTATTAAGCCAAAGCCTGAGTGAATCAAGCTACAGTGGCTCGGAAAGTATAACCAACAAAGGTTGAATGCCATAGACATTTATTCTATTTTTGTTTTCAGCTATAAGATCATAATTAAGCACTTATATTTCTTTTCAAATTTTTTCTCTCCTTAAAATTTCAATCTTTTGGAATTCTCCCTCAATAATAAAGTTCAGGTCCCCTTATTGTATTTTTGAAATTTTTATTTTTGACATTTTTTTGTATTTTTGACTTTGTAATTTTTTCAAATTCTCAAAATTTTTCATTTTTTTTGGTATTTTTGATAATACTATACTATATACATTACAGGTGTGTCTACTATTGCATTTCAGTAAATGATTCACCATTTACAGCCCCCCATGCTTAAATGATGCAATGTCATTGTATGAATAGGGTGGATGCAAATGCATGCTCTGCTTTTTACTATCTTAGACTGGGCAACGGAAGGATGTTAGAATGAGGAGATAAAAATCTTTATGCGGACGATTTCAAGTCTAATACAAGATCAAAGTGAAAAGTCAGGCTAAGAAGTGAAATGCATGACATATGTGACAATGAATGTATGATAAAAATGCATAGGTAGACACCTAATGCAAGAAATGTGAAAATAAGAAAGGTGAAAACAGTTATATACAAGAAGATAGGTTTGCTAAGTTTAATGCCTTTAGCTAGGCGTAAACCCAAATAAAGATGTATCAAGAATGTAGGAGCCAAAAAGGATGGGTGAGAATTGACAAGTCAATGAAGTTCAATTAAGGAATACAGATCATGTTGAATAGAATGGAAGTTTGTCAATCTCAAGGGTAAAGAATTGCTCCATAATCTATCTGAATCAGATACTTGGTATAAGGCCCAAGTAGAAAATTGGTATCAAATCAGAGATACTTGGCTCAAGGTCCAAGTAGACAAAATCAAATCATCTTAGAATTACTTAGCTCAAGGTCCAAGTAGAGAAAATAGAGTATATCCAGAATAATCAACAGCTTCCACCTCTTCAATCAATAATTGCAGAATCAAGAAGAAGAAGATGAATTTGGGTTGGGAAGAAGAGGTGATTGCTGATTTGAGTAAGGAATGGATGGATCAGGATATTGAGGAACAAAGGTTCCTCCATGATAGTAGTGTCACAAATGGATCGTTCACAGTTCCTTCCCTAAAGGAAACTGTGAAAAGGAGGAAGTGTAGGTGACTTGGGCATTAGTACCCAAAGAAGTACTAGTGGTTGGTGTTACAAAGCTTCTACCATCCATTAGTTCAATTTTTGAAAAACACTTTATGAAGCAGTCAAAAACTCATGGCAAAAACCAATCCAGCCAAACAAAAATCTCAATCTTAGAGTCAAGACCACAGCATTCAAGCGAGACAAAAGTCATGAATTTTTCCTATTAGTCTGCTACGAAAAATATAGTGCGCAAACAACTATTATTAATGCAATTGTTCGCATCCTAAGAGAAACCTATCAACATGTAGACCTCTAAATCTACCCAGAACTTGGATAAGACTAGCATGTGAATCCAAGCTCCTGTGGGTGCACAGAGAGATAAGGTAGAAAAGTGTGTTCTTGTGTACCTTATGTGATCGTGTAGTGTGTACACGATAGAATCAATCAATAGAATCTCGATGAAAAGCCACACAAGGTTTCAGAGAATTTAATCGAGTCACACTTTGAATTAGATTCTTCTCTTTAAGAGTGTTTTTCATGCAGCTAGTCTCACTTTTTAATCTTTTGCAAACAAGTGGTAGTCTTGCTTAATTATGTCCAATGCAAGCATTGCAGGAGCTTGAGAAGGTTAGAAATCATACCTGACTCCAGCTCTCAACATTTAATGTGCATTGACATAAAGTAAATCTAGTAGGAATTGATGCAAACCTAAGTATGGATGCCCATGTCATGCTGCTGCTAGAAAAGTAGAGATGAAATATTTTTGGTATTTTCAATTTTATAGATTTTTTTTCGTATTTTTAATGCAAGAAATCAAATCAAATTGAAAAATAAAATCAAAAAACCTAAAATGAAAAAGAATAAAGGAATAAGTGTCCATAGTCCACATTATTACATCAAATGTGTGAGAACATGCTCTCACAACTTATGACCATACAAAGAATCCTAAAAATGAAAATAAAATCTAAACCTAAATCCTAATATCTAAACTAATCTAAACATGGCTCCATCGAAGAAGTCCTAAAGTCGAAGAAAAATTGGGAACCTGGTCCATCGGGAAGTAGTCATTCTCCTCCAACTCCTCTTCAGGTACCATGAAAATAAGAAAAGAAAAATGATTAGTCAAAATTAGTATATACAAAAAAAAAATAAAAGAATATAACAAATAAAAGAATGTCTATACAATAAATAATATGAATAAAAGAATGATTATATACAAACAAATCCAAAAATATTTACAAGTGAAAGAACAAAAGAATAATTTTGGCATATAGAGAGTTGCCTCCCCGACAACGATGCCAAAAATAATCCTAGAAATTCTCGACACCGTTGTCAGGTTTTTATCCTCGGCAACGGCGCCAAAAGTATGATTGTTGAGGACAGGTTCGTACTAAAAAGGGTTTTAAAACGTCATTGTTGTAGCATTTGTCACGAATACAAACCCTTGTCGCGTCAATTTTATTTATATACTTAATTTTTACTGGTTTATGCCAAGTCGTTCACTGGGAGACAACTATTAATATACATCACTCTCTTAGTCCAAAAACATTATTTAATTTCAAAAAGATTGATTTTATGTACAAAAATGAATGAACGAATCAAATAATGAAAGAATGAATTAATTCTAAACACAAGAATGAATTACAATGCTTGAAAATATTTATCTACAAACAAGCATAAAAAATCATAAATAAATACTCTATATTATCTATTTACAACTTATATTAATAATACTTATCTATATGTACAATAATGAGTAATAATGTGTACTATACTAAGTTAACTTACTAATATCTACAGTAACATATAATGTATCTACGGTGACGTATGAAAGTGTCGCTATAACCTTAGAAAAACAATATACATAAGTTAAGTTAAAAACTATTGTCTAGACTAACATTTATTACTATCTACAGTGACATCTATATCTATCACTAAAGCTATCTTTTATTTATATACATAGTAGCTCAAACAATACTACTATACTCTAAATATACTTATTACGTAATATTTACATATATACTATATATATACATACTTATATACTATATATATATATATATATACGTATTTACTATATACTTTTATACATATATACTGATGCACACACACGTAAGTACACACACTACACCACTCAACACACACAACACTCAACTCATAAACACAAGACTCACAGGTACTTAGTCGATTTTTAGCCGTCTTCTCTTCTCTTTTAGACCGGGTCATTAGCCGGTTCAAACTGGCTCTTAACCTAAAAATGGGTTAATTGGCGGGTGGCCTTTTCGAAGGATACACAGCACCATTACTGGGTGGGACCAGACCTTTACTAGGGCCACCCTAGTTGATTATTAGGTGCATTTTAACAGGTTTTTAGCTCATTATTGGGCCCACACAGGCCCATGTATAGTGCACGGCCCCTGTCCCATGCACCGCACTCGCATAATTCCATGCTAAATCATCATTTCATATGCTCAGGATAGAGGGGGATAGGTATGTGTATATGGGCGCTTGGCACCATGTCGACTAGGCAATGCATGAGAGGAATTCAATTTATAGTGCATCAAACACTCGCACGCTAACGATGTGGGATTAATTGGCGCTCCACCAGACTGAAGTTCCAGCGCAGCAACTAGTGAATTGAGAAGATTTGGCCCTTGATTTGAGGGCCCATTTGTGTTCCAATTTTCAAATAAAATATTTCATTGGAAAGCCCTTATATAAGGCTATATAATTATATACTTAATTTACAAAAATAATTAATTTTACTATATAAATAAATAAGCCAAAGTTTATAGTTATTCACATTGATTTATAAGTTAATTTGTTAATTACAGTATAAATTTCTTAATTAATGGTCCAATTGATTTAATACAACATTAGTATATATGCTAAATTATTTAATACATATTTTTATGGTATTTTACACGTTTTATTTTAGTTTATATACATTTAAATATGCATTTTCAGGCGGTTATACGTATAAATTAGGTATAAATAGTATAATGCAGATAGTATAAATTAGTTTAGTAACAACTTAATTTCCTAATTTATTTTAATTTAATTTAGTAAACTACCTATTAACTTAATAAATTAATTATTTATTATACATATATAATTAAATTAGTTTGTAGGTATTCTAGTGTATATTATATATATAAATATGTATGCACAGTATCATTGATAAATAAGTTTATTTATAGGGGTTTCTATAATTATATAGCTTAGAGTACATATAAGTTAATTAAAATAATAGATAATGATCTAAACAAGTTATATACATAATAATTTACCTTAAATACTTAATTTATGTTATAGAATATATACATAAGTTATATATATAGTTTATAAACATATTTTACATTATATACCTTAATAGCTTAATATATATCTTACATATGCTTGTATATACATAATGTACATAGTATTTTTCGATGTTTCTCGAGTTTTTTTGCTTTTTATGGGTTTTATAAGTTTCATAGAGGTAGGGAGTGAAAAAGAAAGAGAGATGAGAAATAGAAAGTTGTTTTTGTTGTTTTTAATGTTTAGTTCTTTTATTAAGTTTAAAGGTAGACTAAACCGTCAGCCGGTATGTTCTACTAAGTTGGGGATTCAAAATGCCTTGAAAGGTGGCACTCACTTAAAAATATAATTAATCTTGCTCACTGCACATTTATTTTATTTTTTTGAAATTTTTATAGTGTTTTTATTTATTTAAAAGTGAAGCACATGTAAGGCTTAAATGAGTGTGATAAGGAGTAACCTAAGGCTTAAGTAAGAGATGTGTGGCTTGAGAGTGCAGTGAAAGCATTCAGAAGTATCAAGCTCAACACAAAAGAGATGTTCAAGCATATAAACATGATTTTTCATTTAATTTCATCACATTTCTAAGTTTGGGCAGTTAGAGAACATTTGTGCTAACAATAAATGATTAACAGCAAATTACAAGCATTCAAATTGATTTTAAGAGTCGCTAAAAATACATGAAAGTTTGTGCATATAAACCACATACTACAACACATATCAGCCACTTAAACTTCTAAATCCCAACCACTACCCAATTCAATTTCAGTCTAAATCCAATAGTAACAACTACTTCAGCAGCAGCATCAGCTGCCTAATCAATTCAGATCATCCAGCAACAGCAGCTGTAGAGCTGACTAATCAAGCAGTAGTGGCTGTTGCAGCTTGAAAACCAAGCTCAGACATCTTAAATAATTTCCAAAGGCTACTATGCAGCAAAAGCCTAATTCCAGCAAGTCTGATTGACAAATTCAATATGTGATTCATCCAAGATCAGACTTTCTCAAGTCTAATTTTGGATCAAAACCGTCCAAATTTAGGGAGTGATTTGCTTTGAATTTAGGATTAAGAAACCCTTGGGTATGTAGCTACTGAAGCAGCACTTTAATATGTTGAATTGGGATTCGAAAATCACAACAATAAACACCTCAAAAGTCTGATAAGGCTTGATAATCACATTGAAATCACTTTGAGAAGTTAAACTCTGCATCAAAAATCCTCACCAACATTCTCATTTCAAATCAGAGAGAAAAACTCTGATCTAACACCTTCCTAATGCTATAGACAACATGAAGGAGGTGTTATAATCAGTCCAATAAATCCAACTTATATCCCAATTGTCTGAAACCTTAAGGGATATAATGAAAATCCTTGGGTTAAAAATCAGATTCTCACTCAAAATAACTCATAAATACCTATAGAGCCTCAAATCAATCAAGGTTGATTTTCCTTGGCTCTACCTCACATTTAAGATCATGAAATTCCCAATTCATGTCACATTCAGACATGGCTCATCTAAGGAAAGATTTTTCATTAACGTCATCTCATATTCATGACCATGGACTGAATTACACAAAAATATCTTGATTCACTTGGTCAAAACCATTCAAAACTCAATTGATTCAAAATCTCGTGATCTTGCATGAAATCCAAATTCAAAATCAATCAAGCAAATCGATTCCATTTTAAATTTAGATCAAGGGTCTTTGTGGATTTCTGAAATGAATGGGAAGACCCCTAGATAGATTTTGAGTGCAAATTCTCATCTCAAAGCTAGAGAGCAATTAGATGAGAATTTGACTCTATTGGGTGGGTGAATTGCGAATTGAAAACACGAGGAAAATTTAGAATGAAATTTGTGAGATGAAGAGGAAGATCAGTGATTAGGTGATGAAATGAGTTCATCTCCTCTGATATGAAATGACCAAAGGAGGTGTGAGTGTGGATTCTACACTAACCTACTCCTAATCTATACTAAGCCATCACTGAATTTTGATCTCTAACATCTGATCTACTCCTAAATTACTCTAACTAACACTACAATTAAGCTACAAAGCAGTAAATCCTAATCTAATCAGATGAATGGGGTTGCCTAGATCCAAAGCCGGCGGCTTAGGAGGAAGAATGGAGGACGATCTCCAGCGAAGGAAAAGTCCACAAGAGGAGCTTTAGGGTCATCATCAAGCGTATGAAATCCCTAGTGGCGAGGAGGAATTGGAGGTGAAAAACCACACCGCTGTCACTGATGTGGCGAGTGAATAGGGTAAGGAGAACTGGAGGGACGAAGGGATCGCCTCAGGAAAGTAGGAGAGGAGGTCGATTCTTTGCGCATGACCCTAGGAAGATGTATAAGTAGAGCGATCAGAGAATCCCTTGACCATGCAGTGGAATTAAGTGCTTAGGTCATGAGCGGCCACGATGAGCTATTAGGGCGCGCGATGCTGTCAAATCAAAATGCAGCATTGGATGGGATCTGGGCAAGGTGGTGACCTTACGCGCCAAAGTATCCGAAGCTTCAAATCAGTTAGAGCCATCAGATCAAAGGATCAAGGAGTGAACAGTTGGGATGAGCTGTGTTCATCGATGAACAGTGCACCAAGAGGTGCACTATTCTCTCAGGTGTGTTGGGGCTTTTGTAGGGAGGCCCTTATGGGCAAAAAGGTATGAGTTTTGCACTGAGGCCCATAAGTGGTGAGAAAGCACTTTAGAACAGTCCTTAAGTGTTGCAAATAGGTCCTTGCAATGTATAAAATGGTCCCTGGAAGGTTTTTGAGTGAATAAAATGTATATGACTTATGGACCTAAGTGAGAAACCATAAATGCGAGGTCTTAATGATGTCCAAATGCAATCAAGTTTTCATTGAAGCTTAATTGAACATATTAGAAGTTAATTTCACTTTTGATTTGATCTTTTAAACTCAATTGTGTATTCAATTTGCAATTGAATCATCATTTTATATTTAATAATAGAATATCTCAATAAATGACCTAATTTTACATTTTGAACACATATTCGGTGTTTTAGGTCTTTTCTGTTAATTCACACACTTAACCCTTTCTTAGTGTTAATTTGGTATTGTTTAACCTAGTTTTTAGCTTAACTTGGGCATTTTAGCTATGATGAGCCACATCTCATCACTCAGTCAATATCATCTCCACTATTTTATTCGAGGAATTTAAGATCGGTAATTTAAAACCTATTGAGGTTACTCTACAACTAGCAGACCAACCTTCAATCAAACCTAGAGGGATTGTTGAGGATGTAACTGTCATGGTCCAGAATTGTGTCTTTTCTATAGACTTTTTGGTCCTTGATATTGAGATATCCGAATCTTTGATTAATGCCCCTATCATCCTAGGATGACCTTTTCTAGCTTCTACAAAAGCTAATATTAACTGTCATTTAGGCAAAATGGGCATTACTTGCGATGGCTACACTATTACTTTGGATATTTAAAAATCTTCCAGAAGATTCCATGATAATGATAATTTTTTCGAGGACTCAGAATAGAAATGTCTAATTTGGTGGAGGAGACAATGTTAGTGGATACCCTTCCCAACCATAATTTTTTCGAGGATTCTGACTCTGAATCAGTGGTCGGCAACATCAATGACTTGGAACCTTGTCTTCAATCTTACTCTCTTCCTGATTTCTCATCAAACCTACCCACACTAACTTCACCCAACCCTCATCATACTGACTCTTCTTCCATTCCCTTTCCCCTAGACCTACCACTCGACCACCCGAGTTTGGCTTTCATCATGAACTCAAACCATGGCCAAACTCAGGTCATTCTTCTCGTTTTCCATCTTATTTTGATCCCCATATTTTTACCACTCATCTTTTAGGAGATCCAGAGGAAGACATCTTTCATGAGGGCATTGATTGCATAGCAACCATAGGTCCTAATATACCTGAATTAAGTTAGATCCTAGCTTAACCTGGGAATAATGCATGCATAAGCATCTTATTTGGCATCATAGTTGATTTGTTAGCTTCGTAAATAATAATGCTATATTATGTACTAATTGAGAGGTAATAATAATTGCAGGTAATTCAAGGCTGTGGATGATGAATCCGACTGTATCAATCTATTGAAAATGACGATTGGAGTCCAATGCTTCTGAGATCGTCTTGATCGGACTCTTATAGCATCCTATGCAGTCCGTAGAAAAGCAAAGGCCAAGAAGCAAGGTGATGAAAATCCGAACCTCAGATGCCAAATCCGACTGCATGGATGGATCCGGATCAACGATCACAGTCCAATGGCATGAGAATCGCCTCGATCGGAGCCCTACAACACCATCTACAAAGCAAAGAAGATGGACGACCACAATGGCATCACGTGGAACCATCATAGCCGCCCAAGGCCGTCGCCCCATCCACTGAAGGAATTCCACGCACCTGTGGGCTGTCGAAGTGTCATTCAACGGCCACAAGATCACCATGTCGCTCTCCTCACCGTGCCTTCATCAATGAGAAGATCATCTTAGCCGTTAGATCTCCATTCAATGGCTAAGGGTAGCCAAGCGAAAAAGAAGAAACACAACCATCCATGGGCATAGCACGGTGGTTAGTGCACTTGTGTAAGAGCGAGTGGCGAGCGCTCAAGATGCGAATAGCAGAAATAGAAGAGGCGGTGCACGAAGGACAAAATTGGGCCATGCGATGTCAATCGGGCGGCATGGAGGCGAACGCGTGGCACGCTATCGCACGTTGGATTAGGCGGTGTGGCATACGCATAGATGGATGCCTAGTTGGATGCCCCTCTACATGTGGGCACACAAAGGCGGTGCGGCGCACAATCTCAATCGTTGATCTTCGCGATCGAACGGTTGAATTTGAATGTGCACACATGTGAGAAGAGGCGATGTGGAGCGTGATTTTAAGTCGTCCGATATTGAAAGAGAGGAAGCATGTGAGGAAGGGCATGCGACCGTGATCTGAAGGCATTGAGCACGCCACGCGATAAGATCTGGTGAAGTCCGTGCAAAGAAGGCGCTAAGAAGGTTATTTTAAGGTGCGATTTAATCCGTTGATCTCCCAATCGATGGATTTGATCAATCCAAAGTTGTTGTATGAGTTGAAGGCCCAAATACCAACTTTGCCCCTCATCTTTTCTATAAAAAGGACCCCAGAGCTCCTGTCTGAAGGCATCTTCTCCTCCATCTCTCCCTCTAGACCTCCAAGCTTCTCCAGGCTCCCTCTTCTTCTGAAGCATACATCAAGACCACCTTGGTGCACCACTGTAGCTTTCCCCAACCTCTCCAAAAGGCCACCAAGGATCACCCTTATTGCCCTTGTTCTAGTATCTTATATAGTTATCTTTAATTCTAGTTCTAGTAATGCATGTTATGGTTATTCAGTTTTAATGTAATTGCAACTCATGATCAACCAATTTATTGATCTGCTTTATATCCATTGTGATTAGTATTTAGTTATAGTTAGTTCTAAATCAATTTTAAAATCAAGTCATTTTTTGCCTCCTTGAGTTCGACTGAGACTCACATCTCGTTATAATTATTTGTTTTGACGTATTTTCGCGCTATACCACGACTTATTCACCTTTAAACGTGATCTTACGACCGAACATGCATTCACATGTCCAATTTCTTACATGACTGTCCGTCTTCCGTGCATAGATGGGAGGTAACCCATCATTTTTCTTGCTTTCTTTTTATCTTTCTTTTCCCAGGTTTTGACCATCTTGAACTTGATCGCCTATCACTAAGGTGATCTCTTTTCCTCCCAATGCATGAGGACATTGCATATCATAAGCATGAGGGGGTATTTTTAAAATTTTGACGATTGATTCAGGATTTTCAAAACCTAAAAATATTCAGTTTTCTTTTGCATGCATCTTCATAATAGAAAAATCATAAAACTTTTTGAGGAAAATTTTGAAAATCGGGACTAAAGTTGAAATTTTCATTTTAAGGTAAAATTTGATTTAATCTTTAACAAACTAGGGACTAGAATGTGGATCCAATTTTTAGAACTTTTGGATCTATTTTTAGACTAGAGCAAGTATCTTTCTCTAAATTCCACCTAAACTCGTGATGATCACGTGACTTGATCCCTTTTTGTGACCTGGAAATTACTTGGCTTAGTTTCTGACTCAAAGGCTTGCATCTCTTGCAAAATTCTTATGTCGAATTCACACACAAAGCCAACATCTAAAAAACATTTAGAAAATTAGAAAACCCCATGTTTAGTCATAGTGAAATCTGAGGCAGATGATTGGTTTGAGTTGCCACCACCGAGAAGGAGGAGAATGCCTCCTTTAAGGACGTGATGTCAACATGTTACCACCTTGATGATACTCTATATCTATATTTCATATCTTTAGATAGAGCGTTAAGGAGCATTTTGTGGCTCAAGTGTCTTGGACGCTGCTCTACCCATAGTGTTGGGCAAGGGCTTGAGTTCGCTTGGAGAGCCCCTTTACACCGCATTGTGTTTTGGGGTTGTGAGCTCTTGGCCAGTGTCTTGGACAGTACTATCTCAAAGTGCTGGCGCTAGAGCCCCCTTGAGGATTGGTAACAGGAATGATGATCCCGACACATCTGTTATAGGATTAAGTTAGGGATAAGCATAGGGGAGACAAAAAAAATAAAAAACTCGACCCTATAAATGTTGGCATTCACAAGCACTAATACAATGTTTTAGAAGTTTTGCGAGTTGGAGTCAGATTCAAGAGCCAAGGAAATCCTAACTACAAAATAATTTCGGGTCCTTTCAATTAACAAGGAGTTAACTTGTGAATTTTTGAAGGATACATTGATCTCGATTCATCTAATTTATGGATCTAAAGACGAATCTCGATGTTTTATCCTTAACAAAATCTCGTGCCTTTCATGTTTTTAATCAGTCAAAGTTCCATGATCTTCTTCTAGTCAAAAGTAGAAAAATTAGTCTTTCCCAAAAATCCATTTTGTGAAAATAGTTTTGTTAAGAGACTAACAAAAGATAAGCATAGGGGTGTGATACATGCTAGTTTATCATCATTCTTATGCCCTAAAATTGATCTAGCTCTTAGGATTTTAACTCTATAAATAGGTTTTCAGGTTACATATAGGCATTTACTGAGGTTAGGCATGCATTGCATCTTATTGTCTTTTTGATGCATTTACTTGAGTGTCAGGGATAGGCAGATAGTCAGATCCCACAAAACTTGGCACTCTGGAAGGAAAAAGATGAAGGAGAAGCACACATTAGCTGGATCTCAGCTAGATCCAGCTCATCCGAGCTAGATCTTAGGTCCTTCTAGCTGGATCAACTCATCCTTAGCACCATTCAGCTCATCTCAGCTAAATGGTAGCTCTAGCTAGTTCACCTCAGCTCCATTTAGCTCACCTCAGCTGGATGGCAGCTCAAACTAGATCAAGATAGTTGATCCCAGCTCCTCTAGCTCAAAATAGTTCATTGGAAGCTCTATCTGACTAGGACTTGTTACTGCCATCAATTAGCTAAGCTTAGTCGGTAGAGGAAGACCTCAACCAGCTCAGGCTAGTCAAGTCTAGCTCCTGGAGATGCAACTCAGCTCAAATTGGTTGAGTTGATCTACTTGACCTAAGCTAGCTACTCCAGCTAGCTAGATAATCTCCAGAAAGACCAAACCCAACTCACCTTAGCTCACATTAGTAGAAAGCAGCTCATCTCTGCTTGGCTTAGCAACTAGCAAAGAGCTAGCTAGCTAAGCTAGCTAAGGTAGCTCCTTACAACTCTCTTCAGCAGCCATCAACTTCAATGTAGCTCAGATGCAGCTCCTCAATTCTTCCTCCAAAACCCTAGTTCCCTCTACCTCTTACTCCATTCATCCACTAGCTAAGCTAGCTTAGCTTAGCTAGTTCACCTCCATGGCATCCCAACCTAACCCTAAAACCCTCCTAACTAGCTCCACCAAATAAGCCTACCCATAGTCCACCTAAGCTCCCCTACTCCTACTCCTTTTGGCGCCAACCCTAACAACACCTTTCAACCCACCACCACCACCACCAAGGGACACCACAAAAGTGGTGCCAAAACCCTCCATAACCAACCCCTACTTGGCACCACTTTTCCCTCCAAAACCCCACCACATCACCACCATCCAATCATCTCCTAAGGCCATCTACACCATCCAATTTTGGCACCAAAGAGAACCCTTCTAGAAACCTATTCTTGGTGCCAAAATTGAGGTGGTAACCACCACCTTGGATGGCCCCCTTTCACCCATTAACTACCCTTTGCATCCATTAAGTTGGCACCACCAATCCTCCACCTTAGGATCCACCAACCACCTCCAACAAACCATCCTAACCCTCCATCTCATTCATGCCAACTACCCCCCTCTCCATTCCCATATCTACCCCCCTTAACCACCACCACAAAACCATCCTCCCTTAGATGTAGTTCCACTCATATCACCTACATTTCATGCCAAGGAAGAAGAAGAAGAGAAGAAGATCAAGGGGGCAACCTACCTGCCCCCTTAGTGCCTTCTTTCTCTATCTTCCTCTCCCTTGTGTCATGCGAAGGAGGAGGTCTTCATCTTGAAGAGACGGCTAGGCAAGGAGGAGACTTAAAGGTGGTTGTCACCCACCTTAAGGAGAAAGCTTGGAGGAGGATTGCCTGAAGAAGAAAGCCAAGGAGAACCCTTTTTAAGTGCGGGGCAACTGCACTTGGAGCAAGGGTTATCCAAAGCTTCTACAGAGGATCCCTTCTTCCCTATCTTTATATTTTCTTGTATTAGCTAGTGTGTTCTTATTTTTATGTAAGAAGCATTCAGCTACCTTTCATCTATTTTGTTAGTAATGCAAGTTCAAACTTTGCCTTCAAATTTTTATTTTCTACTTAGTGTGCTTCATGTTTTAGTAGCTTAGTGAACCACACCTTCTTCTTCTAATTACCCTAGGCACACTTGCCTAAGGTGAGCTTAGAAGAAAAGGTTTCCTTGTTGTCACTTAGGAGTAGTTGATAGGCGTTGTTTTTAGTGTAAACATTCTCGCATTCCGTTGCCCGATTATTTTGAAAACCCTAAAAACAACAAAATTAAAAATACAAAAAAGAATTACAAATGCAAATTTGAGAGGCAAGAGAGAGAACCAACTTTTGTGACTAACAAATTGTCCTCCTTAGACAACCCTAAATACTCCACTATCTAGGTATTACAAATTTTAAAAGCAATTGCGATTTCGTGTGTTATAACGACTAAAAACCGCATTTTATAAATCATGAGATTTTTGTAACCAACACACTAACTCAAGCCTTGGGTTTCCTCAACAAAGGAGGAATGAGGTCACATACCCTGAATTAGAGAGATAACCATATGACTCATCATTGCAAGCACTAATAATAGACCCATTAGCCATCACATTAGCCTCAGTATTATCATCATTCCATAAAGCATCATTACTTTGGTTAATTGGAAAATAGATTCCCCAATTAGCAATACCAATATTTTCATTTAAGATGTCCTTAATTTATTCATGCCATTGTTGGGTAGGGGTCCAATTCAGAACTTCACACATCACTTCACTTGGGAAGACATCAGTAATAATATTAACCAAAGCCAACTGGGATTCATACATATCATCAAGGTGAAGATTTTTAGAATTATCTTTCAACATTAGGAGTATTCAGAGATTCAAGAAGTGGAGGTTCAATTGGATTTTGAGAAACCTTGGGCATCTTCTATACAGTATTTGTATCCACAGAACATTGACATCGGAAGTTTTGTGTTGAGAAACAACCAGTGGAGGATTTTCCAATGAGGAATAACCAAGATAAGTAATGAGATCATTAGATTGAGGGACCTCATTGGAGCCTCCAAGGTTGGATGGGCCACCTAAGTTCATCAACAGAGGAGTGGAATCCAACAGAACCTCTTTATCCTTACTAGAGGGCTTCATCATCTTCGCCTTGATTTTCCAAACCTTTAAAAACCTTTTAAGCTTGAAAGGTCTCTTGGAACTAGTACTAGCCCTACCCCCAGAAAAAGGAGGTAGAGGGTTAATATTACATATTGGAGGATTACATTCCCCATTATCTTGCTTTGGATCACCAGAGGCCCTAAAGGACTTGGCCAAAGCCTACGAGTCAGAATCAAGCTGTAATGTCAGCTCACAATTTTGTTCAAGTAAGGAAAAGTCCTTAGCATCCAGGTTGGAATCCTGAGCCTGAGGGGCCTCCTTAGGTGCCCGCTTACAATTAAGCATTAGAGGAAGGGTGAATAGTGCTAAAGGAAGGTTAAAAAAATAATTAAGACATTTTTATGTGAAAAATGTAGCTTTCAATCCCCAGATGCACTAAAATCAGAGTTTAAACCCAAAAAATGTTGCTACTATGCAACCTTTTATGTGATAATTTGGGATTCTTGAGTCAAAAACACATTTAATCAGCCATATAACAACTGACTATGCCTCAAACTCATTTTAAGAATTAAATCCATATGTTAACACCTTCATCCAATGCTCTTGAAACTCAATTCTCTTCTTAGATCAAAGATTGTAGAATTACATTCTAGGTCTAAGATGGGAATTAAATTTTCATGAAAAATCATCTCAAACTCCTTTCTAGCACCACTGAATTTTAAGGAAATCCAATTATCTCTTCTAGAATTCTTTGAGACCTTAATAACATCTCCATCTTACACTATAGACAATGCAAGGTAACGATCTACATTAAGGTTTCAAAAACATTTAAATCCTTTCAACACGATTAAAAACTCTCTAAATCATGAAAAATCCTGATCTAATTCCTCTCTTATGCCATAGATAGCATGAAGAAAGGATTTGAATCAGTAAATAGATTTCAATCAAAAATGAATCCCAAATCTTCGTATCTTTCAACCTGAATTAAAACCCAGAAGGATATGCTGAAATCCTTTAGCTTAGAATCCAAATCCCATTCAAATGATCATGTGAATCATTTCTAGAGCCTCAAATCAGGAGGACCGATCATCCTTGGCTCTAGCAATCCATAAAGAACCCAAACTATGATCAATATCAAATCAACCCCAAATCTGAAAGAATCAACAAATTAGTTTGATACAAACACAAGGGAGGGTGATTGTGGTGATGTGAAATGATTGACATCACCCTCAAATGAATTTGGTGCATCAATAGATCTAAAAGCTAGAAAGCTCTAGATCTGATAATGGCCTGATGGGTGGGTGAATGGTGAAATAATTCATTGAGGAAATCAGAGAATGCGATCATGAAATGGTGGGGAAGAAAAGTGAATGAGTGACCGAGAATGAATTCCATCTCCTTCAATCAGAATTGACCAGAGAAGGTAAGGGATCACTATACTAATCTACTCATAACTAATCTAGCAATTCCATAGTGAATTCTCTAACTATTTCTACTCCTAGAAAGTAGTAAATCTAATCTATGAAAGTGGTAAATCTATCTACTCAGAAGAATGAGGTCCCTAGATCCATAGTGGGTTGCTATGGCAACAAATGGTGATGCAAGGATCTCCAACGAGGAATGAGGTCCCTGGGCTACAGTTGGACACTACAACGATGAAGTTGAGGAGGGAGAACTGCCTTGTCACTGGCAGTCGATGAAGGAGGAAAGGGAATTGGAGATGTGGATGAAGGGATCGGCTCAATGGGGGAGGGAGTCGATGCGTGCGTAGGGAGCTCTAAAGCTGCTTAAGTAGCTCAAGGAGTGAGAATGATCACCGTGGAGGTGCGGTTAATCTCCTAGGGCATGGGCGGTGGATATGAAGAGAGAAGGGCACGTAATCATCCAAATCAAATCACGGCCGTAGGATGAGATCTAGAGCAAGGGGTGAACCTACGCACAAAGGTACACGAAGATTGATCGAGGATTGGTTGCTAGATTATGGGCTTCAGGAATGGACGGCTGCGATTGCTCAAGTTCTTGTGAGCTACAATAGACTCAAGTCTATAGGTCCATTGGGTAAATTGCAGGAAAGGTCCAAATGAGCGAAGGGGTGAAAGTTTACAAAGAAAGCCATAAGTGGAAAGAATGGGTACAGCGCGGTCCCTGATTATTTGCAAATGAGTCCCTAATGGCTTATAAATAGGTCCTTGGAAGGTTTTTATGCATGAAATGAGGATGACCTAAGAACCTAAGTGAAAAGCCATTATTAAAAGTTCCTAATTGTCACGACCCGATCCCAAATTCCAACAGAATCTGGGACTGGCTCGCTTTGGTTTATCCCAAGATCTAGTCATCCAACAAGAAATAACCAAGTAACATTCAACAAACCACACAAGTACAGTAATTAAGGAAAAAGAAAGTTTCAACAGGTAGAAAGAGAACAGTGATATTACAGTGGATTACATCAAAGAATACATGTAACTGAATACAAACTATAAAACTCACTAGCAGGCAGTAGAACTAAAACTAGGCTCGACCAGGCCCAGCATCCTTAGCAGGCGGTGGCTCAGGCTACTCAAATCCTTGACCTGTACAGAATATATTTGACTGGAGTCAGCTAAAGCTGAGTAGAGTGGTGGCTAAGAATTAACATGCATTAACATAAAGTTTTCCATCTTCTAATTATATTATACATGTGGTTGCGTAGAGATCTCTAATTAGGATTTGTTAATTAATCATCTGGTTCCCTATAGGAATGATTTTGCTTGCAGCTTCCCGTGATATAGGATGCCCACGTGGCACTCTCCTGGCCGGGGGAGTCCCACCGTGGTAGTCCTATACTCGGTCTACTACCCCGAGGTCACGGTCATGATGTAGCGGTGATTACGGCACACGTGATAAGCGCACGGGTAGCTACCCCACACTGGCACACGGTCAGTTGTTTTCGCTAGCGGGTACGCCTCAACGTACAGCGTAGAACAGTGTAGGGCCTTGCCCTCTCAGAACAGAACAGGGGTCTTGCCCCTCAGGGGTCTTTGCCCCTCCTCAGTCCGCGTACCCTCGTCCGACTATCCCGGTTTACCCAACGGGTTGACAGGAGTCGGTGTAGGGTGGCCATACCTAGCCCTGGGCCCCCTGGGGCGGATAGCTCCCCCCTACACTAAGTAGCTCACCTTGGTACCACGTACACGAGGGCCAGTAAGAGTCGTCAGAGAGTGGCCAAACCCACCCCAGGTCCCAACCCAAGGGCGGCAAGCTCCCCTCTACACTACAAGAGATAGTTGCTCTCTTCGATACAATGTACACGAAGGTCAGCTTACCTCCCATAACAGCTGTCCATAGGCAGCAAATTTACAGAACCATCTGGTTCTTTGGGGTACGGTGTTCATGTTTACATTTCCCAGGGGCTTTATACAGGAATTTCTTTGTCACATCCGGGTTGGAATGTTCGGGTCAACAGCTCAATTTCCATTTTATTAGTAGGGGTCCATTTTAGCAGAAAGATAGGCAATTTTCGATTACTCAATTATTCACATGTCGTAAGGGTCCATTTTAGCTAAAATCAGGCAGCTCTTGATTACACAATCATTCACATGTAGTTTCTTCTGACCCTAGTGTTCATGCCAAGACCTAGGGTTCAAGAATCTGTTCTCAAATATATGTTTAATCCTCCCCAGGGATCATCTCAAGTCTAGGATTACTTACTCACATGTATTAAAATTGAGATTTAAGGTTGCAACCACTCTACCTGGGTAACCGGGTGGAATGGGGGCTCGTACAGTGGCTCCCGACGTCTCCACAGGTCCCGTACTCTCGACGGACTGGAGACCTAAACATGAATTGATGGGCTAAAAGGTTTAGAAGGATGTAAACAAGGTATCATTATATAGAGAAACTTGTATGGAAAACATAGATGGTTTGTTTGCGTAAAAGTGATAATAATAGGGCCTTACACGGCCCCAAAACACACTATCAGATAGAAATCAGACGTCTGGGAAAGGTCCCAGACGTCTTGAAATAGTTCTCAGGGATACCTCTCTTGGTGTTCCGCTATCAGACGTCTGAAACTCAAATTCGACGTCCAAGGACTTTGTCAGACGTCTGGGAGTTCTTCCGGACGTCTGAAATTGCCTCGGCTACGCTCCCGCCCTCTGACACATACGTACGCTGTCAGGACTTGTCAGAGAGGAAAAGTACGGAAAGTAGATCTCTACCAGATGTCTTGGCATACCTTCGAATGTCTGGTGAGACGTTTGGGTGTTTCTCTGGCCATCTGATTCCGTGAAAAAATGACTTCCGCAGAATCGCCCTGGCTCTCCTTGCCTGCAGGTGCTGCAGCAGAATGCCGCTGCAGCCTTCGCCCTCGTGCTTCTTCTCTCTCGGCCCTCCTCTCTTCACTCTGCTCTCACTCGCTCTCAGCTGCGGAATGGCAATGAAGGGGAGGGGGAAGAGGTATATAAAGGAAGAGGAGGTGAGGGGAGAGGAGAGGCGAGCATGGGTGAGGAGTGGCGTCACGGTGAGGTGCGGTGAGGCGCAGTGAGGGAGGAAGCATGGCGCTCGTATGCTGCGTGCTAAAAGTATTTCCAGACGTCTGGTGGACAACCCAGACATCCTGACAGACGTCTGATGAACATCCCAGACGTCCCGACAGACGTCTGGTGAACATCCCAGACGTCTTAAATGGCCAAGGGGTGGTGGGTCATTTCACTGATGATGTCCAAATGCAACCAGGTTTTTATTGAAGCTTAATTTAACACTTATAAAGTTGATTTCACTCTTGATTTGTACTTTTGAACTCAATTGTGTGTTCAATTTACAAATGGATCATCAATTTTCATTAATGAGTAGAGTATCTCATTTTATGACCTAATTTTACATTTTTAACACAAATTGGATGTTTAGGTCATTTCTGTTATTTCCCACATTAACCCTTTTCATGTGTTAATTATGCATTGTTTAACCTAGTTTCTAACGTAACTGGGCATTTAGCTATGATCAGCCACACCTCATCATAGAGTAGGCATTAGTAAAAAGCTGAGTAGAGTGACAGTAGAGAAATTAATTCGTGCAGGTATTTAAATACAGGAAAAAAAGGAACGTAATGTGCATCACGTCTGATTTCCATTTCTTTTATTTATTCTCGTTAATTTATTTAGTTTCCTCCCACTAGTAGCTCTAAGGCTGGATCACCTTTCCTCTTATTGCACATGTCCCCTATTGGGATGATCTTCTTGTGGTATTCCCATAATGTAGGGCATGCATGTGGCGCTTTCCTGGTTGGGAGAGCACCCTGTGTTTGTCCTGCACTTGGTCTACCACCTTGGGGTCATGGTGACTACGGTGTGCATGATAAATGCATGGAGGGTTACCTCGCACTGGCACACGGTCAGCCGTTTCCGCTAAAAGTACGCACTAAATCGTACAACACAGAACAGATCGTGGTCGTACCCCTCACAAGTCTGCGTACCCTCACTCGACTATCCTGGTTGGCCCACATAGGCCCTACAAGAGTCGGTGTAGGAAGGTCGTTCCTACCCTAGGTCCCTACCTAAGGTGGTCAGCTCTCTTCCTACACAATGGAATAGTCAGCTCTCCTCAGTACACAAGTACTCGAGGGCTAGCTTGTCCCCACAACAGAACTCAACATGGCCCGTCTTAGCCCCACATTCTCATTACTGTCTCATCCCACTCCAATGATTTTCATGTATTATCAATATGCCCTCTCGAGTTTATCTTAAGGTTCAATTAATCCCTACATTAGTGCTAAAAACTTGGCATTGACAAGACCAAGATTCCTCATATAAGTAGAAATCTCTAGCTTACCTTAGAGTTCAAATAAATCCCTACACAGTTGATAACTAATTTGAGCATATAATTTTCCTTAATGTTCATGAGTAACCCTAATTCTGTCTCTAATACTTGCTCTCCAAGTGGAGCCAAGTGTTCATAATTTAGGTCAGAAGCTCCCTAGCGGGGCTAATCCACTCTCAAGCATGAGAGTTTTGCACCTTTAACATAAGCATGTAATTTAGCTTCATGATATTCTTAGATCTATCTAACACTTTGATTATGCAAATTTTACATTCCATGATACATACTTGGAAGCACAACATAGAAGAGTGGCTTAAAAGCATAACCAAAAGGCTCAAGCTAGGGAGCTCTAGTGCATAGTATTAAATTCAAGACCTAGGCAGGTAGAGGGAGAACCACTCTACCTTGATTCCCTAGGTGGAATGGAATGTAGGGTGGGTCTATCCATGTCCCTATTGAGTGTTGTGCAGCTTCTCTCATGAGTTGCGCAGCTCTCAGGCACACTACCTAGGGCATGCGAGGAGCCAAAAACCTCATTAAGAGCTTTAATCAATTTTTAAGTACTCTAAACGTGCACTAACAGGGTGAAATAGGGTATCAAAATGTAGGAAATCTCACTAGCTTTCCAACATGTCCTTACTTGCACAAATCGGAGGTCAAAAGGGCCTCAAATCGGTCAAGAAGAGGCTTCTGGTTCATGTGAACTGACTTGCACTGGTTTGGCTTACTTGGCTCACGCGAATCGGCTGCTAGTCTCCCCCCACCAGCGAACACATGTTGTGCTAGGAGAGGTGCCCCCACATGGCTGTGGATTCGAGTCCACCCTCGCTCCCACTGCGTAGTGAGCATCTGCACATGTTCCAAGGTGCACTCGCATCTTCTCTCATCGTGTGGACCGATGTTGGGTACCCTACCCTCCTCGTGCAGTGTGCCTCTCTCGCCTTATGCGAGGCATGCGATTTCGAAAGGTTGCGCCCACCCTTCATCAACCGCGCGTGCCAGAAGGAAAGAAAAGAGAGTAGGGGACGCGTAGCTAAGCTCCTCTTCTCTCTTCCCCTCTCTCCTAGTGGCTGTGTGGTGTGTCGATCGAGGCATCGATGAGATGGGTGGAAAGGTGCGTGCCCGAGGCGAGGGGGAGGCTTTGAAGTTGTGGGTTTAGGATTTAGGGCTTAGGTGGAGTCAAGGTAAAGTGTGATTTAGGTCTCGTATTTTTGTGAGGTTTCCAAGGGGCCCCTAACTTGAGAAAGATAGGGGTGGAAGAAGCCCAGAAACCTCCTTTAGGAAATGAGGAAATCCACACGGGGCCCCTACGTGGGTCCCCAAGTTTTAGGAAAACCTTAATGGAATCCTTCAGAGTTTATAAAAACTACCTGGGATTAATTTTCATTGAAATTATTGTGTAAAATTTATGCTAAAACCCTTGGGGTCTAGAAAATCACAAAGTGACCCTCGGTGTTTGTTTGACGTGGAAAAATTGTAGAAACCACCTTAGAGGACTTAGAATTTCTTTGATGGTTCCCAGGGTCATTTCAGGCTGCTTCGTTCACAATCTCCTGGAGGTGCAATTTGGATAAATGAATCAGTGATATTTGCAGCTAATGTTAGCTACTAGTGTTAGTTACCCTAATATGCCTATTTTGAGCTTTTCAAAGGAAAAACACCAAACCTTTCTTTAACCTAAGGTCCCTATAGTGTTATTAAGAAGTGATTAAAGATTAGTGACCTAATTAGGAGTTTATTAAGCATAATTAGCCCTAATTTGACAATAGTGACCTACTTTGAGTGCTTAAGGGAGTTGATTATACATGAACCACCTGTAATATTCCTAATTTGACTAGCATGGGCTTCTCCTTACAATCTTTGTAAAAATAAATGAAAATTACAACTCATGAGTCCTAGATTACATTGAGACCCTTTCAATTTGCTCTTCAATGAAGCTTGCAACACCAATGCATGCTTTTAGCTTTTTTTGCAAGTCTTGATCTTTCATGTTAGTCCTCACCAAAACCAAGATATATATCCACAAGATATGTGATTATAAACTATAAGCTTGATGTGTATGACTTGTTTATCATCATCAAAACTATACATAAGAGATAATCAAGGTACCTAATTACTTATGCACCAACACTCCATACTCCATTTAATTGATTGAACCATGAGTCAATTGATCAAAAGAGATTCTAAGGTATATTTCTTGTAAAAATCATCTTGATTAGATTCGAACATCAAAAGCCAATGACTCAAATCTAAGGAAATAAAAGTAAAAGAGGCAGAAAGAGGAACTCTTTTAGCAATTGCCTCTTTAAGAGCAGTAGATGGGGGCTTAATACCCCAAGTGCATGCAATTAGGCATTTCCGAAAAGACTTACCCATTGGCACCACAACCTCATCCTTGAAGAACACAGTATAAAGCCTACCATTATTCTCATAAGGAGGACATATGGGGAAGTCACTAGAAGAAGGAGCATCCTTCTTATACATAAAAAGCTTAGCAAAGATTTAAAGTTCATTTTGAAACCATCAGGGGTGGATGAAGGGTCATTAGGCCATCGATCCTCACTATAAGGAGGATTCCCACCCTCAATCGATTTCGAAGAAGCCATTCAAGTAATAAAAAGCACAAAAGAATGATCGACAAAGCATAATAGACAAACACAAAATGAGAAACAAAGAAAAAACCCTAAGGAGTATCTTCGTAGTGGCTACTCCAATTAAGTGCATGGAGTCCACAAAAGGAAGGAAAGAAGGGGCTTGTCCCCCTCCAAAGAGGGAGAAGGGAAAAGAGGATGCCTTCGACAGGTAGAGGGGAGAGATCTTCCACTAAGGAGGAGAAAACACGCAAAAGGAAAGGAGAAGCGTTGTTGAGGGAGAGGGAATGGGGGAAACTAAGGGTCTAGGGGGAGAGGGAAATGGGCGATGTGGGGAGGGGTAGGTGGGAGAGTGGGAATGCTCATAATGATTCCCTCTTGGGCTGTACAAATCTATTGGTCAAGATTGAACGGATCGAGTTACTCACATGTTGTTTGAAAATGCTTGTGAGTTCTTTACCAATCTTAATGCATAGACTTTATTTATAAGTTGCATGCTACATCTATGGATCTTTTCTTCATTCAATCTGCAACTGTACATTTTTGTGAATTTAAGACTTATTTTACTGGAATATTTTTTGAGACCAGATTTATGCTTTCAAATAAAAATAAGAAAAGAGGTGCTAAATTTAATGGGCTTGTTTAATTGCCAGACCATAAAATTGTTAAATCCTTGTCGATGTACATACACATAGGGATGAGCATTTGTGATGTGTACATATCTAATTGGCCTAATTTTCCTATTTATGCATGTTCCTAGGGTCATAGAAGCATCATGCATTATAAATATTGCATAACATGCATCATCATGCATTTAGATTAATTTGTACAAATTGTATATTAATTCACCTCTTTATGGGGCTAGGGGATAAGGTGATTCATTTTGGGGCTTCAGATTGAAGATCCAATCATATGGATCTGATCAGGGTGATGATCGGAGTCCAACGCCTCCGAGATTGGCCCGATCAGACCTCTATAGCATTAGATGCAGCCCAAGAAAAATTAGAGGTCAAGGGACAAGGTGGTGAAAATTTGAACTTTAGATGATAAATCCAACCATACAGATGGGTTCAAATCGACGATCGCAGCTCAACGACGTAAAAATCAGTCTAATCCGACATCCGTGGCACCACCTACAAGAAAAAGAAGATTGACGGTTCAGATGATTCCATGTAGCACCATCAGAGCCATCCAAGGTTGCCCGCCCACTCTCTATAGCACCTCCAACATGGGTTCTGGACCGTTGGATCACCATCCAACAGCCTAGCGCCAACCACATAGCCCAGCAATCGTGACTCAATTCTGAAGGGGCATAGCCTCACACATTCACGATTGTTGGATGCCCATCCAACGGTTGATAAACGCCAGTTTATCATCATCCTTAGCATCCATTCATATCCAGTTCCTATGATTTGATCCACTGCATTGCATTTAGCATGCATGTGCATTTAGGGTTTAGAGCATGCATTAGCATTCATTTCACATTATCTCATGTAGTTTCCGTTTGATTGCCAGGGATGAATGCATTGAAAATCAGAGAAACCTGGCAGTATGGAAGGCGCTTGGAACATTTGTGAAGACAGAAGCTCCAATAGTTGGACACCAGCTCAACTCAGCTGGATCCAACTTAAATCCAACTCCTACCCCACTCCCTCTCCACCTTAATGACCGTCCACCTACATTAAAACTACCAACCATTGGTGCCTAAAATACACTCCTTGGCACCCTTTCACATGGCATCAAGGAAGCTTCCTAACCACCCTCCTTGGCACCCTTTCACATGGTGCCAAGGAAGCTTCCTAACCACCATCCAAGCCACCCTCCCTGGCACCCTTTCACATGGTGCCAGGGAAGCTTCCTAACCATCCTCCTTGGCACCCTTTCAGAAGGTGCCAAGGAAGCTTCCTAACCACCATCTATACTATCCTATAAAAAGACCCCCCATCCTACCATTCAAACCATCCTTGGCAAGCAACAATTCTTCCTCTTATCAAACACCTATAGCCACCATACATCCCATGCCCAAGAAAGGAGGAGAGAAGACGATTAAGGGAGTAACCTACCCGCTCCCTTGGTTCCTTCTTCCTCTTCTCTCTCCTTCCTTGTGCCACACCAATGAGCAAGCTTCCATCTAGGGAGGATAGCCAGGCAGGAGGAAAGAAGGGTGGAGGACGTCCACATTTGAGAGGAGAAACTCAAGGAGCTAGAAGGAATTCTTCTTCAAGTCTGGGAGCCACCATTCTTGGAGGGAAGGCTACCTCAGCTACTTGGGAGAACTTTCTGTCTTTTATTTTGTTTCATTTTAATTCCTGTTAAGCATTCATCTACTTAGGGATTAACTAAGTGGAACCTTTGCTTAGTTGAGCTCCCTAGGTACTTTGTAAACATTTCTTCTTAATAGCAAAGTGTCTTCTTCATTCTTGAATTTTCAATTTCAAGTAACAACTTTATTTATTTTAGTGCACCACATCTCTCTTCTAATTACCCTAGGCGCACTTGCTTAGGGTGAGCTTAGAAGAGAAGACTTCTCTTCTCACTTAGGTTCTAGTAGCTAGGCAAATTTCTTTAGCATAGTTCTCTCTTTGCATTCGTATCCCACTTATTTAAAAACATAAAAATTTACAAAAATCAAAATACAAAAAGAGAAGTGTTGATATGAGAGATGAGAGAGAGAATCACTTATTTGACTAACAAATTGGCCTCCTTGGATGACCCTAGATACCACATGCCTCGAATATAAATTTAAAAGCTGATCGATTTTACGCGTTGCAATGACATTAAAACCCCCATTTATAAAATCGTGCAAATCTCGCATCAACAGTGGAGATCTTGTGCCACCATTTTCCTTCGTGTGACATTCTAGTAGCATGACACAACGGTCAGCCGCGCTGCTCACAACCAACAGGCATGGGTTCGAATTGCCCCATGCCTCAAATCCTCAACTCAGGCGGGAGTGGTTATATAGAGCCGCTTGATTTAGATCTAGCGGAGACAGAGTAGTAACGTGGCCACATGGATGACGTGTACCATGATAACGTGCAATCATGCGCGTGATGGTAGCGATTTTAAGCACTCATGATGCATGATTTGTGCCCTCGGATGCAGATTAGACGGCTGAGGCAAATCCACGCCTTACAATGCTTGGTGTACATGCGTTATTAGTTGAAGAGAAAGAGACGCGGATGTGGCTTCACAAGGGCGCTTGGATCAATGATCAACGGTCAAGGATGCATGCACATCTTTAGCAACGTTTAGCTTCGGCAACATGCACATTCATCACTAAAGGCCCTATATTCAATTTTTAAAGCTTTAAAAGGACCTTTTTTCCCTTGAACTCCATCTATAAAAGGGCACATATCCCCTCCTTATTCTTAATCCATTCCTTTCTTCTCTCACCCTCTCCAAAGCTCTAAGAGTTGGTCCTAAACTCAGGATGCTCCACTAGAGCTAGAGTAAAATAATTTTTCCATCTTCTCACCCCTGTTCATGGAGCGCCCGTGGTTGTTCTCTTGCCACCATTCGGGAATCGGATCTCATGCTAGAAACATCTCGCATCTCACCCCCGTCCTCCGACTTTGTCCACCTTCTTCCAACATCCCATCTCCGTCTTCCGGGCGCCAACAGCACGGCTCATCCTCCAAGCGACCATCGAGGAGGATTTTTCTCATCCCTATCTTTTACTGCTTTCTAGTGTAGATTTCAATTTTGCAATTAGTGTAATGAACATTGTTATATTCTTATGAAATATTTGTTCTCTCTCTCCCTCTTTCTTTGTATTATTCTCTCTCTCTCTTCTATTATTTATTCTGTAAGCAGAGTAGCTCGTGTAGATTTATTTTTACCAGCTAATCTGCTCTGTGGATTTTAATCAAACGTTCGCCTCCCTGTGTTTGACTCGGGACTCACAAAAGTTTCAGTTATTTTTATGTGATTAGCAGATTTTTTGCAATTGCAACAACATGTTTTCAAAACTCGATTTTTCTCATTTAAAAATCTCGCTCAACATTTTGGCACTATTACCGGGGAGGCAATGCTCTTGGATTTCCCGTGTTCTCCACCTTACTTATCTTTTACTTCACTTGTCTCCATTCTTATTGTGATTGCAGGTACTCTTTCAAGGAGGGCAAAAGTGGTAGATTTTAGCAAAGTGCAGCTGAAGGGTTTGTAAGTATACCTCACCTCCCCACCCCTTAGATTTCATCACACCACTTAATAACACAAGCCCTAATTAACCTAGGAGCTTGCATAAATCCTAAGATTATTCCTAGTTGTTTGTTTGCTACGTCATTCCACCTCACGCCCACGTATAAAAAAGAAAAAAATCTGATCTGAATGTGGGATTAACTGAAATTTACACACCTTATACACCCATACACACCCAAGGCACTCAACTTTGGTCTAATTTAATCACTTAATCGGGAATCCAACCAAAGGACCCGATACACCTGCATGACTTATACAAATAAGTAACTAGAAACATATTGGGCTAAAATTGTTTGGATGCCTTAACCAAGTGGTACAGGAGGCCAATTGATTGAGTTGCTTAGGTTGCACCACTTAAGATAAAAGTGATTCATCAGTAGCTTGCTCCATAGGATTCAATTTTTATGGTTGAACCAAGCACACCACATTATTTTTGATTTGTAAAGGAATATATCTTCACTTGTGCTTTCAAAACTTGGTGTGCCTAACAAAACCTTATTTGAATATACCTGAAATTTCAATCCTAAAAGCTGCTAAGTATGATTCAAATCCTAAAATTCACTACATCCAAAGATAATCTTGTTTGAAAACCCAGGTTGTGCACGCACACACATATTAATCAATCTTTAAGGGCACAACCCAGATAAAGGGTCCATCACATTCCCGAGCACATTCAAACCTAAACCTAACTAAAATCAAGTAGGCATTGGCCTTAAAGATTTGACTATCTCTTCGGGGCCCAGATTGAGATTATTTATGATTAATATGCTTCTACCGATCCATCTAATGTCTAGCTAGGGGAGTAGTGTCAAACGACCACAATTAGGGGGTAATCAAAGGAACCTGAGGCGAAAGCCAAGGGAAGAACCTTCTCCCTAATCACTCCCTCAATTGGTTAGATTGATCGGATTGAAGTAGACTAAATTGTTTATAATCTTAATACTAGTTCTAAGAGTCTATAGATCTTTAGGCTACCTCACCTAAGGACAAATTTGATTGTTTGTATTGTAGGGCAGCTTTCTTCTCTTTTCCTACTTCTTTGCCATGGATCCTTCCACATCTTACTCGCATTTCCACTCATATCCTCCTACCACAACTTATTCCCAAGATGATTACTATCCTGACCCCACTTATCACCATTCATCCACTAGTCGAGATAACTTTGATTGGGAATACAATTCTGGACATTCGTGTTCGGGGTCTAACCGTGGACATCATGATTGTGATTTCTATGCTTCGTTGAGATATACTGATTATAGATCTCCACCCTTTGATGATCAACCTAATATGATATATAATGAAGAAGGATATGCTGATTATAATCCCTACCCTCCCCAGGATTACATTGCATATAGGTCACCGCCCCTCTTTGAACAACCCGATATGACCTATTATCAAGGAGGGCACCAAGAACCTCAATTCCTTAACTCCCCTAGATTGAACCCAAACCCACCCAACCTTGAACCAAACCATTTGGTTCAAGTGAACCAGGTCCAAGATAGGGTGTAAGCTAACTTAAGGAATACCATCCTTAAGAACTGGAGCCTCTAATTCAAATGATTGATGATCTTAACAAGTATTTATTGGATTGTCTCCAAAATGTTGAGGATAAGGACCTGGGTGAGTTTTTACTTAGGAAATTGTCAAGATTGAGGATGAGATTTGTGGTTGCCCTAATCCAATCTTGGGACGATTCCCGGGATGAACCCCCTTCAAGAGAGCCAATGTCAGAACCCACTCAAGCACCTGTAGGGGGGATATATTTTATGAGATTAGGGATGACCAGATTGGTTTGGAGCAACTTATTGAGGATGAACTGATTCTTTCACCTGAAATCCTTGAGCCAAGGAATGAGGAAAAATGTCTCTGTGGACCAAGGAACAACATATGATTTTGAGACATATATAAATGCGGATCTAGAATACTTTGATTCTGACGGTGAAGAATCCTTATGTGAAGTCTCACTTGAGTTTAAGGGGAATGATTTTAGTGAGACGAATGGTCTTGAGGAATTTGATGAATTATTTGAGGGCCCTTTAGTTGAGGAATTTGATCCAGTTGTGGCTAGCTTTCACGATCTAAATCCTGATGTACTAAAAGATTCAATCAGTAGTCCTATTCCTCAACCACACCCCCAAGAGCTGAATGATGATATTTTTGAAATTATTGTACCCAAGTCAATCCTAATTCAGCCATGATTTTGGACTTGGATATTTTATACGGGGTTAATAACATTTGTGAGGTCCCGAAAACTTTGATTCTGGAGGATAGGAGTTGGCAAATGACAATTTTGGAAGCTAATTCCGGGGGAAACAAAATTTTGGATCTAAGGATTCCTTTGTGTCTGAATTCACCAACCTTTTAACAAGACCCTTATGATATTTGTGACTCTAAGGATGTGCAACCTAAGTGTAGATTAATGGATTATCTTTTTGAGCTAAAACCTAATTGGACAACATCATCTATTGGTTAGAAGCTACCTATTGTCCAACATTTTAGATAAGGGTTGCATGAGCATAAACCACAGGTCTAGCCATGCAAGTTCAATGATCTTCGATTCTGGAGAATTTTCATCTAGAACCTTAGAACCACCCGACCCTAGGGCATGGGTCTGCACCACAATCTCTTCCACGTCTGTGGACATCTTCTCCTTACAGGTTCTAAGATCAATCTTTTTATTCTGATCTTGGCTTGCACTTGTGATTTCTTAATTTCTTCTTTGTTTGTATAGTGTGCCTAGCTGAAGGCACTAAACTCAGCACTTATACAGTTTGTTTTCATTTTAGAGCTAACCTGGTAATTACAAAATTCAAGTGCTTTCTTCTCTACTCTGCTCTGTTTTATGTCTTTTTAATACAATGAGGACATTTCATTAGATAGACATACGGGGTGGATATATTCATCTCTGAATTATTTTGTTAGTTTGGTAGATTCTTTTTATTTTCTCTTTATTTTTGAAAAAAAATTTGAATTAGGAAAAAAGAACTTAGGCATTAAGAGTTTTCAACTTTACAGAATGATACAATAGGACCTAAACACTTAGACCCTTCAGATCTTCGGGTTTAATTAGCCCAAGAGTTTACTAAAATGTGGACTTATTTCTCGAATCCTCGCCATTCTTAAATTCATTTCTAATTGGTTAAAAAAGTTGGGGTGATAAGTATACGACTTATCAACCCGCCCTTTCATTTGAGGGAACTTTAAGTTTAAAGCATCTACACACTATTTGCACTGACTTACTTTTCGGTGATTTTAACAAGAATTAGTTAGCTAAATGAACTTTATAGGGTAGTATGGCTGGCAAGTTATCGTGGGTAATAGCTCATTGGCCAGCTGTCTAGAGCCCAACTACCTACCCATTCTCTTTTTTCTACCTTTAGGTAAATCTTAGACCAGAGAAGCCACCCACTCAAGAAAGAAAAAAAATATATATGATGAGAAATAGAAAAGGAGAAAAAAAAAGTGACACTTCACTACACAAGTATGGCAAGCAAGTTGTCGTGGGTTTCATGCCCCATTGGCCGATTATCCAGAACCTAGCTCATGAAATGCACGTTTAATTCCAAATACTTAGGAAGAAGCGGGGAAGTAGAATAAGCTGGAGAGATATACATTGGGTTCGTCGTTGTGTTGACCCCATATAAATAAAAAGTAGGGAGAAAGTTACCGATCAAACAAATACACCTTTAAGTAGAAATTCTTTTTAAGATCACCTAGGGACGTAAAAACCTGAAGTTCATTTTGATTGTCGATTAGTGAGTCTATCGCAATTTCATAAAAAGATGCTTACAACTAGAGTTCTTTTTGAGTCTTGGGTAGGTTGGGTAGTCGTCGAAAGCTGGTCCGAAACTCTAAATCCAAAAATCTAAAAAAGAAAATTAGAAAAGAAAAAGAAAAAATATATATTTGCTTTTGAATAAGGCGAGGGCTTGGGGTAATTTGTGTTTTGGTAGACACCCGGGCACTGTTGAGTCTCTATACTTCAGGTCTTTAGTAGAAATTTCTTAGTGTTCAGAAATAACTATTGCTCAAGTAATTTGATCATAATTCTTTTATAAATAGCATGTAGTTTTACTAGGGACTAGCAAAAGTTAGGAATTGGGGTGTGATGTGTACACATCTAATCATCCTAATTTTCCTATTTATGCATGTTCCTAGGGTCATAGAAGCATTATACATTATAAATATTGTATAACATGCATCATCATGCATTTAGATTAATTTGTACAAATTGTATTTTAATTCACCTCTTTTTGGAGTTAAGGGATAAGGTGATTCATTTCAGAGTCTCGGATTGAAGATCCAACTGTACGGATCTGATCAGGGCGACGATCGAAGTCTAATGCCTCTGAGATTGCCCCAATCGAACTTTCGTAGCATCAGATGCAGTTCGAGAAAGATCATAGGTCAATGGGCAAGGTGGTAAAAATTCAAACTTTAGACAATAAATCCAACCATATGGATGGATTTGTATTGACGATCACAGTCCAATGGAGCAAAAATTGGCCTAATCCGACATTTGTGGCTCCACTTACGAGCAAAAGAAGATGGACAGTTCAGATGATGCCATGTGGCACTGATGAGAACCTCATCATGAGCCATAACTAGCTCATTTTGACCTAATACAGAGGATAAAAGCTCCTATATAACTCAAGGAAAGGCTTAACTCAGAGAATTCTGAGTTTAAGAAGAAAACAAGTCATAAGGGGTAAAAATGCAATTTTACCAGCACAATCTGCAAACAGGGTAACTCAGGGTCCAAACATAGGTCAAACTAACCTAATAAAAAGGAAAGTGGGATGATCTGATCTGATAAGGGTTACAGCAACTCCAAGGAATTAAAAGACAATCTGTAACCCTAAAACAAAACCCACTTCAATTCACGAGGTTAGAGGCAAAGTAAAAATCTACTAAACCCTCTAAAATTCATAGAAAAATAATCTCTAGGGTTTAGAACCTTCAATTTGGCCTTAGAAACCCATTTTGACCTACATTGAGAACCATGCCCAATTAATGATTTAATTTGGGTTTTTACGTAAATTGGTCGATCAAACAAGGTCTGACCTAGAGATAAAATTCACCATTAGAATCCTTAGGTCCCATTTAGTAATGCATAAAAACTTGAGCCTAAGAAGAGACCTTCTTGACCGACTTTGCATTTTGGTCCTCATCCATTACTTTTTGACCCTCAACTTTTGAAACCCTCGCATTTTGGCCCCTAAGTCTTCATCGTTGTTGCATTTGGGTCCTCCCTGCAAAACCCTGAGCAACGCCATGCTCTGGCGAGGCATGGCGCAGCGCAGGGTGAGGGCGACCCCCTGCCAAGACAACGGGGTGTTCCCTGCGACGTCTGCTGTCGCAGGGACACCTCCACGATCTCTGCCATCACCCACACCTTCCGTGCAAACGCATGGAAGGTATGGGTTGCAATCCGTCCTCCGGTGAGGGAGGCACATCGTCTCCCTCCGCCCTCCTCTCTGATTTCGCCTCTATAAAAGCCGCCACCGTCTGCCGCATTCAGCAGCTCGATTCTGACGGAGAAACACCCCCCTCCGTCCTCTCTTCCCACTCCGGCAGACACCCAGCGAGCTCCGGCGAGCTCCCTTTCCTTTCCTCTTCGCTCTGCCACAAAAACAGTGGCAGAGACTTCTTCCTGATTCTCCTCCGCGTCGCGCAATACCCACGCGCGCTGCTTCAGCCCCGTCGTCGCCGCCGTCCTCCCCCACTGGGTACCTTCTTCTCCGGCGACAGTCGATACTACTGCCGCCCTGCTCTTCCCCCTTCGTCCCTGCAAGTAAGTTAGAACTACTTCCCTTCCTCCCCTCTTTCTTTTCCCCATTTCAATTTGTTCAATTAAACCCTCGACCGACCCGACCACCATCACCTTCCACGCCTCCTGTCCACCTCCAGCGAATCGCCCCCATCATTCCGCCACTCCACACGACTCGCCGACCGACCCAAAACCTCTGCCTCATCCCACTGAGTTGTTTCTGCCCCTTCGCTACCACTCCTCACCTCCACAACACTCCCCCGAACAAACCCATTCCCCCGGCCACAGTCCGACCTAGGGCAGCCCCTACACGTCGCCCCACGCCTCGCCACCACCCGCACGAGCTTCGCCGCACTCCGGCGAAGCTCCCTGCACCTTCTGACTAGGCCGAGAGGCCATATTTCAGTGAACAGGTTACCCGTCCTCCGCTGCCATTGCTGAGCAGGTGGAGCTCCTTCCGCCTGCAGCTGCAGCCTCGCCCTGCCCAGCCTCGACTCTCCAGGCTGCGCGCTTCGCCTTCCCACATTCGCCCAGGCCTGCAGCTGGGGTGAGAGCCTCGCGCACAGCGGCAATTGCCTGCAGCTCTCTCAGCTGCAGGCGCCCAATTGGAGTGGGACATTTAGTCCCACCTCGGAAGATTCTGCAGCGGCGCACCCATATAAAGGTAAAAAGTGCTATAGGCTTATCGCCTCAGCACACGGGGTGAGGTCCCTCTCACCCGCTCTCCCGGCCTCGTCCGCGACCACCCCCCGCGGACCTGGCCCAACCCGTTTACCCGACCTGCACTCCTCGCCCACCACCGCACGCCGGTGGGCCTGGACCCAGGCGCGACCCGTACCCGAGTACCCGGCAGCTCTGGGAAAGCTATCCTACGAGCGAAATCTGAGAGAGAGAGACGCGAGGGAGGGTAGAGTAGGTGTTTGCCCTGACCAATCTGTGAGTGTGCAGGCACAGAGGAAGAAGAAGAAGAGAAGGCAGACTGCAGAGGAAGAAGGAGAAGCGAAAGAAGAAAGGAGCAGCCAGAGCTGTGGCTGGTTGAAGAAAAGCGAGGCAGAGAAGAAGAAGGCCGACGAAGAAAGACTGAAGGAAGAAGAAGGAGGAGCACCAAGCAGCACTGTAGCAGCGGCGACTTAAGTCGTCTGATTGGAAAATCAGACGACGCTCTGCAGAGGAAGAGAAGAAGGAAAGAAGAGCAGGCACTGCAAAGAAGAAAGAAAGAAGAAGAAAGAAAAGGGAAGCTGAAGAAGAAGACGAGAAACGCAAGGAAGATAGAGCTTAAAGAAGAGAAGAAATAGAAGAAGCTCTGAAGAAAGAAGAAAAGAGAAGATCAAGGAAGAAGATCCGAGAAAGAAGAGAAGAAGACAAGCAAAGAGAGAAAGAAGAGAAGAAGAAAAAGCCACAAGACTCAGATCTATCTTTCCCACTCTCTCTCTTATTTTTGTAAAGAAACATTGTACTTCTAGAATACAGCTTGCTCCCTGAGTTCGACCTCGGGAACTCTTTTATTTCCGAGTAACAAATTTTATTTGATAACCGTGGCTGTGTTGCCTTATACTATAACGACTGTACTACAATATACATAAAACGGCAATAGCGGTCCCAGTCGGCTCTATCATTTTGGCGCCGTTGCCGGGGAGCAACGACTATTCTAGAAGCTTTGAAATTCTTTTAAACAATTGCTAATCTTTTCTCTCTTGTGTGCAGGTACAGGAAAATCAAGAAGCAGCCTCTCCAAAGACAAGTAATTTTTTTTTTATCCTTTCACTTTAACTCTCAATTCTAAAGAGGTAGAAAAAGAAAGAACAAGCAATATAGGTACAACCTGTCTTCAATACCTAGTAAACCATCAAAGCTGCATGTTTTCAAATTTCAACCTACCATTCCTGCACACACTGTTAAGGTAATTAAGGGCTAACACCTTCTTGCCTGAGCCCTAATTACCAAATAAGGAGTTAACTAGACCAAGTAGAGCCAACATAGGATTGAAAAGCTAGGGTTTTTAGACACACCCCTTAATCAAGAATTGAGAAAATCCCAAAAGAAGTGTGCCTAAGCCATTGATTGAATATACCTATTCAGAAAAACCCTAAACAATTGGCTCTCTAAACACTTGAACCCTAAAAGACAAGACCTAATAAGTTCTCAAAGGAATCAATAGGTGAAGTTGACCCCTTGGGTCAACCAACCTTAAAATTAGGTCACTCTTTCACTCAAAACACTTAAAAGTTCAAGTGGAACCTTAAGCACCCTGATCTTAAACTAAAATTGATAGACTTAAGAGGTCAAGGTCCCCATTCTGGTCTACCTGGAACCGCAGTGACAAGAGAGGTCGGGTGGGGGAAACCCTGTAACCCGTGGGGACGCTCTACCATGTAGGGGTCTTTGCGGGACTCACCCTCTCTGGCTGCCCAGGTAATTCTCAGTTGGAAGATCTTTCTGATCAAGGGGTCCATCTGCCCAGCACCTCTATAGTCACCCAACAATTTTTAGGTGCCTCGATTGGGTCCAACACCTGCTTATCTCATCCAATCCTTTAGTATTTGGAAGGAGGTCCTTGAAACCTCCTTCAGAAATTCACTTTCCCCCCCACCCCCCGAGGCCGAGCCTCGCTGCCCTTGTTTGTGCAACCAACACTCCACATAGCCCTTTTTCTCCTGATTCTGAACAGAGTCCCCTTCTTCCATCTTGATTCAAACTTCGATTCTATATCTTGATTCCACCACTTGATTCAAAGATGCAGCCACACCAACTAAGACTACCATTCAAAAAACCTGAATATCAAAGATCCATGAAAGATAAGATAATTGAGGATGCCTTTGAATTCTATCAAATAAAATATAAACCCTCAACACCAATAGAAAACATTCAGGTTGATGTCCCAACAACCACAGCTTGCATCATAAACTGTGCCCAAATTCTATTGACAGAAATTTCAAAAGGATCAACTCGAGATATGCTCATGACAAGATACATTAAGATAGAAAAATTACACCAATCTGAATACCTTCAATGCTTGACAAATCCTGTACTTTGGGAACAACACCAAGATTCCTTTATAAAATGGGTAGAAATGATGAGATCACTAGAACAAATTATCAACCAGAAATACCCGTATATACCAGAAACAGAGGATGAACCATCTTGGAACAATATTAAGGAACAATCCAGTTTCCCAGATCTCGGGACTGAGGCACAAAGTGGTTGTGGAATCCCAACCCAGATAGAAGACAATGTTGAATTAGGTTGGGATATTGCAGGAGAACACAATGATGAACCGAACTTAGACCATGAATTGCCAAGCCTAGAATTCCAAAACTCCTGCAATAATGAGATCAGAATTGAACCTTTTGAGGGTATAAATTCCGCCCCTTATTTTGATAAGGTGGCCCTCGAAGGTTATTCAGACTTAGGTTCTAGCAATTCTACCCACATCCTAAACCTAGAACCTAGATCTGAAACTTATTGGGAAGATTATGAGGCCTCGTATGAGAAAGATCAAATTTTTACAGAATATGATTCCGGGCCTCTATTTGATGAATATCCCTCTCCAACATCCTCAGGAAATCTGATCGATTTTTCAAAAAACATGCCAATTTATGATACAGAAACTGAGGAGTTGGATGAGCAGGGTTTTAATTGGGTCTATCCTACCAGCTTCGAGCTTGAGCCTAGACAGAACACCTTTTTGAGCCCAGAATTGACATATAGGCTAGAACCCAGTCAGGCTGCTGATTCCACATCTGATGATTTATGCTACGGTGGAATTCATGATCAAGAATCTCATTTAGAACTCAATTTTCACAAACTCTCCGACAACTTCAGATCTGACTATAATTGCGGAGAGACTCTCCTTTCTGAACACACCACGCCCATCTACGACCTCAGTTCACATGACTATGACTTCGACTCTGAGGTCCTGATTCCCGAGATCACTGGTAACATAGAATCATTCCTTTTCGATCCTCAGGAACCAAAAACAGAAAATGCCAAGAGTGATTGCAACCCAGAATTCAAATCTTTTCTCAATTCAGATTTCCTTCATCCTACAGACACTCTTCAGGCATTTGATAGTTACCCAGAGGACGCTCTACAGAAAACCACCTGTCATTCCTTTCTAGAAGAGCCCTCATACACGGTTGCCACCTCGTCCGCACACACAGAACTAATCAAAACCTCTTCCCAACCCCGACCCGCAACCGGACTCAATTTCTATTCAGATTCACCTCTCACCGAGCCGATTGCATTTCCACATCGGGTTTGGAACACTGATCAGACTGCATACCATGCTCTATCATTCTCTGATCACCCCTGTAGGGTTTCCACGTCATTCATTGATTATTCTACGGGTCCCTACTTTGACCAGGCTGATTCGACTCAGCCAAACCCTGCATTCACACTTCCACATCCATCTGAGCTTCATAGTATATGGTGGGTTCCACACCTTTTGATCTACATCTATCAACCCACCAGATTGATTGGGTTTGGGTTGCATCATCATCCTGTCGATCTGAAAAAGCACCTGGTTGGACCAACCAGGCTCTTAATCAAGGTGCTTGTCTTACAAAACTCTGCTGATTTGACCATTCCCTCTCCATCACATTTCCCGCTTGGCTGAAGGCATCAAATTTAGCGCTCAACGGGAGGCAGCCCGTCATTCTCTTTGAAAACCTAAAACATTTTCTGATACCTTTTTGTACTTAAGGTTCACCCTTTAGGACAGCCGACTCCACCTCAGATGCTTGCATCTGAGATTAGAAATCGTCCGTAACAGTCACCCCGACCCATTCACTCATGTATGAACTAAGTTGAATAAAAACCCCCCAGGTTACAATGAGGACATTGCAAATCTTAGGCATGGGGGGTATGATAGTGTAAAACTTGTAAGAAAAGGTTTCAAACAAAAAATTCACATATGCCAAAAACAACATAAAAATTAAAAAAAAAAATTTTTTCTTCGAAAAAGAATAAGAGGAGAAAGAAATTTTGTGGAGGAAAGAAAAGAAACAAAATGAAAAAGGAGTACAAAAATATGAGAAAAAGTGATAGTCATTAGTAAGGAACTAAGGAATTAACCTAAGTTCTAGACCTCATTCAAGAAAAGGACTGAAAAGTGCACAATGGGATTAGTAAGAACGCAAACCTTAGGCATTCTTGGATAGACTCTTAGTACCCATTAAGATCTGGACACTCCTCAAGAGGTTGAGGAAAATGAAAAGCTGAAAGTATTAGGTCTAAGGCTTAGGGAGTATTTGACCTCATTAACTAACTTTTGGTTTATGGGACTCAGTAACCTAAGCACCCTAACCTCACACATAGCCTGGTTCAGTAAGTGTAAAAATCAAAATCACGCAAAAGCATTGCAAAATTTTGAAAAGTACACCTAGAGTAGGAGCGGCCGATCAACACAAGTTGATTTGGACGAGTTCCCAGCGCGGAGAGGCGAGAAATCCCCTCGAAGATGTGTAACAAAATATCATCTCCTCGGTGCTTGTCTCTTAGGATATTTACATATCCTACTGGGGGCATGTAAGCACTCTGCTGGTTCAGATTCCATGGATGGCATTATCATGAAGTGTCAATTGCCAGGGTCTGGATTCGGCCACGGAACACCATGGATGGCATTATCACGAAGTGTCAATAGCCAGGGTTCCGGAGGTTGCCATGGGAAGTGCTATCTCGAAGCGTCGATTGCCAGGAACCCTTGAGGATTGATGATGGGAGTAAGGAATCTGATACAGACCGTGTTGAAAAGCCAATCCTAAGCTAGAATTAAAAAGAAAAAGAGAGAGAAAACTCTCCAAACAGAAAAATTTTCTATCTCTTTCTCTTACAAAACGCACTGCGAACTGAGCCAGGGCTAAAATCATCTCAAGCACGGGTGCTTTAACCATAAAGTCCAATAGACCTTAGGTTAGTTCTTGTAGGCCTTAAAAACCTTTGCTAAGGACTGAGGCTGAGGCTAGACAGATCTGGATCTTGATTGGTACTAGAGTACCTTTTAGGCCTATGGTCAGCATTCTAACCTAATCTAAGCTCAAATAAAAAAGCACTTATCTGAAGCTATTAAGAACTTCATGGTCTAGAACAAAGGTTGAAACCTTAAGTTTTTGCTAAGGGACTAGCAAAAGCTAGGCATGGGGGTATGATGAGAACCTCATCATGAGCCATAACTAGCTCATTTTGACCTAATACAGAGGATAAAAGCTCCTACATAACTCAAGGAAAGGCTTAACTCAGAGAATTCTGAGTTTAAGAAGAAAACAAGTCATAAGGGGTAAAAATGTAATTTTACCAGCACAATATGCAAACAGGGTAACTCAGGATCCAAACATAGGTCAAACTAACCTAATAAGAAGGAAAGTGGGATGATTTGATCTGATAAGGGCTACAGCAACTCCAAGGAATTAAAAGACAATCTGTAACCCTAAAACAAAATCCACTTGAATTCACGAGGTTCGAGGTAAAGTAAAAATCTACTAAATCCTCTAAAATTTATATAAAAATAATATCTAGGGTTTAGAACCTTCAATTTGGCCTTAAGAACCCATTTTGACCTACATTGAGAACCATGCCCAATTAATGATTTAATTTAGGTTTTTACGTAAATTGGCCAAACAAACAAGGTCTGACCTAGAAATAAAATTCACCATTAGAATCCTTAGGTCCCATTTAGTAATGCATAAAAACTTGAGCCTAAGAAGAGACCTTCTTGACTGACTTTGCATTTTGGTCCTCATCCATTACTTTTTGACCCTCAACTTTTAAAACCCTCGCATTTTGGCCCCTAAGTCTTCATCATTTTTGTATTTGGGTCCTCCCTGCAAAACCCTGAGCAGCGCAATGCTCCGGCGAGGCATGGCGCCGTGCAGGGTGAGGGCGACCCCCTACCAAGACAACGGGGTGTTCCCTGCGACGTCTGCTGTCGCAGGGACACCTCCACGATCTCTGCCATCACCCACACCTTCCGTGCGAACGCGTGGAAGGTATGTGTTGCAATCCGACCATCCTCCGGCGAGGGAGGCGCATCGTCTCCCTACGCCCTCCTCTCTGATTTCGCCTCTATAAAAGCCGCCACCGTCTGCCACATTCAGCAGCTCGGTTCTGACGGAGAAACACCCCCCTCCGTCCTCTCTTCCCACTCCGGCAGACACCCAACGAGCTCCGGCGAGCTCCCTTTCCTTTCCTCTTCGCTCTGCCACAAAACCAGTGGCAGAGACTTCTTCCTAATTCTCCTCCGCGTCGATCAATACCCGCACGCGCTGCTTCAGCCCCGCCGTCGCCGCCGTCCTCCCCCACTGGGTACCTTCTTCTCCGACGACAGTCGATACGACTGCCGCCCTGCTCTTCCCCCTTCGTCCCTGCAAGTAAGTTAGAACTACTTCCCTTCCTCCCCTCTTTCTTTTCCCCATTTCAATTTGTTCAATTAAACCCTCGACCGACCCGACCACCATCACCTTCCACGCCTCTGGTCCACCTCTGGCGAGTCGCCCCCATCATTCCGCCACTCCACACGACCCGCCGACCGATCCAAAACCTCCGCCTCATCCCACTGAGCTATTTCCGCCCCTTCGCTGCCACTCCTCACCTCCACAACACTCCCCCGAACAAACCCATTCCCCCGGCCATAGTCCGACCTAAGGCAGCCCCTACACGCCGCCCCACGCCTCGCCACCACCCGCACGAGCTTCGCCGCACTCCGGCGAAGCTCCCTGCACCTTTTGACTAGGCCGAGAGGCCGTATTTCAGTGAACAGGTTACCCGTCCTCCACCGCCATTGCTGAGCAGGTGGAGCTCCTTCCGCCTGCAGCTGTAGCCTCGCCCTGCCCAGCCTCCACTCTCCAGGCTGCGCACTTCGCCTTCCCACATTCGCCCAGGCCTGCAGCTAGGGTGAGAGCCTCGCGCACAGCGGCAATTGCCTGCAGCTCTCTCAGCTGCAGGCGCCCAATTGGGGTGGGACATTTAGTCCCACCTCGGAAGATTCTGTAGCGGCGCACCCATATAAAGGTAAAAAGTGCTATAGGCTTATCGCCTCAGCACACGGGGTGAGGTCCCTCTCACCCGCTCACTCGGCCTCGTCTGCGACCACCCCCCGCGGACCTTGCCCAACCCGTTTACCCGACCTGCACTCCTCGCCCACCACCGCACGCCGGTGGGCCTGGACCCAGGCACGACCCGTACCCGAGTACCCAGCAGCTCTGGGAAAGCTATCCTACGAGCGAAATCTGAGAGAGAGAGATGCGGGGGAGGGTAGAGTAGGTTTTTGCCCTGACCAATCTGTGAGTGTGCAGGCACAGAGGAAGAAGAAGAAGAGAAGGCAGACTGCAGAGGAAGAAGGAGAAGCGAAAGAAGAAAGGAGTAGCCAGAGCTGTGGCTGCTTGAAGAAAAGCGAGGCAGAGAAGAAGAAGGCTGACGAAGAAAGACTGAAGGAAGAAGAAGGAGGAGCACCAAGCAGCACTGTAGCAGCGGCGACTTAAGTCATCTGATTGGAAAATCAGACGACGCTCTGCAGAGGAAGAGAAGAAGAAGGAAAGAAGAGCAGGCACTGCAAAGAAGAAAGAAAGAAGAAGAAAGAAAAGGGAAGCTGAAGAAGAAGATGAGAAGCGCAAGGAAGACAGAGCTGAAAGAAGAGAAGAAATAGAAGAAGCTCTGAAGAAAGAAAAAAAGAGAAGATCAAGGAAGAAGATCCGAGAAAGAAGAGAAGAAGGCAACCAAAGAGAGAAAGAAGAGAAGAAGAAAAAGCCACAAGACTCAGATCTATCTTTCCTACTCTCTCTCTTATTTTTGTAAAGAAACATTGTACTTCTAGAATACAGCTTGCTCCCTGAGTTCGACCTCGGGAACTCTTTTATTTCCGAGTAACAAATTTTATTTGATAACCGTGGCTGTGTTGCCTTATACTATAACGACTGTACTACAATATACATAAAACGGCAATAGCGGTCCCAGTCGGCTCTATCAGGCACCATCAGAGCCATTTAAGGTTGCCCACCCACTCTCTATAGCGCCTCTTGTAGGATCTAAAAGGCACAAGCACACTAAAAGGGAGTGAATAGTGTGGTAAACAAAAATATGCAAATAAAGCAAACCACAAAAATAGTATACCAAACATATAGTGGTTCCTCTCAATTGGGTACTCAACTACCTAAGTCTCTCGACTTAGGATTTTTAACCCGATTCCCTCAACTCAGAGGGAATCAATTTACTATAAATGGAGGTAATTAACGGGTTACCTCAACCAAATTACATGATCAATAAAAATAAAAAGTTATAGGTGTAAGCAAGAAACAATTTAGCTTACAACTAAGTTCCTAAGTCTCCAACAAGAATCAGCTTACTAGATAGTTGATATATCAATCTAGCCACAAACACTTAAGTGAAAAGGAGTGATTTTACGAGGAATATCAAATTCGCCAGAAAAGTCTTGTTGCAAAGTGAGAATCGCCTTGAAGAAAAATACAACAAGCCAATAACCCTTGCAGCTAGAATTGAGAAGTATAGAAATTTAAGCAAGGAGAATTTTATGCTTGTGTTTGCAAATGACACATACAAGGTGTTTATATAGGCCACTAAACACCTCTCCTATGATTACTAGCCGTTAGGGGCAAAGTGGGAAAATTAGAGATAGGATTAATTGCAAGATAGCTATTCAGATTAGGCAAAACGATTAGTTCGTACTAGTACTAAAGTTGTGGTACCGGCATAGACTGCTCACAGTTAATCAGCAGCCAGCCCAACAAAGCCTGGGTACTGGTACTCGTCGTAGGTACCGGTACTGAGTACTTACAATTGAGTACCTATTAAGTCACCAGGTACTGGTACTCATGATAAGTATCGGTATTTATGACTCACAGATTTGAATCAAGTTACAAACTATGGCCTATATGTACCGGTACTGGTGATTAGTACCAGTACTTATAAGTTCTAGGCACTACCCATGTCTACAAACTGTGAGCACCTGGTACCGATACTCATGATGAGTACCGGTACTTGTTCACAATTTGGGACTAGGACCCAAACCTGTGCCTAGCATGTACCGGTACTAGTGAACAGTACTGGTACTTGCAACAAGTACCTTGAATAAAATTTTATTAAACAATCTTAGTGATATTTTAATGCAAATATACAATTAATATGTCAAAGAAGCGATTTTAATTTTTCAAACGAATGATAGAATGTGAGTATCATACCTAATTATCTCTATTTTGATTTTAACTCCTAAATTAATTTTTCTTGTTAAGAGACATACAAGAATCTAAATTACAACATATAAAAATAATATAAAATCAATCTTCATGCCATCCACACTTCTGTTGTATTTCATAAATCCTGTGATTTCCTGTAAATGACACTTCATAAACTCATTAGTTTTAAAACAATTTTGTTTACACCAAAACATAAAAGAGAAGTGGAACTAGGTTCTAACAATCTCCCCCTTTTTTATGTTGACAAAATAATAGAAATACCTATATTTAAAATAATAGAAACCTCATAAGAGAAGGAATACAAAAAACTCCACTAGGAGTGAAACCTCCCCCTCAAACTAAACTTTCTTATTTTAAATATGATGTATTTTCCATTTCTCCCCCTTTTGTCAATCAAACAAGAAAATATAACCATATGCATAGACTAAAACATCAACAAAGAGCATGAACAAAATGAACAACTTTCAAGCATATGGTTTTGAAAGAACATATGAACAACTTATATCAAAAAAGTCATACATCATAAAGAGCATGAACTAAAACATCAACATATTTGAAAGTCATAACAACCAAGGAAACATGTTTAAATTGTCTCATACAACAAAATGTAGACTAAACTAATTTCGAGGTTGTTTTCTAATATACTTTTGAACATGTCCACTGCTATTTCCACCACCAGCAGCAGCATCATCATCATCAGCTTCTTCATCTTCATCATCTTCTTCTTCATTTTCGAGTTGTTCATCTTCATCTTCACTTTCGCCAAAAGAGATTTCTTCATCATCTTCATTTTCTTTTTCCTCTTCATCATCATGAAGGATAGGTTCTTCACTAAGGGAAGAAGAGAATACCTTGAATCCTTGAGTAGAGACTTGGAGGAGATCCTTCTTCTTTTTGGCTAGGGTTTGGAGAGGTTCTTGAAGAGAATGGGAACTAGGTTTGGAGAATGCAAAATGAGGCAAGTATTAGCACTTGTCCTCTTTTATAAGGGGTGGGTCATGTGCAAGTCATGTGACCACTTAAGTGGTTGAGAAAATATAAATGAACTTAGGTATTGAAAAATAATGCAATCAATATCCTAAGTTGTAACGAGCGCGTGCCCCAGACGTCTTTTAAGACGTCTGGGAGGTGGCCCAGACGTCTGTAAAGACGTCTGGGATCACATCCAGACGTCTGACCAGACGTCCGGGATAGTTTACAGACGTCTGACGAACAGTTATGCTCGCACGGGATATTCGTCTGCGCGCCTGTGCGCGCAGACCTGCGATCCGCATCTTCTCTGTGGCTGCAGGCGACTGCGACCGTCTCTCCCTCCTCTCCGCGCGGCGTTAAAAGGGGGAGGGGGCGCGCCTCCCCTCCCGTCTCCACCATCTTCCTCCTTCTCTCCTGCCTGTGCGCGAGAGTGAGCGGACGCGAGGGCGCAGCGGCAGCGGCGGCCGCAGTAGGCGCGGAGGAGCTGCGGCGTGCGAGGGCGGGGCTCTGCCGTAAGGGCGAGCTCGCCAGGAGCGGCTTGGCCGGCCGGCGGAGGGCGCAGGGGGCGCAGAGCGTCGCGAAGAGGGACCTGCTGCGGGCGGAGCAGCGGACGCGCGAGGTGCGACGCGGGCGGCGTCGCGAGCGGAGGCCGAGCGAGGTTCTGATTCTGGAAAAATCTCCAGAATCAGACGTCTGGACTGATATCCAGACGTCAAGGTCGACGTCTGTGTGATCATACAGACGTCTGAAAGGTGAGTTCCGCTTTCTCCTTCTTTTTTTGTCGACTGACCGTACTGAGGGAGGAGGGTTGGCTGTGCGCAGGTGTTCGGATTCGTCATCCTTTGCGAATCCGACGTCTGGAAGTTGTACCAGACGGCGGGAGTGACCTCCAGACGTCCGGAGAGACCATTGGACGTCTGGGATCTAGGAGAGACGTCGCCACAGACTTCTGGACGTCCGGGGAACCAAGCCGAACAGGTAATTCTCTGATCCACCGTTTAAGACGTCTGGAAGGAGTTCCAGACGTCTGATTTTGCACAGTATTGTCTTTCTCGACCCGTTTAGGGCCCGTTTGGGCTCCGTTTTCCGCGATTCGAGTTGCGTTCGTTTCAGAATTTATTCCTCTACCCGCCTACAGTAGCTATACACTGTTTTGAGACACTCCTTGTGTTTGATCCTTGTGATAGGACCTCGTTCGGTTGCCGTCTTGAGAGTCGCGGAGGCACGCGGGATTCCCGACCACGCCCCCATTACTTCCGTTGTACCTGGTAGAGTGGTTTTAAGCATTAATAAAATCTGTTAAAGTATGGAACCATAACTAGAACCTAGGGCATTGCATGAATCCTAGGAATGAGAAATATGTGGAATGATAGCTCCTAGGTGTTGCATGAATCCTAGGGCCGGAAAACTAGATTGTATGATAGATCCTAGGATATGGCATGAATCCTAGGATGGAAAAACTAGTGGAATGTACATTACTGCAGTCTTGGAAAAATGGAAAGGAATATATAAAGCTGCCTGTAAATTTAATTAACAGCTGCCTGTTATGCATAGAGAATCATGTTGAGGTCATGGAATGTGAGAACGTGAATCTGGAAAGTGAAACATATGATGTTCTGAGATAAAGAGCTGGAACCCTACGGGGAATTAGGAGTGGAACTCCTGGAAAGAAAAGGAATGGAACTGAGATGTAGTTTGTACTGTCTCTTGGGTACGCAGTACCAAGGGAAGTACCTGTACCTGTTTTAGTGCAGAGTGGGGCCAGCCGCCCCAGGGACCCGGGGTTAGGCTTGGCCGCTCTGTACCGACTTGTTGGCCCTCGTGTACGTAGTACCGAGGAGAGCTAGTAGTGTTAGGAGAGTACTAGCTACCCCACGGGCCCCGGGGTTCTGCTAGCCTCCTTCACCGACTTGTTAGGCCCACTAGGGCAAACCAGGGTAGTCAGGCGAGGGTGCGCGGACTGTGGAGGGGCAAGGCCCCGGTTTGGTTACTGTGGAGGGGCTAGACCCCTGTTACTGAGAGGGCTCTGCCCTGGTTCCGTGCTGTGCTTTGGGCGCACCCGTTAACGGAAACGACTGACCGCGTGCCAGTACGGGCTAGCTACCTGTGCGTTTATCGCGCGTGCCGTAGTCACCGTTACGTCTGTCAGTGACCTTGGGGTGGTTGACTGAGGGTAGGATCACCACGGGGGACTCTCCCGGCCAGGAGAGCACCACGTGCTACTTCTACTGTTGGAAAAGACTGCAATCAAGATCGTCCCACGAGGACATTCGAGATCAAGTAAAGGATCTGAGAAGTAAATGAAATAGTGAGAAAAATTGAAAGATGTAAATAAAGGAAGTAATAGAACATAACAGCTACTGTACACCCTACTGTTGCCTTTAGTTAGTTTGCCACTCTACTCAGCGTTTTGCTGCCGTGTTACACTCGTTACCTTTTTCAGGACCAGGTGTTGAGCAGCCAGGGTCGGCGGCTGCAGAGGACGCTGGGCCGAGTAGGGTCCAGTAGAGTTGCCACAGCTTTGTACCTTCTTTTGTTTCTGTTCTAGTGAGTAGTTTTGTTTCCGCTGTACCTTCTTTACCTGCAGTTTTTGTTATATGATAAATGTTGTTTTACTGTTGTGGTGGTGCCTACTGTAGTAGTTTCTTTCCTTACTGCTGTACTTTTTACTGTTAGTTATATTCATGCTGAATGTGGTTTATTTTACTGTCTTTTGGTTACTTCCTCGTTGGACGACTGGGTCTTGGGATTAGTCGAGTCGGTCCGGTTCTCGTGTCTCGTAGGGACTCGGGAACCGGGTCGTTACAAGATGGTATCAGAGCAAGGTCGTCCCGAGAAGTGAATCAACTGACTGGAAAATAACCAATTCACATGTTTATAGCTAGAGTAGCCACCACAACATATCTCTTGACATGAGCTCTTAGAAGTGTTGTTAGGTACCGTCTGTTTTGACGTTTCCGTTTTGTTTCGCGTCTCCTTGCAGGAGATGCCTCGTCGTGGGACTGGCGAGACTGGCCGCGGGCGCGGCCGAGGGCGAGGTCGGCGAGGTGGACGTGCTGTCGTTGACGTCTCGGTGGACCAGCCACCACTCCCTGGCATCCAGGCCCAGGACCTCGCCAGACTGATACGGGATATTGTACGAGAGGAGCTCCACCCACCGCCCCGAGCACCTCCTCCTGGGGTTGCAGAGGGGGAGTCCTCTGTGGGACCACGCGACGGACGCGGCGCCGGACACGAGGGAGGGGATGGGCCCCTGCCGCCCCCACCTTCCTCCGACACTTCTGTACACGAGACACCTTCGCCTGGAGGTGCACCAGCACCTCCCCTACAGCACCACTTCGAGCTTTTCGGACAGTTCCGGAAGCTGAAGCCCCCCTCCTTCAAGGGGGATGAGGACCCGACCGAGGCAGAGGACTGGCTTGAGCAGCTGGAGAAGATCTTCGACACCCTTCGCCCCCCGGTGGAGTGCCGCGTGGCCTTTGCCACGTACCAACTAGAGAGTGCGGCACACCGGTGGTGGAGGGCGGTCCGGGGACAGGAGAGGGACGAGCCGACGTGGGACCAGTTCGTCACCCTCTTCTGCGAGCAGTACTTTCCCCAGACGTGGCAGGACCAGAGGAGGCGGGAGTTCCACACTCTCCGCCAAGGGACGATGACCGTGAGCGCGTACCGCACGCGTTTCTTGGAGCTGTCCCGCTTTGCAGCGACAGCGGTAGCCACTGAGGAGGAGCGCCTTTGGAGGTTCACCGAGGGGCTCCGGCCTGCGATCCGGGGGTATGTCAAACCCCTGAAGCTGCCGACGTTTTCGAGGGTGGTAGAGGTAGCCATGACTTACGAGGAGACCAACCCGTCCGCGCGAGAGACCGACGGCGGGCGGAAGAGGCCCTTTCAGCCAGACTTCTCGCGGGGTCGGCGAGAACGGAGACACGTGGCGTCCGCAGGAGAGCCGTCACGTTGTGCAGGGCCATCAGTGGCCTTTGGGGGCCCTCGACAGGGGCCAGTCGCCAGCACCGGACCCCCGCCTAGCCGACAGCAGGGACTCACTCTAGAGGTTGTAAGGTATAGTAGTAAACCTATCATGCCTCAGTATTTCTTTTCATCTACCTTCTTGCCAGATAAATCTTCACCAAGAGAAGTAGATGGAGCAATTGGAGTCTCTTTTCCATTTACATTTTCAAAGTCAAACTTCTTGAGAATTGAACATATTTTGTTTGACTAATGTAGATACCTGTGTCTAATTGTTGGATTTGGAGGTCTAAAAGGAATCTGAGTTCACCCATCATACTCATTTCGAACTCAGTCTTTATAGTCTTACAAAAATGCTGACATATGGACTCCTTGGTTGATCCAAATATAATATCGTCGACGTATATTTGAACCAACAGGATGTCATTTCCTTCTTCCTTTACAAAAAAAGTTGAATTAACAACTCCAATTCTATATGCATGCTGGAGAAGGAAGGACCTAAGTCTATCATACCAGGCCCTAGGAGCTATTTTAAGTCCATATAATGCCTTATTGAGCTTGAATACATGCTTGGGGTGTGCTGGGTCCTCGAACCCAGGAGGCTGATGAACATAAACTTCTTCCTTAATATAGTCATTAAGAAAAGCACTCTTGACATCCATTTGAAATAACCTGAAGCCCTTTGCACTTGCAAAGGCAAGTAGCATCTGAATGGACTCCAAGCGAGCAACAGGAGCAAATGTCTCATCAAAGTCAATTTCCTCCTGTTGGTTATAACCTTGAGCTATGAATCTAGCCTTATTCTTGATTATTGAACTAGATTCATCCAATTTATTTTGGAACACCCACTTGGTTCCAATAATGGAATTACCCTAAGGAGCAGGTACCAAGCTCCATGCATTGTTCCTTGTAAATTGGAGTAGCTCCTCCTGCATAGCTACAACCCAAGACTCATCCTTTAATGCCTCATTAACTTTCTTGGATTCAAGTTGAGAAACAAAGGCATTAGAAACAAAATCAACTCTAAAATGAGATCGGGTTTTTACACCTTATTCAATATCACCTATAATTTGATTTTGAGGGTGATCCTTGTGATGTACCCATTCTTTTGGAAGATCATGTACATTTCGTTATCTTCCATTTTTGATACATTAATGAAAGGGGTATCCTTATCATCAGACTCTAGTTGATTTAGTTCTGGTTCTCCTAAAGTTGTTTCATCAAATGAAACATGCAGAGATTCATCTACAACAAAAGTCCTTTTATTAAAGACTCGCTAAGCTTTGCTTCTTATTGAATAGCCAATAAAGATGCCTTCATCACCTTTAGTATCAAACTTATCAAGTCAATCTCGGGTGTTTAATAAATAACATTGACTTCCGAACACCCTAAAATATGATATCTTAGGAGACTTCTCATAATATACCTCATATGGAGTTTTCTTAATAATAGGCCTTAAAAGAGTTCTATTAAGTACATCACCTGCCGAATTAATGGCTTCAGCCTAGAAATATTTTTGAAGCCCAGACTCCAAGAGCAAAGTTTAGGCGCATTCTTGTAGAGCGCGATTCTTGTGCTCTATAATACCATTTTGAGATGGTGCTTGAGGAAATGAAAATTCATGGGATATGCCAAAATTGACACAAAAACTTGAAATTTTTTCATTTTCAAATTCACCCCCATGATCAGTCCTAAGACTAAGAATTGAAGATGATTTTTCATTTTGAAATCTTCGAGCAAGACTTAGGAAGGAGTCAAATGAGTCATCCTTATGTTTCAAGAAGATGACCCAAGTGAACCTTGAAAAGTCATCAACAATAACTAGGCAAAATTTTGATCCATTTAGGCTCTCAAATCATGTTGGTCCAAATAGATCAAGGTGTAACAACTCTAAAGGACATGAAGTTGAAACTAAGTCTTTTGGTTTAAAAGAAGCCTTGTGCATTTTACTAAGTTTACAAGAAATGCACAATGTATCTTTTTTATAAGTTAGTTTGGGTAGGCCCCTTACTAACTCATTTTTGGCTAGCTTATTTAAGTGTTTGTGATTTATGTGACTTAGCCTACGATGCCATTCATCCACCTCAACATGAGTGGCAAGTAGACATTTCACAAATTTCTTTTGTGAAAAATGAAGTGTAGATATTTTCATATCTAAAACCTACAATTAAAATTATATTAGTTCCTTCTTTTAGTATTTTAAATCTAATTTTTGTAAAAATACATCACAACCATTATCACATATTCGACTAACACTAAGTGGGTTATGTTTTAAATTCTTTACTAAAAGTACATTTCGTGCCTGCTTAGATGAATTACCTATTGTACCTTCACCAATAATGCGACAACATTTGTTGTCGCCCAACTTGACGTGTCCTCCATCTTGAATTCTTGTCCATTTGATAAAGAGGTCGGAATGTCCTATCATGTGCTTGGAACACCCATTGTCTAGGATCCACTTGTCTTTCTTGACCTGCAAAATAATTAAATAAATCTGATTTAGGTGTCCATTTTCTTTTGGCTCCTTGATAGTTAGCTCCCTTCAAATCCTTAGATTTATAGATCACTTTTGTGTTGGATCTATAATTCTTTGGATTCTTAACCTTTTGGTAAATCCATGCATGCCTAGGTGCATGTGATTTATTTTGTGTATTATTTTTACCATGAAATTTTACTTTTAATGCTTTACAAAATTCAGAATTCAATCTACTAGTTGTTTTAAGATTGTTTAAAGTTCCCTCAAAATGCTCATAAATATCCTCTAATTCTACTATCTTTGTATGCAATTGTGAATTAATCTTTTGCCATCTCTAACTCTATTTATAAACAAGATTTTTCTATTTCCAAAGTCTTATAGTTAATATGTAAAACTTTATTTTCTTTTTTAATTAACCTAGCTTTGTAATACAAATTTTCATATGCTTGCAATAATTCATTAAAAGTGACTTCAGAATCTACCTCATTTTTCGAGTTTTCGTCATTTGCCATCAAACGTAGATGAGCAACTTCATTTTCCTCGGATTCTTCAAAGGAGGATTCTGTGTTGGAATCGCTATCATCTCAAGTAGCTTTATACGCTTTTCTTGAGATCTTCTTCTTACGATCAACTTCTTTGTCTTTCTTCTTTTCTTCCTTTTTCTTCTTGATCATTAGACAATCTTTTCGTACGTGTCCCCTTTTCTTGTATTCAAAACAAACTATCATTTGAAAATTTATTTACTCTTTTATCTTGCTTTCGGATGAATCGTCAAAATCTTCTTGTTAGAAGAGCAAGCTCTTCTTCATCGGAGTCGGAGTCTTTAAGATTTGAGTCTTCCTTTAGAGCTTTGAAAGCAAGCTCTATATTCTTACTTACTGATTTCTCCTCATTTTTCTTCATATTCTCCAGTTGGACCTCATAGGCTATGAGGCTTCCAATCAGATCATCAAGAGAAAGGACTGAAAGGTCCTTTGCCTCTTGAATCCCCGTTGACTTCAGAGACCAGTCACTTGTAAGAGATCTTAAGATCTTTCTTACAAGTTGTTCTTTAGTGAACTTCACTCCTAAATTCTTCATGGGGTTGACTATGTCCCCAAATCTCGTGTACATCACCTTGATGGTTTCACCTTTCTCCATCCTGAAACACTCATAACTTTCTGTTAGAATAGATATACGTATTTCTTTTACCTTGTTAGTTCCTTCGTAGATGACTTGCAGCATGTTCCATATCTCGTATGCAGATTCGTAAGCCGAGATACGGTTGAACTCCTCCTTTGATAACGTACAATACAGTGCGTTCACTGCCTTCGCCTTGCTCATGATCTTTTTCTTCTGATCCACAGTCCATGTTACTCCTTGCGGCTCCAGATCAGTGTATCTCTCTTGAATGAGGGTCCACGACTCCTCATCCATCTTCTTGTGGAAAACTTGCATCCTCCTCTTCGAGTACCCATAGTCTGTCCCATCAAAATAGGAAGGACATGGGGATGACTGGCCTTCGGTGTGCTTGGTTGATGATGCATCGCGAGTAAGATTTTCTACTTCTCACAACCCGCTCTGATACCACCTATAGGATCTAAAAGGCACAAGCACATTAGAAGGGGGATGAATAGAATGGTAAACAAAAATATGCAAATAAAGCAAACCACAAAAAAATAGTACACTAAATATATAGTGGTTCCCCTCACTTGGGTACTCCACTACCTAAGTCTCCTGACTTAGGATTTTTAACCCGCTTTCCTCAACCCAGAGGGAATCAATTTACTATAAACGGAGGTAATTAATGGGTTACCTCAACCAAATTACAAGATCAGATAAAAATAAAAAGTTACAGGTGTAAGCAAAAAATAATTTATCTTGCAACTAAGTTCCTAAGTCTCCAACAAGAATTAGCTTAATAAATAGTTGATATATCAATCTAGCGAAAAACACTTAAGTGAAAAAGAGTGATTTTACGAGGAAGAACAAATTCGCCAGAAAAGTCTTGTTGCAATGTGAGAATCACCTTGAAGAAAAATGCAACAAGCCAATAACCCTTGCAGCTAGAATTAAGAAGTATAGAAATTTGGGCAAGGAGAATTTTTATGCTTGTGTTGTTTGCAAATGACATATATAAGGTGTTTATATAGGCCACTAAACACCTCTCCTACGATTACTAGCCGTTAGGGGTAAAATAGGAAAATTGGAGATAGGATTAATTGCAAAATAGCCATTTAGATTAGGCACAATAGTTAGCTGGTACTGGTACTGAAGTTGTGGTACCGGTACTGACTGCTCATAGTTAATCAGCAGCCAACCCAATAAAGCCTGGGTACTAGTACTCATCATAGGTATCAGTACTCAGTGCTTATAGTTGAGTACCAACTAAGCCACCAGGTACTGGTACTCATGATAAGTATCGGTACTTGTGACTCACAGATTTGGATCAGGTTACAAACTGTGACCTACATGTACCGTTACTGGTGATTAGTACCGGTACTTGTAAGTTCCAGGCACTATCCATGTCTACAAATTGTAAGCACCTAGTACCAGTACTCATGATGAGTACCGGTACTTGTTATTCAAAGTTTGGGACTAGGACCTAAACCTGTGCCTAGCATGTACCGGTACTGGTGAACAGTACTGATACTTGCAATAAGTACCTTGAATAAAATTTTATTAAATAATCTTAGTGATATTTAAATGCAAATATACAATTAATATGTCAAAGAAGTGATTTTTGTTTTTCAAATGAATGATAGAACGTGAGTATGATACCTAATTAACTCTTTTGATTTTAACTCCTAAATTAATTTTTCTTATTAGGAGACATACAAGAATCTAAATTACAACATATAAAAACAACATAAAATCAATCTTCATGCCATCCACCCTTCTTCCGTACTTCCTAAATTCTGTGATATCCTGTAAATGACATTTCATAAACTCATTAGTTTTAAAATAGTTTTGTTAACACCAAAACATAAAAGAGAAGTGGAACTAGTTCCAACACCCCTAATGCATGTTCTAGATTGTTGGATCACCATCCAACAGCCCAGCGCTAGCTACGTAGCCCAGCAACCGTGCCTCAGTTCTGAAGGGGCATTGCCTTGCGCATTCACGGTCATTGGATGCCCATCGAATGGTCGAGATCTTGCGCCACCATCTTCCTTCACACGACATTCCAGCAGCATGACGTAACAGTTAGTCACGTTGCTCAAAACCAACAGGCACGGGTTCGAATCACCCGGCACCTCAAATCCTCGATGCAGGTGCAACGCAGGTGGGAGCAGTTAAATAGAGCCACTCGATTTAGATCCAGCGGAGATGGAGTGGCTACGTGGCCACACGGATGACGCAGACCATGATAATGCATGATTATATGCATGATGTGGGAGATCTTAAGCATGCGTGAAGCACGATCTACACCCTCAAATGCAAATCAGATGGCTGAGGCAAATCCAAGCCTTGCAATGCTTGGTGTGCGCACGTTATCAACTGAAGAGAAAGAGACGCGAACATGGCTTCACGAGGGCGCTTGGATCAGCGATCAATGGCCGACGACACACGTGCATCTTCAGCAACATTTTGCTTTAGCAACGTGCACATCCGTCATTAATGGCCCTGTATTCAATTTTTAAAGATCTAAAAGGACATTGTTTCCCTTGAACTCCATCTATAAAAGGGCACATATCCCCTCCTCATTCTTCATCCATTCCTTTCTTCTCTCACTCTCTCCAATGCTCTAAGGGCTAGTCCCAAACTCGGGATGCTCTACTAAAGATAGTGTAAAATAATTTTTCCATCTTCTCACCCCCATTCGTGGAGTGCCCGTGGTTGTCCTCTTGCCACCATTCGGGAATCAGATCCTGTCCTGGTAATGTCCCACATCTCACCCCCATCTTCTGACTCTGTCCACCTTCTTCTTGCATCCCATCTCCATCTTCCGGGCACCAACAATATGGCTCATCCTCCAAGCAGCTATCGAGGAGGATTTTTCTCATCCCTATCTTTTACTGCTTTCTAGTGTAAATTTTAATTTTGCAATTAGTGTAATGAACATGGCTATATTCTTATGAAATATTTGTTCTCTCTCTCCCCCTCTTTCTTTGTATTATTCTCTCTCTTTTCTATTATTTATTCTTTAAGTAGAGTAGCTCGTGTATATTTATTTTTACCAACTAATTTGCTTTGTGACAATAATTTCTAAACTCAGATTTTAATCATATGTTCACCTCCCCGTGTTCGACTTAAGACTCACCAGAGTTCGATTTTTTCTACTTGATTAGCGGATTTTTCACGACTGCAACAATAGATTTTCAAAACTTGATTTTTCTCACGTAAAAGTCTCGCTCACCAATTTGGTCGGGCCCTTTTGGGTTGGTCTCGACCCAACCTAAAAAAGAAGGGCTCGGGTTGGATTGGGCTAGACCAGTCCATTTATTCATGGTCTTGGTATTTATTTCATTGATGCTTGTAAAATAATACGTAAATGGATGATTCACTCAATAATTACTTTAAAAGTATGGGCAACAAGATGATTTGGTACAAGTAAAAAAAGGGTTTGTAAAGGATAATTACCATTTTCAATTATGTAAGCGACAAGGTTATTATATTTTTCTTTTGTGTATATTAAAAGATCTTTAAGTTCTTGTAAATATACGTGCAACCAAAATGATTCAACTACTTGAATTGCAAATATTTGGGTTGAATATTTTTCATATACATTATATCCCAAGATAACTAAATGTAATCAAGTAGGAGGAGATTACAATAAAAAATAAAAATACTCATCTTATGTGTTTGTATTTAGTTCGAATATGGATGTCCATTCCTTTTTATGGCAAGAAGTTAATGGTTCATATCTAATTCAAATAGGATCGTAGGATTGCACAACTTGCAGTTGTAGAAAGCACGAAGATTTTTAAGGTTTTGTTGGTGAAAAATAACAAGAGCAGTTCATGTTTATTTAATATTTAATGTATCATGCATATGCGATATATATTTTGATATATAGTATGAATATATATATACATATAGGATATATATCGATGTAATTGGGCTAATAGGCTAGGCCTTTAGGCCAACCCCATAAATGAGCAACATGGGCCAAGTTGAGTTTAGGCCACCTCGACACAAGGCCCAACCCATTGAATAAATTAGTCATATTTACTACCCAAACCTGATTCAGGTTAATTTTGGGCTTGGGCTTAAGCTTGGGCCAGCCCAATCGAGCTGGGCCATGGGTTAGGTTAGGTCAACCCAACCCAATGCTCATCCCTCCAGAAAATAAAAGTGCTCAAAGGAAGTAAGAATGCTTCCAATAATTATAGCCCCATACATGTTAAAAGCTCATAAATACAACACAAGTACGTCTGATACCCATTATTAAACATACATACATGCCTTAGATTGACAAAAGGAGGGGAAAAAAACAAAAGAAGAAGAAGAAGATTACAATATCAGTTTACTTAATTAACCTAATTAACTTGCTTCCTACAATACTTGCTCCATAAAATCTTCCACTATTTTCATAAGCACATGCTCTTACTCATCTGTCATCTGCTTCATTGCCTCCTCAAGTTGCACAACTAATTCATCATGCAAAATGCCACCACCTTCACCGTCAACCGTTGCCTTCATCTATCGCTTAATCGTCGATTTGATGTAACTTCCAAATCTAGGAGTGATATAACCAGAGAGGGACTCCTCCCCATTACCATGCAGATGATCTACCATGCCAAGAAATCGAAAGCTCGAGATCCTAAACTCTTCATTGAGTTCATAATCTCTTGCTACCTCTTCCTGCCAACCAACTTCTCCCCCATTGCTTAAAAGTCTCATAGAATCACTACCAACAATATCCCTGATGGTGACGCTTTCCAAATCTGTGCAAATAGACTCTTCTGTGGCCTCAGATTTAACAATGCCATCCTCTTGCCCTTGTGGTGGGGGTGCAACTTAGGATCTCAATTCTTCCCATGAGTCACTTTCTTCCCTTTTTTTCTGCAATCCTTCACCACTAATTCCCCATGCTCATCATCCCTCACATCATTGTTGTAGTCGTCGTCATCACTTGAAGAACTTAGAAAATCATCAGCATGGATCATCTCTATCTACAGCGAACAATTATCCTCTTGTGGTTCTTGGCCCTTCATCTACTCATCATGCTGTTGTTCTTCGTGTTCTTCCTCTTTCAGACCGGCCATGAGTTCCCAAGAGTTCACCGTGTCGTGACCGACATGATCAGTTACCTTATTTGGAAGATCATCAAACTTCTTCCCATTCTCTTGCTCTTCTGCCTTAAGCTTCAGGACCATTGTGTCGCCCATGTAAAGCAAAGCTTGGAGATGATTCCTTTTTGCGTTAGAGCAAGCACTGACAAGCCGTTGCATATGTTCTCTGGGCACTGATTGTCACAAAAGCTCAAGGACTTCGACGAAAGGCAACCCATCCTTTTGGGAAAAAAAAAATCAAAAAAATTCTTAGCCAATGCACCACAGAAGTAAAATAATGCAAGCATGTCCATGGGATGCATGTGCATAGAGCTTCTGTGGTGCATTGGTTAAGAATTTCACATAAGATTTTTATTTTTATTAACCTACTAATCAAAAGTGATTTAGAAGTTCCAAGTTGAATTTTTTACTTTCAACATTAAATTTTCAAAATGACGCTGAAATTTACTTTTTTTTCTCGAGAGAAACCGACGTACGTACATGTACTGAAAATCTTATGGAAATCAATTTCTAGGGTTGGAAAAATTTACACCATGTTGACATGGACAAGAGGAAAGAAAAAAATCTCTAGAAATGAGTATAACCACATTTAGATAAGTCGGGAAGCATAACGCAAGCAAATAAAATGGAAGATCGGCGTAAAGGAGTATTTGCGATCGAACCCATAAGTGCTAATCTTTTCGAACATTCCAAACCATGCGTTGGTAAGAGTAACACCTTTTACGTTAATTGTTACACACAAAAATTAGTATCACATTAAAAACTTGCAAAATTTAATGGTAGATTTTAAGAATTGAGAAATACTATATAACTAACATATAAGCATTTTGAGTGGTTAATTCACATGGAAGTAGATTGCATACCTAACTCGCTAGTTACGAAGGATAGATTTTCTCAATCATGTTCTATTAAGCATGAATAATTACAAATGTTATGAGAGCCCGAATCCTTCTAGAAGGACGGAAGGGATATCTAAATAAAATAAAATCACCACTAATAAAAGACAGATGCTAAGAAAAGATTATCTTAGTAGAGCTGCCATTGCTGGTAGGGGTGAACAAACTAGGCTACGTTCCAAAGAGGACATTGCATATTTAAGTTGAGAAGATCATAATATCCCTAAAAGAATAATATCACGTCAAAAACCCACTGAAGTAAATGATTGGTTATAAGGACAAAAAATTACTAACTTTTTGACTTGAACATTTGTGGGTAGTTGGCATAGGTCCGTTGGGTTCATTTCTAACTAGTTCTCATTTGGGTATAGGCTTTTGCCGTTAATTAATCTTCCTTCATTAACATTTATATTAAGCATTACCATTCAAATTGAAGTTATTCATTTTGGATGAGATTGATTCTCTTCCACCTATAAATAGCCTCGCCTAGATAATATTTGTATTCAATGAAGCCAGTTTAGTTTATAAGCAACAAAATTGTTGTATTACAAGCAACCTCCAACAATTTCTTTAGGAATATTGTGATTCAATCATGAAAATCAAGCCATTATATTATTTTGTCTTTGATTAATTGAGAACAGTATAGAAAAAATCCTCCAACTAAAGTAATTAGTTATATGAATTTTGAGAAAAGATATCAAGTTTCGATTTGGAGGACGTTGCGAGTTTCTAAATTCAAAATTGAGTTATGAATATTTTGGATTGTGAAACTCTACAATTTGACTTCAGGATCATGCATTTTGGATGCACGGTGATGGCTATATCTGGTCCAAATTCAACAAGCTACCAAGTTAGTGTAGGTACAATAGGAAACTAAAAGCATTCCATGATTAACATTGGTTAGATAGTGACAATACTAAGAGTTGAAATTTACATAGCTTAAACAATTATGTCACAATTGTAAGATTTGAGCCGAGAGTAGCTAGTGAGAGTTGGTAGTAGGGGGTGAGAGAACAATCTTATCAAGAATCATGGAACGCAAAAGCAAATATAAACAATATTTGCATTGCATGGTAAAAACTCTAGTAAATAATTTATAGGTGCAAACTAATTTATGCCAATTCACCTTTTCGTCAAGACTAATTGTGTACTTGAGCCTTTCAACCTAGGATTTTCTAGTAATAGATCAAATTCACCTTCAAACTAAGTTGCTTCTTTTCTTTTGTTTTTAAAGAAAACACAAGTTACTTTATTTCATTCAAAAGGTAGGGGGGTATGAACCTAAGCTGCCATGCACAACTCGAAAAATAACATAACAAGAGTTGAAAATGTTTTTGGGCCAGTGTCAAGCTTACCATCCATGTCAATATATTGAAGAAGTTAATCCCTAACAGCAAACAACATATTGACAAGGATAATAGCTTAAGACTAGGGTCCCTAGTGAGGTGTGGATCATCATAGTTAAAATGTCCAAGTTAGTCTAGAAATTAGGTTAAGCACTATCAAATTAACTTGATAAATATGTTAAGTATAGGAATTAAGGGAAAAGACCTAAAATACTCAATTTATGCTAAAAATGCATAATTAGGTCATATTTGAGAGATTATCAATTGTTACGACCCGATTCCCGAATCCCTACGAGACACGAGAATCGGACCGACTCGACTGATCCCAAGACCCAGTCGTCCAATGAGAAAGTAACAAAAAAGCAGTAAAATAAACCACATTCACCATGCAAGCAACTAAAAGTAACAAAAGTACAGCAGTAAAGAAATAAACTACTACAGTACACACCGCCACAACAGTATAGAATTAAAAATAGGTACAGAAATATGAAGTTTACAATAAAAGAGTACAAAGGTGTAACAAAATACTTACTACTACAGAAAACGGGTATAACAAAAGTACAACTACTAGGCTCTACTAGGCCCAGCACCCTCCGTAGCTATAGGCTCTGGCTGCTCAACACTTGGATCTGAAAAAGGTGGTAAGTATGACACATCAGCGAAACGCTGAGTAAAGTGGTGACCAGCTAACTAAGAGAAACAGTAAAGGTGGACAGGTAGCTGTTATTTTCAATTTCTTTCTTTATTTAACTAATTATTCTTTCTTTCATCACTTGGTTTATTTATCAGGTCTTTTTCTTGATCTCGACTGTTCCTCGTGGGAAGGATCTTGATTGCAGTCTTTTCTGAAGAGTAGAAGTAGCACGTGGTGCTCTCCTTGCCGTGAGAGTTCCCCATGGTGGTCCTACCCTCAGTCAACCACCCCAAGGTTGCTGACAGATGTAACGGTGACTACAGCACGAGTAATAAATGCACGGGTAGCTACTCCACACTAGCACGCGGTCAGTCGTTTCCGTTAACGGGTATACCCAAAGTACAGCACGGAACCAGTATAGAGCAGAGCCCTCTCAGTAGCAGGGGTCTAGCCCCTCCACAGTAACTAAATAGGGGACTCGCTCCTCCACAGTCCACGCACCCTCGCCTGACTACCCTGGTTTGCCCAGTGGGCCTAACAAGTCGGTGTAGGATGGCTAGCTGAACTTCGGGCCCCGTGGGGTAGCTAGCTCTCTCCCTACACTAACAGCTCTCCCCGGTACTATGTACGCGAGGGCCAGAAAGTTGGTGCAAAGTGGCCAAACTCACCTCGGTCCTGACCTGAGGGCGGCAAGCTCCCCTCTACACTAGGAGGTAACATGTGCTTCCCTTGGTACCACGTACCCAAGAGACAATTCTATTTATTTCCAGGAGCTCTACTCCTAATTCCCGTAGGGTTCATGCTCATGTTCCTCAGGCCAAGCTATACTAGGTTTCATCATTCTGTTTTATTCGCATATAGCGTGTGTTTCCAACATTCAATTTTTCTTTTCCAATTTATATATAAGCGGCTTGTATTTAATTTCAACCAACAGAAATTACATGTAGCAGTTACTAACAACAGTATTCTACATTTCACATGCAGCTGTTATCCAATTACAGGCAATTATTATTCCATCTACTCATTGCAAGACTGCATTTCAGGCATTTAATACAATCGTTCCAGTGTTTCTAGTCCTAGGATTCATGCCATACCCTAGGATCTATCATTCAATTTAGTTTTCTGGTCCTAGGATTCATGCCATACCCTAGGATATATCATTTATTCCAGATATGCATTTATGTTTGTAATTAATTAAGGGAAGCCACTCTACCCGCAAAGCCGGGAGAAGTGGGGGCGTGATCGGTAGGTCCACATGCCTCCGCAACCCCCAAATCCGCAACAGAATGAGGTCCTAACACAAGGATCAACCACAAGAAACCACTCAAAACATGATAACAAGCATTCCAACAAGTAGAGGAACTTATACGAAGAAGAACAGAATCTTAAACGCGGAAATCAGACCTCAAACGAACCTTAAACGGGTGAAAAACGACAACTCTGACTCAAATCAGACATCTGGAACATCTTCCACACGTCTTAAAAGGAGTCTAGATCCATACCTCACTCTATGCTGCTCCTCAGACGTCTAGGGATTGTGTTAAACCGTTTGGACCTAGTTCCAGACGTCCGACCACCTCTCCAGACGTCTGGAGACGCTCTCCGCCGTCTGGTGACTCGCCCAGATGTCTGGATCGCGTGGGAGGGCATGTCTTGCACCTTCCCGAAGCGAGTCCTGCATGCGCACGCGAAAACTCTTAAACATGGCACGCGACATAGCATCGGCGGAACGGCCTGCATGGCCATATCCACAAAAAGGGATGTATATGCGCAGTATGTGCCTCTCAGTATGCGCCGCGTCGTCTGGATGTAGGTCCAGACGTCTTATTCTGCGAAAAATCCCAGAATCAGAACCTCCTTCGTCTTCTTCCTGCTACGCGTGGCCTTGCCGCGCTCGTTCGCCCACTGCTCTAGGTGCAGCAGCGTCGGGGAAGACTTCCCCGAGACAACACTCCGCGTCACGCACGGTCGACCGGCCGCGAGCCTCTCCGGCGAGCTCCCTCACGACTAGTGCACTCTCTTCTCTTCCCTTCTCTCACTGCCCCTCTCCTCTCCGCCAGTGCACTCGGCTATAGCCGCTGCTTGCTCTCACTCTCGCTCTCATGCTGGAGGAAGGAGGAGACGGATGGGGTGGTGAATGAGGGAGAGGGGAGAGGAGTATTTGTAGGCACGGGGGGGCAGTTCTGCAAGTCGGCAAGGGGAGGAAGAAAGAGAAGAGGGCGGCTGGGTTTCAGTCTACGCGTGGCATGCACGCAGACTCACAGTCATACGCACGCAAAAATTTATTTCCAGACGTCTGGGAAGGTGTCCAGTCATCTGGACCAACTCCCAGACGTCTTAAAAGGGTTTTGGTGGCACAGGCCTTAACAACATAACAAACTCAAAGGAAGTTTCATCCCCGAAACTTGCGCTAACTAGGGTGTGGAAAAAGAACATATGTATAACAAACTCAAAGAGGACCGAAGCCGATCCGAAAAGACGTACCCTCAAAGAGCTCCGGGTACCGCTCCTGCATCGTCGCCTCAGGCTCCTAGGTAGCCTCCTCGTACCGCTGGCTCCTCCACAAGACTTTCACCAGAGGTACTTGCTTCTGTCTCAAACTCCGGACGGCTCTATCGAGATTCTGCACTGGCTTCTTGGGGTAGGTCAGGTCATCACCCACCTCGCCGCTCTCGTGGCTTAGAACATGACTGGGATCGGCGACGTACTTCCTGAGGTTGGACACGTGGGACACGTCGTGCACACCAGAAAGCTGGGGAGGAAGGGCAAGCCTGTAAGCAACGGGTCCAACCCGCTCCAGGACCTCAAAGGGTCCCACAAACCTCGACGCGAGCTTCCCTCTCACCCCAAACCGCTGCAGGCCCTTCATGGGAGAAACGCGAAGGAAGACGTGGTCCCCAACCTCAAACTGCACCTCTCTACGTTTCCGATCTGCATAGCTCTTCTGTCTGCTCCTGACAGTGTGAAGTCGCCTGTGAATTTGCTTGATCACCTCCTGACTCTGCCGGATCAGCCTGGGGCCAACCTCCCACTTGGTCCCCACCTCAACCCAACTTAAGGGCGCCGTACACCTGCATCCGTATAGAGCCTTGTAGGGTGCCATGCCGATGCCCGAGTGATAGCTGTTATTATATGCAAATTCCGCCAGGGGTAAGTGCTCCTCCCAAGAGCCCTTCCAGTCCAGTACACAAGCACGCAAAAGGTCCTCAAGTGTTTGTATCGTGCGCTCAGACTATCCATCCGTCTAGGGGTGGTATGCTGTATTGAACCTCAACCGTGTCCCTAAGGCCTGTTTAAACTCAGCCCAAAACTAGGACGTAAAATAGGTATCCCGATCGTATACTATCTCCCACGGAACTCCGTGTAGCCGTACCACGTCGCGGATATACCTCTCTGCCAACTGTGCTGGTCCCAAGGTGACTCGGATCGGCAAGAAACGTGCCGTCTTCGTCAATCTGTCAACGATCACCCAGACTGCGTCGTGTCCTTGCTGGGTAACGGGCAAGCCCACCACCAAGTCCATGGTGATGCTCTCCCACTTCCACTCTGGCACTAGAAGTGGCTGCAACGACCCTGCAGGCCTCTGATGCTCAGCCTTCACCTGCTGACACACTAAATACTGCTATACGAATTCACCTACATCTCGCTTCATTCCCCTCCACCAAAAATCGCGTCTCAAATCATGGTACATCTTTGTGTTTCCAGGATGTATGGTGAACTTAGAACCGTGTGCCTCAGTCAAGAGCTCTCTCAACAGCTCCTCGTCCTTGGGAACGCACAAACATCCCCTCATGCGCAATACCTGGTCTGTAAAAGAGAAGCCCCCAGGGTCTCCTGACAGTACTCTATCATACAATGACTGCAAGTACGGGTCGGCCATCTACCCTGTGATGATGCGGTCTATCAACTCTGGCCTCGTCTGTCGTGTCACAGTCACTGCCCCACAGTGCCCCAGTAACTCTAGGGGTCGCCAACTGCCCATCTCCTCTAAGAGGCTTGATGAGAACCTCATCATGAGCCATAACTAGCTCATTTTAACTCAGTAAAGAAGATAAAAGCTCCTACATAACCGAGAAGAAGGTTTAATTGAAGGAATAAGTGCTCTGAGAAAAAAACATGAAATAACAGTTAAAACTACTATTTTACCATTGCAGTACATAAACGGGATTTCTCAGAAACAAAACATAGGTCAAATGGTCTAAGTGAGATAAAAATTAGGTTGAGTCAATCATAAATGGGTTTATGTGCAATCTAGGAATTAAATAACACTTGGTAACCCTAAAACGGACCCGCTTAAATTAACAAGGTTTCGGTCAGGATAAAAATTGAGTAAAGCCTCTAAAAATCATGGAAAAATATCCTCTAGGGTTCAAAACACTCAATTTGTCCTTTGGAACCCAGTTTGACCTAGATTAGGGTCCGAGCACATTAATTGACCTAATTTGGATTTTTACGCAAAATGTCTAGTCAAACGAGGTCAAACATAAAATCCAACTTCACCATTGGATTCTTTAGGTCCAAATTAGGCTTATACCAAATTTGGACCTAAGGGGAGGTCATCTTGACCTACTTTGCAATTTAGTACACCCAAATCACAATTTGCTCCCTATCTTTTGAATATCTTCGCAGAGAGCCCCCTAAGTTCCTCGCCACCTTTTCAATCAGGTCCTGTCGCCATTGTTAGGGTAGAACCGATCTCCGGCGAGGTTTAGAGAGGGATTCCTCTCTAATCCCTCAGAGATACCCTCCCAGAAATGGAAGGGAGATTCTCTGAGGAATTCCCTTCCTTCTAAAGCCAATCACAATCTCTGGTGTGAACCCAATCTCTCGTGTGAACGCACGAGAGATTTGGGTATCCACCCTCTTTCCATCTCTGGAGAGCCGGCAGAGATTGATTGCGCGATCTCCACGCGCTAGAAGGTTCGGCCAACACCTATAAAAGGCTCCACACTCCCGACCGCAGATCCTCAGCTTGATTTTGACGGAGATTCCCTCAAATTTCCCTCTCTCCCATCTCCAGCCAAGAGACCTGCAAGCTCCGGCGACCTCCTCCCCTCCTTCTCGTCGCTCTGCTGCCATACCAGCAGCGGAGTCAACTCCGCCTCTTCCTCCCACGTCGCACAGTACCAGGCGCGCATGCCCCTGACCTCGTCTTCGTTGCCGCTCCCTCCCTCAGGGTGCTTCTTCCCCGACGACGGCAGTTACGTGCCGTCCACTCCGCTGCCCCCCTTCCTTCCAAACCACTCCAGATACCTTCTCCATCTTCCTCTCTCTTTTCCCCTATTATTTTTAGTTAATTGCCCCCTCGACAGTGCCTGACCACCTCCACCTTCCTCGCCTCCGACCGACCTCCGGCGAGCCACTCCCACCACTCCGCCCCTCCACACAGCTCGCCAACCCTGTCGTAAGATCCGCCCATCCATCATCCTTCTACACCTCCACCACAGTCCCCCGAACAACCCCACACTTCCGGCCACAGGTTGACCTAGGCACACACGCCTAGGTCGTCTTGCGGCCTACAGCACCGTGCACCATCTTCGTGTTCGTGCAGGTTTCAGCTCCTGCCGCCATTGACGGTCGAAGCAGCTCCAGGCGCAGCAGCTCCAGGATCCAGGCGCAGCAGGCTCGCGCAGGTGTTGCGAAGTGATCAAGGCCTACAAGGCGCGCTGCGAAGCCCCCAGCCTTGGCAATTGCACGAGGACTCCTCTGCGGGCGCGCGCGAAATTGGAGAGGGCCAGATAGTCCCACATCGTTGAAACGCAACGTGCAGGTATGGTTTAAATTATTTTTGTGTTTTATGTTTACCACCTCCGAAAGCACAGGGGTGAGGTCCCTCACCTGACCCACGCCTACCTCGTCCGCGGTTTCACCTCACGGATCTGGCGGGATCCGACCCGACCCTAACCTACGCACTCCTCGCACATCACCCACCTGCAGGTGCGCCTGGTCCCGGGTGCGAATCTGACCCGATTACCCGTGTGGCTCTGGGAGAGCATCCTTGAGCGAATTACAGAGAAAGAGAGAGACGTTTGGGTAGAGGGACGGGGGTAGGTTTTGCATTGGCTGTGGTTTGCGCAGGAAAGAAGGAGCAGAGGAAGAAGCGAGCACTTAGCCACTGCAGCAAGGGAAGAAAAGAGGGAAGAAGAGGCTGAGTGTAGCAGAGAAAGAAGGAGAAGCTCTCGCAGAGAAGACAAGGAAGGAGAAAACTTCGAAGGAAAGCACAAAGAAGGAACAGGAGCAGAAAAAGAAGGAACTCTAAAAAAAGGAAGACAGGAGAGGAACAAAGGCAGGAAGAAGAAACCTTCGCAAGAAAAGAAGCAGAGAAGACAAAGAAGAAGAAGGCAGAAGAGAGAAAGAAGATTACATTTAAGACGTCTGATATAGAAATCAGACGTCCAATTCTATTTTCTTCTAGAAATTCTTTTTATATAACTCTCTCTTTTAAGCAATTACTTTCATTTAAAAGTTGTATTCTTTGAGTTTGAAAGTACTGAGATTGCTCCCTGTGTTCGACCTCGGAGACTCTAGTTTTTCGAGTAATAAAATTCTTTATATTTGTTTGAACGTTTTGTCGATTATACTACAACGTGATATTCTTTTTAAAACCCCAGAAAAGCGAACGAACATTTTGGCGCCGTTGCCGGGAGCAACAGGCACTTTTAAAGCTTTTGATTACAACTTTTTTATCCAATATTTGACCTAACTCCTCTCTCTTGTTGTGTTCAAGCAGGGAAAGCATAACAAAAAGGAAAGAAGAGCTGCTGCACAACAGACACTCCAAGGAACAGGTAATTTCCATAAGCCCTCTCTCTTAACCCTCTCAAAATCTAAAAAGGAAAAAAAAGAAAAATCAACGTAAGGCTACCTGTTTCATATTTAGTAACTCATCAAGTTGCCTGATTTTCATTTCAACACACTTTTTGTCTGCTCATCCAACTAAGGCAACTAGGGCTAAAACGTTCTTGATTGAGCCCTAGGTGCTAATTTCTGAGGCAACTAAATTGGACCCACTAGAACCAATTTAAGGATTACAAAGCTAGGGTTTTTAGAGACATCTTCTCTTAAACAAAGAAATAAATTTTTCCAAAAAGAGGTGTGCCTAAGCCATGTTTGAAAAGATCTATACAAAAGGAACCCTAAGCAAATCAGGCTTTTAATCCATTTTGAACCATAAAAGAAAAGGACCTAAAAACTCTCAAAGGAACAAAAGGTAAAGTTGATCCCTTGGGTCAACCAACCTTAAAATTAGGTCACTTTTTCACTGAAAATACCTAAAAGTTCAAGTGGAACATTAAGCACCGTGATCTTAAAGTAAAAAAGGTAGACTTAAGAGGTCAAGGTCCCCATTCTAGTCTACCTGGAACCGCAGTGACAAGAGAGGTCGGGTGGGGGAAACCCTGTAACTCGTGGGGACGCTCTACCGTGTAGGGGTGTTTGCAGGACTCCCTCTATGGCTGCCCAGGTATTTCTCAAGTGGACGACCTTTCTGATTAAGGGGTCCATCCGCCCCGAACCTCTATAGTCACCCAACCATTTTTGGGTGTCTTGATTGGGTCCAGCACCTTCTAATCTCATCACATCTTTCGGTGCATGTTCGGTAGGAGGTCCTTAAGACCACCCTTAAGACCTCCTTTAGAAATCCACTCTCTTCGAGGCCAAGCCTCGACGCCCTTGTTTGTGCAGCAACCCCACTACATAAATCTTTCATCTGATTCAGACCCTAGTTCTCCTTCTTCTTCCATCATGGCACAACCCATTGAAGAGGAGAATAACCTTGAACACCAACTTCAACGCCTTAACGATCTCTTTCAGAACTTTGTAAACCCACCACAGCGACCTATGATGCGAGATCACTATAATCCCGTTGCGGTGGCGATCGAACCTCGAGTACGAATCCCGATTGGAGGTCCTGATTCTGAACTGAAGCACAATATGATTCATGCCATACCAAATTTCCATGGGCTTAACTCTGAGGATCCATTCCAACACATTAAACAACTCAAGCATCTGGCCCAAACCTTCGGGTCAGATGTACAAAATAGGGACATCCTACTCATGAAAATGTTTTCGTTCTCCCTCATGGACAAGGCCGCACACTGGTATCAGACTCAGACCCGTCCAATCAACACATGGGAGGAACTGCAGTCTGAATTTTTGAAAAAATTCTTCCCCGTTGGCCGGACGAATGCCTTGCACCACCAGATCACTCATTTTACTCAACAACCAGGAGAACCTCTTCACGAAGCTTGGGATCGATTCTTAGATCTCATGCGGAAGTGCCCTCATCACGGAGTTCCTAAGTGGGAACAAGTCCAGTCTTTTTACCAGGGACTTTGTGAAGATATTCATTTATTCGTCAATGCAACGTGCGGAGGAAACATCATGGGTCAACACGAGGACACGGTGTGGGAGATTCTCGAAAACATGTGCGAGAACTCCATAAATAATGACTCCATGGGCTTATTCGACAGGACGAATGCCCGCGCATCAACGAATCTGAGAGGGACACATGAGATGCAGGACCTGTCCAATTCTGTCGACTTGGAACTGATGGCCAGTCGGTTGGACAAGGTTTCTATCATAGAGAAGAAGGTGGACGAGCTAACTCGGCATTTGCAGCAAGCCACCTCTGCGCAAAACTCTTTTGCACGACCTCCTCTGGCAAGAGAAACTGTGCAAAACATCTATCACCAATCTGCCAAGGGGATGGATCCATATCCACCCCCGTCTACCTCTCGGACTGGAGTGACCTCCGATCCATTCTACTCGAGTTGGGGGAACTCTGAACCCTCGTATTCTGACTTTCCTGAGGCTCCTCAGAACTGCGAGGACCTCAACGCCATCCAGAATGACCCATTCTCCAATACCTACAACCCTGGATGGCGAAATCATCCTAACTTTCAGTGGGCAGGAAATTCTCGAAGACCACCATATCAACCCCGTCCACAAGCCTCTCGTCCATATTAGCCGCCTCAGCCTCGGCCCAATCCCACCTACCAATCTGGGCAAAACCAGGATCAAATGACTCTTATCCTTCAAGCACTGGCTAACATTCAAAAGACGAATGCGACAATGCAAAAACAGCACAAGGACGAGATCACAGAGGTTCGCAACCAACTGGCCCAGATGGCAAATTCCCGCCAACCTGGTACCCTTCCCTCGCAACCTCTGCCCAACCCAAATAACGTGCTAACCCAGAAGCACGTTATGAATCCAAATTCAGGCCAAACACATGTGATTTATCAGGCCCCTACTGCTCCATTGCCAGACGGGATGGAAGCTTCAACATCGTATGCGGGATTTCAGCTGCAGCCACCCCTCCTACCTAACCCAAATCAGGCCGGATTGAACTCTGTAACAACCGTAGTGGTAGAACAACCCAAGACCCACATTATCCAAACCACTCCAAGCCTGATAATAGCCAAGACCCTAGGATAGTTATCCAAGATACCACTGTCCCAGATCAAGAACCTGGACCTATCCTAGAGGAACCAACTAGGATCCCATTTCCTGAGGCCTTGACCAAAGGAAAAAGAATAACCAAACCCGTGGCTCCCGAGGAGGATCTGATCAAGCTCTTTGAACAGGTCCAAATAAACATCCCATTGATGGATGCAATTCACTACATACTGGCTTACGCAAGATTCTTGAAAGACATATGTACCACTAAACGTAAGCCGCAAACCAAGGATGGGAATCCAATCGTACTGTCAGAGCAAGCCAGCTCTGTCATCTTGAGCAAACTCCCACCCAAGGCTAAAGACCCAGGAACTCCCTTGATTTCCTGTAAAATTGGTGAAACCCAATTTGATAGAGCCTTACTAGACCTAGGTGCCTCTATAAATTTAATACCTACATCCCTCCTTGACCACCTTGAAGAATCTGAACTTAAACCCACTGAGGTGACATTGCAGTTAGCTGATCGATCCATCAACTCACCTAGAGGAATACTCAAGGATGTCATTGTTAGGGTAAGAGATTTCTATTTCCCGGTGGACTTCATAGTACTAGACATGGATGCACCTAAGAACCCAAGGGACACACCAATCATATTAGGGAGACCCTTTTTGGCCACTGCTAGGGCCAACATAAACTGCAAAAAGGGCCAGATAGAATTAAAATTTGGGAACCAAAACCTGAAAATTGACATTTTTAAGGCCCAACAAGGGATTAATTGTGGGGTTATGGAGGAAATATGTGATGTCAAAGTCGTGGTTGATGAATTGCATATAGAAGACAACCTGAATATCCCTGATCAACCACTTGAGAATCAAAACCAGCTAACAGAGAAGTGTGAACGTGATCTAGACACACCTATGACTCCTACCATTGCTCCTGATACAAACCCCGAGCCGCCCGCTGCTGCTGAAAATCCTGCCATGGAACTCAAGCCCCTTCCCGAACATCTGAAGTACATCTTTTTGGATTCAAATCAGACGTTTCCTGTGATTATCAACTCTCGACTCACACCTGACCAGGAACTCCATTTGATTTCTGTTCTCCAGCAACATCGAAGAGCCATTGGATGGACTCTCGATGATTTGACTGGTATAAGCCCTTCATACTGCACACATCGAATCTACATAGAAGAAGGCGCACGACCTTCAAGAGAAATGCAAAGACGCCTAAACCCTAATCTACAAGAGGTCGTGAAAAAGGAGATCATAAAGTGGTTAGATGCAGGGATCATCTACCCGATCTCCGACAGTCGTTGGGTGAGTCCAATACAAGTGGTGCCTAAAAAGGCAGGACTTACCATTATCACGACGAAAACCGGAGAAGTCATTCCAACCTGAATAGCTAACTCGTGGAGAGTCTGCATTGATTACAAAAGACTCAATTCCTCCACGAAGAAGGATCATTTCCCACTACCGTTTATTGATCAGATCCTCGAAAAACTAGCGGGAAATAGGTTCTTCTGCTTTCTTGATGGGTACTCCGGTTACAATCAGGTGGCAATCCAACCAGAGGACCAAGAAAAGACCACATTCACCTGCCCCTTCGGGACGTACGCGTTTCGAAGGATGCCTTTCGGTCTCTGCAATGCACCTGCAACTTTTCAGCGGCGCATGCTTGCCATATTCTTAGATATGGTAGGTGATTATCTGGAAGTCTTCATGGATGAATTTTCAGTTTTTGGACAATCATTCGACGATTACCTTCAACACTTGGTCCAAATACTCAGGCGGTGCATTGAGGTGAATTTGGTTCTTTCCTGGGAAAAGAGCCATTTCATGGTGCCTGAGGGAATTGTCCTGGGACATTTAATCTCGGAGAAAGGCATCCAAGTGGATCGAGCTAAGGTTAACCTGATTTCCAAGCTCCCTATCCCTAGCTCGATTAAGGACATCCGATCTTTTTTGGGGCACGTCGGTTTTTACCGTCGATTTATCCCTGATTTCTCCAAAATCGCACGCCCCCTGACCAATCTTCTCTCCAAGGATGTGCCTTTCAAAATTTACAAGGAATGCACTCAAGCATTTGAGATCCTACGTGACTGAGTCACCCAAGCCCCGATCCTACAGTCCCCTGATTGGTCTCAACCCTTTGAGATCATGTGCGATGCATCTGACTTCGCTGTAGGAGAGGTTCTGGGGCAGAAAATTGACAGGAAACCTGTGGTCATTTACTACACCAGCAAAACACTAGATGAAACTTAGCGTAACTATACGGTTACTGAGAAAGAGCTGCTGGTCGTAGTATTTGCCCTGGAAAAATTCAGATCATACCTTCTGGGTTCCCGTGTTATCATATACTCGGATCACATAGCTGTGAGGCATCTCCTTGCAAAGAAGGACACGAAACCTTGATTAATCCGATGGATCTTGCTGTTGCAAGAATTTGACCTCAAGATTCGCGACAAGGCGGGAAAGCAGAATGTGGTAGCTAATCACTTGTCCCGCCTTCCTTCTGAAATAATCGACCCTTCCGAACCTATTACAGAACATTTTCCTGATGAGCACCTCCTGACTATCAGTACAAGTCTTCCATGGTTCGCTGATATAGTTAATTACCTGGCATCAAATCAGACTCCGCCCGATTGAACGAAGGCCAAAAAGGACAAATTGCGTTTCGATGCCAAGTATTACCTATGGGAAGACCCGTATCTATTCCGCATTGGTGCTGATCAGATAATTCGACGGTGCGTCGCGGAAGTGGAAATCAAAGACATACTCTCATTCTGCCATGACCAGGCATGCAGTGGACATTTTTCAGGACATAAAACCGCATCAAAAGTCCTCCAGTGCGGCTTTTACTGGCCCACAATTTTCAAGGATGCATACGATCACTGTAAGGCATGTTCCCGTTGCCAGACTCTGGGCAACATGAGCCATTGAGACATGATGCCTCTACAGCCGATCTTGGTATGCGAAATTTTTGATATTTGGGGGATTGATTTCATGGGACCCTTCCCGATCTCGGATGGCTTCGAATACATCTTACTCGCAGTTGAATATGTTTCCAAGTGGATAGAAGCCATTCTGACCCGAACCAACAATCATAAAGTCATTATAAAATTCCTTCATCAAAACATTTTCTCAAGGTTCGGGATTCCACGTGCTATAATTTCCGACGGAGGGACCCATTTTACAAACGCTCAGTTCAGGTCACTGATGACCAAATACGGGGTGTCACACCGAATCTCTACTCCTTACCACCCCCAAACTAATGGTCTAGCTGAGCTATCTAACCGAGAGATCAAGAAGATCCTTCAGGTTACTGTTCCACCTGATAGAAAAGATTGGTCTTCTCGGCTTCCAGAAGCATTGTAGGCCTATAGGACCGCCCACAAGACCCAATTAGGAATGTCTCCCTTCAGACTAGTGTACGGGAAGGCATGTCACCTCCCCGTCGAGTTGGAGTATAAAGCCTATTGGGCAGTACGGACCTGTAATCTGGATCTTTCTAAGGCTGGAACCCACAGAAGACTTCAAATAAGTGAGATCGATGAATTATGCCACGATGCGTATGAGAACTCGCGAATTTACAAAGAACGGGTTAAAGCTTTTCACGACAAACACATTTCTAGAAAGGTCTTTCATCCTGGTCAAAAGGTTTTAGTCTTTGATGCCCGACTCAAATTATTCCCAGGAAAGCTAAGATCCAAGTGGGTCGGACCCTACCTAGTTCGACAAATCTTCAGAAATGGAGCCATTGAAATCAGCCCACTCAGCCACGATTCTGAACCCTTTGTCGTGAACGGTTAGAGACTCAAGCCGTTCATTGACATGACCAATATAGATTTGGCTGAGTCATCCTTTACCCTCCATTCCTCTTGAGCTCATTGCGCCCAGCCAATGGCGTGAAACTCAGCGCTTAACGGGAGGCAACCCGTCATTCTTTGAAAAACCCGAAACCTTTTCTGACATCTCTATGCAGAATTCATATTGCACTTTAGGGTTCATCCATTAGAACAGCCTACTTCACCTCAGGTATCCCTACCCGAGACTAGAAATCGTTCGCAACAAGTCATTTCGACCCATTCACTCACCACACACCTGTCCTAATGAATGAACTAAGCTGAATTTGAATCCACCTAATTTACAATGGGGACATTGTAAATCTTAGGCATGGGGGGTTATGAAAGTGCAAAATGTCAGGAAATTCATATCAAGAAAGGGTTTCAATAAAAAAAAAAAAGACTTGATAGAGGGGAGGAACAATTAAGGGTCATACAAATGAGAGAAGGAAAAGAATAAAATGACAAAAAGGAGCACAAAATGAAAATGAAAAGAAATAGTCAGTGGTAAAAGATTAAGGGGTTAACTGAAGTTCTAGATCGAATCAAGAAAAAGGAAAGAAAAGTGCTACAAAGATACAACAAGAGATTAGCGGGAACGCTGGTCTTAGGCCTCTTGGGCTAGAATCTTTAGCTTAAAAATTCACGTATCAGTTAAAATCTGGATAATCCTCAAGGGGTTGAGGAAAATGCAAAGCTTGAGTATTAGGTCTAAGGCTTAGGATGTATTCGGCCTCGTTAATTGACTTCTGGTTTGCGGGATTCGGTAACCTAAGCACCCCACATTCACACACAGTCCAGTTCAGTGTGCATAAACATCCAAATCATGCGAAAAGCGTTTAATGTTCTGAAAAAGTCACCTAGATTAGGAGCGGCTAATCAACACAAGTTGATTTGGACGAGTTCCCAGCGCGGAGAGATGGGAAATTCCCCTCGAAGATGTGTAACAGCATATCGTCTCCTCGGTGCTTGTCTCTTAGGATATTTAAATATCCTACTGGAGGCATGTAAGCACTCTGCTGGTTCAGATACCATGGGCGGCATTATCCCGAATTGTCGATCGCCAGGGTCTGAATTCGGCCACGGAACACCATGGGCGGGATTATCTTGAAATCTCGAAAGCCAGGGTTCTGGGGGTTGCCATGGGCGGGATTATCCCGAAATCTCGAAAGCCAGGGACCCTTGAGGATTGATGATGGGAACGAGGAATCCGATACAGACCATGTTGAGAAGCTAATCCGAAGCTAGAAATAAAAAGAAAAGAGAGAGAAAAAGTCCTCCAAACAAATTCTTCTATCTCTCTTACAAAAAAAAAATGCACTGCAAAATTGAACCTAGGCTAAAATTGTCTCAAGCACGGGTGCTTTAACCGCGGAGTCCAACAAACCCAAGGTTAGTTTCTGTGGGTCGTAGAAACCTTTGCGGAGGACTGAGGCTAAAGAGGAACAGGTCCGGATTTTGGTTGGTACTTGAGTACCTCTAGGCCTATTGTCGGCATTCCTACCTAATCATAAAAGAAAAGGAGAAGCACTTATCATGATGGATGACAGACACTCAGGGTCTAGAACAGAAGTTAAAACTTTGAAATTTTGCTAAGGAACTAGCAAAAGCTAGGCATGGGGGTATGATGAGAACCTCATCATGAGCCATAACTAGCTCATTTTAACCCAGTAAAGAAGATAAAAGCTCCTACATAACCTAGAAGAAGGCTTAACTGAAGGAATAAGTGCTCTAAGAAGAAAACATGAAATAACAGTTAAAACTGCAATTTTACCATTGCAGTACATAAACGGGATTTCTCAGAAACAAAACATAGGTCAAATGGTCTAAGTGCGATAAAAATTGGGTTGAGTCAATCATAAATGGGTTTATGTGCAATCTAGGAATTAAATGACACTTGGTAACCATAAAACAAACCCGCTTAAATTAACAAGGTTCCGGTCAGGATAAAAATCGAGTAAACCCTCTAAAAATCATGGAAAAATATCCTCTAGGGTTCAGAACACTCAATTTGGCCTTTGGAACCCAGTTTGACCTAGATTAGGGTCCAAGCACATTATTTGACCTAATTTGGGTTTTTATGCAAAATGTCCAGTCAAACGAGGTCAACCCTAAATTCCAACTTCACCATTGGATTCCTTAGGTCCAAATTAGGCTTATGCCAAAATTTGGACCTAAGGGGAGGTCATCTTGACCTACTTTGCAATTTAGTACACCCAAATCACAATTTGCTCCCTATCTTTTGAATATCTTCGCAGAGAGCCCCCTAAGTTCCTCGCCACCTTTGCAATCAGGTCCTGCCACCATTGTTAGGGCAGAACCGATCTCCGACGAGGTTTAGAGAGGGATTCCTCTCTAATCCCTCAGAGATTCCCTCCCAGAAATGGAAGGGAGATTCTCTGAGGAATTCCCTTCCTTCTAAAGCCAATCACAATCTCTGGTGTGAACCCAATCTCTCGTGCGAACGCACGAGAGATTTGGGTATCCACCCTCTTTCCATCTCCGGCGAGCCGACAGAGATTGATTGCACGATCTCCACGCGCTAGAAGGTTCGGCCAACACCTATAAAAGGCTCCACACTCCCGGTCGCAGATCCTCAGCTTGATTTTGACGGAGATTCCCCCAAATTTCCCTCTCTCCCATCTCCAGCCAAGAGACCCGCAAGCTCCGGCGACTTCCTCCCCTCCTTCTCGTCGCTCTGCTACCATACCAGCAGCAGAGTCAACTCCGCCTCTTCCTCCCACGTCGCGTAGTACCAAGCGCACGTGCCCCTGACCTCGTCTTCGTCGCCGCTCCCTCCCTCAGGGTGCTTCTTCCCCGACGACGGCAGTTACGCGTCGTCCACTCCGCTGCCCCCCTTCCTTCCAAACCACTCCAGATACCTTCTCCATCTTCCTCTCTCTCTTTTCCCCCTATTATTTTAGTTAATTGCCCCCCCGACAATGCCTGACCACCTCCACCTTCCTCGCCTCCGACCGACCTCCAGCGAGCCACTCCCACCACTCCGCCCCTCCACACAGCTCGCCAACCCTGTCGTAAGCTCTGCCTCACCACTAGGAGCAACTTCCGCCCATCCATCATCCTTCTACACCTCCACCACAGTCCCCCGAACAACCCCACACTTCCGGCCACAGGTTGACCTAGGCACACACGCCTAGGTCGTCTTGCGGCCTGCAGCACCGTGCACCATCTTCGCCGTGCCACGGCGAAGGTGCCCAGCTAGTCTGATTAGGCCAATAGGCCGTGTTCGTGTTCGACAGGTTTCAGCTCCTGCCGCCATTGACGGTCGAAGCAGCTCCAGGTGCAGCGGCTCCAGGCGCAGCAGGCTCGCGCAGGTGTTGCGAAGTGATCAAGGCCTGCAAGGCACGCTGCGAAGCCCCCAGCCTTGGCAATTGCACGAGGACTCCTCTGCGGGCACGCGCGAAATTGGGGTGGGCCAGATAGTCCCACATCGTTGAAACGCAACGCGTAGGTATGGTTTAAATTATTTTTGTGTTTTATGTTTACCGCCTCCGAAAGCACAGGGGTGAGGTCCCTCACCTGACCCACGCCTCCCTCGTCCACGGTTTCACCTCGCGGATCTGGCGGGATCCGACCCGACCCTAACCTACGCACTCCTCGCGCATCACCCACCTGCAGGTGCGCCTGGTCCCGGGTGCGAATCCGACCCGATTACCCGTGTGGCTCTGGGAGAGCGTCCTTGAGCGAATTGCAGAGAAAGAGAGAGACGTTTGGGTAGAGGGACGGGGGTAGGTTTTGCATTGGTTGTGGTTTGCGCAGGAAAGAAGGAGCAGAGGAAGAAGCGAGCACTTAGCCACTGCAGCAAGGGAAGAAAAGAGGGAAGAAGAGGCTGAGTGTAGCAGAGAAAGAAGGAGAAGCCCTCGCAGTGAAGACAAGGAAGGAGAAAACTTCGAAGGAAAGCACAAAGAAGGAACAGGAGCAGAAGAAGGAACTCTGAAAAAAGGAAGATGGGAGAGGAACAAAGGCAGGAAGAAGAAGCCTTCGCAAGAAAAGAAGCAGAGAAGACAAAGAAGAAGAAGGCAGAAGAGAGAAAGAAGATTACATTTAAGACGTCTGATATAGAAATCAGACGTCCAATTCTTTTTTGTTTTAGAAATTCTTTTTATATAACTCTCTCTTTTAAGCAATTACTTTCATTTAAAAGTTGTATTCTTTGGGTTTGAAAGTACTGAGATTGCTCCCTGTGTTCGACCTCGGAGACTCTAGTTTTTCGAGTAATAAAATTCTCTATATTTGTTTGAACGTTTTGTCGGTTATACTACAACGTGATATTCTTTTTAAAACCCCACAAAAGCGAACGAACAAGGCTCCAACTCTACGCCTGCAAACTAGCCAAGTGTGCGGGCGCCTTCCGGCTCAAGGCGTCAGCCACCACATTGTCCTTTCCCGGGTGGTAGGAAATGCTGCAGTCATAGTCCTTCAGGAGCTCCAACCAACATCTCTGTCTCATGTTGAGCTCCTTCTGATCAAACAAGTATCTGAGGCTCTTATGATCTGTGAAAATCTCAAAGGTTTCACTGTATAAGTAGTGCCTCCAAGTCTTCAGCGTGAAGACGACAGCTGTCAGCTCCAGGTCGTGGGTAGGTAGCTATGCTCATGGGGCTTCAGTTGCCGCAAAGCGTAAGTGACAACGTGACCCCTCTGCATGAGTACACCCCCTAACCCCTGCAAAGAGGCGTCCGTGTACTCAACGAATTCGCCATTACTGCCTGGGATGGTGAGAACGGGAGCCGAAGTCAGCCTCTCCTTTAGCTCCTGAAAACACGCCTCACAAGCGTCTGTCCAAGAAAAGGGCACATCCTTCCGGGTCAGCTGTGTCATAGGACGTGCAATCTACGAGAAGCCCCTGATAAACTGCCTGTAGTAGCCTGCCAGTCCTAAGAAACTGCGGATCTCAGTAACTGTACGCGGTCTCTCCTACCTGAGCACTGCCTCAACCTTGGCTGGGTCCACAGCCAAGCCATCCCCGGAGATCACATGGCCCAGGAAGGTCACCTCCCTCAACCAGAACTTGCACTTGCTATATTTGGCGTACAGCCTACGTCGTCTCAGTGTGTCCAAAACCATCCGGAAGTGTTGTTCGTGCTGCGTCTGGTCTCGAGAATAGATGAGCACATCATCAATAAATACCACCACAAACTGGTCCAAGTACGAGAACACCCGGTTCATCAAATCCATGAAGGCAGTGGGGGAGTTGGTCAGCCCAAACGGCATGACCAAAAACTCGTAGTGTCCGTACCGAGTGCGGAAGGCCATCTTGGAGACGTCCGCCTCCCTGATCCTCAACTGGTGGTACCCAGACCTCAAGTCTATCTTGGAGAATACCGTGGCACCTCGCAACTGGTCAAACAAGTCGTCAATCCTCGGCAGCGGATACCTATTCTTGATGGTAACCCTATTCAGCTGTTTGTAGTCCACACAAAGGCGTAGGGTACCATCCTTCTTTTCTACGAACAATACCAGGGCTCCCCACGGAGACACACTGGGCCTCACAAAGCCCTTCTCCAGAAGGTCCTACAACTGAGACTTGAGCTCAAGCAGCTCAAGTGGTGCCATTCTGTACGGTGCTGTAGAAATGGGGCTGGTCCCCGGTAACAGTGAGATCTCAAACTCGATCTCACGCTCGGGCGGTAGTCCTGGCACCTCATCTGGGAATACGTCGGGGTACTCTCTGACCACCGGGATACTCTGAAAGTTTACCATAGGGCTGGGCTCTACCACCACACAAGCTAGGAAGCCCTCACACCCCTGGCCCAAAAGTCTCGCCGCCCGAAGTGCAGAAATGCACCTGAAGCCTCTGTCCACTGGCTGCCCATGGAACTCGAAAGAAGGCAACTCTAGTATGGAGAAGATGATCTTCCTCTCAAAACAGTCCACCAAGGCATGGTAAGCAGACAACCAGTCCATCCCCAGAATCATGCCAAAGTCCTCCATCTGTAACACAATCAGGTCAACAGGAAGGCTGTGTCCCCCAACACTGACCTCAAAACCGGTGTAAACCTCCTTAACTACAAATAGCTGACCACCCAGACCTCTAATCACAAACAGATCCTCTAACAACACACAATCCTGTCCCAAACTAACAGCAAAATTGGCAGCGACAAACGAGTGCGTAGCGTCAGAATCGAAAAGCGTGTAAACTAGTCTGCCGAAAACCGTAACCATACCTGCCACCACTGATCCTGAAGCTCTGGCATCCCTGTGTGTCAAGGCGTTGATACGCCCTTAAACCCTAGGTACGAAAGAAGTAGCCACACTCTGCGTTGGACGAGTAGCAGCTGGCTGGTACTCTCCCTGCGACTGCTGTCCTCCTCCTCACGCCTGGAAACTGTGGCCTCCAGCTCGCCCTCCAGTGCTCAGCGTGGGGAGCATCTGCTGACCTCCAGCCCTAGACGGGCAGTCCCTCCCGATGTGGCCCGGCTGGCCACACTAGTAGCAAAGGGGGACTCGACTCCCGCCCTCAGTGGGTCCCTGCTAACGGCTGGGCGGGGGTCCGGTGCTAGCAGCTGGCCCCTGTCGGGGGCCCCCAAAGGCCACTGACAACCCCGCAAAGCGTGACAGCTCTCCTGCGCGTGCCACGTGCCTCCTTTCTCGTCGGCCCTATGAGAAATCTGGCTGGTAGGGCCTCTTCCGCCCGCTGTTAGTGTCACGTGAGGACGGGTTGGTCTCCTCATACGTCATAGCTGCCTCCACCACCCTCAAGAACGTAGGCAGCTTCAGGGATTTGACATACCCCCGAATAGTAGGTCGGAGCCCCTCGGTGAGCCTCCAAAGGCGCTCCTCCTTGGCAGCCACAGCTGTTGCGGCGAAACGAGACAGCTCCAGAAAACGCGTGCGGTACGTGCTCACGGTCATCGTCCCCTGGCGAAAAGTGTGGAACTCCCGCCTTCTCTGGTCCTGCCACGTCTGAGGGAAATACTGCTCGTAGAAGAGGGTGACGAACTGGTCCCAAGTTGGCTCGTCCCTCTCCTGACCCTTGACCGCCCTCTACCACCTGTGTGCCGCACTCTCCAGCTGATACGTGGCAAAGGCCACGCGGCACTCCACAGGGGGCGAAGGGTGTCAAACACCTTCTCGATCTGCTCAAGCTAGTCCTCCGCCTCAATCGGGTCCTCATCCCCCTTGAAGGAGGGGGGTTTCAGCTTCCGGAACTGTCCAAAAAGCTTGTAATGGCACTGAAGTGGAGAAGTTGGTACGCCTCCAGGTAAAGAGGCCTTGTGCTCGAAAGTGCCGGAGGAAGGTGGGGGCAGTGGAGGGACACCCCCTCCCCCACGTCCAACGCCGTGTCCGTCTCGCTGTCCCGCAGAGGACTCCCCCTCCGCAGCCCCAGGGAGAGGCACTCGTGGCGGCGGGTGAAGCTCCTCTCGTACAATCTCCCGTATCAGCTGGGCGAGGTCTTGGGCTTAAATGCCCGGGAGTAGTGGCTGGTCCACTGAGGCGTTAGGCTCAATGCGCCTGCCCATCCGACCTCGTCCTCGACCACGTCTATGGCTCACATCACTAGTCCCGTGTCGAGGCATCTCCTGCAAGGAGACGCGAACACAAAACAGAAAATACGTCAATTTTAATCGACATTCAATGAAAGAACCCCAGAACAGATGTCAAGAGATACGTTGTGGTGGTTACTCTAGTTATAAGCACGTGAATTGTTATTTTCCAACTAGTTGGTTCACTTCTCGGGACGACCTTACTCTGATACCATCTTGTTACGATCTGATTCCCGAATCCCTACGAGACATGAGAATTGGATCGACTCGACTAATCCCAAGACCCAGTCGTCCAACAGGAAAGTAACCAAAAAGCAGTAAAATAAACCACATTCACCATGCAAGCAACTAAAAGTAACAAAAGTACAGCAGTAAAGAAATAAACTACTACAGTACACACCACCACAACAGTATAGAATTAAAAATAGGTACAGAAATATGAAGTTTACAATAAAAGAGTACAAAGGTGTAACAAAATACTCACTACTATAGAAAATGGGTACAACAAAAGTACAACTACTGGACTCTACTAGGCCCAGCACCCTCCGCAGCCGTAGGCTTTGGCTGCTCAACACCTGGACCTAAAAAAGGTGGTAAGTATGACACATCAGTGAAACGCTCAGTAGAGTGGCAACCAGCTAACTAAGAGAAATAGTAAAGGTGGACAGGTAGCTGTTATTTTCAATTTCTTTCTTTATTTAACTAATTATTCTTTCTTTCATCACTTGGTTTATTTATCAGGTCTTTTTCTTGATCTCGACTGTTCCTCGCGGGAACGATCTTGATTGAAGTCTTTTCCGAAGAGTAGAAGTAGCACGTGGTGCTCTCCTAGCCGAGAGAGTCCCCCATGGTGGTCCTACCCTCAGTCAACCACCCCAAGGTCGCTGACAGACATAACGGTGACTACAGTACGCACCATAAATGCACGGGTAGCTACCCCGCATTGGCAAGTGGTTAGTCGTTTCCGTTAATGGGTGCGCCCAAAGCACTACACGGAACCAGTATAGGGCAGAGCCCTCTCAGTAACAGGGGTCTAGCCCCTCCACAGTAACCAAACAGGGGACTCGCCCCTCCACAGTCCGCGCACCCTCGCCTGACTACCTTGGTTTGCCGAGTGGGCCTAACAAGTCGGTGTAGGACGGCTAGCTGAACCCCGGGCCCCGTGGGGTGGCTAGCTCTCTCCCTACACTAGCAGCTTTCCTCGGTACTGTGTACGCGAGGGCCAGAAAGTCGGTGCAAAGTGGCCAAACTCACCTCAGTCTCGACCTGAGGGCAGCAAGCTCCCCTCTACACTAAGAAGTAACATGTGCTTCCCTTGGTACCACGTACCCAAGAGACAACACACTTTCCCATTCACTTTTCCAGTTCCATTCTATTTATTTCCAAGAGCTCTACTCCTAATTCTCGTAGGGTTCATGCTCATGTTCCTCAGGCCAAGCCATACTAGGTTTCATCATTCAGTTTTATTCGCATATAGCGTGTGTTTCCAACATTCAATCTTTCTTTTCCAATTTATATACAAGCGGCTCGTATTTAATTTCAACCAACAGAAATTACATGTAGTAGTTACTAACAATAGTATTCTACATTTCACATGCAGCTGTTATCCAATTATAGGCAATTATTATTCCATCTACTCATTGTAAGACTACATTTCAGGCATTTAATACAATCGTTCCAGTGTTTCTAGTCCTAGGATTCATGCCATACCCTAGGATCTATCATTAAATTTAGTTTTCTGGTCCTAGGATTCATGCCATACCCTAGGATCTATCATTCAATCTAGTTTTCTGGTCCTAGGATTCATACCATACACTAGGATCTATCATTTATTCCAGATATTCATTTATGTTTGTAATTAATTAAGGGAAGCCACTCTACCCACAAAGTCGGGAGAAATGGGGGCACGATCGGCAAGTCCATGTGCCTCCGCAACCCCCATATCCGCAACAGAACGAGGTCCTAACACAACGATCAACCACAAGAAACCACTCAGAACATGATAACAAGCATTCCAACAAGTAGAGGAACTTATACGAAGAAGAATGGAATCTTAAACACGAAAATCGGATCTCGTACGGACCCTAAACGGGTCAAAAATGACAACTTTGACTCAAATCAAACGTCTGGAACATCTTCCAGACGCCTTAAAAGGAGTCCAAATCCATACCTCACTCTATGTTGCTCCTCAAACGTCCAGGGATCATGTGAAACCGTCTGGACCTAGTTCCAGATGTCCGACCACCTCTCCAGACGTCTAGAGACGCTCTTCGCCATCTGGTGACTCGCCCAGACGTCTGGACCGCGTGGGAGGGCATGTCCTGCACCTTCCCGAAGCGAATCCTACACATGCACATGAAAACTCTTAAACATGGCATGCGACAGAGCATCAGCGGAATGGCCTGCATGGCCGTATCCGCAAAAAGGGATGTATATGTGCAGTATGTACCTCTCAGTCGTATGGAGCCTCCTCCAGACGTCGTCCGCGTCGTCTGGATGTAGGTCCAGACATCTGATTCTGGGAAAAATCCCAGAATCAGAACCTCCTTCGTCTTCTTCCTGCTGTGCGCGGCCGCGCCGCGCTCGTCCGCCCACTGCTCTACGTGCTGCAGCATCGGGGAAGACTTCCCCGACACAACACTCCGCATCACGCACGCCCGACCGGCCGCGAGCCTCTCCGACGAGCTCCCTCACGGCTAGTGCACTCTCTTCTCTTCCCTTCTCTCGCTATCCCTTTCCTCTCTGCTAGTGCACTCGGCTGCAGCCGCTGCTCGCTCTCACTCTCTCTCTCGCGCTGAAGGAAGGAGGAGACGGATGGGGTGGTGAATGAGGGAGAGGGGAGAGGAGTATTTGTAGGCACGGGGGGGCAGTTCTGCAAGTCGGTAAGGGGAGGAAGAAAGAGAAGAGGGTAGCTGGGTTTCAGTCTGCACGTGGCACGCGCGCAGACTCGTGGTCGTACGCACAAAAATTTCTTTCCAGATGTCTGGGAAGGTGTCCAATCATCTGACTAGACGTCTAGACCAACTCCCAGATGTCTTAAAAGGGTTTTGGTGGCATGGGTCTTAACATCTATTAATTAAGTATATGGATAATTCAAATGTCAATTGAACACAATTTTGAGCACAAAATCACAAATCAATTGTGGGATTATTTTCTAATATGTTCAAATAACATGCCATAAAAACTTCATAGCATTTTGACCTCATTAGGGCCTTGGAATTAATGATTTACATTTAGGTCCTCTCTTTACATTTAAGCATTCACATTTTATTCACTCAAAAGTTGCTGAGGACCTACTTGAAAACTACTAGGGGCCACTTTGTAAGCTTCCAAGGATGTGGGTGAATTGTTTCTAATCACTTATGGGTTCTTTAGTAAATTTCACACCATTTCGCATTAAGGGTGTTAATTAAACCCCTCATAAAAATATTTTGATGCTTTTACAAAATAAAGTAAAAGAAATAAAATATGGAAATAACATATTTTTCTCTATTATAACAAAATTATAGGTCTCGCAAATTTTTGAAGACAGATGATTAGGAGAGTGAAGATGCATTGGGTCATAGGTCTTAGGCTTTTTATTGTACACTTTCAAAAAGTTGTAATATTCTTTTTAATTGAGTCTAGAGATATTGTAAAGAGCCTCCAAAGATAACTACACATAGCTAACTTAAGCTCTCTACACTTAGGAAAAATTAGAAACAAAAACCTACCACAAAACAAATATCAAACGTCCAACACAACTTTCAGACGTCTGATATTCAACTTTAAGATGTCTGATCATGATTACAAACGTCCAATTACCTATAGCCTTGCCTTTGCATTCTGAATATTTAGGCTCCAGTCGATGCAACCTTCAATTAGACGTCCATAGCCTTATCTAGACGTCCAATACACACCTCAGACGTCCTTTAAGCTAACCATTAGACTTCACTTAATATGTCCTTCATCATTCTTTAATTCTAACGGTTAGATACACTTTTAGACATTTAGACGTGTCTCCAGACGTCCAATAATGGACTGTTAGCCACTTCCTCTGTGGAGATTTGTCAAAAAGCGAATCTCACTTTTTTGATTTCCTAAGAAAAATATTAATCTCTTTCCAGACGTCCACACTGACATCTGATCCTTAAAATCTAGAACCTTGATTGGATCTGATCAAAATAGGAACAAACCCGCTTATAATTAAACGTCCAATTTTAGTATCAAACGTCTTATAATAGCATATCAGACATCCACCTAGAACTCCGCTTCGATCCAATGAAAACAGTAAGTCTGACTCATTAAATCAAACGTCTATTATTGTAGTTAGACGTCTGACCCAAAAATCAGACGTCTATTCCTACTATCATAATCATAATTACCCTAATTTGAGTTGGATTTCATCCCAATCTCTTGGGACTTGCCTCCAACGGCTAGGAGTCCTCTCCTAAGCCTTCTTGAAGGTTTTAATCTTACCTATAAATATACTATAACCCCTTTTAGGAAAAATACACTTCTTAAGATATAATTCACATAGATTATTACTTGCTCACTTTCTCCATTACTTTCATTGCCCTTGTGTTGTGCAACTACTCTGTTTGGGGCACACCAACACTCTCATTATGCTTCATAATCTCATCTTTAGGGAGTTTTCTTCACCCTTAGTAGATAAGCTATTTATACATATTTTTAGGGTACTCTATAGGGTGCATTTTACTTTTCATTTTACTTACTTCATGTGCTCAATCTCTTCCACTCACATTCATGTGCTCAATCTCTAATATTCTTGGAGATCTCTACATTCTTGCACTCAGAGATCATTAAAGTCGGCGATGAGATCTCTAATCTCAAATCTTTACCTAAATCTAGTTTCTATCCCGTTCTCAGATTTGCTTTAGGTTTTGGGATCTCATATTTAATCTATAGATAGCAATCTAAATCTACTCTCTCTTTTACTATATCTCTAGGTCTGTCGATATCTCTCTCAACCTGTGTTCGTGTTTCTCATTCACTCACAAGGGATAGGGGTAGGGTTTAGGGTTAGGAGGTGGATTTAGGTCATGGTTTGGGTTCGTGGAATTTGGGTTTACGGATAGGACTTCCTGTTTTAGTGTGAGGAGGAGGGAGGTCTCCTGGTCGTTGGAGATGAATGCTGGTGGGTTGATTAGTGCATTGCTTGGTGAGTTTGGGTTATTTCTAATATGTCTTTTTTTTTGTTTTTCTTTGGGAGGATTTTGGGAAAAAGAAGAATTTTTTGTTCAGATTGTTTTTGTTAAAGATTGTTTATTTTGATGGGTAAATTATTGAAGAATGGTTAGTGCACTGCACTCACTTGGTGAGTTTTTGAGTTTTCAGCAACAGGTCTGTGTTTCTGGGAAAATGTGGTAAAATGAGGCAAAATGGATAGGTTGTGCCAGTGTCAATGCTCCTGAATCATTGATTGTTAAGGTCTTTATTGTTACTTTGAGAGTAAATGAATCTATTAGAGAGAATGAAAAATAGAGATCCCTACTTGTTGCATATCTAGTTGGGTAAGGCATTTCGGTTGGTTCTTTGTGATGATTTTATGTTGTATTTAGCTGTGATGACCACATCAGACATCTTATGATGTCTGCAAACTGTTACTTTTATAAACATGCCCTTATTTGAACATTGCAGCCAAGTGGACAAGCTTCCATCATTCATTTGCTTTTGCCACTTTCTGTTAAGAAAGCCACTGCATGGTACATAACTAATTTTCCACCAATCTCACTACCTTAAGATGCAGTGTTCAATGTTTTGACACTATTTACATGGCCTTGCAAAGGGTTCCTTAGCTCTCGAGACGGTTGATTATGATCACGAGTGCTTGCTTACCTAAGATTCTCATTTCCTAGTACTTGTCATGGAAACATGCAGTTGTGCTATCTTGCTATGACTTTATGGCTCTGATTTGTACACATTAAGAAATTGTACCTAGGCTCCTAGTTTAGTCACTTTTTTTTGATAAATAAAATCTTCTCTTGTATTACTGCTTGAATTATTTACTTGATAGTCTTATTTCAGGTTCCACACATATGATTATGCAGGACACTTTGTCAGTGCATGCATACAAATTCTCAGACTTGAAGGTACACCAGCGGGTGTAGAAGACCAGAGGAAAATTGACTCACGTGGTTACGGTATAAATAAGTTTCAGGCTTAACCTATTTCTATATTTCCTTTCAAGGGCATGGCAGATCTAATGATAGATCTACTTGCTTTGCCTACATATAATGTACTCTCTTTCACTTTCCCTGGAATAGATTCTCGTTGTTTCAAAAGGGTACTAGAGCTTCCACAAGTTGAGGAGCACATAAGAGAGTTAATGGAAGGATTTGCTAGATCAAAGGTAAACTTTTTTGCATATACATATTTGTACTTTCTATCCTATATATATTTTCTACACAAGTTCAGAGCATTTCTATTTTAGCATCTCTTTTGCTTTCTATCCCGTACCCATTCATTACCACTCAAATCTTAAGCATTTGTCTATTGATATTAATTTTTGAAAGATGGGCATTTTTTTTGCATTGAATATGGTGTAGAAATTTTTTAATGGCTTGTAGTTTAAATAGTGATTAGCACCATATGCTGGAAATGACCTTAGGGAAATTTTTTCAATTTTGATCCTTTGGTGATTGGGAAGTGTTCTGATTTTTTTTTTCTTTGAGCAAAAGCCAAGAAAAATTCCAACCATTCAACTAAAGAGTTTGATAATACAAAAAAACTCTATTATAGAGTCCAGGCCAATGACATTACAACAGGCCCTCAACATCATCCACATCCAACGAGAGAGTTAAAGTTTGCAAAAATACAACCCCAAAATACTAAGGGAAATTAGAAACCAAAGATAACCCAACGTAAAGGGCCAACTATAGCAATTAATTGTACTTCAACATCCATTCTTTCATGTGCTTGTTTCTAAATGTAATTTATTGAAGTCAATTTCTTTTTTATATAGTAATATGTTTGATCATTTTTTTCCTGACAGTTTAGTTTGCATACCTTATGAAACTTATCATATGTTGGCTTCTGAAGTGACAGTTATGTTATTACATTCCTCTACATCTCTACTAGTGAAGGAATCCCCATTGCTGAAAACTCCTTCAAGCATTTTTTGTTGATGACCTTGGTTTTTTTTTCTTTTGCTTAGGGGGGGTGGTGGTGGGGGTGTTGATACTCCAAATTGAGAAATTATATCTTGACATATCTGACCAACCATGTTGTGTATTTAGAATTATGGGTGCACTAGATCAAAAGGTCTGTAACGACCCGGTTCCCGAGTCCCTACGAGACACGAGAACCGGACCGACTCGACTAATCCCAAGACCTAGTCGTCCAACGAGGAAGTAACCAAAAGACAGTAAAATAAACCACATTCAGCATGAATATAACTAATAGTAAGAAAGTACAGCAGTAAGGAAAGAAACTACTACAGTAGGTACCACCACGACAGTAAAACAACATTTATCATATAACAAGAACTGCAGGTAAAGAAAGTACAGCGGAAACAAAAAGACTACTCACTAAAACAGAACAAAAGAGGTACAAGGACTGTGGTAAACTCTACTGGACCCTACTTGGCCCAGCGTCCTCTGCAGCCGCCGACCCTGGCTGCTCAACACCTGGTCCTGAAAAAGGTAACGAGTGTAACACGTCAGCAAAACGCTGAGTAGAGTGGCAAACTAACTAAAGGCAACAGTAGAGTGTACAGTAGCTGTTATGTTCTATTACTTCCTTTATTCACATCTTTCACTTTTTCTCACTATTTCATTTATTTCTCAGATCCTTTACTTGATCTCGAATGTCCTCGTGGGAACGATCTTGATTGCAGTCTTTTCCAAAAGTAGAAGTAGCACGTGGTGCTCTCCTGGCCGGGAGAGTCCCCCGTGGTGATCCTACCCTCAGTCAACCACCCCAAGGTCACTGACAGACGTAACGGTGACTACGGCACGCGCGATAGACGCACAGGTAGCTAGCCCGCACTGGCACGCGGTCAGTCGTTTCCGTTAACGGGTGCGCCCAAAGCACAGCACGGAACCAGGGCAGAGCCCTCTCAGTAACAGGGGTCCAACCCCTCCACAGTAACCAAACCGGGGCCTTGCCCCTCCACAGTCCGCGCACCCTCGCCTGACTACCCTGGTTTGCCCTAATGGGCCTAACAAGTCGGTGAAGGAGGCTAGCAGAACCCCGGGGCCCGTGGGGTAGCTAGTACTCTCCTAACACTAGTAGCTCTCCTCGGTACTACGTACACGAGGGCCAACAAGTCGGTACAGAGCGGCCAATCCTAACCCCGGGTCCCTGGGGCGGCTGGCCCCACTCTGCACTAAACAGGTACAGGTACTTCCCTTGGTACTGCGTACCCAAGAGACAGTACAAACTACATCTCAGTTCCATTCCTTTTTCTTTCCAGGAGTTCCACTCCTAATTCCCCATAGGGTTCCAGCTCTTTATCTCAGAACATCATATGTTTCACTTTCCAGATTCACGTTCTCAAAATCCATGATCTCAAACATGTTTCTGTATTCATAACAGGCAGCTGTTAATTAAATTTACAAGCAGCTTTATATATATTCCTTTCCATTTTCCCAAGACTGCAGTAATATACATTCCACTAGTTTTTCCACCCTAGGATTCATGCCGTATCCTAGGATCTATCATACAATCTAGTTTTCCGGCCCTAGGATTCATGCAACACCTAGGAGCTATCATTCCATATATTTCTCATTCCTAGGATTCATGCAATGCCCTAGGTTCTAGTTATGGTTCCATACTTTAACAGATTTTATTAATACTTAAAGCCACTCTACCAGGTACAACGGGAGTAGTGGGGGCGTGATCGGGAATCCCGCGTGCCTCCGCGACTCTCAAGACTGCAACCGAACGAGGTCCTATCACAAGGATCAAACACAAGGAGTGTCTCAGAACAGTGTATAGCTACTGTAAACGGGTAGAGGAATTAATTCTGAAAAGAACGCAACTCGAATCGCGGAAAACAGAGCCCAAACGGGCCCTAAACGGGTCGAAAAAGACGATACTGTGCAAAATCAGACGTCTGGAACTCCTTCCAGACGTCTTAAAAAGTGGATCAGAGAATTACCTGTTCAGCGTGGTTTCCCAGACGTCCAGAAGTCTGCGGGGACGTCTGCCTAGATCCCAGACGTCCGATGGTCACTCCGGACGTCTGGAGGTCACTCCCGCCGTCTGGTACAACTTCCAGACGTCTGATTCGCAAAGGATGGCGAATCAGCGAACCTGCGCACAGCCAACCCCCCTCCCTCAGTACAGTCAATCGACAAGAAGGAAGAAGAAGGCGGAAAACTCACCTTTCAGACGTCTGTATGATCTTACAGACGTCGACCTTGCCGTCTGGCTATCAACCCAGACGTCTGATTCTGGAAATTTTTCCAGAATCAGAACCTTGCTCGGCCTCCGCTCGCGACGCCGCCCGCGTCGCACCTCGCGCGTCCGCTGCTCCGACCGCAGCAGGTCCCTCTCCGCGTCGCTCCGCGCCCCCTGCGCCCTCCGCCGGCCGGCCAAGCCGCTCCGGCGAGCTCGCCCTCACGGCAGAGCCCCGCCCTCGCACGCCGCACCTCCTCCGCGCTCACTGCGGCTGCCGCTGCCGCCCTCGCGCTCGCTCGCCCTCGCGCTCAGGAAGGAGAAGAAGGAGGAGACGGTGGAGACGGGAGGGGAGGCGCGCCCTTTTAAGGCCGCACGAGGAGGAGAGAGAAGGTGGTCGCAGCGCGCCTGCAGCCGCAGAGAGAGAGAGAGGAATCGCAGGTCTGCGCACACAGGCACGCAGACGAATCTCCCGTGCGAACATAACTGTTTTCCAGACGTCTGTAAACGATCCCGGACGTCTGTTCAGACGTCTGGATGTGATCCAAGACGTCTGGTCTGACGTCTGGGCCACCTCCCAGACGTCTTAAAAGGCGTCTGGGGCACGCGTTCGTTACAAGGTCTTTCGACGATTTAATATACAACAGCAAATAACTTGTCTACGAAATTCCATTCTCCTTTGCATGAAGGTTTTCATTTTTTTCCCATCTTGGTTTTTCCATTCTTTGCTTCAGAGCAACTTTGTTGGGTGTATCAGAATAACTTTTGATGGACACACATCTAGTTTTCATTGGTGAACTAATTAAAGTCCTCCCACTTGGATTCAATTCTAACACTAATAGCCACATAAGTATTGTGTACATATATATATGAGGAGATGGTAGATCTTATCATATATACTCTCTAAGACCACCTGGATGTCATGAGAGTGCTGAAGCACATAAGTGTTGTGGGCATATATATTTGCATACCCAATACATATGCATTTAGGACACTATTTGATCAACAAGTCATTAGGAGGATGGAGAACCCTAATCTCTTTAGGTTGCTGAAAAGGACATTATTAGAAAAAATAATCATTCAATTAAGTGGAGAGAAAGAAGCTAGTTGGGAGCTTTTAATACACATTTGTTGGTGGGTAAACCCTCACAAGTGCCTCTTTTCAAATTTGTTGCATGGATATGAGGGTGTTGAAATGAGGAATCTATCTATTTCATCATCTTGACAGTGATGGATAAGTGGTGGATTGTTGTGCTTCAAATGCATCAGCAACATCACTATAGTCTATACTATATCGTTTCTTAATGCATGTGCTTTAGAGAATTTGCATGCCAACAACACTGACTAACAAGATTTAAAGAGAATAATGTTATATATAGTCTATACTATACATTTAAGCATATGATCTTTTAATAAACTTGCTTCTCTATTGGTATTGTTGATCTATATAAGCTTCAGATTTTGCACTTGTGAATTTAAAGAGGAGTACTACTCCTTTGTACTTAAAGCTGAGAACTGCAAATCAAATTTGACATGAAGGGTCTTGGAGTTAGGTCGTATGGTCAGGTACTAACCCAGGTGGAAAGAATGGGGATTGTTCACCTTCAACAGAGGTTACCACCACTTTCCCTCCTCCATGAAATGCAAAATGCAACACAAAGTAGTCTACAATTTAAACCCCTTCATACCCAATAGAGCAGTAGTAGAGTAGAAACCGTTGCTGCTGAACCTGCCGCGGCTACTGCTGCTGCTTAAGAATATGCTCAAGCTACTAATGAAGAATCTACTATTGCTACTTTACCTTTTCAAACAAAAAAGATGATGCCATTTATGTACTCTATGCTTGTTATATTGCTCCTGCTGCGAACAATTCAGAGTTCTTTCCTTAGGTCATAACAACTGAAATTGAAAACAAAATGGAGATAAGAAAAAGTTGAGTTCAAGCTTCAACCAATTGAAGTGCTGCCCAATTCACCAATTCATAAGGTATGGTCATGATGTCCTTTCTTTGGTTAAAAAACAGCAACAATCATCACCACAGCTAGCCCCATCACCCATAAAAAACTATAGCAATCCTCCACAAACTCTTTAGAGTAAAAGCTGCAGCATCCAGAGAATAATCAGAGAAAAAAGTAAAAGTAGTAAGAGCCATCTAATGCGATGCCACTGAGAGATAACATTTTGGGAAAAAAAATCAGAAGGGGTGAAAAACAGACAAGCTATTTATTATTTTGCAATGCATGATATTATGAAGAGATCAATTGAAGGTCTTGCATTTTCACCAACTAATATTACCAAGAAAATAAACATGTATATCACTTTGTTTATTCATGTTTTCACATTCCAGAACTATCCCAATATTTCTTTCCAATCAGACACACAACTTATTAACCTGTCAGTAGCTATGAAGGAGGACGATGAGATTTTCCACCCATTATTTGGTTTATGAATGGCAAAAAAGTTCTCCAGACCAATATTTCTTTCTAATTAGACACAGCTTATTAACCTTTTGAGTACAGTTTTGAGCTGAAGCTTACACTTACTGCTAATTACCAGTTTGCACGCTTGAAGTAAGTGTAAAGCATTTCTAAGAAAAATAGTCAGTTTGCACTCTTGAAGTAAGTGCAAAGCCTTTCTAAGAAAAATGTCTTGAATTGTATCCTACTTGCAACTTATATTTTATTTTCCACTGTCAACTATGCTTTGTTTTGGATTTTACTTCTTTTCTTCAAGTTAGCATTTAACGATTATATCCAAGTAAATTTTTGTTTCTAATTTGAAATCAAACCCAATGATCCTAAGAGTAAGACACTTTCTATGGTCCTAATGTTGTCATTTCCTTTTCATAGATAAAGCCATTGGTAAAGCCAACAAAAGATATTATGCATGTTCACCAAGTTGGGTAAATGAGTGCAAGATTATCTTAAACCCAGTCTCTCCTATTACTTCTCATTTTTTCACCTCGATTTTGCTATTTGAAAGCTTTAAACTAAGAGAACCAATCAAGTTGGAAGGCAGACCAGGAAGGCCTTGTTGTATTTATATGAATCCAATAAGGTCATAACCAGATTCCCATCTACATCAACAGTCGATAAATCCTCATACATGTCCTCTGTCTTGGTAGAAGTTTCCTAGATTGAAAACGAAACGTACAATAGTTTCATAAAAAGATACAGAGCCTCATGCCATTAAGTATTATGATGACAATCTTTAGAATTAGCAGCTACAGGCTATCTGATAAATATAGGTATGGATAAATAACATATCACGGAAGACTACTCAACAATGAAAAAAGACAACTTTCCTAAGAAATGGAGCCAACTACGAAACCTTCAAACTTGAGGTACAGTCAACTCTTGAAGTTAATGCTTACATCTAACCTCCTTTATGAGAGAATTGAGGAGGAAAACACATTAGTTCCAATTGATATAAACCCCCACATGCATAAATCTAGAAGTACTCAACATACATAAATCTATATATGTTATGTTTTTTCCTTTTTCAACTGTTCGTATTGCTTTTGATGGGTATTATGGATGCCAATCAATTGCCTTTGGTTTATGCTTTTCAAGGTTATGTTGGATATGCCAGAACTTGAGTTGTAGATTGTGAACAAAGGCAAGTGCGAAATAGTGCTAGAAGCGAACTTGTCTGTTGTTTTGACCCCTAATTAGGAAAAGGAATCCTCCTTGCAATTATTGCTGGTGAATTTCACTAGGTTGTCCAAAGGAAAGAGTCATACATTTCTAGTTGTTTCTTTGATTTGTTTTTTGCTTGAATTGAGCATTCTCCCTCATGAAACCAAACAATTTTTTTAGGCTTTCCTACAGATTTTTTCTTGGGCACTTGCATTTCCTTGGCCATGAAAATAAACAATTGACTAATAGATCTTTTATGGTAAACAAAATGAATGAAACAATAACAAGAAAAAGGAATAAGAACTATAATTCCAATGCTCAAAGTGTAGCTTCATGAAAATACAAGCCCTTCTTTGAGAGGTGTTGAAATTACCTACTATCTAAAAGAAATAGGAAAACTTCATTTATTACAAAAGCATTATTTTTCTAGATACACCTCCAGTAGGGGTAACCAAGTTCCAAGACAAGGTGGCCTCGTCATCCCATTCTGTATGCATGCACCTCATTTAAGCAAGGGGTTAGAATGGCAGCAAGATGTAGGTGGAGCAATGGATTTAACATGGAAATGTTAAAGCCAGGTAAACATTTTACTATAGTGACATTTTGCATACCTTAATAATCATGATGTTTGCTTCATTGAAAATCGTCATTTTTGCGCAATTAGATTACATGGGCACATTGCGTAAAGGATTTGTATTAAAATTTATGTTCTGTTGTGTGGGTTGGTTAGGAGAGGGTGGAAAGGGAGGTGACCCACAATGACCAAACAACCAGGTAAGAATTTTTGGTCTCTTTGAATTGATTTGGTTGTTGATACTTCTTTTTTTGCAAGGTTGTGTTCTTTGATTTGGTGAAGGGATCATGCGTTCTCTTCTTTTTTGTTTCATCACATTTTTGTTTATTTTTTCAGGTATATGGAAGGCAATAGTCAGATTTTGTTCTGATAGTATGTCTCCCTTTTCTTTCATATATTCTTCTCTGAAAGAAACATCTACTGTTGCGGCATGAAATGATACTAGGCCCATTTATATTTCTTTAATTGAAAAAGTTTAGAAGCCTTAAATAAAGCAATGATTGGGGTAGGTGCCTGATGAAGTGTGGCTCATCGTAGCTAAAATATCTAAGTTAAGCTAGAAACTAGCTTAAACACTACCAAATTAACACAAAGAAAGGGATAAGTGTGAGAATTAACAGAAAAGACCTAAAATACATAATTTGTGTTAAAAATGCATAATTAGGTCATTTATTGAGATATTCTATTAATATATACAAAATGATGATCCAATTGCAAATTGAACAAACAATTGAGTACAAAAGATCAAATTAAGTGTGAAATTAACTTCTAATATGTTCAATTAAGCTTCAATAAAACTTGGTAGCATTTGGACATCATTAAGACCTTGCATTTAGAGATTTACATTTAGGTCCTGATGATAACTTCATCATCAGTCATATCTAGCTTTAATTAGTCAGAATCCATTGATAATGCTCCTACATAACCGCCAGATGACCGTAATTCATTACAAATCCATTCTAAGAGAAATGCATTAAAATATGGGTAAATCTACAGTTTTAACAGAATATCCTAAATGCAGAACAATTATGGGGTTTCTCAGAGGTTAATTAAAGGTTAAATGTTCATAAATGTTTAATAAGTGAGTTCATGCAAATAGAAACGGGTTTTCACGCGTTTTGAGAATTAATGGACATCTGAAATCCTAAAAATAGATCGGCTTGATTAACTGAGGTTCTGGTCAGGATAAAATTCATATAAACCTTCTAAAAATCATAGAAAAATATTCCCTAAGGTTTGGTACCTTTGAAATGACCATCTGAACCCAATTTTACCTAAAATAGAGTCTCAGATAGACAATTGCCCTAATTTGAATTTTTACATAAATTACCTAGTCAAACTTGGTCAAAAACTAAATCCAACTTCACCATCAGATTCTTTGGGTCCAAATTAGGTTTGTAGCAAAATTTGGGCCCAATCAAAGATTACCTTGACCTAGTTTACATTTCAGTCTTGTCTGACTCTTTTCTCTCACACATATGCCCCTAACTTTTGAAATCCTTGCAAATATGCCCCTAACTTCATCATCTTCTTCACCAATAGGTTCCCCACACCTTCAACTCCTAAACTCACTCCATCAGCCACCTTCAATCAAGGATTACTCCTTGATTTCACGGCCAAACTCTTCTAAATTTGGAAGGAAGAATCTTGAAGGATTTTCCTACAATCTGAGCTGCATCTTGGGCTTCAATTCCTACTCAATTCCTCATGTGAATCCTTTCAAATTTAGGGTTTCCTTGTGCGTGAAGCTTCCAAGCTTGGATTCCAAGCTTGGAATGCTCACCTAAGCCCTATAAAAGGACCCAGGTCGCAAGGTCGTGCTCCTTAGCTCATTTTGGTCGGTGTATCCACCTTCTTCTCCTCTCTCTGGTTGAAAACTCTACAAGATTCAGTAAGCTTCTTGTTCTACATTCTTTGCCAGCCGTCACAGGCCATAGCCGGCCGATCTACCCTCCTTAAGCTCCTCCGTCACTCGTAATACCAGCGAGGCCCATCTTCCCCTCTCTTCCTCGCCGTTCTCCCTCATCAGAGGTTTCTCCTTCCACAACGTTGGCCATACCACAACAGGCACCATCCTACTCCCTTCATCCAATTAGGTTAGGTAGTTAGCTTAGTTAGATCTTTAGGTTAATTTCTACCACTTAAAACCCCAAAAATACCCCCTCAACCTCCACACACGCCACCTTCATTCTCCACTCCCGCCACCACTCCAGCGAGTCTGCCCCACCTCCACAACCCACCAAACAACTCGCCAACACCTTCTACACCTCCGCCACATCACCACAACCAAAAGCCCTTTCCTATTTCGCCATTCCATCCACCCAAGCCATCTCTCGAACACACCCATTACCATACTCCATCTCCTACTTCGTCACACCTCTACACTCCACCAAACTCCACAAGACCACCGCCAATGCACTCTACTTCCTCTGGCAAAGCTTTTGAGGTGTTTTAATTGGGTTGAGAGGCTGTGTTATTGAGTTTCAGGGTTTGCCATCCTCCACCGTCGCCGCCACTTCGCTCGATCATGTTCGCATTCCTCCGACCGTGATTCTTCCCCAATTCGTGCTCCAGGTGCTACAGAATAGTCCTAGGAGTCTTTCTAGGTAGTTGATCGAAGGACCCCGGCAACAGTAGCCTCCTAATCAGACGCAGCTCCACCTGCTGTTGTTCCCGTGAGAAGAGGCCTGTAGATAGTCCCACATCATGGGATTAGGAGTGAGTGAAGGAGCATAAGTTGATTTTGTCACATGGCCTTATCGCCTCCAAACACGGGGTGAGGTCCCTTCACCTTACCTGCACTTGACCCGACCCGCCTATCTTTTACTCCTCGGCTGCGACCTCACTCACGTAGCTCTGGACGCAGTTACGTGTACCCAAATATCCAATCACCCATCTATTTGAGAGAAGAGGAGAGGAGGAAGGGAAGAGAGAGCGGGGGAGTGGAGGGTTTTGCTCTCTGAAGTACCCAATGCAACACTTAGCCGTAAGTTTCCCTTGTGTGCTGGGGAGAGAAAGAGGAGAAGGCTTGCAGAGAGGGAAGGTTTGAAAAGAAGGGCCATGCCAGAAGGAGAAAGGAAGATAAGAAGATAAGAGCCAAAGAGAAGAACAATAAAAGATTGAAGACACTGTAGCAGCTGACATTTAAGTCATCTAAGCCACCTGCCAGACGTCTGATTACTATTCATTCATTTCATATTCATTGACTAATTGATATACATGTGCTTAGGATAATAATTGGTGATCTAAATCACCATTATTTTGTTCTAGGTATCTTTTTATTTCTAGATACATTGATCTTCATTGAATATCTAATGTGACAGATTAATATTTATTGAAATATCTTTATAGTGCTTCATTTATTGTGCTCATTTATATTTTGAATAAATATTAGCGTGTGAATTCCTATTTTCTCCCTGTGTTCGACCTCGGACTTCATTTCTAGATATTCGAGTTATAAATTGTATTTGTTGACAAGTAATTTTGGCTATACTACAACGCAACGATTTTAAAACATCGATTTCGCGTGTCAACAAGTCCTTCATTTATAACATCTCATTCATTATAAAACCTCCAAGGACCCATTTGTAGGCCGTAGGGACCTAATTGTAACACCTGAGGGACTGCTCTGTAGTGATTTCATACCACTTATGGGTCTTGCTGCTATCTTTCTACCCCTTCGCCACTTTGGGCTTCTCTACAAATCTTCCATCACACCAACGTGAACGATGCACCTCTTGGTACACGGTTCATCGCAAGAACACAACAAATCAAGGTTGTTCACGCCTTGATCTTCTTCATTTACGGCTCATACTAACTCGAAGCTTCGCACGATTTGTCACGTGGCCTCACCACCATCTCCAGATCCCATCCAACAGCCCATCTTCGATTTGGCTCTTCCTGCCCTCCTCTCCTCTCATCGTGGCCCCCATAACCTAATCGCCTAATCCCACCTCACAGTGACCTAAATCACTCTCAAGATCTACTTAAGCACTCCCTCAGCTCACATGGGCGCCATCGACCTCCTCTCCTACTTTCTTGAGGTGATCCCTTCGTCCCCTCGAGTTCTCCTTACCCTGTTCACTCGCCACATTAGTGACAATGGTATGGTTTTTCACCACCATTTCCTCCTCGCTGCTAGGGATGACGTACGCCTGAGGACGACCCTGAAGCTCCTCTTGTGGGCTTTTCCTTCGTTGGAGATCTCCCCCCATTCTTCCTCCTTAGCCGCTGGCTTTGGATCCAAAGGTCCCATTCATCTGTAACGACCCGGTTCCCGAGTCCCTACGAGACACGAGAACCGGACCGACTCGACTAATCCCAAGACCTAGTCGTCCAACGAGGAAGTAACCAAAAGAGCAGTAAAATAAACCCCATTCAGCATGAATATAACTAATAGTAAGAAAGTACAGCAGTAAGGAAAGAAACTACTACAGTATATACCACCACAACAGTAGAACAACATTTATCATATAACATGAACTGCAGGTAAAGAAAAGTACAGTGGAAACAAGAACTACTCACTATAACGGAAACAAAGAGGTACAAAAGACAGTAGTAACTCTACTGGACCCTACTCGGCCCAGCGTCCTCTGCAGCCGCTGACCCTGGCTACTCAACACCTGGTCCTGAAAAAGGTAACGAGTGTAACACGTCAGTAAAACGCTGAGTAGAGTGGCAACTAAAACTAAAGACAACAGTAGAGTGTACAGTAGCTGTTATGTTCTATTACTTTCTTTATTTACATCTTTCAATTGTCTCACTATTTCATTTATTTCTCAGATCTTTTACTTGATCTCGAATGTTCCTCGTGGGAACGATCTTGATTACAGTCTTTTCCAAAAAGTAGAAGTAGCACGTGGTGCTCTCCTGGCCGGGAGAGTCCCCCGTGGTGATCCTACCCTCAGTCAACCACCCCAAGGTCACTGACAGACGTAATGGTGACTACGGCACGCACGAAAAACGCACAGGTAGCTAACCCGTACTGGCACGCGGTCAGTCGTTTCCGTTAACGGGTGCGCCCAAAGCACAGCACGGAGCCAGTCCAGGGCAGAGCCCTCTCAGTAACAGGGGTCCAACCCCTCCACAGTAACCAAACCGGGGCCTTGCCCCTCCACAGTCCGCGCACCCTCGCCTGACTACCCTGGTTTGCCCCAGCGGGCCTAACAAGTCGGTGTGGGAGGCTAATAGAACCCCGGGGCCCGTGGGGTAGCTAGTACCTCCCTACACTAGTAGCTCTCCTCGGTACTACGTACGCGAGGGCTAGCAAGTCGGTACAGAGTGGCCAGTCCTAACCCCGGGTCCCTGGGGCGGCTGGCTCCACTCTGCACTAAACAGGGGGACAGTCGCTCTCCTTGTACTCCGTACTCAAGGGCCAGCTCACTTCCCCAAAACTATTCCATTCACTTTCCAGGAGTTCTACTCCTACTTCCCCGTAGGGTTCCATCCTTTTTACTCAAACATCCAGGTTTCACTTTCCAGTTTCACATTCTTACAATCCATGTTCTCAACCACGTTATCTATTCACAACAGGCAGCTGTTAATTCAAATTACAGGCAGCTTTATATCTCTTTCCATTTTCCATGACTGCAGTATTATACATTCCACTAGTTTTCCCATCCTAGGATTCATGCCATATCCTAGGATCTATCATACAATCTAGTTTTCCAGTCCTAGGATTCATGCAACACCTAGGAGCTATCATCCATCTATTTCTCATTCCTAGGGTTCATACAATGTCCTAGGTTCTATTTCATAATTTAACAGATTTTAATAACTTAAAGCCACTCTACCAGGTACAACGGGAGTAATGGGGGCGTGATCGGGAATCCCGCGTGCCTCCGCGACTTCCAAGACTGCAACTGAACGAGGTCCTATCACAAGGTCAAACACAAGGAAAGTCTCAAAACAGTGTATAGCTACTGTAGACGGGTAGAGGAATTAATTCTGAAAAGAATGCAACTCGAATCGCGGAAAATGAAGCCCGAACGGGCCCTAAACGGGTCGAAAACGACGACACTGTGTAAAATCAGACGTCTGGAACTTCTTCCAGACGTCTTAAAAAGTGGATCAGAGAATTACCTGCTCAGCGTGGTTTCCTAGATGTTCAGAAGTCTGCGGGGACGTTTGGCCTAGCTCACAGACGTCCGATGGTCACCCCGGACGTCTAGAGGTCACTCCCGCCGTCTGGTACAACTTCCAGACGTCTGATTCGCAAAGGATGGCGAATCAGCGAGCCTGCGCACAGGCAACTCCCTCTCTCAGTACGGTCAGTCGACAGGAAGGAAGAAGAAAGTGGAATACTCACCTTTCAGACGTCTGTATGATCTTCCAGACGTCTCCCTCGCCTTCTGTCTATAAACCCAGACGTCTGATTCTGGAAATTTTTCCAGAACAGGGCACCGCTCGGCCTCCGCCCGCGTCGCACCTCACGCGTCTGCTACTCAGACCGCAGCAGGTCCCTCTCCGCGTCGTTCCGCGCCTCCTGCGCCCTCCGCCGGCCGGCCAAGCCACTCCGGCGAGCTCGCCCTCACGGCAGAGCTCCGCCCTCGCATGCCGCACCTCCTCCGCGCTCACTGCGGCCGCCGCTGCCGCCCTCGCGCTCGCTCTCTCTCGCGCACAGGAAGGAGAAGAGGAAGGGGACTGTGGAGACAACAGGAGGGGAGGCGTGGCCTTTTAAGGCCGCGCAAGGAGGAGGGAGAGAGAGCGCGGCAGGCCTGCAGCCGCAGAGAGAGAGGGAAAAAGAGAGAGAGAAAGGAATCGCAGGTCTGAGCACACAGGCGCGCAGACGAATCTCTCGTGCAAAAAATAACTATTTTACAGACGTCTGAAAACGATCCCAGACGTCTGGTCAGACGTCTGGATGTGCTCCCAGACGTCTTGTCAGACGTCTGGGCCACCTCCCAGACGTCTGGGGCACGCGTTCGTTACATCATCTGATTAGATTAGGATTTCCTTCTTTGTTAGAGTAGTTTAGATTAGTAATTAGCATACAGTAGCTTAGTTAGGAGTAGATCAGTTAGTGATTCCACTGGTTTGATCGTTAGCTTAGGAGTAGATTAGAGTAGAATTCACACACCCACCTCCTCTAATTAATTCAAATTAGAGGAGATGAATCCATTTCATTCATTTGGTCATTCATCTCCCCCCTCACATCACAATTTCATGTTCTGAATTTCCCCACATTTTATTTGGCAAGTCACCCCTCCATTAGAGTCAAATTCTCATCTAATTGCTTTCTAGCTTTGAGATGAGAATTTGCACTCAAATCCATCTAGGGGTCTTCCCATTCATTTCAGAAATCCACAAAGATCCCTAATCTGAATTTAAAATGGAATCAATTTGCTTGATCTATTTTAATTTGGATTTCAATGCAAGATCGTGAGATTTTGATCAAATTATGTTTTGAAGGGTTTTTAATCAAGCGAATCAATATGTTTTTATATGGATCAATACATGACCGTGAATCTTGTTGGAACCTAGTTCCACTTCTCTTTTATGTTTTGGTGTTAACAAAATCATTTTAAATCTAATGAGTTTATGAAGTGTTATTTTTAGGAAATAATAGGTTTTAGGAAGTATGAAAGAAGTGATGATGGTGCATCAAGAATGATGATTGATTTTATATTGTTCATATATCTTGTAATCTAGATTGTGTATGTCTCCTAACAAGAAAAACAACTTAGGAATTAAAATCAAATTAGAGATAATTAGGAATCATATTCCCGTTCTGTTATTCATTTGAAAATTAATATCGTTTCATTGTTGTATTGATCATGTATTTACGTCCATATTTCACTTAGATTGATGCTCAAAGCACATTCATGGTACTTGGCACTGTGAACAACAAGTATGAGTACCGGTACTAGGTGCACATAGTTTGAAGACTTGAGAAGTGCCTGGACCTTATAAATACCGATATTAATCACCAGTACCGATACATGTAGGTTACAGTTTATTCCATGACCCAAATCTGTGAGTCATAAGTACCGGTAGTCATCATGAGTAGCAATACCTAGTGACTTACTTGGTACTTAACTGTAAGCACTAAGAATCGGTACCCATGATGAGTACCGGTACCCAAGCTTTGTTGGGCTGACTGCTGATTATTTGTGAGCAGTTAATACTGGTATCACAACTTTAGTACCGATACCAACCAACCATTGTGCCCAATCTAAACGGCTATTTTGCAATTAATCCGATCTCTAATCTTCCCAATTTGCCCCGAACAGCTAGTGATCATAGGGAAGATGTTTAGTGGCTTATATAAACACCTTGTGTGTGTCATTTGCACATAACACAAGCAAAAATTATCTCCTTGCCTCTAATTCCCAGATTTCACAATTGAAGCTGCAAGGATTGTTGTTTTGTTGCATTCTTCTTCAAGGAGATACTCTTTGCAACAAACCTCTTTTAGGCGATCTCGTTCTTCATCGTAAAATCTCTTTTTCACTTTAGTGTGCTTTTGCTAGATTAGTATATTAACATTCCATTAAGCAAATTCTTGTTGGAGACTTAGGAACTTAGTTGTAAGCTATATTGTTGCTTGCTTACCCCTATAATTTTTTGTTCTTATCAATCTTGTAATCGGGTTGAGGTAACCCCTTAATTACCTCTGTTTATAGTAAATTGATTCCCTCTGGGTTGAAGGAATCGGGTTAAAAATCCTAAGTCGGGAGACTTAGGTAGTGGAGTACCCAAGTGAGGGGAACCACTATACATCTGGTGTTTTATTTTGTGGTTTGTTTTATTTGCATATTTTTGTTTACCACACTATTCATCCCTCCTTCTAGTGTGCTTGTTCATTTTAGATCCTATAGGTGGTATCAGAGCGGGTAGTGGGAAGAAGTAAAAAATCTCACTTGTGATGACATCATCAGCCAAGCACACTGAAGGTCAGTCATCCACATGTTCTCCCTATTTCAATGGGACATATTATGGATACTGGAAGAGGATGATGCAAGTCTTCCTCAAAGCAATGGATGAGGAATCGTGGACCCTCATTCAGGAGAGATACACTGATCTGGAGCCACAAGGAGTAGCATGTACGGCAGATCAGAAGAAAAAGATCGTGAGCAACGCGAAGGCAATGAACGCACTATATTATGCGTTATCAAAGGAGGAGTTTAACCATATCTCAGCTTGCAAATCCACATATGAGATATGGAACATGTTGCAAGTCACCTACAAAGTTACTAATAAGGTAAAAGAAACACACATATCTATTCTAATAGAAAGTTATGAGTGTTTTAGGATGGATAAAGATAAAACAATCAAGGCAATATATACGAGGTTTGGAGACATTGTCAACCCTATGAAGAATTTAGGAGTGAAGTTCACTAAAGAGCATCTTATAAGGAAGATCTTGAGATCCCTTACAAGTGATTGGTCTCCAAAATCAACAGCGATTCAAGAGGAAAAGGATCTTTCAATACTTTCTCTTGACGACTTGATTGGAAGACTCATGGCATATGAGGTCCAACTGGAGAACATGAAGAAGAATGAGGAGAGATCAGTAAGCAAGAAAAAAGAGCTTGCTTTTAAAGCTCTAAAGGAGGATTCAGACTTCAACGATTCTGACTCCAACGAAGAAGAAGAGCTTGCTCTTCTAACAAGACGATTTCGATGATACATCCGAAAGCAAGGTAAGAGAGTGAATAAATTTTCAAATGACATAGTGTGTTTTGAATGCAAGAAAAGGAGACACGTATGAAAAGATTTTCCAATGATCAAGAAGAAGAAGGAAGAAAAGAAGAAAGACAAAGAAGTTGATCGAAAGAAGAAGATATCAAGAAAGGCGTATAAAGCAACTTGGGATGACAGTGATTCTGGCACCAAATCATCCTTTGAGGAATCTGTGGAAACCAAAGTTGCACATCTATGTTTGATGGAAAACGACAATAGCTCGGAAAATGAGGTAGATTCGGAAGTTACTTTTAATGAATTATTGTAAGCATATGAAGACTTGTATTACAAAACTAGATTAATTAAAAAATAAAATAATGTTTTACATAATAACTACAAGACTTTGGAAATAGAAAATTCTTGTATAGAAATAGAGTTAGATATAGCAAAAGATACTAACTCTCAATTGCATATAAAGATAGTAGAATTAAAGAATATTTATGAACATTTTGAGGGAACTTTAAATAATCTTAAAACAATAACTAGGTTAAATACATAATTTTGTAATGCATTAAAAGCAAAATTTCATGGTATAAAGAACACACAAAATAAATCACATGCACCTAGGCACGCATAGATTTATCAAAAGGTCAGGAATCCTGAGAATTATAGATCCAACACAAAAGTGATCTCTAAATCTAAAGATTTGAAGGAAACTAACCATCAAGGACTCAAAAGAAAATGGGTACCTAAATTAGAATTGTTAAACTATTTTGCAGGTCAAGAAAGACAAGTGGATCCTAGATAGTGGGTGTTCCAAGCATATGACGGGACACTCCGACCTCTTTATCAAATGGACGAGAATTCAAGATGGACATGTCAAGTTAGGTGACAACAAACGTTGTCACATTATAGGTGAAGGTACAATAGGTAATTCATCTAAGTAGGTACGAAATGTACTTTTAGTAGAGAATTTAAAACATAACCTTCTTAGTGTTAGTCAAATATGTGATAATGGTTGTGATGTATTGTTTACAAAAATTGGATTTAAAATACTAAAAGAAGGAACTAATAGAATTCTAATTGAAGGTTTTAGATATGAAAATATCTATGCTCTTTATTTTTCACAAGAGAAATTTGTGAAATGTATGCTTGCCACTCATGTTGAGGTAGATCTATGGCACCGTAGGCTAGGTCACATAAATCATAAACATTTAAATAAGCTAGCCAAAAATGAGTTAGTAAGGGGCCTACCCAAACTAACTTATAAAAAAGATGCATCGTGCAAATCTTGTGAACTCAGAAAAATGCACAAGGCTTCTTTTAAACCAAAAGACTTAGTCTCAACTACACATCCTTTAGAATTGTTACACCTTGATCTATTTAGGCCAACACAATTTGAGAGCCTAAATGGATCAAAATTTTGCCTAGTTATTGTTGATGACTTCTCAAGGTTCACTTAGGTCATCTTCTTGAAACATAAAGATGATTCATTTGACTCCTTCCTAAGTCTTGCTCGAAGACTTCAAAAGGAAAAATCATCTCCAATTCTTAGTCTTAGGACTGATCATGGGGGTGAATTTGAAAATGAAAAATTTTCAAGTTCTTGTGTCAATTCTGGCATATCTCATGAATTTTCATTTCCTCGGCACCATCTTAAAATGGTGTTGTAGAGAGCAAGAATCTCACTTTACAAGAATGCGCCCGAACCTTGCTCTTGGAGTTTGGGCTTCAAATATATTTATGGGCTGAAGCCATTAATACGGCATGTTATGTTCTCAATAGAACTCTCTAAAGGCTTATTATTAAGAAAACTCCATATGAGATTTATTATGAGAAGTCTCCTAGGATTTCATATTTTAGGGTGTTGGGAAGTCGATATTATTTATTAAACACCTGAGATCAACTTGATAAGTTTGATGCTAAAGGTGATGAAGGTATCTTTATTGGCTATTCAACAAGAAGCAAAGCTTATCGAGTCTTTAATAAAAGGACTTTTGTTGTAGAAGAATCCCTGCATGTTTCATTTGATGACAACTTTAGGAGAACCAAAACCAAATCATCTAGATTCCGATGATGAAGATACCCCCTTCATTGATGTATCAAAAATGGAAAATACATGAAATGTACATGATCTTCCAAAAGAACAGGTACACCACAAGGATCACTCTTAAGGTCAAATTATAGGTGATATTGAACAAGGTGTAAAAACCCGAACTCATTTTAGAGCTGATTTTGTCTTTAATGCCTTTGTTTCTGAACTTGAACCCAAGAAAGTTGATGAGGCATTAAAGGATGAATCATGGGTTGTAGCTATGCAGGAGGAGCTACTCCAATTTATAAGGAACAATGTATGGGACTTGGTACCCACTCCTGAGGCTAATTCATTATTGGAACCAAGTGGGTGTTCCAAAATAAATTGGTTGAATCTGGTTTAGGAATAAGGCCAGACTTATAGCTCAAGGCTATAACCAACCGGAGGGAATTGACTTTGATGAGACATTTGCTCCTGTTGCTTGCTTGGAGTCCATACGGATGCTACTTACCTTTGCAAGTGCAAAGGGCTTCAAGTTATTTCAATGGATGTCAAGAGCGCTTTTTTGAATGGTTATATTAAGGAAGAAGTTTATGTTCATCAGCCTTCCGGGTTTAAGAACCCAGCACACCCAAAGCATGTATTCAAGCTCAATAAGGTGTTATATGGACTTAAACAAGCTCCTAGGGCCTGGTATGATAGAATTAGGTCCTTCCTTCTCCAGCATGGATATAGAATTGGAGTTGTTATTTCAACTCTTTTTGTAAAGGAAGAAGGAAATGACATCCTGTTGGTTCAAATATACATCGACGATATTATATTTGGATCAACCAAGGAGTCCCTGTGTCAGCATATTTGTGAGACTATGAAGACTGAGTATGATGGGTGAACTCAGATTCTTTTTAGGCCTTCAAATCCAACAATTAGACACAAGTATTTACATTAGTCAAACAAAATATGTTTTTGAAGTTCTCAAGAAGTTTGACTTTGAAAAAGTAAATGGAAAAAAGACTCCAATTGCTCCATCTACTTCTCTTGGTGAAGATTTATCTTGCAAGAAAGGTAGATGAAAAGAAATACCGGGGTATGATAGGATCACTACTATACCTTACAGCCTCTTGACTTGATATTCGTTTTGCTACATGTTTATGTGCAAGATTCCAATCCAAACCCAAGGAATCTCATTTAAACGCAGTAAAAAGAATATTTAGATACCTAAATACCACAAGAGATCTTGGTCTCTTTTATCCTAAAGCACATACCTTAGATTTATTATCCTATAGTGATGCGGATTATGTAGAGAGTCGGACAGATCAAAAGAGCACTAGCGGCACCTGTCATTTTATTAGAGAATCCCTGGTTTCATGGTTCTCTAAAAAATAGACATGTGTCTCACTTTCTACGACCAAAGTAGAATATATTGCTGCTTCATTTGCTTGCTCTCAGGTCATTTGGATGAGACAGACTTTGTCCGATTTTGGATTATGTTTTGCGCAATCCAAAATTCTATGTGATAATACAAGTGTAATTAATTTATCAAAAAGTCTAGTACATCATTCACATACCAAACACATAGATGTTCAACATCATTTTCTTCGAGAGAATGTGCTACAAGGTGCCATTCATTTAGAATTTATAGATACACAAAACCAATTGACAGACATTTTTACAAAACCTCTTGCAGCAGAGAGATTCTGCTTTATAAGAAGAAAATTGGGACTTTGTACAATTAAAGAAATTCAAAATTAAAAGTTTGATTGCTTTATAACTTGTTTGTAATTATAAAAATCCCTGAGGGGATAATTGCAATTTACCTACTTTTTTTAAATAGGGGTATATTGTAATATTTCCATATTTCTAGAAATATCAGGGTGTTATTTTCAATTTGGTTGCTTAACTTAGGATATTAACTACATTATTTTTCAATACCTAAGTTGATCATTGAAATTTTCTCAACCACTTAAGTGGTGATGTGACTAGCACATGATCCATCCCATATAAAAGAGGTCAAGTGCAAACACTTGCCTTATTTTGTTCTTGCAAAAACCTAGTTCCCATTCTTTCCAAGACCCTCTCCAAACCCTAGCCAAAGAGAAGAAGGATCTCCTCTAAGTCTCAACTCTAGGTATTTCTCATTCCCTTAGTAGATCTTAATATCTTGGTTCATTTTACAACTTGTTTTCTCTTTCCCCTAAATCACCCATGCTGCTGCATTGTATTTCACGTCAGGTACCAGATGGTACCGATACTCATCACCAATACCAGTACTAACTGGGTGCAGCAGAGCCTACTTTCGACAGCAGGTACTGGTACTAATGATCAGTACCGGTACTAGCTTGATTTTCTGGTTGGAATTGGAACCAACCAGTACCGATACTAATCACCAGTACCGGTACATGCAGGCTTAAGTGTGTTTTTGTATGCACACATGAAAGGAAATACTCTGATTTACTCATTATTTCTCCTACTCTTGTTGCATGTTTTCAAATGGCACCCAAATCTAAGAGTAAGGGAAAGGCACCACAAGATGCATTTCACAAATTTTGCATCAATGAGGATGCCAAGTCAAAGTTTGATTGGTATAAGGGCCTTAAGCTTCATCATTGTAGGCTAGTTGAGTGGAAAGACTTTACTTTACAGCTCTTTAACTTTACTACTCGTCTATCTGAACAAAACGTCATGCATTTCTTTGACGAGTCATTTTTTGCAGATGTTCCTGGGGTTTATCCTGACGTTAATTATCTATTTTTTGTGAATCTCCAAGAACAAGACAATCGAGGTCATCTTGTCTTAACTTCAAACATTTTTGGTCAAAAAATAACTGTTACACCCAAATTCCTGTCCACCATAACACAATGTCCTAATGATGGTCATGCTTTCAATACTCTTAAGGAGAAGTTCACAACTTCAAAATTTCATCAAACACCCTTGCTCCCTAACTGTCAAGGAAAAGCCTTGGTTGCCCCAAACATGACCTTATTTGTTAGAGTTCTATTCAGAATTTTAGCATAGAATCTAAGGGTCAAATACTCGAGATTCCACAAGATCCCTGTAGATATTTTACCCTTAATCTATGCTATTATAACAAGTTTCCCTGTTAATTAGAACACGGTATTTATTCATTTCTTAAGACCTCATTGCCGTGCTTCAGCTCTTCCTCTTGATATTCTTATATCTCACATTCTTATCAAGAGTAAAATTGATCTCTCTAACTTTACTCCGCTTAGAAAAGTGGTCTACTTCAAGTGGTCCACTCTCCGAAAAATGGGAGTAAAACCTGCTAGAGAGGAATCATCCAATGATGATGAAGATCAAGTTGATCCAAATGCTCAATCTTCTTCTCATCCACCTCCTAACTCATCCTCAGCTTTTGTTCCCATAACTTATCCATATCCAGAAGCTGAAACACCTTGGGTCAATTTGTCTCATGGGTCTAGAACTGATCCCAATACAATTAATACTTTTAATTATATTGGACAAAATCTATCAAACCTCAACTTTGCTTTCCATCATATGGAATGCAAGTTCTATGATCTTGCACTTTCCGTTGAGTCCTCTCATTTTACTTCTTCCACTCAACATCCTAAGCAAAGGAAGTGCACTCAGCCAAAAGCGCCCAAAGAATATAGTGAGAGATGCCAAAAGCATTTTCAAGACCCGTCTCATGTTTCCTCTCCAATGGCGAAAGAAGAACCTATTCTTCATGTTGTAGAAGAGGAAGAACACAATGAAGATGAAGAAGAGGTTTCTTATGCTAAAAGTGAAGATGATGAAGATGAAGATGACGATGAAGATGATGATGATGATGGTGGTGGTGGTAGGACTAGCAAAAGACATGCTCAAAAGTCTATCAGAAAATGACCTTGCAATTAGTTTAGTCTGCATTTTCTTGTATTAAACATTTGAACATGTTTGCTTGGTTATTATGACTTTTCATGATGTATGACTTCAATTATGGTTGTTATGACTTTTAATCATTTTGTTTCTCTACAATCTTTTCTCATGCATGGTCATTGTCTATGCATATGGTTATATTCTTTTTGTTTGATTGACAAAAAGGGGGAGAAATGGTAAATACATTGTATTTAAAATAAGGAAGCTTAATTTGAGGGGGAGGTTTCACTCCTAGCAGAGCTTTTTGTATTCCTTCTCTTATGAGGTTTCTATTATTTTAAATATGGGTATTTCTATTGTTTTATCAACATCAAAAATGAGGAGATTGTTGGAACCTACTTCCACTTTTCTTTTATGTTTTGGTGTTAACAAAATTATTTTAAATCTAATAAGTTTATGAAGTGTTATTTTCAGGAAATAACAGGATTTAGGAAGTATGAAAGAAGTGATGATGGCGCATCAAGAATGATGGCTAATTTTATATTGTTCATATATCTTGTAATCTAGATTGTGTATGTCTCCTAACAAGAAAAATGACTTAGTAATTAAAATTAAAATGGAGATAATTAGGAATCATATTCTCATTCTGTTATTCGTTTGAAAATTAATATCGTTTCGTTGTCGTATTGATCATGTATTTACGTTCATATTTCACTTAGATTGATGCTCAAAGCTCATTCATGGTACTTGGCACAGGTTTGGGTTCTAGTCCCAAACTATGAACAACAAGTACCAGTACTCATCATGAGTACTGGTACCAACTGCTCACAGTTTGAAGACTCGAGAAGTTCCTGGACCTTACAAGTACCGATATTAATCATCAGTACTGGTACATGTAGGTTACAGTTTATTTCATGACCCAAATCTGTGAGTCACAAGTACCGGTACTCATTATGAGTACCAGTACCTAGTGTCTTAGTTGGCACTCAACTGTAAGCACTGAGTATTGGTACCCATGATGAGTACCGATACCCGGGCTTTGTTGGGTGATTGCTGATTATCTGCGAGCAGTCAGTACCGGTACCACAACTTTAGTACCGGTACCAACGAATCGTTGTGCCCAATCTGAATGGCTATTTTGCAATTAATCCTATCTCTAATCTTCCCAATTTGCCCCTAACGGCTAGTAATCGTAGGGAAGATGTTTAGTGACTTATATAAACACCTTGTGTGTGTCATTTGCACATAACACAAGCAAAAATTATCTCCTTGCTCCTAATTCCCAGATTTCACAATTCAAGCTGTAAGGATTGTTGTTTTGTAGCATTCTTCTTCAAGGCGATTGATGAGAACCTCATCATGAGCCATAACTAGCTCATTTTGACCCAATACAAAGGATAAAAGCTCCTACATATCTCAAGGAAAAGCTTAACTCAGAGAATTCTGAGTTTGAGAAGAAAACAAGTCATAAGGGGTAAAAGTGCAATTTTACCAGTATAATCTGCATACAGGGTAATTCAGGGCCCAAACATAGGTCAAAACAGCTTAATAAGAATAAAAGTGGGATGAGATGATCTAGCAAGGGCTACAGCACTTCCAAGGAACCAAATGATAATCTGTAACCCTAAAACAACCCACTTCAATTCACAAGGTTCGAGGCAAAGTAAAAATAGAATAAACCCTCTAAAATTCATAGAAAAATAATCTCTAGGGTTTAGAACCTTCAATTTGGCCTTTAGAACCCATTTTGACCTACATTGAGAACCATGCCCAATTAATAACTTAATTTGGGTTTTTGCGCAAATTGACCGGTCAAACAAGGTTTAATATGAAAATAAAATTCACCATCAGATTCCTTAGGTCCTAATTAGTCATGTATAAAAACTTGAGCCTAAGAAGAAACCTCCTTGACCGACTTCACACTTTGGTCCTCATATATTTACTCTTTGGCCCTCAACTTTTGAACCCTCGCATTTTGGCCCCTAACTCTCCTTCGTTCTTTGCAAACAGGTCCCTCCTGCAAAACCCTGCCAGCACCATGCTCCGGCGACCTTGCGCGGAGCATGGCGCCGCGCAGGGTGAGGTGGAGGACCTGGCAAGTGTACCGGGGGTGCCCTGCGTCGTCAGCCGTCGCAGGAGCACCCCCATGGTCATTGTAGCCCCCCATACCGGCCGTGCGAACGCACGGACGGTATGGGTTCGTATTCCGACCATTCTCCGGCGAGGGAGACACGTCGTCTCCCTCCGCCTTCCTCCCTGCTTCAACCCTATAAATACCCCCCGCCGCTCCACCGACGAAGGCAGCCTGGATCTGACGGAGAAAACCCCCAGCTTTCTTCTCTTCTTTCTCCGGCAGACGCTCACCAGCTCCGGCGACTTCCTCCCCCTCCACCTCTTCGCTCTGCCGCAATACCAGCAGCAGAGACTTCCTCCCCTGCTCTTTCCGCGCCACGCCGCACCCAGCTGGCGCCTCTCCAGCCCTCTGCTCGCCGCCGCCCCTCTCCCTGAGCATCGTCTTCTCCGGCGACAGTCGATACGACTGTCGCCCTGTTCCTCCCCCTTCGTCCCTGCAGTTAAGTTAGATCTACTCCCCTTCTCCTCCTCTTTCTTTCCCCGCTTTCGATTTAGTCAATTAAGCCCTCTACCGACCCTGATTCACCCTCATCCTCTCCGCCTCCGACCACCCTCCGGCGAGCCGCTCCCATCACCTCAGCGACCCACACGGCTCGCCGACCACCGCAGAACCTCCGCCTCCTCACCCTGATCCTCTTCCGCCCCTCCACTTCCCACCAAACACCCTCTGCAGATCCACCGAACACACCCACTCCCTCGCTCACAGTTTGACCTAGGACGACCTGATAGCTCCATCTCGCCCCCTGCAGACCCCCTGACCACCTTCGCCGTGCCACGGCGAAGGTCCCCCGCCTGTCTGATTTGGCCGAGAGGCTGTTCTTCTGTGACCAGGTGACTCGCCCGCCGTCGCCATTACTGCGCAGGCAGAGCTGCTTCACCTGCAGGTGCAGGCACGCCTTCGGCCAGGGTTGACTCCCAGGTTGCGCAGGGACTCTCCGCGAAACGTCCCTGGTTCACAGACGGGGCGAAGGCCGCGCGGGAAGCCACGATCGCCCACTGCTCCATCCGCGACGCGCGCTCAATTGGGGTGGGACATTTAGTCCCACCTCGGAACCTCTCGAAGGCGCGCGGACGCATAAAGGCAAAAACTGCCTTATGCTGTTTGCCTCAGTTACCACGGGGTGAGGTCCCTCTCACCCGACCCGACCCGACTCGGCCTCGTCCGTGACCACGCTCCGCGGACCTGGCCCGACCCGATTAGACTGACCTGCACTCCTCGCCCACCACGCACGCCGGTGGGCCTGGACCCGGGCCTGACCCGAACCCGATTACCCGGTAGCGCTCTGGGAGAGCTTCCGAAGAGTGATTTCAGAGAGAGATACGCGGGGGAGGGGGGTAGAGTAGGTTTTTGCCTCTTGATGAAAAAAAAAAAAACTCTGAAGTGTGCAGGCCAAAGAAGAAGAAGCAGACCCGCTGAAGAAGAAGGAGCTGCTGCACTGTAGCGAAGGCATCGTTAAGTCGTCTCAGCACCGGGGCAGACGACGGAAGGTCAGCAGCCAGAGCAGGAAAGAAGACAGGCTGAAGAAGAAGGAAGAGCACGGCCATCGCGAAAGAAGAAAAAGAGAGGTCAAGGCAGGTGAAGACAAAGAAGAAGAAGGAATGAAGAGAAGCAAGAAGCAAGAAAAGAAGAAGACGATTTGAAGAAAAAGAAAGAAAGGAAACAAGGAAGAACAGAAGAAGAAGAGCACGAGGGGAAGATCTGAAGAAAGCAGAAGAAGAAGAAGAAGAAGAAGAAGAACAGGAAGAACCAAAGACAAAAAGGAAGAAAGAAGAAAAGAAGAAGAAGCCAAATTTTCATCTCTCTCTCTCTCTCTTTATTTTTGTAATAAAACTTGTATATCTCTAGAATACAACTTGCTCCCTGAGTTCGACCTCGGGAACTCTTTTATTTTTCCGAGTAAAAAAATCTTTATATGAAACGTTGGTAACAACCGGCTTTACTACAACGATATAACACAACCCGGTCAAACCGACGCTTTCATTTTGGCGCCGTTGCCGGGGAGCAACGGCTATTCTAGAGGTAAACATTCCTGTATCTTTTAATTTCTGATAATCTCCTCTCTTTTGTGCAGCTACAGGAACTCAAGAAGACAAGCAACCACACGACAACCACTCCGAAGACAGGTAAATCTTTTCTCTCACTATTAACCCCTACACTCTAAAGAAAAGAAAAGAACAAAGCAATATAGGGCTAACCTGTCTTCCATACTTAGTAACCATAAAAAGTTGCATGTTTTCAACTCATCACTCCTGCACACTATTAAGGGTATTTAAGGGCTAACACATTCTTGCTTGAGCCCTAATTACCCAACAAAGAGTTAAATGGACCAAGTAGAGCCAACATAAGGTCAAACATTAGGATTTCAGTAGAGACACACCCCTTAATCAAGAATTGAGGAAACCCCAAAGAGGTGTGCCCAAGCCATTGATTGAAAATAATTAACAAGAAAAATCCTAAACAATTGGCTCTCTCTAAACACTTGAACCCTAAAAGACAGGACCTAAAAGCTCTTAAAGAAAACAATAGGTAAAGTTGACCCCTTGGGTTAACCAACCTTAAATTAGGTCACTCTTTGCACTTAAAAAGACTAAAGTTCAAGTGAAACCTTAAGCACCCTGATCTTAAAATTGGTAGACTTAAGAGGTCAAGATCCCCATTCTGGTCTACCTGGAACCGCAGTGACAAGAGAGGTCGGGTGGGGGAAACCCTGTAACCCGTGGGGACGCTCTACCGTGTAGGGGTCTTCGCGGGACTCTCCCTCTCTGGCTGCCCAGGTAATTCTCAGGTGGACGATCTTTCTGATCAAGGGGTCCATCTGCCCCGAACCTCTATAGTCACCCAACAATTTTTGGGTGTCTTGATTGGGTCCAGCACCTGCTTATCTCATCCAGCCCTTCAGTATTTTTCAGGAGGTCCTTGAAACCTCCTATAGAAATTCACTCTCCCCGAGGCTAAGCCTCGGCTCCTTTGTTTTTGCAGAAATCATTCACATAGCCCCTCTTTCCTCTGATTCTGAACAAAATCCCCTTCTTCCATCTTGATTCAAACTTTGATTCTATTCCACCACCTGATCCAATTATGCAGCCTAATTACCTAGCAAGACTACCATTCAAGAAACCTGAATATCGGAGATCTATGAAAGATAAAATGATCGAGGATGCCATAAAATTCTATGAAAAAGAAGAAAAAACTTCAACACCAATAGGAGACATTCAGGTTGATGTCCCAACAACCACATCCTTCATCATAAACTGTGCCCAAATTCTATTGACTGGAATTTCAAAAGGATCAACCCGAGACATGCTCATGACAGGATACATTGAGATGGAAAAATTACACCAATCTGAATACCTTCAATGCTTAACAAATCCTGTACTTTGGGAACAACACCAAGATGCCCTTATAAAACGGGTAGAAATGATGAAATCAGTAGAACAAATTATCAACCAGAAATACCCGTATAAACCAGAAACAGAGGATGAACCATCTTGGAACAATATTAAGGAACAATTCAGTTTCCCAGATCTCGGGATTGAGGCACAAAGTGGTTGTAAAATTCCAACCCAAATAGAAGATAGCATTAAAATAGGTTGGGAAGTTGCAGGAGAACACAATGCTGAGCCAACCCTAGGCCGTAAATCACCAAGCTTAGAACTCCAAGACTCCTGCAATAACAAGATTAGAATTGAACCTCTGGAGGGTATAAATTCCGCCCCTTGTTTTGATAAGGTAACCCTCGAAGGTTATTCAGACTTAGGTTCTAATAATTCTACCCACATCCTAAGCCTAGAACCTAGATCTGAAACGTATTGGGAAGATTATGAGGCCCCTTATGAGAAAGATCAAATTTTTACAGAATATGATTCCGGGCCTTTATTTGATGAATGTCCTTTTCCAACATCCTCAGGAAATCTGATTGATTTTTCAGAAAACATGCCAATTTATGATACAGAAACTGAGAAGTTGGATGAGCAAGGTTTTAATGGGATCTATCCTACCAGCTTAGAGCTTGAACAGAACATCTTTTTGAGCCCAGAAGTGACATATAGGCTAGAACCCAGTCAGGCTGCTGATTCCACATCTGATGATTTGTGCTGTGGTGGAATTCATGATCATTTTCGCCAACTCTCCAACAATTTCAGATCTGACTATAATTGCGGAGAGATTCCCCTTCCTGAACACACCAGGCCTATCCACGACCTCAGTTCACATGACTCTGACTCTGAGGTCCTGATTCCCGAGATCACTGATAACACAGAATCATTCCTTTTCGATCCTCAGGAACCAAAAACAGAAAATGCCAAGAGTGATTGTAACCCAGAATCCAAATTTTTTCTCGAATCCGATTTCTTTCATCCTACAGACACTCTTCCGGCATTTGATAGTTACCCAGCGGACTCTCTACAGGAAACCACCTATCATCTGTTTCTAGAAGAGCCCTCATACACAATGGCCACCTCATCCGCACACACAGAACGGATCAAAACCTCTCCCAAACCTCAACCTGCAACCGGACTCAATTTCTATTCAGATTCACCTCTCACCAAGCCGATTGCATTTCCACATCGGGTTTCGAACATTGATCAGACTACATGCCATGCTCTATCATTCTCTGATCACCCCTGTAGGGTTCCTGCATCAACCACTGATTATCCTACGGGTCCCTACTCTGACCAGGCTGATTCGGCACAGCCAAACCCTGCGTTTACACTTCCACATCCATCTGAGCCTCACAGTTTATGGTGGGTTCCACACTTTTTTATCCACATCTATCAACCCACTAGATTGATTGGGTTTGGGCTGCATCATCAGCCTGTTGATCTGAACAAGCACCTGGTTGGACCAACCAGGCTCTTAATCAAGGTGCTTGTCTTACAAAACTCTGCTGATTTGACCATCCCCTCTCCATCACATTTCCCGCTTGGCTGAAGGCATCAAATTTAGCGCTCAACGGGAGGCAGCCCGTCATTCTCTTTGAAAACCTGAAACTTGTTCTGACAGCTTTTTGCACTTGAAGTTCACACTTTAGGACAGCCGACTCCACCTCAGGTGCTTGCATCTGAGATTAGAAATCATCCGCAACAGTCACCCCGACCCATTCACTCATCAAAACAGCTATCCTAATGTATGAACTTAGTTGAATAAAAACCCCTAGGTTACAATGAGGACATTGCAAATCTTAGGCATGGGGGGGTATGAAAGTGCAAAAACTCGTAAGAAAAGGTTTCAAACAAAAAAATTCACATATGCCAAAAATACCATAAAAATTAAAAAAATTTTTGAAAAAGAATAAGAGGAAAAGAGGAGAAGAAAATTTTGTGAAGGAGAGAAGAAACAAAATGAAAAAGGAGCACAAAATTATAAGAAAAGTTGATAGTCATTAGTAAGGAACTAAGGAATTAACCTAAGTTCTAGACCTCATTCAAGAAAATAACTGAAAAGTGCACAATGAGATTAGTAAGAATGCAAACCTTAGGCATTCTTGAATAGACTCTTAGTACCCATTAAGATCTGGACACTCCTCAAGAGGTTGAGGAAAATGAAAAGCTGAAGTATTAGGTCTAAGGCTTAGGGAGTATTCGGCCTCGTTAACTAATTTTTGGTTTACGGGACTCAGTAACCTAAGCACCCTAATCTCACACACAGCCTGGTTCAGTAAGCGTAAAAATCAGAATCACGCAGAAGCGTCGCAAAAATCTGAAAAGAACACCTAGAATAGGAATGGCCGATCAACACAAGTTGATTTGGACGAGTTCCCAGCGCGGAGAGGCGGGAAATCCCCTCGAAGATGCGTAACAAAATATCATCTCCTCGGTGCTTGTCTCTTAGGATATTTACATATCCTACGGGGGGCATGTAAGCACTCTGCTGGTTCAGATTCCATGGATGGCATTATCTCGAAGTGTCAATTGCCAGGGTCTGGATTCGGCCACGGAATACCATGGATGGGATTATCTCGAAATCTCAATAGCCAGGGTTCCGGGGGTAGCCATGGGCAGTGCTATCTCGAAGCATCGATCGCCAGGAACCCTTGAGGATTGATGATGGGAGCAAGGAATCTGATACAGACCGTGTTGAAAAGCCAATCCTAGGCTAGAACTAAAAAGAAAAAGAGAGAGAAAACTCTCCAAACAGAAAAAAACTTTCTATCTCTCTCTTACAAAACGCACTGCGAACTGGGCCAGGGCTAAAATCATTTCAAGCACGGGTGCTTTAACCACGAAGTCCAATAAACTTTAGGTTAGTTCTTGCGGGCCTTAAAAACCTTTGCTAAAAGACTGAGGCTAAGGCTAGACAGATTTGGATCTTGATTGGTACTAGAGTATCTTTTAGGCCTATGGTCAGTATTCTAACCTAATCTATGCTCAAATAAAAAGGCACTTATCTAAAACCATTGAAAACTTCATGGTCTAGAACAAGGGTTGAAACCTTAAGTTTTTTTTGCTAAGGGACTAGCAAAAGCTAGGCATGGGGGTATGATGAGAACCTCATCATGAGCCATAACTAGCTCATTTTGACCCAATACAAAGGATAAAAGCTCCTACATATCTCAAGGAAAAGCTTAACTCAGAGAATTCTGAGTTTGAGAAGAAAACAAGTCATAAGGGGTAAAAGTGCAATTTTACCAGTATAATCTGCATACAGGGTAATTCAGGGCCCAAACATAGGTCAAAACAGCTTAATAAGAATAAAAGTGGGATGAGATGATCTAGCAAGGGCTACAGCACTTCCAAGGAACCAAATGATAATCTGTAACCCTAAAACAACCCACTTCAATTCACAAGGTTCGAGGCAAAGTAAAAATAGAATAAACCCTCTAAAATTCATAGAAAAATAATCTCTAGGGTTTAGAACCTTCAATTTGGCCTTTAGAACCCATTTTGACCTACATTGAGAACCATGCCCAATTAATAACTTAATTTGGGTTTTTGCGCAAATTGACCGGTCAAACAAGGTTTAATATGAAAATAAAATTCACCATCAGATTCCTTAGGTCCTAATTAGTCATGTATAAAAACTTGAGCCTAAGAAGAAACCTCCTTGACCGACTTCACACTTTGGTCCTCATATATTTACTCTTTGGCCCTCAACTTTTGAACCCTCGCATTTTGGCCCCTAACTCTCCTTCGTTCTTTGCAAACAGGTCCCTCCTGCAAAACCCTGCCAGCACCATGCTCCGGCGACCTTGCGCGGAGCATGGCGCCGCGCAGGGTGAGGTGGAGGACCTGGCAAGTGTACCGGGGGTGCCCTGCGTCGTCAGCCGTCGCAGGAGCACCCCCATGGTCATTGTAGCCCCCCATACCGGCCGTGCGAACGCACGGACGGTATGGATTCGTATTCCGACCATTCTCCGGCGAGGGAGACACGTCGTCTCCCTCCGCCTTCCTCCCTGCTTCAACCCTATAAATACCCCCCGCCGCTCCACCGACGAAGGCAGCCTGGATCTGACGGAGAAAACCCCCAGCTTTCTTCTCTTCTTTCTCCGGCAGACGCTCACCAGCTCCGGCGACTTCCTCCCCCTCCACCTCTTCGCTCTGCCGCAATACCAGCAGCAGAGACTTCCTCCCTTGCTCTTTCCGCGCCACGCCGCACCCAGCTGGCGCCTCTCCAGCCCTCTGCTCGCCGTCGCCCCTCTCCCTGAGCATCGTCTTCTCCGGCGACAGTCGATACGACTGTCGCCCTGTTCCTCCCCCTTCGTCCCTGCAGTTAAGTTAGATCTACTCCCCTTCTCCTCCTCTTTCTTTCCCCGCTTTCGATTTAGTCAATTAAGCCCTCTACCGACCCTGATTCACCCTCATCCTCTCCGCCTCCGACCACCCTCCGGCGAGCCGCTCCCATCACCTCAGCGACCCACACGGCTCGCCGACCACCGCAGAACCTCCGCCTCCTCACCCTGATCCTCTTCCGCCCCTCCACTTCCCACCAAACACCCTCTGCAGATCCACCGAACACACCCACTCCCTCGCTCACAGTTTGACCTAGGACGACCTGATAGCTCCATCTCGCCCCCTGACCACCTTCGCCGTGCCACGGCGAAGGTCCCCCGCCTGTCTGATTTGGCCGAGAGGCTGTTCTTCTGTGACCAGGTGACTCGCCCGCCGTCGCCATTACTGCGCAGGCAGAGCTGCTTCACCTGCAGGTGCAGGCACGCCTTCGGCCAGGGTTGACTCCCAGGTTGCGCAGGGACTCTCCGCGAAACGTCCCTGGTTCACAGACGGGGCGAAGGCCGCGCGGGAAGCCACGATCGCCCACTGCTCCATCCGCGACGCGCGCTCAATTGGGGTGGGACATTTAGTCCCACCTCGGAACCTCTCGAAGGCGCGCGGACGCATAAAGGCAAAAACTGCCTTATGCTGTTTGCCTCAGTTACCACGGGGTGAGGTCCCTCTCACCCGACCCGACCCGACTCGGCCTCGTCCGTGACCACGCTCCGCGGACCTGGCCCGACCCGATTAGACTGACCTGCACTCCTCGCCCACCACGCACGCCGGTGGGCCTGGACCCGGGCCTGACCCGAACCCGATTACCCGGTAGCACTCTGGGAGAGCTTCCGAAGAGTGATTTCAGAGAGAGATACGCGGGGGAGGGGGGTAGAGTAGGTTTTTGCCTCTTGATGAAAAAAAAAAAAACTCTGAAGTGTGCAGGCCAAAGAAGAAGAAGCAGACCCGCTGAAGAAGAAGGAGCTGCTGCACTGTAGCGAAGGCATCGTTAAGTCGTCTCAGCACCGGGGCAGACGACGGAAGGTCAGCAGCCAGAGCAGGAAAGAAGACAGGCTGAAGAAGAAGGAAGAGCACGGCCATCGCGAAAGAAGAAAAAGAGAGGTCAAGGCAGGTGAAGACAAAGAAGAAGAAGGAATGAAGAGAAGCAAGAAGCAAGAAAAGAAGAAGACGATTTGAAGAAAAAGAAAGAAAGGAAACAAGGAAGAACAGAAGAAGAAGAGCACGAGGGGAAGATCTGAAGAAAGCAGAAGAAGAAGAAGAAGAAGAAGAAGAACAGGAAGAACCAAAGACAAAAAGGAAGAAAGAAGAAAAGAAGAAGAAGCCAAATTTTCATCTCTCTCTCTCTCTTTATTTTTGTAATAAAACTTGTATATCTCTAGAATACAACTTGCTCCCTGAGTTCGACCTCGGGAACTCTTTTATTTTTCCGAGTAAAAAAATCTTTATATGAAACGTTGGTAACAACCGGCTTTACTACAACGATATAACACAACCCGGTCAAACCGACGCTTTCAGCGATACTCTTTGCAACAAACCTCTTTTAGGCAATCTCGTTCTTCATTGTAAAATCTCTTTTTCACTTTAGTGTGCTTTCGCTAGATTAGTATATTAACATTCCATTAAGCAAATTCTTGTTGGAGACTTAGGAACTTAGTTGTAAGCTATATTGTTGCTTGCTTACACCTATAATTTTTTGTTCTTATCAATCTTGTAATTGGGTTGAGGTAACACGTTAATTATCTCTGTTTATAGTAAATTGATTCCCTCCGGGTTGAAGGAATCGAGTTAAAAATCCTAAGTCGGGAGACTTAGGTAGTGGAGTACCCAATTGAGGGGAACCACTATACAACTGGTGTTTTATTTTGTGGTTTGTTTTATTTGCATATTTTTGTTTACCACACTATTCATCCCCCTATCTATTGTGCTTGTGCCTTTTAGATCCTACAAATTTAGATGATGCTAGTGATGAATCTTTCCTCAGAGGAGCCATGGTCAGATTTGTCATGAATTGGGGATTTCATGGGCTTAAATGTGAGGTAGAGCCAAGGAAAATCAACCTTGATTGATTTGAGGCTCTACCAGGTATTTTTGTGTGGATTAGTTTTTGAGATTCTGATTTTTAACCTAAGGAATTTTCAGTATTCCTTAAGGTTTTAGAGTATTGGAATTCAAGTAGCTTAGTTTAATGGACTGATTTAAGACCTCCTTCATGCTGTCTATAGCATTAGAAAGATGTTAGATCAGTGGTTTTCTCTGATTTGAAATGAGGAATATGGTTTGAGGATTTTTGATACAGAGCTTAACACCCCAATTTGATTGCAAGTGATTTCCAGGCAATGTCAGATTTTTTTTTTAAATGTTTATTGTTGTGATTTTTTAATCCCAATTCAACGTATCAAAGTGTTGTGTCAGTAACTACATATCCAAGGAGCTATTAACCCTAAATTTGATGCCAATCACTCCTTGATGTTGGATGTTTTCTATCCAAAAATTAGACTTGACAAAGTCTGACTTTGGATGTATTTGTGTACTAGGTTGGAACATCAGAGCTGCTGGAATTGAAGCAATGCACAACCCTTTGAATTTTTTTAGACGTCTAGTTTTGGGTTGAAACACATCTGATAGCTGCTGCTAAATTTCAGCAACTCATGTAGCTGCTGTTACAGCAATATGGCTACTAGATGATCTGAATTGATGGGGGCAATGGCTAGGAAATAATGTTTTAAGGAGCTGACATGTGTTACAATGTGTATTTCATATGTACAAGCTTTCATGTATGGTTAATTGTCCTTAGATCTCGTTAAATTGGCTTGTAATTTGATTTTAAAGTTCCATTGTCAGCTAGCATATGTGTAATCTGCCCAATTTGGAAAATTAATGAGAATTGAATGGAAAATCTTGTTCAACTATTTATACATCTTCCATATCATGTGTTGAACACATCTAAACCCTTTTACAACCATTTTAGCCCACACATCTCATTCTTAGGCCTTAGGTTCTCAGGTAAAACATTCTTTAAGGCCTTATATGAGCTTCCTTTGTAAATAAATAAAAACCTTAAAAAAATTCCAAAAAAATAAAATAAGCATGTAGTGAGTAGGATTAGATATATTTTTAAGTGTATGCCAGGTTTCAAGGCATTCTGAACCGTCGACTTGGTAGAACATACCAGTCGACGGTTCAATATACCTTGGAACTTAATAAAAAAACTCAACATTCAAAAATACCAAAAACACTTCTTATCTCTCATCTCTTTCTTTCTCTCATCTCCTACCTCTATAAAACATATTAAACACATAAAAATCATAAAACTCTAAAAATGACCAAAAATACCATGTATATTATGTAAATACTTGTACATATAAACTTTATCCTAGCTATAAATATATACATAGTGTATGATATGTATATAACATGTATATATAACTTATATATGTATTCTATATTATAAATTAAGTATTTAAGATAAATTAAATCATATATAACTTATTTATATCATTATCTATTAATTTAAGTAACTTATATGTACTCTAAACTATATAAATTAATAAACCCCTATAAATAACCTTATTTATTGATGATACTGTAAATATATAATTATGTATATATAATGTACACTAAGACACTTGTAATATAATTTAATTATATATATACAATAAATAATTAATTTGTTAAGTTATTAAGTTACTAACTTAAACTAAAATAAATTAGTAAATTAAGTTATTAATGAACTAATTTATATTGTACATTTGTATTATAGTATTTTAAGTAATTTAAACTAATTTAACTATATTTATACTAATTTATATGTAAAATAGCTTGAAAACTAATATTTAAATGTATATAAACTAAAATAAAACATGTAAAATACCATTAAAATATGTATTAAATAATTTAATATGTATATTAACACTGTACAGGGTCAATTAGACCATTAATTAAGAAATTTAAATGATAATTAAGAAATAAACTTATAAATCAATATGTATAAATTGTAAACTTTAGCTAATTTATATAGTAAAACTAATTATTTTTGTAAATAAATTAAATAATTATGTATCCCTATATAAAGGCTTCACAACCCTATATTTTAATTTAAATTTAGAGCTAAATTGGGCCCTCAAATCGAGGGCCAAACATGAGTTAATAGAACCACAATTATGCTGGATTGGTAGCGGTTGGTGGTGGCACAAAGGTGCCACATCGGAAGCTAATGACCACCCGCACTGCAATAAATTATTTTTGTCTTGACGGCTATCCAGTCGTCACGGGCGCTGAGCGCTTGAACCCATACATTATCCCCATCCTCTCTAAGCATATGAATGAAATGAGCATCTGGCATGAGAATAGTGTGTCGTGCACGGCTAGGAGCTATGCACTATGCGTGGGTCTAAGTAGGCCCAGTAATGAGCCACAAACCGGTTAAAATGAACCTAATTAAGGATTAGGGAGGCCTTAGTAAAGATCTGGTCCCACCTTTAGGGGTGCTGTGTATCCCTTGAAAAGACTGCCTGCCAATTAAACCCATTTTTGGATAAAAAATCGGTTGTGAACCAGTATGAAGCTAAAGAGAAGAGGCTCAAAAATTTGCCTATGTTGGAACACCCCCACCTCGGTGTGCCTTGCCTTGGTGTGTGTTAGTGCATGTTGTGTGTGTTGAGTGCATGTGTGTGTGTTAATGAGTTGTGTATGTTGTGTTGTGTAAGTGTATATAAGTGTATATTGAGTACATGTATACTGTATATATGTAAATAGCATAAGTAATTATGTATAAGGAATGCATGAGTATAGTAGTAATTGTTTGAGTTATATATGTATATAAATAAGTTATAGCTTTAGTGACGGATATATTCGTCACTGTGCATAGTATTATATGCTAGTATAGACATTAGTTTTTTACCTTAGCTTATATATATAGTTTTCCTAAGGTTTTAGTGACACTTTTATACGTCACTATAGATACATTATATGTTACTGTAGATATTAGTAAGTTAAGTTAAGTTAGTATAGTACATATTATTACTTTTTATTGTATATATAGCTAAGTATCATTATCATAAGTTTTAAATAGATAATATAGAGTATTTATTCATGATTTTTGATACTTGTTTGTATATAATTATTTTCAAGCATTGTAATTATTTCTAATTTATTCTTTTGTATATAATTGATTCATTCTTTAATTCTTTGATTGATTGATTCATTCTTGTATATAAAATCAATCTTTTTTTAATTAAAAGAATATTATTAGACTTAGAGAGTAATGTATATCAATAACTACCTCTCAGTGAACGATTTGGAATAAACCAGTAAAAATTAAGTATATAAATAAAATTAACGCGACAACGGTTTGTATTTGTGACATATACTACAGCAACGACATTTAAAACCCTTTTTAGTATGAACTAGTAGTCGACGATCATATTTTTGGCATCGTTGCCAGGGATAAAAACCTAACAATAGTACTTTATTATGATTATTTGATGAATGTCGTAGAAAGTTGCCTTGCCGGAGAATAGTAGCACACAAGGCTTCAAGATTGAGAAAGATCCTTGAAGTCTTTTTCCTTTTTTTATTTTTTTTCTTCCCTCCCTTGAATTTTTGTTGGGCCTCTGGTGGGCATAAATTGTTGTCAATAAACATTGTCGACACTGTCCCTTCTATGGCATCCAATTCCCAGCTAAATTGGGATATAGCACTACATGCTGACCATGTTCATCAATTTTCTATTGGCAAATTTGGAGAAATTGATAAAAAGAGTTGCAATTCTATGGAGTTGCATTTTCCAGAAGTCAGTTCAAGGAAATTTGTTTCTATTCTAAATCCCAATAACATGACATATCAACTGTATGGAGAAAGACTTGGTTTTTGGTTACAAGACTAACCAGTGATTGGGGCTTCTCTCACATCCAACAATAGTGGGAGTTTGAGTACATTTTGGTGATAGGGGTGACTACCCAACTGTTACTCTTTTGATTCTAGGTACCCTGGTTCATAGGTACCCTGGTTCATAGGTAGCTGCCAAGGCACTATACCTCTTTAACTATGTTAGCTTGTCAAAACTTGTAATTTTGAAGCTTCCATTATTTATAGCATGCATGACTATTTTGTTTCCCGTCCCCCTTCTCTCTCTCAGAATGTATATGTGTTGGTTTTCCATAATGGGATTCATATTTCCCAAAATGCAACTAGCAATTTGTCCTATAGAAAGTCATTTGCCTCATACCTGAACATCTACTATAACTGAATGCTACCATGCCTATTCTTTTAAGGTGATCTTGCTATAAAGAAGGTGACTGTGGCTCTAGGTCTAGAATTTGTCGACTTAAATAAATTTCTTTATGCAAGCATCCTAATAGTTGGGATAACTATCTGCTTCGTTTTCCAGTCATACCTTCTTATAAGTTTAGGACACTCTAAATTAGAAACTACAACCATTTAAATTTAGCTAAAATGTCATAATTCCATCCTTTATTTTCTCTTTTCCAGAGGAACCAGTCTCATCTCCTTGAACAATAGTAAAATTGTCTGAACCAATTTGGAAGGCATCAATCTACTTCACTCTTAACATGGAAATGTTGGTTTCTTTATGTGATACATACTTTATAGTTAGTAGTCATGTTTTCTATGTTTCTTCGATTTTCATCAATGCCTTGAGTATATGAATAGTTAAGGTAACCTTTAGGTAATTAACCGATGTTTCATAAATGTCTAGTTTGTATATAATGATTGTGTTTGTTGTGTACAGAATCAAACTCCAGATTGTAGATCCTTCCTCCAAAGTTAAACAGGAGGATGCCTTCTGGAAGGCATGTGCCATCTAATCAGCAGCCAAGCTATAGTGCTTACGATAGTAGTGACGATGTAGGTGCCAGTGTCACTCGATCGCTACTTCTACTTGAATGGTAGTTAGTTCAAATTTGTAATTGTCACCAGGTAAATATTTCACTTAACCGATATTATGTCTTGTACAGGCTTGTGTAATCTTTATGTAACACAAAGGTGATGCAAATATGATTCATCTCATTCTTTCTGAATGTATATTGATTACCCATAAGAATGAAACATAACCTCCCATCTTTTTTTCTAACAATCATGCATGAATAGAAACTCCTAGTTTGTATTAAAATATTGAAGCTTTAAATCATTATTAATTGTAGAATTATTAGGAAGGGCTTCAAGATTATTCATTTTCTAACCACTCTTAGTTTGTATTAATTTAGGTTCATGAAACATAAATAGCACCAATGGTTTAGTGGTAGAATAGTACCCTTCTATGGTATAGACTTAGGTTCAATTCCCAGTTGATGCATCTTTTCTTTAGTTCCAAGTTAAAGCATCCATTTTTTTAATCTTTAAGTTTCATGATTTTTTATTGTAAACACAAAAGTGGGAGGTTGTTCAAGGATGTAATCATGAAGTACAATAGAATTATAAATAATTACATGATGCTAATTTCATGCATGTTTCATAACAGTAATACAACTTGTATTTATGTAGGCAAACTGTAACTTTATCTTTTTTTCAAGGGTTATAATATCATGTTTAATGCTTTGCAGTTGTGCATCACCTTAAGTTGATCGAGAACCTTTGCAAGTTACTCAAGATCTCATAGTTGAGGTACCTAGAAACCAAGAGTGTATAGAGTGAGATCGATGGATACTTGTAGCTTATGCCACTTATAATGCTTGTATATACACAATTTCCTTTTAGAATTATATGAAAAAATTATTCTATTCGATGCAAATTTATGGTTTATGAATAATTCAATTTGTTATTTTAATAGAGTTATATCTTGTATATTTTTCTTTAATCTAACTTGAATAAAGGTAAACATTGTTGTTGATGATGATGTAAGATATTAGATCTTCATATCTACACTGGCAGATCTAGTGACAAATAGTCATGTTAGTGTTATATTCTAAATAAAATTGGAGTTATTGCCTATAGCAATAGATTTATTGACATTTTTCATCCTACACCGACGGATAAAATTGTCGTTGTTGCTACTATCACAAAAAATGGATAGCTTTGAAAATGCAACTGTTGCTGTAGCTGTACGTGCACACATTAGCTAGATCTTAGCTAGATCCAGCTCATCCCAGCTCCTTCTAGCTGGATCAACTCATCCATAGCTCCATTCAACTCACCTCAGCTGGATGATAGCTCAAACTAGCTCAAGACAGTTGATCCTAGCTCCATTCTAGCTCATCAAGCTCAAAACAGTTCACTAGAATTTCTACCTGACTAGGACTAGCTGTTGTCATCAATTAGCTAAGCCTAGTCGACTGAAGAAGACGTCAACCAGCTCAGGCCAGCTCAAGTCCAGCTCCTGGAGACTCAACTTAGCTCAACTTGGTTGAGCTGAGCTACTTGACCTAAGCTAGCTAGGTAATCTCCGGAAAGACCAGACCTAGCTCACCTCAGCTGACATTAGTAGAAGCCAGCTCATCTTAGCTTGGTTTACAAGCTAGCAAAGAACTAGCTAGCTAAGCTAGCTCCTTGTAGCTCTCTTCAGTGGACATCAGCTCTAGTGCAGCTCAAATGCAGCTCCTCCTCAATTCTTCCTCTAAAACCCTTGCTCCCTCTACCTCTTACTACATTCATCCACTAGCTAAGCTAGCTTAGCTTAGCTAATCCACCTCCATGGCATCCTAACCTAATCTTAAAACCCACCTAATGAGCTCTACCAAATAAGCCTACCCATAATCCATCTAAGCTCCCCTACCTACTCCTTTCGGTGCCAACCCTAACACCACCCTTCAACCCACCACCACCACCAAGAAACACCACAAAAGTGGCACCAAAACCCTCCATAACCAACCCCTACTTGGCGCCACTTTTCCCTCCAAAACCCCACCACATCACCACCATCCAATCATCTCCTAAGGCCATCTACACCATCCAATTTTGGTGCCAAAGAGAACCCTTCTAGAAACCTATTCTTAGCACCAAAATTGAGGTGGTAACCACCACCTTGGATGGCCCCCTTTCACCCATTAACTACCCTTTGCATCCATTAAGTTGGCGTCACCAATTCTCCACCTTAGGATCCACCAACCACCTCCATCAAACCATCCTAACCCTCCATCTCATTCACCCCAACTACCCCACTCTCCATTCCTATATCTACCCCCCTTAACCACCACCACAAAACCATCCTCCCTTAGTTGTTATTCTACCCATATCACCTACATTCAATGCCAAGGAAGAAGAAGAGAAGAAGATCAAGGGGGCAACCTACCCACCCCCTTGGTACCTTCTTTCTCTATCTTCCTCTCCCTTGTGCCATGACAAGGAGGAGGTTTTCATCTTGAAGGGACGGCCAGGCAAGGAGGAGCCTTGAAGGTGGTTGACACCCACCCTAAGGAGAAAGCTTGGAGGAGGATTACTTGAAGAAGAAAGCCAAGGAGAACCCTTTTTAAGTGCGGGGTAACTGCACTTGGAGTAAGGGCTATCCAAAGCTTCTACAGAGGATCCCTTCTTCTTCCCTATCATTATATTTTCTTGTATTAGTTAGTGTGTTCTTCTTTTTATGTAACAAGCATTCTAATTACCTGTTCTCTCGCTTTTGTGCGGTTTTAAAGGATGTCACGTTGTAGTATAGCCGACAAAGCGTTCAAACAAATAGAGAATTTTATTACTCGAAAATCGGAGTATCCGAGGTCGAACACAGGGAGCAAATGGAATTTACTACTAATCAAAATGTAATTGAACACTCTAATTTACTCAAAATGTTAATTCAAATATGAATGTATGCGATTAAAAGTAATTAGGATAAAAAAAAATATGAAATTGGACGTCTGATCTGGTGATCAGACGTCTTAAAAGTATTTCCCCTTTTTCTTCTTCTGATCTTCTTTCTCTTCTTTTCTTGCGAAGGCTTCTTCTTCCTGCCTTTGTATCTTTTCTCTTGTTTCTTCTTCTGCCTTGCCTTCCTTCTTTCTTCTTCTTCTGATCTTGGCTGTCTTCACTTGACCTTTCTTTCGTTCTCTGGCTTGCTTCTGCCTTGCTCTTCCTTCTCCTGCGAAGGCTTCTTTCCTCTTCTTCTTCTCTGCCTTGGTCTCTCCTTCGCTCAATTTTTTCTTCTGCTTCTTCTCTTCTCCTTGCGGCTAAGTCTCTCCACGCTCAGTCTGCCTGCACAGGAGCAAAACCTACCCATTTCCCTCTACCCGAGTGTCTCTCTCTCTCAACAATTCACTCAGGGACGCTCTCCCAGAGCCACACGGATATTCGGGTCGGATCGTACCCGGGACCAGGCGCACCTGCAGGTGGTGTGATGTGCGAGGAGTGCTCAAGGATTGGGTCGGTCGGATCCTGCTAGATCCGCGTGGTCAAGCCACGGATGAGGCGTGCATGGGGGCAAGTGAGAAACCTCACCCCTGTTCTTATGGAGGCGTTAAGCATAAAACACGAATTCAATTTATGGTGCAGCGGCGCCTCGTCTCTCCATGATGTGGGACTAAAGCTTCTGCCCTGATTTCGCGCGTGCCCGCAGACTTGCGTGCCATCCCCACAGCTGCTGGCTCTGCTAGCACTCCTTGCTGGACCAGAGCACTTCGCGACACTCGCACGAATACGCAGCACCTGCAGCCTGGGAGCCCTGGCGCCTGGAGCTGCTACGGAGCTTCTTCAAATGTCGTCCATGGCGGCAGGAGCATCAACACTGTCAGACACAAAACGAGCCTCTCGGCCCAATCAGACCAGCTAGAGACCTTCGCCGTAGCACGGCGAAGGCGGTGGACAGTGCTGCAGGCCGCAGGTCGGCCTAGGCATGCGTGCCTAGGTCAACCTGTGGCCGGAGTTGTGGGGTTGGTCGGGGGGTTATTGTGGAGGTCTGGAGTGGAAGTGGAGGGGTGGAATGAGTTCCTGGTGGTGAGGCAGAGCTCACGAGATGGTTGTCGAGCCGTGTGGAGGGGCAGAGTGGTGTGGGTGGCTCGCCGAGGTCAGTCGGAGGCGAGGAAGATGGAGGTGTTCAGGCACTGTCGGGGGGTAAGTAGATAAAATAGCAAGGGAAAAAGAGAGAGGGGAATGTGGAGAAGGTATTTGGCCTAACTACAGGGATGAAGGGGGACGGAGAGGCGAACAGCAGTACCTGCTGTCGCCGGAGAAGATGCTGCCCAGTGGGGGAGAACGGCGGCAACGACGGGGCTAAGGCGGCGTGCGCGGGTGCTGCGCGACGTGGAGGAGAGTCAGGAAGCTAACTCTTCTACTGGTTTTGTGGCAGAGCGAAGAGGGAGGGGAGGGGGCTCGCCGGAGCTTGCTGGGAATTTTGGCCGGGCAGGAGGAGATGAATTGGAGGTGGAAACTCGGCCAACTCAAGTTGAAGATGAGCGGCCAGAGGTGTAGGTTCTTATATAGGCACTGGGCCAATCGTTCAAAGCGTGGAAGGCACGCAATCGTCTAAGGTCGGTCGTCGGAGATGGAAAGAGTTTAGATACCCAAATCTCTCGTGCATTCGCACGAGAGATTGGGTTCACACCAGGGATCAAGATTGGCCTCAGATGGAAGGGAATTCCTCAGAGAATCTCCCTTCCATTTCTGGGTGGGGATCTATGAGGAATCAAAGAGGATTCCCTCTCAAATCCTCATCGGAGCAGGATTCTGCCCTAATAATGGCGGCAGGACCTGATTGCAAAGGTGGTGAGGAAGTTAGGGGGCTTTCTGTTATGCTTTTCAAAAGATAGGGACCAAATTGTGATTTGGGAGTACTAAATTGCAAAATAGGTCAAGATGACCTCCCCTTAGGTCCAAATTTTGGTAAAAACCTAGTTTTGACCTAAGGAATCCAATGATGAAGTTGGATTTTAGGTTTGACCTCGTTTGACTGGACATTTTGCGTAAAAACCCAAATTAGGTTAATTGATGAACTAGGACCCTAATCTAGGTCAAACTGGGTTCCAAAGGCCAACTTAAGTGTTCTAAACCCTAGGGGATATTTTTCCATGATTTTTAGAGGGTTTAATTGATTTTTATCCTGACCGAAACCTTGTTGAATTAAGCGGGTCTGTTTTAGGGTTACCACATGTCATTTACTTCCTAGATTGCACATGAACCCATTTCTGATTGACTCAACCCACTTTTTCTCTCATTTAGACCTTTTGACCTGTGTTTTGCCTCTGAGAAATCTCGTTTATGTACTGCAATGGTAAAATTACAGTTTTAACCTTTAATTCATATTTTCTTCTCAGGGCACTTATTCCTTCATTTAGGCCTTCTTCTAGGTTATGTAGGAGCTTTTATCTTCTTTATTGGGTCAAAATGAGCTAGTTATGGCTCATGATGAGGCTCTCATCATTACCCTAGGTGCACTTGCCTAGGGTGAGCTTAGAAGAAAAGGTTTCCTTCTTGTCACTTAGGAGTAGTTGATAGGCATAGTTTTTAGCATAAACATTCTTGCATTCTGTTGCCTGATTATTTTGAAAACCCTAAAAACAACAAAATTGAAAATACAAAAAAAAATTACAAGTGCGGATTTGAGAGGCAAGAGAGAGAACCAACTTTTGTGATTAACGAATTGTCCTCCTTGGATTACCCTAGATACTCCACTATCTAGGTATTACAAGTTTTAAAAGCAATTGCGATTTCGTGTGTTACAACGACTAAAAACTGCATTTTATAAATCATGCGATTTTTGCAATTAGCACACTAACTCAAGCCTTGGGTTTCCTCAACAAAGGAGGAATGAGGTCACATACCTTGAATTAGAGAGATAACCATACGACTCATCATTGCAAGCATTAATAATAGACCCATTAGCCATCACATTAGCCTCAGTATTATCGTCATTCCTTAAAGTATCATTACTTTGGTTAACTGGAAAGTAGATTCCCTAATTAGCAATACCAATATTTTCATTTAAGATGTCATTAATTTGATCATTCCATTGTTGGGTAAGGGTCCAATTCAGAACTTCACACATCACTTCACTAGGGAAGACATCAGTAATAATATTAACCAAAGCCAACTGGGATTCATACATATCATCAAGGTGAAGATTTTTAGAATTATCTTTCAACATCAGGAGTATTCAGATTTTCAAGAATTGGAGGATCAATCGGATTTTGAGAAACCATGGGCATCTTCTATACAATAACTTTATCCATAGAAACATCGACATCAGAAGTTTTGTGTTGAGAAACAACCAGTAGAGGATTTTCCAATGAGGAATCACCAAGATGAGTAATGGGATCATTAGATTGAGGGACTTCATTGGAGCCTCCAAGGTTGGATTGGCCACCTAAGTTCATCAATAGAGGAGGAGTGGAATCCAGCAGAACCTCTTTATCCTTACTAGAGGGCTTCATCATCTTCGCCTTGATTTTCCAAACCTTTAAAAACCTTTTAAGCTTGGAAGGTCTCTTGGAGCTAGTACTAGACCCACCCCTACAAAAAGGAGGAGGAGGGTTAATATTACAAATTGGAGGATTACATTCCCCATTATCTTGCTTAGGATCACCAAAGGCCCCAAAAGAGTTGGCCAAAGCTTTGCGAGTCAAAATCAAGCTATAATGTAGGCTCACAATTTTGATCAAGTAAGGAAAAATCCTTCTTAGCATCCAAGTTGGAATCTTGAGCCTTGGGGGCCTCCTTAGGCACCCGCTCACAATTAAGCATTAGAGGGAGGACGAATAGTGCTAAAGGAAGGTTAAAAAAATAATTGAGACAATAGACAATTTATAAAGAGCTAGAGAAAAAATGAAATGCAATAGGTATCACAAGAGACCCACAAGATAAGATATATAGTGGAAAATCCTCTCAAAGTGAAAAACCACTACCTAGGTCTCCCAACCTAGGATTTTACCCCGAGTCAGCTAAGAATCACCAACACAATACTTATGGGATACCAAACTCTTGTTACAATCTGCTTTTGATATCATAACAAGAGCCAAACCTTTACCCTTGGAAGATTAGGGACCCTGTAACGACCCGGTTCCCGAGCCCCTACGAGACACGAGAATCGGACCGACTCAACTAATCCCAAGACCTAGTCGTCCAACGAGGAAGTAACCAAAAGAGCAATAAAATAAACCACATTCAACATGAATATAACTAACAGTAAGAAAATACAGCAGCAAGGAAAGAAACTACTACAGTATATACCACCACAACAGTAGAACAACATTCATAACTAAAAATGAACTGCAGGTAAAGAAAAGTACAGCGGAAACAAGAACTACTCACTATAACGGAACAAAGAGGTACAAGAAACAGTGGTAACTCTACTGGACCCTACTCGGCCCAGCGTCCTCTGCAGCCACTGACCCTGGCTGCTCAACACTGGTCCTGAAAGGTAACGAGTGTAACACGTCAGCAAAACGCTGAGTAGAGTGGCAACTAAAACTAAAGAACAGTAGAGTGTACAGTAGCTGTTAAGTTCTATTACTTTCTTTATTTAAGTCTTTCAATTATCTCACGATTTATCTATTTCTCAGATCTTTCACTTGATCTCGAATGTTCCTCGTGGGAACGATCTTGATTGCAGTCTTTTCCGAACAGTAGAAGTAGCACGTGGTGCTCTCCTGGCCGGGAGAGTCCCCTGTGGTGATCCTACTCTCAGTCAACCACCCCAAGGTCACTGACAGACGTAACGGTGACTACGGCACGTGCGGTAAACGCACGGGTAGCTAACCCGCACTGGCACGCGGTCAGTCGTTTCCGTTAACGGGTGCGCCCAAAGCACAGCACGGAACCAGTACAGGGCAGAGCCCTCTCAGTAACAGGGGTCCAACCCCTCCACAGTAACCAAACAGGGGCCTTGCCCCTCCACAGTCCGCGCACCCTCGCCTGACTACCCTGGTTTGCCCCAGTGGGCCTAACAAGTCGGTGTGGGAGGCTAGCAGAACCCCGGGCCCGTGGGGTAGCTAGTACCTCCCTACACTAGTAGCTCTCCTCGGTACTACGTACACGAGGGCCAGCAAGTCGGTACAGAGTGGCCAGTCCTAACCCTGGGTCCCTAGGGCGGCTGGCTCCGCTCTGCACTAAACAGGGGGACAGTCGCTCTCCTTGGTACTCCGTACTCAAGGGCCAGCTCACTTCCCCAATTCTATTCCATTCACTTTCCAGGAGTTCTACTCCTACTTCCCCGTAGGGTTCCAGCTCAGAACGTCTAAGTTTCACCTTCCAGTTTCACGTTATCACAATCCATGTTCTCAAACACGTTTATTTATTCAACAGGCAGCTGTTAATTCAATTACAGGCAGTTATTTGTTCCTTTCCATTTTTCCAAGACTGCAGTATTCATCTATTCCACTAGTTTTCCCGTCCTAGGATTCATGCCGTATCCTAGAATCTATCATACAATCTAGTTTTCCAGCCCTAGGATTCGTGCAACACCTAGGATCTATCATTCAATCTGTTTTTCATTCCTAGGATTCATGCAATGTCCTAGGTTCTATTTATGATTCCACAATTTAACAGGTTATACTTAAAAGCCACTCTACCAGGTACGACGGGAGTAATGGGGGCGTGATCGGGAATCCCGCGTGCCTCCGCGACCCCCAAGACTGCAATGGAATGAGGTCCTATCACAAGGATCAAACACAAGGAGTGTCTCAAAACAGTGTATAGCTACTGTAGACGGGTATAGGATTTAATTTCGGAAAGAACGCAACTCGAAACGTGGAAAACGGAACCCGAACGGGCCCTCAACGGGTCGAAAATGACGACACTGTGCAAAATCAGACGTCTGGAACTTCTTCCAGACGTCTTAAAAAGTGGATCAGAGAATTACCTTGTTCTGCGTGGTTTCTCAGATGTCCAGAAGCCTGCGGTGACGTCTGGCCTAGTTCCCAGACGTCCGATGGTCACCCCGGACGTTTGGAGGTCGCTCCCGCCGTCTGGTACTACAGTCAGACGTCTGATTCGCGTTGGATGGCGAATCACCGAGCCTGCGCGCATCCAACTCTCTCTCTCAGTACGGTCAGTCGACAGGAAGGAAGAAGATGGAAGAACTCACCTTTCAGACATCTGGATGGTCTTCCAGACGTCGCCCCCGCCGTCTGGCTATCAGCCCAGACGTCTGATTCTGGAAATGTTTCCAGAATCAGGCCGCGACTCGCCCTCCGCTCACGACGCCACGCCTCATCGCACCTCGTGCGCCTGCTGCTCGGACCGCAGCAGTCCCCCCCGCGTCGCCCTGTGCCCGCTGAGCTCCCCGTCGGCTGGCCCTGGCAGCCCCGACGAGCTCGCCCTCACGGCTGAGCGCCGCTCTCGCACGCAGCACCTCCTCCACGCTCACTACGGCCGCCGCTACCGCAGCAACCTCACGCTCGCTCTCGCGCACCTGGAGCTGAAGGAGAAGAGGAAGGAGACGGTGGTGACGGAAGCGAGGGGAGGCGTGGCCTTTTAAGGCCGCGGTTGGAGGAGAGAGAAGGAGTGCGGCAGGGGAATCTGCAGCCGCAGGAGGAAAGAAAAGCGAATATGCGGGTCTGCGCGCTTAGGTGCGCAGACGACCCGCGCGTGTCAAAGATAACCGATTTGCAGACGTCTGGTAACTATCCCAGATGTCTGGTCAGACGTCTGGAAGTGACCCCAGACGTCTGGTACGACGTCTGGGCCACATCCCAAACGTCTTAAAAGACACCTGGGGCGTGCGTTTGTTACAATATAACAAACTCAAAGGAAGTTTCGTCCCCGAAACTTGCGTCAACTAGGGTACGGGAAAAGACGTCAAAATAACCATAACAAACTCAAAGAGGACCGAAGCCGGTCCGAAAGACATACCCGCGAAAAGCTCCGGGTACCGCTCCCACATTGCCGCCTCAGGCTCCCAGGTAGCCTCCTCGTACCGCTGGCTCCTCCACAAAACCTTTACCAAGGGTACTTGCTTTTGTCTCAAACTGCGGACGGCTCGGTCTAGGATCTGCACTGGCCGCTCGGGGTAGGTCAGGTCGTCGCCCACCTCGACGCTCTCGTGACTCAGTACGTGACTGGGATCGGCTACGTACTTCCTGAGGTTGGACACGTGGAACACGCCGTGCACACCAGAAAGCTGCGGGGGGAGGGCAAGCCTGTAAGCAACGGGTCCAACCCGCTCCAGGACCTCAAAGGGCCCCACAAACCTCGACACGAGCTTACCACTCACCCCAAACCGCTGTAAGCCCTTCATGGGCGAAACACGAAGGAAGACATGGTCCCCAACCTCAAACTGCACCTCTCTGCATCTCCGATCCGCGTAGCTCTTCTGTCTGCTCCTGACAGTGCGGAGTCGTCTGTGGATTAGCTCAACTACCTCCTGACTCTGCCGGATCAACCTGGGGCCAACCTCCCACTTGGTCCCCACCTCAACCCAACTCAAGGGTGCCGTACACCTCCATTCGTACAGAGCCTCGTAGGGAGCCATGCCGATGCTCGAGTGATAACTGTTGTTGTATGCAAACTCTGCCAGAGGCAGGTGCTCCTCCCAAGAGCCCCTCCAGTCCAGTACACAAGCACGCAAAAGGTCCTCAAGTGTCTGTATCGTGCTCTCAGACTGTCCGTCCGTCTGGGGGTGGTAAGCCGTACTAAACCTCAACCGCGTCCCCAAGGCCTGCTGAAACTCAGCCCAAAACTGTGACGTAAAGCGGGTATCCCGGTCGGATACGATCTCCTGCGGAACTCCGTGTAGTCATACCACATCCCAGATATACCTCTCTGCCAACTGTGCTGGTCCCAAAGTGACTCGGATCGGCAAGAATCGCGCCGTCTTCGTCAGTCTATCCACTATTACCCAGACTGCATCGTGTCCCCGCTGGGTAACAGGTAAGCCCACCACCAAGTCCATGGTGATGCTCTCCCACTTCCACTCTGGCACTGGAAGCGGCTGAAGTGGCCCTGCAGGCCTCTGATGCTCGGCTTTCACCTGCTGGCACACTAAGCACTGCTGCATGAACTCACCCACATCCCACTTCATCCCTCTCCACCAAAACTCGCGTCTCAAGTCGTGGTACATTTTCGTGTTTCCGGGATGTATGGTGAATCTGGAATCGTGTGCCTCAGTCAGGAGCTCTCTCAACAGCTCCTCGTCTCTGGGAACGCACAACCGTCCCCTCAAGCGTAGCACCTGGTCTGTGAAAGAGAAGTCCCCCGGGTCTCCTGACAGCACTCTGTAGCACAAAGACTGCAAGTACGGATCGGCCATCTATCCTGTGATGATGCGATCTATCAGCTCTGGCCTAGTCTGCCGTGTCACCGTCACTGCCCCACAGTACCCTCGTAACTCTAGGGGTCGCCAACTGCCCACCTCCTCCAAAAGGCTCCAACTCTGTAACTGTAGACTGGCCAAGAGTGCGGGCGCCTTACGGCTCAAGGCGTCAGCCACCACATTGGCCTTTCCCGGGTGGTAGGAGATGCTGCAGTCGTAGTCCTTCAGGAGCTCCAACCAACGTATCTGTCTCATGTTGAGCTCCTTCTGATCAAAAAGGTATCTGAGGCTCTTGTGATCTGTGAAAATCTCGAAGGTCTCACCGTACAAGTAGTGCCTCCAAGTCTTCAGCGCGAAGACAACAGCTGCCAACTCTAGGTCGTGGGTAGGGTGGGTATGCTCATGGGGCTTCAGTTGCCGCGAAGCGTAAGCGACAACGTGACCCCTCTGCATGAGCACACCTCCTAACCCCTGCAAGGAGGCGTCCATGTACACAACGAACCCGCCACTACTGTCAGGGATGGTGAGCACGGGAGCCGAGGTCAACCTCTCCTTCAGCTCCAGAAAACATGCCTCACAGGCGTCTGTCCAAGCGAAAGGCACGTCCTTCCGGGTCAACTGTGTCATAGGACGCGCAATCTGTGAAAATCCTCTGATGAATCGTCTGTAGTAGCCTGCCAGTCCCAGGAAACTACGAATCTCAGTAACTGAACGCGGTCTCTCCCACCTGAGCACTGCCTCAACCTTGGCTGGGTCCATCGCCAAGCCGTCTCCAGAGATCACATGACCTAGGAAGGTCACCTCCCTCAACCAGAACTCGCACTTACTGTATTTGGCGTACAGCCGGCGTCGTCTCAGAGTGTCCAGAACCATTCGCAAGTGCTGTCCGTGCTGCGTCCGATCTCTAGAATAGATGAGTACATCATCTATGAAAACCACCACGAACTGGTCCAAGTACGGTCTAAACACCTGGTTCATCAGGTCCATGAGAGCAGCGGGGGCATTGGTCAGCCCAAACGGCATGACCAAAAACTTGTGTCCGTACCGGGTGCGGAAAGATGTCTTGGAGACGTCGGTCTCCCTGATCCTCAACTGGTGGTATCCAGACCTCAAGTCGATCTTGGAAAACACCGTGGCACCCCGCAACTGGTCAAACAAGTCGTCGATCCTCGGCAGCGGATACCTGTTCTTGATGGTGACCCTATTCAGATGTCGGTAGTCCACACAAAGGCGTAAGGTCCCATCCTTCTTCTTCACAAACAGTACCGGGGCTCCCCAGGGAGATGCACTGGGCCTCACGAAACCCTTCTCCAGAAGGTCCTGCAACTGAGACTTGAGCTCTCGCAGCTCAAGCGGTGCCATCCTGTATGGTGCGGTGGAGATGGGGCTGGTCCCTGGTACTAGTGAGATCTTAAACTCGATCTCACGCTCGGGCGGTAGTCCTGGTAACTCGTCTGGAAACACGTCAGGGTACTCTCTGACCACCGGGATGCTCTGGAAGTCTGCCACAGGGCTGGGCTCTTCCACCACACAAGCTAGGAAGCCCTCACACCCCTGGCTCAAAAGTCTCGCTGCCCGAAGTGCCGAAATGCACCTGAAACCTCCGTCCACTGGCTGTCCGTGAAACTTGAAAGAAGGCAACTCCGGAATGGAGAAGACGATCTTCCTCTCAAAACAGTCCACCAAGGCGTGGTAAGCGGACAGCCAATCCATCCCCAGAATCACTCCAAAGTCCTCCATCTGTATCATAATCAGGTCAGCTGGCAGGCTATGTCCCCCGACGCTGACCTCGCAATCCGTGTACACCTCCTCAGCTACAAACAGCTGACCACTCGGACCTCTGATTACGAACGGGTTCTCTAACAATGTATAATCCTGGTCCAAACTAACTGCGAAACTGGCTGCGACAAACGAGTGCGTAGCGTCGGAATCGAAAAGCGTGTGAACGAGTCTGCCGGAAACTGAAACCATACCTGCTACCACCGATCCCGAAGCTCTGGCGTCCCTGTGTGTTAGGGCGTTGATACGCCCCTCAGCTCTAGGTGCGGACGAAGCAGCCACACTCTGCGTCGGACGGGTAGGTGCTGGCCGGTACCCTCCTCGCGACTGCTGTCCTCCTCCTCGCACCTGGGAACCGCGGCCTCCTGCGCGCCCTCCAGTGCTCTGCGCAGGGAGTATCTGCTGACCTCCTGCCCTAGACGGGCAGTCCCTCCTGATGTGGCCCGGCTGGCCACACTGGTAACAGAGGGGAACCCGACTCCCGCCCTCAGTGGGTCCCTGCTGTCGGCTAGACGGGGGTCCGGTGCTGGCGACTAGCCCCTGTCGAGGGCCCCCAAAGGCCACTGATGGCCCTGCAAAACGTGACGGCTCTCCTGCGGATGCCACGTGTCTCCGTTCTCGTCGGCCCTGTGAGAAGTCTGGCTGGAAGGGCCTCTTCCACCCGCCGTCGGTGTCTCGCGCGGACGGGTTGGTCTCCTCGTAAGTCATAGCTGCCTCTACCACCCTCGAAAACGTAGGCAGCTTCAGGGGTTTGACATACCCCCGGATCGCAGGTCGGAGCCCCTCGGTGAACCTCCAAAGGCGCTCCTCCTCAGTGGCTACCGCTGTCGCTGTAAAGCAGGACAGCTCCAAGAAACGCGTGCGATACGCGCTCACAGTCATCGTCCCTTGGCGGAGAGTGTGGAACTCCCGCCTCCTCTGGTCCTGCCACGTCTGGGGAAAGTACTGCTCGCAGAAGAGGGTGACGAACTGGTCCCACGTCGGCTCGTCCCTCTCCTGTCCCCGGACCGCTCTCCACCACCTGTGCGCTGCACTCTCCAGCTGGTACGTGGCAAAGGCCACGCGGCACTCCACCGGGGGGCGAAGGGTGTCGAAGATCTTCTCCAGCTGCTCAAGCCAGTCCTCTGCCTCGGTCGGGTCCTCATCCCCCTTGAAGAAGGGGGGCTTCAGCTTCCGGAACTGCTCGAAAAGCTCGAAGTGGCGCTGTAGGGGAGGTGCTGGTGCACCTCCAGGCGAAGGTGCCTCGTGCCCGGAAGTATCGGAGGAAGGTGGGGGCTGCGGCGGCCCATCCCCTCCCCCGTGTCCAGCGCCGCGTCCGTCGAGTGGTCCCACAGAGGACTCCCCCTCCGCAACCCCAGGGTGAGGTGCTCGGGGCGGTGGGTGGAGCTCCTCTCATACAATGTCTCGTATCAGCCGGGCGAGGTCCTGGGCCTGGACACCCGGGAGTAGTGGCTGGTCCACTGGGGTGTCGGCAACGGCACGCCCACCTCGCCGACCTCGTCCTCGGCCGCGCCAGCGGCCAGCCTCACCAGTCTCGCAACGAGGCATCTCCTGTAAGGAGACGCGAAACAAAACGGAACACGTCACTACGGAACGATACCGAACGGAAACGTCTAAGAACTCATGTCAAGAGATATGTTGTGGTGGCTACTCTAGTTATAGACATGTGAATTGGTTATTTTCCAGTCAGTTGATTCACTTCTCGGGACGACCTTGCTCTGATACCATCTTGTAACGACCTGGTTCCCGAGCCCCTACGAGACACGAGAACCGAACAGACTCAACTAATCCCAAGACCTAGTCGTCCAACGAGGAAGTAACCAAAAGAGCAGTAAAATAAACCACATTCAACATGAATATAACTAACAGTAAGAAAATACAGCAGCAAGGAAAGAAACTACTACAGTATATACCACCATAACAGTAAAACAACATTCATAACTAAAAATGAACTGCAGGTAAAGAAAAGTACAGCGGAAATAAGAACTACTCACTATAACGGAACAAAGAGGTACAAGAAACAGTGGTAACTCTACTGGACCCTACTCGGCCCAGCGTCCTCTGCAGCCGCTGACCCTGGCTGCTCAACACCTGGTCCTGAAAGGTAACGAGTGTAACACGTCAGCAAAACGCTGAGTAGAGTGGCAACTAAAACTAAAGAACAGTAGAGTGTACAGTAGCTGTTAAGTTCTGTTACTTTCTTTATTTAAGTCTTTCAATTATCTCACGATTTATCTATTTCTCAGATCTTTCACTTGATCTCGAATGTTCCTCGTGGGAACGATCTTGATTGCAGTCTTTTCCGAACAGTAGAAGTAGCACGTGGTGCTCTCCTGGCCGGGAGAGTCCCCCGTGGTGATCCTACTCTCAGTCAACCACCCCAAGGTCACTGACAGACGTAACGGTGACTACGGCACGCGCGGTAAACGCACGGGTAGCTAACCCGCACTGGCACGCGGTCAGTCGTTTCCGTTAACGGGTGCGCCCAAAGCACAGCACGGAACCAGTACAGGGTAGAGCCCTCTCAGTAACAGGGGTCCAACCCCTCCACAGTAACCAAACAGGGGCCTTGCCCCTCCACAGTCCGCGCACCCTCGCCTGACTACCCTGGTTTGCCCCAGTGGGCCTAACAAGTCGGTGTGGGAGGCTAGCAGAACCCCGGGCCCGTGGGGTAGCTAGTACCTCCCTACACTAGTAGCTCTCCTCGGTACTACGTACACGAGGGCCAGCAAGTCGGTACAGAGTGGCCAGTCCTAACCCCGGGTCCCTGGGGCGGCTGGCTCCGCTCTGCACTAAACAGGGGGACAGTCGCTCTCCTTGGTACTCTGTACTCAAGGGCCAGCTTACTTCCCCAATTCTATTCCATTCACTTTCCAGGAGTTCTACTCCTACTTCCCCGTAGGGTTCCAGCTCAGAACGTCTAAGTTTCACCTTCCAGTTTCACGTTATCACAATCCATGTTCTTAAACACGTTTATTTATTCAACAGGCAGCTGTTAATTCAATTACAGGCAGCTATTTGTTCCTTTCCATTTTTCCAAGACTGCAGTATTCATCTGTTCCACTAGTTTTCCCGTCCTAGGATTCATGCCATATCCTAGAATCTATCATACAATCTAGTTTTCTAGCCCTAGGATTCGTGCAACACCTAGGATCTATCATTCAATCTGTTTTTCATTCCTAGGATTCATGCAATGTCCTAGGTTCTATTTATGATTCCACAATTTAACAGGTTATACTTAAAAGCCACTCTACCAGGTACGACGGGAGTAATAGGGACGTGATCGGGAATCCCGCGTGCCTCCGTGACCCCCAAGACTGCAATGGAATGAGGTCCTATCACAAGGATCAAACACAAGGAGTGTCTCAAAATAGTGTATAGCTACTGTAGACGGGTATAGGATTTAATTCCGGAAAGAACGCAACTCGAAACGCGGAAAACGGAACCCGAACGGGCCCTCAACGGGTCGAAAATGACGACACTGTGCAAAATCAGACGTCTGGAACTTCTTCCAGACGTCTTAAAAAGTGGATCAGAGAATTACCTTGTTCTGCGTGGTTTCTCAGATGTCCAGAAGCCTGCGGGGACGTCTGGCCTAGTTCCCAGACGTCCGATGGTCACCCCGGACGTTTGGAGGTCGCTCCCGCCGTCTGGTACTACAGCCAGACGTCTGATTCGCGTTGGATGGCGAATCACCGAGCCTGCGCGCACCCAACTCTCTCTCTCAGTACGGTCAGTCGACAGGAAGGAAGAAGATGGAAGAACTCACCTTTCAGACATCTGGATGGTCTTCCAGACGTCGCCCCCGCCGTCTGGCTATCAGCCCAGACGTCTGATTCTGGAAATGTTTCCAGAATCAGGTCGCGACTCGCCCTCCGCTCGCGACACCGCGCCTCGTCGCACCTCGTGCGCCTGCTGCTCGGACCACAGCAGTCCCCCCCGGGTCGCCCCGCGCCCGCTGCGCTCCCCGCTGGCCGACCCTGGCAGCCCCGGCGAGCTCGCCCTCACGGCTGAGCGCCGCTCTCGCATGCAGCACCTCCTCCGCGCTCACTACGGCCGCCGCTGCCGTAGCAACCTCGCGCTCGCTCTCGTGCACCTGGAGCTGAAGGAGAAGAGGAAGGAGACGGTGATGACGGAAGCGAGGGGAGGCGTGGCCTTTTAAGGCCACGCGAGGAGGAGAGAGAAGGAGCGCGGCAGGGGAATCTGCAGCCGCAGGAGGAAAGAAAAGCGAATATGCGGGTCTGCGCGCTCAGGCGCGCAGATGACCCGCACGTGTCAAAGATAACCGATTTCCAGACGTCTGGGAACTAGCCCAAACGTCTGGTCAGACGTCTGGAAGTGACCCCAGACGTCTGGTACGACGTCTGGGCCACCTCCCAGACGTCTTAAAGGACGTCTGGGGCGTGCGTTTGTTACAGACCCACACCTTGGACCCTTGGATTTTGACAAATTAAGATGTAGAAAAAGATGAATTAAGAACCCAAAAACATAAACCAAAGCCTTATGGATAGACCCCGATACTGGATATGAAGAGACGATCTAGAGCTCAAATTTATACTCCCTTTATGGATGAGTGATTGTGAATCGAAGGGAGAGGAGTGTGTATCAGAGCTCCAAGAAATGTTGAAGATTGATGGAGGGCTCAACTAGTAGCAAGAGAGCTTGAGAGAAGCTGTAGAGTGGATAGGAGAGCTCTCTCTAGACTTAATGTGGTCAAGAATGTGTAACTTAAGTGCCAAGAGGTTGGAGGGGTTCTCCTTATATAGAGGTGTCAAATGGGGTTCAAAACAACCAAGAGGCATGCACTCCAATGTTCAAAACCCTCCCACATATGTGTAACTAATGGGCCAAAATGCTTTTTCTAAAAGCATGTTCTTAGCCTTGCTAACATTAGGTGTTAATGTTAAGTGCCAACTAACGTTAGGTTGTGTTACGACCCGACCCGGCTCTACATGAGAACAGGGCTGAACTGGGTCCATTATCCCAAGACTTAGTCGTCCAACGAATAATAACCAAAGCAACCATATTTTCCACACATGTACCATAGCAACAAAATAATTAAACGACAGGAAAGAATCAGGATAAACCACGGGCCTGTAAGAGTACTGGGACAATAGAATAGAGTTCGCACATAGCCATCACATCACAAAGACAAATAAAAGAGCAAAAGCAGAAACTAATCATTCTAAAGCTAGATACTACAATAGAAAAGGTGAACACTAAGCTAACTATAGCTGGGCATAGCTGGGCTCAGCTCCCTTTGCAGTTGGTGGAACTGGCTACTAACTTCCCTGACTTAAGGGTAAGTAGAGTAGGCATTAGCAAAAAGCTGAGTAAAGTGACAGTAGAGAAATTAATTCATGCAAGTATTTAAATACAAGAAAAATATGAGTGTAATGTGCATCGCATCTGATTTCCATTTCTTTTATTTATTATCATTAATTTATTTAGTTTCCTCGCACTAGTAGCCCTAAGGCTGGATCATCTTTCCTCTTATTTCACATGTCCCCCATTAGGACAATCTTGTTGCGGTATTTTCATAACGTAGGGCATGCATGTGGTGCTTTCCTGGCCGAGAGAGCACCCCATGTTTGTCCTACACCTGGTCTACCACCCTGGGGTCATGGTAGCAGGGTAATGGTGACTACAGCGCACATGATAAACACATGGGGGGCTACCCCGTATTGGCACACGATCAGTCATTTCCGCTAACGGGTACGCACTAAGCCGTACAACATAGAACAGACAGGGGTCGTACCCCTCACAAGTCTGCATACCTGATGAGGTGTGGCTCATCATAGTTAAAATGCCCAAGTTAAGCTGGAAACTAGGTTAAACACTATTAAATTAATCCATGAAAATGGTTAAGTGTGAGAATTAACAGAAAGGCCTAAAACACCAAATCTTTGTTAAAAATGCAAAATTAGGTCATTTATTGAGATATTCTATTATTAAATTCAAAATGATGATCTAATTGTGAATTGAACACACAATGGAGCTCAAAACTTCAAATCAAAAGTGAAATTAACTTCTAACATGTTCAATCAAGCTTCAAAAAAAATTTGGTAGAATTTGGACATCAATAGGACCTTACATTTAGAGATTCACATTTAGGTCCTTCTTATAGAACATTTCATTCATTATAAAACCTCCAAGGACCCATTTATAGGCCATAGGGACCTAATTGTAACACTCTAGGGACTGCTCTGTAATCCTTTTATACCACTTATGAGCCTCTCTGCAATGCTTACACCATTTCACCTTGTTGGACATTGCTGTAATTTGCCCAACACACCCGAGCCAACGAGGCATCTCTTGGTGCACTAATCACAAGAACACACCAAATCCCAGCTGTTCACTTCTTATTTCCCCCTGATCTGCGGCTGCTCCTCAATCGAAGCTTCATGCAACTCTTTGTGTAGCTTCACCTCTACCCCCAGATCCCATCTAATGGCCTTCCTTTGGATTGGCTCTTCCCGCCCTCCTCTCCTCTCCATCCAACCATAGGTGTCGTAAACGCCTAATCTCACCAATGCGGTGAGTATAATCACTAATCACTCTACATAAACACCTCCTCAGCTCGCATTCACATCGGATTGCTCCCTCCTCCTAAGTGATTCTTTTCGTCCACACCTGTAGCTCCCTCACCCCAATTTCCTTAGTCTGCAATGACAACGCTGACTTACCTTCCTCCTTTCAATCGCCACCAGTCGAACAGGTGGTGGACCTTAGACAACTTTGTCAGCTGCTGGTCTCCTCCCCTTTCATCGTCACTAGCCGACCAGTGGGTGACCTTAGACAACTTCGTCCATTAGATATATTTCCTGCTTTTCTTAGCATAGTTTTACTGCTTTCTAGATAAATTGTTGTGTTAGATTATCTTAGGAGTAGGGTAATTTAGATCCGATTCACGTCTCTCTGATCAATTCATATCAGAGAGACTTTCATGTTCATCATCACCATTAATCTCCCCTTACATTCCATTTTATCGCTTTCTTCCTCCCTCGATTTTGATTTCGCAAATCACCCATACATTAAGGTCTAATTTCAGACCTAAGAACCCTAGTTCTCAGATCTAAAATTAGCATCAAAAATCACTTTGGGGTGTCTCCCATCCATTTCGCAATTCCACAAAGACCCCCTGATCTTGTTCTCTCAACTCGAATTGCTTGATCTTGTTTAAATTGGTTTTCAATGTTCAGATCAGTGATCTGGAATTCATTTGAGGTTTTATCGTATTTAATCGAGCATTTTGAGATTGAATTGGTTTGATTATGATGTATGCAAGGATTCCAATGTCTTTGAGCTTTGTTTTAATTTGTGGATGAGCATATAACTAATCTAAACCCTATGTTGGAGAGTTCTATCAAGGAGAATCAATCTCCCTGATCTGAGATAGAACAAAGACCCAACGGGTCTTGATCAATCCACAAAATCACCTTGAACTCCCATCAATGGTGTTCAAGGAGACTGAGTGGAGAAATAACCAAAAGACCCAAAGCAAAAGCCCAATTGTGGTGACATTTTATCGTCCATATATCCACTTGCATGATTCTTTATTAGAGGTTGTGATTGGGATTTTTAAAAGATTTTTGAAAGAGGATTTGAAATGTTTTTAAAGGGAAATGAAATTACATTTCATAAACATTAAATTCAGATCTTCTTCTCTGGTTTATAAGATATTTTAAGTGATTTTAAGATGAGAAATTGAATAGGATTTAGTATATTAAACATCCCAGATCAGACTTCACCAAGTCTGATCTTGGGTGTTCATTCACTGAAGCCTATCTTAGACCTGCTATAATTAAGCAATGGCTGCAATAGTAGCCTTTGAAATTTTTAAGATGTCTAATTTTGAGTTGATGACCATCTATTAGCTGCTGTTACAGCTACTGCTGCTGATTCAGTTGTTGTAGCTATTGTTGCAGTTATTGGATGCTGCCATTGCTGCAGTAGTGCTACTGGATGGACATAACAATAGGACAGTGGCTGGGATTTAGGAATTTAAGTAGCTGGCATGTTTTCAGTGATATATATATTATGTACAAGCTTTCCTATATAACCAATGTCTTTTAATCTCGGTTGATAACTTGTAATTTGATTTAATTCCCCCTTTGTCAGCTTTAAATGTGTCCAATTGTCCAAATTTCAAAATGAATGAAACCAAGTTGAATTTCATGTTTATCTACTTGCACACCTTCCATATAATGTGTTGATTCATTCTAAGTGTCTGAACTGCCTATCCAACCCTCAAACAACATTTTTAGGCCTTAGGTTCTTAAGTCTAAACCCTTTAAGGCCTAGAAACTACTTCCCTTGTAATTAAATAAAAACTATTAGAAATTACTAAAAAAGTAAAATAAACATGTAGCGAGTAAGATTAGATATATTTTTAAGTGTTTGCATAGTTTGAAGGTCATTTGAACCTCCGACTTAGTAAAACATACCAGCTGACAGTTCAATATACCTTAAAACTTAATAAAAGAACTCAACTCGAAAAAAATCCAAAAACACTCTATTCATCTCATCTCTCTCTTTCTCTCTCATCCCCTACCTTTATTAAACATATAAAACCCATAAAAATCAGAAAAACTTGAAAAACTCCCAAAAAAACTATGTACACTATGTAAATATATGTATATATAATAAGCTATAGACTAAGCTAAATATATGTACATAGTGTAGAATGTATATAAACTGCATATATAACTTATATATGTATTATATAGTATAAATTAAGTATTTATGATAAATTATTATATATATAACTTTATTATATAAGTATTACTAATTTAATTAACTTATATGTACTATAAGCTATATAATTATAGAAACCCTTATAAATAAACTTATTTATCAGTAATACTATACATACGTATTTATATACTTATTATGTACATTATTATACTTGCAAACTAATTTAATTATATATGTACAATAAATAATTAATTTATTAAATTATTAGGTACTTTACTAAATTAAATTAAAATAAATTAGTAAATTAAGTTATTATTGAGATAATTTATACTATATAGTTGTATTATATTAGTGTAAGTAATTTAAACTAATTTAACCATATTTATACTGTACTATACTATTTATACCTAATTTATATGTATAACAGCCTGAAATGCATATTTAAATGTATATAAATTAAAATAAAACGTGTAAATTATCATAAAAATATGTATTAAATAATTTAGCATGTATACTAATATTGTATAAGGTCAATTAGACCATAAATTAAGTAATTTATACTTAAATTAACGAATAAACACTTAAACTAATGTGTCTAATTCGTAAATTTAGCTAATTTATTTATATAGTAAAAGTAATTATTTTTGTAAATAAATTAAATAATTATGTAGCCCTATATAAGGGATTTATGAATATATAATTTATTTTGAAATCAGATAACATGTGGGCCCTCAAATTGAGAGCCAAATCTTCACTAATCACACGACTAGTGTGCCAGAGCTTCAGCACCTGAAGAGGCATGAATAGTCCCACGTCGTGAATGTGAGAATAGATGACGCGCTTTATTAAGTTTTTGTGACATGGACACTCCAGTTGTCACAGGCGCCGGGCACCCGATCACACACACCCCTATCCTATCTGTGCATTGAGAATGATTTGAGCTATGGCATGAGACTATTGGGTGCGGTGCACGGCTAGGAGCTCTACATTGTGCATGGGTCTGATTAGGCCCAGTAATGAGCCATAAACCGGTTAAAATGCACCTAATTAAGGATTAGGGCGGCTCTAGTAGTGGTCTAGTCCTACCCTTCGGGGTACTGTGTATCTCTCAAAAAAGCCACCTGCAAATTAAACCCATTTTTAGTTAAAAATCGATCTGAATTGAGAGAGAAGCTAAAGAGAAGAGGCTCAAAAAGTTGGCTAAGTGTTGAACCCCTGGGTGCCTTAGTGTAGAGTGCATGCGTGTGTGTGTTAAGTGTTCTATGTGTAAGTGTACATATGTATAAGTATAGAGTAAATATATGTATATATGTAAACTGTATATATGTAAATAGCAAAAGTAATATACGTATATAAGTATACTTAGAGTATAGTAGTAGTTGTTTGAGCTATATATGTATATAAAAAAGCTATAGCTTTAGTGACAGATATAGATGTCACTGTAGAGAGTATTATATGTCAATATAGACATTAGTTTTTACCTTAGCTTATGTATATAGTTTTTCTAAGCTTTTAGTGACACTTTTATACGTTGCTATAGATATATTATATGTTACTGTAGATATTAGTAAGTTAAGTTATGCTAGTATAGTATATATTATTACTTATTATTGTACATATAGCTAAGTATTATTAATATAAGCTGTAAATAGATAATATCGAGTATTTATTTATGATTTTTTATGCTTGTTTATATATAATTGTTTTCAAGCATTGTAATTATTTCTAATTCATTCTATTGTTTATAATTGATTCATTCTTTTATTATTTGATTCATTCATTCATTATTGTATATAAAAATAATCTTTTTTTTAATTAAAGAATATTATTTGACTTAAAGAGTGATGTATATTAATAAATGCCTCCCAGTGAACGACCTGGAATAAACTAATAAAAATTAAGTATATAAATAAAATTGACGCGACAACGGTTTATATTCATGACACATACTACAACAACAATGTTTTAAAATCCTTTTTAGTACAAACCGGTTGATAGATCTAGTATATAGAATATGGCTACACACACAAATACTTAACACAATATTAGTATTAACAATAAAGATTTGCATAATCAATTCAAATCACAAAGGACACAAAATGTATAGTAGTTCCTCACTCACTTGGGTATTCCACTACCTAAGCCTCCCAGCTTAGGATTTTTAGCCCGATTCCCTCAACCCCGAGGGAATCAATTTACTAATTCGAGGTAATTAACGGGTTACCTCACTGAAGTACAAGTGACGGGTTTGTTACAACCCAACGAGCAAATTCTCAATAATAAATATAGCACTGGTGTAAGACAAATAAGAATCTTACAACAAAATACCTAAGCCTCCCAACAATAATATAAAATTAATACCAATTTGAGAGCCTAGAATGAACATGAATGCCTTGATAATGCATGAAGAAATCACATCGATGTGCTTGCAAAATCGTAGAGAGATTGAGAGCAGCAAACTATTCCTTCTCTTGAAAATATTGTGAAAATATGAAATATAGCTCTAGAATTTTTCTTCTTTATTTCTTTTGTGAAAACCAAGGGTCCAAGGGTTTATTCATAGAGTTAGGACCTTAGTGGGTCGTCTACTAGACGTTGAGATTTAATTCCCAACATTCACATAGCCTAAATAAAATTTCTAGCCGTTTAGATTTGAGCCAACGGCTAACTGGTACTGGTACTAAAGTACCTGTACCGGTACTAGCAGCTTATTGCCACCAATACATGAGTCCTGGTATCGGTACTTATCATGGGTACCCGTATTTGTGACTCCCAAGTTTGGAATTCCTTGGGCATAGTAACCTACCTGTACCGGTACTTATCATGGGTACCGGTACTTGTAAGGTTCAACCTGTGGCCAACATGTACCGGTACTCATGGTTGGAATCGGTACTTGTTGTTCACAGTTTGAGACATTCTCAAACCTTGCAAATACCAGTACTGATGAACAGTACTGCTACTTGCTTACAAGTACCTGTTTTAAATGTTTTAATCAAGATTATGTTCTTTGAAAATGAGAAAAATATTAGTCCTATTTTTATGTCTAATTATTTTTACGATCTAAGTTAATAATTCTTTGTTAAGAGGCATATACAATCTATAAATATAAAATCTAAACTAAAAGATCGAAGATGATCTTCTCCTCCTTGACTCTTCCTTGTCATCTTGCCTCCTTATCATGATCTTCTTCTTTTCATCAAGCCTCCATCATTTCCTGTTTGCCTTGATCCTTCACCTAAATCTAAAAAACACTTAATGGCAAACATTAATCCATAATAATTTTGTTAACACCAAAACAAGATGTGGAACAAGGTTCCAACAATCTCTCCCTTTTTGGTGTTGACAAAACTATCTTGCAAATAGATAATTATAAAAAAATTTAACAATGTTATATGAAGGAAAAAAAAATTTAATTAAATCCTCCCCCTCAAAATATGCTCCCCCTAAAAATATTACTATTTGCCCTTTATCTTTTTTATCTCTCCCTTTTTGTCAATCACAAAAAAAAAGAAGAAATATCATACCATAAAGTTTTTCAACAGTAAAATGGAGCTTATGGATACCAAGCATCTCTCGTCCAACATTCTTGGTCTTCATTCAACCTATAGAAATGTTGAAGTGTTCCGTTGTGTGCCTTGAACACCCATTGATTACTTTGATCTGCTCCTACAAAATAAATATCTTTTCTAGGTACCCATTTTCTTGTGGGTCCTTTAGAGTTAACACCTTTCAAATCTTGAGATTTATAAACCTTTTTAGTGTTAGATCTATAATTCTTGGGAATTTTAGCCTTTTGATACATCCATGCATGCCTAGGTGCAAGCGATTTATTTTGTATATTCCTTTTACTTTGAAATTTTGATTTTAATGAATCACAAAATTCATTATTTAGCCTAGTTGCTATTTTAAGATTATTCAAAGTTCTCATAAATATCTTCTAGTTCTAATATATTTTTATGCAACTGATTATTAGTTTCTTTTGACATTTCTAATTCTATTTCCAAACAAGACTTTTCTAATTCTAATGTTTGATAATTATTCTTTAAAACCTTATTTTCCTTTTTAAATGACCTAGCTTTATGATATAGTTCTTCATATGCTTCTAATAATTCTTCAAAAAAAAAATCAGGGTTTACCTCATTATCCGTATCTTCCGTAGTTGTTGCCAAACATAGATGAGCAACCTCATCGTTATCTGATTCACTAGAGTCAGTGTCCATGTCGAAGTCGCTATCATCCCATGTCGCTTTAAAAGCTCCCCTCTTCTTGACTTCTTTCGTGTCTTTCCTTTTGTCTTCCTTCTTATTAACTTCTTTTGTGTCTTCTTTCTTCTTGCTTATGGGGCAATCTTTCCGCAGGTGACCCTTTCTCTTGCATTCATAGAAAACAATAATAGATTAAATTTTATTCACTTGTTTACCTTATTTTTGAAGAAATTTTTGGAACTTTCTTGTGAGTATCTCCATCTCTTCATCTTCAAATTCCAAGGTGCTTGAATCCAAGTTCTCCTTTATTGCTTTAAAGGCAATACTCTTCTTGTTTGCTGTCTTCTCCTCGCTCTTCTTCATGTTCTCCAATTGAACTTCATATGCCATGAGGCTTCCAATTAAATCATCAAGGGAAAGGACTGAAAGGTCCTTTGCCTCTTGAATCACCATCGATTTTGGAGACTAATCACTTGTAAGGGATCTCAAGATCTTCCTTACAAGCTACTCTTCCTTCAGTTTGACTCCTAGATTCTTCATGGGGTTCATGATCTCTCCAAACCTCATGTATATATCTTTGATTGACTCTCCTTTCTTCATCCTGAAACACTCATATTCTTCGGTTAAAATAGAAATACGGGTTTCTTTTACTTTGTGAGTACCTTCGTAGGTGACCTCGAGAGAGTTTCGAATTTCATATACGGACTCGCATGCCGAAATTCGGTTGAACTCCTCCCTTGATAATGCACAATAAAGTGCATTCATCACTTTTGCGTTACGCACGATCTTCTTATTTTAATCCACCGTCCAAGCTATGCCTTCTTGCGGCTTCGGATCCGTGTACTTCTCTTGAATGAGAATCCAAGACTCCTCATCCATTGCTTTGAGGAAGACTTTCATCCTCCTCTTCCAATACCCATAGTCCATCCCATCAAAATAGGGAGGACGGGTAGAAGACTGTCCTTCTGTGCACCTTGAGAATGATGCCATCATGTTACATCTTCTTGCAACCGAGCTCTGATACCACCTGATAGATCTAGTATATGGAATATGGCTACGCACACAAATACTAAACACAATATTAGTATTAACAATAAAGATTTGCACAATCAATTCAAACCACAAAGGACACAAAATGTATAGTGGTTCCCCACTCACTTGGGTACTCCACTACCTAAACCTCCCAGCTTAAGATTTTTAACCCGATTCCCTCAACACTGAGGGAAGAAATTTACTAATTCGAGGTAATTAACGGGTTACCTCAACCCAAGTACAAGAGACGGGTTTGTTACAACCCAACGAGCAAATGCTCAATAACAAATATAGCACTGGTGTAAGACAAATAAGAATCTTACAACAAAATACCTAAGCCTCCCAACAATAATATAAAATTAATACCAATTTGAGAGCCTAGAATGAATGTGAATGCCTTGACAATGCATGAAGAAATCACGTCGATGTGCTTACAAAACCGTAGAGAGATTGAGAGCAGCAAACTATTCCTTCTCTTGAAAATATTGTGAAAATATGAAATATAGCTCTAGAATTTTTCTTCTCTATTTCTTATGTGCAAACTAAGGGTCCAAGGGTTTATTCATAGAGTTAGGACCTTGGTGGGTCGTCTACTAGACATTGGGATTTAATTCCCAACATTCACATAGCCTAAATAAAATTTCTAGCCATTCAGATTTGAGCCAACGGCTAACTGGTACTGGTACTAAAGTACCTATACCGGTACTAGCAGCTTATTGCCACCAATACATGAGTCCCGGTACCGATACTTATCATGGGTACCCGTATTTGTGACTCCCAGATTTGGAATTCCTTAGGAATAGTAACCTACCTGTACCGGTACTTATCATGGATACCGGTACTTGTAAGGTTCAGGCCAAAATTAAGGCTTCAACCTGTGGCCAACATGTACCGGTACTCATGGTTGAAACATGTACTTGCTGTTCACAATTTGAGATAAATTCTCAAACCTGTGCCTTGCAAATACCAGTACTGATGAACAGTACCGGTACTTGCTTACAAGTACCTGTTTTAAATGTTTTAATCAAGATTACATTCTTTGAAAGCGATAACAATATTAGTCCTATTTTTATCTCTAATTATTTTTACGATCTAAGCTAATGATTCTTTGTTAAGAGGCATATATAATCTATAAATATAAAATCTAAACTAAAAGGTCGAAGATGATATTCTCCTCCTTGACTCTTCCTTGTCATCTTGCCTCCATCTTATCATGATCTTCTTTTCATCAAGCCTCCATCATTTCCTGATTGCCTTGATCCTTCACTTAAATCTGAAAAACACTTAATGGCAAACATTAATCCATAATAACTTTGTTAATATCAAAACATGATGTGGAACAAGGTTCCAACATCGGTAGTCAGTGACAATAGTGCTTTCTTATGATTATTGACGAGTCGTCCATCAATACCCTCACCCGACTATCCTGGTTGGCCCACGTGGGCCCTACAGGAGTTAGTGTAGGAAGGTCGTTCCTACCCCACGTCCCTACCCGGGGTGGTCAACTCTCTTCTTACACAATGGAACAGTCAGCTCTCCTCGGTACACGTGTACTTGAGGGCTAGCTTATCCCCACAACAGAACTCAGCATGGCCCATCTTGGCCCCACATTTTCATTACTGTCTCATCCCACTCCAACAATTTTCATGTATTATCAATATGCCCTCTCGAGTTTATCTTAAGGTTCAATTAATCCCTACATAAATGCTAACAACTTGGCATTGACAAAACCAATATTCCTCATACAAGTAGAAATCTCTAGTTTACCTTACAGTTCAAATAAATCCCTACATGATTGATAACTAATTTGAGCATCTAATTTTCCTTAATGTTCATGAGTAACCTTAATTTTGTCTCTAATACTTGCTCTCCAAGTGGAGCCAAGTGTTCATAATTTAGGTCAGTAGCTCCCTAGCGGGGCTAATCCACTCTCAAGCATGAGAGTTTTGTACCTTTAACATAAGCATGTAATTTAGCCTCACGATATTCTTAGATCTATCTAACACTTTGATTATGCAAATTTTACATTCCATGATACATACTTGGAAGCACAACACAACTTAAAACCATAACCAAAAGGCTTAGGCTAGGGAGCTCTAGTGCACAGTATTAACTTCAAGACCTAGGCAAGTAGAGGGAGAACCACTCTACCTTGATTCCCTTGGTGGAATGGAAGGTAGGGTGGGTCTATCCGTGTCCCTAGTGAGTGTTGTGCAGCTTCTCCCACGAGTTGTGTCACTCTCAGGCACACTACCTAGGGCATGAGAGGAGCCAAAAACATCATTAAGAGATTTAGTCAATTTTTCTTTACTCTTAAAATGCACTAACAAAGTGAAACAAGGTATCAAAACATAGGAAATCTCATTAGCTTTCCAACGAGTCCTTACTTGCACAAATCGGAGGTCAAAAGGGCCTCAAACCGGTCAAGAAGAGGCTTCTGGTTCACGTGAACTGACCCGAGCCGATTTGGCATAGCTGGTTCATGCTAATCGACTGCAAGTCTCCCCCCACCAGCCAACATGTGCCGTGCTGGGAGAGGCACCCCCACGCGACTGTGGATTCAAATCTTCCCTCACTTCCACTGCACAGTGCACATCCACACGTGTTCCAAGGTGCACTCGTGCCTTCTCTCCTCACACAGACCGCTCTTGGGTGCCCTACCCTCCTCGTGCATGCGTCGCTCCCGCCTTACGTGAGGCTAGTGATTTCGAAAGGTCGCGCCCACCCTTCCTCGAGCACACACGCCAGAAGGAAAGAAAAGAGAGGAGGGGACATGCAGCTGAGCTCCTTTTCTCCCTTCCCCTCTCTCCTAGTGGTAGTGTGGTGTGTCGATTGAGGCACTGATGAGATGGGTGGAAAGGTGCATGCATGAGGCAAGGGGGAGGCTTTAAAGTCGTGGGTTTGGGATTTAGGGCTTAGGTGGGATCAGGGTAAAGTGCGATTTAGGTCTAGCATTTTTGCGAGGTTTCCAAGGGGCCCCTAACTTGAGAAAGATAGGGATGGAAGAAGTCCAGAAACCCCCTTCAGGAAAAGAGGAAATTCACACAAGGCCCCTACGTGGGTCCCCAAGTTTTAGGAAAACCTTAATGGAATCCTTTAGAGTTTATAAAAGCTCCTTAGGAGTAATTTTCATTGTTATTATCATGCAAAATTTATGCTAAAACCCTTGGGGTCTAGAAAATCACAAAGTGACCCTCAGGTGTTTGTTTGATGTGGAAAAATTATAGAAACCACCTCGAAGGGTTTAGAATTTCCTCTATGGTCCCTAGGGTCACTTCAGGTTGCATCGTTCACAATCTCTTGGAGGAGCAGTTTGGATAAATGCATCAGTGATATTTGTAGCTAATGTTAGCTACTAGTGTTAGTTATCCTAATTTTCCTATTTTGAGCTTTTCAAAGGAAAAACACCAAACCTTTCTTTAACCTAAGGTCCTCATAGTGTTATTAAGAAGTGATTAAAGATTAATGACCTAATTAGGAGTTTATTAAGCATGATTAGCCCTAATTTGACAAAAGATACCTACTTTGAGTGCTTAAGGGAGTTGATTATACATGAAACACCTATAATATGACTAATTTGACTAGCATGGGCTTCTCCTTACAATCTTTGTAAAAATAAATGAAAATTACAACTCATGAGTCCTAGATTACATTGAGGCCCTTTCAATTTGCTCTTCAATGAAGCTTACAACACCAATGCATCCTTTGAGCTTTTTCCGTAAGTCTTGCTCTTGCATGTTAGTCCTCACCAAAATGAAGATATACATATCCACAAGATATGTGATTATAAACTATAATCTTGATGTGTATGACTTGTTTGTCATCATCAAAACTATACATAAGAGATAATCAAGGTACCTAATTACTTATGCACCAACACTCCATACTCAATTTAATAGATTGAACCTTGAATCAATCGATCAAGAGAGATTCTAAGGCATATGTCTTGTAAAAATCATCCTGATTAGATTCGAACATCAAAAGCCAATGACTCAAATCTAAGGAAATAAAAGTAAAAGAGGAAGAAAGAGGAACTCTTTTAGCAATTGCCTCTTTAAGAGCAGTAGTTGGGGGCTTAATACCCCAAGTGCACTCAATCAGGCATTTCCAAAATGACTTACCCATTGGCACCATAACCTCATCCTTGAAGAACACAGTACAAAGCCTACCATTAAACTGATAAGGACATATTAGGAAGTCACTAGAAGAAGGAGCATCCTTCTTAGACTTAAAAAGCACAGCAAAAGATTTAGAGTTCATTTTGAAACCATCAGGGGTGGATGAAGGGCCTTTAGGCCATCGACCCTTATTATAAGGAGGATTCCCACCCAGGTTCCGAAGAAGCCATTCAAGCAATAAAAAGCACAAAAGAATGATCGACAAAGCACAGTAGAAAAACACAAAATGAGAAACAAAGAAAAAACTCCAAGGAGTATCTTTGTAGTGGCTACTCCAATTAAGTGCATGGAGTCCACAAAAGGAAGGAAAGAAGGGCCTTGCCCCCCTCCAAAGAGGGAGAAGGGAAAAGAGGGTGCCTTTGACAGGTAGAGGGGAGAGATCTTCCACTAAGAGAAAACAAGCAAAAGGAGAGGAGAAGTGTTGTTGAGGAAGAGGGAATGGGGGCAACTAAGGGTCTGGGTGGAAAGGGAAAGGGGCAATGTGGGGAGGGGTAGGTGGGAGAGTGGGAATCTTCATAATGGTTCCCTCTTGGGCTGTACAAATCTATTGGTCAAGATTGAATGAATGGAGTTACTCACATGTCGTTTGAAGACGCTTGTTAGTTCTTTACCAATCTTAATGCGTAGACTCTATTTATAAGTTGCATGCTACATCTGTAGATCTTTTCTTCTTTTAGTTGGTAACTGTACATTTTTGTGAACTTAAGACTAATTTTACTGGAATATTTTTTGAGACCAGATTTATGCTTTCAAATAATAATAAGAAAAGAGGTGCTAAATTTAATGGGACTATTTAATTGGCAGACCGTAAAATTGTTAAATCCTTGTCGATGTACGTACACATAGGGATGAGCATTTGTGATGTGTACACATCTAATTGGCCTAATTTGCCTATTTATGCATGTTTCTAGGGTCATAGAAGCATCATGCATTATAAATATTGCATAGCATGCATCATCATGCATTTAGATTAATTTGTATAAATTGTATATTAATTCACCTCTTTCTGGGGTTAGGGGATAAGGCGATTCATTTCGGAGCTTCGGATTGAAGATCCAATCATATGGAACTGATTAGGGCAACGATCGAAGTCCAATGTTTCCGAGATCGCCCTAATCAGACCTCTGTAGTATCAGATGCATTCCAAGAAAGATCAGAGGTCAAGGTGGTGAAAATTTAAACTTTAGACGATAAATCCAACCATACAGATCTGTTCGGATCAACGATCGCAAGGCAACGACGTAAAAATTGGTCCAATCCAACTTCCGTGGTACCACCTACGAGAAAAAGAAGATGGATGGTTCAGATGATGCCATGTGGCACCATCAGAGCCTTTCAAGGTTGCCCGCCTACTCTCTATAATGCCTCCAACGCACGTTTTGGATCGTTGGATCACCATCCAACAGCCCAACGCCAGCCACGTAGCCCAACAATCGTGTCTCAGTTCTGAAGGGGCATAGCTTCGCACATTCACGATCGTTGGATGCCTAATCGTTCAAATCTCAACACAGTTAATTAAGGTTAAAAGTCTTAATTAATTGCATAAGAAATGACTTAGGTTAACTCGAATCATTGTCGTTTAGTGTAGTATAGGGTCAAGTGATGGGAACACCATCATGAGCCCTAACTAGCTCATTTTGACCCAATGAAGAGAATAAATGCTCCTACATAACCAACTGAAGATCATAATTCATTGAATAACCTTTCTGAGAGAAACACAAGAAACAAGGGGTAAAACTGTAATTTTACCAATGCAGTACAACCACGGGTTTTCTCAAGGGCTAAACAAAGGTCAAATGGTCTTAATAAGATAACAAGTGGGTTCGATTTGACAGAAAAGGGTTTATGTGTGTTCTGTGGATTAAATGACTTCTTGAAACCCTAAAAATAGACCCACTTGATAAACCAAGGTTCTGGTCAGGATAAAATTCACTCAAATACTCTACAAATCATAAAAAAATATTCTCTAGGGTTTAGTACCTTCAATTTGGCCATTAGAACCCATCTTGACCTAAAATGGGGTCTCAGATAGATATTTACCCTAATTTAGGTTTTTACATAAATTACAAAGTCAAACGTGGTCAAAACCAAAATCAAACTTCACCATTGAATTCCTTAGGTCAAAATAAGGTTTGTACCAAAATTTGGACCTAAAATGAGTTTGCCTTGACCTAGTTTGCAAAAAGGTCCTATCTAATTACATTTCTACCCCTAACTTTCAAAAGCCCTTGCTAACAGCCCCCTAGCTTCTTCGTCATCTTCACAAGTAGGTCCCTTCGCCATTATCGCAAAGGAAACCTACTCTGGCAACCTTTGACAGAGAAGATCTCTTTGATTTCTCAGAGAATCTCCTCCAAAATTGGAAGGGAGATCCTCTGAGAAATTCTCTCCCCCGTCTGAACTCATTGATGAACTCTGATTCCCTCCCAATCTCTCATGCGAATGCATGAGAGATTTGGGTATCCTAACAAGATCCCATCTCCGGTGACTTTCCAAGCTTGGGAAGCTTGCTTCCCAAGCCCTAACCGCCCTTCAGAGCCCTATTTAAAGAAGCCCAGATCTCCCTGACTCCTCCACGCTCGAATTCGTTCGCGAATAACCTCAATTCTTCTCTTCCCCTCATGACCGAAGGCTCCTTGACATTCGGCGACCTTCCCTGCTCTTTCTCGTCGTCCGACCACCATACCTGCGGTGGATTCCTCCTCCTTGCTCTCATCCGCATCTCGCTGTACCAGCAGGCGCTACTTCCTCTTCATCCTTGCCGTTCGCACCTCACTGGAGCCACCTTCGTCTCCGACGTTAGCCATACCAGACCCGATGCCTTCACTATCCCCCTTCATCCCTTGACCTCCCAACTAAGTTCCCTCTCACCTCTACTTTCTTTCTGCATTTACTCCACTTCAAACCAACCGCTGCTGCCCTTCACACCTCCATCCCTTCCATCTCCGGCCACCACCTCCGACGAGGCCATCCCACCTCCACAGGCCACCAAAACCCTCGCTGACAAGCCCAAAACCTCCGCCACATCTCACTGAGCACTTCCCCTCACTTCACTCACCGCGCCACTTACCCAAACCACCCCTCGAACACACCCACTCACTCTTACACAGTGTGACCTAGGTACACACCCTCACGCACCTACACACCATGCCACCACCCCGAGCACATCCGCCGTGCTCCAGCGAACCTCCCTAAGTGATTTGATGTGGCCACCAGGCTGTTCTATTATTTTCAGGTTCAGGCCCCATCCGCCATTGGTGAGCAAGCTTGAAGCTTGCTTGAAGCTGCTCCAGGTGCTGCCAAGCCCAGGCTGAAATCCTAGGCTGCGTGGACTTACTTCACGCACACACCCAGGCCTTCAATTGGAGTCAAGAGTCTCTGCAGCTGCTGCAATTGAGAAGGTCAACCCCTGCTGCAGGCACGTGAGGAAAGGAGGCGTGGATAGTCCCACCTTGGAAATGAAGGGGCGCCTGCACCTGAATAAATTGAAAAAGTGATATCATCTGTTTGCCTCAGTTACCACGGGGTGAGGTCCCACTCACCCATACCCGGTCTCGTCCGCGACACCTCACCCGCGGACCTGGCTGACTCGACCCGACCTGCACTCCTCGCTCACCATGCACGCTGGTGAGCCTGGACCTAGGTACGCACCCGACCCGATTACCCAAATACCTATGTGGCTCTGGGAGAGTGGATCCTAAGAGAGAAAGAGAGGAGAGTCACGTGGGTAGGGGGAGGGTTTTACTACAGGGATCTCTGGCCGACACCTAACAGATTCTGAAGAAGAAGAGGAGGCCAAGGTTGAAGGCAGAAGGAAGAAGAAGAAGAGAAGGAAGAAGAGAAGGCTCGCAAAGGAAGAAGGAAGAAGAAGAGAAGGCTAAAGACAGAAGCTGGAGAGAAAGAGAAGGATCGCATAGTAAGAAGAAAGAAGCAAAGACAGAGAAAGCCAAGGAGAAGACAGAGAAAGCCAAAGGCAAAGGAAGAAGAAGGAAGAGAAGAAGAGAACAGCAGAAGCAAAGGTAGAGATAGAGAAGAAGAAAAGAAGAAAAAGCAGACACTTTAAGTCGTCTGATTTCATAATTAGACGACAAATCATCACTTTCATTTCATTGCAAATACATTGAGTTCATTGGTGATATTGTAGGAGTATTTGGTGATCTACATCACCATTTTACTCCCATATTTTTGTACTTTGATACTGATATTATTGCATACTCTTTTAATTTTGAATTGTGATCTTGATTTCTAAATACCAATTTGCTCCCTGTGTTCGACCTCGGAAATCTTTTCGAGTAATAAAAATTGTACTTGTTTGAACGCTATTTCGACTATATTACAATGTGATACTTTTTAAACATTGACTTAGAGATTGAACATCAAGTTAACCTAATAGTTTAGATTTAATTCTTTTTAACTGGTTGAGTCCAGGTCGTTCACTAGGAGGCATAATCATAATTTTAATTCACCATTAGATTCTATTGCTTAATTACTAATTACTTAAGTAGTTAGATCTATAATTACATATATGTTAAGCACATGAATAGACACATGAGATTGAGCATATAAATGTATGCACTATTCCATTAATAGAAACAAATATACCAGAATGATTTGCAATGAAAACCAAGTAGAAGAATGTTTATTACAATTTTTTACAAAATAAAAGGTATAAAAGAAATATTACATCAATTACAAATACCTTTTATTATAGAATAAAACTCACACTCTCTCAGCCTTCTTAATTTCTTTATTTTCTCCTTTGTTTCTCTCTCTCTCTCTCTCTATTTCTTTAATTTCCTCTTCTTTAATCTTCTCTCCCTCAAGCTCTTCTCTGTATTTTCTTTATTTAAGCTCTCATCTTCCTTCTCTTCTTCACTCAATTCACTGTGCTCTCTCTCTCTCACTCTTTAGTTCTCCTCTATTCCTCACTGTACATGTACATTTGTCATCCACACTTAGCCAATTTCTTGCTCAACTTAAGCCCACATTCATCTCTACTTAACAAAAATTATGTATGGGTAGTCAGGCCTCTTTTGGGGATACACAGCACTCCAAAGGGTGGGACTAGATCCTATTTGAGGCCCAACCTAGCTTTAATTAGGTGGATTTTAGTCAATTTGAGCCAATGCACAGTCTCGGCCCATCACAAGCCCACACACTCGCTCACCCACCTAGGCCCATGCACACAGGCATATGCCTGCACGCACACACATACGCACATGCACGACATGCGCCCAAATAGAATCAAATGCTCATTAGCTGCACCTTGCGTTGATGACTGAGGAGTCTCAATGACTTTTTACTTTTATATCAACGTGCGTGCTCCAGTTTTTCTAATGTGGGACTATCTAACCTGCGTCTCCTTCACGCACAGTGCTGCATCAGGTTGTTCTTAAGGAGATTCCAGATGACTCAGGCGCTCAAATCGAGCAAGTCAAGGCTCGATGGAAAGCTCTTAGCTTCCTCTAACTGATTCTAACATCAATTTGATCAATGGATCAAATTTGGTCCATCGATTCAAGAGGTGAACTTGGCACTGTTTGCGTGCCCAGAAATATGCTTCAGAGAGGATTCATAGGTCTATTGACCTGCAGACCTTAAATTACCCTCGATTGAGAGTCTGGAGCACTTCAGTGAAGTATTCTGCACACTTAGGAAGAGAGATTGAAGTCAGGAAAGGCTCGGAAAGCTCCAGAAGCTGAGGAGCTTCAAACTCAGTGTTTAGAGCTTAGATTTAAGCTCAAATCTATCCTACAGAGAGATTAAGATCTCAGGAATTGACTCAGATAGATTCAGAGAGTGAAGAAGAACTGATTTGATTGATTTTTAAGTTCAAATCTTGTCAAAAATGCTAAGAACAGTGTTTGAGTTCAAAAATAATCCAAACTATGCAGATCTTGTAATCTTTAACAACTCTTAATGAAATCTGATCAAATGAATTCTAAACACTTCTAAATCAATCCAGGAACTTAATTAGCCCTTAAAATCAAAGAATCAAACTTGATTTTTTCAAGTTGAACTCAGGTTTGACCAAACTCAGGTTGAGAGTTGAATTTCAAATCCACAGCTCACAAATTCAACTTTAAGACCTAAATTGATCTATTTCAACCTCAAAAAGTTGCACAGCATCTCAAATTGGGGTTTTGAGCACTCTAGAGGTGGTTCCAAACTTGCCGCCTGAGGTCAAAGTGCGGTTTGTTCGATAGAAGAGATTAAGAGTTCTCAAGCTTAACTGAAGTCTAGAATAGGTTCTAAAGGTTCCACTGAAGCTTCAAGATTGATTTCCAAGCTTAATTCCTCAATAAATGAGTCTCTCGAACTCCGTTGGAGTTGGAGAAGATGAGACTCATCAGAGAGAACCTCATTTTGATGCAAATCCAATAAGTGAATTCAGCTCCTCTAATCCAATAATGATGATCTGGAGCTTCAAAGGAAGTTTAGAAGGTTGAGGTTCAAATTGGAGTTGCCAGAGCTTGCCGAAGCTCCAGTGACTACTGAAATAGGATCAAATCTCCATGAAATTCTTCAGAAAGAGAAACTAAAGATAAAATGTACAGATTAATTCAAAATTCAATAAATCATCTCCTGAGTTGGTCTGAACTCAAGAGTGATCCTCTCACTTAATTAAGTGAGGGGAACAGTTCAGGAGAGTACGGCGAAGGTGTGAAGGTGATTAATTAGATGAAGGAACTCCTCTTGAGCTGCCATTGACATCAAGCTCAGGAGGTTGATGGAAATTAGGTGTTTTAGCTATGGTGAAGTATGAAGCTAATTGATGAGTGGATCAGGGCCTTGTAATTGTGTATAGGTGACAGAGGGTCCCAATTGGAGGTGATCTAAGCTGTGGACCTCCGCCATGGACAACGAAGGTCTGCGGTGGAGGTGTAGTGGATTAGGCAAAGAAGAAGATAGAATCAAGAAATTGATAGAGTAGAAATGATCGCGAGAAAGTTTAGAGTGTGATTAATGGAGTTAAAAGATGAAAGGAAGCTCCTGACAAGTTCAAGGAACTCACCGGAGCTGAGGAAGACATCGGAATTCAGAACATTTAACCTATGCTAAACTACTAACTAACTAAGCTATACTAATCTAAGCTACTCTAAGATCCTAATTCTACTGTTACCTGGACGAAGGAGGTCAAAAGACTCTGTCGAAGGCTCGTAATGCAGGAAGAAATCAGAAGGTTGAAGAAAGAGCTCTGGCGGAACAAGAGAATGACATGTAGGAAGAACGACTGAGGTGTGGCCTCATCCAGAGACACGATGGAGGATGGCGGAATTTGGAGGAAGGCGAAGATCTTTGGGGATGGCCCGAAGAAAGGGGTAGAAGTTGCCAGAGGTTAGGGAAGAATAGCTTATTGAATGACTTTGGTGGGGGAAGAGGGTAGGGAGTCACTCCCCAAGATCGGCAATGCTCAGGGCTATTTATAGGTAGCAGAGGGGGGTCTGGGGGATGAACCTGGACAGATATACAACTAGATGCATTGTACTCACCGGTGTCATCTTCAACGCAAGTGAGGTTAAACACCTGTCCTAAATAGGATTTAAGGACCATCTAGTCCGTCGGATGGAGAGGCGGAGGTGAGCGGAAGGTTGGTGGTAGCGACGGTGAAGTTCTGACACTGGATAAGCGGTGATCAGGTGGTGTGGTGACCAGATGTTGTCAACTGTCTAGACTGAGGAAGAAGAAGACGAAGTACTATTCATAGGGATCTTTTTGAAATAAAAAAGTAAGGACCTAAATTATATAAATGGACTCAAATGAGATGAAAGCTAAGGACCTAAACGTAAATAGAGAGTTTTAAGGCTTATTTTAATTTATTTCTTTTTCAACTTTTTTATATAATTATAAATTAGGAAAATATTATATTTACCTTGAATTTACATTTTTTCCCTTTTTAGCTATATTTAATTAAGTGATTAATTTACTTAAGTTAATTACATACTTAGATCTTAATATTAATTTAGTTAGTTTAGATATTAAATAAATAGCTAAGTGGTTATTAATTGAGTCCAATTAAATTATAATTATGATTAATTGATATTTAATCTAGCATTTTTAACTTATTTTAGAGGACCTTAGTATTTAATCCCTTATATTATAATTAACCTTGTATTAAGTATATTCTTAGCTAATTAACTAGGGAAACTAGTTAATTAGGGGTAATTAAGATCCATGATGAGGCTCTCATCAATGCCCATCCAACGGTCTAGATCTTACGCCACCATTTTCCTTTGCACGACATTCCAGTAGCATGACGCAACGGTTAATCGCACTTCTTACAACTAATAAGCACAAGTTCAAATTACCCCACGCCTCAAATCCTCAACACAGGCGGGATTGGTTAAATAGAGCTGCTCGATTTAGCTCTGGTAGAGACAGAGCAGCAACGTGGCAACACGGATGATGCGGACCACGATAACACATGATCATGCATTTGATGCTAGCGATCTTAAGCACTCATGATGCATGATTTGTGCCCTTGGATGAGGATTAGACGGCTGAGGCGAATCCATGCCTTACAACGCTTGGTGTACACATGTTATCAGCTGAAGAGAAAGAGACGTGGACGTGGCTTCACAAGGGTGCTTGGATCAGCGATCAACGGTCATGGACGCATGCACATCTTCAGCAACGTGCACATCCGTCACTAAAGGCCATGTATTCAATTTTTAAAGCTCTAAAAGGACCTTTTTGCTCTTGAACTCCATCTATAAAAGGGCACATATCCCCTCCTTATTCTTTATCCGTTCCTTTCTTCTCTCACCCTCTCCAAAGCTCTAAGAGTTGGTTCCAAACTCAGGATGCTCCACTAGCGCTAGAAAAAAATAATTTTTTCATCTTCTCACCCCCATTCGTAGAGCGCCCGTGGTTGTTCTCTTGCCACCATTTCGGAATCGGATCCCATGCTGGTAACGTATCACATCTCACCCCCGTCTTTCGACTCCGTCCTCCTTCCAGCATCCCATCTCCATCTTTCAGGCACCAACAGCATGGCTCGCCTTCCAAGCAGCTGTCGAGGAGGGTTTTTCTCATCCCTATCTTTTACTGCTTTACAGTGTAGATTTCAATTTTGCAATTAGTGTAATGAACATGGCCATATTCTTATGAAATATTTGTTCTCTCTCTCTCTTCCTCTCTCTTCGTATTATTCTCTCTCTTTTCTATTATTTATTCTTTAAGTAGAGTAGCTCGTGTAGATTTATTTTTACCACCTAATTTGCTTTGCGGACTTTAATCAAGCATTTGCCTCCCTATGTTCGACTCAGAACTCACCAGAGTTTCGGTTATTTTTATTTGATTAGCTGATTTTTCGTGATTGCAACAATGTGTTTACAAAACTTGATTTTTCTCGCATAAAAATCTCGCTCATCATTTTGGCACCGTTGCCATGGAGGTAATGCTCTTTGATTTCTCGTGTTCTCCGCCTTACTTATCTTTTACCTAACTTGTCTCCATTCTTATTATGATTGCAGCTACTCTCTCAAGGAGGGAAAAAGTGATAAATTGGAGCAAAGTGCGGTTGAAGGGTTTGTAAGTATACCCCACCTCCCCACCTGTTACGACCCGGTTCCCGAATCCCTACAAGACACGAGACCGGACCAACTCGACTGATCCCAAGACCCAGTCGTCCAACGAGGAAGTAACCAAAAAGTAGTAAAATAAACCCCATTCACCATGCAAGCAACTAGCAGTAACAAAAGTACAGCAGCAATGAAGTAAACTACTATAGTACACACCACCACAACAGTAGAAAATTAAACAGGTACAGGAATATAAAGTTCACAATAAAAGAGTACAGAAGTGTAACAACTACTCACTATAACAGGAAACGGAGTATAACAGAAAGCTACAACTACTGGGCTCTACTGGGCCCAGCACCTTCTACAGCTGTAGGCTCTGGCTGCTCAACACCTGGACCTGAAAAAGGTTATGAGTACAAAACTTCAGCGAACGCTGAGTAGAGTGGCAACCAGCTAACTAAAACAGTAAAGGTGGACAGGTAACTGTTGTTTCAATTTCTTTCTTTCTTTAACTAATTATTCTTTCTTTCATCACTTGGTTTATTTATCAGGTCTCTTTCTTGATCTTGAATGTTCCTTGTGGGAAAGATCTTGATTGCAGTCTTTTCCGAAGAGTAGAAGTAGCACGTGGTGCTCTCCTGACCGAGAGAGTCCCCGTGGTGGTCCTACACTCAGTCAACCACCCTAAGGTCACTGACAAATGTAACAGTGACTATGGCACGCGCGATAAACGCATGGGTAGCTACCCTGCACTGGCACGCGGTCAGTCGTTTCCGTTAACGGGTGCACCCAAAGCATAGCACGAAACCAGTATAGGGCATAGCCCTCTTAGTAACAGGGGTCTAGCCCCTAAGAACCAAACAGGGGTCTCGCCCCTCCATAGTCCGCGCACCCTCGCCTGACTACCCTGGTTTTCCTAGTGGGCCTAACAAGTCGGTGTAGAGTGGCTAGCTAAACCCAGGGCCCCATGGGGTGGCTAACCCTCCCTACACTAGTATCTCTCCCGGGTACAGTGTACACGAGGGCCACAGAGTTGGTGCAAAGTGGCCAAACCCACCCCAGGTCTCAACCCAAAGGCGGCATGCACCCCTCTACACTAAGAGGTAACATGCGCTCCCCTTGGTACCACGTACTCAAGGGTCAGCACACTTCCCAACACATTCTGGATCCATTCCATTCCCAGGAGCTCTACTCCTATCCCCCCCTATAGGGTTCATGCTCATATACCTCGTGTCATTCCATACTAGATTTCATCATCTCTATTTCCATTCTCAGGTTATATACATGCAGCCTGCATTTCTATCGTCCATATTCCCGTATACGGGTTATACACAGGTAGCTCGTATTTCCATCATTCATATTACCATTCTCAATTATATACATGCAGCTCATGTTTCCAACATTTAATCTTCCATTTCCAGTTCATATACAGGCAGCTCATATTATGACATTAACGTAACAACAGGAATTTACATGCAATAGTTTACTAACACAAGTACTCTATATTTCACAGGCAGCTGTTATTCATTTACAGGAAATTGTTATTATTCTATCTACTCGTCCATACATTCCATACAAATATTCCAGTGGTTCTAGTCCTAGGATTCATGCCATACCCTAGGATCTAACATTCATTCCACATATGCATTCAGGTTTGTAATTAAACAAGGGGAAGCCACTCTACCAATAAACCCAGGAGTAATGGGAGCTTGATCGGCAGGTTCACGTGCCTCAGCAAACCCCAAATCCGCAACGGAACGAGGTCCTATCACAAGGTTCAATCACAAGAAACCACTCAGAATAGGATAAAAAGTATTCCAACAAGTAGAGGAACTTATACGGAGAACAACGAAATCTTAATCACGGAAATCGAACCTCAAACGGACCTTAAACGGGTCAAAATAGTAATTCTAATTCATATCAGACGTCTGGAACACCTTCCAGACATCTTAAAAGAGTCCAGAACCATACCTCAACTCTTGCGCCACTCCTCAGACGTCCAGGAACTTTGCTAGACCATCTAGACCCAGTTCCAGACGTCCGACAACCTCTTCGGACGTCTGGAAACACTTCTCACCGTCTGGTGCCTCTCCCAAACGTATGAACTGCATGGGAGGGCGTGTCTCGTGCCTTCCCGAAGCAAATCCTGTACGCAACGACGCAAATCTCCTCAATATGGCACGGAACAGTGCCTCGGCGGAACGACCTGCATGGTCGTATCCGCAAAGGAAAGAGTAGGTCGCGGGGTTTACCTCTCAGCCGTCTGGAACCTCCTCCAGACGTCGTCTGCGTCGTCTGGATGTCTATCCAGATGTCTGATTCTGGGAAAATACCAGAACCAGAAGCTGCCTTCTCCTCCTCGCGCCGCGCACGGCCGCGCCGTGCCCGTTGGCCTATTGCTCCGACTGCAGCAATGTCGGGGAGGACCTCCCCGACGCACCTCTCCGCCTTGCGCATGCCCGACCGACCGTGAGCTCTCCGACGAGGTCCCTCGCGAGCTTGCGCGTGCTCTCCTTCCTTCCCCTCGCTACTCCTCCTCTCCTCCCACGCCGCTCACGCCTGCTCCTCACTACTCGCCGCTCACCGCTCTCGCTAGAGGAAGAAGGGTGGCTGAAGGTGAGGTGAACGAGGGAGAGGAGGGGGGTTTAAGTAGGCATGCGGTTTAGGGTTGCGTCGGTGAGAGGAGAGAGAAGGAGAGAAGAAAATGAGGCTGCGTACTGTCTGCGCGCAGCACACGTGCAGACGCGGGGACATACACGAAAAATTTGATTTCCAGACGTCTGGGAAGGTGTTCAAACATCTGACCAGACATCTGACCCAAGTCCCAGACGTCTTAAAGGGCTTTAACAGCATGGGTCTTAATACCACCCCCAAGATTTCATTCCACCACTTAATAACACAAATCCTAATTAACCTAGGAGCTTGCATAAACCCTAAAGTTATTCCTGGTTGTTTGTTTGCCACCTCATTCCACCTCACCCCTACATATAAAAAAGAAAAAAATCTGATCTGATTGTGGGATTAACTGAAATTTACACACCTTATACACCCACGCACACCCAAGACACTTCACTTTGATCTAATTTAATCACTTAATTGGGAATCCAACCAAAGGATCCGCCACACCTGCGCGACTTATACAAATAAGTGATTAGAAACAGATTAAGCTATAATTGTTTCGGTGCCTTAACCAAGTGGTGCAAGAGGCCAACTGATTGAGTTACTTGGGCCACACTACTTAAGATAAAAGCGATTCATCAATAGCTTGCCCCATAAGATTCAATTTTTAGGGCTAAACTAGGCACACCACATTATTTTTTATTTGTAAAGGAATGTATCTTCACTTGTGCTTTCAAAACTTAGTGTGCCTCACAAAACCTTGTTTTAATATACTTGAAATTTCAATCCTAAAAGCTACTAAGCAAGATTAAAACCCTAAAATTCACTGCATCCAAAAGTTATCTTGTTTAAAAACCATGGTTATGTATGCACACACATATTAATCAATCTTTAAGGGAACAACCTAGATAAAGGGTCCATCACATTCTCGAGCACATTCAAACCTAAGCCTAACTAAAATCAAGTAGATGTTGGCCTTAAAGATTTGACTCTCTCTTCGGGCCCAGATTGAGATTATTTATGATTAATATGCTTCTACCAATCCATCTGATGTCTAACTAGGGGAGCTGTGTCAAATGACCACGGTTAAGTGGTAATCAAAGGAACCTAAGGCGAAAGCCAAGGGAAGAACTTTTTCCCTAATCCCTCCCTCAACTGGATGGATTGATTAGATATAAGTAGACTAAATCGTTTATAATCTTAAGACAGGTTCTAAGAGTCTGTAGATCTTTAGGCTACCTCACTTAAGGATAGGTTTGATTGTTTGTACTATAGGGCACCTTTCTTCTCTTTTCCTATTGCTTTGCCATGGATCCTTCAACATCCTACTCTCATTTCCACTCCTACCCTCCTACTACCACTTATTCCCAAGATGATTACTATCCCGACTCGACTTATCATATCCATCCACTAGTTGGGATAACTTTGATTGGGAATACAATTCTGGACTTCCATGTTCAGGGTCTAACCTTGGACATCATGATTGTGATTTCTATCCTTCTCTGAGATATACTGATTATAGATTTCCACCCTTTGATGATCAACCTAACATGATCTATAATGAAGAAGGATATGCTGAATATAATCCCTACCCTCCCCAGGATTACACTGCATATAGGTCACCACCCCTTTTTGAACGACCCGAAATGACCTATTATTAGGTAGGGCACCAAGAACCTCAATTCCTTGACTCCCCTAGATTGAACCCAAACCCACCCAACCCTGAACCAAACCATTTGGCTCAGGTGAACTAGGTCCAAGATAGGGTGTTCGCTAACTTAAGGAATACCATACAATCTTTAGAAGCTCAACCAACACCCTACATTGAAGAGCCTCTGATTCAAACGATTGATGATCTTAACAAGTATTTATTGGATTGGCTCCAAGATGTTGAGGATATGGACCTGGGTGAGTTTTTAATTGGGAAATTGTCAAGATTAAGGATGAGATTTGTGGTTGCTCTAATCCAATCTTGGGATGATTCCCGGGATGAACCCCCTTAAGGAGAGCCAATGTCAGAACCTGCTCAAGTACCTATTGACGATGAACTGTTCTTTCACCTGAAATCCTTGAGCCAGGGAACGAGAAGAAATATGTCTCTGTGGACCAATGAACAACATATGATTTTGAGACATATATAAATGCAGATCCAGAATTCTTTGATTCTGACGGTGAAGAATCTTTATGTGAAGCCTCACTTGAGTTTAAGGGGAATGATTTTAGTGAGATAAATGGGCTTGAGAAATTTGATGAACTATTTGAGGGCCCTTTAGTTGAAGAATTTGATCTAGTTGGGGCTACCTTTTAGGATCTAAATCCTGATGTACTAAAAGATTCAATCAGGAGCCCCATTCCTCAACCACACTCCAAAGAGCTAAATGATGATATTTTTGAAATCATTGTACCCAAGTCAATCCTGATTCAGCCATGATTTTTGGACTTGGATATTTTATATGGGTTAATAACACTTGTGAGGTCCCAAAAACATTGATTCTGGAGGATAGGAGCTGGGAAATGACAATTTGGGAAGCTAATTCCTAGGGAAATAAAAGTTTGGATCTAAGGGTTCCTTTGTGTCTGAATCCACCAATCTTTTACCAGGTCCCTTATGATATTTGTGACTATAAGGATGTGCAACCTAAGTGTAGATTAATGGATGATCCTTTTGAGTTGAAACCTAATTGGACAACACCATCTATTAGTCAGAAGCTACTTATTGTCCAACATTTTAGACTTGGGTTGCACGAGCACAAACCACAGGCCCGACCTTGCAAGTTCAATATCTCCGATTCTAGATAATTTTCATTCAGAACCTTAGAACCACTTGACCCTAAGGCATGGGTCTGCACCATAATCTCGTCCACGTCTGTGGACATCTTCTCCTTATGTGTTCTAAGATCAATCTTTTTATTATGATCTTGGCCCGCACTTGTGATTTCTTAATTTCTTCTTTATTTGTATAGTATGCCTAGGTGAAGGCACTAAACTCAACACTTATACAGTTTGTTGTCATCTCAGAGCTGACCTATTAATCACGAAATTCAGGTGCTTTCTTCTCTACTCCGTTATATTTTATGTCTTTTCAATACAATTAGGACATTGCATTAGATAGGCATGGGGGGTGGATATATTCATCACCACAATAATTTCTACTTTTACCGTCAGTTGAAAACCAATGGTAAAGCCTTTTTAACTGATGCCAAAAAGCAACGGCATAAGTAGCGTCGCTGTTTCTTTTTCCTGTCGGTTACAAGGAACATCCGACGTCGAAATATCGTTCACCTAGCAGACGGATTGGACCTTTTACCATAGTTTTATAACCGACGGTAATGGGATTTCCTTTCTCTTATTAAAAAAGCGATGGCATTTTTAGAATACTTTTTCCTATGTTAACACGTCATCTTTTGAGTTTTGCCGTTGTTTAAAATAAAACGCCGTCACTTATACAAGCAATGGTAAAAGTAGTTTTGCCATCGCTTTCTAAAATAAGAGACAGCAAAAACCTTTCATTTGCTACAAAAACTCACCTTTTTTTGTCATTGGTCATTTTAAGAATCGACGGCAAAAATATTTTTCCCATCGCTTTCTGTAATAAGCGACGGAAAATAGTCACCTTAAAAAAAATTACCTTTTAACACTGTCAGTTATTGTAAAAATCGATGGGAAAGGTAGGATTATTTTTTTTTAAATTCTGAAACACCCACTGTATACCAATGGAGTAAATCACCAAGCCTTAAATGCAAGCAATCCCATGGTTGTTTTAGTTGAAAGGAAGGAGCAATGGATGGCACTTCATCTTAATATATCTTACCAATACAAGTTCAAGTAGGGACATGAATGGGAGCACACTAATTCCAAATTTTCCCAGGAATGAGTCCTTACACATGGGTCAAATTCCTCTACTTGTGCTGATGACAGGAAGAAGCTCAGGCTACATAGATAGTCACAAATAAGGATACGAAAAGTTAAGGACCTAGTGAGAACATTTTGTGAATTAATTATAGTATGTGTTCCTCCCCTTTAAACCTCATTTATTGAATAGAAACCAGGAATCAAAAAAGCTCAGGGCACTCTGAGTGTATGGGCCAACCTGGATTGGTTTCACTAGTCTAATCATGAAACCAATCCCTTATCTTGAGTGAATACACTGCAGTTCCATTTTCAGCATCAATCAGGCCAAAATCCCAAGTTATAAAAACTTTCCAAAGATAAGAAAACAAACTCGAATATGATAAGAAAACTTTTTCATAATAATATGGATATAAAAGTTAGGCCCTAGCAGCAGTATTCAATCTATGATTCTAACTCTAAGCTAAGGAAATTAAAGGAATATCTTATAATCAGCATGGAGAGATGAATAAAGAAGACTGCAGGCAACTGAGATGGACATTACACACTGAAAGACACTAGAGATAATTGGGTAAAAGAGATACAACTAATGATTGTGTGACAGTTGCAAGTTGATAGAAATCAAGTAAAAGATAGTTTATTTTACTTGCAAGATGTAAAAATAAACATAAAAGTTTTAACGACATATGTAATAATTTTAAAAAGGAAAAAAAAATCAAGCTCTCAGGAACATGAATTAAACAAGGAAGAGCTAAGAGGAAGATCCCAAACGTAAGGACAAAGTAAAACTGAAGCAATGTGATAATTGGGTTCAGGTAATGAACTAATCCTCCACAGTTCATGCACTCACCTCCAACAACAGAGTACTCACAGGAGTCATGCAATGCTAAGGGACATTAGGAAATTAAATAAGATCCCAAGAATAGGTGGAAGCCTAACAATTTAGCTTGGGGATTCATAAGACTAAGTTGGAAAAATATACAACATAGTGGCTAAGCCTGCATAATCTACCAACCAACAACATAAAAAAGGAAAAGCCAAAAAAAATAAAAGGGGCAGAAACCACAAAACATGGCACATGGGCACCTTCGCTCTCATTGTTTCTACATCTACTTTCAAAATCCTACTATTGATAGTAGCTTCATTGAATTTTAGGTTTATTTTTGTGAGATGCTTCAGCAAAGCTGAATATTCAACTCTCAGTTGTGAAACCTTCATAGGATAAACAGATGAAAGTTAGCAATTAGTAGACAACCAAATTACAAGATAAAGATGATGAGGCCAAACTTGAGCTTCAAGATTACTTAGATGTGCTTGTTTCCGTCTCCTAGATCGCCGTGCTGACTCTTGATTTGAAAGCATCCTATATAATAGCAAAAAAGTCAAAAAAAATCCTATGAATACACATAGATAAGAACTTCACTAGGATGAAAAACAAGATCCATAGACAGATGCAACTTCCAGCATCTAGAATACACGTAGTTTTCACATATGAATTTGTTTGGATGGTGAACATCTAACTACTCATATAATCTTCAAGAAAAAAAGAGACATAGATAGAACTTGCACATGTATTCTCGACTGAAATGAGCATGCAATTCACCTATCAAGCAAACCAAAGAAGCCAATGACCCCTATTACCTATTAAGACCCAAAACCCCCATTTCATACATCTAAGAACTTCATCACACCCAAAAAAAAAAAAGATCAATGGACACAGACACTTCAGCAGGCAATTAGCATACATCTGTTTTTACAAAAAATCAGTAAAGGTGCTCGTGCTCCCATGGAAAAAACAAATTATTTTTGCGATTGAGAATTTCCTTGATGGAATTGGAATTCAGGAAAAATAGCCCCATTCCTCCCCAAGCAACAATGGTTTTTGGGATCTAAAAGCATCCAATAAAAAATTATATTTTTATAGTCGTGTGACAGGATAAGGGAGACAAAATTATACCAAGTTCTGAAAAGGAAGGAAAAATCACAAAATTAGCTTACATTTCGTTTCCAAATTATCGAAACATGGCATCACACAGAAGAAACTGACCAATACATCCCCAACAACAAGGAAAAGACAGTGTTTTTGCAGAAACATGGGGAACCAACAAATCCACAAACCAAAACACAAGCAAATGAAATCACAAGACATTCCCATGGGAACCCAAATCCCCACCCCATTCATGCAAAAACCAAAAGGGCACAGAACACCATCTTCCCCAACTAATTAAAAATTATACTTCCTAGGAATACACCCTCTTCCCACTACAACATACTAGGAGATGGTGCACCATAGTATAAGATCTCTGACATGCATATCACAAGCTATGCATATCATACAATTTCTACAATAGAATAGGACTTTAAAACAGTTTAAAGAATAGCATGTTAAATTAAAATAGTTTAAAGAATATCATGTCAAGTTCCATCTGCCATTACGTGGAAACATATCTTCTCCATTTCCCAATTTCAACTACAGAAAAATTGAAGAAATACCATAACACTTAGGATAACATGTCAAAGTTATAGACTGTGATTGAAAGAATATAACCATATATGCAGAGAAAACTGAAGTTAATCTTTGGAGGCTACAACACACGAGCCTCAACTGGAGTGAATTAACTGCTAATTATAATTCCACAGGCACATAGCATTGGTTCAGAGTCATAATTACCGTTTTTCAGGGCCTAGGATCAACAAACCATTTAAACTAAAAGTAAGAAAATTTTAAAGTAGTTCAGTTTATAACTCCTGAATAGGTTTATTGTAATGCAAAACATAGATCACTGAGAGCCCTCATTCTCTCTTGAGGCTTTTTTCCTTGATTTCTCAACAAGAGCAGATCGTTGGAATGTTGAGAGTGGTTTGGTATATCTTCACAGAGAAACAAGTGAGGATAGCTACAGTTGAGAAAAGGTGTTAACAAAAACAACTGTCGAAACCCTAGCACAAGTCAAATCCTAAACCCTAGCCCAACTCAAACCCTAAAACCCTAGCCTAAGCACCCTATACACAACCTAATACCAAATCTAAACAACATATATTAAACCCAACCCAACACAAACAAAACATCATCCAACCCAAACCCCAACCTTAAGCTAAACCCCATGCAACCTCATAGCCATCATCCAACTCCATCTCAATCCTACGCATCACAGTACCCAAATCCTAACAAAACTTGACCTAAACCTAATAAAGTCCCAACCAACTAATATATTGAACATTAATGAATTTTAAAAAATTTTGACAGAGTTTCTCCTTAAATATTTCATTTCTCACATAAAAGTACATTTCGAAACATCACACCACCTAATAAAAGTGGGCACACCCTACCATAAAAGTGCAACAAATAAAATGCATAAATGGATATGAAAACACATAAAAGACAATGTTGAAACGACGGGTTACTATGCTATCGTATTTGGTTTTGAAAACCTGTCGTTGTAGTTTGAATAGCGAAGAACTAGTGTTCAACAAATAAAATTTATACCGGAGTAGAAATCCCGGGTCAAACTTAGGGAAGCATACGTTTGATTAAAAATACGCGTTTGTTTTATTTATCTCAAAACAAAATAGCTGATTGAAAACTATCTATCTATTTAACAAATAAAAACTAGAAGAGAGAGAGAATATTACAAATAAAAGCAAAAGGGATGTAGAATAAACATGGGTTTTATTATCAAAAATTATTCATTACACTACTCATTACGACTAGAAAGCGGGAAATGATTACACTAGAAAGCAGTAAATCTACTCTAGAAAGCAGTAAAAAGAATGGAGAGAGATATCCTCCTCGATGATCGCTTGGAGGACGAGCCGAACGGGATGATGCTTGGAAGATAGGGAACGGAGCGAGAAAAAGGAGGACGAAGCGGGAAGAACGGGAAGGAAGCAGCACGTCATCGTCGTCACAGGATCCGCTTCTCGAATGCAGAGAGAGAACAACAGTAGGATGCTCCACGAAGGGGGATGAAGGTGGAAAAATTAAGATTTTTACTCTAGAGGAGAATCCCGGGTTTGGGATAAGCTTCTAGAACTTTGGAAGGGGTGAGAGAAGAGAAGGGATGAGAATTTCGTATGGAGGGGGTCTCCTTTTATAGTTGCAAGGAGTGAGGGTAATTTGGTCATTACAAGTTGAAAATCATTAATTCAGGACCTTTAGTGACGAATAAATCTGTCACTAAAGGCCTGAACGTGGCCTTCGTGGGAGGCTTGCACGCACCCGCTCTCCTCCCCGCACCACAACGCACATCCACTATCTTCCAATCTCAACCGTTCGATCGTGAGATCAAATGGTTGAGAGCGCTCCATCGCCCGCCTCATCCGCGCACCTCATCACGAATGATGCCGCGTTGCGTCGCCACTTCAGATGGTGTGTGGATCCGATTATGCGCACACAGCCGCCCGATCTCCATTGCATGGTCGAATGTGCTTGCTCCAAGAGAGGCGCCCCGTGGCTCAAACCCCCGTCTTGAGGCTTGCAAGCGCTTTATCCACTGCACACTGCGTGTATGGATTAGCGAGGAGAGCGTTCGTGTGCCATGAGATTTGGACTGTTGGATCGAGATCCAACAGTCAAGACTGCTTCCTCTTTAGCTTTAGATGGTGAAGGTGTCGGTCCGAGATCCAATCTCAGCAGTTGGATCAGTGATCCAACGGTTGAGCAGCTTTGATCAACACATGTAGAGGTAATGCGTGCGCCTTGGGATAGATTGGATGGCTGAGATGGAACCACGTGGTGCCATCTTGGCCGTCCATCTTCTGAGTGATGTAGATGGTGCCACGGGTATCGGATTGAGTCGATTTTCACGCCGTTAGGCTGCGATCGTCGATCCGAATCCATCTGTGCGGCCGGATTTATCGTCTGAAGTGCAGATTAACACCATCTTGGCCCTTGATCTTCTAGGGTTTCTCGATCTCTATATGATGCCATGGATATCCAATTAGGGCGATATTGGAGTCATTGAACTCCAATCGTCACCCTGATCAAATCCGTACGGTTGGATCTTCAATCCAAAGCCCCGATAAATAGTCGCCCTACCCTTGACCATAAAAGGAGACAATTAACCTCCATTTTATTCAGACTAATCTAAATGCAAGACGATGCATGCTATGCAATATTTATAGTATGTAATGCAATTCTATGCTTAAGAACATGCATAAATAGACATTTTATGTAATATAAACATGTTTACATCAGAAAATATGTGAGCACACCCCATATCTATTAAAATCCTAAATTACGATTCAAAACACAAATAAAAGTGGGCACACCCCACCATCAATTTAACAAAAACACATAAAAGATAATATGTGGGCACATCCCACATCTAACATGATCCTAAAATATCATGAAAATAACTTTAAAAAATTGAAAATATATCTCTGAAGCATCTAAGAATGATTGTCGTCAACTACCTGCAATTTCAATAATAAAAAGCTAATTAAATACCTTCCTATTATGGTTTTAATAACTTAAGTACTTAATTTAAAATTTATGAGAAGGAAATTAGGGAAGAGGAGATGGAGATGGCAGGAGGGAGGGGATGATGGGGAGGGTGGCAGTTGAGAAGAGGAAGAGAGGGATTAGGGAGGGGATAATGGGGAGGGTGGTAATTGGGAAGAGGAGGAGGAGGAGAGGGAACAGACACGGAAGAGGAAGAGGAAGGGAAGAGGGGGCAGATTATTGGAGGAGGTGGAGCATAAGGTATGGAGGAGGATGTAGAGTAGGAGGCAGGGAGGAGGAGGTACGAAGGAAGAAGAGGAGGAGAAGGAGGCAAGGAGGAAGAGGAGGAGGAAGGGAAGAGGGGGGAGGTGAGGAGGACTCGCAAGAGGAAGAATGATAGGGACGAGGAGGAGGTGCAGAGGAAGGAGGAGGAGGGGCAGGAACCGAGGAGGAGGAGGGGGGGAGTCAAGGAGGAGGAGGGGGGGTAAATCACTGGAGGAGGAGGAGGAGGAGGAGGAGGAGGAGAAGTGGTAGCGGCTCTAAGAGGAGGAGGAGGAGGAGGAGAGGCACAAGGGCCAGGGAGTAGGGGGATGCTGGTGGATGAGGATGAGGGGGAAGAATTAGGGAGGACGAGGGGGAAGGGGGTGGATCACAGGAGGAGGAGGAGGAGAGGTGGTGGCGGCTGTAGGAGGAGGAGGAGGAGGGGGAGGGGGTGAATCGTAGGAGGAGGAGAGGCAGCGGTCGTAGGAGGAGGACGAGGTGGAGGAGAGGTGGAGGGGGTGAGGAGGACAATGGTTGAGAAGGAGGAGAGGCGGAAGGGGTGAGGAGGAGGAATGGAGGAGGAGGGTCTCACCTGAGACGGCGAGGAGAGGCTGCGAGGAGGAGAGGTGGCGAGGAGGAGGTGAGGGGGTAGTCGCTCATGAGGAGGGGGTAGACGTGTGGAGGAAGATGAATAGTATGGAGGGATTGGGCTCTACTCACACGAAGATGAACCGACATTTGCTGTCAATTTAATTAACAAGCGATGGCAAATGTCACCTCAAAAAATTTCACCGCCCGCCCAAACGTGCCGCTTTTCTAACAAAGGACATTCACCATCACTTTATTAACTAAACGACGCTAAACATACATATTAAATCCGTCGTCTCTCTTCTTTGTTAGTGACAGGGGGCATATTTACACTGCCCCTTCGCCATCGCTTAATAAGAGAAGTGACGGCAAATCCTATATTTGCCATCGCTTGTTGAACTGACGGTATAACTCATTTTTCTAGTAGTGCATCTCTGAATTATTTTGTTAGCTCCGTAGATTCTTTTTATTTTCTCTTTATTTTCAAAAAAAAAATTGAATTAGGAAAAGAGAACTTATGCATTAGGAGTTTTTCAACTTTACGGAATGATACAATAAGACCTGAACACTTAGACCCTTCATGTCTTTGGGCTTAATCAGCCAGAGTGTTTACTAAAATGTGTACTTGTTTCTCAAATCCTTGCCATTCTTAAATTCGTTTCTAATTGGTTAAATAAGTTGGGGTGATAAGTACATGACTTATCAACCCGTCCTTTGATTTAAGGGGACTTTAAGTTTAAAACATCTAAACACTATTTGCACTGACTCACTTTTCTGTGGTTTTAACAAAAATTAGTTAACTAATGAACTTTCTAGGTTAGTATGGCTAGCAAGTTATCGTGGGTAGCAGCCCATTGGCTGGTTGTCCAGAGCCTAGCTACCCGACCATTCTCTTTTTGCTGCCTTTAGGTAAATCTTATATCAGAGAAGCCACCTACTCAAAAAAGAAAAAAATATATATGATGAGAAATAGAAAAGGAGAAAAAAAATAAATAAGCCACACTTCACCGCACGAGTATGATGCCCCATTGGCCGATTCTCCAAAACCCAGCTCATGAAATGCATGTTTAATTTCAAACACTTAGGAAGAAGCGAGGAAGTAGAATAAGCTGGGGAGATATACACTGAGTTCATCATTGTGTTAACCCCATAAAAATAAAAAGTAGAGAGAAAGCTACTGATCGAACAGATATACCTTTAGGCAGAAATTCTTTCTAAGATCACCTAAGGGCGTAGAAACTTAAAGTTCGTTTTGATTACCGATTAATGAGCCTATCACAGTTTCACAAAAAGATGCTTACAACTTAGAGTTCATTCTAAGTCTTGAGTGGGTTGCGTAGCCATAGAAAGCTGGCCCGAAACTCTAAACTCAAAAAAAAAAATCAAAAAGAAGAAAAAGAAAAAAAATATATATATTTGCTTTTGGATAAGGCGAGGGCTTGAGGCAATTTTTGTTTTGGAAAACATCCAGGCACTGTTGAGTCTCTGTAGTTCAGGCCTTTAATAGAAATTTCTTAGTGTTGAGAAATAACTATTGCCCAAGTAATTTGATCCTAATTCTTTTATAAATAATGTATAGTTTTACTAGGGACTATGAAAAGATAGGCATGGGGGTGTGATGTGTACACATCTAATTGTCCTAATTTTCCTATTTATGCATGTTCCTAGGGTCATAGAAGCATCATGCATTATAAATATTGCATAACATGTATCAATAAGCATTTAGATTAATTTGTACAAATTGTATATTAATTCACCTCTTTTTGGGGCTAGGGGATAAGGTGATTCATTTCAAGGCCTTGGATTGAAGATCTAACCATATGGATCTGATTAGGGCGACAATCGGAGTCCAACTCCTCCGAGATTGCCCTGATCGGACTTCCATAGCATCAGATGCAGTTCAAGGAAGATCATAGGTCAAGGGCCAAGGTGGTAAAAATCCAAAATTTAGATGATAAATTCAACCGTATGGATGCGTTCAGATCGACAATCGTAGCCCAATGGAACAAAAATCGATCCAATCTGACATCTGTGGCACCCCTTACGAGCAAAAGAAGATGGACGATTCAGATGATGCCATGTGGCACCATCAGAGCCATCTAAGGCTACTTGCCGACTCTCTATAGTGCCTCCAACGCGTGTTCTGGATGGTTGGATCACCATCCAATAGCCCAGCGCCAGCCACATAGCCCAGCAACCGCACCTCAATTCTGAAGGGGCATAGCCTCGTGCATTCATGACCGTTGGATGCCCATCCAATGGTCAAGACCTTGCACCACCATTTTCCTTCGCACAACATTCCAAAAACATGATGTAACGATTAGCCATGTTACTCAGAACCAATAGGCGCAGGTTTGAATCGCCTCACGCCTCAAATCCTCAATGCAGGCGGGAGCGATTAAATAGAGCCGCTCGATTGAGATCCAGCAGAGACAGGGTGGCTACATGGCCACACAGATGACGCGAACTGTGATAACGCATGATTATATGTGTGATGCGGGAGATCTTAAGCGCGCGTGAAGCACGATCTGCACCCTCAAATGCAGATCAGACGGCTAAGGCGAAACCAAGCCTTGCAACACTTGGTGTGCATGCATTATTAGTTGAAGAGAAAGAGACACAGACGTGGCTTCACGAGGGTGCTTGGATCAGCGATCAACAGCCAAGGACACACGTGCATCTTTAGCATCATTTTACTTCAGCAACGTGCACATCCGTCATTAAAGGCCCTGTATTCAATTTTTAAAAATCTAAAAGGACCGTTTTGCCCTTGAACTCCATCTATAAAAGGGCACATATCCCCTCCTCATTCTTCATCCATTCCTTTCTTCTCTTACCCTCTCCAAAGCTCTAAGGGTTGGTCCCAAACCCGAGATGCTCCACTAGAGCTAGAGTAAAATAATTTTTCCATCTTCTCACCCCTATTTGTGGAGTGCCCGTGGTTGTCCTCTCGCCACCATTCGGGAATCAGATCCTGTCCTGGTAACGTCCCGCATCTCACCCCTATCTTCTGACTCCGTCCACCTTCTTCCTGCATCCCATCTCCATCTTCTGGGTGCCAACGGTATGGCTCGTCCGCCAAGCGACCGTCGAGGTGTTTATCCACTCTGAATTGGGTTTAAAAATCGTTGTGTTGCAATATAATTCAAATCAACGCGAAAAACAAATAATATTTATACTCGAAAGAAAATCCGAGGTTGTTCACTGGGAGCAAGTGGCAATTCAATCTCAAAATCACAATTATAGATAAAAGATATGAGCGATTGTAATCAATATTGATTCAAAATGATATAGCAAAAATTTCCAATAGTAATGTTAAAAAAGAAGAGGGTAAAATGGTGATTTGAATCACCAAATTACCTTACAATGTTAAGCTTTGCAAGCTACTCAAAGTAATAGAAGCAAATCTCAAATTAACCAACAGAACCAAGGTATCAGCAGATATCAAATGACAGAATAGGCACTCCGACGCCTTGACAGAGGCAAAGGCCTCTTCCTTTCTTTCTCTTCAAGCCTTAGGGAGAGGCATAGGCTTCTCTTCTCTTTTCCTCTTCCTTCTCTTCTCTTTCTCTCTTAGCTTCAGAGAAAACACAACACAGGACTTAGCATGCTAGTAGAGGCAAAGGCCTCCCTCAGATTTCACAAGTGTTGAGAGGAGGGCAGTAGAGCAAACCCCCCCTCTCATCTCTTTTTTTCTTCTTCCTCCCTCAGATCCAGCAATCCCGACCAAACCCGAGTATCTAGGTAAACGAACCAAGCCCAAACTCGCGAGGCGTAAGCACCAACGAGGGTGTGCGTATGCATGTGCGAGGGGACCTCACCCCGTGCTGCTGAGGTGATAAGGCTATAAAACAAAATCAATATATGTAGCTTCTACTGCTCCTCAGTTTCTGAGGTGGGACTAAAGTCCCACCCTTCTTTCGCATTAACTACGTCATCGTTCGTCGCCAATTGGAGCACTGCTGTAGCTTGGGGTCTTTAATCCAAGACCTGGAGCAGATGCTGGGATGTAGCCGTGTCAAGTGAGAGTAGCACCAGGTCGTCTCAACGTCGGAGGAGCTTGGTCGTGGTTGGGGATGGAGGTGGAGGTGGCGGCGAACTAGTGAAGACCTGGAACACGAATACAGGCTCGAGGGCCCCAGTTAAATGGCTCCTTAGCTTTGCCGTAGCATGGCGAAGGTGATGGTGACGGTCTTGTGGAGGATGGCGGTGTGTAGTGGCCGATCGAAGTCAAGGAAGGAAGTTGGTGATGGGTTTGTTCGGTGGCATGAGTGGGTGGATGAGAAAGTGAATGGAGAGAGGGGTTTTGAAGAGTGGAGCATGGTAGAGCTGATGGAGGTGATAGCAGTGCAATTCGTGCGGTGGAGCAGGGGTTGGGCGTCGTCGGAGCTTCATCAAAGCGGAAGAAGACGGAGGGGGGAGACGTGTGGTTGGTGGTTGTTTTGAGAGATAGAAATAGGGAAAAAGGAGGGAAGTAGAGGAAGTTAAAAAACCTAGTCTAGAGATGAAAGGGGGAGATGTTCCCACGCCGGTGTGATGGTCGGACGTGGGGAAGACGAACCTCCGAAGGGAGAGACAACGAGGAAGAAGAGGCTAGGGCACCTCTGATGTGATCCTCAAGAGGCGGAGGAAGTCGGGGAGGAAGAAGATGCTCCCAATTTGGTCGTTGGGAGGCTGTAGGATGATGGGGAAGATGCTCACCGGAGCTAGGTCGAAGGAGGCCAGAGGTAGGGTTAGGAGGAGGGTTCTTGGCTAAATCCTTAGCTCAAGAGCATGGTCGTGCCCTGGGGACCCTTTTATAGGTCTCAAGAGGGGATTTTGAGCTTGGAAGCCAAGCTTCCAAGCTAGGAAATGTCGCCGAAGTTTGGAACTTTTAAGATACCCAAATCTCTCATGCATTTGCATGAGAGATTGGGAAAGTTTTAGGGTTTATGGATGGATTCAAAGGAAAGAGGACTCCTCAAGGAATCTCCCTTCCAATTTTGGAAGGGATTGATTGATTAGAGAAGGAGTTCTCTTCAATCAAAGGTCGCCGGAGTTGTAGGAATAGGATTCATGGCGGTAGGGACCTTTCTGTGAAGAAGATAAAGAAGTTGAGGGGCTATTTGTTAGGATTTCAAAAGTTAAGGGTCTAAATGAGATAGAAAGAGTATAACTAGACCAAAATGCAAACTTGGTCAAGATAACATCAGATTGGGCCCAAATTTTGGCACAAACCTAATTTGGACCCAAGGAATCCAATGGTGAAGTTAGATTTAGGTTTTGACCTAGTTTGACTGAATAATTTATGCAAAAACCTAAATTAGGGCAAATGTCAGTCTCGGACTCTGTTTTAGGTCAAGACATGTTCTGATGGTCAAATTTAAGGTACCAAACCCTTAAGAATATTTTTCTATAATTTTTAGAGGGTTTAGGTGAATTTTATCCTGACTAGAACCTCAGTTAATTAAGCAAGTCTATTTTTAGGATTTCAGATGTCATTTAATTCTTGAAACGTGTGAAAACCCATTTCTGTCTGTACTAACCCACTTGTTGGACATTTAACGCCATTTGACCCTTAATTACCCTTGGAAAAAACCCATGGTTGTTTTGCATTCAAGATATGATGATAAAATTACAGTTTTAACTCTTATTTCCTATTTTTCTCTCAACATGATTATGCAATGAACTATGGCTCTCTGATAGTTATGTAGGAGCATTTATTCCTTGATAATGACTAAATAGAGCTAATTATGGCTCATGATGGTGTTCCCATCACGAGGAGGAGTTTTCTCATCCCTATCTTTTACTACTTTCTAGTGTAGATTTCAATTTTATAATTAGTGTAATGAATATGACTATATTCTTATGAAATATTTGTTCTTTCTCTTTCCTCTTTCTTTGTATTATTCTCTATCTTTTCTATTATTTATTCTTTAAGTAGAGTAGCTCGTGTATATTTATTTTTACCAGCTAATCTACTTTGTGATAATGATTTCTAAACTAAGATTTTAATCAAATGTTTGTCTTCTCGTGTTCAACTCGAGACTCACCAAAGTTTTGGTTATTTCTATTTGATTAGCAGATTTTTCATGATTGCAACGACGTGATTTTCAAAACTTGATTTTTCTCATGTAAAAATCTCGCTCATCAATTTGGTGAGGCCCTTTTGGGTTGGTCTCAACCCGACCAAAAAAAAAAGGGCTCGAGTTGGGTTGGGATAGACCGGTCCATTTATTCATGGTCTTGGTAGTTATTGCATTGATGCTTGTAAAACAATACGTAAATGGAAGATTCACTCAATAATTATTTTAAAAATACGAGCAACAAGATGATTTGGTACAAGTAAAAAAAGGGCCCATAAAGGATAATTACCATTTTTAGTTATGTAAACGACAATGTTATTATATTTACCTTTTGTGTATATTAAAAGATTTTTAAGTTCTCGTAGATACACGTGCAACTAAAATGATTCAACTACTTGAATTGCAAATATTTGGGTTGCATATTTTACATATATATTATATCCCAAGACAACTAAATGTAATCAAGTAGGAGGAGATTACAATAAAAAATAAAAATACTCATCTTCTGTATTTGTATTTAGTTCGAATATGGATGTCCATGCTCTCTTATGGCAAGAAGTCAATGATTCATATCTAGTTCAAATAGGATCATAAGATTACACAACTTGCAGTTGCAGAAAGCACAATGATTTTTAAGGTTTTGTTGGTGAAAAATAACAAGAGCAGTTCCTGTTTATTTAATATTTAATGTATCATGCATATGCGATATATATTTTGATATATAGTATGAATATATATACATATAGGATATATATTAATGTAATTGGGCTAATTGGCTAGGCCTTTAGGCCAACCTCATAAATGAGCCACATGGGCCAAGTTTACTTTAGGCCACCTCAACATAAGGCCCAACCTATTGAATAAATTAGTCATATTTACAACCCAAACCTGATTCAAGTTAATTTCGGGCTTGGGCTTAGGTTTGGGCTAGCCCAATCGAGCTGGGCCACAAGTTGGGTCAGGTCAACCCAGCCCAATGCTCATCCCTATGTACACACCTCCAAAAAATAAAAGTGCTCAAAGGAAGTAAGAATGCTTCTAATAATTAGAGCCCCATACATGTTAAAAGCTCACAAATACAACACAAGTATGTCTGATACCCATTATTAAACATACATACATGCCTTAGATTGACAAAAGGAGGGGAAAAAAACAAAAGAAGAAGAAGATTACAATATCAGTTTACTTAATTAACCCAATTAACTTGCTTCCAGTACTTGCTCCATAAAATCTTCCACTATTTTCATAAGCACATGCTCTTCCTCATTTGTCATCTGGTTCATTGCCTCCTCAAGTTGCACAATTAATTCATCATGCAAAATGCCACCACCTTCACCGTCAACCATCGCCTTCATCTGTCGCTTAATCGTTGATTTGACGTAACTTCCAAATCTAGGAGTGATATAACCAGAGAGGGACTCCTCCTCCTCCCCACTACCATGAAGATGATCTGCCATGCCAAGAAATCGAAAGCTCGAGATCCTAAACTCTTCATCGAGTTCATAATCTCTTGCTACCTCTTCCTGCCAACCAACTTCTCCTCCTCCATTGCTTAAAAGTCTCATAGAATCACTACCAACAATATCCCTGGCGGTGACGCTTTCCAAATCTATGCAAATAGACTCTTCTGTGGCCTCAGATTTAACAGTGCCATCCTCTTGCCCTGGTGGTGGGGGTGCAACTTGGGATCTTGATTCTTCCCACGAGTCACTTTCTTCCCCTTTGTTTCCGCAATCCTTCACCACTAATTCCCCATGCTCATCATCCCTCACATCGTTGCTGTAGTCATCGTCGTCATCACTCGAAGAACTTAGAAAATCATCAACATGGATCACCTCTATCTGTAGAGAACAATTATCCTCTTGTGGTTCTTGTCCCTTCATCTGCTCATCATGTTGTTGTTCTTCGTGTTCTTCCTCCTTTAGACCCACCATGAGTTCCCAAGTGTTCACCATGTCGTGACCGACATGATCAGTTACCTTATTTGGAAGATCATCAAACTTCTTCCCATTCTCTTGCTCTTCTGCCTTAAGCTTTAGGACCATTGTGTCGGCCATGTAAAGCAAAGCCAGGAGATGATTCCTTTTTGCGTTGGAGCTCATCAGCATGTTGTCTAGCACCGACAAGCCGTTGCATTTGTTCTTTGGGCCCTGATTGCCACGAAAGCTTGAGGACTTCAACACCATCTTTGACGAAAGGCAGCCCATCCTTTTGGGAAAAAAAAATTCAAAACAACTTAATTATAACATTAGTATTACAATGAATCTATGTAGTTAACACTACTTAGCATGAAAAAATATTTTGTTATTATTATTATCATAACCTTCCAGTTGCATGTATATATCAAAAAGATAAGGAGATGGATATCTTTCTTAGCCTCACGATATTAACTCGAGAAATTAATACGCGATCAAGATAAGCTCCATAGGTATAAAATCTATGTTATGCAGACATGCATGTGATAACCTTCCCATGCATAATGGATTTTGATAATATTGATCTCTATGGCCTTGTAAAAGAAAGGAAGCTAAAGTACCTGATTTTGAGTTGGTTGTTGTTAAACACAACCTACAACTCCTTCACGCTATATCGGGAGATGGATTTGGTACTCTCCGATCGATGCTATATCGGTGTAAAAGGAAGATGGAAGAGATGACGAGTAGCACACAGACACACACACATATATATATATATATATATATATATATATATATATATATATATATGTTCTTTAATTTTGTTCCAATAAATTGGAGGGTTCCATGGACGAGGCGTAAGCAACGGATGGTTCGGCGGGTGGAACGTGGGCCTCAGACTTCCAAATCTAAAATTTGTTTCTTCCTAAAGGGGATATTTCGTATGAAGTTTTGCAAATTTCAAGCGTGCCCCTACAAACATTAAATTTGCGTGTTCGATCATGCACGCCACTAGAATCAAGATGCATCAAAGTAACCCTTATCTCTAGCAGAAATGTTGCAAAGATATATACTTATCTTCCCGTTACATGCGTCCCATCCCTTTCTTTCCCTTCTCTCTCGATCTCCTTGCCTTCCAATGACACTAAGTCAACGATTCATGCACAGCCATCCAACTGTGTGGGGGGGAGAGCTGCAAGTTCTCATTTGAATAAAGGCTTGCTTTAATCGCCACTTGTACTGATTTGGTTGGTTGTTTTCGACACTAAACTTTACATTTTCATCCTATATATATATATATATATATATATATATCCTTTAATTTTAGATTCAACTACATTTTACTACGTATAAATAGATTCCTCCCACCCAGCAACGCGCCTAATTCTATAGGTCAAAATGAAACAAGCTCACAGCCATAGTACGTGTTTGTATCAGAAAAGTCGATTCGTTTGCAATATTATTTTCTTGTTTTTGCAATATCACTATATATGCCGCATTTGATTCGCTTAGGATCATCTCACTCCATTTCATTGGAAGGAAACGAGTACATGACATTAACAAATTCATATATATAGATTCCAACGACTCTACAAAAGGTGAACAAAATCAAGCTAGATAATTAATTAAGCCTGAACACCAAATAAGAAAAACGAAATTAACAAAATAGAAACAGCCAAACAAAAGTGCATGGTCACTCCATGGGTGAACAAATTAATTAAATAGCTTGCTTGCCCCATGCAAGGATACCACTATATATATATATATATATATGGCAAAATATATATTTTGCTGTTGCGTCCACCCATCCATGATGTCTCGGGAACCTTCTCTCTCCGCATTGATGATAATTTTAAATTATCTGTTGAGACTCAGACAGGAAGATGAGAATAATGTGATTTATGGTTTGATACAACCATCATCAGCGAAGCAGCGTTATCCTTTATATAGAAGTTCATCTGTACAAATTACATATCAAATCCTCAGCCTATTTTAATATATATATGAATAAGATGCTCATATATTCGTAACAACATTATCTCCCTAGCTTGATAATCTGTTAGAGAATCGGTGGCGAAGGGTTATTTAGGAGAGAGGAATAGGTGAAAAAGGTGATTGCATAGGTTAAAAACTCAGAGGACCAATATATATATATATATATATATAACAATTTATAATTTTTCTCTCATAAAAAAAGCTCCTGTATAAAGTAATACCCATGTCAATCTAGACTTGCTCAATATTTCATGAACTTCATTTTCCTCTGTCAAGTCCATCAATTCTTTTGTGTGATAACTTGCTGGATGCAACATGCCTTGTTCTAAATCCAATTTTTCATGAATGCAGAAATGCATGGAAGTGGATGTCTATCTTTTCGTCAGTGATCATCTAAAGGATTCTAAAGGATTGTTGCAAGTGAAGTTTATTTCCACCAAGGAACTAACTCACTGATATCATGATAGAGCCTCTTTCCCCTTCAACCAATTTCAATGCATATGTCTCTCTCTTCGTCTACTTCCTTTCCAAACTAATGCTTCACCAATCATTAGTTTGTGGAGGCTGTTTTTTTTTTTTTGTTAAAAACATGAGTAATTTTATTCATCCTCCACTCTCAGGAGACAAGAAAGAGGGGGGTAGGGAGACTAGACCAAAACCTACCCCTTACAGAGAAAAAAGAACCACAACTCGTGACCTACTACAGAAAACAAGGCAGCAAAGGAGCTACAGGTGAACAATATACGGCATCTGAATGCTATCCAATTTGATAATACCCACAATATTAAGAGGAAGCTGACCCAAGCAGGAGAAACAACGCCAATTGCCATCACCAAGACCTGCAATCCTGGAAGCAGCCTCATTGACAAGAGGATGTATGAAGGAGAAGGAATGGATCCTAGAGGAGTGCTCGCAGAGAGAAATGAAGAGCTTTTTGACCTACCACACAACTTGAAGCTTACCGGACCACCAATAGAAAAGAGAAACCGAATCCATTTCCACCTGAAAAGAGTCATTAGAAAAATAGGAGATAGCATGGATAATGACTTTAATGAGAGTAGCCACAAAGGAAACACCAGGAAGACTAGCAGCAGCAACCATAATGAAATCCCCCTCAAAATTTCTAATAATCCAGCCAAGATTGCAACGATCCCCAATCAAAGAAGCAGCAGCATTAATCTTAAGGCCTTGAGCAGGACGAACCCAGCTAAGGGAGAAAGAGGAGGGATGGGAGGATTTAAGCCAATTCACCATTTGAAGATTTCTCCAGTGCTTATTAAGCAGAAGGTGAAGCTTAGCAGGGTTGAAATCATCATGTTTCAAAGAATTTCGGATCCACCAAACATTGAACCAGATGAAGCAAATTATACCCTAAACAGACTTGGTTCTATGAGCATTGGAAGAGTTTGAGATGATGTCGAAGAAGAGGGAAGGATCCTTGACACTTTGGAAATTTTGCTTAAAGGTCCAGGAGGAAATGTTACAAACCAAGTGACTATCAAAGAAGAGATGAGGGAGAGTGTCAGGCGCAGGATTAGAGCGACAGCAAAGACATTTAGAGGCAATGGGAATACCTAACTTCTTGATGTTATCATCAGTGGGGAGCCTTCCTTTAAGAAGCTTCAAGACAAAAAGGGAGATTCAAAGAGGCAATTTGAGATTCCAAAGGGGAATAACAGAGGAGTCCTTCTAGAAGGAATGGAACTGCAGCTAATAAGCCAACAAGACAGAAAAGATTCCAGAAGGGGTCGGAGTCCAGATCGGCAAGTCCTTAAGATCGTCTAAATGGAGGCTGGAGATCTCAGCAAGTAGATTTGGGGGACTGGAAGAGCAAAAAGGAGCACTAGAGAGCAAAGGAAGTGCTCTACGAATGGAGATCCGGGAGGAAGAAGAGCCTTTAGGGAAGAGAGAGTGAAGAGGAGATTCACCAAATCATAAATCATACCAGAAGTCAATGGAGCCCTCATGGACCTCCCAGTGAATGAAAGGCTTCAGTTCCCTATGAGCTTGAAGAAGTAGGTGGGAACGAAGAGGGAGAGAAGATTCAAAGGTGGAATGGCCAAGCAAGAGATCCCTCATAAAAGAGTGGTGGGTAGAGTCAACAAAGAAGATATTCCAAGCTCTCTTCAGTCTCAAGGCTTTACGGAAAATTTTTAAGTCAAGAATGCCAAGGCCACCAAAGGCAAGGGGACGTGCAATAGAGGTCCAAGAAGCCCAGTGGTGGTGAGAGCTATGGTCATAGGAACCCCAAAAAAAGTCGGCAAAAATAGCATGGAGTTTCCGAATAACAAACTTGGGGACCTCAATGGCAGAGAGAATATGAATAGTAGTAGAGGTAAAGACATGTTTGATAAGAAGAAGTCTAGCAGCAGAAGAAAGGAGATTTGCCTTCCAACCAGCAAGTTTGGCTCTGATCTTATCCACAATGGGATCAAAGTAAGAAATCTTGGTCCTTCCAGAGAAAATAGGACAACCGAGATAAGTAAAAAGGAAGGATCCCAACTAAAAGCCCAAGATAGAGAGAATGCGATCTCTACCGGAAGGGGGAAAGTGCCTACCCATAAAGCAAAAGCATTTAGGAAGGCTGACAGATTGTCCCATAGAAGACTAAAAATCTCTGATGAAGGAAGCCAAATTCCGGATAGAGGAGAGGTTATCATTAGTAAAGAAAATAATATCATCTGCATAAAGAAGGGCAGGGGGGGTGGAGACACCTCTTTTAACCGAGTAGGGATGAGTTTTACCAAAAAAGGCAAGCTCCTTGATCCAATGAATAAAAGGTTCCATGAAAATATCAAAAAGGAAAGGAGAGATAGGATCTCCTTGCCTAAGACTGCGAGCGACAGGGCAAAATTTTGAGGAGCTCCCATCCACCAAAATAGAGGAGCCTTCATGCTGCACGAAGGCTTTAATAAGAGAGATATTGTCAGAAGAGAAGCCAAAGCGGTGAAGAACTTTGAAGAGGATGCTCCACTCAACTCGATCAAAAGCTTTTTCCAGATCCAGCTGGACAATGACATTGGAGCCAAGAGATTTGCGATCAATACGTTGAGAAAACTCGAAAGTAGAAGCAATGTGATCGTAGATAGGTCTATCTTTGATGAAACCAATCTACTCCAGGGAAATAAAAATAATCACCTAGCTATCGTAGAAGGCCATGTCCCCCGTAAAGTCTATCCTGCTAAAATTTCATATGATTTAGGATTATCAATAAAGGTTATCTTCTTTCACAATTCTCATAATAACAACATGGTTATCTCTGTGTGAACATGGTTAGCATGTCAACCATAACCATTTGGATGTAATGGCTGGTTCCTCATGTTGCTTGTTTAAAGAGACATTTGTAGAGGATGAGCATGATTTAATTTGATTCATGTTTACGCATAATCTTGTAACAATCTAAGCTTAAACCCAAGCCTAACTAACCTTGATAACTTGTTAGGTATAGGCCTTGTGAATATTAAGCAACCACCCAAAAATGCTCAAGCTTAACTTATTAAGTAATAATTTTTAGTCCTCTATATCCCATTACACAATTTCATGAGTTTTCCATGTGGGACTATTTTTGAGGTGTGATATATTGTGGCTACTAGAAGTCGAAGTTAGCTAACTCATGACTTTTCGTGATCTCCTCCATATTTCTTCCATTCAACATTCCAAGAACAACAACCATGCAAATTTTCTTTTTAATTGGTTCCTTGACTCCTAGAACTATTGATATAAAGAGAGTCTTGAAAGTCCTCAGATATACTTCCTTGGATGGAATACATTTTAGATCCCTACTAGATGATTTGGATTTTCCAAGAACTTCAAATCATAGTGATCAACCACATCCAAACAAGTTTTGAACTCTAATTCACCATTAGATTATTGTAATAAAATTTATTATAATGAAATCTCCTACATTATTGCTCTTCTAGGAGTTGGAGAAGAGATGAGGTGGAACAATGGTAGGAAGAGTGAGAAAAGTAGGAAAAAAATGTCACTCATATGGGCTTGACTCCTATTTATAGATATTAGATTATAGTTTCTACTTTATATTGACATAGCATCTTTACTAACTTGGTAGAAGATTTTGTAATATTCTATTTTTTGAGATAGAAAGAAGTCTTTCAGTTGTTCGGAGATATTTTCTTGATGAACATGTTTTAGTCTAGACATACATCCATTTGGGTCCATTGTTCCTAGTTTCTTAGTTACCATATAATTTGTTCATCTGATATGGGTATCTCTCTTGAAAGAGAGTTCTCAATATGTATCTACTAAATGGTAGCTTGAACTTTTGGATGTCTCAAGAATGATAGGATCTAAAAATACTATTTGGCTATCTAATATATGGAATATCTACGCGCACAAATACTTAAACAAAATATTAGTAATACAAAGAAGGTTTGCACAAATATCAATCCACAGAAAAATGGCACAAGATATATAGTGGTTCCCCTCACTTGGGTACTCCACTACTTAAGCCTCCCAGCTTAGGTTTTTTAACTCGATTCCCTCAACCTCGAGGGAATCAATTTCCTAAACCGAGGTAATTAACGGGTTACCTCAACCCAAGTACAAAAATAGATTTGTTACAACCCAACGAGCAAATACTCAAGAACAAATGAAATACAGGTATAAGAAAGAAAGATCTTATAACTAAGTTCCTAAGCCTCTTAACAAATGTAAATATAATGTTATCGATTTAAGATCCTAGTGAAGACGTGAATGCGTGAAAGAAATCACGTCGACGTGTTTGCAAAAGCGTGGAAAGATTGAGACCAGCAAACTCTATTCTTCTATTCAAATATGGTGGAAAATATGAAATATAGAGCTCTAGAATTTTCTCTTATCTTTCTTGTATCTCTTGTGTGCAAACAAAGAGTCCAAGACTCATTTTATAGATTTTAGGACATCAGTGATACATCTACTAGATGTTGGGATTTAATTCCCAACGTTCACATAGCCTAAATAAATTTTCTAGTTGTTCAATTTTGAGCCAACGGCTAACTGGTACCAATACTAAAGTATGGGTACTGGTACTCGTTGCTTCCAGATTTGGGTTTCAAATTCTTAACACAAATCTGTAACCCACTTGTGCCGATACTGATCATTAGTACCGGTACTCGTTCCCTCTAGTATCGGTAGTAATCATGAGTATCGGTACTTGCGGGGTATAGGTTTGTCTCCTTGAGAAAACCAAAACCTGTAACTCACATGTACCGGTACTAAACTTTAGTGCCGGTACTTGTGGGTTAATAAGTACCTTTTTAAGTGAATTAATAAATTTCGTTGTTTGAAAAAATATCGTAATATGAATCCTAATTTTATCTCTAGTTAATTTTTACGATCTAAGTTATATTCTATTGTTAAGCGGCATACAATCTATGAATATAAAATCTAGTCTAAAAAAAACAAAAGGATGAAGATAATATTTTCCTCCTCGACTTTTCCTTGTCATTTTGCCTCCTCCATGACATGATCTTTTTCTTCTCACCATCATGCCTCCATCATTTTCTGTTTGCCTTGCTCCTTCACCTAAATCTGAAAAACATTTAATGGCAAATATTAATCCATAACAATTTTGTTAACACCAAAATAAGATATGAAATAAGGTTCCAACAAAGAACTCTTCTCTGAAGAGTTGGGCACGTTTTATTTCTTAAGGTACTCGATACTATTTTTTTATTAAGTGATTTTTTTTATTTAATTTCATCTTTCAAGAAGTCTCTACATAGCTTCTCAGATTTGTTTGGATGTCTAATAAACCCTTCTTGGGAAAGACAAAGGAGTTAGGTCTTTTCACTCTACTTACTTTAGTACTTCCATACATAAAGATACGAAAAATTCTAGGAACTAAGTAACTAATCTTTTTTTTTGTTCACCATAAGTATAGATTGTCTAGTAAGAGAATATGCAAAAGATAGTCAAGTTGAGATAACTCAATTGGTAAAGCATAGAACTAAAAGCCTTATATGAATGCCTATCATTGTTAAGGAGTGATATCATTAATTTAAATTTGGATAATGGTGATTGTCAGTGAGGTTCACTAATTTAAAATTAACACCTTGCAAGACTAAGAGTAAAATAGCAATGAATTGGTTCAAATCCATAGGAAAGTATCTTCTTTGTATTCTATGATCAGTTATTCAAATCCACAATTTATTTCACCAATTTATGAAAAAGTAGTTTTTTTTTTTTAGAGAATTTTTTAAGATGAATGGTGCAACCTGCCTTAAATGACACTACTGTGATTATTAAAATAAAATGCTATTTCAATGACTCCATAAACTTACGAGAAATTTACGAGACAATTTAACATGCAAAAAAAAGTATGCCAATTTTTATGCAATTTCAATAAGCACAAAAATTTGGAAAAAACAGAGACCTTACAAATTTAACATGAATAACTTAGTTTTGACCTCATGTACTTCATGAATTTTATATTTTTCTAGAAAAGAAATTACTATATGAAATTATATGCAACCTAATCGACATAAATGTGCATGTACAATAAACATATGAAGATCATTGACCAATACAAAAGCAAAGAAATAAAATTTAAATCTACTATGAATCAAATAGAATAAAATAGAACAAAGGAAATGAAGTAGAAACTAAAGGCGATGGCATGATTGTGAAGATTTGGATCGTATCAATCGTATGTAGGCTTAGGGTTTTGAGAATTTGATTGATAATTGTAAGAATTTAGAATCCAATCTTGATTTAGTATAACTTTTCCCCTAGGATTAATTGATGAGAACCTCATCATGAGCCATAACTAGCTCATTTTGACCCAATACAAAGGATAAAAGCTCCTACATAACTCAAGGAAAGGCTTAACTCAGAGAATTCTGAGTTTAAGGAGAAAATAAGTTATAAGGGGTAAAAATGCAATTTCACCAGTATAATCTGCATACAGGGTAATTCAGGGCCCAAACATAGGTCAAAACAGCTTAATAAGAATAAAAGTGGGATGAAATGATCTAGCAAGGGCTACAGCAATTCCAAGAAACTAAATCTGTAACCCTAAAACAACCCACTTCAATTCACAAGGTTCGAGGCAAAGTAAAAATAGAATAAACCCTCTAAAATTCATAGAAAAATAATCTCTAGGGTTTAGAACCTTCAATTTGGCCTTTAGAACCCATTTTGACCTACATTGAGAACCATGCCCAATTAATAACTTAATTTGGGTTTTTGTGCAAATTGACCGGTCAAACAAGGTTTAATATGAAAATGAAATTCACCATCAGATTCCTTAGGTCCTAATTAGTCATGTATAAAAACTTGAGCCTAAGAAGAAACCTCCTTGACCGACTTTACACTTTGGTCCTCATATATTTACTCTTTGGCCCTCAACTTTTGAACCCTCGCATTTTGGCCCCTAACTCTCCTTCGTTCTTTGCAATCAGGTCCCTCCTGCAAAAACCTGCCAGCACCATGCTCCGGCGACCTTGCGCGGAGCATGGCGCCGCGCAGGGTGAGGTGGGAGACCTGGCAAGTAAACCGGGGGTGCCCTGCGTCGTCAGCCGTCGCAGGGACACCCCCCTGGTCATTGTTACCCACCATACCGGCCGTGCGAACGCACGGACAGTATGGGTTCTTGTTTCCGACCATTCTCCGGCGAGGGAGACACGTCGTCTCCCTCCGCCTTCCTCCCTGTTTCATCCCTATAAATACCCCCCGCTGCTCCACCGACCAGAGCAGCCTGGATCTGACGGAGAAAATCCCCAACTTTCTTCTCTTCTTCCTCCGGCAGACGCTCACCAGCTCCGGCGGTTTCCTCCCCCTCCACCTCTTCGCTCTGCCGCAATACCAGCAGTAGAGACTTCCTCCCCCGCTCTCCCCGCGCCACGCCGCACCCAGCTGGCGCCTCTCCGGCTTTCTGCTCGCCGCCGCCCCTTTCCCTGAGCATCGTCTTCTCCGGCGACAGTCGATACGACTGTCGCCCTGTTCCTCCCCTATCGTCCCTGCAAGTAAGCTAGAGCTACTCCCCTTCTCCTCCTCTTTCTTTCCCCGCTTTCAATTTATTCAATTAAGCCCTCTACCGACCCTGACCACCTTCACCCCCTTCGCCTCCGACCACCCTCCGGCGAGCCGCTCCCATCACCTCAGCAACCCACACGGCTCGCCGACCCTCACCGAACCTCCGCCTCATCACACTGAGCACCCCCCACCCCTCCACTGCCACTCCACACCTCCGTAACATTCCCCCGAACAAACCCATTCCTCCGGTTGCAGTCCAACCCAGGGCTGCCGCCAGACACCTCCTTGCGGCCTGCCGCGCAGCTCCTCACCTTCGCCGTGCCACGGTGAAGGTTCCCCAGTGGTTTGATCAGGCCGCGAGGCCATATTCGTGTCCGACAGGTTTTGAGGTTCGACCGCCATTAACGCACATTGAAGCAGCTTCTCCCGCGCTCCAGGCTTGAGGACTCCAGGTCTCCAGCTGCTGCGGAGTACAGGGAGTATTGCGAAGGCAGCCAGCCAGCAACCTATGCAAATAGAAGCCGCAGCTGCAGAAGCCAGGCCGCGGTCTCCCAGCAGGCGCACGCGAGGAACGGTCTGCGTTTAGTCCCACATCGGCACAGGCGAAGAAGAAGACCCGCGGAAGAAGAAGGAGCTGCACTGTAGCAAATGCATAGTTAAGTCGTCTAAGCACCGGGTCAGACGACGGAAGGTCAGCAGCCAGAGCAGGAAAGAAGGCAGGCTGAAGAAGAAGGAAGAGCAACGGCCAAAGCAGAAGAAGAAGAAGAAAGGAAGACTTAGTAGCTGAAGGCAGAAGCTCTGCAGCCATAAAGAGGAAAAGGGAAAAGAGAAAGGGTCACCACAATTGCAGAAAAAGAAGAAGAGAGGTCAAGACAGAAACCAAGGAAGAAGAAGAAAGAGATCTGAAGAGGAGCATCACCTCTGCAGAACGAAGAAGAAGAACAAGGAGCTCTGAAGAAAGAAGAAAACCACCAAAGCAGGAACAGCAGGAAGAAAAAGAAGAAAACCACCAAAGCAGGAACAGCAGGAAGAAGAAGAAGAACATCACCTCTGCAGAACAAAGAGAAAGAAGGAGATCTAAAGAAAGAGAGAAAGAAGAGCATCCCCTCTGCAGAACAAAGAGAAAACAACAAATTCTTTCCCTCTCTCTGTCTTTATTTTGTAAAAGAAACATGTATATCTCTAGAATACAACTTTCTCCCTGAGTTCGACCTCGGGAACTCTTTTATTTTCCGAGTAAAAAAAATTTATATTTGAAGTGTTGGTAATAACCGGCTTTACTACAACGTTATAACAAATACAAAACCGACGTTTCATTAATCTATCCATACATTTAAATATTAGGACTATAACATAACTTGGGTATATGTCCTAGGTCCGAGATATTTTAAACTACGGTGATAGATTAACTCAGTTTCAAGAGAGTCAAGGTTAATATTCTCTTAATTCTAATAATTAAAATATCTAACCAATTAAAAAACCTAGCCCTAAGCCAACCATATTTAGCCTCTCATTGCATGGAAAGAACATCACATACATCAAAAAGATTTATCATTAATAACAAGCTTGAATACATATTGGAATCATGTCTACTCTTTTAATATAAGAAAATAAACATTAAGAGTACAACAATGAACCCAAGAAGGAACTCTCCTTACAAGGTTGGAGATGTTTATAATGGATGAGAAGTGGCGAAGTGGAGGCAGAGACCCGATGAAGAGAATGAGAAGACGTTTTCTTGACCATGTGAAGAAGATGCAAAGGAGGAAGGGGGTGGTAGCAAGGAGGCGAAGAAATGGCTTCCTAAGAGGCTTAGTCCACGAGGGGAATGATTCCTTAGGGTTTGTGTAGGAGGGGTGTTACGAACGCGCACGTCAGACGTCTTTTAAGACGTCTGGGAGGTGGCCCAGACGTCTGACCAGACGTCTGGAACCACTTCCAGACGTCTGGGAATCGGTTATTGTTGGCACGCGCGATTCGTCTGCACGCCTGAGCGCGCAGACCTGCATACGCTCTCTCTCTCTCTCTTTTTCCCTCTCTCCTGCGGCCGCAGACCACCCTGTCCTGCTCTCTCTCTCCTCCTCGCGCGGCCTTAAAAGGCCACGCCCTCCCCCTCACTCCCGTCACCTCCGCCCCCTCCCTCTTCTCCTTCCAGTCGGTGCGCGAGAGCTAGCGCGAGTGAGCCGTGGCGGCGACAGCCGCGGCGAGTGCGGGAGGAGGTGCTGCGCGGGGGAGGAGGCGTCGGCCGTGAGGGCTCGAGCCTGCCGGGGCAGCGGGAGCCGGCCGGTGGGGGCGCAGCAGACGCGGGGTGGCACGGCAGGCCTGCTGCAGCTCGAGCAGCAGGCGGAGCACTCGCAGCGCGGCCGTGCGTCGTGAGCGGAGGGCGAGTTGCGCCCTGGTTCTGGGAAATTTTCCAAAATCAGACGTCTGGGAGTCTAGCCAGACGACGTGGGAGACGTCTGGAGGACTGTCCAGACGTCTGAAAGGTGAGTTATTCCGTCTTCTTCCTCTTCTTCGATTGACCGTACTAAGAGAGAGAGGAAATGGGTACGCGCAGGGTCTGAGATTCGCATCCAACGCAAATCAAACGTCTGGCTGCAGTGCCAGACGACTGGAGCGACTTCCAGACATCCAGGGTGACCATCGGACGTCTGGGAACTAGGCCAGACGCCCCCGCAGGCTTCTGGATGTCTGAGAGACCACGCAGAGCAAGGTAACCCCTGATCCACTTTTTAAGACGTCTGGAATAAGTTCCAGACGTCTGATTTTGCACTGTTTCGTCGTTTTCGACCCGTTTAGGGCCCGTTCAGAGTCCGTTTTCCGCGTTTCGAGTTGCGTGCTTTTCGAAATTACATCCTCTACCCTTCTACAGTAGCTGTATACTGTTTTAAGAAATTCCTTGTGTTTGATCCTTGTGATAGGACCCCATTCCGTTGCAGACTCGGGGGTTGCGGAGGCACGCGGGATTCCCGACCACGCCCCCAGTTCGCCTGTTGTAACCGGTAGAGTGGCTTTAAGTATAATCTGTTAAATTATGAAACCATAAATAGAACCTAGGACATTGCATGAATCCTAGGAATGAGAAACGAGATTGAATGATAGATCCTAGGGTGTTGCATAAATCCTAGGGCTGGAAAACTAGATTGTATGATAGATCCTAGGGTATGACATGAATCCTAGGATGGGAAAACTAGTGGAATATGTGAACACTGCAGTCTTGAAAATGTGGAAAAAAAATAATAGCTGCCTGTAAATTTGTTTAAACAGCTGCCTGTTATGAATAAATGAACATGAGTAAGAATATGGGATGTATGAACGTGAAACTGGAAAGGTGAAACCGGAATGCGCTGAGTTAAAGAGCTGGAACCCTATGGGGAATTAGGAGTAGAACTCCTGGAAAGTGAATGGAATAGACTTGGGGAAGTGAGCTGGCCCTTGAGTACGAAGTACCAAAGAGAGCGACTGTCCCCCTATTTAGTGCAGAGCGGAGCTAGCCGCCCCAGGGACCCGGGGTTAGGGCTGGTCACTCTGTACCGACTTGCTGGCCCTCGTCTACGTAGTACCGAGGAGAGCTACTAGTGTAGGGAGGTACTAGCTACCCCACGGGCCCTGGGGTTCTGCTAGCCTCCTACACCGACTTGTTAGGCCCACTAGGGCAAACCAAGGTAGTCAGGCGAGGGTGCGCGGACTGTGGAGGGGCAAGGCCCCTATTTGGTTACTGTGGAGGGGTTGGACCCGTGTTACTGAGAGGGCTCTGCCCTGTACTGGTTCCGTGCTGTGCTTTGGGCGCACTCGTTAACGGAAATAACTGACCGCGTGCCAGTGCGGGTTAGGTACCCGTGCGTTTACCGCGCGTGCCGTAGTCACCGTTACGTCTATCAGTGACCTTGGGGTGGTTGACTGAGAGTGGGATCACCACGGGGGACTCTCCCGGCCAGGAGAGCACCACGTGCTACTTCTACTATTCGGAAAAGACTGCAATCAAGATCGTTCCCACGAGGAACATTCGAGATCAAGTGAAGGATCTGAGAAATAGATAAATTGTGAAACAATAGAAAGACGTAAATAAAGGAAGAAAGAAAATTAAAATAGCTACTGTACACTTTACTGTTTCTTTAGTTTAGCTTCCACTCTACTCAGCGTTTTGCTGACGTGTTATACTCGTTACCTTTCAGGACCAGGTGTTGAGCAGCTAGGGTCAGCGGCTGCAGAGGACGCTGGGCCGAGTAGGGTCTAGTAGAGTTACCACTGTTCTTTGTACCCCTTTTGTTTTCCACTGTAGTGAGTAGTTCTTGTTACCGTTGTACTTTTCTTTACCTGCAGTTTCGTATTATGTTATGAATGTTGTTCTACTGTTGTGGTGGTATATACTGTAGTGGTTTCTTTCCTTACTGCTGTATTTTCTTACTATTAGTTATATTCATGCTGAATGTGGTTTATTTTACTGCTCTTTTGGTTACTTCCTCGTTGGACGACCAGGTCTTGGGTTTAGTCGAGTCGGTCCGGTTCTCGTGTCTTGTAGGGACTCGGGAATCGGGTCGTTACAAGATGGTATCAGAGCAAGGTCGTCCCGAGAAGTGAATCAACTGACTGGAAAATAACCAATTCACATGTCAATAACTAGAGTAGCCACCACAACATATCTTTTGACATGAGCTCTTAGACGTTTCCGTTCGGTATCGTTCCGTAGTGACATGTTCCGTTTGTTCCGCGTCTCCTTATAGGAGATGCCCCGTCGCGAGACTGGTGAGGCTGGCCGCTGGCGCGGTCGAGGACGAGGTCGGCGAGCTGGGCGTGCCGTTGCCGACGCCCCAGTGGACCAGCCACTACTCCCGGGCATCCAGGCCCAGGACGTTGCCCGGCTGATACGAGACATTGTACGAGAGGAGCTCCACCCACCGCCCCGAGCGCCTCACCCTGGGGCTGCGGAGGGGAAGTCCTCTGTGGGACCACTCGACGGACGCGGCGCTGGACACGGGGGAGGGGATGGGTCACCGCAGCCCCCACCTTCCTCCGATACTTCTGTGCACGAGGCACCGTTGCCTGGGGGTGGACCAGCATCCCCACTGCAGTGCCACTCCGAGCTCTTCGGGCAGTTCCGGAAGCTGAAGCCCCCCTCCTTCAAGGGGGATGAGGACCCGACCGAGGCAGAGGACTGGCTCGAGCAGCTGGAGAAGATTTTAGACACCCTTCGCCCCCAGTGGAGTGCCGCGTGGCCTTTGCCACGTACCAGCTGGAGAGTGCGGCACACAGGCGGTGGAGGGCGGTCCGGGGACAGGAGAGGGACGAGCCGACCTGGGATCGGTTCATCGCCCTCTTCTGCGAGCAGTACTTCTCCCAGACGTGGTAGGACCAGAGGAGGCGGGAGTTCCACACTCTCCGCCAAGGGACGATGACCGTGAGCGCGTACCACACGCGTTTCCTGGAGCTGTCCCGCTTTACAGCGACAGCGGTAGCTACTGAGGAGGAGCGCCTTTGGAGGTTCACCGAGGTGCTCTGGCCTGCGATTCGGGGGTATGTCAAACCCCTGAAGCTGCCTACGTTTTCGAGAGTGGTAGAGGCAGCTATGACTTATGAGGAGACCAACCCGTCCGCGTGAGACGCTGACGGTGGGCGGAAGAGGCCCTTTCAGCCAGACTTTTCACAGGGCCGGCGAGAGAGGAGACACGTGGCGTCCGCAGGAGAGCTGTCACATTTTACAGGGCCATCAGTGGCTTTTGGGGGCCCTCGACAGGGGCCAGTCGCCAGCACCGGACCCCCGCCCAGCCGACAGCAGGGACCCACTGAGGGCGGGAGTCGGGTTCCCCTCTGTTACCAGTGTGGCCAGCCGGGCCACATCAGGAGGGACTGCCCGTCTAGGGTAGGAGGTCAGCAGATACTTCCCGCGCAGAGCACTGGAGGGCACGCAGGAGGCTGTGGTTCCCAGGCGCGAGGAGGAGGACAGAGTCACGAGGAGGGTACCGGCCAACACCTACCCGTCCGATGCAGAGTGTGGCTGCTTCGTCCGCACCTAGAGCTGAGGGGCGTATCAACGCCCTGACACACAGGGATGCCAAAGCTTCGGGATCGGTGGTAGCAGGTATGGTTTCAGTTTCCGGCAAACTCGTTTACACGCTTTTCGATTCCGGCGCTACGCACTCGTTTGTCGCAGCCAGTTTCGCAGTTAGTTTGGGCCAAGATTATACGCTGTTAGAGAATCCGTTCGTAATCAGAGGTCCAAGTGGTCAGCTGTTTGTAGCTGAGGAGGTGTACACAGATTGCGAGGTCAGCGTCGGGGGACATAGCCTGCCAGCTGACCTGATTATGTAACAGATAGAGGACTTTGGAGTGATTTTGGGGATGGATTGGTTGTCCGCTTACCACGCCTTGGTGGACTATTTTGAGAGGAATATCGTCTTCTCCATTCTGGAGTTGCCTTCTTTCGGGTTTCACGGACAGCTAGTGGACGGAGGTTTCAAGTGCATTTCGGCACTTCGGTCTGCGAGACTTTTGAGCCAGGAGTGTGCGGGTTTCCTAGCTTGTGTGGTGGCAGAGCCTAGCCCTGTGGCAGACTTCCAGAGCATCCCAGTGGTCAGAGAGTACCCTGACGTTATTCCAGACGAGTTACCAGGACTACCGCCTGATGAGAACCTCATCATGAGCCATAACTAGCTCATTTTGACCCAATACAAAGGATAAAAGCTCCTACATATCTCAAGGAAAAGCTTAACTCAGAGAATTCTGAGTTTGAGAAGAAAACAAGTCATAAGGGGTAAAAGTGCAATTTTACCAGTATAATTTGCATACAGGGTAATTCAGGGCCCAAACATAGGTCAAAACAGCTTAATAAGAATAAAAGTGGGATGAGATGATCTAGCAAGGGCTACAGCACTTCCAAGGAACCAAATGATAATCTGTAACCCTAAAACAACCCACTTCAATTCACAAGGTTCGAGGCAAAGTAAAAATAGAATAAACCCTCTAAAATTCATAGAAAAATAATCTCTGGGGTTTAGAACCATCAATTTGGCCTTTAGAACCCATTTTGACCTACATTGAGAACCATGCCCAATTAATAACTTAATTTGGGTTTTTGCGCAAATTGACCGGTCAAACAAGGTTTAATATGAAAATAAAATTCACCATCAGATTCCTTAGGTCCTAATTAGTCATGTATAAAAACTTGAGCCTAAGAAGAAACCTCCTTGACCGACTTCACACTTTGGTCCTCATATATTTACTCTTTGGCCCTCAACTTTTGAACCCTCGCATTTTGGCCCCTAACTCTTCTTCGTTCTTTGCAAACAGGTCCCTCCTGCAAAACCCTGCCAGCACCATGCTCCGGCGACCTTGCGCGGAGCATGGCGCCGCGCAGGGTGAGGTGGAGGACCTGGCAAGTGTACCGGGGGTGCCCTGCGTCGTCAGCCGTCGCAGGAGCACCCCCATGGTCACTGTAGCCCCCCATACCGGCCGTGCGAACGCACGGACGGTATGGGTTCATATTCCGACCATTCTCCGGCGAGGGAGACACGTCGTCTCCCTCCGCCTTCCTCCCTGCTTCAACCCTATAAATACCCCCCGCCGCTCCACCGACGAAGGCAGCCTGGACCTGACGGAGAAAACCCCCAGCTTTCTTCTCTTCTTTCTCCGGCAGACGCTCACCAGCTCCGGCGACTTCCTCCCCCTCCACCTCTTCGCTCTGCCGCACTACCAGCAGCAGAGACCTCCTCCCCTGCTCTTCCCGCGCCACGCCGCACCCAGCTGGCGCCTCTCCAGCCCTCTGCTCGCCGCCGCCCCTCTCCCTGAGCATCGTCTTCTCCGGCGACAGTCGATACGACTGTCGCCCTATTCCTCCCCCTTCGTCCCTGCAGTTAAGTTAGACTTACTCCCCTTCTCCTCCTCTTTCTTTTCCCGCTTTCGATTTAGTCAATTAAGCCCTCTACCGACCCTGTTCACCCTCATCCTCTCCGCCTCCGACCACCCTCCGGCGAGCCGCTCCCATCACCTCAGCGACCCACACGGCTCGCCGACCACCGCAGAACCTCCGCCTCCTCACCCTGATCCTCTTCCGCCCCTCCACTTCCCACCAAACACCCTCTGCAGACCCACCGAACACACCCACTCCCTCGCTCACAGTTTGACCTAGGACGACCTGACAGCTCCATCTCGCCCCCTGCAGACCCCCTGACCACCTTCGCCGTGCCACGGCGAAGGTCCCCCGCCTGTCTGATCTGGCCGAGAGGCCGTGCCATTGGTTTCAGGTTCCAGGCCTTGACCGCCATTGGCGAGGAAGCTCGAAGCCTGCTCGAGGTTGCTCCAAGCCGAGATATCCCAGGTTGAATAGCCACGGCCAGCGCGGAAGAGTCTCGCGCTCTCACCCTGGCCCTCAATTGGAGCTGTGCGCCTCAACAGCCGATGCAATTGGGAGCACCATCCCTGCTGCAGGCGTGAGAGAATTGGGGTGGGACATTTAGTCCCACCTCGGAATCTCTCGAAGGCACGCGGATGCATAAAGGCAAAAACTGCCTTATGCTGTTTGCCTCAGTTACCACGGGGTGAGGTCCCTCTCACCCGACCCGACCCGACTCGGCCTCGTCCGTGACCACGCTCCGCGGACCTGGCCCGACCCGATTAGACTGACCTGCACTCCTCGCCCACCACGCACGCCGGTGGGCCTGGACCCGGGCCTGACCCGAACCCGATTACCCGGTAGCGCTCTGGGAGAGCTTCCGAAGAGTGATTTCAGAGAGAGAGATACGCGGGGGAGGGGGGTAGAGTAGGTTTTTGCCTTGACGAATAGACTCTGAAGTGTGCAGGCCAAAGAAGAAGAAGCAGACCCGCTGAAGAAGAAGGAGCTGCTGCACTGTAGCGAAGGCATTGTTAAGTCGTCTCAGCACTGGCGCAGACGACGGAAGGTCAGCAGCCAAAGAAGAAGAAGACCCGCTGAAGAAAAAGGAAGAGCAACGGCCATCGCGAAAGAAGAAAAAGAGAGGTCAAGGCAGGTGAAGACAAAGAAGAAGAAGGAATGAAGAGAAGCAAGAAGCAAGAAAAGAAGAAGACGATCTGACGAAAAAGAAAGAAAGGAAACAAGGAAGAACAGAAGAAGAGCACGAGGGGAAAATCTGAAGAAAGCAGAAGAAAAAGAAGAAGAAGAAGAAGAAGAAGAACAGGAAGAACCAAAGACAAAGAGGAAGATCTGAAGAAAGCAGAAGAAAAAGAAGAAGAAGAAGAAGAAGAACAGGAAGAACCAAAGACAAAGAGGAAGATCTGAAGAAAGCAAAGAAGAAGAAGAAAGAACAGGAAGAACCAAAGACAAAGAGGAAGAAAGAAGAAAAGAAGAAGAAGCCAAATTTTCATCTCTCTCTCTCTTTATTTTTGTAATAGAACTTGTATATCTCTAGAATACAACTTGCTCCCTGAGTTCGACCTCGGGAACTCTTTTATTTTTCCGAGTAAAAAATTTTATATGAAAACGTTGGTAACAACCGGCTTTACTACAACGATATAACCGAAACCGGTCGAAAACCCGAACGTTATCATTTTGGCGCCGCTGCCGGGGAGCAACGGCTAATTCTAGAGGTAAACATTCCTGTATCTTTTAATTTCTGATAATCTCCTCTCTTTTGTGCAGCTACAGGAACTCAAGAAGACAAGCAACCACACGACAACCACTCCGAAGACAGGTAAATCTTTTCTCTCACTATTAACCCCTACACTCTAAAGAGAAAGAAAAGAAAAGAACAAGCAATATAGGGCTAACCTGTCTTCCATATTTAGTAACCATAAAAGTTGCATGTTTTCAACTCATTATTTCTGCACACTATCAAGGGTATTTAAGGGCTAACACATTCTTGCTTGAGCCCTAATTACCCAACAAAGAATTAACTGGACCAAGTAGAGCCAACCTAGGATCCAACACTAGGGATTTAGAGACACACTACTTAACTCAAGAATTGAGAAAACCAAATGAAGTGTGCCCAAGCCCTTGTCTGAAAATACCTATACAAGAAAAATCCTAAACAATTGGCTCTCTCTAAACACTTGAACCCTAAAAGACAGGACCTAAAAGCTCTTAAAGAAAACAATAGGTAGAGTTGACCCCTTGGGTTAACCAACCTTAAATTAGGTCACTCTTTGCACTTAAAAAGACTAAAGTTCAAGTGAAACCTTAAGCACCCTGATCTTAAAATTGGTAGACTTAAGAGGTCAAGATCCCCATTCTGGTCTACCTGGAACCGCAGTGACAAGAGAGGTCGGGTGGGGGAAACCCTGTAACCCGTGGGGACGCTCTACCGTGTAGGGGTCTTCGCGGGACTCTCCCTCTCTGGCTGCCCAGGTAATTCTCAGGTGGACGATCTTTCTGATCAAGGGGTCCATCTGCCCCGCACCTCTATAGTCACCCAACACATTTTTGGGTGTCTTGATTGGGTCCATCACCTTCTAAACTTACCTCTCCCAACTGTGCATGTACGGAAGGAGGTCTCTAAGACCACCCTTAAGACCTCCTTTAGAAATTCACTCTCGTCAAGGCCAAGCCTCGACGCCCGTGTTTGTGCAGCAACACCCTCACATTATTCTCTCTTCTGATTCAGAACCAAGTTTTTCTTCTTCCCCCATCATGGCTCAGCCAGTTGAGGAAGAAAATAATCTGGAACACCAGCTCCAGCGACTCAATGACCTCTTCCAAAACTTCGTGCACCCACCACAGCGTCCTATGATGCGGGACCACTACAATCCTGCTGCGGTGGCAATTGAGCCTCGAGTTAGAATCCCGATTGGAGGACCTGATTCCGAACTAAAGCCCAACATGATTCACGCTATACCTAAATTCCATGGGCTTAATTCTGAAGATCCCTTCCAGCACATCAAACAGCTTAAGCATCTGGCCCACACTTTTGGATCAGATGCGCAAAATCGGGATATTCTTCTCATGAAGATGTTCTCCTTTTCTCTTATGGACAAGGCCGCCCATTGGTATCAAACTCAGACCCGGCCGATCAACACTTGGGAAGAACTTCAATCCGAGTTTTTGAAAAAGTTCTTTCCCGTTGGTCGGACCAACGCCTTGCGCCATCAGATTACACACTTCACTCAACAATCAGGAGAACCTCTCCATGAGGCATGGGATCGTTTTCAGGATCTCATGAGGAAGTGCCCCCATCACGGAGTTCCTAAATGGGAACAAGTCCAATCTTTTTAGGGACTCCGTGAGGACATCCGCCTTTTCGTCAATGCAACCTGCGGAGGAAACATCATGGGTCAACATGAAGACACCGTATGGGAGATTCTCGAAAACATGTGCGAGAACTCCATCAACAATGACTCCATGGGATTATTCGACAGGATGAATACCCGCGCAGCGACGAATCTTAAGGGAGCACATGAGACGCAGGGCCTGTCCGCATCAGTCGACCTGGAATTAATGGCCAGTCGATTGGACAAGGTCTCAATCATTGAAAAGAAGGTGGATGAGCTGACTCAGCACTTGCAGCGAGCCACCTCTGCGCGTAACTCCTTTGCACAACCTCCTTCCACACAGGAGACTGTGCAAAACATCCTACACCGATCCTCCCCTGGGATGGATCCATATCCATCCCCATCTGATTCTTGGACTGGAAGATCATCCGATCCTTTCTTCACCAGCCGGGGGAACTCCATTCCCCCTTTCCCTGATTCTCAGGAGGTTCCTCAGACCTGCGAGGACCTCAACGCCATCCAGAACGACCCATTCTCCAACACTTACAACCCTGGATGGCGAAACCATCCAAATTTTCAGTGGGCGGGAAATTCTCAAACCCAAAGACCACCTTTTCAGTCCCGCCCACAGCCCTCTCATCACTACCAGCCGCCTCAGCCTCGGCCCAACCCTACTTATCCATCAGGGCCAAATCAAGATCAAATGTCCTTAATCCTTCAGACTCTGGCTGACATTCAAAAATCGAATGCGGCCATTCAAAAACAGCACAAGGACGAGCTTACTGAAGTTAAAACTCAGCTGGCCCAGTTGGCAAATTCTCGCCAGCCAGGCACACTCCCTTCCCAACCCCTTCCTAACCCAAATAACGTGCCAACCCAGAAGCGCGTTATGAATCCAAATTTAGGCCAAGCTCAATGGATTTATCAGGCCCCCACTGCTCCATCTCCAGACGAGATGGAAGCCTCTACTTCTCGTACGGGATTTCAGCAGCAGCCACCCCTCCTACCAAATCCAAACCAAAATCAGGCCGGATTAAATTCTGTAACAACACGTAGTGGTAAGACAACTCAGGACCAGCATTATCCAAACCACGCCCAGCCTGATAATCATGACCCTAGGATAGTTATCCAAGGTACCGCTGTTCCAGACCCACAACCAGGACCTATCCTAGAGGAACCAACCAAGATCCCGTTTCCCGAAGCCCTGACCAAGGGAAAGAAGACCACCAAACCCGTGGCCCCTGAGGAGGACCTGGTCAAGCTCTTTGAGCAGGTCCACATAAACATCCCCTTGATGGATGCAATCCGCCACGTACCAGCTTACGCACGATTTCTAAAGAATATATGTACACCCCAGCGTAAGCCGCGAACCAAGGGAGGGAGCCCAATTGTTCTGTCAGAGCAAGCCAGCTCTGTAATCCTTAGTAGACTCCCACCCAAGGCAAAAGATCCTGGAACTCCCCCGATCTCCTGTAAGATAGGTGGTACCCAATTGGACAGAGCATTATTAGACTTAGGTGCATCTATAAATCTGATACCCACATCCTTACTTGACCATCTGGAAGAATCTGAGCTGAAACCAACTGAGGTGACATTACAATTAGCAGATCGATCTATAAAGTCACCAAAAGGGATTCTCGAGGATGTTATCGTAAGAGTACGGGATTTCTATTTTCCAGTGGACTTTATAGTCTTAGACATGGATGCACCTGAGAACCCTAGGGATACATGATGAAGCGTCGGTTTCCGTTGTTAATTCGTTGTAGTAAAGCCGGTTGTTACCAACGTTTCATAAAAATTTTTTTACTCGGAAAAATAAAAGAGTTCCCGAGGTCGAACTCAGGGAGCAAGTTGTATTCTAGAGATATACAAGTTTTATTACAAAAATAAAGAGAGAGAGAGAGAGAGAGATGAAAATTTGGCTTCTTCTTCTTTTCTTCTTTCTTCCTCTTTGTCTTTGGTTCTTCCTGTTCTCCTTCTTCTTCTTCTTCTTCTTCTGCTTTCTTCAGATCTTCCCTGTTTCCTTTCTTTCTTTTTTTTTCGTCAGATCGTCTTCTTCTTTTCTTGCTTCTTGCTTCTCTTCATTCCTTCTTCTTCTTTGTCTTCACCTGCCTTGACCTCTCTTTTTCTTCTTTGGCGATGGCCGTTGCTCTTCCTTCTTCTTCAGCGGGTCTTCTTCTTCTTTGGCTGCTGACCTTCCGTCGTCTGCCCCGGTGCTGAGACGACTTAACAATGCCTTCGCTACAGTGCAGCAGCTCCTTCTTCTTCAGCGGGTCTGCTTCTTCTTCTTTGGCCTGCACACTTCAGAGCTCATTCGTCAAGAGGCAAAAACCTATGCTACCCCCCTCCCCCGCGTATCTCTCTCTCTGAAATCACTCTTCGGAAGCTCTCCCAGAGCGCTATCGGGTAATCGGGTTCGGGTCAGGCCCGGGTCCAGGCCCACCGGTGTGCGTGGTGGGCGAGGAGTGCAGGTCAGTCTAATCGGGTCGGGCCAGGTCCGCGGAGCGTGGTCACGGACGAGGCCGAGTCGGGTCGGGTCGGGTGAGAGGGACCTCACCCCGTGGTAACTGAGGCAAACAGATGGTGGCAGTTTTTCAATTTATGTGGGTGCGTGGCTTCAGAAGGTTCCGAGGTGGGACTATCCGCGCACCCGTTTCTCTCACGCCTGCAGCAGGGATGGTGCTCCCAATTGCATCGGCTGTTGAGGCGTACAGCTCCAATCGAGGGCCAGGGTGTGTGCGTGAGACTCTTCCGCGCTGGCCGTGGCTATTCAATCTGGGATATCTCGGCTTGGAGCAACCTCGAGCAGGCTTCGAGCTTCCTCGCCAATGGCGGTCAAGGCCTGGAACCTGAAACCAATGGCACGGCCAAAATGATGAAGCGTCGGTTTCCGTTGTTAATTCGTTGTAGTAAAGCCGGTTGTTACCAACGTTTCATAAAAATTTTTTTACTCGGAAAAATAAAAGAGTTCCCGAGGTCGAACTCAGGGAGCAAGTTGTATTCTAGAGATATACAAGTTTTATTACAAAAATAAAGAGAGAGAGAGAGAGAGAGAGATGAAAATTTGGCTTCTTCTTCTTTTCTTCTTTCTTCCTCTTTGTCTTTGGTTCTTCCTGTTCTCCTTCTTCTTCTTCTTCTTCTTCTGCTTTCTTCAGATCTTCCCTGTTTCCTTTCTTTCTTTTTTTTTCGTCAGATCGTCTTCTTCTTTTCTTGCTTCTTGCTTCTCTTCATTCCTTCTTCTTCTTTGTCTTCACCTGCCTTGACCTCTCTTTTTCTTCTTTGGCGATGGCCGTTGCTCTTCCTTCTTCTTCAGCGGGTCTTCTTCTTCTTTGGCTGCTGACCTTCCGTCGTCTGCCCCGGTGCTGAGACGACTTAACAATGCCTTCGCTACAGTGCAGCAGCTCCTTCTTCTTCAGCGGGTCTGCTTCTTCTTCTTTGGCCTGCACACTTCAGAGCTCATTCGTCAAGAGGCAAAAACCTATGCTACCCCCCTCCCCCGCGTATCTCTCTCTCTGAAATCACTCTTCGGAAGCTCTCCCAGAGCGCTATCGGGTAATCGGGTTCGGGTCAGGCCCGGGTCCAGGCCCACCGGTGTGCGTGGTGGGCGAGGAGTGCAGGTCAGTCTAATCGGGTCGGGCCAGGTCCGCGGAGCGTGGTCACGGACGAGGCCGAGTCGGGTCGGGTCGGGTGAGAGGGACCTCACCCCGTGGTAACTGAGGCAAACAGATGGTGGCAGTTTTTCAATTTATGTGGGTGCGTGGCTTCAGAAGGTTCCGAGGTGGGACTATCCGCGCACCCGTTTCTCTCACGCCTGCAGCAGGGATGGTGCTCCCAATTGCATCGGCTGTTGAGGCGTACAGCTCCAATCGAGGGCCAGGGTGTGTGCGTGAGACTCTTCCGCGCTGGCCGTGGCTATTCAATCTGGGATATCTCGGCTTGGAGCAACCTCGAGCAGGCTTCGAGCTTCCTCGCCAATGGCGGTCAAGGCCTGGAACCTGAAACCAATGGCACGGCCTCTCGGCCAAATCAGACAGGCGGGGGACCTTCGCCGTGGCACGGCGAAGGTGGTCAGGGGGTCTGCAGGGGGCGAGATGGGGCTGTCGGGTCGTCCTAGGTCACACTGTGAGCGAGGGAGTGGGTGTGTTCGGTGGGTCTGCAGAGGGTGTTTGGTGGGAAGTGGAGGGGCGGAAGAGGATCAGGGTGAGGAGGCGGAGGTTCTGCGGTGGTCGGCGAGCCGTGTGGGTCGCTGAGGTGATGGGAGCGGCTCGCCGGAGGGTGGTCGGAGGCGGAGAGGACGAGGGTGAACAGGGTCGGTAGAGGGCTTAATTGACTAAATCGAAAGCGGGGAAAGAAAGAGGAGGAGAAGGGGAGTAAGTCTAACTTAACTGCAGGGACGAAGGGGGAGGAACAGGGCGACAGTCGTATCGACTGTCGCCGGAGAAGATGATGCTCAGAGAGAGGGGCGGCGGCGAGCAGAAGGCTGGAGAGGCGCCAGCTGGGTGCGGCGTGGCGCGGGAAGAGCAGGGGAGGAGGTCTCTGCTGCTGGTAGTGCGGCAGAGCGAAGAGGTGGAGGGGGAGGAAGTCGCCGGAGCTGGTGAGCGTCTGCCGGAGAAAGAAGAGAAGAAAGCTGGGGGTTTTCTCCGTCAGGTCCAGGCTGCCTTGGTCGGTGGAGCGGCGGGGGGTATTTATAGGGTTGAAGCAGGGAGGAAGGCGGAGGGAGACGACGTGTCTCCCTCGCCGGAGCATGGTCGGAATTCGAACCCATACCGTCCGTGCGTTCGCACGGCCGGTATGGGGGGCTACAGTGACCATGGGGGTGCTCCTGCGACGGCTGACGACGCAGGGCACCCCCGGTACACTTGCCAGGTCCTCCACCTCACCCTGCGCGGCGCCATGCTCCGCGCAAGGTCGCCGGAGCATGGTGCTGGCAGGGTTTTGCAGGAGGGACCTGTTTGCAAAGAACGAAGGAGAGTTAGGGGCCTAAATGCGCGGGTTCAAAAGTTGAGGGCCAAAGAGTAAATATATGAGGACCAAAGTGTAAATTCGGTCAAGGAGGTTTCTTCTTAGGCTCAAGTTTTTATACATGACTAATTAGGACCTAAGGAATCTGATGGTGAATTTTATTTTCATATTAAACCTTGTTTGACCGGTCAATTTGCGCAAAAACCCAAATTAAGTTATTAATTGGGCATGGTTCTCAATGTAGGTCAAAATGGGTTCTAAAGGCCAAATTGATGGTTCTAAACCCCAGAGATTATTTTTCTATGAATTTTAGAGGGTTTATTCTATTTTTACTTTGCCTCGAACCTTGTGAATTGAAGTGGGTTGTTTTAGGGTTACAGATTATCATTTGGTTCCTTGGAAGTGCTGTAGCCCTTGCTAGATCATCTCATCCCACTTTTATTCTTATTAAGCTGTTTTGACCTATGTTTGGGCCCTGAATTACCCTGTATGCAGATTATACTGGTAAAATTGCACTTTTACCCCTTATGACTTGTTTTCTTCTCAAACTCAGAATTCTCTGAGTTAAGCTTTTCCTTGAGATATGTAGGAGCTTTTATCCTTTGTATTGGGTCAAAATGAGCTAGTTATGGCTCATGATGAGGTTCTCATCAATACACCAATCATTCTAGGGAGACCTTTCTTGGCTACTGCTAGAGCCAACATCAGCTGTGAGGAGGGCCAAATAGAGCTTAAGTTTGGAGATCAAACACTGAAAATTGATATATTTAAGGCCCAACAAGGAATTAATTGCGGCGTCATCGAACAAATTTGTGACATCAAGACTTTGGTTGATGAATCACACCTCCAGAATGACTTGAGTATTCCTCATCAACCACAGAAGGATCTTGACCCGCAAATAGAGGAGTCCATTCCGGATGTGAACAACCCAATAACTCCCACCCTTGAACCTCACATCTATACTGAACCACCCGCTGCTGCTGAAAACCCCATCCTTGAACTGAAACCCCTTCCTGCTCATTTGAAATACATCTTTTTGGGTTCTAATCAGACCCTTCCTGTGATCATCAATTCCAACCTCAATCCTGAACAGGAATACCGTCTGATTGTTGTCCTCCAGCAACATCGCAGAGCCATCGGATGGACCCTCGATGATTTGACTGGAATAAGTCCCTCTTATTGTACTCATCATATCTATTCAGAAGAGGGCACACGACCTTCTCGTGAAATGCAGAGACGCTTAAACCCCAATCTGCAGGAGGTCGTGAAAAAGGAGATCATCAAGTGGTTAGATGCCGGGATCATCTACCCGATCTCCGATAGTCGTTGGGTGAGCCCGATTCAGGTCGTGCCTAAAAAGGCAGGACTCACCACTATAACGACTGAGACCGGAGAAATCATTCCTACCCGATTAGCCAACTCGTGGAGAGTCTGTATAGATTACCGTCGACTCAATTCCTCCACGAAGAAGGATCATTTCCCACTACCCTTCATTGATCAAATTCTCGAAAAACTAGCGGGAAATAGGTTCTTCTGCTTTCTTGACGGGTACTCCGGTTATAACCAGGTGGCAATCCATCCTGAGGACCAAGAAAAGACCACATTCACCTGCCCCTTCGGAACATACGCTTTCCGAAGGATGCCTTTTGGTCTTTGCAATGCACCCGCTACTTTTCAGCGATGCATTCTTGCCATATTCTCAGATATGGTAGGTGATTATCTGGAAGTCTTCATGGATGACTTTTCAGTTTTCGGAGCATCATTCGACGATTGCCTCCAGCACTTGGTCCAGATACTCAGGCGGTGCATCGACGTGAATTTGGTTCTTTCCTGGGAAAAGAGCCATTTCATGGTGCCTGAGGGAATTGTCCTGGGACACTCAATTTCGGAGAAAGGTATCCAAGTGGATCGAGCTAAGGTTAATCTGATTTCTCGCCTTCCTATGCCTAGCTCGATCAGGGACATCCGATCCTTTTTAGGGCATGTCGGTTTTTATCGACGATTTATCCCTGATTTTTCAAAAATCGCACGCCCCCTGACCACTCTTCTCTCCAAGGATGTTCCCTTCGAAATCTCCAAGGAATGCACTCAAGCATTTGAAATCCTGCGTGACCGAGTCACCCAAGCCCCGATCCTACAGTCCCCTGATTGGTCTCAACCCTTTGAGATCATGTGTGATGCATCCGACTTCGCTGTAGGAGCGGTTTTGGGGCAGAAAAATGACAAGAAACCTGTGGTCATTTACTACGCCAGCAAAACACTCGATGAGGCTCAGCGTAACTATACAGTTACTGAGAAAGAGCTGCTAGCTGTAGTATTTGCCCTAGAGAAATTCAGATCATACCTTCTGGGTTCCCATGTCATCATATACTCGGATCACACGGCTGTGAGGCATCTCCTTGCAAAGAAGGACGCGAAACCTCGATTGATCCGATGGATCTTGCTGTTGCAAGAATTTGACCTCGAGATTCGCGATAAAGCGGGAAAACAAAACGTGGTAGCTGATCACTTGTCCCGTCTTCCTTCTGAAATGATAGACCCTTCCGGACCCATCACTGAGCATTTTCCCGATGAGCACCTGCTGACTATTGGTACTAGCCTTCCATGGTTTGCTAATATTGTAAATTACTTGGCATCTCATCAGACCCCGTCCGATTGGCCGAAGGCCAAGAAAGACAAATTACGCTCCGATGCCAAGTATTACATTTGGGAAGACCCGTACCTCTTCCGCATAGGTGCCGATCAGATCATCCGGAGATGTGTCCCGGAAGGGGAAGTCAACAATATCCTCTCTTTCTGCCATGACCAGGCATGCGGTGGCCATTTTGCCGGGCATAAAACCGCATCAAAAGTCCTCCAGTGCGGCTTTTACTGGCCCACACTGTTCAAAGACGCATACAGTCATTGCAAGGCATGCAGTCGTTGCCAGACTTTGGGCAACATGAGCCATCGCGACATGATGCCTATGCAACCGATTCTAGTATGCGAAATCTTTGATGTTTAGGGGATTGATTTTATGGGCCCCTTTCCTGTTTCGGATGGTTTCGAATACATTCTGTTGGCTGTGGACTACGTGTCCAAATGGATCGAAGCCATACCGACCCGAACCTGTGATCACAAAATCGTTCTCAAATTCATTCATCAACACATTTTCTCAAGGTTCGGGATTCCTCGTGCAATAATCTCTGATGGGGGGACCCATTTCACAAATGCTCAGTTTAGGTCACTGATGACCAAATACGGGGTGTCTCACCGAATCTCTACTCCTTACCACCCCCAAACTAATGGTCTAGCTGAGCTGTCGAATCGGGAGATCAAGAAAATCCTACAGGTCACTGTTCGACCTGACAGGAAGGACTGGTCGTCCCGACTTCCGGAAGCATTGTGGGCCTATAGGACCGCCCACAAGACCCAATTGGGCATGTCTCCCTTTAGATTGGTGTACGGAAAGGCATGCCACCTTCCCGTCGAACTGGAGCATAAAGCCTATTGGGCAGTACGGAACTGTAATCTAGATCTTTCCAAGGCTGGGACCCACAGAAAACTCCAAATCAGCGAGATCGATGAATTACGCACAGACGCGTACGAGAACTCGCAAATCTACAAGGAGCGGGTTAAAGCCTTCCACGACAAACACATCTCGAGAAAAATCTTTCATCCTGGTCAAAAGGTCCTACTCTTTGATGCCCGACTCAAACTCTTCCCAGGAAAACTGAGATCTAAGTGGGTCGGACCATATTTGGTCCGACAGGTTTTTGGAAATGGAGCAATCGAAATCAGTCCACTCAGCCACGATTCTGAACCTTTCATCGTGAATGGTCAAAGACTCAAGCCGTTCATTGATGTAACTTCTACTGATTTGGCTGAGGCATCTCATATCCTCCTTTCCCCTTGAGCTTATTGCGCCTAGCCGATGGCGTAAAACTCAGCGCTTAACGGGAGGCAGCCCGTCATTCTCTTTGAAAACCTGAAACTTGTTCTGACACCTTTCAGCACTCGAAGTTCACCCTGAACTAAGACCCCCTAGGTTACAATGAGGACATTGCAAATCTTAGGCATGGGGGGGTAGGAAAGTGCAAAAACTTGTAAGAAAAGGTTTCAAACAAAAAAATTCACATATGCCAAAAATACCATAAAAATTAAAAAATTTTTCGAAAAAGAATAAGAGGAAAAGAGGAGAAGAAAAATTTCGTGAAGGAGAGAAGAAACAAAATGAAAAAGGAGCACAAAATTATAAGAAAAGTTGATAGTCATTAGTAAGGAACTAAGGAATTAACCTAAGTTCTAGACCTCATTCAAGAAAATAACTGAAAAGTGCACAATGAGATTAGTAAGAATGCAAACCTTAGGCATTCTTGAATAGACTCTTAGTACTCATTAAGATCTGGACACTCCTCAAGAGGTTGAGGAAAATGAAAAGCTGAAGTATTAGGTCTAAGGCTTAGGGAGTATTCGGCCTCGTTAACTAATTTTTGGTTTACGGGACTCAGTAACCTAAGCACCCTAATCTCACACACAGCCTGGTTCAGTAAGCATAAAAATCAGAATCACGCAGAAGCGTCGCAAAAATCTGAAAAGAACACCTAGAATAGGAATGGCCGATCAACACAAGTTGATTTGGACGAGTTCCCAGCGCGGAGAGGCGGGAAATCCCCTCGAAGATGCGTAACAAAATATCATCTCCTCGGTGCTTGTCTCTTAGGATATTTACATATCCTACGGGGGGCATGTAAGCACTCTGCTGGTTTAGATTCCATGGATGGCATTATCTCGAAGTGTCAATTGCCAGGGTCTGGATTCGGCCACGGAACACCATGGATGGGATTATCTCGAAATCTCAATAGCCAGGGTTCCGGGGGTTGCCATGGGCGGTGCTATCTCGAAGCATCGATCGCCAGGAACCCTTGAGGATTGATGATGGGAGCAAGGAATCTGATACAGACCGTGTTGAAAAGCCAATCCTAGACTAGAACTAAAAAGAAAAAGAGAGAGAAAACTCTCCAAACAGAAAAAACTTTCTATCTCTCTCTTACAAAACGCACTGCGAACTGAGCCAGGGCTAAAATCATTTCAAGCACGGGTGCTTTAACCACGAAGTCCAATAAACCTTAGGTTAGTTCTTGTGGGCCTTAAAAACCTTTGCTAAAAGACTGAGGCTAAGGCTAGACAGATTTGGATCTTGATTGGTACTAGAGTATCTTTTAGGCCTATGGTCAGCATTCTAACCTAATCTATGCTCAAATAAAAAGGCACTTATCTAAAACCATTGAAAACTTCATGGTCTAGAACAAGGGTTGAAACCTTAAGTTTTTTTTTGCTAAGGGACTAGCAAAAGCTAGGCATGGGGGTATGATGAGAACCTCATCATGAGCCATAACTAGCTCATTTTGACCCAATACAAAGGATAAAAGCTCCTACATATCTCAAGGAAAATCTTAACTCAGAGAATTCTGAGTTTGAGAAGAAAACAAGTCATAAGGGGTAAAAGTGCAATTTTACCAGTATAATTTGCATACAGGGTAATTCAGGGCCCAAACATAGGTCAAAACAGCTTAATAAGAATAAAAGTGGGATGAGATGATCTAGCAAGGGCTACAGCACTTCCAAGGAACCAAATGATAATCTGTAACCCTAAAACAACCCACTTCAATTCACAAGGTTCGAGGCAAAGTAAAAATAGAATAAACCCTCTAAAATTCATAGAAAAATAATCTCTGGGGTTTAGAACCATCAATTTGGCCTTTAGAACCCATTTTGACCTACATTGAGAACCATGCCCAATTAATAACTTAATTTGGGTTTTTGCGCAAATTGACCGGTCAAACAAGGTTTAATATGAAAATAAAATTCACCATCAGATTCCTTAGGTCCTAATTAGTCATGTATAAAAACTTGAGCCTAAGAAGAAACCTCCTTGACCGACTTCACACTTTGGTCCTCATATATTTACTCTTTGGCCCTCAACTTTTGAACCCTCGCATTTTGGCCCCTAACTCTTCTTCGTTCTTTGCAAACAGGTCCCTCCTGCAAAACCCTGCCAGCACCATGCTCCGGCGACCTTGCGCGGAGCATGGCGCCGCGCAGGGTGAGGTGGAGGACCTGGCAAGTGTACCGGGGGTGCCCTGCGTCGTCAGCCGTCGCAGGAGCACCCCCATGGTCACTGTAGCCCCCCATACCGGCCGTGCGAACGCACGGACGGTATGGGTTCATATTCCGACCATTCTCCGGCGAGGGAGACACGTCGTCTCCCTCCGCCTTCCTCCCTGCTTCAACCCTATAAATACCCCCCGCCGCTCCACCGACGAAGGCAGCCTGGACCTGACGGAGAAAACCCCCAGCTTTCTTCTCTTCTTTCTCCGGCAGACGCTCACCAGCTCCGGCGACTTCCTCCCCCTCCACCTCTTCGCTCTGCCGCACTACCAGCAGCAGAGACCTCCTCCCCTGCTCTTCCCGCGCCACGCCGCACCCAGCTGGCGCCTCTCCAGCCCTCTGCTCGCCGCCGCCCCTCTCCCTGAGCATCGTCTTCTCCGGCGACAGTCGATACGACTGTCGCCCTATTCCTCCCCCTTCGTCCCTGCAGTTAAGTTAGACTTACTCCCCTTCTCCTCCTCTTTCTTTTCCCGCTTTCGATTTAGTCAATTAAGCCCTCTACCGACCCTGTTCACCCTCATCCTCTCCGCCTCCGACCACCCTCCGGCGAGCCGCTCCCATCACCTCAGCGACCCACACGGCTCGCCGACCACCGCAGAACCTCCGCCTCCTCACCCTGATCCTCTTCCGCCCCTCCACTTCCCACCAAACACCCTCTGCAGACCCACCGAACACACCCACTCCCTCGCTCACAGTTTGACCTAGGACGACCTGACAGCTCCATCTCGCCCCCTGCAGACCCCCTGACCACCTTCGCCGTGCCACGGCGAAGGTCCCCCGCCTGTCTGATCTGGCCGAGAGGCCGTGCCATTGGTTTCAGGTTCCAGGCCTTGACCGCCATTGGCGAGGAAGCTCGAAGCCTGCTCGAGGTTGCTCCAAGCCGAGATATCCCAGGTTGAATAGCCACGGCCAGCGCGGAAGAGTCTCGCGCTCTCACCCTGGCCCTCAATTGGAGCTGTGCGCCTCAACAGCCGATGCAATTGGGAGCACCATCCCTGCTGCAGGCGTGAGAGAATTGGGGTGGGACATTTAGTCCCACCTCGGAATCTCTCGAAGGCACGCGGATGCATAAAGGCAAAAACTGCCTTATGCTGTTTGCCTCAGTTACCACGGGGTGAGGTCCCTCTCACCCGACCCGACCCGACTCGGCCTCGTCCGTGACCACGCTCCGCGGACCTGGCCCGACCCGATTAGACTGACCTGCACTCCTCGCCCACCACGCACGCCGGTGGGCCTGGACCCGGGCCTGACCCGAACCCGATTACCCGGTAGCGCTCTGGGAGAGCTTCCGAAGAGTGATTTCAGAGAGAGAGATACGCGGGGGAGGGGGGTAGAGTAGGTTTTTGCCTTGACGAATAGACTCTGAAGTGTGCAGGCCAAAGAAGAAGAAGCAGACCCGCTGAAGAAGAAGGAGCTGCTGCACTGTAGCGAAGGCATTGTTAAGTCGTCTCAGCACTGGCGCAGACGACGGAAGGTCAGCAGCCAAAGAAGAAGAAGACCCGCTGAAGAAAAAGGAAGAGCAACGGCCATCGCGAAAGAAGAAAAAGAGAGGTCAAGGCAGGTGAAGACAAAGAAGAAGAAGGAATGAAGAGAAGCAAGAAGCAAGAAAAGAAGAAGACGATCTGACGAAAAAGAAAGAAAGGAAACAAGGAAGAACAGAAGAAGAGCACGAGGGGAAAATCTGAAGAAAGCAGAAGAAAAAGAAGAAGAAGAAGAAGAAGAAGAACAGGAAGAACCAAAGACAAAGAGGAAGATCTGAAGAAAGCAGAAGAAAAAGAAGAAGAAGAAGAAGAAGAAGAACAGGAAGAACCAAAGACAAAGAGGAAGATCTGAAGAAAGCAAAGAAGAAGAAGAAAGAACAGGAAGAACCAAAGACAAAGAGGAAGAAAGAAGAAAAGAAGAAGAAGCCAAATTTTCATCTCTCTCTCTCTTTATTTTTGTAATAGAACTTGTATATCTCTAGAATACAACTTGCTCCCTGAGTTCGACCTCGGGAACTCTTTTATTTTTCCGAGTAAAAAATTTTATATGAAAACGTTGGTAACAACCGGCTTTACTACAACGATATAACACAACCCGGTCAAACCAGACGCTTATCACCGCCCGAGCATGAGATCGAGTTTGAGATCTCACTAGTACCAGGGACCAGCCCCATCTCCACTGCGCCATACAGGATGGCACCGCTTGAGCTACGAGAGCTCAAGTCTCAGTTGCAGGACCTTTTGGAGAAAGGTTTCGTGAGGCCCAGTGCGTCTCCCTGGGGAGCCCCGGTACTGTTTGTGAAGAAGAAGGATGGGACCTTACGCCTTTGTGTGGACTACCGACAGCTGAATAGGGTCACCATCAAGAACAGATATCCACTGCCGAGGATCGACGACTTGTTTGACCAATTGCGGGGTGCCACGGTGTTCTCCAAGATCGACTTGAGGTCGGGATACCACCAGTTGAGGATCCGGGAGACCGACATCTCCAGGACAGCTTTCCGCACCCGGTACGGACACTACGAGTTTTTGGTCATGCCGTTTGGGCTGACCAATGCCCCCGCTGCTTTCATGGACCTGATGAACCGGGTGTTTAGACCGTACTTGGACCAGTTCGTGGTGGTTTTCATAGATGATGTACTCATCTATTCTCGAGATCAGACGCAGCACGGACAGCACTTGCGGATGGTTCTGGACACACTGAGACGACGTAGGCTGTACAGCAAATACGGCAAGTGCGAGTTCTGGTTGAGGGAGGTGACCTTCTTAGGTCATGTGATCTCTGGAGATGGCTTGGCGGTGGACCCAGCCAAGGTCGAGGCAGTACTCAGGTGGGCAAGACCACGTTCACAGATCGCACGTCCTATGACACAGTTGACCCGAAAGGACGTGCCCTTCGCTTGGACAGACGCCTGTGAGGCGTGTTTTCTGGAGCTGAAGGAGAGGTTGACCTCGGCTCCCGTGCTCACCATCCCTGACAGTAGTGGCGGGTTCGTTGTGTACACGGACGCCTCCTTGCAGGGGTTAGGAGGTGTGCTCATGCAGAGGGGTCACGTTGTCGCTTACGCTTCGCGGCAACTGAAGCCCCATGAGCATACCTACCCTACCCACGACCTAGAGTTGGCAGCTGTTGTCTTCGCACTGAAGACTTGGAGGCACTACTTGTACGGTGATACCTTCAAAATTTTCACAGATTACAAGAGCCTCAGATACCTTTTGATCAGAAGGAGCTCAACATGAGACAGAGACGTTGGTTGGAGCTCCTGAAGGACTACGACTGCAGCATCTCCTACCACCCAGGAAAGGCCAATGTGGTGGCTGACGCCTTGAGCCGTAAGGCGCCCGCACACTTGGCCAATTTACAGTTACAGAGTTGGAGCCTTTTGGAGGAGGTGGGCAGTTGGCAAAACCTAGAGTTACGGGGGCACTGTGGGGCTGTGACGGTGACATGACAGACTAGGCCAGAGCTGATAGACCGCATCATCACAGGACAGATGGCCGATCCATACTTGCAGTCCTTGCACGACAGAGTAATGTCGGGAGACCCAAGGGACTTCTCTTTCACAGACCAGGTGCTACGCCTGAGGGGACGGTTGTGCGTTCCCAGGGACGAGGAGCTGTTGAGAGAGCTCCTGACTGAGGCACACGGTTCCAGATTCACCATACATCCCGGAAACACGAAGATATACCACGACTTGAGATGCGAGTTTTGGTGGAGGGGGATGAAGAGGGATGTGGGTGAGTTCGTGCAGCAGTGCTTAGTGTGTCAGCAGGTGAAAGCCGAGCATCAGAGGCCTGCAGGGCCGCTACAGCCGCTTCCAGTGCCAAAGTGGAAGTGGGAGAGCATCACCATGAACTTGGTGGTGGGATTACCTGTTACCCAGCAAGGACACGACGCAGTCTGGGTAATAGTGGATAGACTAACGAAGGCGACGCGATTCTTGTCGATCCAAGTCACTTTGGGACCAGCACAGTTGGCAGAGAGGTATATCCGTGATGTGGTACGACTACACGGAGTTACGCGGGAGATCGTATCCGACCAGGATACCCGCTTTACGTCCCAGTTTTGGGCTGAGTTTCAGCAGGCCTTGGGGACGCGGTTGAGGTTTAGTACGGCTTACCACCCCCAGACGGACGGATAGTCTGAGCGCACGATACAGACACTTGAGGACCTTTTGCGTGCCTGTGTATTGGACTGGAGGGGCTCTTGGGAGGAGCACCTGCCCCTAGCGGAGTTTGCATACAACAACAGTTATCACTCGAGTATCGGCATGGCTCCCTACGAGGCTCTGTACGGACGGAGGTGTACGGCACCCTTGAGTTGGGTCGAGGTGGGGACCAAGTGGGAGGTTGGCCCCAGGTTGATCCGGCAGAGTCAGGAGGTGGTGGAGCATATCCATAGGTGACTCCGCACTGTCAGGAGAAGACAGAAGAGCTACGCGGATCGGAAACGCAGAGAGGTGCAGTTCGAGGTTGGGGATCACGTCTTTCTTCGTGTTTCGCCCATGAAGGGCCTGCAGCGGTTTGGGGTGAGAGGGAAGCTCGCGTCGAGGTTCGTGGGGCCCTTTGAGGTTCTGGAGCGGGTTGGACCCGTTGCTTACAAGCTTGCCCTCCCCCCGCAGCTTTCTTGTGTGCACGGCGTGTTCCACGTGTCCAACCTCAGGAAGTACATGGCCGATTCCAGTCACGTACTGAGTCACGAGAGCGTCGAGGTGGGCGACGACCTGACCTACCCCGAGCGGCCAGTGCAGATTCTAGACTGAGCCGTCTGCAGTTTGAGACGAAAGCAAGTACCCCTGGTAAAGGTTTTGTGGAGGAGCCAGCGGTACGAGGAGGCTACCTGGGAGCCTGAGGCGGCAATGTGGGAGCGGTACCCAGAGCTCTTCGCAGGTACGTCTTTTCGAACCGGCTTCGGTCCTCTTTGAGTTTGTTATGGTTATTTTGACATCTTTTTCGCACCCTAGCTAGCGCAAGTTTCGGGGACGAAACTTCCTTTGAGTTTGTTATATTGCTACGAATGCACGCGTCAAACGTCTTTTAAGACGTTTGGGAGGTGGCCCAGACGTCTGACCAGACGTCTGGAACCACTTCCAAACGTCTGGGAATCGGTTATTGTTGGCACGCGCGATTCAGGCGCGCAGACCTGCGTACGCTATCTCTCTCTCTCTCTCTTTTTCCCTCTCTCCTGCGACCGCAGACCACCCTGTCCCGCTCTCTCTCTCCTCCTCGCGCGGCCTTAAAAGGCCACGCCCTCCCCCTCACTCCCGTCACCTCCGCCCCCTCCCTCTTCTCCTTCCAGTCGGTGCGCGAGAGCTAGCGCGAGTGAGCAGCGGCGGCGACAACCGCGGCGGGTGCGGGAGGAGGTGCTGCGCGGGGGAGGAGGCGTCGGCCGTGAGGGCTCGAGCCTACCGGGGCAGCGGGAGCCAGCCGGCGGGGGCGCAGCAGACGCGGGGTGGCGCGGCAGGCCTGCTGCAGCTCGAGCAGCAGGCGGAGCACTCGCAGCGCGGCCGTGCATCGCGAGCGGAGGGTGAGTTGCGCCCTGATTCTGGGAAATTTTCCAGAATCAGACGTCTGGGAGTCTAGCCATACGACGTGGGAGACGTCTAGAGGACTGTCCAGACGTCTAAAAGGTGAGTTATTCCGTCTTCTTCCTCTTCTTCGATTGACCGTACTAAGAGAGAGAGGAAATGGGTACGCGCAGGGTCTGAGATTCGCATCCAACGCAAATCAAACATCTGGCTGTAGTGCCAGACGACTGGAGCGACTTCCAGACGTCCGGGGTGACCATCGGACGTCTGGGAACTAGGCCAGACGCCCCCGCAGGCTTCTGGACGTCTGAGAGACCACGCAGAGCAAGGTAACCCCTGATCCACTTTTTAAGACATCTGGAATAAGTTCCAGACGTCTGATTTTGCACTGTTTCGTCATTTTCGACCCGTTTAGGGCCCGTTCGGAGTTCGTTTTCTACGTTTCGAGTTGCGTGCTTTTCGAAATTACATCCTCTACCCGTCTACAGTAGCTGTATACTGTTTTGAGAAATTCCTTGTGTTTGATCCTTGTGATAGGACCCCGTTCCGTTGCAGTCTCGGGGTTTGCGGAGGCACGCGGGATTCCCGACCATGCCCCCAGTTCGCCTGTTGTAACCGGTAGAGTGGCTTTAAGTATAATCTGTTAAATTATGAAATCATAAATAGAACCTAGGACATTGCATGAATCCTAGGAATGAGAAACGAGATTGAATGATAGATCCTAGGGTGTTGCATAAATCCTAGGGCTGGAAAACTAGATTGTATGATAGATCCTAGGGTATGACATGAATCCTAGGATGGGAAAACTAGTGGAATATGTGAACACTGCAGTCTTGAAAATGTGGAAAAGAAATAATAGCTGCTTGTAAATTTGTTTAAACAGCTGCCACTTATGAATAAATGAACATGAGTAAGAATATGGGATGTATGAACGTGAAACTGGAAAGGTGAAATTGGAATGCGCTGAGTTAAAGAGCTGGAACCCTACGGGGAATTAGGAGTAGAACTCCTGGAAAGTGAATGGAATAGAATTGGGGAAGTGAGCTGGCCCTTGAGTACGGAGTACCAAGGAGAGCGACTGTCCCCCTGTTTAGTGCAGAGCGGAGCTAGCCGCCCCAGGGACCCGGGGTTAGGACTGGCCACTCTGTACCGACCTGCTGGCCCTCGTGTACGTAGTACCGAGGAGAGCTACTAGTGTAGGGAGGTACTAGCTACCCCACGGGCCCCGGGGTTCTGCTAACCTCCAACACCGACTTGTTAGGCCCACTGGGGCAAACCAGGGTAGTCAGGCGAGGATGCGCGAACTGTGGAGGGGCAAGGCCCCTATTTGGTTACTGTGGAGGGGTTGGACCCCTGTTACTGAGAGGGCTCTGCCCTGTACTGGTTCCGTGCTGTGCTTTGAGCACACCTGTTAACGGAAACGACTGACCGCGTGCCAGTGCGGGTTAGGTACCCGTGCGTTTACCACGCGTGCCGTAGTCACCGTTACGTCTGTCAGTGACATTGGGGTGGTTGATTGAGAATAGGATCACCACGGGGGACTCTCCCGGCCAGGAGAGCACCATGTGCTACTTCTACTGTTCGGAAAAGACTGCAATCAAGATCGTTCTCACGAGGAACATTCGAGATCAAGTGAAGGATCTGAGAAATAGATAAATTGTGAAACAATAGAAAGACGTAAATAAAGGAAGAAAGAAAATTAAAATAGCTACTGTACACTTTACTGTTTCTTTAGTTTAGCTGCCACTCTACTCAGCGTTTTGCTGACGTGTTATACTTGTTACCTTTCAGGACCAGGTGTTGAGCAGCTAGGGTCAGCGGCTGCAGAGGACTCTGGGCCGAGTAGGGTCCAGTAGAGTTACCACTGTTCTTTGTACCCTTTTGTTTTCCACAGTAGTGAGTAGTTCTTGTTACCGTTGTACTTTTCTTTACCTGCAGTTTCGTATTATGTTATGAATGTTGTTCTACTGTTGTAGTGGTATATACTGTAGTGGTTTCTTCCTTACTGCTGTATTTTCTTACTGTTAGTTATATTCATGCTGAATGTGATTTATTTTACTGCTCTTTTGGTTACTTCCTCGTTGGACGACCAGGTCTTGGGTTTAGTCGAGTCGGTCCGGCTCTCATGTCTCGTAGGGACTTGGGAATCGGGTCATTACAAGGGGCTTATATGGAGAGGGAGAGGTGAGGAGTGTAACAACCATCTAAGATAGCCGTAACTTGCCTCAATCTTTTAGCCTTCTTTCATAATGAATCTCAAGTTTCCTATTAAATATGAATTATATCCCTTCAATTTAGTTTTCAAATGTAACTAGAATTACTCTCCCAAGTTTGACTACCATCCCCTCTCACCCGCAAAAGCCCCTTCCACTCTTCTCTCCTTCGACAAGTACATGTGCTACAATGGGGGCCCCGATCGACCATCGAGGCTGATCGGGGTCCCCCCAAGTTCATCGAAGTCTCTTTACCTCCATATCTCTTCTACTTCTCCAATCTCGACATGCATGTCGTCCCTTGGCCTGTAGCGACTGATCTGACAAGGCGGAGGCGGTGGTGGGCAGCTCCTCTGGTCGGCACTCGCAGCGGCCGACGAGCTCTCCCCTTGTGCACGCGGGCTTCCTCACGGGGTGGCCATTCTGCGAAGCGATGCACAACGAGCTTAGGGCTATCTGGCGTGCGGCAATGGGGTTTGGCAGCGCGCGGCGGCGTGTGGTGGTGTGGGACGTGGCATGCAGCGGTGGGGTCGGCGGTGCATGGCAAAGCCTTCCAGCGAGTGGCGATGGGGGATAGCAACTAGCAGCGGTCTGTTGCCTTGGTGTTTGTGTTGGTCATGTGGTTTGGTGGTGGCATGTTCGTGTGCGTAGTTGTGGCATTGATCTGTTCTTTTTCTTTCTTTTTAGTTTTGCTGTTTTCGATTGGAGGACTGCGTAAGACTTCAGGCCTCATTCGGCCAAGTTTTCTGACTTAGGTCAGGAATCAATCTTGACCTTTTGGTCAATTTATATTGATTCAGTCATTGGTGCATTTCTCGAGAATTGTCTCGTTGGCACCTTACTTCATCCATGAGTGCAGAGTCAGCCTCCATCGAAAGATTGACTGATTCCTGATATTCATCGCGTCTTTCTTTTTCTTTATCTCTTGTCTTCCTTAATTTTTTATTTTTTCCTTCCCCCGTTTCTTCTAAGAGCAACCTCCCCCTTGTTGAAGGCATTAGGATTTTCTTCTTTCCCCCATCTTTATATATTAGGTTCCTCCTTTTAATGATAATATTACTTTTCAAATAAAAAAAAACTTAAATTACCAATTTAGAGTTCAAATGAGAAAGTTAAGATCAATTTACTAAAGATATCATGCGTTATTACAAATTTTGAGCTTAAGATTGAGATCTGTCAAAGTTGGCTGCGAATATAGAAAGAGAGAGAAATACATCTTTAGACATCAAGGATTCTTGGCAAAAGAGTAATAGTGGGTACGGAAGGTAATTAATGGTCAAAGAAAAGATAGTTTAGGTATGGTGGTGCCACATTGCAAGAGAGTCCCTGCAAGACCTAATTTTCTTCATCCATGTCCTTTTGTGGCCTCCCGAAACAATAAACAGGTAATCAACATTAAATTATTTAAAAGATATAACCTAAATGATATACAATTAACTAAAATACTTGAATAATTATCAAAACTACCAAAGGCACTATAATTAACTGTATAATCCTATTTATGAATTAAATGCTATAGAATTAACATAATTTAGCCATAAAATATGCATAACATGATGAATACATCAGATAACTTAATTAGCCACGAGAAATATTAATGTGCTTAATGTTGTTTGAACAATGAACATTCTTGGAAATCCGTCAAAAATGGAAATCCAAGTTATCTTTTGCGTGTTTGAGCTCAAAATAGCATGTATATAATATCAGATAACTTCACCCTGCTCATCAAATACCGTACTAAAATACAATGAGTGCAGGAAAAAAAAAAGGAGAAATTCTTCACGTTGAATTGAATTGGATGGCCTTTTAGGCACTTTAAAAATGTGGCCTCCAACTTTATATTAATTGTAGCCTTCATGCCTTTTATTGCTCTCACTTTACAACATTTTCTTGATAGTTGAGAAGATCCCTTCCTTTTCTCTTGAAAATAAAATGAAGCAATGCATATAAAGGCAGCCATAAACTGGGGTTGGGAGTCTTGGTATTCTGGCTAAAAGAAACATCCATTTATGTTCTCATTTTGTACAATGTTCAAGGAGAAAAGTTTAACACGACACTTTATCTTGTCGAACGCAACTACTCCGATTATTTAATGGTTTTCTTCTTGAGTTTCAAATTATTTTCTAAAATCAATTCATAAATTTAAGGGTGTAGTAGAAATATTCAGAGATCCCTTTCAGCTAAGGTTCATTGAATATGTCCCGTGGCTTTGGTGGACGGGCATCTCCTCGATTGATTTTTCACCTTTTTTCTATTAATATATCCTCGGCTGCTAGTTGGAAATTCCTTTTAGTAACTTTTGATGTGCATTTCATCCTAGTTGCTATGATGAATTTATTCTGGTTTCCACCATTGTAGCCACATAAAGAAGTAAACTAAATGCAAGCGTGTCCATGGGATGCATGTGCATGGAGCTTCTTTGGTGCATTGGTTAATAATTTTACATAAGATTTTTTTTTTATTATTAACCTATTAATCAAAAGTTATTTAGAAGTTTCAAGTTGAATTTTTTGCTTTCAACAATAAATTTTCAAAATGATGCTGAAATTTACTTTTTTTTTTCGAGAGAAACCGATGTACGTACATATACTAAAAATCTTATGGAAATTAATTTCTAGGGTTAGAAAAATTTAAACCATGTCGACACGGACAAGAGGAAAGATAAAAATCTCTAGAAATGAGTATAACCACATTTAGATAAGTCGGGAAGCATAACGCAAGCAAATAAAATGGAAGATCGACGTAAAGGAGTATTTACGATCGAACCCATAAGTGCTAATCTTTTGGAACATTCCAAATCATGCGTTAGTAAGAGTAACACCTTTTACGTTAATTGTTACACACAAAAATTAGTATCACATTAAAAACTTGTGAAATTTAATGGTAGATTTTAAGAATTGAGAAATACTATATAACTAACATATAAGCATTTCGAGTGGTTAATTCACATGGAAGTAGATTGCATACCTAACTCGCTGGTTACGAAGGATAGATTTTCTCAATCACGATCTATTAAGCATGAATAATTACAAATGTTATAAGAGCCAATGTTATGAGAGCCCGAATCCTTCTGGAAGGACGGAAGGGATATCTAAATAAAATAAAATCACCACTAATAAAAGAAAGATGCTAAGAAAAGATTATCTGAGTAGAGCTGCCATTGCTGGTAGGAGTGAACAAACTAGGCTACGATCCAAAGAGGACATTGCATATTTAAGTTGAGAAGATCATAATATCCCTAAAAGAATAATATCACGTCAAAAATCCACTGAAGTAAATAATTGGTTATAAGGACAAAAAATTACTAACTTTTTGACTTGAACATTTGTGGGTAGTTGGCATAGGTCTGTTGGGTTCATTTCTAACTAGTTCTCATTTGCGTATAGGCTTTTGCCGTTAATTAATCTTCCTTCATTAACATTTATATTAAGCATTACCATTCAAATTGAAGTTATTTATTTTGGATGAGATTGATTCTCTTCTACCTATAAATAGCCTCGCCTAGATAATATTTATATTCAATGAAGACAGTCTAGTTTATAAGCAACAAAATTGTTGTATTACAAACAACCTCCAACAATTTCTTTAGGAATATTTTGATTCAATCATGAAAATCAAGCCATTATATTATTTTGTCTTTGATTAATTGAGAACAGTATAGAAAAAATCCTCCAACTAAAGTAATTAGTTATATGAATTTTGAGAAAAGATATCAAGGTTCGATGTGGAGGACGTTGTGAGTTTCTAAATTCAAAATTGAGTTATGAATATTTTGGATTGTGAAACTCTACAATTTGACTTTAGGATCATGCATTATGGATGCATGGTGACGGCTATATCTGGTCCAAATTCAACAAGCTACCAAGTTAGTGTAGGTACAATAGGAAACTAAAAGCATTCCATGATTAACATTGGTTAGATAGTGACAATACTAAGAGTTGAAATTTAGATAGCTTAAACAATTATGTCGCAATTGTAAGATTTGAGTGGAGAGTAGCTGGTGAGAGTTGGTAGTAGGGGGTGAGAGAACAATCTCATCAAGAATCATGGAACGCAAAAGCAAATATAAACAATATTTGCATTGCATGGTAAAAACTCTAGTAAATAATTTATAGGTGCAAACTAATTTATGCCAATTCACCCTTTCGTCAAGACTAATTCTGTACTTGAACCTTCCAACCTAGGATTTTCTAGTAATAGATTAAATTCACCTTCAAACTAAGTTGCTTCTTTTCTTTTGTTTTTAAAGAAAACACAAGTTACTTTATTTCATTCAAATGGTAGGGGGGCATGAACCTAAGCTGCCATGCACAACTCGGAAAATAACATAACAAGAGTTGAAAATGTTTTTGGGCCAGTGTCAAGCTTACCATCCATGTCAATATATTGAAGAAGTTAATCCCTGACAGCAAACAACATATTGACAAGGATAATAGCTTAAGATTGGGGTCCCTAGTGAGGTATGACTCATCATAGTTAAAATATCCAAGTTAGTCTAGAAACTAGGTTAAGCACTATCAAATTAACTTGATAAATATGTTAAGTATAGGAATTAAGGGAAAAAACCTAAAATACTCAATTTATGCTAAAAATACATAATTAGGTCATATTTGAGAGATTATCTATTAATTAAGTATATGGATAATTCAAATGTTAATTGAACACAATTTTGAGCACAAAATCACAAATCAGTTGTGGGATATTTTCTAATATGTTCAAATAACATGCCATAAAAACTTCATAGCATTTTGACCTCATTAGGGCCTTGGAATTAATGATTTGCATTTAGGTCCTCTCTTTACATTTAAGCATTCACATTTTATTCACTCAAAAGTTGCTGAGGACCTACTTGAAAACCACTAGGGGCCACTTTGTAAGCTTCCAAGGATGTGGGTGCATTGTTTCTAATCACTTATGGGTTCTTTAGTAAATTTCACACCATTTCGCATTAAGGGTGTTAATTAAACCCCTTACAAAGAATATTTTGATGCTTTTACAAAATAAAGTAAAAGAATAAAAATATGGAAATAATATATTTTTTTCTATTATAACAAAATTACAAGTCTCACAGATTTTTGAAGACAGATGATTAGGAGAGTAAAGATGCATTGGGTCATAGGTCTTAGGCTTTTTATTGTACACTTTCAAAAAGTTGTAATCTTCTTTTTAATTGAGTTTAGAGATGTTGTAAAGAGCCTCCAAAGATAACTACACATAGCTAACTTAAGCTTTCTACACTTAGGAAAAATTAGAAACAAAAACTGTAACGAGCGTGTGGCGCAGACGTCTTTTAAGACGTCTGGAGGGTTGTCCAGACGTCTGACCAGACATCTGGGATAGTTTCCAGACGTCTGGAAATCCGTTATTTTCGACACACGCGAGTCGTCTGCGCACCTGAGCGCGCAGACCGCATATTCGCCCTTCCTCCCTCCTGCGGCTGCAGGATTCCCCTACCGCGAATCCTTCTCTCTCCTCTCCGCGCGGCCTTAAAAGGGCACGCTTCCCCTCCCGTCTCCTCCTTCTTCTCCTTCAGCCAGTGAGCGTGAGCATGAGCGCGAGCGCGAGGGCGGCAGCGGCGGCCGCAGTGAGCGCAGAGGAGGTGCGGCGTGCGAGAGCGGAGCTCTGCCGTGAGGGCGAGCTCGCCGGAGCAGCTTGGCCGGCCGGCGGAGGGCGCAGGGGGCGCGGAACGACGCGGAGAGGGACCTGCTGCAGTCTGAGCAGCAGGCGCGCGAGGTGCGACGCGGGCGGCGTCGCGAGCGGAGGCCGAGTAGCGCCCTGATTCTGGAAAAATTTCCAGAATCAGACGTCTGGGTTGATAGGCAGACGGCGAGGACGATGTCTGGTATCTCATACAGACGTCTGAAAGGTGTGTTTTCCGCTTTATTCTTCCTTCCTGTCGACTGACCGTACTGAGGGAGGTAGTTGGCTGTGCGCAGGTTCGCTGATTCGCCATCCTTTGCGAATCAGACGTCTGGAAGTTGTACCAGACGGCGGGAGTGACCTCCAGACGTCCGGGGTGACCATCAGACGTTTGGGAGCTAGGACAGACGTCCCCGCAGACTTCTGGACGTCTGGGAAACCACGCTGGACAGGTAATTCTCTGATCCACTCTTTAAGACGTCTGGAAGAAGTTCCATACGTCTGATCTTGCACAGTATCGCCTTTTTCGACCCGTTTAGGGCCCGTTCGGGCTCCGTTTTCCGTGATTCGAGTTGCGTTCTTTTCAGAATTAATTCCTCTACCCGTCTACAGTAGCTATACACTGTTTTGAGACACTCCTTGTGTTGATCCTTGTGATAGGACCTCGTTCAGTTGCAGTCTTGAGAGTCGCGGAGGCACGCGGGATTCCCGATCACGCCCCCATTACTCCCGTTGTACCTGGTAGAGTGGCTTAAGTTTATTATTAAAATCTGTTAAAGTATGGAACCATAACTAGAATCTAGGACATTGCATGAATCCTAGGAATGAGAAATGTATGGAATGATAGCTCCTAAGTGATGCATGAATCCTAGGGCTGGAAAACTAGTTGTATGCTAGATCCTAGGATGTGGCATGAACCCTAGGATGGAAAAACTAGTGGAATGTATAATACTGCAGTCTTGGAAAAATGGAAAGGAATATAAAGCTGCCTGTAAATTGAATTAACAGCTGCCTGTTACGAATAAAGAAACATGATTGAGATCATGGATTGTGAGAACGTGAAACTGGAAAGTGAAACATATGATGTTCTGAGATAAAGAGCTGGAACCCTATGGGGAATTAGGAGTGGAACTCCTGGAAAGAAAAAGGAATGGAACTGAGATGTAGTTTGTACTGTCTCTTGGGTACGTAGTACCAAGGGAAGTACCTGTACCTGTTTAGTGCAGAGTGGGGCCAGCCACCCCAGGGACCCGGGGTTAGGTTTTGGCCGCTCTGTACCGACTTGTTGGCCCTCGTGTACGTAGTACCGAGGAGAGCTACTACTGTTAGGAGAGTACTAGCTACCCCACGGGCCCCGGGGTTCTGCTAGCCTCCTTCACCGACTTATTAGGCCCACTAGGGCAAACCAGGGTAGTCAGGCGAGGGTGCGCGGACTGTGGAGGGGCAAGGCCCCAGTTTGGTTACTGTGGAGGGGTTGGACCCCTGTTACTGAGAGGGCTCTGCCCTGGTTCCGTGCTGTGCTTTGGGCGCACCCGTTAACGAAAACGACTGACCGCGTGCCAGTGCGGGCTAGCCACCTGTGCGTTTATCGCGCGTGCCGTAGTCACCGTTATGTCTGTCAGTGACCTTGGGGTGGTTGACTGAGGGTAGGATCACCACGGGGGACTCTCCCGGCCAGGAGAGCACCACGTGCTACTTCTACTTTTGGAAAAGACTGCAATCAAGATCGTTCCCACGAGGACATTCGAGATCAAGTAAAGGATCTGAGAAATAAATGAAATAGTGAGAAAGTTGAAAGATGTGAATAAAGGAAGTAATAGAACATAACAGCTACTGTACACTCTACTGTTGCCTTTAGTTAGTTTGCCACTCTACTCAGCGTTTTGCTGACGTGTTACACTCGTTACCTTTTTCAGGACCAGGTGTTGAGCAGCTAGGGTCGGGGCTGCAGAGGACGCTGGGCCGAGTAGGGTCCAGTAGAGTTTACCACAGTCTTTTGTACCTCTTTTGTTTCTGTTCTAGTGAGTAGTTTTTGTTTCCGCTGTACTTTCTTTACCTGCAGTTCTTGTTATATGATAAATGTTGTTCTACTGTTGTGGTGGTATCTACTGTAGTAGTTTCTTTCCTTACTGCTGTACTTCCTTACTGTTAGTTATATTCATGCTGAATGTGGTTTATTTTACTGCTCTTTTGGTTACTTCCTCGTTGGACGACTAGGTCTTGGGATTAGTCGAGTCGGTCCGGTTCTCGTGTCTCGTAGGGACTCGGGAACCGGGTCGTTACAAGAACCTACCACAAAACAAATATCAGACGTCCAACAAAACTTTCAGACATCTGATATTCAACTTTAAGATGTCTGATCATTATTACAGACATCCAATTACTTATAGCCTTGCCTTTGCATTCTGAATATTTAGGCTCAAGTCGATGCAACCTTCAATTAGACATCCATAGCCTTATCTAGATGTCCAATACATACCTTAGACATCCTTTAAGTAAGCTAATCATTAGACTTCACTTAATATGTCCTTCATCATTCTTTAATTCTAACGGTTAGATACACTTTTAGACATTTGAATGTATCTCCAGACGTCCAATAATAGACTGTTAGCCGCTTCCTTTATGGAGATTTGTCAGAAAGCAAATCTCACTTTTTTGATTTCCTAAGCAAAATATTAATCTCTTTCCAGACGTATAGGCCACTGGATAGACGTCCACACTGACGTCTGATCCTTAAAATCTAAAATCCTGTTTGGATCTGATCAAAATAGGAACAAACCCGCTTATAATTAGACGTCCAATTTTAGTATCAAACATCTTATAATATCATATCAGACATCCGCCTAGAACTCCGCTTCGATCCAATGAAAACAGTAAGTCTGACTCATTAAATCAAACGTCTATTATTGTAGTTAGACGTCTGACCCAAAAATCAGACGTCTATTCCTACTATCAGAATCATAATTACCCTAATTTGAGTTGAATTTTGGGAAATCTCTTGGGACTTGCCTCCAACGGCTAGGAGTCCTCTCCTGTTAAGACCCATGCTAGTAAAGCCCTTTAAGACGTCTGGGACTTGGGTCAGACGTCTGGACACCTTCCCAGACGTCTGGAAATCAATTTTTGTGTGCGTACGTCCTCGAGTCTGCACGCGTGCCGCGCACAGACTGTGCGCAGTCGTCTTCTTCTCTCCCCTCTCACCGACAGAACCCTCCCCCACGCCTACTTAACCCTCCTCCTCTCCCTCGTTCACCACCCCACTTCCATCCACCTTCTCCTTCCTCCAGCGAGAGCGACGAGTGCAGCCGAGTGTAGCGACAAAGAGGAGCAGCGACGGGGAAGAGAGGAGAGCGCGTGAGCTCGCGAGAGAGCTTGCTGAAGAAGCTCATGACCGGTCGAACATGCGCACGGCGGAGGTGTGTGCCAGGGAGGTTTCCCCTAACGCTGCTGCAGCTAGAGCAGCGGATGAGCGAGCGCGGTGCGACCACGCGCAGCACGAAGAAGACGAAGGCAGCTTCTGATTCTGGGATTTTCCCAGAATCAGACATCTGTACCTACATCCAGACGACGTAGACGACGTTTGGAGGAGGCTCCAGACGGCTGAGAGGTAAATCCAGCGCCCTATGCCTCCCTTTGCGGATACGGCCATGCACGCCGTTCCACCGAGGCACTAATACGAGCCGTATTAAGGAGATTTACGTTGTGCATGCAGGATTCATTTCGGGAAGGCACGGGACATGCCCTCCCACGTGGTTCAGACGTCTGGGCAAGGCACCAGACGGCAGGGATCGTCTCCAGACGTCCGGAGAGGTGGTCGGACGTCTGGAACTAGGTCCAGATGGTTCAGAAGGATCCCTAGACGTATGAGGAGCAGCGCAGAGTGAGGTATGATTCTGGACTTCTTTTAAGACGTCTGGAAGGTGTTCCAGACATCTGATTTGAGTCAGGATTATCGTTTTTGACCCGTTTAGGGTCTGTTTGAGGTCCGATTTCCGCAATTAAGATTCTGTTCTTCTTCGTATAAGTTCCTCTACTTGTTGGAATGCTTTTATCATGTTCTAAGTGATTTCTTATGGTGGATCCTTGTGTTAGGACCTCATTCCATTGCGGATTTGGGGGTTGTGGAGGCACGTGGACCTACCGATCAAGCCCCCATTATTCCTGATTTTGCTGGTAGAGTGGCTTCCCCTAGATAAATTACAAACATGAATATCTGGAATGAATGTTAGATTCTAGGGTATGGCATGAATCCTAGGACTAGAAACACTAGATTGAACGTTAGATCCTAGGGTATGACATGAATCCTAGGACTAGAAACACTGGAATAATTGTATTGAATGCATGAATTGCAGTCTTGGATGATTAAATAAAATAATAACTATTGCATGTAATTGGATAACAGCTGCCTATGGAATGTAAAGTACTTTTGTTAGCAACTGTTGCATGTATGTTCCTGTTGTTGCAATTAAATATGAACTGCCTGTATATGAAGTGGAAATAGAAATGATGAAACCTAGTATGGCTTGGTCTGAGAAATATGAGCATGAACCCTATGGGGAATTAGGAGTAGAGCTCCTGGAAATAAATGGAATAGAACTGGAAATGTGAATGGGGAAGTGAGCTGGCCCTTGAGTATGGAGTACCAAAGAGAGCAACTATCCCCCCTGTTTAGTGCAGAGCTGAGCTAGCCGCCCTAGGGTTGGGACCTGGGGTTAAGACTAGCCACTTTGTACTGACTTTTGGCCCTCGTGTACATAGTACCGGGGTGAGCTACTAGTGTAGGGAGAGAGCTAGCCACCCCACGAGGCCCGGAGTTCAGCTAGCTGTCCTACATTGACTTGTTAGGCCCACTGAGCAAACCAGGGTAGTCAGGCGAGGGTGCGCGGACTGTGGAGGGGCGAGACCCCTGTTATTGAGAGGGTTATGCCCTATACTAGTTCCGTGCTGTGCTTTGGGCGCACCCGTTAACGGAAACGACTGACCGTGTGCCAGTACGGGGTAGCTACCCATGCGCTTATTGCACGTGTCGTAGTCACTGTTATGTCTGTCAGCGACCTGGGGGTGATTGACTGAGTGTAGGACCACCACGGGAGACTCTCCTAGCCAGGAGAGCACCACGTGCTACTTCTACTCTTCGGGAAAGACTGCAATTAAGATCGTTCCCATGAGGAACATTCGAGATCAAGAAAAAGACCTGATAACTAAACCAAGTGATGAAAGAAAGAATAAATAGTTAAATAAAGAAAGAAAGAAATTGAAAACAACAGCTACCTATCCACCTTTACCGTTTTTAGTTAGCTGGTTGCCACTCTACTCAGCGTTCGCTGATTTCGTGTACTATAACCTTTTTCAGGTCCAGGTGTTGAGCAGCCAGAGCCTACGGCTGCAGAGGGTGCTGGGCCCAGTAGAGCCCAGTAGTTGTACCTTTTGTTGTACCAATTTCTTGTTGTAGTAAGTAACTTTGTTATGCTTCTGTACTCTTTATTGTAAACTTTATATTCCTGTACCTGTTTAAATTCTCTACTGTTGTGGTGGTGTGTACTGTAGTAGTTTACTTCGTTACTACCGTACTTTTGTTACTTTTAGTTGCTTGCATGGTGAATGTGATTTATTTTTACTGCTTTTTGGTTACTTCCTCGTTGGACGACTGGGTCTTGGGATCAGTCGAGTCGGTCCGGTCCCGTGTCCTGTAGGGATTCGAAAACCGGGTCGTAACATCTCCTAAGCCTTCTTGAAGGTTTTAATCTTGCCTATAAATATACTATAACCCCTCTTAGGAAAAATACACTTCTTAAGATATAATTCACATAGATTATCACTTGCTCACTTTCTCCATTACTTTCATTGCCCTTGTGTTGTGCAACTACTCTGTTTAGGGCACACCAACACTCTCATTATGCTTCATAATCTCATCTTTAGGGAGTTTTCTTCACCCTTAGTAGATAAGCTATTTATACATATTTTTAGGGTGCTCTATAGGGTGCATTTTACTTTTCATTTTACTTACTTCATGTGCTCAATCTCTTCCACTCACATTCATGTGCTCAATCTCTAATATTCTTGGAGATCTCTACATTCTTGCACTCAAAGATCGTTAAAGTCGGCGATGAGATCTCTAATCTCAAATCTTTACCTAAATCTAGTTTCTATCCCGTTCTCAGATTTGCTTTAGGTTTTGGGATCTCATATTTAATCTATAGATAGCAATCTAAATCTACACTCTCTTTTACTATATCTCTAGGTCTGTCGATATCTCTCTCAAGCTGTGTTGGTGTTTCTCGTTCACTCACAAGGGATAGGGGTAGGGTTTAGGGTTAGGAGGTGGATTTGGTCATGGTTTGGGTTCGGGGAATTTGGGTTTAGGGATAGGACTTCCTGTTTTAGCTGTGAGGAGGAGGGAGGTCTCCTGGTCGTTGGAGATGAATGCTGGTGGGTTGATTAGTGCATTGCTTAGTGAGCTTGGTGAGACCATTCTTTTGGAGGATTTTGGGAAAAAGAAGAATTTTTTGTTCAGATTGTTTTTGTTAAAGATTGTTTATTTTGATGGGTAAATTATTGAAGAATGGTTAGTGCACTGCACTCACTTGGTGAGTTTTGGAGTTTTCAGCAACAGGTCTGTGTTTCTGGGAAAGTGTGGTAAAATGAGACAAAATGGATAGGTTGTGCCAGTGTCAATGCTCCTGAATCATTGATTGTTAAGGTCTTTATTGTTTTTTTGAGAGTAAATGAATCTATTAGAGAGAATGAAAAATAGAGATCCCTACTTGTTACATATCTAGTTGGGTAAGGCATTTTGGTTGGTTCTTTGTGATGATTTTATGTTGTATTTAGCTGTGATGACCACATCAGACATCTTATGATGTCTGCACCTTGGGAATTTTATTTTAGTTAATTTTACTTTAACTGTTACTTTTATAAACATGCCCTTATTTGAACATTGTAGGAAAAGTGGACAAGCTTCCATCATTCATTTGCTTTTGCCACTTTCTATTAAGAAAACCAATGCATGGTACATAACTAATTTTCCACCAATATCACTACCTTAAGATGCAGTGTTCAATGTTTTGACACTATTTACATGGCCTTGCAAAGGGTTCTTTAGCTCTCGAGACGGTTGATTATGATCACGAGTGCTTGCTTAGCTAAGATTCTCATTTCCTAGTACTTGTCATGGAAACATGCAGTTGTGCTATCTTGCTATGACTTTATGGCTCTGATTTGTACACATTAAGAAATTGTACCTAGGCTCCTAGTTTAGTCACTTTTTTTTGATAAATAAAATCTTCTCTTGTATTACTGCTTGAATTATTTACTTGATAGCCTTATTTCAGGTTCCACACATATGATTATGCAGGACACTTTGCCAGTGCATGCATACAAATTCTCAGACTTGAAGGTACACCACCGGGTGTAGAAGACCAGAGGAAAATTGACTCACGTGGTTACGGTATAAATAAGTTTTAGGCTTAACCTATTTCTATATTTCCTTTCAAGGGCATGGTAGATCTAATGATAGATCTACTTGCTTTGCCAACATATAATGTACTCTCTTTCACTTTCCCTGGAATAGATTCTCGTTGATTCAAAAGGGTACTAGAGCTTCCACAAGTTGAGGAGCACATAAGAGAGTTAATGGAAGGATTTGCTAGATCAAAGGTAAACTTTTTTGCATATACATATTTGTACTTTCTATCCTATATATATTTTCTATACAAGTTCAGAGCATTTCTGTTTTAGCATCTCTTATGCTTTCTATCCCATACCCATTCATTACCACTCAAATCTTAAGCATTTGTCTATTGATATTAATTTTTGAAAGATGGGCATTTTTTTTGCATTGAATATGGTGTAGAAATTTTTTAATGGCTTGTAGTTTAAATAGTGATTAGCACCATATGCTGGAAATGACCTTAGGGAAATTTTTTCAATTTTGATCCTTTGGTGATTGGGAAGTGTTCTGATTTTTTTTTTCTTTGAGCAAAAGCTAAGAAAAAATTCCAACCATTCAACTAAAGAGTTTGATAATACAAAAAAACTCTATTATAGAGTCTAGGCCAATGACATTACAATAGGCCCTCAACATCATCCACATCCAACGAGAGAGTTAAAGTTTGCAAAAATACAACCCCAAAATACTAAGGGAAATTAGAAACCAAAAGATAACCCAACGTAAAAAGCCAACTATAGCAATTAATTGTACTTCAACATCCATTCTTTCATGTGCTTGTTTCTAAATGTAATTTATTGAAGTCAATTTATTCTTATATATTAATATGTTTGATCATTTTTTTCCTCACAGTTTAGTTTGCATACCTTATGAAACTTATCATATGTTGGTTTCTGAAGTGCCAGTTTTGTTATTACATCTCTACGAGTGAAGGAATCCCCATTGCTGAAAACTCCTTCAAGCATTTTTTGTTGACGACCTTGGTTTTTTTTTCTTTTGCTTAGGGGGGGTGGTGGTGGGTGTGTTGATACTCCAAATTGAGAATTATATCTTGACATATCTGACCAACCATGTTGTGTATTTGGAATTATGGGTGCACTAGATCAAAAGGTCTTTCGACGATTTAATATACAACAGCAAATAACTTGTCTACGAAATTCCATTCTCCTTTGCATGAAGGTTTTCATTTTTTTCCCATCTTGGTTTTTCCATTCTTTGCTTTAGAGCAACTTTGTTGGGTGTATCAGAATAACTTTTGATGGACACACATCTAGTTTTCATTGGTGAACTAATTAAAGTCCTCCCACTTGGATTCAATTCTAACACTAATAGCCACATAAGTATTGTGTACATATATATTTGAGGAGATGGTAGATCTTATCATATATACTCTCTAAGACCACCTGGATGTCATGAGAGTGCTGAAGCACATAAGTGTTGTGGGCATATATATTTGCATACCCAATACAAATGCATTTAGGACACTATTTGATCAACAAGTCATTAGGAGGATGGAGAACCCTAATCTCTTTAGGTTGCTAAAAAGGACATTATTAGAAAAAATAATCATTCAATTAAGTGGAGAGAAAGAAGCTAGTTGGGAGCTTTTAATACACATTTGTTGGTGGGTAAACCCTCACAAGTGCCTCTTTTCAAATATGTTGCATGGATATGAGGGTGTTGAAATGAGGAATCTATCTATTTCATCATCTTGACAGTGATGGATATGTGGTGGATTGTTGTGCTTCAAATGCATCAGCAGCATCACTATAGTCTATACCATATAGTTTCTTAATGCATGTGCTTTAGAGAATTTGCATGGCAACAACACTAACATGATTTAAAGAGAATAATGTTATATATAGTCTATACTATACATTTAAGCATATGATCTTTTAATAAACTTGCTTCTCTATTGGTATTGTTGATCTATATAAGCTTCAGATTTTTCACTTGTGAATTTATAGAGGAGTACTACTCCTTTGTACTTAAAGCTGAGAACTGCAAATCAAATTTGACATGAAGGGTCTTGGAGTTAGGTCGTATGGTCAGGTACTAACCCAGGTGGAAAGAATGGGGATTGTTCACCTTCAACAGAGGTTACCACCACTTTCCCTCCTCCATGAAATGCAAAATGCAACACAAAGTAGTTTACAATTTAAACCCCTGCATACCCAATAGAGCAGTAGTAGAGCAGCAACCGTTGCTGCTGAACCTGCCACGGCTACTGCTGCTGCTTAAGAATATGCTTAAGCTACTAATGAAGAATCTACTATTGCTACTTGACCTTTTCAAACAAAAAAGATGATGCCATTTGTGTACTCTATTCTTGTTATATTGCTCCTGCTGCTAACAATTCAGAGTTCTTTCCTTAGGTCATAACAACTGAAATTGAAAACAAAATGGAGATAAGAAAAAGTTGAGTTCAAGCTTCAACTAATTGAAGTGCTGCCCAATTCATCAATTCATAAGGTATGGTCATGCTGTCCTTTCTTTGGTTAAAAAAACAGCAACAATCATCACCACAGCTAGCCCCATCACCCATCAAAAACTATAGCAATCCTCCACAAACTCTTTAGAGTAAAAGCTGCAGCATCCAGAGAATAATCAGAGAAAAAAGTAAAAATAGTAAGAGCCATCTAATGCGATGCCACTGAGAGATCACATTTTGGGAAAAAAAATCAGAAGGGGTGAAAAACAGACAAGCTATTTATTATTTTGCAATGCATGATATTATGAAGAGATCAATTGAAGGTCTTGCATTTTCACCAACTAATATTACCAAGAAAATAAACATGTATACCACTTTGTTTATTCATGTTTTCACATTCCAGAACTATCCCAATATTTCTTTCCAATCAGACACACAACTTATTAACCTGTCAGTAGCTATGAAGGAGGACGATGAGATTTTCCACCCATTATTTGGTTTATGAATGGCAAAAAAGTTCTCCAGACCAATATTTCTTTCTAATTAGACACAGCTTATTAACCTTTTGAGTACAGTTTTGAGCTGAAGCTTACACTTACTGCTAATTACGAGTTTGCACTCTTGAAGTAAGTGTAAAGCATTTCTAAGAAAAATAGTCAGTTTGCACTCTTGAAGTAAGTGCAAAGCCTTTCTAAGAAAAATGTCTTGAATTGTGTCCTACTTGCAACTTATATTTTATTTTCCACTGTCAAGTATGCTTTGTTTTGGATTTTACTTCTTTTCTTCAAGTTAGCATTTAACGATTATATCCAAGTAAATTTTTGTTTCTAATTTGAAATCAAACCCAATGATCCTAAGACTTAGACACTTTATATGGTCCTAATGTTGTCATTTCCTTTTCGTAGATAAAGCCATTGGTAAAGCCAACAAAAGATATTATGCATGTTCACCAAGTTGGGTAAATGAATGCAAGATTATCGTAAACCCAGTCTCTCCTATTACTTCTCATTTTTTCACCTCGATTTTGCTATTTGAAAGCTTTAAACTAAGAGAACCAATCAAGTTGGAAGCCAGACCAGGAAGGCCTTGTTGTATTTATATGAATCCAATAAGGTCATAACCAGATTCCCATCTACATCAACAATCGATAAATCCTCATACATGTCCTCTGTCGTGGTAGAAGTTTCCTAGATTGAAAAAGAAAGGTACAATAGTTTCATAAAAAGATATAGAACCTCATGCCATTAAGTATTATGATGACAATCTTTAGAATTAGCAGCTACAGGCTATCTGATAAATATAGGTATGGATAAATAACATATCACGGAAGACTACTCAACAATGAAAAAAGACAACTTTGCTAAGAAATGGAGCCAACTACAAAAGCCTTCAAACTTGAGGTACAGTCAACTCCTGAAGTTAATGCTTACATCTAACCTCCTTTATGAGAGAATTGAGGAAAACACATTAGTTCCAATTGATATAAACCCCCACATGCATAAATCTAGAAGTACTCAACATACATAAATCTATATATGTTATGTTTTTTCCTTTTTCAACTATTCGTATTGCTTTTGGTGGGCATTATGGATGCCAATCAAATTGCCTTTGGTTTATGCTTTTCAAGGTTATGTTGGATATGCCAGAACTTGAGTTGTAGATTGTGAACAAAGGCAAGTGCGAAATAGTGCTAGAAGCGAACTTGTCTGTTGTTTTGACCCCTAATTAGGAAAAGGAATCCTCCCTTCAATTATCGCTGGTGAATTTCACTAGGTTGTCCAAAGGCAAGAGTCATGCATTTCTAGTTGTTTCTTTGATTTGTTTTTTGCTTGAATTGAGCATTCTCCCTCATGAAACCAAACAATTTTTTTGGGCTTTCCTACAGTTTTTTTCTTGGGCACTTGCATTTCCTTGGCCATGAAAATAAACAATTGACTAATAGATCTTTTATGGTAAACAAAATGAATGAAACAATAACAAGAAAAAGGAATAAGAACTCTAATTCCAATGCTCAAAGTGTAGCTTCATGAAAATACAAGCTCTTCTTTGAGTGGTGTTGAAATCACTTGCTATCTAAAAGAAATAGGAAAACTTCATTTATTACAAAAGCATTATTTTTCTAGATACACCTCCAGTAGGGGTAACCAAGTTCCAAGCCAAGGTGGCCTCGTCAGCCCATTCTATATGCATGCACCTCATTTAAGCAAGGGGTTAGAATGGTAGCAAGATGTAGGTGGAGCAATGGCTTTAACATGGAAATGTTAAAGCCAGGTAAACATTTTACTGTAGTGACATTTTTCATACCTTAATAATCATGATGTTTGCTTCATTGAAAATCGTCATTTTTACACAATTAGATTACATGGGCACATTGCATAAAGGATTTGTATTAAAATTTATGTTCTGTTGCGTGGGTTGGTTAGGAGAGGGTGGAAAGGGAGTGGCCCACAATGACCAAACAACCAGGTAAGAATTTTTGGTCTCTTTGAATTGATTTGGTTGTTGATACTTCTTTTTTTGCAAGGTTGTGTTCTTTGATTTGGTGAAGGGATCATGCATTCTCTTCTTTTTTGTTTCTTCACGTTTTTGTTTATTTTTTCAAGTATATGGAAGGCAATAGTCAGATTTTGTTCTGATAGTATGTCTCCCTTTACTTTCATATATTCTTCTCTGAAAGAAACATCTACTGTTGCGGCATGAAATGTTAACAGGCCAATTTATATTTCTTTAATTGAAAAAGTTTAGAAGCCTTAAATAAAGCAATGATTGGGGTAGGTGCCTGATGAAGTGTGGCTTATCATAGCTAAAATATCTAAGTTAAGGTAAAAACTAGCTTAAATACTACCAAATTAACACAAAGAAAGGGATAAGTGTGAGAATTAACAGAAAAGACCTAAAACACCAAATTTGTGTTAAAAATGCATAATTAGGTCATTTATTGAGATATTATATTAATAAATACAAAATGATGATCCAATTGCAAATTGAACAAACAATTGAGTTCAAAAGATCAAATTAAGTGTGAAATTAACTTCTAATATGTTCAATTAAGCTTCAATAAAAACTTGGTAGCATTTGGACATCATTAAGGCCTTACATTTAGAGATTCACATTTAGGTCCTGATGATAACGTCATCATCAACCATATCTAGCTTTAATTGGTCAGAATCCATTGATAAATGCTCCTACATAACCGCAAGGAAACCGTAATTCACTACAAATCCATTCTGAGAGAAATGCATTAAAACAGGGGTAAATTTACAGTTTTAACAGAATATGCTAAATGCAAAATAGTTATGGGGTTTCTCAGAGGTTAATTAGAGGTTAAATGTTCATAAATGTCTAATAAGTGGGTTCATGCAGATAGAAACGGATTTTCACGCATTTTGAGAATTAATGGACATCTGAAACCCTAAAAATAGACCCGCTCGATTAACTGAGGTTCTGGTCAAGATAAAATTCATCTAAACCTTCTAAAAATCATAGAAAATATTACCTAAGATTTGGTACCTTTGAATTGACCATTTGAACCCGATTTTACCTAAAATAGAGTCTCAGACAGACAATTGCCCTAATTTGGATTTTTACATAAATTACCCAGTCAAACTTGGTCAAAAACTAAATCTAACTTCACCATCAAATTCTTTGGGTCCAAATTATGCTTGTACCAAAATTTGGGCCCAATTAAAGATTACCTTGACCTAGTTTACATTTCAGTCCTGTCTAACTCTTTTCTCTCACACATATGCCCCTAACTTCATCATCTTCTTCACCAACAGGTTCCCCACGCCTTCAACTCCTAAACCCACTTCATCAACGACCTTCAATTAAGGATTACTCCCTGATTTTATGACCAAACTCTTCCAAATTTGGAAGGAAGAATCTTGATGGATTTTCCTACAATCTGAGCTGCATCTTGGGCTTCAATTCCTACTCAATTCCTCATGTGAATCCTTTCAAATTTAGGGTTTCCTTGTGCGTGAAGCTTCCAAGCTTGGTTTCCAAGCTTGGAATGCTCACCTAAGCCCTATAAAAGGACCTAGGTCGCAAGGTCGTGCTCTTTAGCTCGTTTTGGCTGGTGTATCCACCTTCTTCTCTCTCTGGTTGAAAACTCTACGAGCTTCAGCAAGCTTCTTGTTCTACATTCTTTGCCGGTCATCACAGACCATAGCTGGCCGATCTACCCTCCTTAAGCTCCTCCGTCACTCGTAATACCAGCGAGGGCCATCTTCCCTTCTCTTCCTCGCCATTCTCCCTCATCAAAGGTTTCTCCTTCCACGACGTTGGCCATACCACAACAGGCACCATCTTACTCCCTTAATCCAATTAGGTTAGGTAATTAGCTTAGTTAGATCTTTAGGTTAATTTCTACCACTTAAAACCCCAAAAATACCCCTTCGACCTCCACGCACGCCACCATCATTCTCCGCTCCCACCACCACTCCAGTAAGTCTGCCCCACCTCCACAAACCACCAAACAACTCGCCAACACCTTCTACACCTCTGCCACATCACCACGACCAAAAGCACTTTCCTATTTCGCCATTCCATCCACCCAAACCATCTCCCGAACACACCCATTACCGTACTCCATCTTTGACTTCGTCACACCTCTACACTCCACCAAACTCCACAAGACCACCGCCAATTCACTCTACGTCCTCCGGCAAAGCTTTTGAGGTGTTTTAATTGGGCTAAGAGGCCATGTTATTGAGTTTCAGGGTTCGCCATCCTCCACCATCGCCGCCGCTTCGCTTGACCATGTTCGCATTCCTCCGGCAGTGATTCTTCCCCAATTCGTGCTCCAAGTGCTGCAGAATAGTCCTAGGAGTCTTCCTAGGTAGTTGATCGAAGGACCCCAGCAGCAGCAGCCTCCTAATCAGACACAGCTTCACCTACTGTTGTTCGCGTGAGAAGAGGCCTGTAGATAGTCCCACATTGTGGGATTAGGAGCGAGTGAAGGAGCATAAGTTGATTTTGTCACATGGCCTTATCGCCTCCAAACACAGGGTGAGGTCCCTTCACCTTAACTGCACTTCACCCAACCCGCCTATCTTTTACTCCTCGGCTGCGACCTCACGCATGCAGCTCTGGACGCAGTTACGCGTACCCAAATATCCGATCACCCAGCTATTTGAGAGAAGAGGAGAGGAGGAAGGGAAGAGAGAGCGGGGGAGTGGAGGGTTTTGCTCTCTGAAGTACCCAGTGCAACACTTAGCCGTAAGTTTCCCTTGTGTACTGGGGAGAGAAAAAGGAGAAGGCTTGCAGAGAGGGAAGGTTTGAAAAGAAGGGCCATGCCAGAAGGAGAAAGGAAGAGAAGAAGAGAAGAGCCAAAGAGAAGAACAATAGAAGATTGAAGACACTATAACAGTTGACATTTAAGTCGTCTGAGCCACTTGCCAGACGTTTGATTACTATTCATTCATTTCATATTCATTGATTAATTGATATACATGTGCTTAGGATAATAATTGGTGATCTATATCACCATTATTTTGTTCTAGATATCTTTTTATTTCTAGATACATTGATCTTCATTGAATATCTAATGTGACAGATTAATATTCATTGAAATATCTTTATAGTGCTTCATTTATTGTGCTCATTTATATTTTGAATAAAGATTAGCATGTGAATTCCTATTTGCTTTCTGTGTTCGACCTCGGACTTCATTTCTAGATATTTGAGTTATAAATTGTATTTGTTGACAAGCAATTTCGGCTATACTAGAACGCAACGATTTTAAAACACCAATTTCGCGTGTCAACAAGTCCACTTATAGCATCTCATTTATTATAAAACCTCCAAGGACCCATTTATAGGCTGTAGGACCTAATTGTAGCACCTTAGGGACTACTCTGTAGTGATTTCATACCACTTATGGGCCTTGCTGCTATCTTTCTACCCCTTCGCCACTTTGGGCTTCTCTACAAATCTTCCATCACACCTGCGTGAATGGTGCACGGTTCATCGCAAGAACACACCAAATCAAGGCTGTTCACTCCTTAATCTTCTTCATTTACAACTCATACTGATTCGAAGCTTTGCACGATTTGTCACATGGCCTCACCACCATCTCTAGATCCCATCCAACAGCCCATCTTCGATTTGGCTTTTCCCGCCCTCCTCTCCTCTCATCGTGGCTGCCCATAACCTAATCGCCTAATCCCACCTCACAGTGACCTAAATCACTCTCAAGCTCCACTTAAGCACTCCCTCAGCTCGCATGGGCACTATCGACCTCCTCTCCTACTTTCTTGAGGTGATCCCTTTGTCCCCTTCAGTTCTCCTTACCCTGTTCACTCGCCACATTAGTGACAGTGGTATGGTTTTTCACCACCATTTCCTCCTCACTGCTAGGGATGACGTACGCCTGAGGACGACCCTGAAGCTCCTCTTGTGGGCTTTTCCTTCATTGGAGATCTCCCCCCATTCTTCCTCCTTAGCCGCTAGCTTTGGATCCAAAGGTCCCATTCATCTGATTAGATTAAGATTACCTTCTTTGTTAGAGTAGTTTAGATTAGTAATTAGCATACAATAGCTTAGTTAGGAGTAGATTAGTTAGTGAATCCACTGGTTTGATCGTTAGCTTAGGAGTAGATTAGAGTAGAATTCACACACCCACCTCCTCTGATTAATTCAAATTAGAGGAGATGAATCCATTTCGTTCATTTGGTCATTCATCTCCCCCCTCACATCATAATTTCATATTCTGAATTTCCCCACATTTTATTTGGCAAGTCACCCCTCCATCAAAGTCAAATTCTCATCTAATTGCTTTCTAGCTTTGAGATGAGAATTTGCGCTCAAATCCATCTAGGGGTCTTCCCGTTCATTTCAGAAATCCACAAAGACCCCTAATCTGAATTTAAAATGGAATCAATTTGCTTGATCTATTTTTAATTTGGATTTCAATGCAAGATCGTGAGATTTGATCAAATTATGTTTTGAAGGGTTTTTAATCAAGCGAATCAATATGTTTTTGTATGGATCAATACATGACCATGAATCTTGTTGGAACCTAGTTCCACTTCTCTTTTATGTTTTGGTGTTAACAAAATTGTTTTAAATCTAATGAGTTTATGAAGTGTTATTTTCAGGAAATAACAAGTTTTAGGAAGTACGAAAGAAGTGATGATGGTGCATCAAGAATGATGACTGGTTTTATATTGTTCATATATCTTGTAATCTAGGTTGTGTATGTCTCCTAACAAGAAAAATAACTTAGGAATTAAAATCAAAATAGAGATAATTAGGAATCATATTCCCGTTCTGTTATTCATTTGAAAATTACTATCGTTTTGTTGTTGTATTGATCATGTATTTACGTCCATATTTCACTTAGATTGATGCTCAAAGCACATTCATGGTACTTGGCACAGGTTTGGGTTCTAGTCCCAAACTGTGAACAAGTATGAGTACCGGTACTAGGTGCACACAGTTTGAAGACCTAAGAAGTGACTGGACCTTATAAGTACCAATATTAATCACCAGTACCGGTACATGTAAGTTACAGTTTATTTCATGATCCAAATCTGTGAGTCACATGTACCGGTACTCATCATGAGTAGTAATACCTAGTGACTTAGTTGGTACTTAACTGTAAGCACTGAGAATCGGTACCCATGATGAGTACCGGTACCCTGGCTTTGTTGGGCTGACTGTTGATTATTTGTGAGCAGTTAGTACTGGTATCACAACTTTAGTACCGATACCAACCAACCATTGTGCCTAATCTGAACAGCTATTTTGCAATTAATCTGATCTCTAATCTTCTCAATTTGCCCCTAACAGCTAGTAATCATAGGGAAGATGTTTAGTGGCTTATATAAACACCTTGTGTGTGTCATTTGCACATAACACAAGCAAAAATTATCTCCTTACTCCTAATTCACAGATTTCACAATTCAAGCTGTAAGGATTGTTGTTTTGTTGCATTCTTCTTCAAGGCGATACTCTTTGCAACAAACCTCTTTCAGGCGATCTCGTTCTTCATCGTAAAATCTCTTTTTCACTTTAGTGTGCTTTCGCTAGATTAGTATATTAACATTCCATTAAGCAAATTCTTGTTGGAGACTTAGGAACTTAGTTGTAAGCTATATTGTTACTTGCTTACACCAATAATTTTTTGTTCCTATCAATCTTGTAATTGGGTTGAGGTAACCCCTTAATTACCTCTGTTTATAGTAAATTGATTCCCTCCGGGTTGAAGGAATTGGGTTAAAAATCCTAAGTCGGGAGACTTAGGTAGTGGAGTACCCAAGTGAGGGGAACCACTATACATCTGGTATTTTATTTTGTGGTTTGTTTTATTTGCATATGTTTGTTTACCACACTAATTATCCCCCCTTCTAGTGTGCTTGTTCCTTTTAGATCCTACAGGTGGTATCAAAGCGGGTAGTGGGAAGAAGTAAAAAATCTCACTCGTGATGACATCATCAGCCAAGCACACCGAAGGTCAATCATCCACATGTCCTCCCTATTTCAATGGGACAGATTATGGATACTGGAAGAGGAAGATGCAAGTCTTCCTCAAAGCAATGGATGAGGAATCGTGGACTCTCATTCAGGAGAGATACACTGATCCGGAGCCACAAGAAGGAGTAGCACGGACGGTAGATCAGAAGAAAAAGATCGTGAGCAACGCGAAGGCAATGAACGCACTATATTATGTGTTATCAAAGGAGTGTAACTATATCTCAGCTTGCAAATCCACATACGAGATATGGAACATGTTGCAAGTCACCTACGAAGGTACTAATAAGGTAAAAGAAACACGCATATCTATTCTAACAGAAAGTTATGAGTGTTTCAGGATGGAGAAAGGTGAAACAATCAAGGCAATATACATGAGGTTTGGAGACATTGTCAACCCTATGAAGAATTTAGGAGTGAAGTTCACTAAAGAGCAGCTTATAAGGAAGATCTTGAGATCCTTTACAAGTGATTGGTCTCCAAAATCGACGGCGATTCAAGAGGCAAAGGATATTTCAATACTTTCTCTTGACGACTTGATTGGAAGCCTCATGGCATATGAGGTCCAACTGGAGAACATGAAGAAGAATGAGGAGAGATCAGTAAGCAAGAAGAAAGAGCTTGCTTTCAAAGCTCTAAAGGAGGATTCAGACTTCAACGATTCTGACTCCAACGAAGAAGAAGAGCTTGCTCTTCTAACAAGATGATTTCGATGATACAACCGAAAGCAAGGTAAGAGAGTGAATAAATTTTCAAATGACAGTGTGTTTTGAATGCAAGAAAAGGAAATACGTACGAAAAGATTTTCCAATGATCAAGAAGAAGAAGTAAGAAAAGAAGAAAGATAAAGAAGTTGATCGAAAGAAGAAGATATCAAGAAAGGCGTCTAAAGCAACTTGGGATGATAGTGATTCTGGCACCAAATCATCCTCTGAGGAATCTGAGGAAACCGAAGTTGCACATCTATGTTTGATGGCAAATGACAACAGTTCGGAAAATAAGGTGAAATCTGTTGGCTTCGGGACCGGGTTTTGGTTTTGTTATAACGTTGTAGTAAAGCCGGTTATTACCAACATTTCAAATATATAAATTTTTTTACTCGGAAAATAAAAGAGTTCCCGAGGTCGAACTCAGGGAGCAAGTTGTATTCTAGAGATATACATGTTTCTTTTACAAAATAAAGAAAGAGAGAGGGAAAGAATTTGTTGTTCTCTTTGTTTTCTCCTCGTGATGTTCTTCTTTCTTTCTTTCTTCAGATCTCCTTCTTCTTCTTCTTCGTTCTGCAGAGGTGATGCTCCTCTTCAGATCTCCTTCTTCTTCTTCCTTGGTTTCTGTCTTGGCCTCTCTTCTTCTTTTTCTGCAGTCTCTTCTGTGAAGGTTTCTTCTTCCTTGGCTCTGCTGCACTTCTTCTCTGCAACCTTTCCTCTTCTTCTGCCTTGCTCAGCCTCTTCTTTAGAGTTTCTTCTTGTTTTTCCTCCCTGCGGTTAAGTGTCAGCTTCTTCTTTTCTTTTTCAGCCAGGGACGTCACGCGAAGCTTTCTTCCTTAGCTGCTTCAGGCCGTCGTCTGATTTCCAAATCAGACGACTTAACTACCTGTTGCTACAGTTAGCTTCCTTCTTCTTCCGCGGGTCTTCTTCTTCGCCTGTGCCTGCACACTTCAGAGTTTTTCGTCAGAGGCAAAACCTACTCTACCCCCCCCCCCCACGTCTCTCTCTCTCTGAAACCACTCTTGGGAAAGCTCTCCCAGAGCTGCCGGGTAATCGGGTTCGGGTCACGCCCGGGTCCAGGCCCACCGGCGTGCGTGGTGGGCGAGGAGTGCAGGTTAGTCTTAAGTCGGGTCGGGTCGGTTCGGGTCAGGTCTGCGGGGCGTGAGCGCGGACGAGACCGGGTAACCGAGCGGGTGAAGGGGACCTCACCCCGTGTACTGAGGCAGTAAGGCTAGTGCACAAAATCAATTTAAACAGTGGAACGGGTGTGAGGCTTACCGATGTGGGACTAAACGCAGACCTTTCCTCGCGTGCGCCTGCTGGGAGACCGCGGCCTGGCTTCTGCAGCTGCGGCTTCGATTTGCATAGGTTGCTGGCTGGCTGCCTTCGCAAGACTCCCCGTACTCCGCAGCAGCTGGAGACCTGGAGTCCTCAAGCCTGGAGCGCGGGAGAAGCTGCTTCAATGTGCGTTAATGGCGGTCGAACCGCAAAACCTGTCGGACACGAATATGGCCTCTCGGCCTGATCAAACCACTGGGGAACCTTCGCCGTGGCACGGCGAAGGTGAGGAGCTGTGCGGCAGGCCGCAAGGTGGTGTCTGGCGGCAGCCCTGGGTCGGACTGCAACCGGAGGAATGGGTTTGTTCGGGGGAGTGTTACGGAGGTGTGGAGTGGCAGTGGAGGGGTGGGGGGTGCTCAGTGTGATGAGGCGGAGGTTCGGTGAGGGTCGGCGAGCCGTGTGGGTCGCTGAGGTGATGGGAGCGGCTCGCCGGAGGGTGGTCGGAGGCGAAGGGGGTGAAGGTGGTCAGGGTCGGTAGAGGGCTTAATTGAATAAATTGAAAGCGGGGAAAGAAAGAGGAGGAGAAGGGGAGTAGCTCTAGCTTACTTGCAGGGACGAAGGGGGAGGAACAGGGCGACAGTCGTATCGACTGTCGCCGGAGAAGACGATGCTCAGGGAAAGGGGCGGCGGCGAGCAGAGAGCCGGAGAGGCGCCAGCTGGGTGCGGCGTGGCGCGGGAAGAGCAGGGGAGGAAGTCTCTGCTGCTGGTATTGTGGCAGAGCGAAGAGGTGGAGGGGGAGGAAACCGCCGGAGCTGGTGAGCGTCTGCCGGAGGAAGAAGAGAAGAAAGTTGGGGATTTTCTCCGTCAGATCCAGGCTGCCCCGGTCGGTGGAGCAACGGGGGGTATTTATAGGGATCAAACAGGGAGGAAGGCGGAGGGAGACGACGTGTCTCCCTCGCCGGAGGATGGTCGGAAACAAGAACCCATACCGTCCGTGCGTTCGCATGGCCGGTATGGTGGGTAACAACGACCAGGGGGGTGTCCCTGCGACGGCTGACGACGCAGGGCACCCCCGATTTACTTGCTAGGTCCCCCACCTCACCCTGCGCGGCGCCATGCTCCGCGCAAGGTCGCCGGAGCATGGTGCTGGCAGGTTTTGCAGGAGGGACCTGATTGCAAAGAACGAAGGAGAGTTAGGGGCCAAAATGCGAGGGTTCAAAAGTTGAGGGCCAAAGAGTAAATATATGAGGACCAAAGTGTAAAGTCGGTCAAGGAGGTTTCTTCTTAGGCTCAAGTTTTTATACATGACTAATTAGGACCTAAGGAATCTGATGGTGAATTTCATTTCCATATTAAACCTTGTTTGACCGGTCAATTTGTGCAAAAACCCAAATTAAGTTATTAATTGGGCATGGTTCTCAATGTAGGTCAAAATGGGTTCTAAAGGCCAAATTGAAGGTTCTAAACCCTAGAGATTATTTTTCTATGAATTTTAGAGGGTTTATTCTATTTTTACTTTGCCTCGAACCTTGTGAATTGAAGTGGGTTGTTTTAGGGTTACAGATTTATCATTTAGTTTCTTGGAATTGCTGTAGCCCTTGCTAGATCATTTCATCCCACTTTTATTCTTATTAAGCTGCTTTGACCTATGTTTGGGCCCTGAATTACCCTGTATGCAGATTATACTGGTGAAATTGCATTTTTACCCCTTATGACTTGTTTTCTCCTTAAACTCAGAATTCTCTGAGTTAAGCCTTTCCTTGAGTTATGTAGGAGCTTTTATCCTTTGTATTGGGTCAAAATGAGCTAGTTATGGCTCATGATGAGGTTCTCATCATACCCCCATGCCTAGCTTTTGCTAGTCCCTTAGCAAAAACTTAAGGTTTCAACCCTTGTTCTAGACCATGAAGTTTTTAATAGTTTTAGATAAGTGCCTTTTTTATTTGAGCATAGATTAGGTTAGAATGCTGACCATAGGCCTAAAAGGTACTCTAGTACCAATCAAGATCCAAATCTGTCTAGCCTTAGCCTCAGTCTTTTAGCAAAGGTTTTTAAGGCCCACAAGAACTAACCTAAGGTTTATTGGACTTCGTGGTTAAAGCACCCGTGCTTGAAATGATTTTAGCCCTGGCTCAGTTCGCAGTGCGTTTTGTAAGAGAGAGATAGAAAGTTTTTCTGTTTGGAGAGTTTTCTCTCTCTTTCTCTTTTTAGTTTTAGCCTAGGATTGGCTTTTCAACACGGTCTGTATCAGATTCCTTGCTCCCATCATCAATCCTCAAGGGTTCCTGGCGATCGATGCTTCGAGATAGCACCGCCCATGGCAACCCCCGGAACCCTGGCTATTGAGATTTCGAGATAATCCCATCCATGGTATTCCGTGGCCGAATCCAGACCCTGGCAATTGACACTTCGAGATAATGCCATCCATGGAATCTGAACCAGCAGAGTGCTTACATGCCCCCAGTAGGATATGTGAATATCCTAAGAGACAAGCACCGAGGAGATGATATTTTGTTACGCATCTTCGAGGGGATTTCCCGCCTCTCCGCGCTGGGAACTCGTCCAAATCAACTTGTGTTGATCTGCCGCTCCTATTCTAGGTGTTCTTTTCAGATTTTTGCGACGCTTCTGCGTGATTCTGATTTTTACGCTTACTGAACCAGGCTGTGTGTGAGATTAGGGTGCTTAGGTTACTGAGTCCCGTAAACCAAAAATTAGTTAACGAGGCCGAATACTCCATAAGCCTTAGACCTAATACTTCAGCTTTTCATTTTCCTCAACCTCTTGAGGAGTGTCCAGATCTTAATGGGTACTAAGAGTCTATTCAAGAATGCCTAAGGTTTGCATTCTTTACTAATCTTATTGTGCACTTTTCTTGAATGAGGTCTAGAACTTAGGTTAATTCCTTAGTTCCTTACTAATGACTATCACTTTTTCTCATAATTTTGTGCTCCTTTTTCATTTTGTTTCTTTTCTCCTTCGCAAAATTTTCTTCTCTTTTCCTCTTATTCTTTTTCGAAAAATTTTTTTTAATTTTTATGGTGTTTTTGGCATATGTGAATTTTTTGTTTGAAACCTTTTCTTACAAGTTTTGCACTTTCATACCCCCCCATGCCTAAGATTTGCAATGCCCTCATTGTAACCTAGGGGGTCTTAGTTCATTCCTTAAGACAGAAATTTGGATGAGTGAATGGGTCGGGTTGAATTTTTTTTTTTTTTTTTTGCGGACGATTTCAAATCCCAGATGCAAACATCTGAGTTGGGGTCGGCTGTCTACAAGGGTGAACTTCGAGTGCTGAAAGGTGTCAGAACAAGTTTCAGGTTTTCAAAGAGAATGACGGGCTGCCTCCCGTTAAGCGCTGAGTTTTACGCCATCGGCTGGGCGCAATAAGCTCAAGGGGAAAGGAGGGTATAAGATGCCTCAGCCAAATTAGTAGAAGTTACATCAATGAACGGCTTGAGTCTCTGACCGTTCACGATGAAAGGTTCAGAATCGTGGCTGAGTGGACTGATTTCGATTGCTCCATTTCCAAAAACCTGTCGGACCAAATATGGTCCGACCCACTTAGATCTCAGTTTTCCTGGGAAGAGTTTGAGTCGGGCATCAAAGAGTAGGACCTTTTGACCAGGATGAAAGATCTTTCTCGAGATGTGTTTGTCGTGGAAGGCTTTAACCCGCTCCTTGTAGATTTGCGAGTTCTCGTACGCGTCTATGCGTAATTCATCGATCTCGCTGATTTGGAGTTTCCTGTGGGTCCCAGCCTTGGAAAGATCTAGATTACAGTTCCGTACTGCCCAATAGGCTTTATGCTCCAGTTCGACGGGAAGGTGGCATGCCTTTCCGTACACCAGTCTAAAGGGAGACATGCCTAATTGGGTCTTGTGGGCGGTCCTATAGGCCCACAATGCTTCCGGAAGTCGGGACGACCAGTCCTTCCTGTCAGGTCGAACAGTGACTTGCAGGATTTTCTTGATCTCCCGATTAGACAGCTCAGCTAGACCATTAGTTTGGGGGTGGTAAGGAGTAGAGATTCGGTGAGACACCCCGTATTTGGTTATCAGTGACCTAAACTGAGCATTTGTGAAATGGGTCCCCCCATCAGAGATTATTGCATGAGGAATCCCGAACCTTGAGAAAATGTGTTGATGAATGAATTTGAGAACGATTTTGTGATCACAGGTTCGGGTCGGTATGGCTTCGATCCATTTGGACACGTAGTCCACAGCCAACAGAATGTATTCGAAACCATCCGAAACAGGAAAGGGGCCCATAAAATCAATCCCCCAAACATCAAAGATTTCGCATACTAGAATCGGTTGCATAGGCATCATGTCGCGATGGCTCATGTTGCCCAAAGTCTGGCAACGACTGCATGCCTTGCAATGACTGTATGCGTCTTTGAACAGTGTGGGCCAGTAAAAGCCGCACTGGAGGACTTTTGATGCGGTTTTATGCCCGGCAAAATGGCCACCGCATGCCTGGTCATGGCAGAAAGAGAGGATATTGTTGACTTCCCCTTCCGGGACACATCTCCGGATGATCTGATCGGCACCTATGCGGAAGAGGTACGGGTCTTCCCAAATGTAATACTTGGCATCGGAGCGTAATTTGTCTTTCTTGGCCTTCGGCCAATCGGACGGGGTCTGATGAGATGCCAAGTAATTTACAATATTAGCAAACCATGGAAGGCTAGTACCAATAGTCAGCAGGTGCTCATCGGGAAAATGCTCAGTGATGGGTCCGGAAGGGTCAATTATTTCAGAAGGAAGACGGGACAAATGATCAGCTACCACGTTTTGTTTTCCCGCTTTATCGCGAATCTCGAGGTCAAATTCTTGCAACAGCAAGATCCATCGGATCAATCGAGGTTTCGCGTCCTTCTTTGCAAGGAGATGCCTCACAGCCATGTGATCCGAGTATATGATGACATGGGAACCCAGAAGGTATGATCTGAACTTCTCTAGGGCAAATACTACAGCTAGCAGCTCTTTCTCAGTAACTGTATAGTTACGCTGAGCCTCATCGAGTGTTTTGCTGGCGTAGTAAATGACCACAGGTTTCTTGTCATTTTTCTGCCCCAAAACCGCTCCTACAGCGAAGTCGGATGCATCACACATGATCTCAAAGGGTTGAGACCAATCAGGGGACTGTAGGATCGGGGCTTGGGTGACTCGGTCATGCAGGATTTCAAATGCTTGAGTGCATTCCTTGGAGATTTCGAAGGGAACATCCTTGGAGAGAAGAGTGGTCAGGGGGCGTGCGATTTTTGAAAAATCAGGGATAAATCGTCGATAAAAATCGACATGCCCTAAAACGGATCGGATGTCCCTGATCGAGCTAGGCATAGGAAGGTGAGAAATCAGATTAACCTTAGCTCGATCCACTTGGATACCTTTCTCCGAAATTGAGTGTCCCAGGACAATTCCCTCAGGTACCATGAAATGGCTCTTTTCCCAGGAAAGAACCAAATTCACATCGATGCACCGCCTGAGTATCTGGACCAAGTGTTGGAGGCAATCGTCGAATGATGCTCCGAAAACTGAAAAGTCATCCATGAAGACTTCCAGATAATCACCTACCATATCTGAGAATATGGCAAGCATGCATCGCTGAAAAGTAGCGGGTGCATTGCAAAGACCGAAAGGCATCCTTCGGAAAGCGTATGTTCCGAAGGGGCAGGTGAACGTGGTCTTTTCTTGGTCCTCAGGATGGATTGCCACCTGGTTATAACCGGAGTACCCGTCAAGAAAGCAGAAGAACCTATTTCCCGCTAGTTTTTCGAGAATTTGATCAATGAAGGGTAGTGGGAAATGATCCTTCTTCGTGGAGGAATTGAGTCGACGGTAATCTATACAGACTCTCCACGAGTTGGCTAATCGGGTAGGAATGATTTCTCCGGTCTCAGTCGTTATAGTGGTGAGTCCTGCCTTCTTGGGCACGACCTGAATTGGGCTCACCCAACGACTATCAGAGATCGGGTAGATGATTCCGGCATCTAACCACTTGATGATCTCCTTTTTCACGACCTCCTGCAGATTGGGGTTTAAGCGTCTCTGCATCTCACGAGAAGGTCGTGTGCCCTCTTCTGAATAGATATGATGAGTACAATAAGAGGGACTTATTCCAGTCAAATCATCGAGAGTCCATCCGATGGCTCTGCGATGTTGCTGGAGGACAACAATCAGACGGGCTTCCTGTTCAGGACTGAGGTTGGAATTGATGATCACAGGAAGGGTCTGATTAGAACCCAAAAAGATGTATTTTAAGTGAGCAGGAAGGGGTTTCAGTTCGAGGATGGGGTTTTCAGCAGCAGCGGGTGGTTCAGTATAGGTGTGAGGTTCAAGGGTGGGAGTTACTGGGTTGTTCATATCTGGATTCAACTCCTCTGCTTGCGGGTCAAGATCCTTTTGTGGTTGATGAGGCATACTCAAGTCATTCTGGAGGTGTGATTCATCAACCAAAGTCTTGATGTCACAAATTTGCTCGATGACGCCGCAATTAATTCCTTGTTGGGCCTTAAATATATCAATTTTCAGTGTTTGATCTCCAAACTTAAGCTCTATTTGGCCCTCCTCACAGCTGATGTTGGCTCTAGCAGTAGCCAAGAAAGGTCTCCCTAGAATGATTGGTGTATCCCTAGGGTTCTCAGGTGCATCCATATCTAAGACTATGAAGTCCACTGGAAAATAGAAATCCCGCACTCTCACGATAACATCCTCGAGAATCCCTTTTGGTGACTTTATAGATCGATCTGCTAATTGTAATGTCACCTCGGTTGGTTTCAGCTCAGATTCTTCTAGATGGTCAAGTAAGGATGTGGGTATCAGATTTATAGATGCACCCAAGTCTAACAATGCTCTATCAAATTGGGTACCACCTATCTTACAGGAGATCAGGGGAGTTCCAGGATCTTTTGCCTTGGGTGGGAGTCTACTAAGGATTACAGAGCTGGCTTGCTCTGACAGAACAATTGGGCTCCCTCCCTTGGTTCGCGGCTTACGCTGGGGTGTACATATATTCTTTAGAAATCGTGCGTAAGCTGGTACGTGGCGGATTGCATCCATCAAGGGGATGTTTATGTGGACCTGCTCAAAGAGCTTGACCAGGTCCTCCTCAGGGGCCACGGGTTTGGTGGTCTTCTTTCCCTTGGTCAAGGCCTCGGGAAACGGGATCTTGGTTGGTTCTTCTAGGATAGGTCCAGGTTGTGGATCTGGAACAGCGGTACCTTGGATAACTATCCTAGGGTCATGGTTATCAGGCTTGGAGTGGTTTGGATAATGCGGGTCTTGAGTTGTCTTACCACTACGTGTTGTTACAGAATTTAATCCGGCCTGATTTTGGTTTGGGTTTGGTAGGAGGGGTGGCTGCTGCTGAAATCCCGTACGAGAAGTTGAGGCATCCATCTCGTCTGGAGATGGAGCAGTAGGGGCCTGATAAATCCATTGAGCGTGGCCTAAATTTGGATTTATAACGCGCTTCTGGGTTGGCACGTTATTTGGGTTAGGAAGGGGTTGGGAAGGGAGTGTGCCTGGCTGGCGAGAATTTGCCAACTGGGCCAGTTGAGTTTTAACTTCAGTAAGCTCGTCCTTGTGCTGTTTTTGAATAGCCGCATTCGATTTTTGAATTTCAGCCAGAGTCTGAAGGATTAAGGACATTTGATCTTGATTTGGCCCTGATGGATAAGTAGGGTTGGGCCGAGGCTGAGGCGGCTGGTAGTGATGAGAGGGCTGTGGGCGGGACTGAAAAGGTGGTCTTTGGGTTTGGGAATTTCCCGCCCACTGAAAATTGGGATGGTTTCGCCATCCAGGGTTGTAAGTGTTGGAGAATGGGTCGTTCTGGATGGCGTTGAGGTCCTCGCAGGTCTGAGGAACCTCCTGAGAATCAGGGAAAGGAGGAATGGAGTTCCCCCGGCTGGTGAAGAAAGGATCGGATGATCTTCCAGTCCAAGAATCAGATGGGGATGGATATGGATCCATCCCAGGGGAGGATCGGTGGAGGATGTTTTGCACAGTCTCCTGTGTGGAAGGAGGTTGTGCAAAGGAGTTACGCGCAGAGGTGGCTCGCTGCAAGTGCTGAGTCAGCTCATCCACCTTCTTTTCAATGATTGAGACCTTGTCCAATCGACTGGCCATTAATTCCAGGTCGACTGATGCGGACAGGCCCTGCGTCTCATGTGCTCCCTTAAGATTCGTCGCTGCGCGGGTATTCGTCCTGTCGAATAATCCCATGGAGTCATTGTTGATGGAGTTCTCGCACATGTTTTCGAGAATCTCCCACACGGTGTCTTCATGTTGACCCATGATGTTTCCTCCGCAAGTTGCATTGACGAAAAGGCGGATGTCCTCACGGAGTCCCTGGTAAAAAGATTGGACTTGTTCCCATTTAGGAACTCCGTGATGGGGGCACTTTCTCATGAGATCCTGAAAACGATCCCATGCCTCATGGAGAGGTTCTCCTGATTGTTGAGTGAAGTGTGTAATCTGATGGCGCAAGGCGTTGGTCCGACCAACGGGAAAAAACTTTTTCAAAAATTCGGATTGAAGTTCTTCCCAAGTGTTGATCGGCCGGGTCTGAGTTTGATACCAATGGGCGGTCTTGTCCATAAGAGAAAAGGAGAACATCTTCATGAGAAGAATATCCCGATTTTGCGCATCTGATCCAAAAGTGTGGGCCAGATGCTTTAGCTGTTTGATGTGCTGGAAGGGATCTTCAGAATTAAGCCCATGGAATTTAGGTATAGCATGAATCATGTTGGGCTTTAGTTCGGAATCAGGTCCTCTAGTCGGGATTCTGACTCGAGGCTCAATGGCCACCGCAGCAGGATTGTAGTGGTCCCGCATCATAGGACGCTGTGGTGGGTGCACGAAGTTTTGGAAGAGGTCATTGAGTAGCTGGAGCTGGTGTTCCAGATTATTTTCTTCCTCAACTGGCTGAGCCATGATGGGGGAAGAAGAAGAACTTGGTTCTGAATCAGAAGAGAGAATAATGTGAGGGTGTTGCTGCACAAACACGGGCGTCGAGGCTTGGCCTTGACGAGAGTGAATTTCTAATGGAGGTCTTAAGGGTGGTCTTAGGGACCTCCTTCCGTACATGCACTGTTTGGAAGAGGTAAGTTTAGAAGGTGCTGGACCCAATCAAGACACCCAAAAATGTGTTGGGTGACTATAGAGGTGCGGGGCAGATGGACCCCTCGATCAGAAAGATCGTCCACCTGAGAATTACCTGGGCAGCCAGAGAGGGAGAGTCCCGCGAAGACCCCTACACGGTAGAGCGTCCCCACGGGTTACAGGGTTTCCCCCACCCGACCTCTCTTGTCACTGCGGTTCCAGGTAGACCAGAATGGGGATCTTGACCTCTTAAGTCTACTAATTTTAAGATCAGGGTGCTTAAGGTTTTCACTTGAACTTTAGTCTTTTAAGTACAAAGAGTGACCTAATTTAAGGTTGGTTGACCCAAGGGGTCAACTTTACCTCTTGTTTTCTTTAAGAGCTTTTAGGTCCTGTCTTTTAGGGTTCAAGTGTTTAGAGAGAGCCAATTGTTTTAGGATTTTTCTTGTTAATTATTTTCAATCAATGGCTTGGGCACACCTCTTTTGGATTTCCTCAATTCTTGATTAAGGGGTGTGTCTCTACTGAAATCCTAATGTTTGACCTTATGTTGGCTCTACTTGGTCCATTTAACTCTTTGTTGGGCAATTAGGGCTCAAGCAAGAATGTGTTAGCCCTTAAATACCCTTAATAGTGTGCAGGAGTGATGAGTTGAAAACATGCAACTCTTTATGGTTACTAAGTATGGAAGACAGGTTAGCCCTATATTGCTTGTTCTTTTCTTTTCTTCCTCTTTAGAGTTTAGGGGTTAATAGTGAGAGGAAAAATTTACCTGTCTTCGGAGTGGTTGTCGTGTGGTTGCTTGTCTTCTTGAGTTCCTGTAGCTGCACAAAAGAGAGGAGATTATCAGAAATTAAAAGAAACAGGAATGTTTACCTCTAGAATAGCCGTTGCTCCCCGGCAACGGTGCCAAAATGAAATCGGTTGGCTTCGGGACCGGGTTTTGGTTTTGTTATAACGTTGTAGTAAAGCCGGTTACTACCAACATTTCAAATATATAAATTTTTTTACTCGGAAAATAAAAGAGTTCCCGAGGTCGAACTCAGGGAGCAAGTTGTATTCTAGAGATATACATGTTTCTTTTACAAAATAAAGAAAGAGAGAGGGAAAGAATTTGTTGTTCTCTTTGTTTTCTCCTCGTGATGTTCTTCTTTCTTTCTTTCTTCAGATCTCCTTCTTCTTCTTCTTCGTTCTGCAGAGGTGATGCTCCTCTTCAGATCTCCTTCTTCTTCTTCCTTGGTTTCTGTCTTGGCCTCTCTTCTTCTTTTTCTGCAGTCTCTTCTGTGAAGGTTTCTTCTTCCTTGGCTCTGCTGCACTTCTTCTCTGCAACCTTTCCTCTTCTTCTGCCTTGCTCAGCCTCTTCTTTAGAGTTTCTTCTTGTTTTTCCTCCCTGCGGTTAAGTGTCAGCTTCTTCTTTTCTTTTTCAGCCAGGGACGTCACGCGAAGCTTTCTTCCTTAGCTGCTTCAGGCCGTCGTCTGATTTCCAAATCAGACGACTTAACTACCTGTTGCTACAGTTAGCTTCCTTCTTCTTCCGCGGGTCTTCTTCTTCGCCTGTGCCTGCACACTTCAGAGTTTTTCGTCAGAGGCAAAACCTACTCTACCCCCCCCCCCCCCCCCGCGTCTCTCTCTCTCTGAAACCACTCTTGGGAAAGCTCTCCCAGAGCTGCCGAGTAATCGGGTTCGGGTCACGCCCGGGTCCAGGCCCACCGGCGTGCGTGGTGGGCGAGGAGTGCAGGTTAGTCTTAAGTCGGGTCGGGTCGGTTCGGGTCAGGTCCGCGGGGCATGAGCGCGGACGAGACCGGGTAACCGGGCGGGTGAAGGGGACCTCACCCCGTGTACTGAGGCAGTAAGGCTAGTGCACAAAATCAATTTAAACAGTGGAACGGGTGTGAGGCTTACCGATGTGGGACTAAACGCAGACCTTTCCTCGCGTGCGCCTGCTGGGAGACCGCGGCCTGGCTTCTGCAGCTGCGGCTTCGATTTGCATAGGTTGCTGGCTGGCTGCCTTCGCAAGACTCCCCGTACTCCGCAGCAGCTGGAGACCTGGAGTCCTCAAGCCTGGAGCGCGGGAGAAGCTGCTTCAATGTGCGTTAATGGCGGTCGAACCGCAAAACCTGTCGGACACGAATATGGCCTCTCGGCCTGATCAAACCACTGGGGAACCTTCGCCGTGGCACGGCGAAGGTGAGGAGCTGTGCGGCAGGCCGCAAGGTGGTGTCTGGCGGCAGCCCTGGGTCGGACTGCAACCGGAGGAATGGGTTTGTTCGGGGGAGTGTTACGGAGGTGTGGAGTGGCAGTGGAGGGGTGGGGGGTGCTCAGTGTGATGAGGCGGAGGTTCGGTGAGGGTCGGCAAGCCGTGTGGGTCGCTGAGGTGATGGGAGCGGCTCGCCGGAGGGTGGTCGGAGGCGAAGGGGGTGAAGGTGGTCAGGGTCGGTAGAGGGCTTAATTGAATAAATTGAAAGCGGGGAAAGAAAGAGGAGGAGAAGGGGAGTAGCTCTAGCTTACTTGCAGGGACGAAGGGGGAGGAACAGGGCGACAGTCGTATCGACTGTCGCCGGAGAAGACGATGCTCAGGGAAAGGGGCGGCGGCGAGCAGAGAGCCGGAGAGGCGCCAGCTGGGTGCGGCGTGGCGCGGGAAGAGCAGGGGAGGAAGTCTCTGCTGCTGGTATTGTGGCAGAGCGAAGAGGTGGAGGGGGAGGAAACCGCCGGAGCTGGTGAGCGTCTGCCGGAGGAAGAAGAGAAGAAAGTTGGGGATTTTCTCCGTCAGATCCAGGCTGCCCCGGTCGGTGGAGCAACGGGGGGTATTTATAGGGATCAAACAGGGAGGAAGGCGGAGGGAGACGACGTGTCTCCCTCGCCGGAGGATGGTCGGAAACAAGAACCCATACCGTCCGTGCGTTCGCACGGCCGGTATGGTGGGTAACAACGACCAGGGGGGTGTCCCTGCGACGGCTGACGACGCAGGGCACCCCCGGTTTACTTGCTAGGTCCCCCACCTCACCCTGCGCGGCGCCATGCTCCGCGCAAGGTCGCCGGAGCATGGTGCTGGCAGGTTTTGCAGGAGGGACCTGATTGCAAAGAACGAAGGAGAGTTAGGGGCCAAAATGCGAGGGTTCAAAAGTTGAGGGCCAAAGAGTAAATATATGAGGACCAAAGTGTAAAGTCGGTCAAGGAGGTTTCTTCTTAGGCTCAAGTTTTTATACATGACTAATTAGGACCTAAGGAATCTGATGGTGAATTTCATTTCCATATTAAACCTTGTTTGACCGGTCAATTTGTGCAAAAACCCAAATTAAGTTATTAATTGGGCATGGTTCTCAATGTAGGTCAAAATGGGTTCTAAAGGCCAAATTGAAGGTTCTAAACCCTAGAGATTACTTTTCTATGAATTTTAGAGGGTTTATTCTATTTTTACTTTGCCTCGAACCTTGTGAATTGAAGTGGGTTGTTTTAGGGTTACAGATTTATCATTTAGTTTCTTGGAATTGCTGTAGCCCTTGCTAGATCATTTCATCCCACTTTTATTCTTATTAAGCTGCTTTGACCTATGTTTGGGCCCTGAATTACCCTGTATGCAGATTATACTGGTGAAATTACATTTTTACCCCTTATGACTTATTTTCTCCTTAAACTCAGAATTCTCTGAGTTAAGCCTTTCCTTGAGTTATGTAGGAGCTTTTATCCTTTGTATTGGGTCAAAATGAGCTAGTTATGGCTCATGATGAGGTTCTCATCATAAGGTCGATTCGGAAGTTACTTTTAATGAATTATTGTAAACATATGAAGACTTGTATTACAAAACTAGATTAATTAAAAAATAAAATAAAGTTTTACATAATAACTACAAGACTTTGGAAATAGAAAATTCTTGTTTAGAAATAGAGTTAGATATAGCAAAAGATACTAACTCTCAATTGCATGTAAAGATAGTAGAATTAAAGGATATTTATGAACATTTTAAGGGAACTTTAAATAATTTTAAAACAATAACTAAGTTAAATACATAATTTTGTAATGAATTAAAAGTAAAATTTCATGGTATAAAGAACACACAAAATAAATCACATGCACCTAGGCATGCATAGATTTATCAAAAGGTCAAGAATCCTGAGAATTATAGATCCAACACAAAAGTGATCTATAAATCTAAAGATTTGAAGGGAACTAACTATCAAGGACTCAAAAGAAAATGGGTACCAAAATTAGAATTGTTAAACTATTTTACAGGCCAAGAAAGACAAGTGGATCCTAGATAGTGGGTGTTCCAAGCATATGACGAGACACTCCGACCTCTGTATCAAATGGACGAGAATTCAAGATGGAGGACATGTCAAGTTGGGTGACAACAAACATTGTCGCATTATAGGTGAAGGTACAATAGGTAATTCATCTAAGTAGGTACGAAATGTACTTTTAGTAGAGAATTTAAAACATAACCTTCTTAGTATTGGTCAAATATGTGATAATGGTTGTGATGTATTGTTTACAAAAATTGGATTTAAAATACTAAAAGAAGGAACTAATATAATTCTAATTGAAGGTTTTAGATATGAAAATATCTATGCTCTTTTTTTTTCATAAGAGAAATTTGTGAAATGTATGCTTGCCACTCATGTTGAGGTAGATCTATGACACCATAGGCTAGGTCACATAAATCATAAACATTTAAATAAGCTAGTTAAAAATGAGTTAGTAAGGGGCCTATCCAAACTAACTTATAAAAAAGATGCATTGTGCAAATCTTGTGAACTCAGAAAAATGCACAAGGCTTCTTTTAAACCAAAAGACAATCTCAACTAAACGTTTTTTAGAATTGTTACACCTTGATCTATTTGAGCCAACACGATTTGAGAGCCTAAATGGATCAAAATTTTGCCTAGTTATTGTTGATGACTTCTCAAGGTTCACTTAGGTCATCTTCTTGAAACATAAAGATGATTCATTTGACTCCTTCCTAAGTCTTGCTCGAAGACTTCAAAAGGAAAAATCATCTCCAATTCTTAGTCTTAGGACTGATCATGGGGGTGATTTGAAAATGAAAAATTTTCAAGTTTTCGTGTCAATTCTGGCATATCCCATGAATTTTCATTTCCTCGGCACCATCTTAAAATGGTGTTGTAGAGAGCAAGAATCGCACTTTACAAGAATGCACCCGAACCTTGCTCTTGGAGTTTGGGCTTCAAATATATTTATGGGCTGAAGCCATTAATACAGCATGTTATGTTCTCAATAGAACTCTCTAAAGGCTTATTATTAAGAAAACTCCATATGGGCTTTATTATGAGAAGTCTCCTTGGATTTCATATTTTAGGGTGTTGAGAAGTCGATATTATTTATTAAACACCTGAGATCAACTTGATAAGTTTGATGCTAAAGGTGATGAAGGTATCTTTATTGGCTATTCAATAAGAAGCAAAGCTTATTGAGTCTTTAATAAAAGGACTTTTGTTGTAGAAGAATCCCTGCATGTTTCATTTGATGAAACAACTTTAGGAGAACTAGAACCAAATCATCTAGATTCCGATGATAAAGATACCCCCTTCATTGATGTATCAAAAATGGAAAATACGCGAAATGTACATGATCTTCCAAAAGAAAGGGTACACCACAAGGATCACCCTTAAGGTCAAATTATAGGTGATATTGAACAAGGTGTAAAAACCCAAACTCATTTTAGAGCTGATTTTGTCTTTAATGCCTTTGTTTCTCAACTTGAACCCAAGAAAGTTAATGAGGCATTAAAGGATGAATCATGGGTTGTAGCTATGCAGGAGGAGCTACTCCAATTTACAAGGAACAATATATGGGACTTGGTACCCACTCCTGAGGCCAATTCCATTATTGGAACCAAGTGGGTGTTCCAAAATAAATTGGATGAATCTGGTTCAGGAATAAGGCCAGACTTGTAGCTCAAGGCTATAACCAACATGAGGGAATTGACTTTGATGAGACATTTGCTCCTGTTGCTCGCTTGGAGTCCATACGGATGCTACTTACCTTTGCAAGTGCAAAGGGCTTCAAGTTATTTCAATGGATGTCAAGAGCGCTTTTCTGAATGGTTATATTAAGGAAGAAGTTTATGTTCATCAGTCTTCCGAGTTTAAGGATCCAACACACCCAAAGCATGTGTTCAAGCTCAATAAGGTGTTATATGGACTTAAACAAGCTCCTAGGGCCTGGTATGATAGACTTAGGTCCTTCCTTCTCCAGCATGGATATAGAATTGGAGTTGTTATTTCAATTCTTTTTGTAAAGGAAGAAGGAAATGACAATCTGTTGGTTCAAATATACATTGACGATATTATATTTGGATCAACCAAGGAGTCCCTGTGTCAGCATTTTTGTGAGACTATGAAGACTGAGTATGATGGGTGAACTCAGATTCTTTTTAGGCCTCCAAATCCAACAATTAGACAGGTATTTACATTAGTCAAACAAAATATGTTCTTGAAATTCTCAAGAAGTTTGACTTTGAAAAAGTAAATGGAAAAAAGACTCCAATTGCTCCATCTACTTCTCTTGGTGAAGATTTATCCTACAAGAAGGTAGATAAAAAGAAATACCAGGGTATGATAGGATCACTACTATACCTTAAAGCCTCTTGACTTGATATTCTTTTTGCTACATATTTATGTGCAAGATTCCAATCCGAACCCAAGGAATCTCATTTAAACGCAGTAAAAAGAATATTTAGATACCTAAATAGCACAAGAGATCTTGGTCTCTTTTATCCTAAAGCACATACCTTAGATTTATTATCCTATAGTGATGCGGATTATGCAGGGAGTCGGACAGATCGAAAGAGCACTAACGGCACCTGTCATTTTATTGGAGAATCCCTGGTTTCATGGTTCTCTAAAAAATAGACACGTGTCTCACTTTCTACAACCGAAGCAGAATATATTGCTGCTTCATTTGCTTGCTCTCAGGTCATTTGGATGAGACAGACTTTGTCCGATTTTGGATTATGTTTTGCGCAATCCAAAATTCTATGTGATAGTATAAGTGTAATTAATTTATCAAAAAATCTAGTACATCATTCACGTACCAAACACATAGATGTTCAACATCATTTTCTTAGAGAGAATGTGCTATAAGGTGCCATTCATTTAGAATTTATAGATACACAAAATCAATTGACAGACATTTTTACAAAACCTCTTGCAACAGAGAGATATGCTTTATAAGAAGAAAATTGGGACTTTGTACAATTAAAGAAATTCAAAATTAAAAGTTTGATTGCATTATAACTTGTTTGTAATTATAAAAATCCCTGAGGGCCTAATTGCAATTTACCCACTTTTTTTAAATAGGAGTATATTGTAATATTTCCATATTTCTAGAAATATGAGGGTGTTGTTTTCAATTTGGTTGCTTAACTTAGGATATTAACTACATTATTTTTGAATACCTAAGTTGATCATTGAAATTTTTCTCAACCACTTAAGTGGTGATGTGACTAGCACATGACCCATCCCATATAAAAGAGGTCAAGTGCAAACACTTGCCTTATTTTGTTCTTGCCAAAACCTAGTTCCCATTCTCTCCAAGACCCTCTCCAAACCCTAGCCAAAGAGAAGAAGGATCTCCTCCAAGTCTCAACTCTAGGTATTCTCTCATCCCTTAGTAGATCTTAATATCTTGGTTCATTTTACAACTTGTTTTCTCTTTCCCTTAAATCACCCATGCTGCTGCATTGTATTTCACGTCGGGTACCAGATGGTACCGATACTCATCACCAATACCGATACTAACTGGGTGCAGCAGAGCCTACTTTTGACAGCAGGTACCGGTACTAATGATCAGTACCGATACTAGCTTGATTTTCTGGTTGGAATTGGAACCAACCAGTACCGGTACATGCAGGCTTAAGTGTGTTTTTGTATGCACACATGAAAGGAAATACTCTGATTTACTCATTGTTTCTCCTACTCTTGTTGCCTGTTTTCAAATGTCACCCAAATCTAAGAGTAAGGGAAAGGCAACTCAAGATGTATTTCACAAATTTTGCATCAATGAGGATGCCAAGTCAAAGTTTGATTGGTGTAAGGGCCTTAAGCTTCATCATTGCAGACAGTTGAGTGGAAAGACTTTACTTTACAGCTCTTTAACTTTACTACTTGTCTATCTGAACAAAACCTCATGCATTTCTTTGATGAGTCATTTTTTGCAAATGTTCCTGGGGTTTATCCTGACGTTAATTATCTATTTTTTGTGAATCTCCAAGAACAAGACAATCAAGGTCATCTTGTCTTAACTTCAAACATTTTTAGTCAAAAAATAACTGTTACACCTAAATTCCTGTCCACCATAACACAATGTCCTAATAAAGGTCATGCTTTCAATACTCTTAAGGAGAAGTTCACAACTTCAAAATTGCATCAAACACCCTTGCTCCCTAACTGTCAAGGAAAAGCCTTGGTTGCCCCAAACATGACCTTATTTGCTAGAGTTCTATTCAGAATTTTAGCATGGAATCTAAGGGCCAAATACTCGAGATTTCACAAGATCCCTGTAGATATTTTACCCTTAATCTATGCTATTATAACAAGTTTCCCTGTTAATTAGAACATGGTATTTATCCATTTCTTAAGACCTCATTACTGTGCTTCAGCTCTTCCTCTTGATATTCTTATATCTCACATTCTTATCAAGAGTAAAATTGATCTCTCTAACTTTACTTCGCTTAGAAAAGTGGTCTACTTTAAGTGGTCCACTCTCCGGAAAATGGGAGTAAAACCTGCTAGAGAGGAATCATCCAATGATGATGAAGATCAAGTTGATCCAAATGCTCAATCTTCTTCTCATCCACCTCCTAACTCATCCTCAGCTTTTGTTCCCATAACTTATCCATATCCAGAAGCTGAAACACCTTGGGTCAATTTGTCTCATGGGTCTAGAACTGATCCCAATACAATTAATACTTTTAATTATATTGGACAAAATCTATCAAACCTCAACTTTGCTTTCCTCATATGGAATGCAAGTTCTATGATCTTGCACTTTCCGTTGAGTCCTCTCATTTTGCTTCTTCCACTCAACATCCTAAGCAAAGGAAGTGCACTCAGCCAAAAGCGCCCAAAGAATATAGTGAGAGATGCCAAAAGCATTTTCAAGACCCGTCTCATGTTTCATCTCCAATGGCGAAAGAAGAACCTATTCTTCATGTTGTAGAAGAGGAAGAAGACAATGAAGATGAGGAAGAGGTTTCTTATGCTGAAAGTGAAGATGAAGATGATGAAGATGAAGATGATGATGAAGATGATGAAGATGAAGATGATGATGAAGATGATGAAGATGAAGAAAATGATGATGATGATGATGGTGGTAGGACTAGCAAAAGACATGCTCAAAAGTCTATTAGAAAATGACCTCGCAATTAGTTTAGTCTGCATTTTCTTGTATTAAACATTTGAACATGTTTGCTTGGTTATTATGACTTTTCATGATGTATGATTTCAATTATGGTTGTATGACTTTTCATGATGTATGACTTTTAATCATTTTGTTTCTCTACAATCTTTTCTCATGCATGGTCATTGTCTATGCATATGGTTATATTCATTTTGTTTGATTGACAAAAAGGGGGAGAAATGGTAAATACATTGTATTTAAAATAAGAAAGCTTAGTTTGAAGGGGAGGTTTCACTCCTAGCGGAGTTTTTTGTATTCCTTCTCTTATGAGGTTTTTATTATTTTAAATATGGGTATTTCTATTGTTTTATCAACACCAAAAATGAGGAGATTGTTGGAACCTACTTCCACTTTTCTTTTATGTTTTGGTGTTAACAAAATCGTTTTAAATCTAATAAGTTTATGAAGTGTTATTTTCAGGAAATAAAAGGATTTAGGAAGTATGAAAGAAGTGATGATGGTGCATCAAGAATGATGACTGATTTTATATTGTTTATATATCTTGTAATCTAGATTGTGTATGTCTCCTAACAAGAAAAATGACTTAGGAATTAAAATCAAAATGGAGATAATTAGGAATCATATTCCCGTTCTGTTATTCGCTTCAAAATTAATATCGTTTCGTTGTCGTATTGATCATGTATTTACGTTCATATTTCACTTAGATTGATGCTCAAAGCTCATTCATGGTACTTGGCACAGGTTTGGGTTCTAGTCCCAAACTGTGAACAACAAGTACCGGTACTCATCATGAGTACCGGTACCAGGTGCTCACAGTTTGAAGACTTGAGAAGTTCCTGGACCTTACAAGTACCGGTATTAATCACCAATACCGATACATGTAGGTTAGTTTATTTCATGACCCAAATCTGTGAGTCACAAGTACCGGTACTCATCGTGTGTACCGGTACCTAGTGACTTAGTTGGTACTCAACTGTAAGCATTGAGTACCAGTACCCATGATGGGTACCAGTACCCAGGCTTTGTTGGGCTGACTACTGATTATCTGCGAGCAGTCAGCACCGGTACCACAACTTTAGTACCGATACCAACGAATCGTTGTGCCCAATCTGAACGGCTATTTTACAATTAATCCTATCTCTAATCTTCCCAATGCCCCTAACGGCTAGTAATTGTAGGGAAGATGTTTAGTGGCTTATATAAACACCTTGTGTGTGTCATTTGCACATAACACAAGCAAAAATTATCTCCTTTCTCCTAATTCCCAGATTTCACAATTCAAGCTGCAAGGATTGTTGTTTTGTTGCATTCTTCTTTAAGGAGATACTCTTTGCAACAAACCTCTTTCAGGTGATCTCGTTCTTCATCGTAAAATCTCTTTTTCACTTTAGTGTGCTTTCACTAGATTAGTATATTAACATTCCATTAAGCAAATTCTTGTTGGAGACTTAGGAACTTAGTTGTAAGCTATATTGTTGCTTGCTTACACCTATAATTTTTTTTTCTTATCAATCTTGTAATTGGGTTGAGGTAACACGTTAATTACCTCTATTTATAGTAAATTGATTCCCTCCAGGTTGAAGGAATTGGGTTAAAAATCCTAAGTCGGGAGACTTAGGTAGTGGAGTACCCAATTGAGGGGAACCACTATACATCTGGTGTTTTATTTTGTGGTTTGTTTTATTTGCATATTTTTGTTTACCACACTATTCATTCCCCCTTCTATTGTGCTTGTGCCTTTTAGATCCTACAAATTTAGATGATGCTAGTGATGAATCTTTCCTCAGATAAGCCATGGTCGGATTTGTCATGAATTGGGGATTTCATGGGCTTAAATGTGAGGTAAAGCCAAGGAAAATCAACCTTGATTGATTTGAGGCTCTATCAGGTATTTTTGTGTGGATTAGTTTTTGCGGTTATGATTTTTAACCTAAGGAATTTTCAGTATTCTTTAAGGTTTTAGAGAATTGGGATTCAAGTAGCTAAGTTTAATGGACTTATTTAAGACCTCCTTCATGTTGTCTATAGCATTAGAAAGATGTTAGATCAGTGGTTTTCTTTGATTTGAAATGAGGAATATGGTTTGAGGATTTTTGATATAGAGCTTAACACCCCAATTTGATTGCAAGTGATTTCCAAGCAATGTCAGATTTTTTTTTAAATGTTTATTGTTGTGATTTTCAAATCCCAATTCAACGTATCAAAGTGCTACGGCAGGAACTACATATCCAAGGAGGTATTAACCCTAAATTTGATGCCAATCACTCCTTGATGTTGGATTTTTTTTATCAAAAAATTAGACTTGACAAAGCCATATTTTGGATGTATTTGTGTACTAGGTTGGAACATCAGAGCTGCTGGAATTGAAGCAATGCATAGCCCTTTGAATTTTTTTAGACATCTGGTTTTGGGTTGAAACACATCTAATAGTTGCTGCTGCTAAATTTCAGCAACTCATGTAGCTGCTGCTACAGCAGTATGGCTGCTGGATGATCTGAATTGATGGGGGCAATGGCTAGGAAATAATGTTTTAAGGAGCTGACATGTGTTACAATGTGTATTTAATATGTACAAGCTTTCATGTATGGTTAATTGTCTTTATATCTCATTAAATTGGCTTGTAATGTGATTTTAAATTTCCATTGTCAGCTAGCATATGTGTAATTTGCCCAATTTGGAAAATTAATGAGAAATGAATGGAAAATCTTGTTCAACTATTTATACATCTTCCATATCATGTGTTGAACACATCTGAACCCTTTTCCAACCATTTTAGCCCACACATCTCATTCTTAGGCCTTAGGTTCTTAGGTAAAACATTCGTTAAGGCCTTATATGAGCTTCCTTTGTAAATAAATAAAAATATTAAAAAAATTCCAAAAAAATAAAATAAGTATGTAGTGAGTAGGATTAGATATATTTTTAAGTGTATGCCAAGTTTCAAGGCATTCTGAACCGTCGGCTTGGTAGAACATACCAGCCGACGGTTCAGTATACCTTGGAACTTAATAAAAAAACTCAACATTCAAAAATACCAAAAACACTTCTTATCTCTCATCTCTTTCTTTCTCTCACCTCCTACCTCTATAAAACATATTAAACACATAAAAATCATAAAACTCTAAAAATGACCAAAAATACCATGTATATTATGTAAATACTTGTATATATAAACTTTATCCTAGCTATAAATATATACATAGTGTATGATATGTATATAACCTGTATATATAACTTATATATGTATTCTATATTATAAATTAAGTATTTAAGATAAATTAAATCTTATATAACTTATTTATATCATTATCTATTAATTTAAGTAACTTATATGTACTCTAAACTATATAAATTAATAAACCCCTATAAATAACCTTATTTATTAATGATACTGTAAATATATAATTATGTATATATAATGTACACTAAGACACTTGTAATATAATTTAATTATATATATACAATAAATAATTAATTTGTTAAGTTATTAAGTAAGTTACTAACTTAAAATAAAATAAATTAGTAAATTAAGTTATTAATGAACTAATTTATATTGTCCATTTGTATTATAGTATTTTAAGTAATTTAAACTAATTTAACTATATTTATACTATATTTATATGTAAAATAGCCTGAAAACTAATATTTAAATGTATATAAATTAAAATAAAACGTGTAAAATATCATAAAAATATGTATTAAATAATTTAATATGTATATTAACACTGTACAGGGTCAATTAGATCATTAATTAAGTAATTTAAATGATAATTAAGAAATAAACTTATAAATCAGTATGTATAAATTGTAAACTTTAGCTAATTTATTTATATAGCAAAACTAATTATTTTTGTAAATAAATTAAATAATTATGTAGCTCTTTGTAAAGGCTTCACAACCATATATTTTAATTTAAATTTGGAGGTAAATTGGGCCCTCAAATCGAGGGCCAAACATGAGTTAATAGAACTGCAATTACGCTGGATTGGTAGCGGTTGGTGGAGGCACAAAGGTGCCACATCGGAAGCTAATGACCACCTGCACCGCAATAAATTGTTTTTGTCTTGAGGGCTATCCAGTCGTCACAGGTGCCGAGCGCTTGAACCCATACATTATCCCCATCCTCTCTAAGCATATGAATGAAATGAGCATCTGGCATGAGAATAGTGTGCCATGCAAGGCTAGGAGCTATGCACTGTGCGTGGGTCTAAGTAGGCCCATTAATGAGCCACAAACCGATTAAAATGCACCTAATTAAGGATTAGGGAGGCCTTAGTAAAGGTCTAGTCCCACCCTTAGGGGTGTTGTGTATCCATTGAAAAGACTGCTCGCAAATTAAACCCATTTTTGGATCAAAAATCAGTTGTGAACCAGTATGAAGCTAAAGAGAAGAGGCTAAAAAATTTGCCTATGTTGGAACACCCCCACCTCGGTGTGCCTTGCCTTGGTGTGTGTTAGTGTATGTTGTGTGTTTTGAGTGCATGTGTGTGTGTGTTAATGAGTTGTGTATGTTGTGTTGTGTAAGTGTATATAAGTGTATCTTGAGTACATGTATACTGTATATATGTAAATAGCATAAGTAATTATGTATAAGGAATGCATGAGTATAGTAGTAGTTGTTTGAGCTATATATGTATATAAATAAGTTATAGCTTTAGTGACAGATATATTCGTCACTGTGCATAGTATTATATGTTAGTATAGACATTAGTTTTTTACCTTAGCTTATGTATATAGTTTCCTAAGGTTTTAGTGACACTTTTATACGTCACTATAGATACATTATATGTTACTGTAGATATTAGTAAGTTAAGTTAAGTTAGTATAGTACATATTATTACTTATTATTGTATATATAGCTAAGTATCATTATTATAAGTTTTAAATAGATGATATAGAGTATTTATTCATGGTTTTTGATACTTGTTTGTATATAATTATTTTCAAGCATTGTAATCATTTCTAATTTATTCTTTTGTATATAATTGATTCATTCTTTGATCCTTTGATTCTTTGATTGATTCATTCATTCTTGTATATAAAATCAATCTTTTTTGAATTAAAAGAATATTATTAGACTTAGAGAGTGATGTATATCAATAACTACCTCCCAGTGAACGACCTGGAATAAACCAGTAAAAATTAAGTATATAAATAAAATTGACGCGACAATGGTTTGTCTGTGTGACATATACTACAGCAACGACATTTAAAACCCTTTTTAGTATGAACTAGTAGTCGACGATCATATTTTTGACGTCGTTGCCGGGGATAAAAACCTAACAACAGTGCTTTATTGTGATTATTTGACGAATGTCGTAGAAAGTCGCCTTGCTGGAGAATAGTAGCACACAAGGCTTCAAGATTGAGAAAGATCCTTGAAGTCTTTTTCCTTTTTTTGTTTTTTTCTTCTCTCCCTTGAATATTTGTTGGGCCTCTGGTGGGCATAAATTGTTGTCAATAAACATTGTCGACGCTATCCCTTCTATGGCATCCAATTCCTAGCTAAATTGGGATATAGCACTGCATGCTGACCATGTTCATCAATTTTCTATTGGCAAATTTGGAGAAATTGATATAAAGTGCTGCAATTCTATGGAGTTACATTTTCCAGATGTCAGTTCAAGGAAATTTGTTTCTATTCTAAATTCCAATAACATGACATATCAACTGTATGGAGAAAGACTTGGTTTTTGGTTACAAGACTGACCAGTGATTGGGGTTTCTCTCACATCCAACAATCGTGGGAGTTTGAGTCCATTTTGGTGATAGGGGTGACTACCCAACTGTTACTCTTTTGATTCTAGGTACCCTGGTTCATAGGTAGCTGCCAAGGCATTATACCTCTTTAACTGTGTTAGCTTGTCAAAACTTGTAATTTTGAAGCTTCCATTATTTATAGCATGCATGACTATTTTGTTTCCCGTCCCCCTTCTCTCTCTCAGAATGTATATGTGTTGGTTTTGCATAATGGGATTCATATTTCCCAAAATGCAACTAGCAATTTGTCCTATAGAAAGTCATTTGCCTCATACCTGAACATCTACTATAACTGAATGCTACCATGCCTATTCTTTTAAGGTGATCTTGCTGTAAAGAAGGTGACTGTGGCTCTAGGTCTAGAATGTGTCGACTTAAATAAATTTCTTTATGCAAGCATCCTAATAGTTGGGATAACTATCTGCTTCATTTTCTAGTCATACCTTCTTATAAGTTTAGGACACTCTAAATTAGAAACTACAACCATTTAAATTTAGCTAAAATGTCATAATTCCATCCTTTATTTTCTCTTTTCCAAAGGAACCGGTCTCATCTCCTTGAACTATAGTAAAATTGTCTGAACCAATTTGGAAGGCATCAATCTACTTCACTCTTAACATGGAAATGTTGGTTTCTCTATGTGATACATACTTTATAGTTAGTAGTCATGTTTTCTATGTTTCTTCGATTTTCATCAATGCCTTGAGTATATGAATAGTTAAGGTAACCTTTAGGTAATTAACTGATGTTTCATAAATGTCGAGTTTGTATATAATGATCGTGTTTGTTGTGTACAGAATCAAACTCCTGATTGTAGATCGTTCCTCCAAAGTTAAACAGGAGGATGCCTTCTAGAAAACATGTGCCATCTAATTAGCAGCTGTAACGACCCGATTCCTGAGTCCCTACGAGACACGAGAACAGGACCGACTCGACTAATCCCAAGACCTAGTCATCCAACGAGGAAGTAACCACAAGAGCAGTAAAATAAATCACATTCAGCATAAATATAACTAACAATAAGAAAATACAGCAGTAAGGAAAGAAACCACTACAGTATATACCACCACAACAGTAGAACAACGTTCATAACATAATATGAAACTGCAGGTAAAGAAAAGTACAGCGGTAACAAGAACTACTCACTACAGTGGAACCAAAAAGAGGTACAAGAGAACAGTGGTAACTCTACTGGGCCCTACTCGGCCCAGCGTCCTCTGCAGCCGCCGGCCCTGGCTGCTCAACACCTGGTCCTGAAAGGTAACGAGTGTAACACGTCAGCAAAACGCTGAGTAGAGTGGCAGCTAAACTAAAGAAACAGTAAAGTGTATAGTAGCTGTTTTAATTTTCTTTCTTCCTTTATTTACTTCTTTCTATTGTTTCAAAATTTATCTATTTCTCAGATCCTTCACTTGATCTCGAATGTTCCTCGTGGGAACGATCTTGATTGCAGTCTTTTCCAAAAAGTAGAAGTAGCACATGGTGCTCTCCTGGTCGGGAGAGTACCCCGTGGTGATCCTACTCTCAGTCAACCACCCCAAGGTCACGGACAGGCGTAACGGTGACTACGGCACGTGCGATAAACGCACAGGAAGCTAACCCGCACTGGCACGCGGTCAGTCGTTTCCGTTAACGGGTGCGCCCAAAGCACAGTACGGAGCTAGCATAGGGCAGAGCCCTCTCAGTAACAGGGGTCTAACCCCTCCACAGTAACCAAACAGGGGCCTTGCCCCTCCACAGTCCGCATACCCTCGCCTGACTACCCTGGTTTGCCCAGTGGGCCTAACAAGTCGGTGTAGGAGGCTAGCAGAACCCCGGGAGCCGTGGGGTAGCTAGTACCTCCCTACACTAGTAGCTCTCCTCGGTACTACGTACCCGAGGGCCAGCAAGTCGGTACAAAGTGGCATGTCCTAACCCCCGGGTCCCTGGGGCGGCTGGCTCCGCTCTTCACTAAACAGGTACAGGTACTTCCCTTGGTACTACGTACCCAAGAGACAGCACACTACCACGTCTTTCTTTCTCAGTTCCATTCCTTTCTCTTTCCAGGAGTTCCACTCCTAATTCCCGGTAGGGTTCCAATTCTTTTAACTCAGCACATTCAGGTTTCACCTTTCCAGTTTCACGTTCATACATCCCATATTCCCAGACATACTCATTTATTCATAACAGGCAGCTGTTAAACAAATTTACAGGTAGCTATTATTTCCTTTCCACATTTTCCAAGACTGTAGTATTCATATATTCCACTAGTTCTTCCCATCGTAGGATTCATGCCATACCCTAGGATCTATCATACAATCTAGTTTTCCAGCCCTAGGATTCATGCAACACCCTAGGATCTACCATTCATTCTAGTTTCTCATTCCTAGAATTCATGCAATGTCCTAGGTTCTATTTATGATTCCATAATTTAACAGATTATACTAATAAACTTAAAAGCCACTCTACCGGTTACAACAGGCGTACTGGGGGCATGGTCGGGAATCCCGCATACCTCCGCAACCCCCGAGACTACAACGGAACGGGGTCCTATCACAAGGATCAAACACAAGGAGTTTCTCAAAATAGTATACAACTACTGTAGACGGGTAGAGGATTTAATTTCGAAAAGCACGCAACTCGAAACGTGGAAAACGGACTCCGAACGGGCCCTAAACGGGTCCAAAACGACGAAATAGTGCAAAATTAGACGTCTGGAACTTCTTCCAGACGTCTTAAAAATGGGGATCAGATGGTACCTTGTCCTGCGTGGTCTCTCAAACGTCCAGAAGCCTGCAGGGGCATCTGGCCTAGTTCCCAGACGTCCGATGGTCACCCCGGACGTCTGGAAGTCATTCCCGTCGTCTGGCACTGCAGCCAAACGTCTGATTCGCGTTGGATGTGAATCTAAAACCTGCGCGTACCCATTTCTCTCTGTCAGTATGGACAGCCGAACAAAAGGAAGAAGGACGAAAACAACTCACCTTTCAGACATCCTCCCCGTCGTCTGGTTGGAATCCCAGACGTCTGATTCTGGAAAAATTTCCAGAATCAGAGCTCGACTCGCCCTCCGCTCGCGATGCACGGCCGCGCCGCGTCTCGTCCGCCTGCTGCTCGAGCTACAGCAGGCCTCCCACGTCACCCCGCGTCTGCTGCTCCCCCCGCCGGCCGGCCCTAGCAGCCCCGGCAAGCTCGCCCTCACGGCCGAGCACCTCCTCCCTCGCGCAGCACCTCCTCCCACGCTCACTGCGGCTGTCGCTGCCGCCGCTCACTCGCGCTCGCACTCGCGCACCGGCTGGAAGGAGAAGAGGAAGGGGGCGGAGGTGATAAGAGTGAGGGAGAGGGCGTGGCGTTTTAAAGCCGCGCGGGGAGGAGAGAGAGAGCGGAATAGAGGGCAGCCTGCGCCCGCAGGAGAGAGGGAAAAAGCGACCGCAGGTCTGCGCCCGCAGGCACGTAGACGCAATCGCGCGTGCCACCGAAACCGAATCCCAGACGTCTAGAAGGGGTTCCAGACGTCTGGTCTGACGTCTGGGCCACCTCCCAGACATCTTAAAAGATGTCTGAAGCCACGCGTTCGTAACAGCAGCCAAGCTGTAGTGCTTACGATAGTAGTGATGATGCAGGTACCAGTGTCACTCGGTCGCCACTTCTACTTGAATGGTAGTTTGTTCGGATTTGTAATTGTCACCAAGTAAATATTTCACTTAACCGATATCGTGTCTTGTATAGGCTTGTGTAATCTTTATGTAACACAAAGGTAGTGCAAATATGATTCATCTCATTCTTTCTGAATGTATATTGATTACCCATAAGAATGAAACATAACCTCCCATCTTTTTTTCTAACAATCATGCATGAATAGAAACTCCTAGTTTGTATTAAAATATTGAAGCTTTAAATCATTATTAATTGTAGAATTATTAGGAAGGACTTCAAGATTATTCATTTTCTGACCACTCCTAGTTTGTGTTAATTTAGGTTCATGAAATATAAATAGCACCAATGGTTTAGTGGTAGAATAGTACCCTTCTATGGTATAGACCTAGGTTCGATTCCCAGTTGATGCATCTTTTCTTTAGTTCCAAGTTAAAGCATCCATTTTTTTAATCTTTAAGTTTCATGATTTTTTATTGTAAACACAAAAGTGGGAGGTTGTTCAAGGATGCAATCATGAAGTACAATAGAATTATAAATAATTACATGATGTTAATTCCATGCATGCTTCATAATAGTCATGCAACTTGTATTTATGCAGGCAAACTGTAACTTTATCTTTTTTTCAAGGGTTATAATATCATGTTTAATGCTTTGCAGTTGTGCATCACCTTAAGTTGATCAAGAACCTTTGCAAGTTACTCAAGATCACATAGTTGAGGTACCTAGAAACCAAGAGTGTATAGAGTGAGATCGATGGATACTTGTAGCTCATGCCACTTATAATGCTTGTATACACACAATTTCCGTTTAAAATTATATGAAAAAATTATTCTATTGGATGCAAATTTATGGTTTATGAATAATTCAATTTTTTATTTTAATAGAGTTATATCTTGTATATTTTTCTTTAATCTTACTTGAATAAAGGTAAACATTGTTGTTGATGATGATGTAAGATATTAGATCTTCTTATCTACACTGACAGATCTAGTGACAAAGGTCATGTTAGTATTATATTCTAAATAAAATTGGAGTTATTGCCTATAGCAACAGATTTATTGACATTTTTCATCCTACACCGACGGATAAAACTGTCATTGTTGCTACTATCACAAAAAATGGATAGCTTTAAAATGCAACTGTCGCTGTAGCTGTATGTGCACACATTAGCTAGATCTTAGCTAGATCCAGCTCATTCCAGCTCCTTCTAGCTAGATCAACTCATCCATAGCTCCATTCAACTCACCTCAGCTGGATGATAGCTCAAACTAGCTCAAGACAGTTGATCCCAGCTCCATTCTAGCTCATCCAACTCAAACCAGTTCACTAGAATTTCTACCTGACTAGGACTAGCTACTGTCATCAATTAGCTAAGCCTAGTCGACTGAAGAAGACCTCAACCAACTCAGGCCAGCTCAAGTCCAGCTCCTGGAGACTCAACTTAGCTCAACTTGGTTGAGCTAAGATACTTGATGTAACGAGCGCGTGCCCCAGACGTCTTTTAAGACGTCTGGGAGGTGGCCCAGACGTCTGTAAAGACGTCTGGGATCACATCCAGACGTCTGACCAGACGTCCGGGATATTTTACAGACGTCTGGCGAACAGTTATGCTCGCACGGGATATTCGTCTGCGCGCCTGTGCGCGTAGACCTGCGATCCTGCCTCTTTCTCTGCGGCGGCAGGCGACTGCGACCGCCTTCTCTCTCCTCTCCGCGCGGCGTTAAAAGGGGGGCGCGCCTCCCCTCCCGTCTCCACCATCTTCCTCCTTCTTCTCCTGCCTGTGCGCGAGAGCGAGCGGACGCGAGGGCGCAGCGGCAGCGGCAGCCGCAGTAGGCGCGGAGGAGCTGCGGCGTGCGAGGGCGGGGCTCTGCCGTGAGGGCGAGCTCGCCGGGAGCGGCTTGGCCGGCCGGCAGAGGGCGCAGGGGGGCACAGAGCGTCGCGGAGAGGGACCTGCTGCGGGCGGAGCAGCGGACGCGCGAGGTGCGACGCGGGCGGCGTCGCGAGCGGAGGCCGAGCAAGGTTCTGATTCTGGAAAAATTTCCAGAATCAGACGTCTGGATTGATATCCAGACGGCAAGGTTGACGTCTGTGAGATCATACAGACGTCTGAAAGGTGAGTTTCCGCTTTCTTCTTCTTTTTTTGTCGACTGACCGTACTGAGGGAGGGGGGTTGGCTGTGCGCAGGTCCTCTGATTCGTCATCTTTGCGAATCAGACGTCTGGAATTTGTACCAGACGGCGGGAATGACCTCCAGACGTCCGGAGTGACCATCGGACGTCTTGGATCTTGGCAGACGTCCCCACAGACTTCTGGACGTCCGGGGAACCAAGCCGAACAGGTAATTCTCTGATCCACCGTTTAAGACGTCTGGAAGGAGTTCCAGACGTCTGATTTTGCACAGTATTGTCTTTCTCGACCCGTTTAGGGCCCGTTTGGGCTCCGTTTTTCGCGATTCGAGTTGCGTTCGTTTCAGAATTTATTCCTCTACCCGCCTACAGTAGCTATACACTGTTTTGAGACACTCCTTGTGTTTGATCCTTGTGATAGGACCTCGTTCGGTTGCAGTCTTGAGAGTCGCGGAGGCGCGCGGGATTCCCGATCACGCCCCCATTACTCCCGTTATACCTGGTAGAGTGGCTTTAAGTATTAATAAAATCTGTTAAAGTATGGAACCATAACTAGAACCTAGGGCATTGCATGAATCCTAGGAATGAGAAATATATGGAATGATAGCTCCTAGGTGTTGCATGAATCCTAGGGCCGGAAAACTAGATTGTATGATAGATCCTAGGATATGGCATGAATCCTAGGATGGAAAAACTAGTGGAATGTATATTACTGCAGTCTTGGAAAAATGGAAAGGAATATATATAAAGCTACCTGTAAATTTAATTAACAGCTGCCTGTTATGCATAAAGAATCATGTTTGAGATCATGGAATTTGAGAACGTGAATCTGGAAAGTGAAACATATGATGTTCTGAGATAAAGAGCTGGAACCCTACGGGGAATTAGGAGTGGAACTCCTGGAAAGAAAAGGAATGGAACTGAGATGTAGTTTGTACTGTCTCTTGGGTACGCAGTACCAAGGGAAGTACCTGTACCTGTTTTAGTGCAGAGTGGGGCCAGCCGCCCCAGGGACCCGGGGTTAGGCTTGGCCGCTCTGTACCGACTTGTTGGCCCTCGTGTACGTAGTACCGAGGAGAGCTAGTAGTGTTAAGAGAGTACTAGCTACCCCACGGGCCCCGGGGTTCTGCTAGCCTCCTTCACCGACTTGTTAGGCCCACTAGGGCAAACCAGGGTAGTCAGGCGAGGGTGCGCGGACTGTGGAGGGGCAAGGCCCCGGTTTGTTTACTGTGGAGGGGTTGGACCCCTGTTACTGAGAGGGCTCTGCCCTGGTTCCGTGCTGTGCTTTGGGCGCACCCGTTAACGGAAACGACTGACCGCGTGCCAGTGCGGGCAGCTACCTGTGCGTTTATCGCGCGTGCCGTAGTCACCGTTACGTTTGTCAATGACCTTGGGGTGGTTGACTGAGGGTAGGATCACCACGGGGGACTCTCCCGGCCAGGAGAGCACCACGTGCTACTTCTACTTTTGGAAAAGACTGCAATCAAGATCGTCCCACGAGGACATCCGAGATCAAGTAAAGGATCTGAGAAGTAAATGAAATAGTGAGAAAAATTGAAAGATGTAAATAAAGGAAGTAATAGAACATAACAGCTACTGTACACTCTACTGTTGCCTTTAGTTAGTTTGCCACTCTACTCAGCGTTTTGCTGACGTGTTACACTCGTTACCTTTTTCAGGACCAGGTGTTGAGCAGCCAGGGTCGGCGGCTGCAGAGGACGCTGGGCCGAGTAGGGTCCAGTAGAGTTACCGCAGCTTTGTACCCCTTTTTGTTTCTGTTCTAGTGAGTAGTTTCTGTTTCCGCTGTACCTTCTTTACCTGCAGTTTTTGTTATATGATAAATGTTGTTTTACTGTTGTGGTGGTGCCTACTGTAGTAGTTTCTTCCCTTACTGCTGTACTTTCTTACTGTTAGTTATATTCATGCTGAATGTGGTTTATTTTACTGTCTTTTGGTTACTTCCTCGTTGGACGACTGGGTCTTGGGATTAGTCGAGTCGGTCCGGTTCTCGTGTCTCGTAGGGACTCGGGAATCGGGTCGTTACACTTGACCTAAGCTAGCTACTCTAGCTAGCTAGGTAATCTTCGGAAAGACCAGACCCAGCTCACCTCAGCTCACATTAGTAGAAGCCAGCTCATCTTATCTTGGTTTACAAGCTACCAAAGAACTAGCTAGCTAAGCTAGCTCCTTGTAGCTCTCTTCAGTGGCCATCAGCTCCAGTGCAGCTCAGATGCAGCTCCTCTTCAGTTCTTCCTCCAAAACCCTAGCTCCCTCTACCTTTTACTACATTCATCCACTAGCTAAGCTAGCTTAGCTTAGCTAATCCACCTCCATGGCATCCCAACCTAATCATAAAACCCACCTAATGAGCTCTACCAAATAAGCCTACCCATAGTCCACCTAAGTTCCCCTACCTACTCCTTTCGGTGCCAACCCTAACACCACCCCTCAACCCACCACCACCACCAAGAAACACCACAAAAGTGGCACCAAAACCCTACATAACCAACCCCTACTTGGAGCCACTTTTCCCTCCAAAACCCCACCACATCACCACCATCCAATCATCTCTTAAGGCCATCTACACCATCCAATTTTGGTGCCAAAGAGAACCCTTCTAGAAACCTATTCTTAGCACCAAAATTGAGGTGGTAACCACCACCTTGGATGGCCCCCTTTCACCCATTAACTACCCTTTGCATCCATTAAGTTGGCACCACCAATTCTCCACCTTAGGATCCACCAACCACCTCCATCAAACCATCCTAACCCTTCATCTCATTCACCCCAACTACCCCACTCTCCATTCCTATATCTACCCCCCTTAACCACCACCACAAAACCATCCTCCCTTAGTTGTTGTTCTACCCATATCACCTACATTCAATGCCAAGGAAGAAGAAGAAAAGAAGATCAAGGGGGCAACCTACCCGCCCCCTTGGTGCCTTCTTTCTCTATCTTCCTCTCCCTTGTGCCATGACAAAGAGGAGGTTTTCATCTTGAAGGGATGGCCAGGCAAGGAGGAGCCTTGAAGGTGGTTGACACCCACCTTAATGAGAAAGCTTGGAGGAGGATTACTTGAAGAAGAAAGCCAAGGAGAACCCTTTCTAAGTGCGGGGTAACTGCACTTGGAGCAAGGGCTATCCAAAGCTTCTACATAGGATCCCTTCTTCTTCCCTCTCTTTATATTTTCTTGTATTAGTTAGTGTGTTCTTGTTTTTATGTAACAAGCATTCTAATTACCCTAGGTGCACTTGCCTAGGGTGAGCTTAGAAGAAAAGGTTTCCTTCTTGTCACTTAGGAGTAGTTGATAGGCATAGTTTTTAGCGTAAACATTCTTGCATTCTGTTGCCTGATTATTTTAAAAACCCTAAAAACAACAAAATTGAAAATACAAAAAAAAATTACAAGTGCAGATTTGAGAGGCGAGAGAGAGAACCAACTTTTGTGGCTAACGAATTGTCCTCCTTGGATGACCCTAGGTACTCCACTATCTAGGTATTACAAATTTTAAAAGCAATTGCAATTTTGTGTGTTACAACGACTAAAAACTACATTTTATAAATCATGCGATTTTTGCAATTAGCACACTAACTCAAGCCTTGGGTTTCTTCAACAAAGGAGGAATGAGGTCACATACCCTGAATTAGAGAGATAACCATACGACTCATCATTGCAAGAATTAATAATAGACCCATTAGCCATCACATTAGCCTCAATATTATCGTCATTCCTTAAAGCATCATTACTTTGGTTATCTGGAAAGTAGATTCCCTAATTAGCAATACCAATATTTTCATTTAAGATGTCCTTAATTTTATCATTCCATTGTTGGGTAAGGGTCCAATTAAGAACTTCACACATCACTTCACTAGGGAAGACATCAGTAATAATATTAACCAAAGCCAACTGGGATTCATACATATCATCAAGGTGAAGATTTTTAGAATTATCTTTCAACATCAGGAGTATTCAGATTTTCAAGAATTGGAGGATCAATTGGATTTTGAGAAACCATGGGCATCTTCTATATAATAACTTTATCCATAGAAACATCGACATCAGAAGTTTTGTGTTGAGAAACAACCAGTAGAGGATTTTCCAATGAGGAATCACCAAGATGAGTAATGGGATCATTAGATTGAGGGACTTCATTGGAGCCTCCAAGGTTGGATTGGCCACCTAAGTTCATCAACAGAGGAGGAGTGGAATCCAGCAGAACCTCTTTGTCCTTACTAGAGGGCTTCATCACCTTCGCCTTGATTTTCCAAACCTTTAAAAACCTTTTAAGCTTGAAAGGTCTCTTGGAGCTAGTACTAGACCCACCCCTACAAAAAGGAGGAGGAGGGTTAATATTATAGATTGGAGGATTACATTCCCCATTATCTTGCTTAGGATCACCAAAGGCCCCAAAGTAGTTGGCCAAAGCTTGCGAGTCAGAATCAAGCTATAATGTAGGCTCACAATTTTGATCAAGGAAAAATCCTTCTTAGCATCCAAGTTGGAATCTTGAGCCTTAGGGACCTCCTTAGGCGCCCGCCCACAATTAAGCATTGGAGGGAGGGCGAATAGTGCTAAAGGAAGGTTAAAAAAATAATTGAGACAATAGACACAATTTATAAAGAGCAAGAGAAGAAATGAAATGCAAATAGATATCACAAGAGACCCACAAGATAAGATATATAGTGGAAAATCCTCTCAAAGTGAAAAACCACTACCTAGGTCTCCCAACCTAGGATTTTACCCTGAGTCAGCTAAGAATCACCAACCCAGTACTTATGGGATACCAAACTCTTGTTACAATCTGCTTTTGATATCATAACAAGAGCCAAACCTTTACCCTTGGAAGATTAGGGACCCGCACCTCGGACCCTTGGATTTTGACAAATTAAGATGTAGAAAAGGATGAATTAAGAACCCAAAAACATAAACCAAAGCCTTATGGATAGACCCCGATACTGGATATGAAGAGACGATCTAGAGCTGAAATTTATACTCCCTTTATGGATGAGTGATTGTGAACCGAAGGGAGAGGAGTGTGTATCAGAGCTCCAAGAAATGTTGAAGATTAGAGGGCTCAACTAGTAGCAAGAGAGCTTGAGAGAAGGTGTAGAGTGGATAGGAGAGCTCTCTCTAGACTTAATGTGCTCAAGAATGTGTAACTTAAGTGCCAAGAGGTTGGAGGGGTTCTCCTTATATAGAGGAGTCAAATGGGGTTCAAAACAACCAAGAGGCATGCACTCCAATGTTCAAAACCCTCCTACATATGTGAAACTAATGGGCCAAAATGCTTTTTCTAAAAGCATGTTCTTATCCTAGCGAACATTAGGTGTTAATGTTAAGTGCCAACTAACGTTAGGTTGTGTTACAACCTGACCTGGCTCTACATGAGAACCGGGTTGAACTGGGTCCGTTATCCCAAGACTTGGTCGTCCAACGAAAAATAACCAAAACAACCATATTTTCCACACATGCACCATAGCAACAAAATAATTAAACGACAGGAAAGAATCAGGATAAACCACAGGCCTGTAAGAGTACTGGGATAATAGAATAGAGTTCACACATAGCCATTACATCACAAAGACAAATAAAAGAGCAAAAGCAGAAACTAATCATTCTAAAGCTAGATACTATAATAGAAAAGGCGAACACTAAGCTAACTATAGCTGGGAACAACTAGGCTCAGCTCCCTCTGCAGTTGGTGAAACTGGCTGCTCACTTCCCTGACTTAAGGGTAGGTAGAGTTGGCATTAGCAAAAAGTTGAGTAGAGTGACAGTAGAGAAATTAATTCGTGCAAGTATTTAAATACAGGAAAAGTATGAGTGTAATGTGCATCGCATCTGATTTCCATTTCTTTTATTTATTATCATTAATTTATTTAGTTTCCTTGCACTAGTAGCCCTAAGGCTGGATCATCTTTCCTCTTATTGCACACTTCCCCTATTGGGACAATCTTGTTGCTGTATTCCCATAACGTAGGGCATGCATGTGGCGCTTTCCTGGCCAAGAGAGCACCCCATGTTTGTCCTACACCTGGTCTACCACCCTAGGGTCATGGTAGCAGTGTAACGGTGACAATGGTGCATATGATAAACACATGGGGGGCTACCCCATATTGGCATATGGTCAGTCATTTTCACTAACAGGTACGCACTAAGCCGTACAACACAGAACAGACAGGGGTCGAACCCCTCACAAGTTTGCATACCTGATGAGGTGTGGCTCATCATAGTTAAAATGCCCAAGTTAAGCTGGAAACTAGGTTAAACACTATCAAATTAATACATGAAAAAGGTTAAGTGTGAGAATTAACAGAAAGACCTAAAACACCAAATCTGTGTTAAAAATGTAAAATTAGGTCATTTATTGAGATATTCTATTATTAAATTCAAAATGATGATCTAATTGCGAATTGAACACACAATGGAGCTCAAAACTTCAAATCAAAAGTGAAATTAACTTCTAACATGTTCAATCAAGCTTCAATAAAAATTTGGTAGCATTTAGACATCAATAGGACCTTACATTTAGAGATTCACATTTAGGTCCTTCTTATAGAACATTTCATTCACTATAAAACCTCCAAGGACCCATTTGTAGGCCATAGGGACCTAATTGTAACACTCTAGGGACTGCTCTATAATCCTTTTATACCACTTATGAGCCTCTCTGCAATGCTTACACCATTTCACCTTGTTGGGCATTGCTGCAATTTTCCCAACACACCCGAGCCAACAATGCACCTCTTGGTGCACTGCTCATCGGAAGAACACACCAAATCCCAGCCGTTCACTTCTTATTTCCCCCTGATCTGCGGCTGCTCCTCAATCAAAGCTTCATGCAACTCTTTGCGTAGCTTCACCTCTACCCCCAGATCCCATCTAATGGCCTTCCTTTGGATTGGCTCTTCCTGCCCTCCTCTCCTCTCCATCCAATCGTAGGTGTCGTAAACGCCTAATCTCACCAATGCGGTGAGTATAATCACTAATCACTCTACCTAAACACCTCCTCAGCTCGCACGCACATCGAATCGCTCCCTCCTCCTAAGTGATTCCTTTCGTCCACACCTATAGCTCCCTCACCCCAATTTCCTCAGTCTGCGATGACAGTGCCGACTTGTCTTCCTCCTTTCAATCGCCACTAGTCGAACGGGTGGTGGACCTTAGACAACTTCATTAGCTGCTGGTCTCCTCCCCTTTCATCGTCACTAGACGACCAGTGGGTGACCTTAGACAACTTTGTCCATTAGATATATTTCCTGCTTTTCATAGCATAGTTTCACTGCTTTCTAGAGAAATTGTTGTGTTAGATTAGCTTAGGAGTAGGGAAATTTAGATCCGATTCGCGTCTCTCTAATCAATTCATATCAGAGAGACTTTCATGTTCATCATCACCATTAATCTCCCCTTACATTCCATTTTATCGCTTTCTTCTTCCCTCGATTTTGATTTCGCAAATCACCCATACATTAAGGTCTAATTTCAAACCTAAGAACCCTGGTTCTTAGATCTGAAATTAGCGCCAAAAATCACTTTGGGGGGTCTCCCATCCATTTCTCAATTCCACAAAGACCCCCTTATCTTGTTCTCTCAACTCAAATTGCTCGATCTTGTTTAAATTGGTTTTCAATGTTCAGATTAGTGATTTGGAATTCATTTGAGGTTTTATCATATTTAATCGAGCATTTTGAGATTGAATTGGTTTGATTATGATGTATGCAAGGATTCCAATGTTTTTGAGCTTTGTTTTAATTTGTGGATGAGCATATATCTAATCTAAACCCTATGTTGGAGAGTTCTATTAAGGAGAATCAATCTCCCTGATTTGAGCTAGAACAAGGACCCAATGGGTCTTGATCAATCCACAAAATCACCTTGAATTCCCATCAATGGTGTTCAAGGAGATTGAGTGGAGAAATCACCAAAAGACCCAAAGCAAAAGCCCAATTGGGGCGACATTTTATCATCCATATATCCACTTGCGTGATTCTTTATTGGAAGTTGTGATTGGGATTTTTAAAAGATTTTTGAAAGAGGATTTGAAATGTTTTTAAAGGGAAATGAAATTACATTTCATAAACATTAAATTCAGATCTTCTTCTCTAGTTTATAAGAGATTTTAAGTGATTTTAAGATGAGAAATTGAATAGGATTTAGTATATTAAACATCCCAAATCAGACTTCACCAAGTCTGATCTTGGGTGTTCATTTACTGAAGCCTATCTCAGACCTGCTAGAATTAAGCAATGGCGGCAGCAGTAGCCTTTGAAATTTTGAAGACGTCTAATTTTGAGTTGATGACCATCTGTTAGCTGCTGTTGCAGCTATTGCTGCTGATTCAGTTGTTGTAGCTGTTGTTGCAGCTATTGGATGCTGCTATTGCTGCAGCAGTGCTATTGGATGGACATAACAATAGGACAGTGGCTGGGATTTAGGAATTTAAGTAGCTGGCATGTTTTCAGTGATATAGATATCATGTACAAGCTTTCCTATATAACCAATGTCTTTTAATCTAGGTTGATAACTTGTAATTTGATTTAATTCCCCCTTTGTCAACTATAAATGTGTCCAATTGTCCAAATTTCAAAATGAATGAAACCAAGTTGAATTTCATGTTTATCTACTTGCATACCTTCCATATAATGTGTTGATTCATTCTGAGTGTCTGAACTACCTATCCAACCCTCAAACCACATTTTTAAGCCTTAGGTTCATAAGTCTAAACCCCTTTCAGGCCTAGAAACTACTTCCCTTGTAATTAAATAAAAATATTTAAAATTTATAAAAAAATAAAATAAACATGTAGCGAGTAAGATTAGATATATTTTTAAGTGTTTGCAAAGTTTGAAGGTCATTTGAACCTCTGGCTTAGTAAAATATACCAGCCGACGGTTCAATATACCTTAAAACTTAATAAAAGAACTCAACTCAAAAAAAATCCAAAAACACTCTATTCATCTCATCTCTCTCTTTCTCTCTCATTCCCTACCTTTATTAAACATATAAAACCCATAAAAATCAGAAAAACTTGAAAAACTCCCAAAAATACTATGTACACTATGTAAATACATGTATATATAATAAGCTATAGACTAAGCTAAATATATGTACATAGTGTAGAATGTATATAAATTGTATATATAACTTATATATGTATTATATAGTATAAATTAAGTATTTATGATAAATTATTATATATATAACTTTATTATATAAGTATCTATTAATTTAATTAACTTATATGTACTATAAGCTCTATAATTATAGAAACCCTTATAAATAAACTTATTTATCAGTAATACTATACATACGTATTTATATACTTATTATGTACATTATTATACCTGCAAACTAATTTAATTATATGTGTATAATAAATAATTAATTTATTAAGTTATTAGGTACTTTACTAAATTAAATTAAAATAAATTAGTAAATTAAGTTATTATTGAAATAATTTATACTATATAGTTGTATTATATTAGTGTAAGTGATTTAAACTAATTTAACCGTATTTATACTGTACTATACTATTTATACCTAATTTATATGTATAACAGCCTGAAATGCATATTTAAATGTATATAAATTAAAATAAAACTTGTAAATTATCATAAAAATATGTATTAAATAATTTAGCATGTATACTAATATTGTATAAGGTCAATTAGACCATAAATTAAGTAATTTATACTTAAATTAACAAATAAACACTTAAACTAATGTGTATAATTTGCAAATTTAGATAATTTATTTATATAGTAAAACTAATTATTTTTGTAAATAAATTAAATAATTATGTAGCCCTATAAAAGGGATTTATAAATATATAATTTATTTTGAAATCAGATAACATGTGGGCCCTCAAATTGAGAGCAAATCTTCACTAATCACACGATTAGTGTGCCAGAGCTTCAGCATTTGAAGAGGCGTGAATAGTCCCACATCGTGAATGTGAGAGTAGATGACGTGCTTTATTAAGTTTTTGTGACATGAACACTCCAGTCGTCACAGGTGCTGGGCACCCGATCACACCCACCCCTATCCTATTTGTGCATTGAGAATGATTTGAGCTATGGCATGAGACTATTGGGTGCGGGGCACGGCTAGGAGCTATGCACTGTGCATGGGTCTGATTAGGCCCAGTAATGAGCCATAAATCGGTTAAAATGCACCTAATTAAGGATTAGGGTGGCTCTAGTAGTGGTCTGGTCCTACCCTTGGGGGTACTGTGTATCTCTTGAAAAGCCTGCCTGCAAATTAAACCCATTTTCAGTTAAAAATTGGTCTGAAGTGAGAGAGAAGCTAAAGAGAAGAGGCTCAAAATGTTGGCTAAGTGTAGAACCCCTGGGTGCCTTGGTGCAGAGTCCGTGCGTGTGTTTGTTAAGTGTTCTATGTGTAAGTGTATATATGTATAAGTATAGAGTAAATATATGTATATATGTAAACTGTATATATGTAAATAGCAAAAGTAATATACGTATATAAGTATACTTAGAGTATAGTAGTAGTTGTTTGAGCTATATATGTATATAAATAAGCTATAGCTTTAGTGACAAATATAGATGTCACTGTAGAGAGTATTATATGTCAATATAGACATTAGTTTTTACCTTAGCTTATGTATATAGTTTTTCTATGCTTTTAGTGACACTTTTATACGTTGCTATAGATATATTATATGTTACTATAGATATTGGTAAGTTAAGTTAAGCTAGTATAGTATATATTATTACTTATTATTGTACATATAGCTAAGTATTATTAATATAAGCTGTAAATAGATAATATAGAGTATTTATTTATGATTTTTTATGCTTGTTTGTATATAATTATTTTGAAGCATTGTAATTATTTCTAATTCATTCTATTGTTTATAATTGATTCATTCTTTTATTATTTGATTCATTCATTATTGTATATAAAAGCAATCTTTTTTTGAATTAAAGAATATTATTAGACATAAAGAGTGATGTATATTAATAACTACCTACCAGTGAACGACCTGGAATAAACTAGCAAAAATTAAGTATATAAATAAAATTAACGCAACAACGGTTTATATTCGTGACATATACTACAACGACATTTTAAAATCCTTTTTAGTACAAACTGGTTGATAGATCTAGTATATGGAATATGGCTATGCACACAAATACTTAAACACAATATTAGTATTAACAATAAAGATTTACATAATCAATTCAAACCACAAAGGACACAAAATGTATAGTGGTTCCCCACTCACTTGGGTATTCCACTGCCTAAGCCTCCCAGCTTAGGATTTTTAGCCCGATTCCCTCAACCCTGAGGGAATCAATTTACTAATTCGAGGTAATTAACGGATTACCTCAACCCAAGTACAAGAGACGGGTTTGTTACAACGCAACGAGCAAATGCTCAATAACAAATATAGCACTGGTGTAAGACAAATAAGAATCTTACAACAAAATACCTAAGCCTCCCAACAATAATATAAAATTAATATCAATTTGAGAGCCTAGAATGAACGTGAATACCTTGACAATGCATGAAGAAATCACGCCGATGTGCTTGCAAAACCGTAGAGAGATTGAGAGCAACAAACTATTCCTTCTCTTGAAAATATTATGAAAATATAAAATATAGCTCTAGAATTTTTCTTCTCTATTTCTTATGTGCAAACTAAGGGTCCAAGGGTTTATTCATAGAGTTAGGACCTTAGTGGGTCATCTAGTAGACGTTGGGATTTAATTCCCAACATTCACATAGCCTAAATAAATATTCTAGCCATTCAGATTTGAGCCAACGGCTAACTGGTAGCGGTACTAAAGTACCTGTACCGGTACTAGCAGCTTACTGCCACCAATACATGAGTCCCGGTACTAGTATTTATCATAGGTACCCGTATTTGTGACTCCCAGGTTTGGAATTCCTTGGGCACAGTAACCTACCTGTACCAATACTTATAAGGTTCAGGCCAGAATTAAGGCTTCAACCTGTGGCCAACATGTACCGGTACTCATGGTTGGAACCGGTACTTGTTGTTCACAGTTTGAGACATTCTCAAACATGTGCCTTGCAAATACCAGTACTGATGAACAGTACCAATACTTGCTTACAAGTACCTGTTTTAAATGTTTTAATCAAGATTACATTCTTTGAAAATGAGAAAAATATTAGTCCTATTTTTATGTCTAATTATTTTTACGATCTAAGTTAATAATTCTTTGTTAAGAGGCATATACAATCTATAAATATAAAATCTAAACTAAAAGGTCGAAGATGATCTTCTCCTCCTCAACTCTTCCTTGTCATCTTGGCTCCTTATCATGATCTTCTTCTTTTCATCAAGCTTCCATCATTTCCTGTTTGCCTTGATCCTTCACCTAAATCCAAAAAACACTTAATGGCAAACATTAATCCATAATAATTTTGTTAACACCAAAATAAGATGTGGAACAAGGTTCCAACAATCTCTCTTTTTTTGGTGTTGACAAAACTATCTTGCAAATAGATAATTATAAAAAATTTAACAATGTTATATGAAGGGAAAAAAAATTTAATTAAATCCTCCCCCTCAAAATATGCTCCCCCTAAAAATATTACTATTTGCCCTTTATCTTTTTTATAAAAAATTTAACAATGTTATATGAAGGGAAAAAAAAATTAATTAAATCCTCCCCTCAAAATATGCTCCCCCTAAAAATATTACTATTTGCCCTTTATCTTTTTTATCTCCCCCTTTTTGTCAATCACAAAAAAATGAAGAAATATCATACCATAAAGTTTTTCAATAGTAAAATGGAGCTTATGGATACCAAGCATCTCTCGTCCAATATTCTTGGTCTTCATTCAACCTATAGAAATGTTGAAGTGTTCCGTTGTGTGCCTTGAACACCCATTGATTACTTTGATCTACTCCTACAAAACAAATATCTTTTTTAGGTACCCATTTTCTTGTGGGTCCTTTGGAGTTACACCTTTCAAATCCTGAGATTTATAAACATTTTTAGTGTTAGATCTATAATTCTTGGGAATTTTAGCCTTTTGATACATCCATGCATGCCAAGATGCATGTGATTTATTTTGTATATTCCTTTTACTTTGAAATTTTGATTTTAATGAATCACAAAATTCAGTATTTAGCCTAGTTGCTGTTTTAAGATTATTCAAAGTGCTCATAAATATCTTCTAGTTCTAATATATTTTTATGCAATTGATTATTAGCTTCTTTTGACATTTCTAATTCTAATTCCAAACAAGATTTCTCTAATTCTAATGTTTGATAATTATTTTTTAAAACCTTATTTTCCTTTTTAAATGACCTAGCTTTATGATATAGTTCTTCATATGCTTTTAATAATTCTTCAAAAGAAAAATCAGGGTTTACCTCATTGTCCGTATCTTCCGTAGTTGCTGCCAAACATAGATGAGTGACCTCATCGTTATCTGATTCATTAGAGTCGATGTCCATGTCGAAGTCACTATCATCCCACATCGCTTTAAAAGCTCTCCTCTTCTTCTTGACTTCTTTCGTGTCTTTCCTTTTGTCTTCCTTCTTGTTAACTTCTTTTGTGTCTTCTTTCTTCTTGCTTATGGGGCAATCTTTCCGCAGGTGACCCTTTCTCTTGCATTCATAGTAAACAATATTAGATTAAATTTTATTCACTTGTTTACCTTATTTTTGAAGAAATTTTTGAAACTTTCTTGTGAGTATCTCCATCTCTTGATCTTCGAATTCCGAGGTACTTGAATCCGAGTTCTCCTTTATTGCTCTAAAGGCAATACTCTTCTTCTTGTTTGACGTCTTCTCCTCGCTCTTCTTCATGTTCTCCAATTGAACTTCATATGCCATGAGGCTTCCAATTAAATCAAGGGAAAGGACTGAAAGGTCCTTTGCCTCTTGAATCACCATCGATTTTGGAGACTAATCACTTGTAAGGGATCTCAAGATCTTATTTACAAGTTGCTCCTCCTTCAGTTTGACTCCTAGATTCTTCATGGGGTTCACAATCTCTCCAAACCTCATGTATATATCTTTGATTGACTCTCCTTTCTTCATCCTGAAACACTCATATTCTTCGATTAAAATAGAAATACGGGTTTCTTTTACCTTGTGAGTACCTTCATAGGGGACCTCGAGAGAGTTCCGAATTTCATATGCGGACTCGCATGCCGAAATTCGGTTGAACTCCTCCCTTGATAATGCACAATAAAGTGCATTCATCGCTTTTGCGTTACCCACGATCTTCTTCTTTTGATCCACCGTCCAAGCTATGCCTTCCTGCGACTTTGGATCCATGTACTTCTCTTGAATGAGAATCCAAGACTCCTCATCCATTGCTTTGAGGAAGACTTGCATCCTCCTCTTCCAAGACCCATAGTCCATCCCATCAAAATAGGGAGGATGGGTAGAAGACTGTCCTTCTGTGCGCCTTGAGAATGATGCCATTGTGTTACGACTTCTTGCAACCGAGCTATGATACCACTTGATAGATCTAGTATATGGAATATGGCTACGCACACAAATACTTAAACACAATATTAGTATTAACAATAAAGATTTACATAATCAATTCAAACCACAAAGGACACAAAATGTATAGTGGTTCCCCACTCACTTGAGTACTCCACTACTTAAGCCTCCCAGCTTAGGATTTTTAACCCGATTCCCTCAACACCGAGGGAATCAATTTACTAATTCGAGGTAATTAATCGGTTACCTCAACCCAAGTACAAGAGACAGGTTCGTTACAACCCAACGAGCAAATGCTCAATAACAAATATAGCACTGGTGTAAGACAAATAAGAATCTTACAACAAAATACCTAAGCCTCCCAACAATAATATAAAATTAATATCAATTTGAGAGCCTAGAATGAACGTGAATGCCTTGACAATGCATGAAGAAATCACGTCGATGTGCTTGCAAAATCGTAGAGAGATTGAGAGCAGCAAACTATTCCTTTTCTTGAAAATATTGTGAAAATATGAAATATAGCTCTAGAATTTTTCTTATCTATTTCTTATGTGCAAACTAAGGATCCAAGGGTTTATTTATAGAGTTAGGACCTTAGTGGGTCGTCTACTAGACGTTGGGATTTAATTCCCAACGTTCACATAGCCTAAATAAATTTTCTAGCCGTTCAGATTTGAGCCAACGGCTAACTGGTACCGGTACTAGCAGCTCACTGCCACCAGTACATGAGTCCTAGTACCGGTACTTATCATGGGTATCGGTACTTGTGACTCCCAGGTTTGGAATTCCTTAGGCACAGTAACCTACCTGTACCGGTACTTATCATAGGTATCGGTACTTATAAGGTTCAGGCCAGAATTAAGGCTTCAACCTGTGGCCAACATGTACCAATACTCATGGTTTAAATCGGTACTTGTTCACAGTTTGAGACAAATTCTCAAACATGTGCCTCGCAAATACCAGTACCGATGAACAGTACCGGTACTTGCTTACAAGTACCTATTTTAAATGTCTTAATCAAGATTACATTCTTTGAAAACGATAACAATATTAGTCCTATTTTTATCTCTAATTATTTTTACGATCTAAGTTAATGATTCTTTGTTAAGAGGCATATATAATCTATAAATATAAAATTTAAACTAAAAGGTCAAAGATGATCTTCTCCTCCTCGACTCTTTCTTGTAATCTTGCCTCCATCTTATCATGATCTTCTTTTCATCATGCCTCCATCATTTCCTGTTTGCCTTGATCCTTCACTTAAATATGAAAAACACTTAATGGAAAATATTAATCCATAATAACTTTGTTAACACCAAAACATGATGTGGAACAAGGTTCCAACATCGGTAGTCAACGACAATAGTGCTTTCTTATGATTGTTGACAAGTCGTCCATCAATACCCTCACCCGACTATCCTGGTTGGCCCACGTGGGCCATACAGGAGTTGGTGCAGGAAGGTCATTCCTACCCCACGTCCCTACCCGGGGTGGTCAACTCTCTTCTTACACAATGGAATAGTCAGCTCTCCTCGGTACACGTGTACTTGAGGGCTAGATTATCCCCACAACAGAACTCAGCATGGCCCATCTTGGCCCCACATTCTCATTACTGTCTCAACCCACTCCAACAATTTTCATGTATTATCAATATGCCCTCTCGAGTTTATCTTAAGGTTCAATTAATCCCTACATCAATAGTAACAACTTGGCATTGACAAAACCAATATTCCTCATACAAGTAGAAATCTCTAGTTTACCTTACAGTTCAAATAAATCCCTACACGATTGATAACTAATTTGAGCATCTAATTTTCCTTAATGTTCATGAGTAACCCTAATTTTGTCTCTAATACTTGCTCTCCAAGTGGAGCCAAGTGTTCATAATTTAGGTCAGTAGCTCCCTAGCGAGGCTAATCCACTCTCAAGCATGAGAGTTTTGTACCTTTAACATAAGCATGTAATTTAGCCTCACGATATTCTTAGATCTATCTAACACTTTGATTATGCAAATTTTACATTCCATGATACATACTTGGAAGCACAACACAGCAGAATGGCTTAAAACCATAACCAAAAGGCTTAGGCTAGGGAGCTCTAGTGCACAGTATTAACTTCATGACCTAGGCAAGTAGAGGGAGAACCACTCTACCTTGATTCCCTTGGTGGAATGGAAGGTAGGGTGGGTCTGTCTGTGTCCCCAGTGAGTGTTGTGCGGCTTCTCCCACGAGTTGCGTCGCTCTCGGGCACACTACTTAGGGCATGAGTGGATCCAAAAACATCATTAAGAGATTTAATCAATTTTTCATACTCTAAACATGCACTAACAGAGTGAAATAGGGTATCAAAACATAGGAAATCTCATTAGCTTTCCAACAAGTCCTTAGTTGCACAAATCAGAGGTCAAAAGGGCCTCAAACCGGTCAAGAAGAGGCTTCTAGTTCACGTGAACTGACCCAAGCCGATTTGGCATAGCTGGTTCATGCTAATCGACTGCAAGTCTCCCCCCACCATCCAACATGTGTCGTGCTGAGAGAGGCACCCCTAAACGGCTGTGGATTCAAATCTGCCCTCACTTCCGCTGCACAGTGCGCATCCACATGCATTCCAAGGTGCACTCGTGCCTTATCTCCTCACACAGATTGCTCTTGGGTGCCCTACCCTCCTCATGCATGCGTCACTCCTGCCTTACGTGAGGCTAGTGATTTTGAAAGGTCGCGCCGACCCTTCCTCGAGCGCATGCGCCAGAAGGAAAGAAAAGAGAGGAGGGGACGCGCAGCTGAGCTCTTCTTCTCTCTTCCCCTCTCTCCTAGTGGTAGTGTGGTGCGTCGATCGAGGCACCGATGAGATGGGTGGAAAGGTGCATGCACGAGGTGAGGGGGAGGCTTTAAAGTCATGGGTTTGGGATTTAGGGCTTAGGTGGGATCAGGGTAAAGTGCGATTTAGGTCTAGTATTTTTGCGAGGTTTCCAAGGGGCCCCTAACTTGAGAAAGATAGGGATGGAAGAAGTCCAAAAACCCCCTTCAGGAAAAGAGGAAATTCACACAAGGCCCCTACATGGGTCCCCAAGTTTTAGGAAAACCTTAATGGAATCCTTTAGAGTTTATAAAAACTCCTTGGGACTAATTTTCATTGTTATTATCATGCAAAATTTACGCTAAAACCCATGGGGTCTAGAAAATCACAAAGTGACCCTCAGGTGTTTGTTTGACGTGGAAAAATTACATAAACCACCTCGAAGGGTTGAGAATTTCCTCTATGGTCCTTAGGGTCACTTCAGGTTGCATCGTTCACAATCTCTTGGAGGAGCAATTTGGATAAATGCATCAATGATATTTGCAGCTAATGTTAGCTACTAGTGTTAGTTACCCCAATTTGCCTATTTTGAGCTTTTTAAAGGAAAAACACCAAACCTTTCTTTAACCTAAGGTCCTCATAGTGTTATTAAGAAGTGATTAAATATTAATGACCTAATTAGGAGTTTATTAAGCATGATTAGCCCTAATTTGACAATAGTGACCTACTTTGAGTGCTTAAGGGAGTTGATTATACATGAACCACCTATAATATGCCTAATTCGACTAGCATGGGCTTCTCCTTACAATTTTTGCAAAAATAAATGAAAATTACAACTCATGAGTCTTAGATTACATTGAGACCCTTTTAATTTGCTCTTCAATGAAGCTTACAACACCAATGCATCCTTTGAGCTTTTTCCGTAAGTCTTGCTCTTGCATGTTAGTCCTTACCAAAACGAAGATATATATATATCCAAAAGATATGTGATTATAAACTATAATCTTGATGTGTATGACTTGTTTATCATCATCAAAACTATACATAAGAGATAATCAAGGTACCTAATTACTTATGCACCAACACTCCATACTCAATTTAATAGATTGAACCTTGAATCAATCGATCAAGAGAGATTCTAAGGTATATGTCTTGTAAAAATCATCCTGATTAGATTCGAACATCAAAAGCCAATGACTCAAATCTATGGAAATAAAAGTAAAAGAGGTAGAAAGAGGAACTCTTTTGGCAATTGCCTCTTTAAGAGCAGTAGTTGGGGGCTTAATACCCCAAGTGCACACAATCAGGCATTTCCAAAAAGACTTACCCATTGGCACCATAACCTCATCCTTGAAGAACACAGTACAAAGCCTACCATTAAACTGATAAGGAGGACATATTGGGAAGTCACTAGAAGAAGGAGCATCCTTCTTAGACTTAAAAAGCTCAGCAAAAGATTTTGAGTTCATTTTGAAACCATCAGGGGTGGATGAAGGGCCTTTAGGCCATCGACCCTTACTATAAGGAGGATTCCCACCTAGGTTTCGAAGAAGCCATTCAAGCAATAAAAAGCACAAAAGAATGACTGACAAAGCATAGTAGAAAAACACAAAATGAGAAACAAAGAAAAAACTCCAAGGAGTATCTTCGTAATGGCTACTCCAATTAAGTGCATGGAGTCCACAAAAGGAAGGAAAGAAGGGCCTTGCCCCCCTCCAAAGAGGGAGAAGGGAAAAGAGGGTGCCTTCGACAGGTAGAGGGGAGAGATCTTCCACTAAGAGAAAACAAGCAAAAGGAGAGGAGAAGCGTTGTTGAGGGAGAGGGAATGGAGGCAACTAAGGGTCTAGGTGGAAAGGGAAAGGGCAATGTGGGGAGGGGTAGGTGGGAGAGTGGGAATACTCATAATGGTTCCCTCTTGGGCTGTACAAATCTATTGGTCAAGATTGAATGAATGGAGTTACTCACATGTCATTTGAAGATGCTTGTTAGTTCTTTACCAATCTTAATGCGTAGACTATTTATAAGTTGCATGCTACATCTGTAGGTCTTTCCTTCTTTTAGTTGGAAACTGTACATTTTTGTGAACTTAAGACTAATTTTACTGGAATATTTTTTGAGACCAGATTTATGCTTTCAAATAATAATAAGAAAAGAGGTGCTAAATTTAATGGGCCTATTTAATTGGCAGGCCGTAAAATTGCTAAATCCTTGTCGATGTATGTACACATAGGGATGAGCATTTGTGATGTGTACACATCTAATTGGCCTAATTTGACTATTTATGCATGTTTCTAGGGTCATAGAAGCATCATGCATTATAAATATTGCATAGCATGCATCATCATGCATTTAGATTAATTTGTATAAATTGTATATTAATTCACCTCTTTCGGGGTTAGGGGATAAGGCGATTCATTTCGGGACTTCAGATTGAAGATCTAATGATATGGATCTGATTAGGGCAACGATTGGAGTCCAATGCTTCCGAGATTGCTCCAATCAGACCTCTGTAGCATCAGATGCATTCCAAGAAAGATCAGAGGTCAAGGTGGTGAAAATTTAAACTTTAGACGATAAATCCAACCATACAGATCCATTCGGATCGACGATCGTAGGGCAACGACGTAAAAATTGGTCCAATCCGACTTCCGTGGTACCACCTACGAGAAAAAGAAGATGGATGGTTCAGATGATGCCATGTGGCACCATCAGAGCCTTCCAAGGTTGCCCGCCTACTCTCTATAATGCCTCCAACGCACGTTTTGGACCGTTGGATCACCATCCAACAGCCCAACGCCAGCCACTTAGCCCAGCAATCGTGTCTCAGTTCTGAAGGGCATAACTTCGCACATTCACGATCGTTGGATGCCTAATCGTTCAAATCTCAACACAGTTAATTATGGTTAAAAGTCTTAATTAATTGCATAAGAAATGACTTAGGTTAACTCGAATCGTTGTCGTTTAGTGTAGTATAGGGTCAAGTGATGGGAACACCATCATGAGCCCTAACAAGCTCATTTTGACCCAATGAAGAGAATAAATGCTCCTACATAACCAACTGAATATCATAATTCATTGAATAACCTTTCTGAGAGAAACACAAGAAACAATGGGTAAAACTGTAATTTTACCAATGCAGTACAACCACGGGTTTTCTCAAGGGCTAAACAAAAGTCAAATGGTCTTAATAAGATAACAAGTGGGTTGGATTTGACAAAAAAGGGTTTGTGTGTGTTCTGTGGATTAAATGACTTCTTGAAACCCTAAAAATAGACCCACTTGATTAACCAAGGTTCTGGTTAGGATAAAATTCACTTAAACACTCTGAAAATCATAGAAAATATTCTCTAGGGTCTAGTACCACAATTTGGCCATTAGAACCCATCTTGACCTAGAATGGGGTCTCAGATAGATATTTACCCTAATTTAGGTTTTTACATAAATTACAAAGTCAATCGTGGTCAAAACCAAAATCCAACTTCACCATTGGATTCCTTATGTCAAAATTAGGTTTGTACCAAAATTTGGACCTAAAATGAGTTTGTCTTGACCTAGTTTACAAAAAGGTCCTATCTGATTACATTTCTATCCCTAACTTTCAAAAGCCCTTGCTAACAGCCCCCTAGCTTCTTCGTCATCTTCACAAGTAGGTCCCTCCGCCATTATCGTAGAGGAGACCTACTCTAGCAACCTTTGACAAAGAAGATATCTTTGACTTCTCAGAGAATCTCCTCCAAAATTGGAAGGGAGATCCTCTGAGAAATTTTCTCCCGTCTGAACTCATTGATGAACTCTGATTCCCTCCCAATCTCTCATGCGAATGCATGAGAGATTTGGGTATCCTAACAAGCTCCCATCTCCGATGACTTTCCAAGCTTGGGAAGCTTGCTTCCCAAGCCTTAATCTCCCTTTAAAGCCCTATTTAAAGAAGCCCAGATCTCCCCGACTCCACGCTCGAATTCGGCCGCGAATACCCTCAATTCTTCTCTTCCCCTCATGGCCGAAGGCTCCTCGACGTTCGACGACCTTCCCTGCTCTTTCTCATCGTCCGACCACCATAGCTGCGGTGGATTTCTCCTCCTTGCTCTCATCCACGTCTCGCCGTACCAGCAGGCGCTACTTCCTCTTCATCCTCGCCGTTCGCACCTCACTGGAGCCACCTTCGTCTCCGACGTCGACCATACCAGACCCGATGCCTTCACTGTCCCCCTTCGTCCCTTGACCTCCCAGCTAAGTTCCCTCTCACCTCTACTTTCTTTGCGCATTTACTCCACTTCAAACCAACCACAGTTGCCCTTCACACCTCCATCCCTTCCATCTCCAGCCACCACCTCCAGTGAGGCCATCCCACTTCCACAGGCCACCAAAACCCTCGTCGACAAGCCTAAAACCTCTGCCACACCTCACTGAGCACTTTCCCTCACTTCACTCACCGCGCCACTCGCCCAAACCACCCCTCAAACACACCCACTCACTCGCACACAATGTGACCTAGGTACGCACCCTCACGCACCTACACACCACGCCACCACCCTGAGCACATCCACCATGCTCCGGCGAACCTCCCTAAGCGATTTGACGTGGCCACCAGGTTGTTCTATTGTTTTCAAGTTCAGGCCCCATCCGCCATTGGCGAGCAAGCTTGAAGCTTGCTTGAAGCCGCTCCAGGCGCTGCCAAGCCCAGGCTGAAATCCTAGGCTGCGCGGACTTAGTCCACGCATGCACCCAGGCCTTCAATTGGAGTCAAGAGTCTCCGCAGCTGCTGCAATTGAGAAGGTCAATCCCTGCTACAGGCGCACGAGGAAAGGAGGAGCGGATAGTCCCACCTCGAAAACGAAGGGGCACCCACACTGAATAAATTGAAAAAGTGATATCATCTGTTTGCCTCAGTTAACACGGGGTGAGGTCCCACTCACCCATGCCCGGTCTCGTCCGCGACACCTCACCCGCGGACCTGGTTGACTCGACCCAACCTGCACTCCTCGCTCACCACGCATGCTAGTGAGCCTGGACCTAGGTACGCACTCAACCAAATTACCTGAATACCTATGTGGCTCTGGGAGAGCAGATCCGAAGAGAGAAAGAGAGGAGAGTCGCGTGGGTAGGGGGAGGGTTTTACTACAGGGATCTCTGGCCGACACTTAACAGATTCTGAAGAAGAAGAGGAGGCCAGGGTTGAAGGCAGAAGGAAGAAGAAGAAGAGAAGGAAGAAGAGAAGTCTCGCAAAGGAAGAAGAAGGAAGAAGAAGAGAAGGCCAAAGACAGAAGCTGAAGAGAAAGAGAAGGATCACAAAGTAAGAAGAAAGAAGCAAAGACAGAGAAAGCCAGGGAGAAGACAGAGAAAGCCAAAGGCAAAGGAAGAAGAAGGAAGAGAAGAAGAAGAGAACAACAGAAGCAAAGGTCGAGACAAAGAAGAAGAAAAGAAGAAAAAGCAGACACTTTAAGTCATCTGATTTCATAATCAGACGACATAATCAGACGACAGATCATCACTTTCATTTCATTGCAAATACATTGAGTTCTTTGGTGATATTGTAGGAGTATTTGGTGATCTACATCACCATTTTACTCCCATATTTTTGCACTTTGATACTAATATTACTGCATACTCTTTTAATTTTGAATTGTGATCTTGATTTCTAAATACTAATTTGCTCCCTGTGTTCGACCTCGAAAATCTTTTAGAGTAATAAAAATTGTACTTTGAATGCTATTTCGACTATATTACAATGTGATACTTTTTAAACATTGACTTAGCGATTGAACATCAAGTTAACCTAATAGGTTAGATTTAATTCTTTTTAACTGGTTGTGTCCAGGTCGTTCACTGAGAGGCATAATCATAATTTTAATTCACCATTAGATTCTATTGCTTAATTACTAATTGCTTAAGTAGTTAGATCTATAATTACATATATGTTAAGCGCATGAATAGACACATGAGATTGAGCATATAAATGTATGGACTATTCCATTAATAGAAACAAATATACCAGAATCATTTTCAATGAAAACCAAGTAGAAGAATGTTTATTACAATTTTTTACAAAATAAAAGGTATAAAAGAAATATTACATCGATTACAAATACCTTTTATTACAGAATAAAACTCACACTCTCTTAGCCTTCTTAATTTCTTTATTTTCTCCTTTGTTTCTCTCTCTATTTCTTTAATTTCCTCTTCTTTAATCTTCTCTCCCTCTTAAGCTCTTCTCTGTATTTTCTTTATTTAAGCTCTCATCTTCCTTCTCTTCTTCACTCAATTCACTGTGCTCTCTCTCTCACTCTTTAGTTCTCCTCTATTCCTCACTGTACATGTACATTTGTCATCCACACTTAGCCAATTTCTTGCTCAACTTAAGCCCACATTCATCTCTACTTAACAAAAATTATGTATGGGCAGTCAGGCCTCTTTTGGGGATACACAGCACTCCAAAGGGTGGGACTAGACCCTATTTGAGGCCCAACCTAGTTTTAATTAGGTGGATTTTAGTCAATTTGAGCCAATGCACAGTCTCGACCCATCATAGGTGATGAGAACCTCATCATGAGCCATAACTAGCTCATTTTGACCTAATACAAAGGATAAAAGCTCCTACATATCTCAAGGAAAGGCTTAACTCAGAGAATCCTGAGTTTGAGAAGAAAACAAGTCATAAGGGGTAAAAATGCAATTTTACCAGTATAATCTGCATACAGGGTAATTCAGGGCCCAAACATAGGTCAAAGCAGCTTAATAAGAATAAGAGTGGGATGAAATGATCTAGCAAGGGCTACAGCAATTCCAAGAAACTAAATGATAATCTGTAACCCTAAAACAACCCACTTCAATTCACAAGGTTCGAGGCAAAGTAAAAATAGAATAAACCCTCTAAAATTCATAGAAAAATAATCTCCAGGGTTTAGAACCTTCAATTTGGCCTTCAGAACCCTTTTTGACCTACATTGAGAACCATGCCCAATTAATAACTTAATTTAGGTTTTTGCGCAAATTGACCGGTCAAACAAGGTTTAATATGGAAATAAAATTCACCATCAGATTCCTTAGGTCCTAATTAGCCATGTATAAAAACTTGAGCCTAAGAAGAAACCTCCTTGACCGACTTTACACTTTGGTCCTCATATATTTACTCTTTGGCCCTCAACTTTTGAACCCTCGCATTTTGGCCCCTAACTCTCCTTCGTTCTTTGCAATCAGGTCCCTCCTGCAAAACCTGCCAGCACCATGCTCCGGCGACCTTGCGCGGAGCATGGCGCCGCGCAGGGTGAGGTGGGGGACCTGGCAAGTAAACCGGGGGTGCCCTGCGTCGTCAGCCGTCGCAGGGACACCCCCCTGGTCGTTGTAACCCACCATACCGGCCGTGCGAACGCACGGACGGTATGGGTTCTTGTTTCCGACCATCCTCCGGCGAGGGAGACACGTCGTCTCCCTCCGCCTTCCTCCCTGTTTAATCCCTATAAATACCCCCCGTTGCTCCACCGACCGGGGCAGCCTGGATCTGACGGAGAAAATCCCCAACTTTCCTCTCTTCTTCCTCCGGCAGACGCTCATCAGCTCCGGCGGTTTCCTCCCCCTCCACCTCTTCGCTCTGCCGCAATACCAGCAGCAGAGACTTCCTCCCCTGCTCTTCCCGCGCCACGCCGCACCCAGCTGGCGCCTCTCCGGCTCTCTGCTCGCCGCCGCCCCTTTCCCTGAGCATCGTCTTCTCTGGCGACAGTCGATACGACTGTCGCCCTGTTCCTCCCCCTTCGTCCCTGCAAGTAAGCTAGAGCTACTCCCCTTCTTCTCCTCTTTCTTTCCCCGCTTTCAATTTATTCAATTAAGCCCTCGACCGACCCTGACCACCTTCACCCCCTTCGTCTCCGACCACCCTCCGGCGAGCCGCTCCCATCACCTCAGCGACCCACACGGCTCGCCGACCACCGCAGGACCTCCGCCTCCTCACCCTGATCAACCTCCGCCCTGCCACTTCCCCCACATCACCCTCTGCAACCCCACCGAACAGACCCATCCTCCGACCCACAGTCCGACCTAGGGCAGCCCTCGCACGCCGCCCCGCGCCTCTCCACCACCCACACGAGCTTCGCCGCACCCTGGCGAAGCTCCTGGCACTTTCTGATTAGGCCGAGAGGCCGTTTTCTTGTGAACAGGCCACCCGACCTCCGCCGCCATTGCCGCGCAGGAGGAACTGCTTCCGCCTGCAGCTACAGGCGCGCCACGCTCAGCGCCACGCCCAGATTCAACTCCCAGGCCTTGCGAGGCATTTTGGCAAAACACCAGGTTCGCAGCTAAGGCAGAAAGCTTCGCGTGACGCCGCAATCTCCTGCTGACTTCCCCGCTGCAGGCGCGCAATTGAGGTGGGACATTTAGTCCCACCTCGGAAACGCCTGAAGAGTCGCAGCGACATAAGATGCAAAAGTGCTGAAGGCTTACTGCCTCAGCACACGGGGTGAGGTCCCCTTCACCCGCCCGGTTACCCGGTCTCGTCCGCGCTCACGCCCCGCGGACCTGACCCGACCCGACCCGACTTAAGACTGACCTGCACTCCTCACCCACCACGCACGCCGGTGGGCCTGGACCCGGGCCTGACCCGAACCCGGTTACCCGGCAGCTCTGGGAGAGCTTTCCCAAGAGTGGTTTCAGAGAGAGAGAGAGACGCGGGGGGGGGGGGGGGGTAGAGTAGGTTTTGCCTCTGACGAAAAACTCTGAAGTGTGCAGGCACAGGCGAAGAAGAAGACCCGCGGAAGAAGGAAGCTGACTGTAGCAACAGGTAGTTAAGTCGTCTGATTTGGAAATCAGACGACGGCCTGAAGGGAAAAGAAGAAAGGAGGGGTGACGTCCCTGGCTGAAAAAGAAAAGAAGAAGCTGACACTTAGCCGCAGGGAGGAGAAACAAGAAGAAACTCTAAAGAAGAGGCTGAGCAAGGCAGAAGAAGAGGAAAGGCTGCAGAGAAGAATTACAGCAGAGCCAAGGAAGAAGAAACCTTCACAGAAGAGACTGCAGAAAAAGAAGAAGAGAGGCCAAGACAGAAACCAAGGAAGAAGAAGAAGGAGATCTGAAGAAAGAAAGAGGAGCATCACCTCTGCAGAACAAAGAAGAAGAAGGAGATCTGAAGAAAGAAAGAAAGAAGAACATCACGAGGAGAAAACAAAGAGAACAACAAATTCTTTCCCTCTCTCTTTCTTTATTTTGTAAAAGAAACATGTATATCTCTAGAATACAACTTGCTCCCTGAGTTCGACCTCGGGAACTCTTTTATTTTCCGAGTAAAAAATTTATATATTTGAAATGTTGGTAATAACCGGCTATACTACAACGTTATAACAAACTAAAACCCGGTTGTCCCGAACAAACCGAGCGATTTCATTTTGGCGCCGTTGCCGGGGAGCAACGGCTATTCTAGAGGTAAACATTCCTGTTTCTTTTAATTTCTGATAATCTCCTCTCTTTTGTGCAGCTACAGGAACTCAAGAAGACAAGCAACCACACGACAACCACTCCGAAGACAGGTAAATTTTTCCTCTCACTATTAACCCCTAAACTCTAAAGAGGAAGAAAAGAAAAGAACAAGCAATATAGGGCTAACCTGTCTTCCATACTTAGTAACCATAAAGAGTTGCATGTTTTCAACTCATCACTCCTGCACACTATTAAGGGTATTTAAGGGCTAACACATTCTTGCTTGAGCCCTAATTGCCCAACAAAGAGTTAAATGGACCAAGTAGAGCCAACATAAGGTCAAACATTAGGATTTCAGTAGAGACACACCCCTTAATCAAGAATTGAGGAAATCCAAAAGAGGTGTGCCCAAGCCATTGATTGAAAATAATTAACAAGAAAAATCCTAAACAATTGGCTCTCTCTAAACACTTGAACCCTAAAAGACAGGACCTAAAAGCTCTTAAAGAAAACAAGAGGTAAAGTTGACCCCTTGGGTCAACCAACCTTAAATTAGGTCACTCTTTGCACTTAAAAGACTAAAGTTCAAGTGAAAACCTTAAGCACCCTGATCTTAAAATTGGTAAACTTAAGAGGTCAAGATCCCCATTCTGGTCTACCTGGAACCGCAGTGACAAGAGAGGTCGGGTGGGGGAAACCCTGTAACCCGTGGGGACGCTCTACCGTGTAGGGGTCTTCGCGGGACTCTCCCTCTCTGGCTGCCCAGGTAATTCTCAGGTGGACGATCTTTCTGATCAAGGGGTCCATCTGCCCCGTACCTCTATAGTCACCCAACACATTTTTTGGGTGCCTTGATTGGGTCCAGCACCTTCTAACTTACCTCTCCCAACTGTGCATGTACGGAAGGAGGTCCCTAGGACCACCCTTAAGACCTCCATTAGAAATTCACTCTCGTCAAGGCCAAGCCTCGACGCCCGTGTTTGTGCAGCAACACCCTCACATTATTCTCTCTTCTGATTCAGAACCAAGTTCTTCTTCTTCCCCCATCATGGCTCAGCCAGTTGAGGAAGAAAATAATCTGGAACACCAGCTCCAGCGACTCAATGACCTCTTCCAAACCTTCGTGCACCCACCACAGCGTCCTATGATGCGGGACCACTACAATCCTGCTGCGGTGGCCATTGAGCCTCGAGTCAGAATCCCGACTGGAGGACCTGATTCCGAACTAAAGCCCAACATGATTCATGCTATACCTAAATTCCATGGGCTTAATTCTGAAGATCCCTTCCAGCACATCAAACAGCTAAAGCATCTGGCCCACACTTTTGGATCAGATGCGCAAAATCGGGATATTCTTCTCATGAAGATGTTCTCCTTTTCTCTTATGGACAAGGCCGCCCATTGGTATCAAACTCAGACCCGGCCGATCAACACTTGGGAAGAACTTCAATCCGAATTTTTGAAAAAGTTTTTTCCCGTTGGTCGGACCAACGCCTTGCGCCATCAGATTACACACTTCACTCAACAATCAGGAGAACCTCTCCATGAGGCATGGGATCGTTTTCAGGATCTCATGAGAAAGTGCCCCCATCACGGAGTTCCTAAATGGGAACAAGTCCAATCTTTTTACCAGGGACTCCGTGAGGACATCCGCCTTTTCGTCAATGCAACTTGCGGAGGAAACATCATGGGTCAACATGAAGACACCGTATGGGAGATTCTCGAAAACATGTGCGAGAACTCCATCAACAATGACTCCATGGGATTATTCGACAGGACGAATACCCGCGCAGCGACGAATCTTAAGGGAGCACATGAGACGCAGGGCCTGTCCGCATCAGTCGACCTGGAATTAATGGCCAGTCGATTGGACAAGGTCTCAATCATTGAAAAGAAGGTGGATGAGCTGACTCAGCACTTGCAGCGAGCCACCTCTGCGCGTAACTCCTTTGCACAACCTCCTTCCACACAGGAGACTGTGCAAAACATCCTCCACCGATCCTCCCCTGGGATGGATCCATATCCATCCCCATCTGATTCTTGGACTGGAAGATCATCCGATCCTTTCTACACCAGCCGGGGGAACTCCATTCCTCCTTTCCCTGATTCTCAGGAGGTTCCTCAAACCTGCGAGGACCTCAACGCCATCCAGAACGACCCATTCTCCAACACTTACAACCCTGGATGGCGAAACCATCCCAATTTTCAGTGGGCGGGAAATTCCCAAACCCAAAGACCACCTTTTCAGTCCCGCCCACAGCCCTCTCGTCACTACCAGCCGCCTCAGCCTCGGCCCAACCCTACTTATCCATCAGGGCCAAATCAAGATCAAATGTCCTTAATCCTTCAGACTCTGGCTGACATTCAAAAAACGAATGCGGCTATTCAAAAACAGCACAAGGACGAGCTTACAGAAGTTAAAACTCAACTGGCCCAGTTGGCAAATTCTCGCCAACCAGGCACACTCCCTTCCCAACCTCTTCCTAACCCAAATAACGTGCCAACCCAGAAGCGCGTTATGAATCCAAATTTAGGCCACGCCCAATGGATTTATCAGGCTCCTACTGCTCCATCTCCAGACGAGATGGAAGCCTCAACTTCTTATGCAGGATTTCAGCAGCAGCCACCCCTCCTACCAAACCCAAACCAAAATCAGGCCGGATTAAATTCTGTAACAACACGTAGTGGTAAGACAACTCAAGACCCGCATTATCCAAACCACTCCCAGCCTGATAACCATGACCCTAGGATAGTTATCCAAGGTACCGCTGTTCCAGATCCACAACCTGAACCTATCCTAGAAGAACCAACCAAGATCCCGTTTCCCGAGGCCCTGACCAAGGGAAAGAAGACCACCAAACCCGTGGCCCCTGAGGAGGACCTGGTCAAGCTCTTTGAGCAGGTCCACATAAACATCCCCTTGATGGATGCAATCCGCCACGTACCAGCTTACGCACGATTTCTAAAGAATATATGTACACCCCAGCGTAAGCCGCGAACCAAGGGAGGGAGCCCAATTGTTCTGTCAGAGCAAGCCAGCTCTGTAATCCTTAGTAGACTCCCACCCAAGGCAAAAGATCCTGGAACTCCTCTGATCTCCTGTAAGATAGGTGGTACCCAATTTGATAGAGCATTGTTAGACTTGGGTGCATCTATAAATCTGATACCCACATCCTTACTTGACCATCTAGAAGAATCTGAGCTGAAACCAACCGAGGTGACATTACAATTAGCAGATCGATCTATAAAGTCACCAAAAGGGATTCTCGAGGATGTTATCGTGAGAGTGCGGGATTTCTATTTTCCAGTGGACTTTATAGTCTTAGACATGGATGCACCTGAGAACCCTAGGGATACACCAATCATTCTAGGGAGACCTTTCTTGGCTACTGCTAGAGCCAACATCAGCTGTGAGGAGGGCCAAATAGAGCTTAAGTTTGGAGATCAAACACTGAAAATTGATATATTTAAGGCCCAACAAGGAATTAATTGCGGCGTCATCGAGCAAATTTGTGACATCAAGACTTTGGTTGATGAATCACACCTCCAGAATGACTTGAGTATGCCTCATCAACCACAGAAGGATCTTGACCCGCAAACAGAGGAGTCAAATCCAGATGTGAACAACCCAGTAACTCCCACCCTTGAACCTCACATCTATACTGAACCACCCGCTGCTGCTGAAAACCCCATCCTCGAACTGAAACCCCTTCCTGCTCACTTAAAATACGTCTTTTTGGGTTCTAATCAGACCCTTCCTGTGATCATCAATTCCAACCTCAGTCCTGAACAGGAATCCCGTCTGATTGTTGTCCTCCAGCAACATCGCAGAGCCATCGGATGGACTCTCGATGATTTGACTGGAATAAGTCCCTCTTATTGTACTCATCATATCTATTCAGAAGAGGGCACACGACCTTCTCGTGAAATGCAGAGACGCTTAAACCCCAATCTGCAGGAGGTCGTGAAAAAGGAGATCATCAAGTGGTTAGATGCCGGAATCATCTACCCGATCTCCGATAGTCGTTGGGTGAGCCCAATTCAGGTCGTGCCCAAGAAGGCAGGACTCACCACTATAACGACTGAGACCGGAGAAATCATTCCTACCCGATTAGCCAACTCGTGGAGAGTCTGTATAGATTACCGTCGACTCAATTCCTCCACGAAGAAGGATCATTTCCCACTACCCTTCATTGATCAAATTCTCTAAAAACTAGCGGGAAATAGGTTCTTCTGCTTTCTTGACGGGTACTCCGGTTATAACCAGGTGGCAATCCATCCTGAGGACCAAGAAAAGACCACGTTCACCTGCCCCTTCGGAACATACGCTTTCCGAAGGATGCCTTTCGGTCTTTGCAATGCACCCGCTACTTTTCAGCGATGCATGCTTGCCATATTCTCAGATATGGTAGGTGATTATCTGGAAGTCTTCATGGATGACTTTTCAGTTTTCGGAGCATCATTCGACGATTGCCTCCAACACTTGGTCCAGATACTCAGGCGGTGCATCGACGTGAATTTGGTTCTTTCCTGGGAAAAGAGCCATTTCATGGTGCCTGAGGGAATTGTCCTGGGACACTCAATTTCGGAGAAAGGTATCCAAGTGGATCGAGCTAAGGTTAATCTGATTTCTCACCTTCCTATGCCTAGCTCGATCAGGGACATCCGATCCTTTTTAGGGCATGTTGGTTTTTATCGACGATTTATCCCTGATTTTTCAAAAATCGCACGCCCCCTGACCACTCTTCTCTCCAAGGATGTTCCCTTCGAAATCTCCAAGGAATGCACTCAAGCATTTGAAATCCTGCGTGACCGAGTCACCCAAGCCCCGATCCTACAGTCCCCTGATTGGTCTCAACCCTTTGAGATCATGTGTGATGCATCCGACTTCGCTGTAGGAGCGGTTTTGGGGCAGAAAAATGACAAGAAACCTGTGGTCATTTACTACGCCAGCAAAACACTCGATGAGGCTCAGCGTAACTATACGGTTACTGAGAAAGAGCTGCTAGCTGTAGTATTTGCCCTAGAGAAGTTCAGATCGTACCTTCTGGGTTCCCATGTCATCATATACTCGGATCACACGGCTGTGAGGCATCTCCTTGCAAAGAAGGACGCGAAACCTAGATTGATCCGATGGATCTTGCTGTTGCAAGAATTTGACCTTGAGATTCGCGACAAAGCGGGAAAACAAAACGTGGTAGCTGATCACTTGTCCCGTCTTCCTTCTGAAATAATTGACCCTTCCGGACCCATCACTGAGCATTTTCCCGATGAGCACCTGCTGACTATTGGTACTAGCCTTCCATGGTTTGCTAATATTGTAAATTACTTGGCATCTCATCAGACCCCGTCCGATTGGCCGAAGGCCAAGAAAGACAAATTACGCTCCGATGCCAAGTATTACATTTGGGAAGACCCGTACCTCTTCCGCATAGGTGCCGATCAGATCATCAGGAGATGTGTCCCGGAAGGGGAAGTCAACAATATCCTCTCTTTCTGCCATGACCAGGCATGCGGTGGCCATTTTGCCGGGCATAAAACCGCATCAAAAGTCCTCCAGTGCGGCTTTTACTGGCCCACACTGTTCAAAGACGCATACAGTCATTGCAAGGCATGCAGTCGTTGCCAGACTTTGGGCAACATGAGCCATCGCGACATGATGCCTATGCAACCGATTCTAGTATGCGAAATCTTTGATGTTTGGGGGATTGATTTTATGGGCCCCTTTCCTGTTTCGGATGGTTTCGAATACATTCTGTTGGCTGTGGACTACGTGTCCAAATGGATCGAAGCCATACCGACCCAAACCTGTGATCACAAAATCGTTCTCAAATTCATTCATCAACACATTTTCTCAAGGTTCGGGATTCCTCGTGCAATAATCTTTGATGGGGGGACCCATTTCACAAATGCTCAGTTTAGGTCACTGATGACCAAATACGGGGTGTCTCACCGAATCTCTACTCCTTACCACCCCCAAACTAATGGTCTAGCTGAGCTGTCTAATCGGGAGATCAAGAAAATCCTGCAAGTCACTGTTCGACCTGACAGGAAGGACTGGTCGTCCCGACTTCCGGAAGCATTGTGGGCCTATAGGACCGCCCACAAGACCCAATTAGGCATGTCTCCCTTTAGACTGGTGTACGGAAAGGCATGCCACCTTCCCGTCGAACTGGAGCATAAAGCCTATTGGGCAGTACGGAACTGTAATCTAGATCTTTCCAAGGCTGGGACCCACAGAAAACTCCAAATCAGCGAGATCGATGAATTACGCATAGACGCGTACGAGAACTCGCAAATCTACAAGGAGCGGGTTAAAGCCTTCCACGACAAACACATCTCGAGAAAGATCTTTCATCCTGGTCAAAAAGTCCTACTCTTTGATGCCCGACTCAAACTCTTCCCAGGAAAACTGAGATCTAAGTGGGTCGGACCATATTTGGTCCGACAGGTTTTTGGAAATGGAGCAATCGAAATCAGTCCACTCAGCCACGATTCTGAACCTTTCATCGTGAACGGTCAGAGACTCAAGCCGTTCATTGATGTAACTTCTACTAATTTGGCTGAGGCATCTTATACCCTCCTTTCCCCTTGAGCTTATTGCGCCCAGCCGATGGCGTAAAACTCAGCGCTTAACGGGAGGCAGCCCGTCATTCTCTTTGAAAACCTGAAACTTGTTCTGACAGCTTTTTTGCACTTGAAGTTCACACTTTAGGGCAGCCAACTCCACCTCAGGTGCTTGCATCTGAGACTCATCAAAACAGCTATCCTAATGTATGAACTTAGTTGAATAAAAACCCCTAGGTTACAATGAGGACATTGCAAATCTTAGGCATGGGGGGGTAGGAAAGTACAAAAACTTGTAAGAAAAGGTTTCAAACAAAAAAATTCACATATGCCAAAAACACCATAAAAATTAAAAAATTTTTCGAAAAAGAATAAGAGGAAAAGAGGAGAAGGAAATTTTGTGAAGGAGAAGAAAAACAAAATGAAAAATGAGCACAAAATTATAAGAAAAAGTGATAGTCATTAGTAAGGAACTAAGGAATTAACTTAAGTTCTAGACCTCATTCAAGAAAAGTTCACAATGAGATTAGTAAAGAATGCAAACCTTAGGCATTCTTGAATAGACTCTTAGTACCCATTAAGATCTGGACACTCCTCAAGAGGTTGAGGAAAATGAAAAGCTGAAGTATTAGGTCTAAGGCTTAGGGAGTATTCGGCCTCGTTAACTAATTTTTGGTTTACGGGACTCAGTAACCTAAGCACCCTAACCTCACACACAGCCTGGTTCAGTAAGTGTAAAAATCAGAATCACGCAGAAGCGTCGCAAAAATCTGAAAAGATCACCTAGAATAGGAGCGGCCGATCAACACAAGATTGATTTGGACGAGTTCCCAGCACGGAGAGGCGGGAAATCCCCTCGAAGATGCGTAACAAAATATCATCTCCTCGGTGCTTGTCTCTTAGGATATTTACATATCCTACTGGGGGCATGTAAGCACTCTGCTGGTTCAGATTCCATGGATGGCATTATCTCGAAGTGTCAATTGCCAGGGTCTGGATTCGGCCACGGAATACCATGGATGGGATTATCTCGAAATCTCAATAGCCAGGGTTCCGGGGGTTGCCATGAGCGGTGCTATCTCGAAGCATCGATCGCCAGGAACCCTTGAGGATTGATGATGGGAGCAAGGAATCTGATACAGACCGTGTTGAAAAGCCAATCCTAGGCTAGAACTAAAAAGAAAAAGAGAGAGAAAACTCTCCAAACAGAAAAACTTTCTATCTCTCTCTTACAAAACGCACTGCGAACTGAGCCAGGACTAAAATCATTTCAAGCACGGGTGCTTTAACCACGAAGTCCAATAAACCTTAGGTTCTTGTGGGCCTTAAAAACCTTTGCTAAAAGACTGAGGCTAAGGCTAGACAGATTTGAATCTTGATTAGTACTAGAGTACCTTTTAGGCCTATGGTCAGCATTCTAACCTAATCTATGCTCAAATAAAAAAGGCACTTATCTAAAACTATTAAAAACTTCATGGTCTAGAACAAGGGTTGAAACCTTAAGTTTTTGCTAAGGGACTAGCAAAAGCTAGGCATGGGGGTATGATGAGAACCTCATCATGAGCCATAACTAGCTCATTTTGACCTAATACAAAGGATAAAAGCTCCTACATATCTCAAGGAAAGGCTTAACTCAGAGAATCCTGAGTTTGAGAAGAAAACAAGTCATAAGGGGTAAAAATGCAATTTTACCAGTATAATCTGCATACAGGGTAATTCAGGGCCCAAACATAGGTCAAAGCAGCTTAATAAGAATAAGAGTGGGATGAAATGATCTAGCAAGGGCTACAGCAATTCCAAGAAACTAAATGATAATCTGTAACCCTAAAACAACCCACTTCAATTCACAAGGTTCGAGGCAAAGTAAAAATAGAATAAACCCTCTAAAATTCATAGAAAAATAATCTCCAGGGTTTAGAACCTTCAATTTGGCCTTCAGAACCCTTTTTGACCTACATTAAGAACCATGCCCAATTAATAACTTAATTTAGGTTTTTGCGCAAATTGACCGGTCAAACAAGGTTTAATATGGAAATAAAATTCACCATCAGATTCCTTAGGTCCTAATTAGCCATGTATAAAAACTTGAGCCTAAGAAGAAACCTCCTTGACCGACTTTACACTTTGGTCCTCATATATTTACTCTTTGGCCCTCAACTTTTGAACCCTCGCATTTTGGCCCCTAACTCTCCTTCGTTCTTTGCAATCAGGTCCCTCCTGCAAAACCTGCCAGCACCATGCTCCGGCGACCTTGCGCGGAGCATGGCACCGCGCAGGGTGAGGTGGGGGACCTGGCAAGTAAACCGGGGGTGCCCTGCGTCGTCAGCCGTCGCAGGGACACCCCCCTGGTCGTTGTAACCCACCATACCGGCCGTGCGAACGCACGGACGGTATGGGTTCTTGTTTCCGACCATCCTCCGACGAGGGAGACACGTCGTCTCCCTCCGCCTTCCTCCCTGTTTGATCCCTATAAATACCCCCCGTTGCTCCACCGACCGGGGCAGCCTGGATCTGACGGAGAAAATCCCCAACTTTCCTCTCTTCTTCCTCCGGCAGACGCTCACCAGCTCCGGCGGTTTCCTCCCCCTCCACCTCTTCGCTCTGCCGCAATACCAATAGGCCCACACACTCGCTCACCCACCCAGGCCCATGCACACAGGCATACGCTTGTACACACACACACATACGCACATGCATGACATGCGCCCAAATAGAATCAAATGCTCATTAGTTGCACCTTGCACTGATGACAGAGGGGTCTCAATGACTTTTTGCTTTTATATCAACGTGCGTGTTCCAGTTTTTCCGAGGTGGGACTATCTAAGCTGCGCCTTCTTCACACACAGTGCTGCGTCAGGTTGTTCTTAAGGAGATTCCAGATGACTCAGGCGCTTAAATCGAGCAAGTCAAGGCTCGATGGAAAGCTCTTAGCTTCCTCTAACTGATTCTAACATCAATTTGATCAATGGATCAAATTTGATCCATCGATTCAAGAGGAGAACTTGGCACTATTTGCGTGCCCAAAAATATGCTTCAGAGAGGATTCATAGGTCTATTGACCTGCAAACCTTAAATTACCCTCGATTGAGAGTCTAGAACACTTCAGTGAAGTATTCTGCACACTTAGGAAGATAGATTGAAGTCAAGAAAGGCTTGGAAAGCTCCAGAAGTTGAGGAGCTTCAAACTCAGTGTTTAGAGCTTAGATTTAAGCTCAAATCTATCCTACAGAGAGATTAAGATCTCAAGAATTGACTCAGATAGATTCAGAGAGTGAAGAAGAACTGATTTGCTTGATTTTTACGTTCAAATCTTGTCAAAAATGCTAAGAACAGTGTTTGGGTTCAAAAATAACCCAAACTGTGCAGATCTTGTAATCTTTAACAACTCTTAATGAAATCTGATCAAATGAATTCTAAACACTTCTAAATCAATCTAGGAACTTAATTAGCCCTTAAAATCAAAGAATCAAGCCTGAATTCCTCAAGTTGAACTCAGGTTTGACCAAACTCAGGTTGAGAGTTGAATTTCAAATCCACAGCTCACAAATTCAACTTTAAGACCTAAATGGATCTATTTCAACCTCAGGAAGTTGCACATCTCAAATTGGGGTTTTGAGCACTCTAGAGGTGGTTCCAAACTTGCTGCCTGAGGTCAAAGTGCGGTTTGTTCGGTAGAAGAGATTAAGAGTTCTCAAGCTTAACTGAAGTTTAGAATAGGTTCTAAAGGTTCTACTGAAGCTTCAAGATTGATTTCCAAGCTTAATTCTTCAATAAATGAGTCTCTCGAACTCCGTTGGAGTTGGAGAAGATGAGACTCATCAGAGAGAAAACCTCATTTTGATGCAAATCCAATAAGTGAATTCAGCTCCTCTAATCCAATAATGATGATCTGGAGCTTCAGAGGAAGTTTAGAAGGTTGAGATTCAAATTGGAGTTGCCAGAGCTCACCAGAGCTCCAGTGACTACTGAAATAGGATCAAATCTCCATGAAATTCTTCAGAAAGAGAAACTAAAGGTAAAATGTACAGATTAATTCAAAATTCAATAAATCATCTTCTGAGTTGGTCTGAACTCAAGAGTGATCCTCTCACTTAATGAAGTGAGGGGAACAGTTCAGGAGAGTATGGCGAAGGTGATTAATTAGATGAAGGAACTCCTCTTGAGCTGCCATTGACATCAAGCTCAGGAGGTTGATGGAAATTAGGTGTTTTAGCTGTGGTGAAGTATGAAGCTAATTGATGAGTGGATCAGGGCCCTGTAGTTGTGTATAAGTGACAGAGGGCCCCAATTGGAGGTGATCTAAGCCGTGGACCTCCGCCATGGACAATGGAGGTCTCCGATGGAGGTGTAGTGGATTAGGCAAAGAAGATGATAGAATCAAGAAATTGATAGAGTAGAAATGATCACAAGAAAGTTTAGAGTGTGATTAATGGAGTTAAAAGATGAAAGGAAGCTCCTGACAAGTTCAAGGTACTCACCGAAGCTGAGGAAGACAAAGGAATTCAGAACATTTAACCTATGCTAAACTACTAACTAACTAAGATATACTAATCTAAGCTACTCTAAGATCCTAATTCTACTGTTACCGGGACGAAGGAGGTCAAAAGACTCCGTTGAAGGCTCATAATGGAGGAAGAAATCAGAAGGTTGAAGAAAGAGCTCTGGTGGAAGAAGAGAATGACATGTAGGAAGAACGACTGAGGTGTGGCCTCGTCTAGAGACACGATGGAGGATGGCGGAATTTGGAGGAAGGCAAAGATCTTTGGGGATGACTGGAAGAAAGGGGTAGAAGTTGCTGGAGGTTCGGGAAGAATAGCTTATTGAACGACTTTGGTGGGGGAAGAGGGTAGGGAGTCACTCCCCAAGATCGGCAATGCTCAGGGCTATTTATAGGTAGCGGAGGGGGGTCTGGGGGATGAACCTAGACGGATATACGACTAGATGCATTATACTCACCGGTGTCATCTTCGACGCCAGTGAGGTTAAAAACCTGTCCTAAATAGGATTTAAGGACCATCCAGTCCGTCGGATGGAGAGGCGGAGGTGAGCGGAAGGTTGGTGGTAGCGACGATAAAGTTTTGACACCGGATGAGCAGTGATCAGGTGGTGTGGTGACCGGATGTTGTCAACTGTCTAGACTGAGGAAGAAGAAGACGAAGTAATCTTCACAGGGACCTTTTTGAAATAAAAAAGTAAGAACCTAAATTATATAAATGGACTCAAATGAGATGAAAGCTAAGGACCTAAATGTAAACAGAGTTTTAAGGGTTATTTTAATTTATTTCTTTTTCAACTTTTTTTATATAATTATAAATTAGGAAAATATTATATTTACCTTGAATTTACGTTTTTTCCCTTTTTAGCTATATTTAATTAAGTGATTAATTTACTTAAGTTAATTACATACTTAGATCTTAATATTAATTTAGTTAGTTTAGATATTAAATAAATAGCAAAGTGGTTATTAATTGAGTCCAATTAAATTATAATTATGATTAATTGATATTTAATTAAGCATTTTAAACTTATTTTAGAGGTCCTTAGTATTTAATCCCCTATATTATAATTAACCTTGTATTAAGTATATTCTTAGCTGATTAACTAGGGAAACTAGTTAATTAGGGGTAATTAAGAGCCATGATGAGGCTCTCATCAATGCCCATCCAACAGTCTAGATCTTATGCCACCATTTTCCTTTGCACGACATTCCAGTAGCATGATGCAACGGTTAATCACGCTTCTTAGAACTAATAAGCACGAGTTCGAATTACCCCGTGCCTTAAATCCTCAACATAGGCGGGATTGGTTAAATAGAGCCTCTCGATTTAGCTCTGGTAGAGACAGAGCAGCAACGTGGCCACACGGATGACGTGGACCATGATAACGTGTGATCATGCACTTGATGCCGGCGATCTTAAGCGTTCATGATGCACGATTTGCACCCTCGGATGAGGATTAGACGGCTGAGGCGAATCCACGCCTTACAACGCTTGGTGTACACATGTTATCAGCTGAAGAGAAAGAGACGTGGACGTGGCTTCACAAGGGTGCTTGGATCGACGATCAACGGTCATGGACGCATGCGCATCTTCAGCAACGTTTAGCTTCAGCAACATGCACATCCGTCACTAAAGACCCTGTATTCAAGTTTTAAAGCTCTAAAAGGACTTTTTTGCCCTTGAACTCCATCTATAAAAAGGCACATATCCCCTCCTTATTCTTTATCCGTTCCTTTCTTCTCTCACCCTCTCCAAAGCTCTAAGAGTTGGTCCCAAACTCAGGATGCTCCATTAGCGCTAGAAAAAAATAAATTTTTCATCTTCTCACCCCAGTTCATAGAGTGCCCGTGGTTGTTCTCTTGTCACCATTTCGGAATCGGATCCCATGCTGGTAACGTATCACATCTCACCCCCGTCTTTCGACTCTGTCCTCCTTCCAGCATCCCATCTCCATCTTTCAGGCACCAACAGCATGGCTCGCCTTCCAAGCAGCTGTCGAGGAGGATTTTTCTCATCCCTATCTTTTACTGCTTTACAGTGTAGGTTTCAATTTTGCAATTAGTGTAATGAACATGGCCATATTCTTATGAAATATTTGTTCTCTCTCTCTCACTCTCTCTTTGTATTATTCTCTCTCTTTTCTATTATTTATTCTTTAAGTAGAGTAGCTCGTGTAGATTTATTTTTACCAGCTAATTTGCTTTGCGGACTTTAATCAAGCATTTGCCTCCCCGTGTTCGACTCGGAACTCACCAGAGTTTCGGTTATTTTATTTGATTAGCTGATTTTTCATGATTGCAACAATGTGTTTTCAAAACTCGATTTTTCTCGCGTAAAAATCTCGCTCATCATTTTGGCGTCATTGCCAGGGAGGTAATGCTCTTTGATTTCCCATGTTCTCCGCCTTACTTATATTTTACCTAACTTGTCTCCATTCTTATTGTGATTGCACCTACTCTCTCAAGGAGGGCAAAAGCAAAAGATTGGAGCAAAGTGCAATTGAAGGGTTTGTAAGTATACCCCACCTCCCCAACCCCTAGATTTCATTCCACCACTTAATAACACAAATCCTAATTAACCTAGGAGCTTGCATAAACCCTAACGTTATTCCTGGTTGTTTGTTTGCCACCTCATTCCACCTCACCCCTACATATAAAAAAGAAAAAAATCTGATCTGATTGTGGGATTAACTGAAATTTACACACCTTATACACCCACGCACACCCAAGACACTTCACTTTGATCTAATTTAATCACTTAATTGGGAATCCAACCAAAGGATCTGCCACACCTGCACGACTTATACAAATAAGTGATTAGAAACAGATTAAGCTATAATTGTTTCGGTGCCTTAACCAAGTGGTGCAAGAGGCCAATTGATTGAGTTACTTCGGCCACACTACTTAAGATAAAAGTGATTCATCAATAGCTTGCCCCATAAGATTCAATTTTTAGGGCTAAACTAGGCACACCACATTATTTTTTATTTGTAAAGGAATATATCTTCACTTGTGCTTTCAAAACTTAGTGTGCCTCACAAAACCTTGCTTTAATATACCTGAAATTTCAATCCTAAAAGCTACTAAGCAAGATTCAAATCCTAAAATTCACTGCATCCAAAAGTTATCTTGTTTAAAAACCCTAGTTATGTATGCACACACATATTAATCAATCTTTAAGGGCACAACCTAGATAAAGGGTCCATCACATTCTCGAGCACATTCAAACCTAAGCCTAACTAAAATCAAGTAGATGTTGGCCTCAAAGATTTGACTCGCTCTTCGGGGCCCAGATTGAGATTATTTATGATTAATATGCTTCTACCAATCCATCTGATATCTAGCTAGGGGAGCTATGTCAAATGACCGCGGTTGAGGGGTAATCAAAGGAACCTAAGGCGAAAGCCAAGGGAAGAACTTTTTCCCTAATCCCTCCCTCAACTAGATGGATTGATCAAATATAAGTAGACTAAATCGTTTATAATCTTAAGATGGGTTCTAAGAGTCTGTAGATCTTTAGGCTACCTCACCTAAGGATAGGTTTGATTGTTTGTACTGTAGGGCACCTTTCTTCTCTTTTCCTATTGCCATGGATCCTTCAACATCCTACTCTCATTTCCACTCCTACCCTCCTACTACCACTTATTTCCAAGATGATTACTATCCCAACTCGACTTATCATCATCCATCCACTAGTTGGGATAACTTTGATTGGGAATATAATTCCGGACCTCCATGTTCAGGGTCTAACCCTGGACATCATGATTGTGATTTCTATCCTTCTCTGAGATATACTGATTATAGATTTCCACCCTTTGATGATCAACCTAACATGATCTATAATGAAGAAGGATACGCTGATTATAATCCCTACCCTCCCCAGGATTACATTGCATATAGGTCACCACCCCTTTTTGAACAACCCGAAATGACCTATTATTAGGTAAGGCACCAAGAACCTCAATTCCTTGACTCCCCTAGATTGAACCCAAACCCACCCAACCCTGAACCAAACCATTTGGTTCAGGTGAACCAGGTTCAAGATAGGGTGTTCTAACTTAAGGAATACCATACAATCTTTAGAAGCTCAACCAACACCCTGCATTGAAGAGCCTCTAATTCAAATGATTGATGATCTTAACAAGTATTTATTGGATTGGCTCCAAGATGTTGAGATAAGGACCTAGGTGAGTTTTTACATGGGAAATTGTCAAGATTAAGGATGAGATTTGCGGTTGCCTTAATCCAATCTTGGGATGATTCTCGGGATGAACCCCCTTAAGGAGAGCCAATGTCAGAACCCGCTCAGGCACTTGTAGGGGGTATATATTTTATGAGATCAGGGATGATCAGATTGGTCTGGAGCAACCTATTGAGGATGAACTGATTCTTTCACCTGAAATCCTTGAGCCAGGGAACGAGAAGAAATATGTCTCTGTGGACCAATGAACATATGATTTTGAGACATATATAAATGTCATCGGTCATTTTAAGAATCGACGACAAAAATATTTTTCCCATCGCTTTCTGTAATAAGCGACGGAAAATAGTCACCTTAAAAAAAATTACCTTTTAACAATGTCAGTTATTGTAAAAATCGACGGGAAAGGTAGGATTATTTTTTTTTAAATTCTGAAACACCCACTGTATACCAATGGAGTAAATCACCAAGCCTTAAATGCAAGCAATCCCATGGTTGTTTTAGTTTAAAGGAAGGAGCAATGGATGGCACTTCATCTTAATATATCTTACCAATACAAGTTCAAGTAGGGACATGAATGGGAGCACACTAATTCCAAATTTTCCCAGGAATGAGTCCTTACACATGGGTCAAATTCCTCTACTTGTGCTGATGACAGGAAGAAGCTCAGGCTACATAGATAGTCACATAAGGATACGAAAAGTTAAGGACCTAGTGAGAACATTTTGTGAATTAATTATAGTATGTGTTCCTCCCCTTTAAACCTCGTTTATTGAATAGAAACCAGGAATCAGAAAAGCTCAGGGCACTCTAAGTGTATGGGCCAACCTGGATTGGTTTCACCAGTCTAATCACCAGTCTAATCATGAAACCAATCCCTTATCCTGAGTGAATACACTGCAGTTCTGATAACACTGCATCTTGGGGTGATAATTCCATTAAATAGGGCCCACATTAAGAATAAAAGGCGCAGATAACACAACATAAGTAGAATGGGAGCATTGCATGCATCATATGTCAAGATTGCTTATAAAACAATATTAATGGCCATTTGTATGAGCACTTGTCAAAGCAGGCCTCAAATGAACAATCAGACCGCACGGATGGATTCAAAACGACGAACGGAGCCCAACGGACTCAAAATCGGCCAAATCCGACATCCGGAGCTCCCACAATGGGCCCAAGAAATTCTGACCATTGATCTGATGATCAACGGCCCACGGCACACCACGTGGCGCCCGCTCACCGCATCCAGATCGCGCCTACTTCCCCCTTCATCCGGAGAGCAGATCTTAACCATCGATCTCCGATCGAATGGCTGAGAACCACGCGCACGCCCGCGGTCGCCGCAACAAAGCAGCGGGCGTAGAGCAGAGCTTGGAGCGCACGTCCACGCCCATCCGACGTGGGTTCGAGCCGCGCAGAGCTGAAATTCGGAGACGACGACGCGTACAGGAGAAATTGGGCCACCTGATCAGCGGCGGACGGACGAGATCGTGCGACGTGGTGCCCGCAGTTGCGCCCTGGCCAGACGCGCGCGATGACGCGGGTGCAAGGGCACGATCCAGGCGAGTGCCTCGTGCGAGATCCCAGCCGTCCGATCTTCGATCCAGGATCCGACGCGAGGAAGAACCGCTGCAGGCGAGCGACCGGCGGGCAGGGGTCTTCACCGACATTTTGGGAAGGGTTTTAGCAACGTCCCGGACGTCGCTAAAGCCCCTTCTTCATTTGGAAAGCCCTTCTCTCTATTTAAACCCCTTCCAACCACCCATTCAAGGCATTCACTCCACTTGAAACTACTCTACCCCACTCCTAGCTACCTTAAAGCTCTTTTGTAATCACCAGAGATGACAAGCCACCGACGGAGCCCTCTCCACCACTGTGGCTGCCTCGCCGCCCTCCCCCTCTCTCTCTCTCTCTCTTTCTTCCCTTCTTTTAAGTTTTACTTTACTTATGTTTAAGCATGTATCTAATGTTGTAATTCATGAACTAAAGCTACATGATTAATGAAGTTATTTTCTATTCAGTTGCTTGCTCTATTTTCTATTTAAATTGCATGTTACAAATGAAACAACTCTAACCCTAATCTCTCTCTCTCCCTCTCTCTCTCGCTTTTCACCTGTGCCTTTTCGCAAGCAAAACCCCGTAATTCTTGTGACAATAAGTGACAAGAAAAATCTGGTTTTCACGCCTCCCTGAGATCGACACTCGGACTCACATCTGTTTCTTTACTTTAAAATCGACGTCGCAAGTGCAAACTATAACGACACTTCCAAACACACGTGCACGAACCACGTTAGTTTTTGGCGCCGTTGCCAGAGAGGCAACGGATTTGTTTTGTCACTTTCATTTCACATCCATTCTCACATCGTCTAACGCCTTGTCTCCTTTTACTTGATGGTTGCAGGAATTTGGCGCTTGGACGGCGAAGCAGCGCAACCCATGACAGCAACAAGGGAGTAGGTGCAATAAGGACCGGTAGTGAGTAGTTCTTCACTCATGATTGTTTGCTTACTTGAAAAACTAAAAAAATTGTAAAATTGAAAAAAATTGGCATATGATTACCTGACCCACATCCTTAACACATCACCCAACAAAAAATGTACACTCTAACATTCTGAATAAATTCTTGGAGTGTTCTTTTCTCTTTCTAAGTGGTGTTTGCAAAGCCACCTTGGATTGACTTGGGCCGCACCACTCAACCCTAAAAATGACTCTTCTAATAGAAGCTGCATGATCATTAGGATGAGTACATTAGGATTTTAGAGCCTCTACACAATAAAAGGAAATCTACTTTCACCAAATTGTGTGCAAAACTTGACGTGCCCACTGAAACTTGTCTGAAAACATTAAGACACGTCAACCCTAAAAGACACTAAAGTAAGGATGAAACACTAAAAGACACCACATCTTGAAAAAATCATTGTTTGAAAACCATGCTTTGATAGAAGCACACACTCTGAAAGTGGAAAATTAAGAGGCACCACCCCAATTAATGCCTCATCACATAACCCTAGCACAAGCACTATCCTAGCCCTTTTAAAACTGAGTAGATGTGCCCTAGGCAGGACTGAGTTAAGTCTTGAGAGGCGAGGTTTTGTTTGCTGGGCACTTGGCTTTCATTCCCTTGGTAGAATCTGGTGACTAGGCTGCGAGGCAGTGTCAAACGACCGCAGTTGTGGGGTCTACAGAACCGGCGGCGTAAGCCAAAGGAAGAACCTTCCCTGCAATCCCCTCATAATCAACCTGGCCATATTAGCCTTGGGAAGGGGAGTCCAGTGCTTACGGACTTAATCACCCTTTTTGAGATTTCTAGGTCCCCTAAGGAATACACCATAAGGACTAGGCTTGTTTGATTGATTGAACACACACTTCTCGCATCTGTTTCTCTCCGCATCCCCTCATGTTCTTCTCTAGTGTATGCACGGGAGACGCTCACTGCTTCCCGAGTTGTTTATGTTGGGACGGGAATCCAGACGACTTGATTCTGTTAGAAACATGGCTGAACCTAGGGTAGATGAGGTTGAGGACCAACCCCTACCAGACACAATGGCCATCATCCAAGCCCAGATTAATGCAAACCACCGGCTTCAGCAATAACAGATCCACACCATCATGCAAGCCATACACCGATTACAGAACCCACAAGGGCAACCACCACCTTTCCAAGGCCCACAAGGGCAACCGCCACTTGATGTACCACCATTTCAGGATCAACTGAGGCCCCTCCGTGATTTCTACAATCCTTCTGCTATTAGAGTCGAGCCACACCTTAGGATCCCCAAAGGGGGAGATGATTTTGAGCTAAAACCAAATGTCCTAGGTCTGATCCAGAGCCACTTCCATGGAAGCTCAAATGAAGACCCCTTCCAGCACCTAGAGGATCTTGATAGGATAACACGAATAGCGAAACCTAGGAACATTAGCCTTGACATTGTTCTAATTAAGATGTTCCCCTTCTCGTTGAGAGATAAGGCTTCTCACTGGCTTAGAACCCTAGGTAGACTCATCACCACCTGGGAAGAACTGAGGCATGCATTTCTAAAGAAATTCTTCCCCATAGGAAAGATCAATGCCCTCAGAAGAGCTATTACTACCTTCACACTCTAGGGTGGGAAACAGTTCCATGAGGCGTGGGAAAGATTTAATGAACTCTTGAGGAAATGCCCACACCACAAAGTACCAAGGTGGTAATTGGTCCAGATTTTCTACCACGGTCTGGACAGCAACCTACGGAACTTCGTCGATGCCTCATGCGGGGGGAACTTCCTGAGCAAGGACGAGGTGAGCGCATTTGATCTCTTTGAGTCCATGAGCGAAAATTCGCTCAACAATGCCTCCATGACCCAGTTTAACCGATCCAGTCAACCCCGTGGTGGGATTTATGAGGTACAAGCAAATTCTGGAATGGTTGACATGGACATCATTGCCAAGAAACTAGATCGAGTGGAATTGGTGGACAAAAGGATTGATGAGCTACTGAACCAAACCAGGAATTCGTTACAGACCTTCTCCCAAGCAAAGGGAGCACGTAATGTTGACCTGGTCCAGCCCTTAAGCCAACTGAACCTGGAACAACCCCTAACCATGTTCCAAGGAGGGACCTTTGCTCCCTCAACCCTTGATTACTCTCTTCCCTCCCCATCGACATCTGCTATCCTTGAAGATGTGCAAGCTGTCCAAGGTTATGCTAAACCTGACCCTTTCTCCAACAATTACAACACTGGCTGGCATAATCACCCCAACTTTGGTTGGACGAACCAGAAACCACCGTAATTCCAAAACCAGCCCAGGCCAAATCAGCAGCCAAACTTGCCCCCTATCAGCAAGGACCACCAGTTAGACCCCCATATAATCAAAATAGGGTAGCCCCTCCCCCATAAAACCAAATGGACACCCTAATAAAGATGATGGCTGAAATGAACCAGAAACATCAAGAGGAAATGGCCTTAGTAAGGGACAATTAAGCCAACTTTTGGACTGTAAACAATAAGGATCCTTACCCGCCCAACCACAACCGAACCCGCGAAACATAATTAACAGAGGCCCCAATTCGCAAGGGTTCTAGGGCAATCCCGGCCAGGCTCACATGGTCCAGCCAGCCCCACAAACACCCCCTGGGTTTGGTGCTTCTTCGTCCTCGTCTTCTCAAGGATCGACCCATGGTCCCAATGCCTCTGTGAATGCGGTAACCTTGAGAAGCGACACCAAAACCTGGGATCCCAAATGGCTGACTCTCCCTGAGACTTTACCCACTGAAATACCCCGCTCAGAAGAGGCACCAGAAAAACCCAAGGACCCAGAAATAGATCCGATCCATGTTCAGACACCCTACCCTGAGGCCTTGGAGACAATCAAGAAGAAGAAAAATGTTGTGGAAACTGAGGAGCTTTTGGAGATCTTTAAGTAGGTACAGATTAATATTCCGCTCCTCGAAGCCATTAAGCACATCCCGACTTACGCCAAGTTTTTAAAGGATGCCTGTACACCCAAATGTAAGCCAAGACCTGAAGCACCTAGGAAGGTTGTGCTCTCTGAGCAAGCAAGTTCTGTAATATCAAGCAACCTTCCGCTCAAGCGAACTGACCTAGGAGCACCCCTGATTTCCTGCAATATCAGGGACATGACATTTGATAGAGTGCTCCTGGACTTAGGTGCTTCTATCAATCTGATTCCAACAACCCTGTACCACCAATTTGGTTTCGGAGAGTTGACACCCACACCTGTCACCATCCAGCTGGCTGATAAATCTGTGAAGACACCGAAGGGGGTTGTCGAGGACGTGATTGTGCGGGTCAAGGACTTCTATTTCCCGGTCGACTTCTTGGTGCTCGAAATGGAAGTCCCTGAAAAATTACAGGACGCACCCATAATCTTAGGCAAACCTTTCTTAGCTACGGCTAAGGCAAACATTGATTGTGACACGGGATGTATGGAAATCGCCTTCGGAGATAAGAAAATGCAATTGGATATCTTTCGGGTGACAAAGTCTTTTGATTGCGATTGTGTTGAGGAACATGATCCCATGGAAACTCTGGTCGAGGAATGCCTCACCCTTAATTCTTTCTCTGACCACCAAGCCTGTAACGACTGTTCTGACCCATCACCATCGCTACCCGTGGACCTCTATAAGGCTGATTACCATCAAACAACACCATTTGAGGAAATCGATGTTGATCAACTCCTGCCTTTCCCTTTTCCGTCAACCGTTGTTCCACCCGCACCTGAACTTAAGCCACTACCGGAGAATCTCAAGTATGTCTTCCTGGGACCTGACCAGACCTTCCCTGTGATTATTAATTCTCATCTAACCAAGGATCAGGAACTCAGGTTGACCGCAACCCTTTCAAAACATTGGGCAGCCATTGGTTGGACCATTTCTGACTTGAGAGGAATTAGCCCCACCTATTGCACCCATAAGATTTACCTGGAAGATAGGACACTACCCTCCCACCAGATGCAGAGATGTTTAAACCCAAACATGCAGGAGGTCATTAAGAAAGAAATTATCAAGTGGCTTGACGTCGACATCATCTATCCTATCTCCGATAGCACCTGGGTGAGCCCCACTCAAGTGGTTCCAAAGAAAGCCGGGCTCACTGTTGTCACCAATGATCATGGTGAATCCATCCCCACCTGCACCACCACCGCATGGTGGGTGTCCATTGATTATAGGAAGCTCAATGAAGCCACTAAGAAGGATCATTTCTCCTTGCCATTCATTGACCATATCCTTGAAAGATTGGTAGGGCAAAAGTATTTTTGCTTCCTGGATGGATATTCAGGATATAACCAATTCGCAATTGCTCCGGAAGATCAAGAAAAGACCACATTCACTTGCCCGTACGGCACGTTTGCATTCCATCGAATGCCGTTCGGGTTATGCAACGCACCTGCTACCTTCCAGCATTGCATGCTAGCCATTTTTTCAAAAATGGTGGGTGAATACTTAGAGGTCTTTATGGATGATTTCTCTGCATTTGGGAATTCATTCGACCACTGTCTGAGCAACTTGGAGAAAATCCTGAAACGATGTATAGAGGTTAATCTGGTGTTAAGTTGGGAAAAGAGCCATTTTATGGTTCAAGAAGGAATTATCCTCGGTCACATCGTATCACATAGGGGCATTGAGGTGGATCGGGCCAAGGTTGATTTGATTTCCAAACTCCCTCCACCTAGCTCGGTCTGACAGATTCGCTCATTCCTGGGACACGTTGGCTTCTACCGAAGGTTCATTAAAGACTTCTCCAAGCTTTCCAAACCCTTAACCGACCTTCTGGCCAACGACGCCATATTCCACATGTCCTCTGATTGCATCCAGGCTTATCACACCCTCCGGGACTTAGTCTCCACAACCCCTGTACTTCAGCCCCCGGATTGGTCCCAAGACTTTGAGATTATGTGTGATGCATCAGATTTTGCTATAGGCGCTGTCCTGGGACAAAGACAAGACAAGAAACCCATGGCGATCTACTATGCGAGCAAAACATTGGACGAGGCCCAACGAAATTATACGGTCACAGAGAAAGAATTGCTCGCTGTAGTCTTCGGACTTGAGAAGTTCCGACCTTACTTGCTAGGATCCCACGTGACCATCTATACTGACCATTCAGCCATTCGTCACCTGTTGGCTAAAAAGGACGCGAAACCCAGGCTCATCAGATGGATTCTGCTCTTGCAGGAATTTGACCTGGAAATCCGCGACAAGGCCGGATCAAAGAATGTGGTGGCTGACCACTTGTCTAGACTTCACCCAGACCACATTGAACCCTCCCTACCTTTATCTGACACCTTCCCCGATGAACACATTCTGGCTATGCAAGACAAGAAACTACCTTGGTATGCTGACTATGTCAACTACCTAATTGTAGGATAAACCCCGCACAGCTGGTCCAGACAGCAACGGGACAGGTTCTTGGCTGAGGCCAAGCACTATTTCTAGGATGATCCCATGCTGTTTTGCCTCTGTGACAACCAGATCATCAGGAGGTGTATCACCGAGAACGAAGTTCAGAGTGTGCTTTCTTTCTGTCATGACCAAGCTTGTGGTGGCCACTTCTCTGGAAAGAAAACGGCTGCGAAGGTTCTGCAGTCTGGATTTTACAGGCCTTCCCTGTTTAAGGATGCACACAACTTTGCTAAGACTTGCTCATGCTGCCAAACGCTGGGGACCATGACCAGAAAAGATATGATGCCCCTCCAGCCCATCTTGATTGTCGAAATCATCGACGTTTGGCGTATCGATTTTATGGGCCCCTTTCCACCATCCAACAGCTTTGAGTACATTCTAGTCTCGGTAGACTATGTTTCTAAATGGATTGAAGCCGTCGCCACCCGCCGATGTGATCACAGGACTGTCATGGACTTTGTTAAACAGAACATCTTTTCCTGGTTTGGAATACCAAAGCCCATGATCAGTGATGGTGGAAGCCATTTTATTCATTCCCAATTCCGTACCCTGCTTAGAAAATACAGGGTTAACCACAGCATTGCTACCCCGTATCATCCACAAACAAATGAGCAGACTGAGGTCTTAAATAGACAAATCAAGAACATTTTACAAAAGACTGTGAGACCTGACAGGAAAGACTGGCCCACACGACTAGATGATGCCCTGTGGGCATACAGGACCACTTTCAAGACCCCGATAGGCATGTTGCCTTGTCACCTGGTCTTTGGCAAGGCCTGCCATCTTCCTGTCGAATTGGAACACCGGACTTACTGGGCTGTCAAGCAATATAACATGGATTCCCAATTAGCCGGTACGCAGAGGACGCTCCAACTCTCTGAGCTCGAAGAAATTCGTCGGGATGCCTTTGAGAATAGTCGACTATATAAGGAGAGAATGAAAGCCGTCCACGACCGACTCATCCATAGAAAGACCTTTGAGCTTAACCAACAAGTCTGGTTGTTCGATGCTCTCCTAAAAATCTTTTCGGGGAAACTCAGGTCCAAATGAACAGGACCACTTCGGGTGGTTAAGCCTCACTCTAATGGGGCAGTTGAAATCATTGATCCAAACACTGGGTACACTTTTATAGCTAATGGTCAAAGATTGAAACACTTCCTAGCTCAGGTTCCCCCAAAGGAGAGTGTCACCCTCATTGAGGGATGACACGAAGCACCGCCCAGCTGGAGGCGTTAAACTCAGCGCTTCCTGGGAGGCAACCCAGAGGATTCAGGCTGATCTGGTATTTTACATCACTCAGGTAATATCTTTTTAAACCCCTATTGCATCCATGTATTTGCCAATGAGGACATTGTCCAACTTAAGCATGGGGGGATAGTAAATTGCACGATCCTGAGCTTATTTAATCAGTCTTAATAAAATAAAAAAAATTGAATTTAGGAAGAAACTTAGGCATTAGAAACTTGTCAATAGTGGAAAATAATACAAAAAGAACTTGAACACTTAGACTTTTCAGGCCTTCAGGCTTAATCTGCCCTGGTGTCCGTTAAAATATGGATTTAGCTTCAAATCCTTGCAACCTTAAGCTACTCTAATCCACCTACTAAATAAGGTGATAAGTATACGACTTATCAACTCACCCTCTAACTTAGAAGGACTTTGAGTCTAAGCATCTGCACACATTTTTGCACAAGACTCACTCCTCGGAGATTTTGACAGAAATTGGGTAGCTAATGAACTCTCTAGGGTGGTATGGCTGGCAAGTTGTCGTGGGTAACAGCCCATTGGCAAGTTGTCCAGAGCCTAACCACGGGACCACTTCTTCATTGCCTCTAAGTACATTTGAGATCAGGGAAGCCACCTACAAAAAAAATAAAAGAGAGAGAAGAAAACAAAATAAACCACACTTCACTGCACGAGTATGGCTGGCAAGTGATCATGGGTAACAGCTCATTGGTCGGTTGTCCAGAGCCCAGCTCAGTAATTGCACAAAAAGAACCAAAACACTTAAGGAAGAAGCAGGAAAGTAGTACAAGCTAGGGAGATATACACTGGAAAAATCCTTGTGTTGACCCCAATTAAAACAAACGTAGGGAAAAAGCTACCAATTGAACAAATACACCTTCAGGCAAAATACTTCCTCTTCCGGTCACTTAGGGGCATAGAAACCCAAAGTCTGTCTGAATTACCGTTGAGTGAGTCTATCACGATCGTCACACCAAGATGCTTAGCACTTAGAGTTTTGTCCGAGTTTTGGGTGGGATGGGTAGCCGTAAAAAGTTACCAACCCACTCTGAATTCCAAAAAAAAATCTAAAAGAAAATATATGTACACATGTATATTTACATACATGAAAGCAATGATTCAGGCGATTCGTATTTTGGCAGACACCCGGATGCTGCTTAGTCTTTGTAGATTAAGATCTCAGTATAATTTCTCCTATTGACAAGTGACGAAGTGTCTAAGTAACTACTTCTTAAATTCTGACAAAAAATAAAGGCTAGAATAAACCTTGCTAGGGACTAGTAAGGAATAAGCATGGGGGTATGATAACACTGCATCATGGGGTAATAATTCCGTTAAATAAGGCACATCTTAATAATAAAAGGCACAGATAACACAACATAAGTAGAATGGGAGCATTGCATGCATCATAAATCAAGATTTCTTATAAAATAGTATTAATGGCCATTTGTAAGAGCACTTGTCAAAGCAGACCTCAGATGAGCAATTGGACTGCACTGATGGATTCAGAACGACGAACGGACTCCAACAGACTCGAAATCGGCCAAATCCGACATCCGGAGCTCCCACAATGAGCTCAAGAAGTTCTGACCATTGATCTGATGATCAATGGCCCATGGCGTGCCACGTGGCACCCTCTCACCGCGTCCAGATCGCACCCACTTCCACCTTCATCTGGAGAGCAGATCTCAGCCATCGATCTCCGATCGAACGGCTGAGAACCGCACGCATGTCTACGGTCGCCGTGACAAAGTAGCGGGCGTAGCACAGTGGTTGGAGCGCATGCCTGCGCCCACGCGACGTGGGTTTGAGCTGCGCGGAGTTGAAATTCGGAGACGACGATGTGCGCGGGCAAAATTGGCCGCCCGATCAGCGGTGGACGGACGAGATCGTGCGACATGGCACCCGTAGATGCGCCCTGGCCAGGCGCATGCGATGATGCAGGCGCAAGGGCGCGATCCAGGCGAGCACCTCGTGCGAGATCCCAGCCATCCGATCTTCGATCAGACGACTCGTAGCACGCGAACGCGGATCGGGCGCGAGGAAGAACGGCTGCGGGCGAGCGACTGGCGGGCAAGGGTCTTCACCAACATTTTGGGAAGGGTTTTAGCGACGTCCCGGACGTCGCTAAAACCCCTTCCCAAAATGTACGTCGCTAAAACCCCTTCTTCATTTGGAAAGCCCTTCTCTCTATTTAAACCTCTTCCAACCACCCATTCAAGGCATTCACTCCACTTGCAACAACTCTACCCCTCTCCTAGCTACCTTAAAGCTCTTTTGTAATCATCGAAGACGACAAGCCGCCGACAGAGCCCTCTCCACCACCGTGACTGCCTCGCCGCCCTCCCTCTCTCTCTTTCTTCCCTTCTTTTAAGCTTTACTTATGCTTAAGCATGTATCTAATGTTGTAATTCATGAACTAAAGCTGCATGATTAATGAAGTTGTTTTCTATTCAGTTGCTTGCTCTATTTTCTATTTAAATTGCATGTTACAAATGAAACAACTCTAACCCTAATCTCTCTCTCTCTCTCCCTCTCTCCCTCTCTCTCGCTTTTCACCTGCGCCTTTTTGCAAGCAAAACCCCACGATTTTCGTGACAATAAGTGACAAGAAAAATTCGATTTTCATGCCTCCCTGAGACCGACACTCGGACTCACATCCGTTTCTTTACTTTAAAATCGACGTCGCAAGTGTAAACTATAACGACACTTCCAAACACATACACACGAACCACGTCAAGTTCCATTTTCAGCATCAATCAGGCCAAAATCCCAAGTTCTAAAAACTTCCCAAAGATAAGAAAACAAACTCGAGTATGATAAGCAAACTTTTTCAGAATAATATGGATATAAAAGTTAGGCCCTAGCAGCAGTATTCAATCTATGATTCTAACTCTAAGCTAAGGAAATTAAAGAAGGAATATCTTATAATCAGCATGGAGAGATGAATAAAGAAGACTGTAGGCAACTGAGATGGACATTACACACTGAAAGACACTAGAGATAATTGGGTAAAAGAGATACAACTAATGATTGTGTGACAGTTGCAAGATGACAAAAATCAAGTAAAAGATAGTTTATTTTACTTGCAAGATGTAAAAATAAACATAAAAGTTTTAACGACATATGTAATAATTTTAAAAAGGAAAAAAAATCAAGCTCTCTGGAACATGAATTAAACAAGGAAGAGCTAAGAGGAAGATCCCAAAATCAAACGCAAGGACAAAGTAAAACTGAAGCAATGTGATAATTGGGTTCAGGTAATGAACTAATCATCCACAGTTCATGCACTCACCTCCAACAACAGAGTACTCACAGGAGTCATGCAATGCTAAGGGACATTAGGAAATTAAATAAGATCCCAAGAATAGGTGGAAGCCTAACAATTTAGCTTGGGGATTCATAAGACTAAGTTGGAAAAATATACAACATAATGGCTAAGCCTGCATAATCTACCAGCCAACAACATAAAAAAGGAAAAACCAAAAAAAATAAAAGGGGCAGAAACCACAAAACATGGCACATGGGCACCTTCGCTCTCATTGTTTCTACATCTGCTTTCAAAATCCTACTATTGATAGTAGCTTCATTGAATTTTGGGTTTATTTTTGTGAGATGCTTCAGCAAAGCTAAATATTCAACTCTCAGTTGTGAAACCTTCATAGGATAAACAGATGAAAGTCAGCAAAGTTAGCAATTAGTAGACAACCAAATTACAAGATAAAGATGATGAGGCCAAACTTGAGCTTCAAGATTACGTAGATGTGCTTGTTTCCGTCTCCTAGATCACCGTGATGACTCTTGATTTGAAAGCATCCTATATAATAGCAAAAAAGTCATAAAAAAAATCCTATGAATACACATAGATAAGAACTTCACTGGGATGAAAAACAAGATCCATAGACAGATGAAGCTTCCAGCATCTAGAATACAAGTAGTTTTCACATATGAATTTGTTTGGATGGTGAACATCTAACTACTCATATAAGCTTCAAGAAAAAAAGAGACATAGATAGAACTTGCACATGTATTCTTGACTGAAATGAGCATGCAATTCACCTATCAAGCAAACCAAAGAAGCCAATGACCCCTATTAAGACCCAAAACCCCCCATTTCACACATCTAAGAACTTCATCACACCCAAAAAAAAAAATTGATCAATGGACACAGACACTTCAACAGGCAGTTAGCGTACATCTCTTTTCACAAGAAATCAGTGAAGGTGTTCGTGCTCCCATGGAAAAAACAAATTATTTTTGCGATTGAGAATTTCCTTGATGGAATTGGAATTCAGGAAAAATAGCCCCATTCCTCCCCAAGCAACAATGGTTTTTGGGATCTAAAAGCATCCAATAAAAAATTAGATTTTTATAGTCGTGTGACAGGATAAGGGAGACAAAATTATACCAAGTTCTGAAAAGGAAGGAAAAATCACAAAATTAGCTTACATTTCGTTTCCAAATTATCGAAACATGGCATCACATAGAAGAAACTGACCAATACATCCCCAACAGCAAGGAAAAGACAGTGTTTTTGCAGAAACATGGGGAACCAACAAATCCACAAACCAAAACACAAGCAGATGAAATCACAAGACATTCCCATGGGAACCCAAATCCCCACCCCATTCATGCAAAAACCAAAAGGGCACAGAACACCATTTTCCCCAACTAATTAAAAGTTATACTTCCTAGGAATACACTCTCTTCCCACTACAACATACTAGGAGATGGTGCACCATAGTATAGGATCTCTTACATGCATATCATAAGCTATGCATATCATACAATTTCTACAATAGAATAGGACTTTAAAACAGTTTAAAGAATAGCATGTTAAATTAAAACAGTTTAAAGAATAGCATGTCAAACCAAGCAACTTACCTTGTTGATTAAGTTTTGTCTGCCATTACGTGGAAACATATCTTCTCCATTTCCCAATTTCAACTATAGAAAAATTGAAGAAATACCATAACACTTAGGATAACATGTCAAAGTTATAGACTGTGATTGAAAGAATATAACCATATATGCAGAGAAAACTGAAGTTAACCTTTGGAGGCTACAACACACAAGCCTCAACTGGAGTGAATTGACTACTAATTATAATTCCACAGGCACGAAGCAGTGTTTAAGAGTCATAATTACTATTTTTCAGGGCTTGGGATCAACAAACCATTTAAACTAAAAGTAAGAAAATTTTAAAGTAGTTCAGTTTATAACTCCTGAATAGGTTTATTGTAATGCAAAACATAGATCACTGGGAGCCCTCATTCTCTCCTGAGGCTTTTTCCTTGATTTCTCAACAAGAGCAGATCGTTGGAATGTTGAGAGTTCTTTGGTATATCTTCACAGAGAAACAAGTGAGGATAGCTACAGTTGAGAAAAGGTGTTAACAAAAACAACTGTCCAAACCCTAGCCCAAGTCAAATCTGAAACCCTAGCCCAACCCAACCACCTTAACCCCCACCCAACTCAAACCCTAAAACCCTAGCCTAAGCACCCTATACACAACCTAATACCAAATCTAAACAACATATATTAAACCCAACCCAACAAAAACAAAACATCATCCAACCCAAACCCCAACCTTAAGCTAAACCCCATGCAACCTCATAGCCATCATCCAACTCCATCTCAATCCTACACATCATAGTACCCAAATCCTAACAAAACTTGACCATAACCTAATAAAGCCCCAAACAACTAATATATTGAACATTAATGAATTTTAAAAAATTTTGACAGAGTTTCTCCTTAAATATTTCATTTCTCACATAAAAGTACATTTTGAAACATCACACCACCTAATAAAAGTGGGCACACCCCACCGTAAAAGTGCAACAAATAAAATGCATAAATGGATATGAAAACACATAAAAGAAAATGTTGAAGCGACAAGTTACTATGATATCATATTTGATTTTGAAAATCTGTCATTGTAGTTTGAATAGTGAAGAACTCGTGTTGAACAAATAAAATTTATACCGGAATAGAAATCCCGAGTCGAACTTAGGGAGGCGGACGTTTGATTAAAAATACGTGTTTGTTTTATTTGTCTTGAAACAGAATAGCTGATTGAAAACTATCTATCTATTTAAAAAATAAAAATAGAAGAGAGAGAATATTACAAATAAAAGCAAAAGGGATGTAGAATAAACATGGGTTTCATTATGAAAAATTGTTCATTACACTACTCATTACGACTAGAAAGTAGGAAATGATTACACTAGAAAGCAGTAAATCTACTCTAGAAAGTAGTAAAAAGAATAGAGAGTGAGATATCCTCCTCGACGATCTCTTGGAGGACGAGCAGAACGAGACGACGCATGGAAGATGGGGAATGGAGCAAGAAAAAGGAGGATGAAGCAAGAAGAACGGGAACGAAGTAGCACGTCATCATCATCGCAGGATCCGCTTCTCGAATGCAGAGAGAGGACAACCGCAGGATGCTCCACGAAGGGGGATGAAGGTGGAAAAATTAAGATTTTTACTCTAGAGGAGCATCCCAGGTTTGGGACAAGCTCCTAGAGCTTTGGAAGGGGTGAGAGAAGAGAAGAAGGGATGAGAATTTCGTATGGAGGGGGTCTCCTTTTATAGTTGCAAGGAGTGAGGGTAATTTGGTCATTACATGTTGAAAATCATTAATTCAGGACCTTTAGTGACGGATAAATCCATCACTAAAGGCCTAAACGTGGCCTTCGTGGGTGGCTCGCACACACCCGCTCGCCTCCCTGCACCTCAACGCACGTCCACGATCTTTCAATCTTGACCGTTCGAATGTGAGATCAAACGACTGAGAGCGCTCCATCGCCCGCCTCATCCGCACACCTCATCGCGTGCGATGCCGCGTTGCGTCGTCACGTCAAATGGTGTGTGGATCTGATTGGGCACGCACAGCCGCCCGATCTCCATCGCACGGTTGAATGTGCCTACTCCAGGAGAGGCGCCCCTCGGCTCGAACCCCCGTCTTGAGGCTTGCGAGCGCTTTATCCACTGCACTGCACGCATGGATTGGCGAGGAGAGCATTTGTGCGCCGTGAGATTTGGACCGTTGGATCGAGATCCAACGATCAAGACTGCTTCCTCTTTAGCTTCAGATGGTGAAGGCGCCGGTCCGAGATCCAATCTCAGTTGTTGGATCAATGATCCAATGGTTGAGCGGTTTTGATCAACACATGAAGAGGTAATGCGCGTGTCTTGGGCCAAATTGGATGGCTGAGATGGTGCCACACAGTGCCATCTTGGCCGTCCATCTTCTGAGTGATGTAGATGGTGCCACGAGTATCGGATTAAGTTGATTTTCGTGCTATTAGGCTGCGATCGTCGATCTGAATCTATCTGTGTAGTCGGATTTGTCATCTGAAGTGTGGATTAACACCATCTTGGCCCTTGATCTTTTAGGGTTTCTCAGTCTCTATCTGATGCTATGGATATCCAATTAGGGCAATCTTAGAGTCGTTGAACTCCAATCGTCGCCCTGATCAAATCCGTATGGTTGGATCTTCAATCCGAGGCCCCGATAAATAGTCACCCTACCCCTGACCATAAAAGGAGACAATTAACCTCCATTTTATTCAGACTAATCTAAATGCAAGACAATGAATGCTATGCAATATTTATAGTATGTAATGTGATGAGAACCTCATCATGAGCCATAACTAGCTCATTTTGACCTAATACAAAGGATAAAAGCTCCTACATATCTCAAGGAAAGGCTTAACTCAGAGAATCCTGAGTTTGAGAAGAAAACAAGTCATAAGGGGTAAAAATGCAATTTTACCAGTATAATATGCATACAGGGTAATTCAGGGCCCAAACATAGGTCAAAGCAGCTTAATAAGAATAAAAGTGGGATGAAATGATCTAGCAAGGGCTACAGCAATTCCAAGAAACTAAATGATAATCTGTAACCCTAAAACAACCCACTTCAATTCACAAGGTTCGAGGCAAAGTAAAAATAGAATAAACCCTCTAAAATTCATAGAAAAATAATCTCCAGGGTTTAGAACCTTCAATTTGGCCTTCAGAACCCTTTTTGACCTACATTGAGAACCATGCCCAATTAATAACTTAATTTGGGTTTTTGCGCAAATTGACCAGTCAAACAAGGTTTAATATGAAAATGAAATTCACCATCAGATTCCTTAGGTCCTAATTAGTCATGTATAAAAACTTGAGCCTAAGAAGAAACCTCCTTGACCGACTTTACACTTTGGTCCTCATATATTTACTCTTTGGCCCTCAACTTTTGAACCCTCGCATTTTGGCCCCTAACTCTCCTTCGTTCTTTGCAATCAGGTCCCTCCTGCAAAACCTGCCAGCACCATGCTCCGGCGACCTTGCGCGGAGCATGGCGCCGCGCAGGGTGAGGGGGGGGACCTGGCAAGTAAACCGGGGGTGCCCTGCGTCGTCAGCCGTCGCAGGGACACCCCCCTGGTCGTTATAACCCACCATACCGGCCGTGCGAACGCACGGACGGTATGGGTTCTTGTTTCCGGCCATCCTCCGGCGAGGGAGACACGTCGTCTCCCTCCGCCTTCCTCCCTGTTTGATCCCTATAAATACCCCCCGTTGCTCCACCGACCGGGGCAGCTCGGGTCTGACGGAGAAAACCCCCAACTTTCTTCTCCTCTCCCTCCGGCAGACGCCCACCAGCTCCGGCGGTTCCTCCTCCTCTTCGCACTGCCGCAATACCAGCAGCAGAGACCTCCTCCCCTGCTCTTTCAGCGCCACGCCGTACCCAGCTGGCGCCTCTCCAGCCCTCTGCTCGCCGCCGCCCTTTCCCCTGGGCATCTTCTTCTCCGGCGACAGTCGATACGACTGTCGCCCTGCCCCGGCCCCTTTCGTCTCCGTAGCTAGGTCAGAACTCCTCCCCATCTCCCCCTCTTTCTTTTCCTCACTGTCTTTTATTTGATTAAACCCTCGACCGCTCCTGTTCACCCTCACCTTCTCCACCTCCGGCCATCCTCCGGCGAGCCGCTCCCATCACCTCAGCAACCCACACGGCTCGCCGACCACCGCAGGACCTCCGCCTCCTCACCCTGATCAACCTCCGCCCTGCCACTTCCCCCACATCACCCTCTGCAACCCCACCGAACAGACCCATCCTCCGACCCACAGTCCGACCTAGGGCAGCCCTCGCACGCCGCCCCGCGCCTCGCCACCACCCACACGAGCTTCGCCGCACCCTGGCGAAGCTCCTGGCACTTTCTGATTAGGCCGAGAGGCCGTTTTCTTGTGAACAGGCCACCCGACCTCCGCCGCCATTGCCGCGCAGGAGGAACTGCTTCCGCCTGCAGCTACAGGCGCGCCACGCTCAGCGCCACGCCCAGATTCAACTCCCAGGCCTTGCGAGGCGTTTTGGCAAAACACCAGGTTCGCAGCTAAGGCAGAAAGCTTCGCGTGACGCCGCAATCTCCTGCTGACTTCCCCGCTGCGGGCGTGCAATTGAGGTGGGACATTTAGTCCCACCTCGGAAACGCCTGAAGAGTCGCAACGACATAAGATGCAAAAGTGCTGAAGGCTTACTGCCTCAGCACACGGGGTGAGGTCCCCTTCACCCGCCGGGTTACCCGGTCTCGTCCGCGCTCACGCCCCGCGGACCTGACCCGACCCGACCCGACTTAAGACTGACCTGCACTCCTCGCCCACCACGCACGCCGGTGGGCCTGGACCCGGGCCTGACCCGAACCCGGTTACCCGGTAGCTCTGGGAGAGCTTTCCCAAGAGTGGTTTCAGAGAGAGAGAGAGACGCGGGGGGGCGAGGGTAGAGTAGGTTTTGCCTCTGACGAAAAACTCTGAAGTGTGCAGGCACAGGCGAAGAAGAAGACCCGCGGAAGAAGAAGGAAGCTGACTGTAGCAACAGGAAGTTAAGTCGTCTGATTTGGAAATCAGACGACGGCCTGAAGGGAAAAGAAGAAAGGAGGGGTGACGTCTCTGGCTGAAAGAGAAAAGAAGAAGCTGACACTTAGCCGCAGGGAGGAGAAACAAGAAGAAACTCTAAAGAAGAGGCTGAGCAAGGCAGAAGAAGAGGAAAGGCTGCAGAGAAGAAGTATGACAGAAACCAAGGAAGAAGAAGAAGGAGATCTAAAGAAGGAAGAAAGAAGAGCATCACCTCTGCAGAACAAAGAAGAAGAAGGAGATCTGAAGAAAGAAAGAAAGAAGAACATCACAAGGAGAAAACAAAGAGAACAACAAATTCTTTCCCCCTCTCTTTCTTTATTTTTTGTAAAAGAAACATGTATATCTCTAGAATACAACTTGCTCCCTGAGTTCGACCTCGGGAACTCTTTTATTTTCCAAGTAAAAAATTTATATATTTGAAATGTTGGTAATAACCGGCTATACTACAACGTTATAACAATAAAACCCGGTTATCCCGAAGCCAAGTGTTTCATTTTGGCGCCGTTGCCGGGGAGCAACGGCTATTCTAGAGGTAAACATTCCTGTTTCTTTTAATTTCTGATAATCTCCTCTCTTTTGTGCAGCTACAGGAACTCAAGAAGACAAGCAACCACACGACAACCACTCCGAAGACAGGTAAATTTTTCCTCTCACTATTAACCCCTAAACTCTAAAGAGGAAGAAAAGAAAAGAACAAGCAATATAGAGCTAACCTGTCTTCCATACTTAGTAACCACAAAGAGTTGCATGTTTTCAACTCATCACTCCTGCACACTATTAAGGGTACTTAAGGGCTAACACATTCTTGCTTGAGCCCTAATTGCCCAACAAAGAGTTAAATAGACCAAGTAGAGCCAACATAAGGTTAAACATTAGGATTTCAGTAGAGACACACCCCTTAATCAAGAATTGAGGAAATCCAAAAGAGGTGTGCCCAAGCCATTGATTGAAAATAATTAACAAGAAAAATCCTAAACAATTGGCTCTCTCTAAACACTTGAACCCTAAAAGAAAGGACCCAAAAAGCTCTCAAAAACAAGAGGTAAAATTGACCCCTTTGGGTTAACCAACCTTAAATTAGGTCACTCTTTGCACTTAAAAAGACTAAAGTTCAAGTGAAACCTTAAGCACCCTGATCTTAAAATTGGTAGACTTAAGAGGTCAAGATCCCCATTCTGGTCTACCTGGAACCGCAATGACAAGAGAGGTTGGGTGGGGGAAACCCTGTAACCCGTGGGGACGCTCTACCGTGTAGGGGTCTTCGCGGGACTCTCCCTCTCTGGCTGCCCAGGTAATTCTCAGGTGGACGATCTTTCTGATCAAGGGGTCCATCTGCCCCGCACCTCTATAGTCACCCAACACATTTTTTGGGTGTCTTGATTGGGTCCAGCACCTTTTAATCTCATCACATCCTTCAGTATATGCTTGGAAGGAGGTCCTTGAATCCTCCTTTAGGAATTCACTTGCCCTGAGGTTAGGCCTCAGTTCCCTTGTTTATGCAGCACCACCACATTAATCTTTCCTCTGATACTCCCTTCTTCCATCTTGGCACAACATGAGTCTACATCGAAGCCTTTAATTCCACATCTTGATTCCACCACCTAATCCAAATATGCAGCCAAACCACCTAAGACTACCATTCAAGAAACCTGAATATCGGAGATCTATGAAAGATAAAATGATCGAGGATGCCATAAAATTCTATGAAAAAGAAGAAAAAACCTCAACACCAATAGGAGATATTCAGGTTGATGTCCCAACAACCACAGCCTTCATCATAAACTGTGCCCAAACTCTATTGACAGGAGCCATAAAAGGATCAACCCGAGAAGTTCTCCTAACAGGATACATTGAGATAGACAAATTACACAAATCTGAATACCTTCAATGCTTGACAAATCCTGTACTTTGGGAACAAAACCAAGATGCTCTTGAAAAACGGGTAGAGATGATGAGATTTTTAGAAAAAACTATCAACCAAAAATACCCGTATACACCAGAAATAGAGGATAAGTCATCTTGGAACAGTACTAAAAATCAATCCAGTTTCCCAGACCTCGGGACTGAGGCACAAGGTGGTTGTCGACTCCCAACCCAAATAGAAGATAGCATTAAAATAGGTTGGGAAGTTGCAGGAGAACACAATGCTGAGCCAACCCTAGGCCATAAATCACCAAGCTTAGAACTCCAAGACTCCTGCAATAACAAGATTAGAATTGAACCTCTGGAGGGTATAAATTCCGCCCCTTGTTTTGATAAGGTAACCCTCGAAGGTTATTCGGACTTAGGTTCTAATAATTCTACCCACATCCTAAGCCTAGAACCTAGATCTGAAACTTATTGGGAAGATTATGAGGCCCCTTATGAGAAAGATCAAATTTTTACAGAATATGATTCCGGGCCTCTATTTGATGAATGTCCTTTTCCAACATCCTCAGGAAATCTGATTGATTTTTCAGAAAACATGCCAATTTATGATACAGAAACTGAGGAGTTGGATGAGCAAGGTTTTAATGGGGTCTATCCTACCAGCTTAGAGCTTGAACAGAACATCTTTTTGAGCCCAGAAGTGACATATAGGCTAGAACCCAGTCAGGCTGCTGATTCCACATCTGATGATTTTTGCTGTGGTGGAATTCATGATCATTTTCGCCAACTCTCCGACAATTTCAGATCTGACTATAATTACGGAGAGATTCCCCTTCCTGAACACGCCAGGCCTATCTACGACCTCAGTTCACACGACTCTGACTCCGACTCTGAGGTCCTGATTCCCGAGATCACTGATAACACAGAATCATTCCTTTTCGATCCTCAGGAACCAAAAACAGAAAATGCCAAGAGTGATTGTAACCCAGAATCCAAATTTTTTCTCGAATCCGATTTCTTTCATCCTACAGACACTCTTCCGGCATTTGATAGTTACCCAGAGGACTCTCTACAGGAAACCACCTATCATCCGTCTCTAGAAGAGCCCTCGTACACAATGGCCACCTCATCCGCACACACAGAACGGATCAAAACCTCTTCCCAACCCCGACCCGCAACCGGACTCAATTTCTATTCAGATTCACCTCTCACCGAGCCGATTGCATTTCCACATCGGGTTTCGAACATTGATCAGACTACATACCATGCTCTATCATTCTCTGATCACCCCTGTAGGGTTTCCGCGTCATTCATTGACTATTCTACAGGTCCCTACTCTGACCAGGCTGATTCGACTCAGCCAAACCCTGCATTTACACTTCCACATCTATCTGAGCTTCATAGTTTATGGTGGGTTCCACACCTTTTTATCCACATCTATCAACCCACCAGATTGATTGGGTTTGGGCTGCATCATCAGCCTGTTGATCTGAACAAGCACCTGGTTGGACCAACCAGGCTCTTAATCAAGGTGCTTGTCTTACAAAACTCTGCTGATTTGACCATCCCCTCTCCATCGCATTTCCCGCTTGGCTGAAGGCATCAAATTTAGCGCTCAACGGGAGGCAGCCCGTCATTCTCTTTGAAAACCTGAAACTTGTTCTAACAGCTTTTTGCACTTGAAGTTCACACTTTAGGGCAGCCAACACCACCTCAGGTGCTTGCATCTGAGATTCATCAAAACAGCTATCCTAATGTATGAACTTAGTTGAATAAAAACCCCTAGGTTACAATGAGGACATTGCAAATCTTAGGCATGGGGGGGTAGGAAAGTACAAAAACTTGTAAGAAAAGGTTTCAAACAAAAAAATTCACATATGCCAAAAACACCATAAAAATTAAAAAATTTTCGAAAAAGAATAAGAGGAAAAGAGGAGAATGAAATTTTGTGAAGGAGAAGAAAAACAAAATGAAAAAGGAGCACAAAATTATAAGAAAAGGTGATAGTCATTAGTAAGGAACTAAGGAATTAACCTAAGTTCTAGACCTCATTCAAGAAAATAACTGAAAAGTGCATAATGAGATTAGTAAGAACGCAAACCTTAGGCATTCTTGAATAGACTCTTAGTACCCATTAAGATCTGGACACTCCTCAAGAGGTTGAGGAAAATGAAAAGCTGAAGTATTAGGTCTAAGGCTTAGGGAGTATTCAGCCTCGTTAACTAATTTTTGGTTTACGGGACTCAGTAACCTAAGCACCCTAATCTCACACACAGCCTGGTTCAGTAAGCGTAAAAATCAGAATCATGCAGAAGCGTCGCAAAAATCTGAAAAGAACACCTAGAATAGGAGCGGCCGATCAACACAAGTTGATTTGGACGAGCTCCCAGCGCGGAGAGGCGGGAAATCCCCTCGAAGATGCGTAACAAAATATCATCTCCTCGGTGCTTGTCTCCTAGGATATTTACATATCCTACTGGGGGCATGTAAGCACTCTGCTGGTTCAGATTCCATGGATGGCATTATCTCGAAGTGTCAATTGCTAGGGTCTGGATTCGGCCACGGAATACCATGGATGGGATTATCTCGAAATCTCAATAGCCAGGGGTCCGGGGGTTGCCATGGGCGGTGCTATCTCGAAGCATCGATCGCCAGGAACCCTTGAGGATTGATGATGGGAGCAAGGAATCTGATACAGACCGTGTTGAAAAGCCAATCCTAGGCTAGAACTAAAAAGAAAAAGAGAGAGAAAACTCTCCAAACAGAAAAAATTTCTATCTCTCTCTTACAAAACGCACTGCGAACTGAGCCAGGGCTACAATCATTTCAAGCACGGGTGCTTTAACCACGAAGTCCAATAAACCTTAGGTTAGTTCTTGTGGGCCTTAAAAACCTTTACTAAAAGACTGAGGCTAAGGCTAGACAGATTTGGATCTTGATTAGTACTAGAGTACCTTTTAGGCCTATGGTCAGCATTCTAACCTAATCTATGCTCAAATAAAAAAGGCACTTATCTAAAACTATTAAAAACTTCATGGTCTAGAACAAGGGTTGAAACCTTAAGTTTTTGCTAAGGGACTAGCAAAAGCTAGGCATGGGGGTATGATGAGAACCTCATCATGAGCCATAACTAGCTCATTTTGACCTAATACAAAGGATAAAAGCTCCTACATATCTCAAGGAAAGGCTTAACTCAGAGAATCCTGAGTTTGAGAAGAAAACAAGTCATAAGGGGTAAAAATGTAATTTTACCAGTATAATCTGCATACAGGGTAATTCAGGGCCCAAACATAGGTCAAAGCAGCTTAATAAGAATAAAAGTGGGATGAAATGATCTAGCAAGGGCTACAGCAATTCCAAGAAACTAAATGATAATCTGTAACCCTAAAACAACCCACTTCAATTCACAAGGTTCGAGGCAAAGTAAAAATAGAATAAACCCTCTAAAATTCATAGAAAAATAATCTCCAGGGTTTAGAACCTTCAATTTGGCCTTCAGAACCCTTTTTGACCTACATTGAGAACCATGCCCAATTAATAACTTAATTTGGGTTTTTGCGCAAATTGACCGGTCAAACAAGGTTTAATATGAAAATGAAATTCACCATCAGATTCCTTAGGTCCTAATTAGTCATGTATAAAAACTTGAGCCTAAGAAGAAACCTCCTTGACCGACTTTACACTTTGGTCCTCATATATTTACTCTTTGGCCCTCAACTTTTGAACCCTCGCATTTTGGCCCCTAACTCTCCTTCGTTCTTTGCAATCAGGTCCCTCCTGAAAAACCTGCCAGCACCATGCTCCGGCGACCTTGCGCGGAGCATGGCGCCGCGCAGGGTGAGGGGGGGGACCTGGCAAGTAAACCGGGGGTGCCCTGCGTCGTCAGCCGTCGCAGGGACACCCCCCTGGTCGTTATAACCCACCATACCGGCCGTGCGAACGCACGGACGGTATGGGTTCTTGTTTCCGGCCATCCTCCGGCGAGGGAGACACGTCGTCTCCCTCCGCCTTCCTCCCTGTTTGATCCCTATAAATACCCCCCGTTGCTCCACCGACCGGGGCAGCTCGGGTCTGACGGAGAAAACCCCCAACTTTCTTCTCCTCTCCCTCCGGCAGACGCCCACCAGCTCCGGCGGTTCCTCCTCCTCTTCGCACTGCCGCAATACCAGCAGCAGAGACCTCCTCCCCTGCTCTTTCAGCGCCACGCCGTACCCAGCTGGCGCCTCTCCAGCCCTCTGCCTGCCGCCGCCCTTTCCCCTGGGCATCTTCTTCTCCGGCGACAGTCGATACGACTGTCGCCCTGCCCCGGCCCCTTTCGTCTCCGTAGCTAGGTCAGAACTCCTCCCCATCTCCCCCTCTTTCTTTTCCTCACTGTCTTTTATTTGATTAAACCCTCGACCGCTCCTGTTCACCCTCACCTTCTCCGCCTCCGGCCATCCTCCGGCGAGCCGCTCCCATCACCTCAGCAACCCACACGGCTCGCCGACCACCGCAGGACCTCCGCCTCCTCACCTTGATCAACCTCCGCCCTGCCACTTCCCCCACATCACCCTCTGCAACCCCACCGAACAGACCCATCCTCCGACCCACAGTCCGACCTAGGGCAGCCCTCGCACGCCGCCCCGCGCCTCGCCACCACCCACACGAGCTTCGCCGCACCCTGGCGAAGCTCCTGGCACTTTCTGATTAGGCCGAGAGGCCGTTTTCTTGTGAACAGGCCACCCGACCTCCGCCGCCATTGCCGCGCAGGAGGAACTGCTTCCGCCTGCAGCTACAGGCGCGCCACGCTCAGCGCCACGCCCAGATTCAACTCCCAGGCCTTGCGAGGCGTTTTGGCAAAACACCAGGTTCGCAGCTAAGGCAGAAAGCTTCGCGTGACGCCGCAATCTCCTGCTGACTTCCCCGCTGCGGGCGCGCAATTGAGGTGGGACATTTAGTCCCACCTCGGAAACGCCTGAAGAGTCGCAGCGACATAAGATGCAAAAGTTCTGAAGGCTTACTGCCTCAGCACACGGGGTGAGGTCCCCTTCACACGCCCGGTTACCCGGTCTCGTCCGCGCTCACGCCCCGCGGACCTGACCCGACCCGACCCGACTTAAGACTGACCTGCACTCCTCGCCCACCACGCACGCCGGTGGGCCTGGACCCGGGCCTGACCCGAACCCGGTTACCCGGTAGCTCTGGGAGAGCTTTCCCAAGAGTGGTTTCAGAGAGAGAGAGAGACGCGGGGGGGGGAGGGTAGAGTAGGTTTTGCCTCTGACGAAAAACTCTGAAGTGTGCAGGCACAGGCGAAGAAGAAGACCCGCGGAAGAAGAAGGAAGCTGACTGTAGCAACAGGAAGTTAAGTCGTCTGATTTGGAAATCAGACGACGGCCTGAAGGGAAAAGAAGAAAGGAGGGGTGACGTCTCTGGCTGAAAGAGAAAAGAAGAAGCTGACACTTAGCCGCAGGGAGGAGAAACAAGAAGAAACTCTAAAGAAGAGGCTGAGCAAGGCAGAAGAAGAGGAAAGGCTGCAGAGAAGAAGTACGACAGAAACCAAGGAAGAAGAAGGAGATCTAAAGAAGGAAGAAAGAAGAGCATCACCTCTGCAGAACAAAGAAGAAGAAGGAGATCTGAAGAAAGAAAGAAAGAAGAACATCACAAGGAGAAAACAAAGAGAACAACAAATTCTTTCCCCCTCTCTTTATTTATTTTTTGTAAAAGAAACATGTATATCTCTAGAATACAACTTGCTCCCTGAGTTCGACCTCGGGAACTCTTTTATTTTCCGAGTAAAAAATTTATATATTTGAAATGTTGGTAATAACCGGCTATACTACAACGTTATAACAATAAAACCCGGTTATCCCGAAGCCAAGCGTTTCATAATGCAATTCTATGCAAAAGAACATGCATAAATAGACATTTTATGTAATATAAACATGTTTACATCAGACAATATGTAAGCACACCCCACATCTATTAAAATCCTAAATTGCCATTCAAAACACAAATAAAAGTGGGTACACCCCACCATCAATTTAACAAAAACACATAAAAGATAATATGTGGGCACATCCCACATCTAACATGATCCTAAAATATCATGAAAATAACTTTAAAAAATTGAAAATATATCTCTGAAGCATCCAAGAGTGATTGTCGTCAACTACCTGCAATTTCAATAACAAAAAGCTAATTAAATACCTTCCTATTATGGTTTTAATAACTTAAGTACTTAATTTAAAATTTATGAGAAGGAAATTAGGGAAGAGGAGATGGAGATGGCAGGAGGGAGGGGATGATAGGGAGGGTGGCAGTTGAGAAGAGGAAGAGAGGGATTAGGGAGGGGATAATGGGGAGGGTGGTAATTGGGAATTGGAGGAGGAGGAGAGGGAACAGACATGGAAGAGGAAGAGGAAGGGAAGAGGGGGTAGATTATTGGAGGAGGTGGAGCATAAGGTATGGAGGAGGATGCAGAGCAGGAGGCAGGGAGGAAGGGAGGAGGAGGTGCGAAGGAAGAGGAGGAGGAGAAGGAGGCAAGGAAGAAGAGGAGGAGGAAGGGAAGAGGGGGGGAGGTGAGGAGGACTCGTAAGAGGAGGAATGATAGGGATGAGGAGGAGGTGCAGAGGAAGAGGAGGAAGAGGAGGAGTAGAAGGAGGGGCAGGAACTGGGGAGGAGGAGGGGGGAGTCAAGGAGGAGGAGGAGGGGGTGGATCAATGGAGGAGGAGGAGGAGGAGAAGTGGTGGTGGCTCTAGGAGGAGGAGGAGGAGGAGAGGCACAGGGGTCGGGGAGCAAGGGGACGCTGGTGGATGAGGAGGAGGGCGAAGAATTAGGGAGGACGAGGGGGAAGGGGGTGGATCACAGGAGGAGGAGGAGGAGGAGAGGTGGAGGGGGTGGGGAGGAGGAGGGGGGCTCTGGCGGATGAGGAGGAGGGGGAGGGGGTGGATCGTAGGAGGAGGAGGAGAGGCAGCAGTTGTAGGAGGAGGACGAGGTGGAGGAGAGGTGGAGGGGGTTAGGAGGACAATGGTTGAGGAGGAGGAGAGGCGGAAGGGGCAAGGAGGAGGAATGGAGGAGGAAGGTCTCACCTGAGATGGCGAGGAGAGGCTACGAGGAGGAGAGGCGGCGAGGAGGAGGTGAGGGGGTAGTCGCTCGTGAGGAGGGGGTAGACGTGAGGAGGAAGATGAACAGTATGGAGGGATTGGGCTCTACTCTCATGAAGATGAACTGACATTTGCCGTCAATTTAATTAAATAGCGATGGCAAATGCCACCTCAAAAAATTTCGCTGCCCGCCCAAACGCGTCGCTTTTCTAACAAAGGACATTCGCCATCACTTTATTAACCAAATGATGCTAAACATACATATTAAATCCATCGCCTCTCTTCTTTGTTAGTGACAGGGGGCATATTTACACTGCCCCTTCGCCATCACTTAATAAGTGAAGTGACGGCAAATCCTATATTTGCCATCGCTTGCTGAACCGACGGTATAACCCATTTTTCTAGTAGTGCATCTCTGAATTATTTTGTTAGCTCCATAGATTCTTTTTATTTTCTCTTTATTTTCAAAAAAAAAATTGAATTAGGAAAAGAGAACTTATGCATTAGGAGTTTTTCAACTTTACGGAATGATACAATAGGACCTGAATACTTAGACCCTTCACGTCTTTGAGCTTAATCAGCCAGAGTGTTTACTAAAATGTGTACTTGTTTCTCAAATCCTTGCCATTCTTAAATTCGTTTCTAATTGGTTAAATAAGTTGGGGTGATAAGTACATGACTTATCAACCCGTCCTTTGATTTGAGGGGACTTTAAGTTTAAAACATCTAAACATTATTTGCACTGACTCACTTTTTGGTGGTTTTAACAAAAATTAGTTAGCTAATGAGCTTTTTAGGTTAGTATGGCTAGCAAGTTGTCGTGGGTAGCAACCCATTGGCTGGTTGTCCAGAGCCCAGCTACCCGACCATTCTCTTTTTGCTGCCTTTAGGTAAATCTTAGATCAGAGAAGCCACCTACTCAAAAAAGAAAAAAAAATATATGATGAGAAATAGAAAAGGAGAAAAAAATTAAATAAGCCACACTTCACCGCATGAGTATAATGCCCCATTGGCCGATTGTCCAAAACCCAGCTCATGAAATGCACGTTTAATTCCAAACACTTAGGAAGAAGCGAGGAAGTAGAATAAGTCGGGGAGATATACACTGGGTTCGCTGTTGTGTTAACCCCATAAAAATAAAAAGTAGGAAGAAAGCTACTGATCGAACAGATATACCTTTAGGTAGAAATTCTTTTTAAGATCATCTAGGGGCGTAGAAACTTGAAGTTCATTCTGATTGCTGATTAATGAGCCTATCACAGTTTCACAAAAAGATGCTTACAACTTAGAGTTCTTTCTAAGTCTTGAGTGGGTTGTGTAGCCGTAGAAAGCTGGTCCGAAACTCTAAACTCAAAAAAAAAAAATCGATAAGAAGAAAAAGAAAAAAATATATTTTTTTTCTTTTGAATAAGGCAAGGGCTTGAGGCAATTTTTGTTTTGGCAAACATCCGGGCACTGTTGAGTCTCTATAGTTCAGGTCTTTAGTAGAAATTTCTCAGTGTTGAGAAATAACTATTGCCCAAGTAATTTGATCCTAATTATTTTATAAATAACGTATAGTTTTACTAGGGACTATGAAAAGATAGGCATGGGGGTGTGATGTGTACATATATAATTGTCCTAAATTTCCTATTTATGCATGTTCCTGGGGTCATAAAAGCATCATGTATTATAAATATTGCATAACATGTATCATTATGCATTTAGATTAATTTGTACAAATTGTATATTAATTCACCTCTTTTTGGGGCTAGGGGATAAGGTGATTCATTTCAGGGCCTCGGATTGAAGATCTAACCATACAGGTCTGATTAGGGCGACAATCGGAGTACAACTCCTCCGAGATCGCCCTGATCGGACCTCCATAGCATCAAATGCAGTTCGAGGAAGATCATAAGTCAAGGGCCAAGGTGGTAAAAATCCAAAATTTAGATGATAAATCCAACCATATGGATAGGTTCAGATCGACGATCGCAGCCCAATGGAACAAAAATCGGTCCAATCTGACATCTGTTTCACCACTTACGAGCAAAAGAAGATGGACGATTCAGATGATGCCATGTGGCACCATCAGATCCATCTAAGGCTGCTTTCCCACTCTCTATAGTGTCTCCAACGCGTGTTCTAGATGGTTGGATCACCATCCAACAGCCCAGCGCCAGCCACATAGCCCAGCAACCGCACCTCAATTCTGAAGGGGCATAGCCTCGTGCATTCATGACCTTTGGATGCCCATCCAACGATCAAGATCTTGCACCACCATTTTCCTTCGCACAACATTCCAACAACATGATGTAACGATTAGCCATGCTGCTTAGAACCAATAGGCGCAGGTTTGAATCGCCTCACTCCTCAAATCCTCAATGCAGGCGGGAGCGATTAAATAGAGCTGCTCGATTTAGATCCAACAGAGACAGGGCGGCTACGTGGCCACACAGATGACGCGAACTGTGATAACGTGAGATTATACGTGTGATGCGGGAGATCTTAAGCGCACGTGAAGCACGATCTGCACCCTCAAATGCAGATCAAACGGCTGAGGCGAAACCAAGCCTTGCAACTCTTGGTGTGCACGCGTTATTAGTTGAAGAGAAAGCAACACAGACGTGGCTTCACGAGGGCGCTTGGATCAGCGATCAACGGCCGAAAACACACATGCATCTTCAGCATCGCTTTGCTTCAGCAACGTGCACATCCGTCATTAAAGGCCCTGTATTCAATTTTTAAAAATCTAAAAGGACCTTTTTGCCCTTGAACACCATCTATAAAAGGGCACATATCCCCTCCTCATTCTTCATCCATTCCTTTCTTCTCTTACCCTCTCCAAAGCTCTAAGGGTTGGTCCCAAACCCAAGATGCTCCACTAGAGCTAGAGTAAAATAATTTTTCCATCTTCTCACCCCTATTTGTGGAGTGCCCGTGGTTGTCCTCTCGCCACCATTCGAGAATCGGATCCTGTCCTGGTAACGTCCCGCGTCTCACCCCCGTCTTCTGACTCCGTCCACCTTCTTCCCGCATCCTAACTCCATCTTCCGGGTACCAACGGTAGGGCTCGTCTGCCAAGCGACTATCGAGGTGTTTATCCGCTCTGAATTGGGTTTAAAAATCGTTGCATTACAATATAATTCAAATCAATGCGAAAAATAAATAATATTTATACTCGAAAGAAAATTCGAGGTCGTTCGCTGGGAGCAAGTGGCAATTCAATCTCAAAATCACAATTATAGATAAAAGATATGAGCGATTGTAATCAATATTGATTCAAAATGATATAGCAAAAATTTCCAATAGTAATGTGCAAAAAGAAGAGGGTAAAATGGTGATTTGAATCACCAAATTACCTTACAATGTTAAGCTTTGCAAGCTACTCAAAGTAACAGAAGCAAATCTCAAATTAACCAATAGAACCAAGGTATCAGCAGATATCAAATGACAGAATAGGCGCTCCGACGCCTTGACAGAGGCAAAGGCCTCTTCCTGTCTTTCTCTTCAAGCCTCAGGGAGAGGCACGGGCTTCTCTTCTCTTTTCCTCTTCCTTCTCTTCTCTTTCTCTCTTAGCTTCAGAGAAAACACAACACAGGACTCAGCACGCCAGCAGAGGCAAAGGCCTCTCTCAGATTTCACAAGTGTTGAGAGGAGGGCAGCAGAGCAAACCCCCCCCCCCCCTCTCGTCTCTTTTTTTCTTCTTCCTCCCTCAGATCCAGCAATCCTGACCAAACCTGGGTATCCAGGTAAACGGACCAAGCCCAGACTCGCGAGGTGTAAGCGCCAGCGAGGGCGTGCGTATGCACGTGCGAGGGGACCTCACCCCGTGCTACTAAGGTGATAAGGCTATAGGACATAATCAATATATGCGGCTTCTACTGCTCCTCAGTTTCCAAGGTGGGACTAAAGTCCCACCCTTCCTTCGCATGCGCTGTGTCGTCGTTCGTCGCCAATTGGAGCACTGCTGCAGCTTGGAGTCTTTAATCCAAGACCTGGAGCAGATGCTAGGATGTAGCCGTGTCAACTGAGAGTAGCACCTGGTCGTCTCAACGTCGGAGGAGCTCGGTCGCGGTTGGGGAAGGAGGTGGAAGTGGCAGTGAACTGACAAAGACATGGAACACGAATACGAGCTTGAGGGCCCCAGTTAAATGGCTCCTTAGCTTTGCTGTAGGATGGCGAATGTGATGGTGACGGTCTTGTGGAGGATGGCGGCGTGTAGTGGTCGGTCAGAGTCGGGGAAGGAAGCTGGTGATGGGTTTGTTCGGTGGAGTGACTAGGTGGATGAGAAAGCGAATGGAGAGAGGGGTTTTGAAGAGTGGAGCACGGAGGAGCTGATGGAGGTGATAGCGGCGCAATTCGTGCAGTGGAACAAGGGTTGGGCGTCGTCGGAGCTTTGTCGAAGTGGAAGAAGACGGAGGGGGGAGACGTGTGGTTGGCAATTGTTTTGAGAGATAGAAATAGGGAAAAAGGAGGGAAGTAGAGGAAGTTAAAGAACCTAGTTTAGAAATGAAAGGGGGAGATGTTCCCACGCCGGTGTGATGGCCGAACATGGGGAAGACGAACCTCCGAAGGGAGAGACGGCGAGGAAGAAGGGGCTAGGGCACCTCTGATGTGATCCTCAAGAGGCGGAGGAAGTCGGGGAGGAAGAAGATGCTCCCAATTTGGCCGTTGGGAGGCTGTAGGATGACAGGGAAGATGCCCACCGGAGCTAGGTCGGAGGAGGCTAGAGGTAGGTTTAGGAAGAGGGTTTTTGGCTAAATCCTTAGCTCAAGAGCATGGCCGTGCCCTAGGGATCCTTTTATAGGGCTCAGGAGGGGATTTTGAGCTTGGAAGCCAAGCTTCCAAGCTAAGAAATGTCGCCGAAGTTTGGAAGTTTTAAGATACCCAAATCTCTCATGTGTTTGCATGAGAGATTGGGAAAGTTTTAAGGTTTATAGATGGATTCAAAGGAAAGAGGACTCCTCAAGGAATCTCCCTTCCAATTTTGGAAGGGATTGATTGATTAGAGGAGTTCTCTTCAATCAAAGGTCGCCGGAGTTGTAGGAATAGGATTCATGGTGGCAGGGACCTTTCTGTGAAGAAGATAAAGAAGTTGAGGGGCTATTTGTGAGGATTTCAAAAGTTAAGGGTCTAAATGAGATAAAAAGAGTATAACTAGACCAAAATGCAAACTTGGTCAAGATGACCTCAGATTGGGCCCAAATTTTGTCACAAACCTAATTTAGATCCAAGGAATACAATGGTGAAGTTAGATTTAGGTTTTAACCTAGTTTGACTGGATAATTTATGTAAAAACCCAAATTAGGGCAAATGTTAGTCTAGGACTCTATTTTGGGTCAAGACAGGTTCTGATGGTCAAATTGAAGGTACCAAACCTTAGAGAATATTTTTATATGATTTTTAAAAGATTTAGGTGAATTTTATCTTGACCAGAACCTCAATTAATTAAGCTGGTCTATTTTTAGGATTTCAGATGTCATTTAATTCTTGAAACACGCAAAAACCCATTTCTGTCTGTACCAACCCACTTGTTGGACATTTAACGCCATTTAACCCTTAATTACCCTTTGTGGTTGTTTTGCATTCAAGATATGATGGTAAAATTATAGTTTTAACCCTGTTTTCCTGTCTTCCTCTCAGCATGATTATGCAATGAACTATAGCTCTCTGGTAGTTATGTAGGAGCATTTATTCCTTGATAATGACTAAATAGAGCTAGTTATGACTCATGATGGTGTTCCCATCACGAGGAGGATTTTTCTCATCCCTATCTTTTACTACTTTCTAGTGTAGATTTCAATTTTATAATTAGTGTATTGAATATGGCTATATTCTTATGAAATATTTGTTCTTTCTCTTTCCCTCTTTCTTTGTATTATTTTCTATCTTTTCTATTATTTATTCTTTAAGTAGAGTAGCTCATGTATATTTATTTTTACCAGCTAATCTACTTTGTGACAATGATTTCTAAACTCATGTTTTAATCAAATGTTTGCCTTCTTGTGTTCAACTTGAGACTCACCAAAGTTTTGGTTATTTCTATTTGATTAGCAGATTTTTCACGATTGCAACGACAGGATTTTCAAAACTTGATTTTTCTCATGTAAAAATCTCACTCATCAATTTGGCAAGGCCTTTTTGGGATGGTCTCGACCCGACCAAAAAAAAAAGGGCTCAAGTTGGGTTAGGATAGACCGGTCCATTTATTCATGGTCTTGGTATTTATTTCATTATGCTTGTAAAACAATACGTAAATGGAAGATTCACTCAATAATTATTTTAAAAATACGAGCAGCAAGATGATTTGGTACAAGTAAAAAAAGGGCCCATAAAGGATAATTACCATTTTTAGTTATGTAAACGACAATGTTATTATATTTGCCTTTTGTGTATATTAAAAGATTTTTAAGTTCTCGTAGATACACGTGCAACCAAAATGATTCAACTACTTGAATTGCAAATATTTGGGTTGAGTATTTTACATATATATTATATCCCAAGACAACTAAATGTAATCAAGTAGGAGGAGATTACAATAAAAAATAAAAATACTCATCTTATGTATTTGTATTTAGTTCCAATATAGATGTCCATGCTCTCTTATGGCAAGAAGTCAATGATTCATATCTAGTTCAAATAGGATCATAAGATTACACAACTTGCAGTTGCAGAAAGCACAATGATTTTTAAGGTTTTGTTGGTGAAAAATAACAAGAGCAGTTCCTGTTTATTTAATATTTAATGTATCATGCATATGCGATATATATTTTGATATATAGTATGAATATATATACATATAGGATATATATTGATGTAATTGGGCTAATAGGCTAGGCCCTTAGGCCAATCCCATAAATGAGCCACATGGGCCAAGTTGAGTTTAGGCCACCTCAACACAAGGCCCAACCTACTGAAAGCACAATGATTTTTAAGGTTTTGTTGGTGAAAAATAACAAGAGCAGTTCCTGTTTATTTAATATTTAATGTATCATGCATATGCGATATATATTTTGATATATAGTATGAATATATATACATATAGGATATATATTGATGTAATTGGGCTAATAGGCTAGGCCCTTAGGCCAATCCCATAAATGAGCCACATGGGCCAAGTTGAGTTTAGGCCACCTCAACACAAGGCCCAACCTACTGAATAAATTAGTCATATTTACAACCCAAACCTGATTCAAGTTAATTTTGGGCTTGGGCTTAGGCTTGGACCAGCCCAATCGAGCTGGGCCACGGGTTGGGTCAAGTCAACCCAGCCCAATGCTCATCCCTATGTACACACCTCCAAAAAATAAAAGTGCTCAAAGGAAGTAAGAATGCTTCCAATAATTACAGCCCCATACATGTTAAAAGCTCACAAATACAACACAAGTACGTCTGATACCCATTATTAAACATACATACATGCCTTAGATTGACAAAAGGAGGGGAAAAAAACAAAAGAAGAAGATTACAATATCAGTTTACTTAATTAACCTAATTAACTTGCTTCCTACAATACTTGCTCCATAAAATCTTCCACTATTTTCATAAGCACATGCTCTTCCTCATCTGTCATCTGCTTCATTGCCTCCTCAAGTTGCGCAATTAATTCATCATGCAAAATGCCACCACCCTCACCGTTAACCATCTCCTTCATCTGTCGCTTAATCGTTGATTTGACGTAACTTCCAAATCTAGGAGTGATATAACCAGAGAGGGACTCCTCCTCCTCCTTCTCCTCCCCACTACCATGCAGATGATCTGCCATGCCAAGAAATCGAAAGCTCGAGATCCTAAATTCTTCATCGAGTTCATAATCTCTTGCTACCTCTTCCTGCCAACCAACTTCTCCTCCTCCATTGCTTAAAAGTCTCATAGAATCACTACCAACAATATCCCTGACGGTGACACTTTCCAAATCTGTGCAAATAGACTCTTCTGTGGCCTCAGATTTAACAGTGCTATCCTCTTGCCCTTGTGGTGGGGGTGCAACTTGGGATCTCGATTCTTCCCACGAGTCGCTTTCTTCCCCTCTGTTTCCGCAATCCTTCACCACTAATTCCCCATGCTCATCATCCCTCACATCGTTGCTGTAGTCATCGTCGTCGTCATCACTCGAAGAACTTAGAAAATCATCAACATGGATCACCTCTATCTGTAACGAACAATTATCCTCTTGTGGTTCTTGTCCCTTCATCTGCTCATCATGTTGTTGTTCTTTGTGTTCTTCCTCTTTTAGACCCACCATGAGTTCCCAAGTGTTCACCGTGTCGTGACTGACATGACCAGTTACCTTATTTGGAAGATCATCAAACTTCTTCCCATTCTCTTGCTCTTCTGCCTTAAGCTTCAGGACCATTGTGTCGGCCATGTAAAGCAAAGCCAGGAGATGATTCCTTTTTGCGTTGGAGCTCATCAACATGTTGTCTAGCACCGACAAGCCGTTGCATTTGTTCTTTGGGCCCTGATTGCCACGAAAGTTCGAGGACTTCGACACCATCTTCGACGAAAGGCAACCCATCCTTTTGGGAAAAAAAAATTCAAAACAACTTAATTATAACATTAGTATGACAATGAATCTATATAGCTAACACTACTTAGCGTGAGAAAATATTTTGTTATTATTATTATTATAATCTTCCAGTTGCATGTATATATTAAAAAGATAAGGAGATGGATATCTTTCTTAGCCTCCAGATATTAACTCCAGAAATTAATACGTGATCAAGATAAGCTTCATAAGTATAAAATCTATGTTATGCAGACATGCATGTGATAACCTTCCCATGCATAATGAATTTTGATAATATTGATTTCTATGGCCTTCTAAAAGAAAGGAAGCTAAAGTACCTGATTTTCAGTTGGTTGTTGTTAAACACAACCTACAACTCCTTCACGCTATATCGGGAGATGGATTTGGTACTCTCCGACCGATGCTATATCGGTGTAGAAGGAAGATGGAAGAGATGACGAGTAGCGGCAATTCCATGCATCTCCACACACACACACACACACACACACATATATATATATATATATATATATATATGTTCTTTAATTTTGTTCCAATAAATTAGAGGGTTCCATGGACGAGGCGTAAGCAACCGATGGTCCGGCGGGTGGAACGTGGGCCTCAGACTTCCAAATCTAAAATTTGTTTCTTCCTAAAGGGGATATTTCGTATGAAGTTTTGCAAATTTCAAGCGTGCCCCTACAAACATTAAATTTGCGTGTTCGATTTTCCTCTGTCAAGTCCATCAATTCTTTTGTGTGATAACTTGCTGGATGCAACATGCCTTGTTCTAAATCCAATTTTTCATGAATGCAGAAATGCATGGAAGTGGATGTCTATCTTTTCGTCAGTGATCATCTAAAGGATTCTAAAGGATTGTTGCAAGTGAAGTTTATTTCCACCAAGGAACTAACTCACTGATATCATGATAGAGCCTCTTTCCCCTTCAACCAATTTCAATGCATATGTCTCTCTCTTCGTCTACTTCCTTTCCAAACTAATGCTTCACCAATCATTAGTTTGTGGAGGCTGTTTTTTTTTTTTTTGTTAAAAACATGAGTAATTTTATTCATCCTCCACTCTCAGGAGACAAGAAAGAGGGGGGTAGGGAGACTAGACCAAAACCTACCCCTTACAGAGAAAAAAGAACCACAACTCGTGACCTACTACAGAAAACAAGGCAGCAAAGGAGCTACAGGTGAACAATATACGGCATCTGAATGCTATCCAATTTGATAATACCCACAATATTAAGAGGAAGCTGACCCAAGCAGGAGAAACAACGCCAATTGCCATCACCAAGACCTGCAATCCTGGAAGCAGCCTCATTGACAAGAGGATGTATGAAGGAGAAGGAATGGATCCTGGAGGAGTGCTCGCAGAGAGAAATGAAGAGCTTTTTGACCTACCACACAACCTGAAGCTTACCGGACCACCAATAGAAAAGAGAAATCGAATCCATTTCCACCTGAAAAGAGTCATTAGAAAAATAGGAGATAGCATGGATAATGGCTTTAATGAGAGTAGCCACAAAGGAAACACCAGGAAGACTAGCAGCAGCAACCATAATGAAATCCCCCTCAGAATTTCTAATAATCCAACCAAGATTGCAACGATCCCCAATCAAAGAAGCAGCAGCATTAATCTTAAGGCCTTGAGCAGGACGAACCCAGCTAAGGGAGAAAGAGGAGGGACGGGAGGATTTAAGCCAATTCACCATTTGAAGATTTCTCCAATGCTTATTGAGCAGAAGGTGAAGCTTAGCGAGGTTGAAATCATCATGTTTCAAAGAATTTCGGATCCACCAAACATTGAACCAGATGAAGCAAATTATACCCTAAACAGACTTGGTTCTATGAGCATTGGAAGAGTTTGAGATGATGTCGAAGAAGAGGGAAGGATCCTTGACACTTTGGAAATTTTGCTTAAAGGTCCAGGAGGAAATGTTACGAACCAAGTGACTATCAGAGAAGAGATGAGGGAGAGTGTCAGGCGCAGGATTAGAGGGACAGGAGAGACATTTAGAGGCAATGGGAATACCTAACTTCTTGATGTTATCATCAGTAGGGAGCCTTCCTTTAAGAAGCTTCAAGACAAAAAGGGAGATTCAAAGAGGCAATTTGAGATTCCAAAGGGGAATAACAGAGGAGTCCTTCTAGAAGGAATGGAACTGCAGCTAATAAGCCAACAAGACAGAAAAGATTCCAGAAGGGGTCGGAGTCCAGATCGGCAAGTCCTTAAGATCGTCTAAATGGAGGCTGGAGATCTCAACAAGTAGATTTGGGGGACTGGAAGAGCGAAAAGGAGCACTAGAGAGCAAAGGAAGTGCTCTACGAATGGAGATCCGGGAGGAAGAAGAGCCTTTAGGGAAGAGAGAGTGAAGAGGAGATTCACCAATTCATAAATCATACCAGAAGTCAATGGAGCCCTCATGGACCTCCCAGTGAATGAAAGGCTTCAGTTCCCTATGAGCTTAAAGAAGTAGGTGGGAACGAAGAGGGAGAGAAGATTCAAAGGTGGAATGGCCAAGCAAGAGATCCCTCATAAAAGAGTGGTGGGTAGAGTCAACAAAGAAGATATTCCAAGCTCTCTTCAGTCTCAAGGCTTTACGGAAAATTTTTAAGTCAAGAATGCCAAGGCCACCAAAGGCAAGGGGACGTGCAATAGAGGTCCAAGAAGCCCAGTGGTGGTGAGAGCTATGGTCATAGGAACCCCAAAAAAAGTCGGCAAAAATAGCATGGAGTTTCCGAATAACAAACTTGGGGACCTCAATGGCAGAGAGAATATGAATAGTAGTAGAGGTAAAGACATGTTTGATAAGAAGTCTAGCCGCAGAAGAAAGGAGATTTGCCTTCTAACCAGCAAGTTTGGCTTTGATCTTATCCACAATGGGATCAAAGTAAGAAATCTTGGTCCTTCCAGAGAAAATAGGACAACCGAGATAAGTAAAAAGGAAGGATCCCAACTAAAAGCCCAAGATAGAGAGAATGCGATCTCTACGGGAAGGGGGAAAGTGCCTACCCATAAAGCAAAAGCATTTGGGAAGGCTGATAGATTGTCCCATAGAAGACTAAAAATCTCTGATGAAGGAAGCCAAATTCCGGATAGAGGAGAGGTTATCATTAGTAAAGAAAATAATATCATCTGCATAAAGAAGGGCAGGGGGGGTGGAGACACCTCTTTTAACCGAGTAGGGATGAATTTTACCAAAAAAGGCAAGCTCCTTGATCCAATGAATAAAAGGTTCCATGAAAATATCAAAAAGGAAAGGAGAGATAGGATCTCCTTGCCTAAGACTGCGAGTGACAGGGCAAAATTTTGAGGAGCTCCCATCCACCAAAATAGAGGAGCCTTCATGCTGCACGAAGGCTTTAATAAGAGAGATATTGTCAGAAGAGAAGCCAAAGCGGTGAAGAACTTTGAAGAGGATGCTCCACTCAACTCGATCAAAAGCTTTTTCCAGATCCAGCTGGACAATGACATTGGAGCCAAGAGATTTGCGATCAATACGTTGAGAAAACTTGAAAGTAGAAGCAATGTGATCGTAGATAGGTCTATCTTTGATGAAACCAATCTACTCCAGGGAAATAAAAATAATCACCTAGCTATCGTAGAAGGCCATGTCCCCCGTAAAGTCTATCCTGCTAAAATTTCATATGATTTAGGATTATCAATAAAGGTTATCTTCTTTCACAATTCTCATAATAACAACATGGTTATCTCTGTGTGAACATGGTTAGCATGTCAACCATAACCATTTGGATGTAATGGCTGGTTCCTCATGTTGCTTGTTTAAAGAGACATTTGTAGAGGTTGAGCATGATTTAATTTGATTCATGTTTACGCATAATCTTGTAACAATCTAAGCTTAAACCCAAGCCTAACTAACCTTGATAACTTGTTAGGTATAGGCCTTGTGAATATTAAGCAACCACCCAAAAATGCTCAAGCTTAACTTATTAAGTAATAATTTTTAGTCCTCTATATCCCATTACTCAATTTCATGAGTTTTCCATGTGGGACTATTTTTGAGGTGTGATATATTGTGGCTACTAGAAGTCGAAGTTAGCTAACTCATGACTTTTCGTGATCTCCTCCATATTTCTTCCATTCAACATTCCAAGAACAACCATGCAAATTTCTTTTTAATTGGTTCCTTGACTCCTAGAACTATTGATATAAAGAGAGTCTTGAAAGTCCTCAGATATACTTCCTTGGATGGAATACATTTTAGATCCCTACTAGATGATTTGGATTTTCCAAGAACTTCAAATCATAGTGATCAACCACATCCAAACAAGTTTTGAACTCTAATTCACCATTAGATTATTGTAATAAAATTTATTATAATGAAATCTCCTACATTATTGCTCTTCTAGGAGTTGGAGAAGAGATGAGGTGGAACAATGGTAGGAAGAGTGAGAAAAGTAGGAAAAAAATGTCACTCATATGGGCTTGACTCCTATTTATAGATATTAGATTATAGTTTCTACTTTATATTGACATAGCATCTTTACTAACTTGGTAGAAGATTTTGTAATATTCTATTTTTTGAGATAGAAAGAAGTCTTTCAGTTGTTCGGAGATATTTTCTTGATGAACATGTTTTAGTCTAGACATACATCCATTTGGGTCCATTGTTCCTAGTTTCTTAGTTACCATATAATTTGTTCATCTGGTATGGGTATCTCTCTTGAAAGAGAGTTCTCAATATGTATCTACTAAATGGTAGCTTGAACTTTTGGATGTCTCAAGAATGATAGGATCTAAAAATACTATTTGGCTATCTAATATATGGAATATCTACGCGCACAAATACTTAAACAAAATATTAGTAATACAAAGAAGGTTTGCACAAATATCAATCCACAGAAAAATGGCACAAGATATATAGTGGTTCCCCTCACTTGGGTACTCCACTACTTAAGCCTCCCAGCTTAGGTTTCTTAACTCGATTCCCTCAACCTCGAGGGAATCAATTTACTAAACCGAGGTAATTAACGGGTTACCTCAACCCAAGTACAAAATTAGATTTGTTACAACCCAACGAGCAAATACTCAAGAACAAATGAAATACAGGTATAAGAAAGAAAGATCTTATAACTAAGTTCCCAAGCCTCTTAACAAATGTAAATATAATGTTATCGATTTAAGATCCTAGTGAAGACGTGAATGCGTGAAAGAAATCACGTCGACGTGTTTGCAAAAGCGTGGAAAGATTGAGACCAGCAAACTCTATTCTTCTCTTCAAATATGGTGGAAAATATGAAATATAGAGCTCTAGAATTTTCTCTTATCTTTCTTGTATCTCTTGTGTGCAAACAAAGAGTCCAAGACTCATTTTATAGAGTTTAGGACATCAGTGATACATCTACTAGATGTTGGGATTTAATTCCCAACGTTCACATAGCCTAAATAAATTTTCTAGTTGTTCAATTTTGAGCAAACGGCTAACTGGTACCAATACTAAAGTATGGGTACTGGTACTCGTTGCTTCCAGATTTGGGTTTCAAATTCTTAACACAAATCTGTAACCCACTTGTGCCGATACTGATCATTAGTACCGGTACTCGTTCCCTCCAGTATCGATAGTAATCATGAGTATCAGTACTTGCGGGGTATAGGTTTGTCTCCTTGAGAAAACCAAAACCTGTAACTCACATGTACCGGTACTAAACTTTAGTGCCGGTACTTGTGGGTTAATAAGTACCTTTTTAAGTAAATTAATAAATTTCGTTGTTTGAAAAAATATCGTAATATGAATCCTAGTTTTATCTCCAGTTAATTTTTACGATCTAAGTTATATTCTATTGTTAAGCGGCATACAATCTATGAATATAAAATCTAGTCTAAAAAAAACAAAAGGATGAAGATAATATTTTCCTCCTCGACTTTTCCTTGTCATTTTGCCTCCTCCATGACATGATCTTTTTCTTCTCACCATCATGCCTCCATCATTTTTTGTTTGCCTTGCTCCTTCACCTAAATCTGAAAAACATTTAATGGCAAATATTAATCCATAACAATTTTGTTAACACCAAAATAATATATGAAATAAGGTTCCAACAAAGAACTCTTCTCTGAAGAGTTGGGCACGTTTTATTTCTTAAGGTACTCGATACTATTTTTTTATTAAGTGATTTTTTTTATTTAATTTCATCTTTCAAGAAGTCTCTACATAGCTTCTCAGATTTGTTTGGATGTCTAATAAACCCTTCTTGGGAAAGACAAAGGAGTTAGGTCTTTTCACTCTACTTACTTTAGTACTTCCATACATAAAGATACGAAAAATTCTAGGAACTAAGTAACTAATCTTTTTTTTAGTTCACCATAAGTATAGATTGTCTAGTAAGAGAATATGCAAAAGATAGTCTAGTTGAGATAACTCAATTGGTAAAGCATAGAACTAAAAGCCTTATATGAATGCCTATCATTGTTAAGGAGTGATATCATTAATTTAAATTTGGATAATGGTGATTGTCAGTGAGGTTCACTAATTTAAAATTAACACCTTGCAAGACTAAGAGTAAAATAGCAATGAATTGGTTCAAATCCATAGGAAAGTATCTTCTTTGTATTCTATGATCAGTTATTCAAATCCACAATTTATTTCACCAATTTATCAAAAAGTAGTTTTTTTTTTTTTGGAGAATTTTTTAAGATGAATGGTGCAACCTGCCTTAAATGACACTACTGTGATTATTAAAATAAAATGCTATTTCAATGACTCCATAAACTTACGAGAAATTTACGAGACAATTTAACATGCAAAAAAAAGTATGCCAATTTTTATGCAATTTCAATAAGCACAAAAATTTGGAAAAAACAGAGACCTTACAAATTTAACATGAATAACTTAGTTTTGACCTCATGTACTTCATGAATTTTATATTTTTCTAGAAAAGAAATTACTATATGAAATTATATGCAACCTAATCGACTTAAATGTGCATGTACAATAAACATATGAAGATCATTGACCAATACAAAAGCAAAGAAATAAAATTTAAATCTACTATGAATCAAATAGAATAAAATAGAACAAAGGAAATGAAGTAGAAACTAAAGGCGATGGCACGATTGTGAAGATTTGGATCGTATCAATCGTATGTAGGCTTAGGGTTTTGAGAATTTGATTGATAATTGTAAGAATTTAGAATCCAGTCTTGATTTAGTATAACTTTTCCCCTAGGATTAATCTATCCATACATTTAAATATTAGGACTATAACCTAACTTGGGTATATGTCCTAGGCTTAGGCTATTCCGAGATATTTTAAACTACGGTGATAGATTAACTCAGTTTCAAGAGAGTCAAGGTTAATATTCTCTTAATTCTAATAATTAAAATTCTAACCAATTAAAAAACCTAGCCCTAAGCCAACCATATTTAGCCTCTCATTGCATGGAAAGAACATCACATACATCAAAAAGATTTATCATTAATAACAAGCTTGAATACATATTGGAATCATGTCTACTCTTTTAATATAAGAAAATAAACATTAAGAGTACAACAATGAACCCAAGAAGGAACTCTCCTTACAAGGTTGGAGATGTTTATAATGGATGAGAAGTGGCGAAGTGGAGGCAGAGACCCGATGAAGAGAATGAGAAGACGTTTTCTTGACCATGTGAAGAAGATGCAAAGGAGGAAGGGGGTGGTAGCAAGGAGGCGAAGAAATGGCTTCCTAAGAGGCTTAGTCCACGAGGGGAATGATTCCTTAGGGTTTGTGTAGGAGGGGTGTTACGAACGCGCACGTCAGACGTCTTTTAAGACGTCTGGGAGGTGGCCCAAACGTCTGACCAGACGTCTGGAACCACTTCCAGACGTCTGGGAATCGGTTATTGTTGGCACGCGCGATTCGTCTGCACGCCTGAGCGCGCAGACCTGCATACGCTCTCTCTCTCTCTCTTTTTCCCTCTCTCCTGCAGCTGCAGACCACCCTGTCCTGCTCTCTCTCTCCTCCTCGCGCGGCCTTAAAAGGCCACGCCCTCCCCCTCACTCCCGTCACCTCCGCCCCCTCCCTCTTCTCCTTCCAGTCGGTGCGCAAGAGCTAGCGCGAGTGAGCGGTGGCGGCGACAGCCGCGGCGAGTGCGGGAGGAGGTGCTGCGCGGGGGAGGAGGCGTTGGCCGTGAGGGCTCGAGCCTGCCGGGGCAGCGGGAGCCGGCCGGCGGGGGCGCAGCAGACGCGGGGTGGCGCGGCAGGCCTACTGCAGCTCGAGCAGCAGGCGGAGCACTCGCAGCGCGGCCGTGCGTCGTGAGCGGAGGGCGAGTTGCGCCCTGGTTCTGGAAAATTTTCCAAAATCAGACGTCTGGGAGTCTAGCCAGACGATGTGGGAGACGTCTGGAGGACTGTCCAGACGTCTGAAAGGTGAGTTATTCTGTCTTCTTCCTCTTCTTCGATTGACCGTACTAAGAGAGAGAGGAAATGGGTACGCGCAGGGTCTGAGATTCGCATCCAATGCAAATCAAACGTCTAGCTGCAGTGCCAGACGACTAGAGCGACTTCCAGACGTCCAGGGTGACCATCGGACGTCTGGGAACTAGGCCAGACGCCCCCGCAGGCTTCTGGACGTCTGAGAGACCACGCAGAGCAAGGTAACCCCTGATCCACTTTTTAAGACATCTGGAATAAGTTCCAGACGTCTGATTTTGCACTGTTTCATCGTTTTCGACCCGTTTAGGGCCCGTTCAGAGTCTGTTTTCCGCGTTTCGAGTTGCGTGCTTTTCGGAATTACATCCTCTACCCTTCTACAGTAGCTGTATACTGTTTTAAGAAATTCCTTGTGTTTGATCCTTGTGATAGGACCCCGTTCCGTTGCAGACTCGGGGGTTGCAGAGGCACGTGGGATTCCCGACCACGCCCCCAGTTCGCCTGTTGTAACCGGTAGAGTGGCTTTAAGTATAATCTGTTAAATTATGAAACCATAAATAGAACCTAAGACATTGCATGAATCCTAGGAATGAGAAACGAGATTGAATGTTAGATCCTAGGGTGTTGCATAAATCCTAGGGCTGGAAAACTAGATTGTATGATAGATCCTAGGGTATGACATGAATCCTAGGATGGGAAAACTAGTGGAATATGTGAACACTGCAGTCTTGAAAATGTGGAAAAAAAATAATAGCTGCCTGTAAATTTGTTTAAACAGCTGCCTGTTATGAATAAATGAACATGAGTAAGAATATGGGATGTATGAACGTGAAACTGGAAAGGTGAAACCGGAATGCGCTGAGTTAAAGAGCTGGAACCCTACGAGGAATTAGGAGTAGAACTCCTGGAAAGTGAATGGAATAGACTTGGGAAAGTGAGCTGGCCCTTGAGTACGAAGTACCAAGGAGAGCGACTGTCCCCCTGTTTAGTGCAGAGCGGAGCTAGCTGCCCCAGGGACCCGGGGTTAGGACTGGTCACTCTGTACCGTGTAGGGAGGTACTAGCTACCCCACGGGCCCTGGGGTTCTGCTAGCCTCCTACACCGACTTGTTAGGCCCACTAGGGCAAACCAGGGTAGTCAGGCGAGGGTGCGCGGACTGTGGAGGGGCAAGGCCCCTATTTGGTTACTGTGGAGGGGTTGGACCCCTGTTACTGAGAGGGCTCTGCCCTGTACTGGTTCCGTGCTGTGCTTTGGGCGCACCCGTTAATGGAAATGACTGACCGCGTGCCAGTGCGGGTTAGCTACCCGTGCGTTTATCGCGCGTGCCGTAGTCACCGTTACGTCTGTCAGTGACCTTGGGGTGGTTGACTGAGAGTGGGATCACCACGGGGGACTCTCCCAGCCAGGAGAGCACCACGTGCTACTTCTACTGTTCGGAAAAGACTGCAATCAAGATCGTTCCCACGAGGAACATTCGAGATCAAGTGAAGGATCTGAGAAATAGATAAATTGTGAAACAATAGAAAGTCGTAAATAAAGGAAGAAAGAAAATTAAAACAGCTACTGTACACTTTACTGTTTCTTTAGTTTAGCTGCCACTCTACTCAGCGTTTTGCTGACGTGTTATACTCGTTACCTTTCAGGACCAGGTGTTGAGCAGCCAGGGTCAGCGGCTGCAGAGGACGCTGGGCTGAGTAGGGTCCAGTAGAGTTACCACTGTTCTTTGTACCCCTTTTGCTTTCCATTGTAGTGAGTAGTTCTTGTTACCGTTGTACTTTTCTTTACCTGCAGTTTCGTATTATGTTATGAATGTTGTTCTACTGTTGTGGTGGTATATACTGTAGTGGTTTCTTTCCTTACTGCTGTATTTTCTTACTGTTAGTTATATTCATGCTGAATGTGGTTTATTTTACTGCTCTTTTGGTTACTTCCTCGTTGGACGACCAGGTCTTGGGTTTAGTCGAGTCGGTCCGGTTCTCGTGTCTTGTAGGGACTCGGGAATCGGGTCGTTACAAGATGGTATCAGAGCAAGGTCATCCCGAGAAGTGAATCAACTGACTGGAAAATAACCAATTCACATGTCTATAACTAGAGTAGCCACCACAACATATCTTTTGACATGAGCTCTTAGACGTTTCCGTTCGGTATCGTTCCGTAGTGACATGTTCCGTTTGTTCCGCGTCTCCTTACAGGAGATGCCTCATCGCGAGACTGGTGAGGCTGGCCGCGGGCGCGGCCGAGGACGAGGTCGGCGAGGTGGGCGTGCCGTTGCCGATGCCCCAGTGGACCAGCCACTACTCCCAGGCATCCAGGCCCAGGACCTTGCTCGGATGATACGAGACATTGTACGAGAGGAGCTCCACCCACCGCCCCGAGCGCCTCACCCTGGGGCTGCGGAGGGGGAGTCCTCTGTGGGACCACTCGACGGACGCGGCGCTGGACACGGGGGAGGGGATGGGTCACCGCAGCCCCCACCTTCCTCCGATACTTCTGTGCACGAGGCACCGTTGCCTGGGGGTGGACCAGCATCCCCACTGCAGTGCCACTCCGAGCTCTTCGGGCAGTTCCGGAAGCTGAAGCCCCCCTCCTTCAAGGGGGATGAGGACCCGACCAAGGCAGAGGACTGGTTCGAGCAGCTGGAGAAGATTTTCGACACCCTTCGCCCCCCAGTGGAGTGCCGCGTGGCCTTTGCCACGTACCAGCTGGAGAGTGCGGCACACAGGTGGTGGAGGGCGGTCTGGGGACAGGAGAGGGACGAGCCGACCTGGGATCGGTTCATCGCCCTCTTCTACGAGCAGTACTTTTCCCAGACGTGGCAGGACCAGAGGAGGCGGGAGTTCCACACTCTCCGCCAAGGGACGATGACCGTGAGCGCGTACCACACGCGTTTCCTGGAGCTGTCCCACTTTGCAGCGACAGCGGTAGCTACTGAGGAGGAGTGCCTTTGGAGGTTCACCGAGGGGCTCTGGCCTGCGATTCGGGGGTATGTCAAACCCCTGAAGCTGCCTACGTTTTCGAGAGTGGTAGAGGCAGCTATGACTTATGAGGAGACCAACCCGTCCGCGCGAGACGCTGACGGTGGGCGGAAGAGGCCCTTTCAGCCAGACTTTTCACAGGGCCGGCGAGAGAGGAGACACGTGGAGTCCGCAGGAGAGCCGTCACGTTTTACAGGGCCATCAGTGGCTTTTGGGGGCCCTCGACAGGGGCCAGTCACCAGCACCGGACCCCCGCCCAGCCGACAGCAGGGACCCACTGAGGGCGGGAGTCGGGTTCCCCTCTGTTACCAGTGTGGCCAGCCGGGCCACATCAGGAGGGACTGCCCGTCTAGGGTAGGAGGTCAGCAGATACTTCCCTCGCAGAGCACTGGAGGGCACGCAGGAGGCTGTGGTTCCCAGGCGCGAGGAGGAGGACAGAGTCACGAGGAGGGTACCGGCCAACACCTACCCGTCCGACGCAGAGTGTGGCTGCTTCGTCCGCACCTAGAGCTGAGGGGCGTATCAACGCCCTGACACACAGGGATGCCAAAGCTTTGGGATCGGTGGTAGCAGGTATGGTTTCAGTTTCCGGCAAACTCGTTTACACGCTTTTCGATTCCGGCGCTACGCACTGGTTTGTCACAGCCAGTTTCGCAGTTAGTTTGGGCCAGGATTATACGCTGTTAGATAATCCGTTCGTAATCAGAGGTCCAAGTGGTCAGCTGTTTGTAGCTGAGGAGGTGTACACGGATTGCGAGGTCAGCGTCGGGGGACATAGCCTGCCAGCTGACCTGATTATGTTACAGATAGAGGACTTTGGAGTGATTTTGGGGATGGATTGGCTGTCCGCTTACCACGCCTTGGTGGACTATTTTGAGAGGAAGATCGTCTTCTCCATTCCGGAGTTGCCTTCTTTCGGGTTTCACGGACAGCTAGTGGACGGAGGTTTCAAGTGCATTTCGGCACTTCGGTCTGCGAGACTTTTGAGCCAGGAGTGTGCGGGTTTCCTAGCTTGTGTGGTGGCAGAGCCCAGCCCTGTTGCAGACTTCCAGAGCATCCCGGTGGTCAGAGAGTACCCTGACGTGATTCCAGACGAGTTACCAGGACTACCGCCCGAGCGTGAGATCGAGTTTGAGATCTCACTAGTACCAGGGACCAGCCCCATCTCCACTGCGCCATACAGGATGGCACCGCTTGAGCTACGAGAGCTCAAGTCTCAGTTGCAGGACCTTTTGGAGAAAGGTTTCGTGAGGCCCAGTGCGTCTCCCTGGGGAGCCCCGGTACTGTTTGTGAAGAAGAAGGATGGGACCTTACGCCTTTGTGTGGACTACCGACAGCTGAATAGGGTCACCATCAAGAACAAATATCCACTGCCGAGGATGGACGACTTGTTTGACCAATTGCGGGGTGCCACAGTGTTCTCCAAGATCGACTTGAGGTCGGGATACCACCAGTTGAGGATCCGGGAGACCGACGTCTCCAAGACAGCTTTCCGCACCCGGTACGGACACTACGAGTTTTTGGTCATGCCGTTTGGGCTGACCAATGCCCCCGCTGCTTTCATGGACCTGATGAACCGGGTGTTTAGACCGTACTTGGACCAGTTCATGGTGGTTTTCATAGATGATGTACTCATCTATTCTCGAGATCAGACGCAGCACGGACAACACTTGCAGATGGTTCTGGACACACTGAGACGACGTAGGCAGTACGCCAAATACGGCAAGTGCGAGTTCTGGTTGAGGGAGGTGACCTTCTTAGGTCATGTGATCTCTGGAGATGGCTTGGCGGTGGACCCAGCCAAGGTCGAGGCAGTACTCAGGTGGGAAAGACCACGTTCAGTCATTGAGATTCGTAGTTTCCTGGGACTGGCAAGCTACTACAGACGATTCATCAGAGGTTTTTCACAGATCGTGTGTCCTATGACATAGTTGACCCGGAAGGACGTGCCCTTCGCTTGGATAGACGCCTGTGAGGCGTGTTTTCTGGAGCTGAAGGAGAGGTTAACCTCGGCTCCCGTGCTCACCATCCCTGACAGTAGTGGCGGGTTCGTTGTGTACACGGACGCCTCCTTGCAGGGGTTAGGAGGTGTGCTCATGCAGAGGGGTCACGTTGTCGCTTACGCTTCGCGGCAACTGAAGCCCCATGAGCATACCTACCCTACCCACGACCTAGAGTTGGCAGCTGTTCTCTTCGCGCTGAAGACTTGGAGGCACTACTTGTACGGTGAGACCTTCAAAATTTTCACAGATCACAAGAGCCTCAGATACCTTTTGATCAGAAGGAGCTCAACATGAGACAGAGACATTGGTTGGAGCTCCTGAAGGACTACGACTGCAGCATCTCCTACCACCCGGGAAAGGCCAATGTGGTGGCTGACGCCTTGAGCCGTAAGGCGCCCGCACACTTGGCCAATTTACAGTTATAGAGTTGGAGCCTTTTGGAGGAGGTGGGCAGTTGGCGAAACCTGGAGTTACGGGGGCACTGTGGGGCTGTGACGGTGACATGACAGACTAGGCCAGGGCTGATAGACCGCATCATCACAGGACAGATGGCCGATCCATACTTGTAGTCCTTGCACGACAGAGTAATGTCGGGAGACCCAGGGGACTTCTCTTTCACAGACCAGGTGCTACGCCTGAGGGGACGGTTGTGCGTTCCCAAGGATGAGGAGCTGTTGAGAGAGCTCCTGACTGAGGCACACGGTTCCAGATTCACCATACATCCCGGAAACACGAAGATATACCACGACTTGAGACGCGAGTTTTGGTGGAGGGGGATGAAGAGGGATGTGGGTGAGTTCGTGCAGCAGTGCTTAGTGTGTCAGTAGGTGAAAGCCGAGCATCAGAAGCCTGCAGGGCTGCTACAGTCGCTTCCAGTGCCAGAGTGGAAGTGGGAGAGCATCACCATGGACTTGGTGGTGGGCTTACCTGTTACCCAGCAAGGACAAGACGCAGTCTGGGTAATAGTGGATAGACTGACGAAGACGGCGCGATTCTTGTCGATCCGAGTCACTTTGGGACCAGCACAGTTGGCAGAGAGGTATATCCGTGATGTGGTACGACTACACGGAGTTCCGCGGGAGATCGTATCCGACTGGGATACCCGCTTTATGTCCCAGTTTTGGGCTGAGTTTCAGCAGGCCTTGGGGACGCGGTTGAGGTTTAGTACGGCTTACCACCCCCAGACGGACGGACAGTCTGAGCGCACGATACAGACACTTGAGGACCTTTTGCGTGCCTGTGTATTGGACTGGAGGGGCTCTTGGGAGGAGCACCTGCCCCTAGCGGAGTTTGCATACAACAACAGTTATCACTCGAGTATCGGCATGGCTCCCTACGAGGCTCTGTACGGACGGAGGTGTACGACACCCTTGAGTTGGGTCGAGGTGGGGACCAAGTGGGAGGTTGGCCCCAGGTTGATCCGGCAGAGTCAGGAGGTGGTCGAGCATATCCACAGGCGACTCCACACTGTCAGGAGAAGACAGAAGAGCTACGCGGATCGGAAACGCAGAGAGGTGCAGTTCGAGGTTGGGGATCACGTCTTTCTTCGTGTTTCGCCCATGAAGGGCCTGCAGCGGTTTGGGGTGAGAGGGAAGCTCGCGTCGAGGTTCGTGGGGCCCTTTAAGGTTCTGGAGAAGGTTGGACCCGTTGCTTACAAGCTTGCCCTCCCCCCGCAGCTTTCTGGTGTGCACGGCGTGTTCCACGTGTCCAACCTCAGGAAGTACGTGGCCGATTCCAGTCACGTACTGAGTCACGAGAGCGTCGAGGTGGGCGACGACCTGACCTACCCCGAGCGGCCAGTGCAGATTCTAGACCTAGCCATCTGCAGTTTGAGACGAAAGCAAGTACCCCTGGTAAAGGTTTTGTGGAGGAGCCAACGGTACGAGGAGGCTACCTGGGAGCCTGAGGCAGCAATGTGGGAGAGGTACCCGGAGCTCTTCGCAGGTACGTCTTTTCGAACCGGCTTCGGTCCTCTTTGAGTTTGTTATGGTTATTTTGACATCTTTTCCGCACCCTAGTTAGCGCAAGTTTCGGGAATGAAACTTCCTTTGAGTTTGTTATATTGCTACGAACGCGAGCGTCAAACGTCTTTTAAGACGTCTGGGAGGTGGCCCAGACGTCTGACCAGACGTCTGGAACCACTTCCAAACGTCTGGGAATCGGTTATTGTTGGCACGCGTGATTCGTCTGCGCACCTGAGCGCGCAGACCTGCATATGCTATCTCTCTCTCTCTCTTTTTCCCTCTCTCCTGCGGTCGCAGACCACCCTGTCCCGCTCTCTCTCTCCTCCTCGCGCGGCTTTAAAAGGCCACGCCCTCCCCCTCACTCCCGTCACCTCCGCCCCCTCCCTCTTCTCCCTCCAGTCGGTGCGCGAGAGCTAGCGCGAGTGAGCAGCGGCGGCGACAACCGCGGCGGGTGCGGGAGGAGGTGCTGCGCGGGGGAGGAGGCGTCGGCCGTGAGGGCTCAAGCCTGCTGGGGCAGCGGGAGCCAGCCGGCGGGGGCGCAGCAGACGCGGGGTGGCGCGGCAGGCCTGCTGCAGCTCGAGCAGCAGGCGGAGCACTCTCAGCGCGGCCGTGCATCGCGAGCGGAGGGCGAGTTGCACCCTGATTCTGGGAAATTTTCCAGAATCAGACGTCTGGGAGTCTAGCCATACGACGTGGGAGACGTCTAGAGGACTGTCCAGACGTCTGAAAGGTGAGTTATTCCTCCTTCTTCCTCTTCTTCGATTGACCGTACTAAGAGAGAGAGGAAATGGGTATGTGCAGGGTCTGAGATTTGCATCCAACGCAAATCAAACGTCTGGCTGCAGTGCCAGATGACTAGAGCGACTTCCAGACGTCCGGGGTGACCATCAGACGCCTGGGAACTAGGCCAGATGCCTCCGCAGGCTTCTGGACGTCTGAGAGACCACGCAGAGCAAGGTAACCCCTGATCCACTTTTTAAGGCATCTGGAATAAGTTCCAGACGTCTGATTTTGCACTGTTTCGTCATTTTCGACCCGTTTAGGGCTCGTTCGGAGTTCGTTTTCTGCGTTTCGAGTTGCGTGCTTTTCAGAATTACATCCTCTACCCGTCTACAGTAGCTGTATACTATTTTGAGAAATTTCTTGTGTTTGATCCTTGTGATAGGACCCCGTTCCGTTGCAGTCTCGGGGTTTGCGGAGGCACACGGGATTCCCGACCACGCCCCCAGTTCGCCTGTTGTAACCGGTAGAGTGGCTTTAAGTATAATCTGTTAAATTATGAAATCATAAATAGAACCTAGGACATTGCATGAATCCTAGGAATGAGAAACGAGATTGAATGATAGATCCTAGGGTGTTGCATAAATCCTAGGGCTGGAAAACTAGATTGTATGATAGATCCTAGGGTATGACATGAATCCTAGGATGGGAAAACTAGTGGAATATGTGAACACTACAGTCTTGAAAATGTGGAAAAGAAGTAATAGCTGCTTGTAAATTTGCTTAAACAGCTGCCACTTATGAATAAATGAACATGAGTAAGAATATGGGATGTATGAACGTGAAACTGGAAAGGTGAAATCGGAATGCGCTGAGTTAAAGAGCTGGAACCCTACGGGGAATTAGGAGTAGAACTCCTGGAAAGTGAATGGAATAGAATTGGGGAAGTGAGCTGGCCCTTGAGTACGGAGTACTGTTGAGAACCTCATCATGAGCCATAACTAGCTCATTTTGACCTAATACAAAGGATAAAAGCTCCTACATAACTCAAGGAAAGGCTTAACTCAGAGAGATTCTGAGTTCGCAAAGAAAACAGAAACTAAGGGGTAAAAATGCAATTTCACCAATCCAATCTAAAAATAGGGTAACTCAGGGTCCAAACATAGGTCAAAGCAACCTAATAAGAATAAAAGTGGGATGAGATGATTCAATAAGGGCTACAGCAATTCTAAGGAACTAAATAATAATCTGTAACCTTAAAACAAACCCAATTCAATTCGTGAGGTTCGAGGCAAAGTAAAAATAGAATAAACCCTCTAAAATTCATAGAAAAATAATCTCTAGGGTTTAGAACCTTCAATTTGGCCTTAGGAACCCATTTTGACCTACATTGAGAACCATGCCCAAATTAACAACTTAATTTGGATTTTTGCATAAATTGACCGGTCAAGCAAGGTTTAATCTGGAAATAAAATTCACCATCATAATCCTTAGGTCCCAATTAGTCATGTATAAAAACTTGAGCCTAAGAGGAAACCTTCTTAACCAACTTTACACTTTGGTCCTCATTTATTTACTTTTTGGCCCTCAACTTTTGAACCCTCACATTTCTACCCCTAACTCTCCTTCGTTCTTTGCATCCAGGTCCCTCCTGCCAAAACCTGACCAGCACCATGCTCCGGCGACCTTGCGCGGAGCATGGCACCACGTAGGGTAAGGGGGAGGGTCTGGCGAGACAACCGGGGGTGCCCTGCGTCGTCAGCCGTCGCAGGAACACCCCCCTGGTCGCTGCAACCCACCATACCGGCCGTGCGAACGCACGGACGGTATGGGTCTCCATCTCCGGCGTCCTCCGGCGAGGGAGACACGTCGTCTCCCTCCGCCCTCCTCTCTGATTCCGCCCCTATAAATACCCCCGTTGCTCCGTCGTTCTCAGCAGCTCGGTCCTGACGGAGAAAGACCCCCACTTCCTCTCTTCCCACTCCGACAGGAAGCCCTCCAGCTCCGGCGGCCTCCCCTCTTCCTCCTCGTCGCTCTGCCGCACTACCAGCTGCAGGGTTGCTCTCCCTCGCTCTTCCCGCGCCACGCCGCACCCAGCTGGCGCCTCTCCGGCCCTCTCCTCGCCGCTGCCCCTTCCCCTGGGCAGCTTCTTCTCCGGTGACAGTCGATACGACTGTCGCCTGCTCCGGCCCCTCCTCGTCCTGCTAAGTAGGTAGAACTCCTCCTCTTCCTCCCCTCTTCCTTTTCCTCACTTTACATCTTTACTGTTGCCCCGATCTGACCAATCGCCCTCACCTTCTCCACCTCCGGCCCCTGCTCCGGCGACCCGCTCCCATCACTCCAGCAACTCACACGGCTCGCTGATAACCGCAGAACCTCCGCCTCCTCACCCTGATCAACCTCCGCCCTTCCACTTCCCCTTCACCCGCCCGACTACCCGGCCTCGTCCGCACGCACGCCTCGCGGACCTGGCCCGACCCGACTTAGCCTGACCTGCACTCCTCGCCCACCACGCACGCCGGTGGGCCTGGACCCAGGCGCGACCCGCTTACCCGATTACCCGGTTGCTCTGGGAGAGCTTTCCTAAGAGCGTCTTCTGTGAGAGAGAAACGCGGGTGGGGGAGGGTAGAGTAGGTTTTGCCATCTCTGACGAGAGCTTTGAAGTGTGCAGGTACAGGCGAAGAAGAAGAAGACGAGCGAGGCAGAGAAGAAGGACGACGAAAGCTGAAGGAAGAAGGAGCACTGTAGCAGCGGCAGTTTAAGTCGTCTGATTGAAAAATCAGACGATGCTCTGAAGGCAGAAAAGAGGAAGAAGAACAGGACCACAAGGGAAAAGAAAAAGAAAGAGACAAGCAGAAACAAGAGCTGAAAGAAGAAGAAGAACATCACCCACTGCTGCAGATAAAGAAGACAGAAAGAAAAAGAAGAAAGAAGGAGAGACGACGTCCTGACAGCAAAAGCAGAAGAAGAGAGCACGAGAAGAAGATCTGAAGAACAGAAGGCAGAAGAAGACCACAAGGAGATAAAGAAACCAAAAGCCAAAGAGGAAGAGGAGAAGAGAAGAAGAAGAAGATAAATTTTCATCTCTCTCTCTCTCTCTCTCTCTTTATTTTTGTAATAAGAATTTGTACCCCTAGAATACGACTTGCTCCCTGAGTTCGACCTCGGGAACTCTTTTATTTTTCGAGTAAAAAAATTATATATTTGAAATGATGGCAATAACTGGCTATACTACAATGCTATAACAAAACCTAGTTGTCGCCACGTCATTTCTTGGCGCCGTTGCCGGGGAGCAACGGCTATTCTAGAGGTAAACATTCCTGTTTCTTTTTAGTTTCTGATAATCTCCTCTCTTTTGTGCAGCTACAGGAAATCAAGAAGACAAGCAACTACACAACAACCACTCCGAGGACAGGTAATTTTTTTTTTTTCCTCTCGCTATTAACCCCTAAACTCTAAAGAGGAAGAAAAGAAAAGAACAAGCAATATAGGGCTAACCTGTCTTCGATACTTAGTAACCATAAAAAGTTGCATGTTTTCAACCCATTATTCCTGCACACTATTAAGGGTATTCAAGGGCTAACACATTCTTGATTGAGCCCTAATTACCCAACAAAGAGCTAACTGGACCAAGTAGAGCCAACTTAGGATCCAACACTAGGGATTTAGAGACACACTCTTTAAGCAAGAATTGAGAAAACCAAATGAAATGTGCCCAAGCCCTTGTCTGAAAACACTTATTCAGAGAAACCCTAAACAATTGGCTCTCTAAACACTTGAACCCAAAAAGAAAGGACCCAAAAGCTCTCAAAGGAACAAGAGGTAAAGTTGACCCCTTGGGTCAACCAACCTTAAAATTAGGTCACTTTCTCACTCAAAATACCTAAGAGTTCAAGTGTAACTTTAAGCACCCCAATCTTAAACTAAAATTGGTAGACTTAAGAGGTCAAGATCTCCATTCTGGTCTACCTGGAACCGCAGTGACAAGAGAGGTCGGGTGGGGGAAACCCTGTAACCCGTGGGGACGCTCTACCGTGTAGGGGTCTTTGCGGGACTCTCCCTCTCTGGCTGCCCAGATAATTCTCAGGTGGACGATCTTTCTGATCAAGGGGTCCATCTGCCCCGAACCTCTATAGTCACCCAACATTTTTTGGGTGTCTTGATTGGGTCCAGCACCTGCTTATCTCATCCAGTCCTTCAGTATTTTGCAGGAGGTCCTTGAAACCTCCTATAGAAATTCACTCTCCCCGAGGCTAAGCCTCGGCTCCCTTGTTTTTGCAGAAATCATTCGCATAGCCCCTCTTTCCTCTGATTCTGAACAAAGTCCCCTTCTTCCATTAATTCAAACTTCTGATTCTATATCTTGATTCGACCACCTGATTCGAAGATGCTGCCTAATTACCTAGCAAAACTACCATGTAAAAAACCTGAATATCTGAGATCCATGAAAGATAAGATGATTGAGGATGCCCTTGAATTCTATGAAATCAAATATAAACCCTCAACACCAATAGAAAACATTCAGGTTGATGTCCCAACAACCACAGCTTTCATCATAAACTGTGCCCAAATTCTTTTGACAGAAGTTACAAAAGGATCAACCCGAGATATGCTCATGACAGGATACATTGAGATAGAAAAATTACACCAATCTGAATACCTTCAATGCTTGACAAATCCTGTACTTTGGGAACAACACCAAGATGCCCTTACAAAACGGGTAGAAATGATGAAATCAGTAGAACAAATTATCAACCAAAAATACCCGTATATACCAGAAACAGAGGATGAACCATCTTGGAACAATAGTGAGGAACAATCCAGTTTCCCAGATCTCGGGACTGAGGCACAAAGTGGTTGTGGAATCCCAACCCAGATAGAAGACAATGTTGAATTAGGTTGGAATATTGCAGGAGAACACAATGATGAGCCAAACGTAGACCATGAATTGCCAAGCCTAGAATTCCAAAACTCCTGCAATAATGAGATCAGAACTGAACCTTTTGAGGGTATAAATTCCGCCCCTTATTTTGATAAGGTGTCCCTCGAAGGTTATTCAGACTTAGGTTCTAGTAACTCTACCCACATCCTAAGCCTAGAACCTAGATCTGAAACTTATTGGAAAGATTATGAGGCCCCTTATGAGAAAGATCAAATTTTTATAGAGTATGATTCCGGGCCTCTATTTGATGAATATCCCTCTCCAACATCCTCAGGAAATCTGATCAATTTTTCAGAAAACATGCCAATTTATGATACAGAAACTGAGGAGTTGGATGAGCAAGGTTTTAATGGGGTCTATCCTACCAGCTTCGAGCTTGAACAGAACACCTTTTTGAGCCCAGAATTGACATATAGGCTAGAACCCAGTCAGGCTGCTGATTCCACATCTGATGATTTTTGCTGTGGTGGAATTCATGATCATGAATCTCATTTTCGCCAACTCTCCGACAATTTCAAATCTGACTATAATTGCGGAGAGACTTTCCTTCCTGAACACGCCAGGCCCATCTATGACCTCAGTTCACATGACTCTGACTCCGACTCTGAGGTCCTGATTCCCGAGATCACTGATAACACAGAATCATTCCTTTTCGATCCTCAGGAACCAAAAATAGAAAATGCCAAGAGTGATTGCAACCCAGAATTCAAATCTTTTCTCAATTCAGATTTATTTCATCCTACAGACACTCTTCAGGCATTTGATAGTTACCCAGAGGACTCTTTACAGAAAATCACCTGTCATTCCTTTCTAGAAGAGCCCTCACACACAGTTACCACCTCGTCTGCACACGCAGAACTAATCAAAACCTCTTCCCAACCCCGACCCGCAACCGGACTCAATTTCTATCCAGATTCACCTCTCACCGAGCCGATTGCATTTCCACATCGGGTTTGGAACACTGATCAGACTACATATCATGCTCCATCATTCTCTGATCGCCCCTGTAGGGTTTCCGCGTCATTCATTGATTATTCTACGGGTCCCTACTCTGACCAAGCTGATTCGACTCAGCCAAACCCTGCGTTTTCACTTCCATATCCATCTGAGCTTCATAGTATATGGTGGGTTCCACACCTTTTTATCCACATCTATCAACCCACCAGATTGATTGGGTTTGGGCTACGTCATCAACCTGTCGATCTGAACAAGCACCTGGTTGGACCAACCAGGCTCTTAATCAAGGTGCTTGTCTTACAAAACTCTGCTGATTTGATCATCCCCTCTCCATCGCATTTCCTGCTTGGCTGAAGGCGTAAAACTCAGCGCTTAACGGGAGGCAACCCGTCATTTTCCTAAAAATCCAAAACCTTTTTTTGACACCTTTTTGCACTTAAGGTTCACCCTTGTAGACAGCCGACCCCACCTCAGATGCTTGCATCTGGGATTAGAAATCGTCCGCAAAATTCAACCCGACCCATTCACTCATCCAAATTTCTGTCTTAAGGAATGAACTAAGTTAAATAAAACCCCCTAGGTTACAATGAGGACATTGCAAATTTTAGGCATGGGGGGGTATGAAAGTGCAAAACTTGTAAGAAAAGGTTTCAAACAAAAAATTCACATATGCCAAAAATACCATAAAAATTAAAAATTTTCGAAAAAAATAAGAGGAAAAAAGGAGAAGGAAATTTTGTGAAGGAGAAGGAGAAAAGAAACAAAATGAAAAAGGAGCACAAAATTATGAGAAAAGGTGATAGTCATTAGTAAGGAACTAAGGAATTAACCTAAGTTCTAGACCTCATTCAAGAAAATAACTGAAAAGTACATAATGAGATTAGTAAGAACGCAAACCTTAGGCATTCTTGAATAGACTCTTAGTACCCATTGAGATCTGGACACTCCTCAAGAGGTTGAGGAAAATGAAAAGCTGAAGTATTAGGTCTAAGGCTTAGGGAGTATTTGGCCTCATTAACTAATTTTTGATTTATGGGACTCAGTAACCTAAGCACCCTAACCTCACACACAGCCTGGTTCAGTAAGCGTAAAAATCAAAATCACGTAGAAGCGTCGCAAAATTCTGAAAAGAACACCTAGAGTAGGAGCGGCCGATCAACACAAGTTGATTTGGATGAGTTCCCAGCGCGGAGAGGCGGGAAATCCCCTCGAAGATGCGTAACAAAATATCATCTCCTCGGTGCTTGTCTCTTAGGATATTCACATATCCTACTGGGGGCATGTAAGCACTTTGCTGGTTCAGATTCCATGGATGGCATTATCTCGAAGTGTCAATTGCCAGGGTCTGGATTCGGCCACGGAACACCATGGATGGGATTATCTCGAAATCTCAATAGCCAGGGTTCCGGGGGTTGCCATGGGCGGTGCTATCTCGAAGCATCGATCGCCAGGAACCCTTGAGGATTCATGATGGGAGCAATGAATCTGATACAGACCATGTTGAAAAGCCAATCCTAAGCTAGAATTAAAAAGAAAAAGAGAGAGAACTCTCCAAACAGATAAATTTTCTCTCTCTCTCTTACAAAACGCACTGCGAACTGAGCCAGGGCTAAAATCATTTCAAGCACGGGTGCTTTAACCACAAAGTCCAATAAACCTTAGGATAGTTCTTGTGGACCTTAAAAACCTTTGCTAAGGACTAAGGCTGAGGCTAGACAGATTTGGATCTTGATTGGTACTAGAGTACCTTTTAGGCCTATGGTCAGCATTCTAACCTAATCTAAGCTCAAATGAAAAAGCACTTATCTGAAGCTATTAAGAACTTCATGGTCTAGAACAAGGGTTGAAACCTTAAGTTTTTGCTAAGGGACTAGTAAAAGCTAGGCATGGGGGTATGATGAGAACCTCATCATGAGCCATAACTAGCTCATTTTGACCTAATACAAAGGATAAAAGCTCCTACATAACTCAAGGAAAGGCTTAACTCAGAGAGATTCTGAGTTCGCAAAGAAAATAGAAACTAAGGGGTAAAAATGCAATTTCACCAATCCAATCTAAAAATAGGGTAACTCAGGGTCCAAACATAGGTCAAAGCAACCTAATAAGAATAAAAGTGGGATGAGATGATTCAATAAAAGCTACAGCAATTCCAAGGAACTAAATAATAATCTGTAACCTTAAAACAAACCCACTTCAATTCGCGAGGTTCGAGGCAAAGTAAAAATAGAATAAACCCTCTAAAATTCATAGAAAAATAATCTCTAGGGTTTAGAACCTTCAATTTGGCCTTAGGAACCCATTTTGACCTACATTGAGAACCATGCCCAAATTAACAACTTAATTTGGGTTTTTGCGTAAATTGACCAGTCAAGCAAGGTTTAATATGGAAATAAAATTCACCATCATAATCCTTAGGTCCCAATTAGTCATGTATAAAAACTTGAGCCTAAGAGGAAACCTTCTTAACCAACTTTACACTTTGGTCCTCATTTATTTACTTTTTGGCCCTCAACTTTTGAACCCTCACATTTCTGCCCCTAACTCTCCTTCGTTCTTTGCATCCAGGTCCCTCCTGCCAAAACCTGACCAGCACCATGCTCCGGCGACCTTGCGCGGAGCATGGCGCCACGTAGGGTAAGGGGGAGGGTCTGGCGAGACAACCGGGGGTGCCTTGCGTCGTCAGCCGTCGCAGGAACACCCCCCTGGTCGCTGCAACCCACCATACCGGCCGTGCGAACGCACGGACGGTATGGGTCTCCATCTCCGGCGTCCTCCGGCGAGGGAGACACGTCGTCTCCCTCCGCCCTCCTCTCTGATTCCGCCCCTATAAATACCCCCGTCGCTCCGCCGTTCTCAGCAGCTCGGTCCTGACGGAGAAAGACCCCCACTTCCTCTCTTCCCACTCCGACAGGAAGCCCTCCAGCTCCGGCGGCCTCCCCTCTTCCTCCTCGTCGCTCTGCCGCACTACCAGCTGCAGGGTTGCTCTCCCTCGCTCTTCCCGCGCCACGCCGCACCCAGCTGGCGCCTCTCCGGCCCTCTCCTCGCCGCCGCCCCTTCCCCTGGGCAGCTTCGTCCCTGGTGACAGTCGATACGACTGTCGCCTGCTCCGGCCCCTCCTCGTCCTGCTAAGTAGGTAGAACTCCTCCTCTTCCTCCCCTCTTCCTTTTCCTCACTTTACATCTTTACTGTTGCCCCGATCCGACCAATCGCCCTCACCTTCTCCACCTCCGGCCCCTGCTCCGGCGACCCGCTCCCATCACTCCAGCAACTCACACGGCTCGCTGACAACCGCAGAACCTCCGCCTCCTCACCCTGATCAACCTCTGCCCTTCCACTTCCCTTCACCCGCCCGACTACCCGGCCTCTTCCGCACGCACGCCTCGCGGACCTGGCCCGACCCGACTTAGCCTGACCTGCACTCCTCGCCCACCACGCACGCCGGTGGGCCTGGACCCGGGCGCGACCCGCTTACCCGATTACCCGGTTGCTCTGGGAGAGCTTTCCTAAGAGCGTCTTCTGTGAGAGAGAAACGCGGGTGGGGGAGGGTAGAGTAGGTTTTGCCATCTCTGACGAGAGCTTTGAAGTGTGCAGGTACAGGTGAAGAAGAAGAAGACGAGCGAGGCAGAGAAGAAGGACGACGAAAGCTGAAGGAAGAAGGAGCACTGTAGCAGCGGCGGTTTAAGTCGTCTGATTGGAAAATCAGACGACGCTCTGAAGGCAGAAAAGAGGAAGAAGAACAGGACCGCAAGGGAAAAGAAAAAGAAAGAGACAAGCAGAAACAAGAGCTGAAAGAAGAAGAAGAACATCACCCACTGCTGCAGATAAAGAAGACAGAAAGAAAAAGAAGAAAGAAGGAGAGACGACGTCCTGACAGCAAAAGCAGAAGAAGAGAGCACGAGAAGAAGATCTGAAGAACAGAAGGCAGAAGAAGAAGACCACAAGGAGATAAAGAAACCAAAAGCCAAAGAGGAAGAAGAGAAGAGAAGAGAAGAAGAAGCCAAATTTTCATCTCTCTCTCTCTCTCTCTCTCTTTATTTTTGTAATAAGAATTTGTACCCCTAGAATACGACTTGCTCCCTGAGTTCGACCTCGGGAACTCTTTTATTTTCCGAGTAAAAAAATTATATATTTGAAATGATGGCAATAACTGGCTATACTGCAACGCTATAACAAAACCTAGTTGTCGCCACGTCAAGTACCAAGGAGAGCGACTGTCCCCCTGTTTAGTGCAGAGCGGAGCTAGCCGCCCCAGGGACCCGGGGTTAGGACTGGCCACTCTGTACCGACCTGCTGGCCCTCGTGTACGTAGTACCGAGGAGAGCTACTAGTGTAGGGAGGTACTAGCTACCCCACGGGCCCCGGGGTTCTGCTAACCTCCAACACCGACTTGTTAGGCCCACTGGGGCAAACCAGGGTAGTCAGGCGAGGATGCGCGGACTGTGGAGGGGCAAGGCCCCTATTTGGTTACTGTGGAGGGGTTGGACCCCTGTTACTGAGAGGGCTCTGCCCTGTACTGGTTCCGTGCTGTGCTTTGAGCACACCTGTTAACGGAAACGACTGACCGCGTGCCAGTGCGGGTTAGGTACCCGTGCGTTTACCACGCGTGCCGTAGTCACCGTTACGTCTGTCAGTGACATTGGGGTGGTTGATTGAGAATAGGATCACCACGGGGGACTCTCCCGGCCAGGAGAGCACCATGTGCTACTTCTACTGTTCGGAAAAGACTGCAATCAAGATCGTTCTCACGAGGAACATTCGAGATCAAGTGAAGGATCTGAGAAATAGATAAATTGTGAAACAATAGAAAGACGTAAATAAAGGAAGAAAGAAAATTAAAATAGCTACTGTACACTTTACTGTTTCTTTAGTTTAGCTGCCACTCTACTCAGCGTTTTGCTGACGTGTTATACTTGTTACCTTTCAGGACCAGGTGTTGAGCAGCTAGGGTCAGCGGCTGCAGAGGACTCTGGGCCGAGTAGGGTCCAGTAGAGTTACCACTGTTCTTTGTACCCTTTTGTTTTCCACAGTAGTGAGTAGTTCTTGTTACCGTTGTACTTTTCTTTACCTGCAGTTTCGTATTATGTTATGAATGTTGTTCTACTGTTGTAGTGGTATATACTGTAGTGGTTTCTTCCTTACTGCTGTATTTTCTTACTGTTAGTTATATTCATGCTGAATGTGATTTATTTTACTGCTCTTTTGGTTACTTCCTCGTTGGACGACCAGGTCTTGGGTTTAGTCGAGTCGGTCCGGCTCTCATGTCTCGTAGGGACTTGGGAATCGGGTCATTACAAGGGGCTTATATGGAGAGGGAGAGGTGAGGAGTGTAACAACCATCTAAGATAGCCGTAACTTGCCTCAATCTTTTAGCCTTCTTTCGTAATGAATCTCAAGTTTCCTATTAAATATGAATTATATCCCTTCAATTTAGTTTTCAAATGTAACTAGAATTACTCTCCCAAGTTTGACTACCATCCCCTCTCACCCGCAAAAGCCCCTTCCACTCTTCTCTCCTTCGACAAGTACATGTGCTACAGTGGGGGCCCCGATCGACCATCGAGGCTGATCGGGGTCCCCCCAAGTTCATCGAAGTCTCTTTACCTCCATATCTCTTCTACTTCTCCAATCTCGACATGCATGTCGTCCCTTGGCCTGTAGCGACTGATCTGACAAGGCGGAGGCGGTGGTGGGCAGCTCCTCTGGTCGGCACTCGCAGCGGCCGACGAGCTCTCCCCTTGTGCACGCGGGCTTCCTCACGGGGTGGCCATTCTGCGAAGCGATGCACAACGAGCTTAGGGCTATCTGGCGTGCGGCAATGGGGTTTGGCAGCGCGCGGCGGCGTGTGGTGGTGTGGGACGTGGCATGCAGCGGTGGGGTCGGCGGTGCATGGCAAAGCCTTCCAGCGAGTGGCGATGGGGGATAGCAACTAGCAGCGGTCTGTTGCCTTGGTGTTTGTGTTGGTCATGTGGTTTGGTGGTGGCATGTTCGTGTGCGTAGTTGTGGCATTGATCTGTTCTTTTTCTTTCTTTTTAGTTTTGCTGTTTTCGATTGGAGGACTGCGTAAGACTTCAGGCCTCATTCGGCCAAGTTTTCTGACTTAGGTCAGGAATCAATCTTGACCTTTTGGTCAATTTATATTGATTCAGTCATTGGTGCATTTCTCGAGAATTGTCTCGTTGGTACCTTACTTCATCCATGAGTGCAGAGTCAGCCTCCATCGAAAGATTGACTGATTCCTGATATTCATCGCGTCTTTCTTTTTCTTTATCTCTTGTCTTCCTTAATTTTTTATTTTTTCCTTCCCCCGTTTCTTCTAAGAGCAACCTCCCCCTTGTTGAAGGCATTAGGATTTTCTTCTTTCCCCCATCTTTATATATTAGGTTCCTCCTTTTAATGATAATATTACTTTTCAAATAAAAAAAAACTTAAATTACCAATTTAGAGTTCAAATGAGAAAGTTAAGATCAATTTACTAAAGATATCATGCGTTATTACAAATTTTGAGCTTAAGATTGAGATCTGTCAAAGTTGGCTGCGAATATAGAAAGAGAGAGAAATACATCTTTAGACATCAAGGATTCTTGGCAAAAGAGCAATAGTGGGTACGGAAGGTAATTAATGGTCAAAGAAAAGATAGTTTAGGTATGGTGGTGCCACATTGCAAGAGAGTCCCTGCAAGACCTAATTTTCTTCATCCATGTCCTTTTGTGGCCTCCCGAAACAATAAACAGGTAATCAACATTAAATTATTTAAAAGATATAACCTAAATGATATACAATTAACTAAAATACTTGAATAATTATCAAAACTACCAAAGGCACTATAATTAACTGTATAATCCTATTTATGAATTAAATGCTATAGAATTAACATAATTTAGCCATAAAATATGCATAACATGATGAATACATCAGATAACTTAATTAGCCACGAGAAATATTAATGTGCTTAATGTTGTTTGAACAATGAACATTCTTGGAAATCCGTCAAAAATGGAAATCCAAGTTATCTTTTGCGTGTTTGAGCTCAAAATAGCATGTATATAATATCAGATAACTTCACCCTGCTCATCAAATACCGTACTAAAATACAATGAGTGCAGGAAAAAAAAAAGGAGAAATTCTTCACGTTGAATTGAATTGGATGGCCTTTTAGGCACTTTAAAAATGTGGCCTCCAACTTTATATTAATTGTAGCCTTCATGCCTTTTATTGCTCTCACTTTACAACATTTTCTTGATAGTTGAGAAGATCCCTTCCTTTTCTCTTGAAAATAAAATGAAGCAATGCATATAAAGGCAGCCATAAACTGGGGTTGGGAGTCTTGGTATTCTGGCTAAAAGAAACATCCATTTATGTTCTCATTTTGTACAATGTTCAAGGAGAAAAGTTTAACACGACACTTTATCTTGTCGAACGCAACTACTCCGATTATTTAATGGTTTTCTTCTTGAGTTTCAAATTATTTTCTAAAATCAATTCATAAATTTAAGGGTGTAGTAGAAATATTCAGAGATCCCTTTCAGCTAAGGTTCATTGAATATGTCCCGTGGCTTTGGTGGACGGGCATCTCCTCGATTGATTTTTCACCTTTTTTCTATTAATATATCCTCGGCTGCTAGTTGGAAATTCCTTTTAGTAACTTTTGATGTGCATTTCATCCTAGTTGCTATGATGAATTTATTCTGGTTTCCACCATTGTAGCCACATAAAGAAGTAAACTAAATGCAAGCGTGTCCATGGGATGCATGTGCATGGAGTTTCTTTGGTGCATTGGTTAAGAATTTTACATAAGATTTTTTTTTTATTATTAACCTATTAATCAAAAGTTATTTAGAAGTTTCAAGTTGAATTTTTTGCTTTCAACAATAAATTTTCAAAATGATGCTGAAATTTACTTTTTTTTTTCGAGAGAAACCGATGTACGTACATATACTAAAAATCTTATGGAAATTAATTTCTAGGGTTAGAAAAATTTAAACCATGTCGACACGGACAAGAGGAAAGATAAAAATCTCTAGAAATGAGTATAACCACATTTAGATAAGTCGGGAAGCATAACGCAAGCAAATAAAATGGAAGATCGACGTAAAGGAGTATTTACGATCGAACCCATAAGTGCTAATCTTTTGGAACATTCCAAATCATGCGTTAGTAAGAGTAACACCTTTTACGTTAATTGTTACACACAAAAATTAGTATCACATTAAAAACTTGTGAAATTTAATGGTAGATTTTAAGAATTGAGAAATACTATATAACTAACATATAAGCATTTCGAGTGGTTAATTCACATGGAAGTAGATTGCATACCTAACTCGCTGGTTACGAAGGATAGATTTTCTCAATCACGTTCTATTAAGCATGAATAATTACAAATGTTATAAGAGCCAATGTTATGAGAGCCCGAATCCTTCTGGAAGGACGGAAGGGATATCTAAATAAAATAAAATCACCACTAATAAAAGAAAGATGCTAAGAAAAGATTATCTGAGTAGAGCTGCCATTGCTGGTAGGAGTGAACAAACTAGGCTACGATCCAAAGAGGACATTGCATATTTAAGTTGAGAAGATCATAATATCCCTAAAAGAATAATATCACGTCAAAAATCCACTGAAGTAAATAATTGGTTATAAGGACAAAAAATTACTAACTTTTTGACTTGAACATTTGTGGGTAGTTGGCATAGGTCTGTTGGGTTCATTTCTAACTAGTTCTCATTTGCGTATAGGCTTTTGCCGTTAATTAATCTTCCTTCATTAACATTTATATTAAGCATTACCATTCAAATTGAAGTTATTTATTTTGGATGAGATTGATTCTCTTCTACCTATAAATAGCCTCGCCTAGATAATATTTATATTCAATGAAGACAGTCTAGTTTATAAGCAACAAAATTGTTGTATTACAAACAACCTCCAACAATTTCTTTAGGAATATTTTGATTCAATCATGAAAATCAAGCCATTATATTATTTTGTCTTTGATTAATTGAGAACAGTATAGAAAAAATCCTCCAACTAAAGTAATTAGTTATATGAATTTTGAGAAAAGATATCAAGGTTCGATGTGGAGGACGTTGTGAGTTTCTAAATTCAAAATTGAGTTATGAATATTTTGGATTGTGAAACTCTACAATTTGACTTTAGGATCATGCATTATGGATGCATGGTGACGGTTATATCTGGTCCAAATTCAACAAGCTACCAAGTTAGTGTAGGTACAATAGGAAACTAAAAGCATTCCATGATTAACATTGGTTAGATAGTGACAATACTAAGAGTTGAAATTTAGATAGCTTAAACAATTATGTCGCAATTGTAAGATTTGAGTGGAGAGTAGCTAGTGAGAGTTGGTAGTAGGGGGTGAGAGAACAATCTCATCAAGAATCATGGAACGCAAAAGCAAATATAAACAATATTTGCATTGCATGGTAAAAACTCTAGTAAATAATTTATAGGTGCAAACTAATTTATGCCAATTCACCCTTTCGTCAAGACTAATTATGTACTTGAGCCTTCCAACCTAGGATTTTCTAGTAATAGATTAAGTTCACCTTCAAACTAAGTTGCTTCTTTTCTTTTGTTTTTAAAGAAAACACAAGTTACTTTATTTCATTCAAAAGGTAGGGGGGCATGAACCTAAGCTGCCATGCACAACTCGGAAAATAACATAACAAGAGTTGAAAATGTTTTTGGGCCAGTGTCAAGCTTACCATCCATGTCAATATATTGAAGAAGTTAATCCCTGACAGCAAACAACATATTGACAAGGATAATAGCTTAAGACTGGGGTCCCTAGTGAGGTATGGCTCATCATAGTTAAAATATCCTAGTATAGAAACTAGGTTAAGTACTATCAAATTAACTTGATAAATATGTTAAGTATAGGAATTAAGGGAAAAAACCTAAAATACTCAATTTATGGTAAAAATGCATAATTATGTCATATTTGAGAGATTATCTATTAATTAAGTATATGGATAATTCAAATGTCAATTGAACACAATTTTGAGCACAAAATCACAAATCAGATGTGGAATTATTTTCTAATATGTTCAAATAACATGCCATAAAAACTTCATAGCATTTTGACCTCATTAGGGCCTTGGAATTAATGATTTGCATTTAGGTCCTCTCTTTACATTTCAGCATTCACATTTTATTCACTCAAAAGTTGCTGAGGACCTACTTGAAAACCACTAGGGGCCACTTTGTAAGCTTCCAAGGATGTGGGTGCATTGTTTCTAATCACTTATGGGTTCTTTAGTAAATTTCACACCATTTCGCATTAAGGGTGTTAATTAAACCCCTCATAAAGAATATTTTGATGCTTTTACAAAATAAAGTAAAAGAATAAAATATGGAAATAACATATTTTTTTCTATTATAACAAAATTACAGATCTCGCAGATTTTTGAAGACAGATGATTAGGAGAGTGAAGATGCATTGGGCCATAGGTCTTAGGCTTTTTATTGTACACTTTCAAAAAGTTGTAATCTTCTTTTTAATTGAGTTTAGAGATGTTGTAAAGAGCCTCCAAAGATAACTACACATAGCTAACTTAAGCTCTCTACACTTAGGAAAAATTAGAAACAAAAACCTACCACAAAACAAATATCAGACGTCCAACACAACTTTCAGACGTCTGATATTCAACTTTAAGATGTCTGATCATTATTACAGATGTCCAATTACCTATAGCCTTGCCTTTGCATTCTGAATATTTAGGCTCCAGTCGATGCAACCTTCAATTAGACGTCCATAGCCTTATCTAGACATCCAATACATACCTCAGACGTCCTTTAAGCTAACCATTAGACTTCACTTAACATGTCCTTCATTATTCTTTAATTCTAACGGTTAGATATACTTTTAGACATTTAGACATGTCTCCAGACGTCCAATAATGGACTGTTAGCCGCTTCCTCTGTGGAGATTTGTCAGAAAGCAATCTCACTTTTTTGATTTCCTAAGAAAAATATTAATCTCTTTCTAGACGTCTAGGCCACTGGACAGATGTCCACACTGACGTCTGATCCTTAAAATCTAGAACCCTATTTGGATCTGATCAAAATAGGAACAAACCCGCTTATAATTAGACGTCTAATTTTAGTATCAAACATCTTATAATAGCATATCAAACGTCCACCTAGAACTCCGCTTCAATCCAATGAAAATAGTAAGTCTGACCCATTAAATCAGACGTCTATTATTGTAGTTAGACATCTGACCCAAAAATTAGACGTCTATTCCTTCTATCAGAATCATAATTACCCTAATTTGAGTTGGATTTTGTCACAATCTCTTGGGACTTGCCTTCAATGGCTAGGAGTCCTCTCCTGTTAAGACTCGTGCTAGTAAAGCCCCTTGTGCCTTCTCCCTTGTTCAACACTTAGTCATTCTGTGGCTAGCAAGGCCCTTGTGCCTTCTCTATGGTGCTTTGTCTTAGCTCCTACTGAGGTTCCTGAGGTTAATACGTTTGAGCCTTTAACCTGACGTCTGATTGGCTAGTTCTGTTTCTACATTGCTGTGGTTATTGGATTGCATTTACTATTGAGATATTTGAGTTAATTGTACACCTTAACATTAGGGTTAAATTGGTGGTTCAGACCACCATTTAACCCCATCCTTTTGTACTTGACTCTTGAGATATTATTCTGATATATACATTGAGCATCATTTTGGTTACATTTGCATATCTCCCTTTATTATTGTGATTAGTTGATTGAATTGCCAATGTTCTCCTTGCGAATAACCTCAAACTCATTTCTAGATTTCAAGTTTTATAAATATTAAGTGTTGCTGCGATTTTAGTCCTATACTACAATGCGTATTTCCTTAAAATAATGATTTTCGTGATAAACAGTTATAGAGAATATATCAACAATCTTCCAAAACACAATTGTCTACTAGACAAGTTCCAACAATATTTTAGAGAGCTAGCATGTAAGGAATTGCAAGGGAGTCAATATGCATGAGCCCTTAACTCTTGCAAGTAAGTGGCTTAAGGTATCCACGGAGATCCACATAGGTGTACAATTAGGAGCAACAATGCCTGCACGAGCTCATTTTAGCGTGAGTTCCTCCATCATTGAATTCACCATCTTATGGACAAAACAAAAGGATGCAATAAAACATTTATTCTGTTGGATAAAAGGAGCACATACTTGAGTGTGCCAAGGAAGAGGAAGGAACTTTTGCCACAAAAAGAAAAAGGTTGAGGAGGTGATATCTATGTGCATCAGCTAGAGTTTATGTTTTATAGAGTAATGTAGCACCATGAAAATGGCTTAAAATTTGATAGTGAGGGACAATGTAGCCTTACAAGGTCCCTCACGAGCAGAGGTGAATTGACTTGTAGAATCTCTCATAATTCAAGTGCCATAACTCATGTCACCAACAATTTGGCAAGTGTAGTTAATTTTGAGGCCATTAGGACAAGTCTAGTGAAGACAAAGAATGGAAAGATGAGCAGTCATGAACCAAGATCTCATATCAAAATTGTACCATAAATTCTTAAAGTGCCCTTTCCAAGCAACAAGCTTTACATTGTCATTTTGATGGACCAAGTAGTGTGGATAAAAAAAATAGCAATAGGTTGAGCTTTTCTAAGGGAAAAGGAATTAAAGGATGAACAATTGATCATGAGCAATTTCTCAAGTAAAAGATAAGGAAGATAGACCTTAGTACCAACCCATCTAGGAATAAGACTAAGTTTAATTTGACAAAAAAAGATGTTGGAAAGTTTCAATCTGGGGATTATTAGGGCAACAATAATAGCAGGAGGTGACAGGGATACCCCTAAGCCTAACCAAGTCGTCAACAGGAAGCTTTTTATGAAGGAACCTCCCTATGAAAATAATTCAAGATAGCTTTCCCCAGGCGGACAAAGGAGGTTGTTCTAGAAGCTTATACGCAAAGGAGGTGGTAAAACAACCTGAGGATTCTTCCTTCCAACTTGGACAATTGAGATTATTAGAGAGAGTAAGGTATCTCAAATGAGAAACCAAGGTAGTGAGAAGAAATCCTTGAAGGGGAAAGTCCTGTAGGATTCTCATAATCTCTTTAATAGTACATCTAGGGGGGATAAGCTAGTTGGAAGATAACCTCTAAGAGGAGAGTCACTAATCCAATGATCCATCCAAAAATTGATGTTCCCTTCATGAAGTTCCCAAGCTTTATGAGGGGCAGCCTGATGGATTTCATCCGAATAAAAATCGAAAATGAATGATTTTCTAAATCCCAAGAACAATCCTATCATCCAATCATCAACCCATAACGAGAGAACACAACAAGAGATATGATGGAGGGATACCTAAATCCATCGTAGCAGGAGGGTTGTCAAGATTACAATGATCCTCTAGAACCGTGGATTTGCTTCTCCAACGAGAGGCAGTGGCAATGGTGCTTCCAAAGGGTTCAAAGAGCAAGAGCGGAAGAAGACTGAAAGAGAGCGTCTCTTGGGTTCTGTGGGCCCTATTTATATTTTTTGCAATGGGATGCAGAAAACCACAATGCCTACTTCTCTCACACCCCTCTAGGGACTGTAATTGTCAAAAATTAAATGACAATTCTATCCATCACAGAATCACATTTCTTTATGGTTTCTATGTATGAAATTCCTATACCCTCATGAGATGTAAATGGTCTAATAATTTAATTAAATCACATTAAAGGTAGTAAAAGTGATGTTAATACGTATGTATATGATAACTGACATGCTCCCGTGCGTGTGTGTTAAGAAGTGTCGTTATAGTCGCACTTGCAACGTCGGATTTAAAGTAAAGAAATGGAGGTGAGTCTGAGTGTCGATCTCAGGGAGGCGTGAAAATCGGATTTTGCTTATCACTTGTCACGGAAAGCGCGGAGTTTTGCTTGCGAAAGGTGCGATTTGAAAAGCGAGAGGGAGAGAGATAGAGAGAGAGAGAGGGAGAGATTAGGGTTATAGTTGTTTCTTGCTTGATCATGCAACTTAAATAGGAAATAAAGTAAACAACTGAACGGAAAGTTACTTCATTAATCATGCATCTTTTATTCACAGATTACAACATTAGATACATGCTTAAACATAAGTAAAGGAAAGCTTAAAAGAGAGGAAGAAAGAGAGAGGGGGGAGAGCGACGAGGCTGCCACGGCGGTGGAGGAGGCTCCGTCGGTGGCTCGTCGTCTCCGGCGATTACAAGAGGGCCTAAAGCTAGCTAAGAGAGGGGTAGAGTAGTTGCAAGGGAAGTAAATGCCTTGAATGAGTGGTTGGATGGGGTTTAAATAGGGAGAAGGGCTTTCTAAAAGAAGAAGGGGTTTTAGCGACGTTCGAGACGTCGCTAAAACCCTTCCAAAAGTGTCGGTGAAGCCCTCCAGCCCGCTGGTCACACGCCCACACCGTTCTTCTTCTCACTCGATCCGTGGCCGCTATGTGAGAGCCGTCTGATCAAAGATCGAACGGTTAAGATCCTCCCTTGGGCGCACTTGGATTGCGCCTCAGGCACGCGTGCATGCGGGCATCGTCGCCCGACGTGCGCGCGAGCGTGGGCGCTCGCTGTCTGAGGGCATGTCGCGTGGTGCGATCTCAGCCGCCCGCTGCTGATCGGGCAGCCCAATTTTGCCACGCGCCTCTCCGTCTTCGATTTTTCACCCCGCGCGGCTCGAACCCACGCCGTATCCGTGCAGGCGTGTGCGTGAACCACTGCGCCACGCCCGCTACTTTGTCGCGGCGATAGCGGCGGGCACGCAGTTCTCGGTCATCTGATCGAAGATCGACGACCGAGATTTGATCCCAGCTGAAAGAGGAAGCGGCGCGTGGTGAGCGAGGGGCAACGTGGCGCAACGAGGGTCGTTGATCATTAGATCAACGGTCAGAACTTCTTGGGCCCATTGTAGGAACTCCGGATGTCGGATTTGGCCGATCTTGAGTCCGTTGGACTCTGTTCATTGTTCTGAATCCATCTATGCACTACGATTGCTCATCTGAGGCCTGCTTTGACAAGTGCTTACACAAATGGTCATTAATACAATTTTATAAGCAATCTTGGTATATGATGCATGCAATGCTCCCATTCTACTTATGTTATGCCTTTTATTCTTAAGATGGGCCATATTTAACAGAATTATCACCCCCATATGCAGTGTTATATACTCCCATGCTTACTCCTTGCTAGTCCCTAGCAAGGTTTATTCTAGCCTTTATTTTCTTTCAGAATTTAAGAAGTAATTGCTTAGGCACTTCGTCACTTGTCAATAGGAGGAAATATACTAAGATCTTAATCTACAAAGACTAAGCAACGCCCGGATGTCTGCCAAAATACGAATCACCCGAATCCTTGCTTTAATGTATATAACTATACATATGTATATGTATATATATATATATATATTTTAGAATTTTTTTTCGGAATTCAGCGTGGGTTGGTAACTTTTTACGGCTACCCAACCCACCCAAAACTCGGTCAAAACCCTAAGTGTTATTCCTCTTGGTGTGCAGATCGTGATAGACTTACTCAACAGTAATTTAGACTTTGGGTTTCTACGTCCCTAGGTGACCGGAAGAGGAAATATATTTGTCTGAAGGTGTATTTGTTCGATTGGTAGCTTTCTCCCTACGTTTGTTTTAATTGGGGTCAACACAAGGATTTTTCCTGTGTATATCTCCCCGGCTTGTACTACTTCCCCACTTCTTCCTTAAGTGTTTTGGTTCTTTTTGTGCAGTTATTGAGCTGGGCTCTGGACAACCGACCAATGGGCTGTTACCCACGATCACTTGCCAGCCATACTCGTGCGGTGAAGTGTGGTTTATTTTCTTTTCTTCTCCTTTTTTTTTGTAGGTGGCTTCCCTGATCTCAAATGTACCTAGAGGCAATGAAGAAGAAATAGTCTCGTGACTGGGCTCTGGACAACCTGCCAATGGGTTGTTACCCACAACAACTTGCCAGCCATACCACCCTAGAGAGTTCATTAGCTACCCAATTTCTGTCAAAATCTCCGAGGAGTGAGTCTGTGCAAAAACGTGTATAAATGCTTAGACTCAAAGTTTTTCTGAGTTAGAGGGTGAGTTGATAAGTCATATACTTATCACCTTATTTAGTAGGTGGATTAGAATAGTTTAAGGTTGCAAGGATTAGAAGTTAAATCCATATTTTAATAGACGCCAGGGCTGATTAAGCCTGAAGGCCTGAAAAGTCTAAGTGTTTAAGTTCTTTTTGTATTATTTCCCACTATTGACAAGTTTCTAATGCCTAAGTTCCTTCCTAAATTCTTTTTTTTTTTAATTTTATTTTATTCAGACTGATTAAATGAGCTCAGGATTGTGCAATTTACCACCCCCCCATGCTTAAGTTGGACAATGTCATTGGCAAATACATGGATGCATAGGGGTTCAAAAAGATAGTACCTGAGTGACGTAAAATACCGGATCAGTCTGAATCCTCTGGGTTGCCTCCTAGGAAGCGCTGAGTTTAACGCCTCCAGCTGGGCAGTGCTTCGTGTCATCCCTCAACGAGGGTGACACTCTCCTTTTGGGGAACCTGGGCTAGGAACTGCTTCAATCTTTGACCATTAACTGTAAAAGTGTGCCCAGTGTTAGGATCAGCGATTTCAACCGCCCCATTAGAGTAAGGCTTAACCACCCAAAATAGTCTTGTCCATTTGGACTTGAGTTTCCCTGGGAAGAGTTTTAGGCGGGCGTCAAATAGCCAGACTTGCTAGTTAGGCTCAAAGGTTTTTCTATGAATGAGTCAATCATGGACGGCTTTCATTTTCTCCTTATACAGTCGACTATTTTCAAAAGCGTCTCGACGGATTTCTTCGAGCTCAGATAATTGGAGCATCCTTTGCGCACCAGCTAACTAGGAATCCATGTTACATTGCTTGACAGCCCAGTAAGCCTGGTGTTCCAATTCGACAGGAAGATGGCAGGCTTTACCAAAGACCAGGCGATAAGGCGACATGTCTATCGGGGTCTTGAAAGCTGTCCTGTATGCCCACAGAGCATCATCTAGTCGTGTGGACCAGTCTTTCTTGTCAGGTCTCACAGTCTTCTGTAAAATATTCTTGATTTGTCTATTTGAGACCTCGGTCTGCCCATTTGTTTGTGGATGATACGGGGTAGCAATGCAGTGGTTCACCTCGTATTTTCTAAGTAAGGCACGAAATTGGGAATGGATAAAATGGCTTCCACCATCACTGATCATGGCCTTGGGTATTCCAAACCGAGAAAAGATGTTCTGCTTAATAAAGTCCATGACAGTCCTGTGATCGCATCAGCGGGTGGCGACGGCTTCAATCCATTTGGAAATATAGTCTACTGGGACTAGGATGTACTCGAAGTCGTTGGATGGTGGAAAGGGGCCCATAAAATCGATACCCCAGACGTTGGAGATTTCGACAATCAAAATGGGCTGAAGGGGCATCATATCTTTCTTGGTCATGGTCCACAGTGTTTGGCAGTGTGAGCAAGTCTTGACAAAGTTGTGTGCATCCTTAAATAGGGACGGCCAGTAAAATCCGGACTGCAGAACCTTTGCATTTGTTTTCTTTCCAGAGAAGTGGCCTCCACAAGCCTGATCATGATAGAAGGAAAGCACACTCTGGACTTTGTTCTCGGGGATACACCTCCTGATGATATGGTCGGTGCAGAGGCGAAACAGCATGGGATCATCCCAGAAATAGTGCGTGGCCTCAGCCAACAACCTGTCCCGTTGCTGTCTGGACCAGCTGTGCGGGGTTTGTCCTACAACTAGGTAGTTGACGTAGTCAGCAAACCATGCAGTCTCTTGTCTTGCACAGCCAGAATGTGTTCATCGGGGAAGACGTCAGATAGAGGTAGGGAGGGTCCAATGTGGTCTGGATGAAGTCTAGACAAGTGGTCAGCCACCACATTCTTCGATCCGGCCTTGTCACGGATTTCCAGGTCAAATTCCTGTAAAAGCAGGATCCATCTGATGAGCCTGGACTTTGCGTCCTTCTTGGCTAACAGGTGCCGGATGGCTGAATGGTCAGTGTAAATAGTCACGTGTGATCCCAGCAAGTATGATAGGAACTTTTCAAGTCCAAAGACTACAGCGAGAAACTCTCTCTGTAACCGTATAATTTCGTTGGGCCTCATCCAACATTTTGCTCGCGTAGTAGATCACCACGGGCTTCTTGTCTTGCCTTTGTCCCAGGACAGCGCCTATGGCAAAATCTGATGCATCACACATAATCTCAAAGTCCTGGGACCAGTCTGGGGGCTGAAGTGCAGGTGCTGTGGAGACTAAGTCTCGAAGGTTGTGATAAGCCTGGATGCAATCAGAAGACATGCGGAATATGGCGTCGTTGGCTAGAAGGTCGGTCAAGGGTTTGGAAAGCTTGGAAAAGTCTTTAATGAACCTTCGATAGAAGCCAACATGTCCCAGAAATGAGCGAATCTGTCGGACCGAGCTAGGTGGAGGGAGTTTGGAAATCAATTCAACCTTAACCCGATCTACCTCGATGCCCCTATGCGATACGATGTGACCGAGGACAATTCCTTCTTGAACCATAAAATGGTTCTTTTCCCAACTTAACACCAGATTAACCTCGATACATCGTTTCAGGATTTTCTCCAAGTTGCTCAGACAATGGTCGAATGAATTCCCGAATACAGAGAAATCATCCATAAAGACCTCTAGGTATTCACCCACCATTTCTGAAAAAATGGCTGGCATGCAACGCTCGAAGGTCGCAGGTGCGATGCATAACCCGAATAGCATTTGACGGAATGCAAATGTGCCGTACAGGCAAGTGAATGTGATCTTTTCTTGATCCTCCAGAGCAATTGCGACTTGTTTATATCCTGAATATCCATTCAGGAAGCAAAAATACTTCTGCCCTGCCAATCTTTCAAGGATTTGGTCAATGAATGGAAAGGGGAAATGATCCTTCTTAGTGGCTTCATTGAGCTTCCTATAATCAATACACACCCGCCATGCGGTGGTGGTGCGGGTGGCGATGGATTCGCCATGATCATTGGTGACAACGGTGAGCCCAGCTTTCTTTGGAACCACTTGAGTGGGTCTCACCCAGGGGCTATCGGAGATAGGATAGATGATGTCGGTGTCAAGCCACTTGACAATTTCTTTCTTAACGACCTCCCCCATGTTTGGGTTTAATCGTCTCTGCATCTGGCAGGAGGGCCGTGCCCCGTCTTCCAGGTAAATCTTATGGGTGCAATAGGTGGGGTTAATTCCTCTTAAGTCAGAAATGGTCCAACCAATGGTGGCCCGATGTTCTGAAAGGGTCGCAGTCAACCTGAGTTCCTGATCCTTAGTTAGATGATAATTAATAATCACCAGGAAGGTCTGGTCAGGTCCTAGGAAGACATACTTGAGATTCTCGGGCAATGGCTTAAGTTCAGGTGTGGGTGGAACCACAGTTGATGGAAAGGGAAAGGGCGGGAGTTGATCAACATCGATCTCCTCAAATGGTGTTGTGTGATGGTACTCAGCCTTATAGAGGTCCACGGGTAGTGATGGTGACGGGTCAGAACAGTCATTACGGGTTTGGTGGTCTGATACAGAACTAAGGGTGAGGCATTCCTCGATCAGAGTTTCTACGGGATCATGTTCCTCAACGCAATCGCAATCAAAAGACTTTGTCGCCTGGAAAATATCCAATTGCATTTTCTTATCTCCGAAGGCGATTTCCATACATCCCGTGTCACAATCAATGTTTGCCTTAGCCGTAGCTAAGAAAGGTCTGCCTAAGATTATGGGTGCGTTCTATAATTTTTCAAGGACTTCCATGTCGAGCACCAAAAAGTCGACCGGGAAATAGAAGTCCTTGACCCGTACAATCACGTCCTCGACAACCCCCTTTGGGGTTTTCACTGATCTATCAGCCAGCTGGATGGTGACAGGGGTTGGTCTCAACTCTCCGAAACCAAATTGGTGGTACAGGGCTGTTGGAATCAGATTGATAGAAGCACCTAAGTCCAAGAGCGCTCTATCAAATGTCATGTCCCCGATATTGCAGGAAATCAGGGGCGCACCTGGGTCAGTTCGCTTGAGCGGAAGGTTGCTTGATATTATGGAACTTGCTTATTCGGAGAGCACAACTGATGAGAACCTCATCATGAGCCATAACTAGCTCATTTTGACCCAATACAAAGGATAAAAGCTCCTACATAACTCAAGGAAAGGCTTAACTCAGAGAATTCTGAGTTTAAGGAGAAAATAAGTCATAAGGGGTAAAAATGCAATTTCACCAGTATAATCTGCATACAGGGTAATTCAGGGCCCAAACATAGGTCAAAGCAGCTTAATAAGAATAAAAGTGGGATGAAATGATCTAGCAAGGGCTACAGCAATTCCAAGAAACTAAATGATAAATCTGTAACCCTAGAACAACCCACTTCAATTCACAAGGTTCGAGGCAAAGTAAAAATAGAATAAACCCTCTAAAATTCATAGAAAAATAATCTCTAGGGTTTAGAACCTTCAATTTGGCCTTTAGAACCCATTTTGACCTACATTGAGAACCATGCCCAATTAATAACTTAATTTGGGTTTTTGCGCAAATTGACCGGTCAAACAAGGTTTAATATGAAAATGAAATTCACCATCAGATTCCTTAGGTCCTAATTAGTCATGTATAAAAACTTGAGCCTAAGAAGAAACCTCCTTGACCGACTTTACACTTTGGTCCTCATATATTTACTCTTTGGCCCTCAACTTTTGAACCCTCGCATTTTGGCCCCTAACTCTCCTTCGTTCTTTGCAATCAGGTCCCTCCTGCAAAAACCTGCCAGCACCATGCTCCGGCGACCTTGCGCGGAGCATGGCGCCGCACAGGGTGAGGTGGGAGACCTAGCAAGTAAACCGGGGGTGCCCTGCGTCGTCAGCCGTCGCAGGGGCACCCCCCTGGTCATTGTAGCCCACCATACCGGCCGTGCGAACGCACGGACGGTATGGGTTCGTGTTTCCGACCATTCTCCGGCGAGGGAGACACGTCGTCTCCCTCCGCCTTCCTCCCTGTTTCATCCCTATAAATACCCCCCGCTGCTCCACCGACCAGAGCAGCCTGGATCTGACGGAGAAAATCCCCAACTTCCTTCTCTTCTTTCTCCGGCAGACGCTCACCAGCTCCGGCGGTTTCCTCCCCCTCCACCTCTTCGCTCTGCCGCAATACCAGCAGCAGAGATTTCCTCCCCTGCTCTTCCCGCGCCACGCCGCACCCAGCTGGCGCCTCTCCGGCTCTCTACTCGCCGCCGCCCCTTTCCCTGAGCATCGTCTTCTCCGGCGACAGTCGATACGACTGTCGCCCTGTTCCTCCCCCTTCGTCCCTGCAAGTAAGCTAGAGCTACTCCCCTTCTCCTCCTCTTTCTTTCCCCGCTTTCAATTTATTCAATTAAGCCCTCTACCGACCCTGACCACCTTCACCCCCTTCGCCTCCGACCACCCTCCGGCGAGCCGCTCCCATCACCTCAGCAACCCACACGGCTCGCCGACCCTCACCGAACCTCCGCCTCATCACACTGAGCACCCCCCACCCCTCCACTGCCACTCCACACCTCCGTAACATTCCCCCGAACAAACCCATTCCTCCGGTTGCAGTCCGACCCAGGGCTGCCGCCAGACACCTCCTTGCGGCCTGCCGCGCAGCTCCTCACCTTCGCCGTGCCACGGCGAAGGTTCCCCAGTGGTTTGATTAGGCCGCGAGGCCATATTCGTGTCCGACAGGTTTTGAGGTTCGACCGCCATTAGCGCACATTGAAGCAGCTTCTCCCGCGCTCCAGCTTGAGGACTCCAGGTCTCCAGCTGCTGCGGAGTACGGGGAGTCTTGCGAAGGCAGCCAGCCAGCAACCTAGGCCAATAGAAGCCGCAGCTGCAGAAGCCAGGCCGCGGTCTCCCAGCAGGCGCACGCGAGGAACGGTCTGCGTTTAGTTCCACATCGGTAAGCCTCACTCCCGTTCCACTGTTTAAATTGATTTCGTGCACTAGCCCTATTGCCTCAGTACACGGGGTGAGGTCCCCTTACACCCGCCCGGTTACCCGGTCTCGTCCGCGCTCACGCCCCGCGGACCTGACCCGACCCGACTTAGACTGACCTGCACTCCTCGCCCACCACGCACGCCGGTGGGCCTGGACCCGGGTGTGACCCGAACCCGAACCCGGTAGCTCTGGGAGAGCTTTCCGAAGAGTGGTTTCAGAGAGAAAGAGAGACGCGGGGGGGGGAGGGTAGAGTAGGTTTTGCCTCTTGACGAAAAACCCTGAAGTGTGCAGGCACAGGCGAAGAAGAAGACCCGCGGAAGAAGAAGGAGCTGCACTGTAGCAAAGGCATAGTTAAGTCGTCTAAGCACCGGGTCAGACGACGGAAGGTCAGCAGCCAGAGCAGGAAAGAAGGCAGGCTGAAGAAGAAGGAAGAGCAACGGCCAAAGCAGAAGAAGAAGAAAGGAAGACTTAGTAGCTGAAGGCAGAAGCTCTGCAGCCATAAAGAAGAAAAGGGAAAAGAGAAAGGGTCACCACAATTGCAGAAGAAGAAGAAGAGAGGTCAAGGCAGAAACCAAGGAAGAAGAAGAAAGAGATCTGAAGAGGAGCATCACCTCTGCAGAACGAAGAAGAAGAACAAGGAACTCTGAAGAAAGAAGAACATCACCAAAGCAGGAACAGCAGGAAGAAGAAGAAGAGTATCACCATTGCAGAAGAAGAACATCACCTCTGCAGAACAGAGAGAAAGAAGGAGATCTAAAGAAAGAGAGAAAGAAGAGCATCCCCTCTGCAGAACAAAGAGAAAACAACAAATTCTTTCCCTCTCTCTTTCTTTTTGTAAAAGAAACATGTATATCTCTAGAATACAACTTGCTCCCTGAGTTCGACCTCGGGAACTCTTTTATTTTTCGAGTAAAAAATTTATATTTGAAGTGTTGGTCATAACCGGCTTTACTACAACGTTATAACAAATACAAAACCGACGTTTCATTTTGGCGCCGCTGCCGGGGAGCAACGGCTATTCTAGAGGTAAACATTCCTGTTTCTTTTAATTTCTGATAATCTCCTCTCTTTTGTGCAGCTACAGGAACTCAAGAAGACAAGCAACCACACGACAACCACTCCGAAGACAGGTAAAATTTTCCTCTCACTATTAACCCCTAAACTCTAAAGAGGAAGAAAAGAAAAGAACAAGCAATATAGGGCTAACCTGTCTTCCATACTTAGTAACCATAAAGAGTTGCATGTTTTCAACTCATCACTCCTGCACACTATCAAGGGCATTTAAGGGCTAACACATTCTTGCTTGAGCCCTAATTGCCCAACAAAGAATTAAATGGACCAAGTAGAGCCAACATAAGGTCAAACATTAGGATTTCAGTAGAGACACACCCCTTAATCAAGAATTGAGGAAATCCAAAAGAGGTGTGCCCAAGCCATTGATTGAAAATAATTAACAAGAAAAATCCTAAACAATTGGCTCTCTCTAAACACTTGAACCCTAAAAGATAGGACCTAAAAGCTCTCAAAGAAAACAAGAGGTAAAGTTGACCCCTTTGGGTTAACCAACCTTAAATTAGGTCACTCTTTGCACTTAAAAAGACTAAAGTTCAAGTGAAAACCTTAAGCACCCTGATCTTAAAATTGGTAGACTTAAGAGGTCAAGATCCCCATTCTGGTCTACCTGGAACCGCAGTGACAAGAGAGGTCGGGTGGGGGAAACCCTGTAACCCGTGGGGACGCTCTACCGTGTAGGGGTCTTCGCGGGACTCTCCCTCTCTGGCTGCCCAGGTAATTCTCAGGTGGACGATCTTTCTGATCAAGGGGTCCATCTGCCCCGCACCTCTATAGTCACCCAACACATTTTTGGGTGTCTTGATTGGGTCCAGCACCTTCTAAACTTACCTCTCCCAACTGTGCATGTACGGAAGGAGGTCTCTAAGACCACCCTTAAGACCTCCATTAGAAATTCGCTCTCGTCAAGGCCAAGCCTCGACGCCCGTATTTGTGCAGCAACACCCTCACATTATTCTCTCTTCTGATTCAGAACCAAGTTCTTCTTCTTCCCCCATCATGGCTCAGCCAGTTGAGGAAGAAAATAATCTGGAACACCAGCTCCAGCGACTCAATGACCTCTTCCAAAACTTCGTGCACCCACCACAGCGTCCTATGATGCGGGACCACTACAATCCTGCTGCGGTGGCCATTGAGCCTCGAGTCAGAATCCTGATTGGAGGACCTGATTCCGAACTAAAGCCCAACATGATTCATGCTATACCTAAATTCCATGGGCTTAATTCTGAAGATCCCTTCCAGCACATCAAACAGCTAAAGCATCTGGCCCACACTTTTGGATCAGATGCGCAAAATCGGGATATTCTTCTCATGAAGATGTTCTCCTTTTCTCTTATGGACAAGGCCGCCCATTGGTATCAAACTCAGACCCGGCCGATCAACACTTGGGAAGAACTTCAATCCGAGTTTTTGAAAAAGTTCTTTCCCGTTGGTCGGACCAACGCCTTGCACCATCAGATTACACACTTCACTCAACAATCAGGAGAACCTCTCCATGAGGCATGGGATCGTTTTCAGGATCTCATGAGAAAGTGCCCCCATCACGGAGTTCCTAAATGGGAACAAGTCCAATCTTTTTACCAGGGACTCCGTGAGGACATCCGCCTTTTCGTCAATGCAACTTGCGGAGGAAACATCATGGGTCAACATGAAGACACCGTATGGGAGATTCTCGAAAACATGTGCGAGAACTCCATCAACAATGACTCCATGGGATTATTCGACAGGACGAATACCCGCGCAGCGACGAATCTTAAGGGAGCACATGAGACGCAGGGCCTGTCCGCATCAGTCGACCTGGAATTAATGGCCAGTCGATTGGACAAGGTCTCAATCATTGAAAAGAAGGTGGATGAGCTGACTCAGCACTTGCAGCGAGCCACCTCTGCGCGTAACTCCTTTGCACAACCTCCTTCCACACAGGAGACTATGCAAAACATCCTCCACCGATCCTCCCCTGGGATGGATCCATATCCATCCCCATCTGATTCTTGGACTGGAAGATCATCCGATCCTTTCTACACCAGCCGGGGGAACTCCATTCCTCCTTTCCCTGACTCTCAGGAGGTTCCTCAGATCTGCGAGGACCTCAACGCCATCCAGAACGACCCATTCTCCAACACTTACAACCCTGGATGGCGAAACCATCCAAATTTTCAGTGGGCAGGAAATTCCCAAACCCAAAGACCACCTTTTCAGTCCCGCCCACAGCCCTCTCATCACTACCAGCCGCCTCAGCCTCGGCCCAACCCTACTTATCCGTCAGGGCCAAATCAAGATCAAATGTCCTTAATCCTCCAGACTCTGGCTGACATTCAAAAATCGAATGCGGCTATTCAAAAACAGCACAAGGACGAGCTTACTGAAGTTAAAACTCAACTGGCCCAGTTGGCAAATTCTCGCCAACCAGGCACACTCCCTTCCCAACCTCTTCCTAACCCAAATAACGTGCCAACCCAGAAGCACGTTATGAATCCAAGTTTAGGCCACGCTCAATGGATTTATCAGGCCCCTACTACTCCATCTCCAGACGAGATGGAAGCCTCAACTTCTCGTGCGGGATTTCAGCAGCAGCCACCCCTCCTACCAAACCCAAACCAAAATCAGGCCGGATTAAATTCTGTAACAACACGTAGTGGTAAGACAACTCAAGACCCGCATTATCCAAACCACTCCCAGCCTGATAACCATGACCCTAGGATAGTTATCCAAGGTACCACTGTTCCAGATCCACAACCTGAACCTATCCTAGAAGAACCAACCAAGATCCCGTTTCCCGAGGCCCTGACCAAGGGAAAGAAGACCACAAAACCCGTGGCCCCTGAGGAGGACCTGGTCAAGCTCTTTGAGCAGGTCCACATAAACATCCCCTTGATGGATGCAATCCGCCACGTACCAGCTTACGCACGATTTCTAAAGAATATATGTACACCCCAGCGTAAGCCGCGAACCAAGGGAGGGAGCCCAATTGTTCTGTCAGAGCAAGCCAGCTCTGTAATTCTTAGTAGACTCCCACCCAAGGCAAAAGATCCTGGAACTCCCCTGATCTCCTGTAAGATAGGTGGTACCCAATTTGATAGAGCATTGTTAGACTTAGGTGCATCTATAAATCTGATACCCACATCCTTACTTGACCATCTAGAAGAATCTGAGCTGAAACCAACCGAGGTGACATTACAATTAGCAGATCGATCTATAAAGTCACCAAAAGGGGTTCTCGAGGATGTTATCGTGAGAGTGCGGGATTTCTATTTTCCAGTGGACTTTATAGTCTTAGACATGGATGCACCTGAGAACCCTAGGGATACACCAATCATTCTAGGGAGACCTTTCTTGGCTACTGCTAGAGCCAACATCAGCTGTGAGGAGGGCCAAATAGAGCTTAAGTTTGGAGATCAAACACTGAAAATTGATATATTTAAGGCCCAACAAGGAATTAATTGCGGCGTCATCGAGCAAATTTGTGACATCAAGACTTTGGTTGATGAATCACACCTCCAGAATGACTTGAGTATGCCTCATCAACCACAGAAGGATCTTGACCCGCAAACAGAGGAGTCAAATCCAGATGTGAACAACCCAGTAACTCCCACCCTTGAACCTCACATCTATACTGAACCACCCGCTGCTGCTGAAAACCCCATCCTCGAACTGAAACCCCTTCCTGCTCACTTAAAATACGTCTTTTTGGGTTCTAATCAGACCCTTCCTGTGATCATCAATTCCAACCTCAGTCCTGAACAGGAATCCCGTCTGATTGTTGTCCTCCAGCAACATCGCAGAGCCATCGGATGGACTCTCGATGATTTGACTGGAATAAGTCCCTCTTATTGTACTCATCATATCTATTCAGAAGAGGGCACACGACCTTCTCGTGAAATACAGAGACGCTTAAACCCCAATCTGCAGGAGGTCGTGAAAAAGGAGATCATCAAGTGGTTAGATGCCGGGATCATCTACCCGATCTCCGATAGTCGTTGGGTGAGCCCAATTCAGGTCGTGCCCAAGAAGGCAGGACTCACCACTATAACGACTGAGACCGGAGAAATCATTCCTACCCGATTAGCCAACTCGTGGAGAGTCTGTATAGATTACCGTCGACTCAATTCCTCCACGAAGAAGGATCATTTCCCACTACCCTTCATTGATCAAATTCTCGAAAAACTAGCGGGAAATAGGTTCTTCTGCTTTCTTGACGGGTACTCCGGTTATAACCAGGTGGCAATCCATCCTGAGGACCAAGAAAAGACCACGTTCACCTGCCCCTTCGGAACATACGCTTTCCGAAGGATGCCTTTCGGTCTTTGCAATGCACCCGCTACTTTTCAGCGATGCATGCTTGCCATATTCTCAGATATGGTAGGTGATTATCTGGAAGTCTTCATGGATGACTTTTCAGTTTTCGGAGCATCATTCGACGATTGCCTCCAACACTTGGTCCAGATACTCAGGCGGTGCATCGACGTGAATTTGGTTCTTTCCTGGGAAAAGAGCCATTTCATGGTGCCTGAGGGAATTGTCCTGGGACACTCAATTTCGGAGAAAGGTATCCAAGTGGATCGAGCTAAGGTTAATCTGATTTCTCACCTTCCTATGCCTAGCTCGATCAGGGACATCCGATCCTTTTTAGGGCATGTCGGTTTTTATCGACGATTTATCCCTGATTTTTCAAAAATCGCACGCCCCCTGACCACTCTTCTCTCCAAGGATGTTCCCTTCGAAATCTCCAAGGAATGCACTCAAGCATTTGAAATCCTGCGTGACCGAGTCACCCAAGCCCCGATCCTACAGTCCCCTGATTGGTCTCAACCCTTTGAGATCATGTGTGATGCATCCGACTTCGCTGTAGGAGCGGTTTTGGGGCAGAAAAATGACAAGAAACCTGTGGTCATTTACTACGCCAGCAAAACACTCGATGAGGCTCAGCGTAACTATACAGTTACTGAGAAAGAGCTGCTAGCTGTAGTATTTGCCCTAGAGAAGTTCAGATCGTACCTTCTGGGTTCCCATGTCATCATATACTCGGATCACACGGCTGTGAGGCATCTCCTTGCAAAGAAGGACGCGAAACCTCGATTGATCCGATGGATCTTGCTGTTGCAAGAATTTGACCTTGAGATTCGCGACAAAGCGGGAAAACAAAACGTGGTAGCTGATCACTTGTCCCGTCTTCCTTCTGAAATAATTGACCCTTCCAGACCCATCACTGAGCATTTTCCCGATGAGCACCTGCTGACTATTGGTACTAGCCTTCCATGGTTCGCTAATATTGTAAATTACTTGGCATCTCATCAGACCCCGTTCGATTGGCCGAAGGCCAAGAAAGACAAATTACGCGCCAATGCCAAGTATTACATTTGGGAAGACCCGTACCTCTTCCGCATAGGTGCCGATCAGATCATCCGGAGATGTGTCCCGGAAGGGGAAGTCAACAATATCCTCTCTTTCTGCCATGACCAGGCATGCGGTGGCCATTTTGCCGGGCATAAAACCGCATCAAAAGTCCTCCAGTGCGGCTTTTACTGGCCCACACTGTTCAAAGACGCACACAGTCATTGCAAGGCATGCAGTCGTTGCCAGACTTTGGGCAACATGAGCCGTCGCGACATGATGCCTATGCAACCGATTCTAGTATGCGAAATCTTTGATGTTTGGGGGATTGATTTTATGGGCCCCTTTCCTGTTTCGGATGGTTTCGAATACATTCTGTTGGCTGTGGACTACGTGTCCAAATGGATCGAAGCCATACCGACCCGAACCTGTGATCACAAAATCGTTCTCAAATTCATTCATCAACACATTTTCTCAAGGTTCGGGATTCCTCGTGCAATAATTTCTGATGGGGGGACCCATTTCACAAATGCTCAGTTTAGGTCACTGATGACCAAATACGGGGTGTCTCACCGAATCTCTACTCCTTACCACCCCCAAACTAATGGTCTAGCTGAGCTGTCTAATCGGGAGATCAAGAAAATCCTGCAAGGCACTGTTCGACCTGACAGGAAGGACTGGTCGTCCCGACTTCCGGAAGCATTGTGGGCCTATAGGACCGCCCACAAGACCCAATTGGGCATGTCTCCCTTTAGATTGGTGTACGGAAAGGCATGCCACCTTCCCGTCGAACTGGAGCATAAAGCCTATTGGGCAGTACGGAACTGTAATCTAGATCTTTCCAAGGCTGGGACCCACAGAAAACTCCAAATAAGCGAGATCGATGAATTACGCATAGACGCGTACGAGAACTCGCAAATCTACAAGGAGCGGGTTAAAGCCTTCCACGACAAACACATCTCGAGAAAGATCTTTCATCCTGGTCAAAAGGTCCTACTCTTCGATGCCCGACTCAAACTCTTCCCAGGAAAACTGAGATCTAAGTGGGTCGGACCATATTTGGTCCGACAGGTTTTTGGAAATGGAGCAATCGAAATCAGTCCACTCAGCCACGATTCTGAACCTTTCATCGTGAACGGTCAGAGACTCAAGCCGTTCATTGATGTAACTTCTACTGATTTGGCTGAGGCATCTTATATCCTCCTTTCCCCTTGAGCTTATTGCGCCCAGCCGATGGCGTAAAACTCAGCGCTTAACGGGAGGCAGCCCGTCATTCTCTTTGAAAACCTGAAACTTGTTCTGACACCTTTCAGCACTCGAAGTTCACCCTTACAGACAGCCGACCCCAACTCAGATGTTCGCATCTGAGATTTGAAATCGTCCGCAAAAAAAAAAAAAAAATTTCAACCCGACCCATCCACTCACCCAAATTTCTGTCTTAAGGAATGAACTAAGACCCCCTAGATTACAATGAGGACATTGCAAATCTTAGGCATGGGGGGGTATGAAAGTACAAAAACTTGTAAGAAAAGGTTTCAAACAAAAAAATTCACATATGCCAAAAACACCATAAAAATTAAAAAATTTTCGAAAAAGAACAAGAGGAAAAGAGGAGAAGGAAATTTTGCGAAGGAGAAAAGAAACAAAAGGAAAAAGGAGCACAAAATTATGAGAAAAAGTGATAGTCATTAGTAAGGAACTAAGGAATTAACCTAAGCTCTAGACCTCATTCAAGAAAAGTGCACAATAAGATTAGTAAAGAATGCAAACCTTAGGCATTCTTGAATAGACTCTTAGTACCCATTAAGATCTGGACACTCCTCAAGAGGTTGAGGAAAATGAAAAGCTGAAGTATTAGGTCTAAAGCTTAGGGAGTATTCGGCCTCGTTAACTAATTTTTGGTTTACGGGACTCAGTAACCTAAGCACCCTAATCTCACACACAGCCTGGTTCAGTAAGCGTAAAAATCAGAATCACGCAGAAGCGTTGCAAAAATCTGAAAAGAACACCTAGAATAGGAGCGGCCGATCAACACAAGTTGATTTGGACAAGTTCCCAGCGCAGAGAGGCGGGAAATCCCCTCGAAGATGCGTAACAAAATATCATCTCCTCGGTGCTTGTCTCTTAGGATATTTACATATCCTACTGGGGGCATGTAAGCACTCTGCTAGTTCAGATTCCATGGATGGCATTATCTCGAAGTGTCAACTGCCAGGGTCTGGATTCGGCCACGGAATACCATGGATGGGATTATCCCGAAATCTCAATAGCCAGGATTCCGGGGGTTGCCATGGGCGGTGCTATCTCGAAGCATCGATCGCCAGGAACCCTTGAGGATTGATGATGGGAGCAAGGAATCTGATACAGACCGTGTTGAAAAGCCAATCCTAGGCTAGAACTAAAAAGAAAAAGAGAGAGAAAACTCTCCAAACAGAAAAATTTTCTATCTCTCTCTTACAAAACGCACTGCGAACTGAGCCAGGGCTAAAATCATTTCAAGCACGGGTGCTTTAACCACGAAGTCCAATAAACCTTAGGTTAGTTCTTGTGGGCCTTAAAAACCTTTGCTAAAAGACTGAGGCTAAGGCTAGACAGATTTGGATCTTGATTGGTACTAGAGTACCTTTTAGGCCTATGGTCAGCATTCTAACCTAATCTATGCTCAAATAAAAAAGGCACTTATCTAAAACTATTAAAAACTTCATGGTCTAGAACAAGGGTTGAAACCTTAAGTTTTTGCTAAGGGACTAGCAAAAGCTAGGCATGGGGGTATGATGAGAACCTCATCATGAGCCATAACTAGCTCATTTTGACCCAATATAAAGGATAAAAGCTCCTACATAACTCAAGGAAAGGCTTAACTCAGAGAATTCTGAGTTTAAGGAGAAAACAAGTCATAAGGGGTAAAAATGCAATTTCACCAGTATAATCTGCATACAGGGTAATTCAGGGCCCAAACATAGGTCAAAGCAGCTTAATAAGAATAAAAGTGGGATGAAATGATCTAGCAAGGGCTACAGCAATTCCAAGAAACTAAATGATAAATCTGTAACCCTAGAACAACCCACTTCAATTCACAAGGTTCGAGGCAAAGTAAAAATAGAATAAACCCTCTAAAATTCATAGAAAAATAATCTCTAGGGTTTAGAACCTTCAATTTGGCCTTTAGAACCCATTTTGACCTACATTGAGAACCATGCCCAATTAATAACTTAATTTGGGTTTTTGCGCAAATTGACCGGTCAAACAAGGTTTAATATGAAAATGAAATTCACCATCAGATTCCTTAGGTCCTAATTAGTCATGTATAAAAACTTGAGCCTAAGAAGAAACCTCCTTGACCGACTTTACACTTTGGTCCTCATATATTTACTCTTTGGCCCTCAACTTTTGAACCCTCGCATTTTGGCCCCTAACTCTCCTTCGTTCTTTGCAATCAGGTCCCTCCTGCAAAAACCTGCCAGCACCATGCTCCGGCGACCTTGCGCGGAGCATGGCGCCGCGCAGGGTGAGGTGGGAGACCTAGCAAGTAAACCGGGGGTGCCCTGCGTCGTCAGCCGTCGCAGGGGCACCCCCCTGGTCATTGTAGCCCACCATACCGGCCGTGCGAACGCACGGACGGTATGGGTTCGTGTTTCCGACCATTCTCCGGCGAGGGAGACACGTCGTCTCCCTCCGCCTTCCTCCCTGTTTCATCCCTATAAATACCCCCCGCTGCTCCACCGACCAGAGCAGCCTGGATCTGACGGAGAAAATCCCCAACTTCCTTCTCTTCTTTCTCCGGCAGACGCTCACCAGCTCCGGCGGTTTCCTCCCCCTCCACCTCTTCGCTCTGCCGCAATACCAGCAGCAGAGATTTCCTCCCCTACTCTTCCCGCGCCACGCCGCACCCAGCTGGCGCCTCTCCGGCTCTCTACTCGCCGCCGCCCCTTTCCCTGAGCATCGTCTTCTCCGGCGACAGTCGATACGACTGTCGCCCTGTTCCTCCCCCTTCGTCCCTGCAAGTAAGCTAGATCTACTCCCCTTCTCCTCCTCTTTCTTTCCCCGCTTTCAATTTATTCAATTAAGCCCTCTACCGACCCTGACCACCTTCACCCCCTTCGCCTCCGACCACCCTCCGGCGAGCCGCTCCCATCACCTCAGCAACCCACACGGCTCGCCGACCCTCACCGAACCTCCGCCTCATCACACTGAGCACCCCCCACCCCTCCACTGCCACTCCACACCTCCGTAACATTCCCCCGAACAAACCCATTCCTCCGGTTGCAGCCCGACCCAGGGCTGCCGCCAGACACCTCCTTGCGGCCTGCCGCGCAGCTCCTCACCTTCGCCGTGCCACGGCGAAGGTTCCCCAGTGGTTTGATTAGGCCGCGAGGCCATATTCGTGTCCGACAGGTTTTGAGGTTCGACCGCCATTAGCGCACATTGAAGCAGCTTCTCCCGCGCTCCAGGCTTGAGGACTCCAGGTCTCCAGCTGCTGCGGAGTACGGGGAGTCTTGCGAAGGCAGCCAGCCAGCAACCTAGGCCAATAGAAGCCGCAGCTGCAGAAGCCAGGCCGCGGTCTCCCAGCAGGCGCACGCGAGGAACGGTCTGCGTTTAGTCCCACATCGGTAAGCCTCACTCCCGTTCCACTGTTTAAATTGATTTTGTGCACTAGCCCTATTGCCTCAGTACACAGGGTGAGGTCCCCTTACACCCGCCCGGTTACCCGGTCTCGTCCGCGCTCACGCCCCGCGGACCTGACCCGACCCGACTTAGACTGACCTGCACTCCTCGCCCACCACGCACGCCGGTGGGCCTGGACCCGGGTGTGACCCGAACCCGAACCCGGTAGCTCTGGGAGAGCTTTCCGAAGAGTGGTTTCAGAGAGAAAGAGAGACGCGAGGGGGGGAGGGTAGAGTAGGTTTTGCCTCTTGACGAAAAACCCTGAAGTGTGCAGGCACAGGCGAAGAAGAAGACCCGCGGAAGAAGAAGGAGCTGCACTGTAGCAAAGGCATAGTTAAGTCGTCTAAGCACCGGGTCAGACGACAGAAGGTCAGCAGCCAGAGCAGGAAAGAAGGCAGGCTGAAGAAGAAGGAAGAGCAACGGCCAAAGCAGAAGAAGAAGAAAGGAAGACTTAGTAGCTGAAGGCAGAAGCTCTACAGCCATAAAGAAGAAAAGGGAAAAGAGAAAGGGTCACCACAATTGCAGAAGAAGAAGAAGAGAGGTCAAGGCAGAAACCAAGGAAGAAGAAGAAAGAGATCTGAAGAGGAGCATCACCTCTGCAGAACGAAGAAGAAGAACAAGGAACTCTGAAGAAAGAAGAACATCACCAAAGCAGGAACAGCAGGAAGAAGAAGAAGAGCATCACCATTGCAGAAGAAGAACATCACCTCTGCAGAACAGAGAGAAAGAAGGAGATCTAAAGAAAGAGAGAAAGAAGAGCATCCCCTCTGCAGAACAAAGAGAAAACAACAAATTCTTTCCCTCTCTCTTTCTTTTTGTAAAAGAAACATGTATATCTCTAGAATACAACTTGCTCCCTGAGTTCGACCTCGGGAACTCTTTTATTTTCCGAGTAAAAAATTTATATTTGAAGTGTTGGTCATAACCGGCTTTACTACAACGTTATAACAAATACAAAACCGACGTTTCAACAACCTTCCTAGGTGCTTGAGGTCTTGGCTTACGCTTAGGTGTACAAGCATCCTTTAAAAACTTGGCGTAAGCAGGGATGTGCTTGACGGCTTCAAGGAGCGGAATATTAATCTACACTTGCTTAAAGATCTCCAAAAGCTCCTCAGTTTCCACAACATTCTTCTTTTTCTTGATCGTTTCCAAGGCCTCAGGGTAGGGTGTCTGAATGTGGATCGAGTCTGGGTCCTTGGTTGGTGCCTCTTCTGAGTCGGGTATTTCAGCGGGTGAAGTCTCGGGGAGAGTTGGCCATTTGGGATCCTGGGTTTTTGTGCCGCTTCTCAAGGTCACCGCATTCGTAGAGGCATTGGGGCCATGGGTTGATCCTTGAGAAGACGAGGACGAAGAAGCACCAAACCCAGGGGTTGTTTGTGGGGCTGGCCGGACCATGTGAGCCTGCCCAAGATTGCCTTGGAACCCTTGCCAATTAAGGCCTCTATTAATTATGTTTCGTGGGTTCGGTTGTGGCTGGGAAGGTAGGGATCATTGTTGTTTACAGTCCAAGAGTTGGCTTAACTGTCCCTTTACCAAGGCCATTTCCTCCTGATGTTTCTGATTCATGTCAGCCATCATCTTTATTAGGGTGTCCATTTGGTTTTGTGGGGGAGGGGCTGCCCTATTCTGATTATATTAGGGTCTAACTGGTGGTCCTTGCTAATAGGGGGCAAGTGTGGCTGCTGGTTTGGCCTGGGCTGGTTTTGGAATTGCGGTGGTTTATGGTTTGTCCAACCAAAGTTGGGGTGGTTACGCCAGCTAGTGTTGTACGTGTTGGAGAAAGGGTCAGGTTTCACATAACCTTGGACAGCTTGTACATCTTCAAGGATAGCCGATGTTGATGAAGAGGGAAGAGAGTAATCAAGGGTTGAGGGAGCAAAGGTCCCTCCCTGGAACGTGGTCAGGGGTTGTTCCAGGTTCAGTTGGGTTAGGGGCTGGACCAGGTCAACATTATGTGCTCCCTTTGCTAGGGAGAAGGTCTGTAAGGGGTTCCTGGTCTGGTTCAGTAGCTCATCAATCTTTTTGTCCGCCAATTCCACTCGATCCAATTTCTTGGCAATGATGTCCATGTCAACCATTCCAGAATTTGCTTGCACCACATAAATCCCACCACGGGGTTGACTGGACCTGTTGAACTGGGTCATGGAGGCATTGTTGAGCGAATTTTCGCTAATAGACTCAAAGAGCTCAAACGCGCTCTCCTCGTCATTGTTCAGGAAGTTCCCCCTGCATGAGGCATCGACAAAGTTCCGTAGGTTGCTGTCCAAACCATGGTAGAAAATCTGGGCCAATTGCCACCTTGGTACTTCGTGGTGTGGGCATTTCCTTAAGAGTTCTTTGAATCTTTCCCACACATCATGGAACTGTTCCCCACCCTGGAGTGTAAAGGTAGTAATAGCTCTTCTGAGGGCATTGGTCTTTCCTATGGGGAAGAATTTCTTTAAAAATGCATGCCTCAGTTCCTCCCAGGTGGTGATGGGTCTACGTAGGGTTCTAAGCCAGTGAGAAGCCTTGTCTCTTAACGAGAAGGGAAACATCTTGATTAGAACAATGTCAAGGCTAATGTTCCTAAGTTTCATAGTTCGTGCTATGCGGTCGAGATCCTCTAGATGCTGGAAGGGGTCCTCATTTGAGCTTCCATGAAAGTGGTTCTGGATCAGACTTAAGACATTTGATTTCAGCTCAAAATCATCTCCCCCTTCGGGGATCCTAAGGTGTGGCTCGACTCTAATAGCGGAGGGGTTATAAAAATCGCGGAGGGGCCTCGGTTGATCCTGAAATGGTGGTACATCGAGTGGTGGTTGCCCTTGTGCGCCTTGGAAAGGTGGTGGTGGCTGTTCTTGTGGGTTTTGTAACCTGTGTATGGCTTGCATGATGGTGTGAATTTGTTGTTGCTGAAGCCGGTGGTTTGCATTAATTTGGGCTTGGATGATGGCCATTGTGTCTGGTGGGGGTTGATCCTCAGCCTCATCTACCCTAGGTTCAGCCATGTTTCTAACAAAATCACGTCTCCTAGATTCCTGTCCCAAAACAAACAACTGGGGATGCAGTGAGCGTCTCCCTTGCATACACTAGAGAAGAACAGGAGGGATGTGGAGAGCGACAGATGCGAGAAATGTGTTCAATCAAGCAAACAAGCCTAGTCCTTATGGGGTATTCCTTAGGAGACCTAGAAATCTCAAAAAGGGTGATTAAGTCCATAAGCACTGAACTCTCCTTCCCAAGGCTAATCTAGCCAAGTTGATTACGAGGGGATTGCAGGGAAGGTTCTTCCTTTGGCTTGCACCTCCGGTTCCGTAGACCTCACAACCGCGATCGTTTGACACTGCCCCGTGGCCTAGTCACCAGATTCTACCAAGGGAATGAAAGCCAAGTGCCCAACGAACAAAACCTCGCCTTTCGAGACTTAACTCAATCCTGCCTAGGGCACGTCAACTCAGTTTTGAAAGGGCTACGATAATGCTTGTGCTAGGGTTATGTGATGAGGCGTTGATTGGGGTGGTGCCTCTTAATTTTCCACTTTCAATGTGTGTTGGTTTTCAAGCAAGGATTAAGATGTGATGCCTTTTAGTGTTTCATCCTTACTTTAGTGTCTTTTAGGGTTGACGTGTCTTAATATTTTTAGACAAGTTTCAATGGGCACGTAAAGTTCTGCACACAATTCCATGAAAGTAGATTTCCTTTTATTCTGTAGAGGCTCTAAAACCCTAATGTACTCATCCTAATGATCATGCAGCTTCTATTAGATGAGTCGATTTTAGGGTTGAGTGGTGCGACCCAAGTCAACTCACGGTAGCTTCGCAAACACCACTCAAAAAGAGAAAAGAACACTCCAAGAATTTATTCAAAATGTTAGAGTGTACATTTTTTGTGGGGTGATGTGTTAAGGATGTGGGTCAAGCAATCATACACCACGCCAATTTTTTTCAATTTTTACAATTTTTTTTAGTTTTTCATGCAAGCAAACAATCATGAGTAAAGAATTACTCACTATCAATCCTTGTTGCGCCTACTCCCTTGTTACCGTCGTAGGATGCGGCGCTTTGCCATCCAAGCGTCGAATTCCTGCAACCATCAAGTAAAAAGGAAAACAGGGCATTAGACGATGTGAGAATGGATGTGGAATGGAAGTGACAAAACAAATCCGTTGCCTCCCTGGCAACGGCGCCAAAAAAACTGACGTGCTCCCGTGCGTGTGTGTTAAGAAGTGTCGTTATAGTCGCACTTGCAACACCGGTTTTAAAGTAAAGAAACGAAGGTGAGTCCGAGTGTCTGTCTCAGGGAGGCGTGAAAATCGGATTTTCCTTATCACTTGTTGTCACGGAAAGCACGGAGTTTTGCTTGCAAAAGGTGCGGTTTGAAAAGCGAGAGGGAGAGAGATAGAGAGAGAGGGGGAGAGATTAGGGTTAGAGTTGTTTCTTGCTTGATCATGCAACTTAAACAGGAAATAAAGTAAACAACTGAACGGAAAGTAACTTCATTAATCATGCAGCTTTTATTCACATATTACAACATTAGATACATGCTTAAACATAAGTAAAGGAAAGCTTAAAAGAGAGGAAAAGGGAGAGAGAGGAGGGGAGAGCGGCAAGGCAGCCACGGCAGTGGACGAGGCTCCGTCGGCGGCTCGTCGTCTCCAGCGATTACAAGAGGACCTAAAGCTAGCTAAGAGAGGGGTAGAGTAGTTGCAAGGGAAGTGAATGCTTTGAATGGGTGGTTGGAGGGGGTTTAAATAGGGAGAAGGGCTTTCTAAAAGAAGAAGGGGTTTTAGCAACGTCTAGGATGTCGCTAAAATCCTTCCAAAGCGTCAGTGAAGCCCTTCAGCCCGTCGATCACACACCCGGGCCGTTCTTCTTCACGCTCGATCCCTAGCCACTGCGTGAGAGCCGTCCGATCAAAGATCGGACGGTTGAGATCCTCCCTTGGGCACGCTTGGATCATGCCTCGGGCGAGCGTGCGTGCGGGCGTCATCGCCCGGCTTGCGCGCGCGAGTGGGCGCTCGCTGTCTGAGGGCACGCCGCATGGCACGTTTGCCACGTGCCTCTCCATCTTTGATTTTTCACCCCGCGCGGCTGGAACCTGCACCGTATCCGTGCAGGCGTGAGCGCAAACCGCTGTGCCATGCCCGCTACTTTGTCACGGCGATAGCGGCGAGCACGCAGTTCTCGACCGTCCGATCGAAGATCGACGACCGAGATTTGATCCCAGCTGAAAGAGGAAGCGGCGTGCGGTGAGCGGGGAGCGACGTGGAGCAACGAGGGCCATTGATCATCAGATCAACGATCAGAACTTCTTGGGCCCATTATAGGAACTCTGAATGTCGGATTTGGCCAATCTTGAATCCGTTGGACTCCGTTCGTTGTTATAAATCCATCCGTGCGGTCCGATTGCTCATCTGAGGCCTACTTTGACAAGTGCTTACACAAATGGCCATTAATACAGTTTTATAAGCAATCTTGGTATATGATGCATGCAATGCTCCCATTCTACTTATGTTGTGCTTTTTATTCTTAAGATGGGCCCTATTTAACAGAATTATCACCCCCATATGCAGTGTTATCAATAACGTATAATTCTGTAATAATAATATATGATGGGTCGCATTATGATTCTAACAATCTCCTGGTGGGGTGTGGCTCATCATTGCTAAAATGCCCAAGTTAAGCTAAAAACTAGGTTAAACACTATATTCTTGGCATAATAAATGGGTTTAGTGTGGAAATTAATGAAAATGACCTAAAACATCAAATTGTTGTTAAAAATGCATAATTAGGTCAATTAATGAGATATTCTATACATAAATATATTTGATGATCCAAATGTCAATTAAACATCTTTTTGAGTTCCAAAGTACAAATCAAGGGTTAAATCATGTTCTAATATGTTGAATTAAGTTCCAATAAAAAAGTCATAGCATTTAAACATCAACAGAACCATGCATTCATTAGTTTACACTTAGTTCCTAAGTGCATAACATTTCCTTAAGCATAAAAACTACTAGGGACTCATTTGAGAGGATAAGGGACTTATCTGCATGGATTTCTACCGCTTATGGGCTTTTCATGTTATTTTTCTACCCGTTCAATTTAAGTCCACTCCCGCAAATTACCTAAAACACCTGGGTTCCCTTTGTACACATTGTTCATGCTTCTTCACGAGTTTGAACCTAAGCTTCCAGCCACCGTTGATTTCTTTCTCCACTTGATGGATGGTTGATTCTCCTCCAGTCCTTGCATGCCTCAGCACGCAACTTCTTTGCCTCCTTTAGATCTGATCTAACGGTGGTCTTTTGATGTAAACCTTCCTGTGCCTCTTCCTTCCTCACCCTACCGTTGATACCCATTTCACCTAAACCTACCTGCAGTGCCCAAATCCTTCACCTCAATCTATATAACCAATGTTTCTGAGCTCGCGTGACCCCCATCAGTCCCCTCCTATATTTCTCAAGCTGATCAATTGCTCCCTCCGACTTTATTCTTCCCATATTTACTTGGCACCATTGCTACTGCGATGGAGCTTCATCTTCTCCGATCTTCCCGGTCATTAGGGATGATGTACGCCTGAGAACGTCACTAAGCTCCTCTAGAGGGCTTTCACTCCTCCAGAGTCCTCTTCCTCCATTCTTCATCTCCATCCACCAGGTGGAAACCCATAGGTTCCTTTCTTCCAATTAGATTAGGTTTTAAATGCTTTCTAGGTTAGATTTAATGCTTTCTAGCTTAGTGTAGATCAGTTAGAGGAGCAATTATCAGTTGTTTTGATCTGAATTAGTTTAGATTATGAGTAGATTAGATTATATTCGAATTCACCCTCTTCAATCAATTCAAATCAGAAAGGTGTTTTCATGCAATCATTTCAATTCATACAACTCCCTAATCATCTCATGACCATCTTCATCTATTTCCCTCTCATTTTTATTGCAATCCACCCCAATCACCAAAGTTGTTATAGATCTGAAGCTCGAGAGCTTCTAGATCTAGAGCATGCTCAAATCTCAATGGGAGGACCTCCCATTCACCTCATATGATCACAAAGGTCCTTCACTTGTGTTGAATTGAACTGATTTGGTTGTTTAATTCTGATTTGGTTTGAGAGCGTGATTGAAGGATTTTTGGTTGATTTGATTTCAATCAGTTTTAATCGACCAAATTCAATGTGTATTTGCATAATTGGGCTTTATACGATGATTTTGAACTTCATAGGATGTGTTTTTGATGATCGAATTAGTTTTACCAAAATTTGAATTGATCTCTATTTTCTTCCTATTGAATGGTGAAATTATGTCAATGAGATCAGAGACGTAATCAATGATCTAGGAGGTTTAGAAGCAAGATGAGTAAGATCTGAGAATGGGCTCCTTGTGTTTTTAAACCTAAATTGATGCTATTCTCTTTGTTGTCTAAAGTGAGGTAGAAAGGATTGATTAGATTTTTAAACATGTTTTTAAGAATTGATCTGGGTTTGAAAGGTTTTTCAGACATCTTTATGGTCATTTGCAATGATTGAGATGAATCTTTCCATGGTTTTATTGTCATTTGAAGGTGTTTAATCTTAAAACTCAGATTTTCAGATTTTCTTGAGTCATGGTTTCTCAAATCTAAACTCAAAGAAGAACATATTAAAAGGACTGATCTGACCTAGATTAGTCCAACATTGATTTGAATAAGGAGTTTAAACAAGAATTCCAAGAATTTTTCAGTGAGATTTCCAGTTTAATGGGATTTAAAGAAATTTGAAATCAGATATATTCAGTCTGATGATGGCCGGTTGATTCAAATAGCAGCAACAAAATCAGCAGCAATGCCTGCTGATTCATTCTGTAGCAGTGCTTGACCTGAGCAGTAGCAATGGCTGCTAGACACCAGCTTATGCTACTGAAACAACATAGCAATAGCAATATGATATGCTACAGTAAATCAGCAGCAGCCGCAGGTCTGGATGGAAGGTTTTCAAGTGAAATTTGAGTTGGATCTGAGAGTTTAAAGGAGCTGGCACTGTTTTGTATAATTAGAACTTCATGAAACAAGCATTCCTGTATTGTCAAGTCTTAAAATCTGATTTGCATTGCTTGTAAATTCAGTTTGAATTTCATGTCATGATGCCCTCAGGAACCATGAAATGACCCTTTTCCCAAGAGAGAACCAGATTCACGTCAATGTATCGTCGGAGGATCTGAACCAAGTGTAGAACGCAATCATTGAAAGTTTGACCAAATACCGAGAAGTTGTCCATGAAGACTTCATGGTATTTACCTACCATGTCGGAGAATATCACTAGCATGCACCGCTAAAAGGTGGCAAGCGCATTGCATAGCCCGAATGGCATCCTACGAAACGCATACATACCGTAGGAGTAGGTAAAGGTGTTCTTCTCTAGTTCTTTAAGATGAATTGCCACTAGGTTATATCCAGAGTACTCATCTAGAAAATAGAAAAATCGATTTTCCACTAGTTTTTTGAGGATTTGGTCAATAAATGGGAGAGAGAAATGGTCCTTGTTCGTGGAGGTATTCACTTTTCGATAGTCGATACAGACTCTCCACGAGTTCGCAATTCGTGTCGGGATGGTTTCTCCAGATTTAGTCGTAATCACGATGAGTCCTATTGATAGGTCCACTTTAGTGGACTAATTTAGTGCCTAAGTGAATTATTATTTGGATGGGAATTTAATTTAGAGCATGCATTATGTTGACCAAATTGATTAAGCCGTGGATTTCCTGCATTTCATTTACGTTAATTGATTAATTCCTTTTGATGTATGATTAATTTTAGGAGTCCAATTTTATTGGCATCATATCAATTACATTGCCATCGTGACATTTAATTTCCTAAGAAAATCAGCATAAATTATCTTTCAAAGCTTGTTTCCTTTTGATAATTCTTAATAAGTCTATTTAAAGAAGGAAATGAGTGATCTCATTTCTTTTGACAAAATCCAATCAATGCCACGGCCTTATTCTTCTCTAATTTCCTTCCTTATTCCTCCTCTCTCTCTCCCTAATATTCTCTCTCTGATTCTCTCTCTCCCATTCCTTTATTCTTTATATAATAGGCACAAGGACGGCCTCAGTAGGGCACCTTCTTCCTCCCCACAAGGGGAGCACTTTCTCTCAACATCCTCTCCTCACCAAAACACCACCGCGAGCCTCTACCATCGCACGCAACCTCTACCAACAACCACCACTGTGAGCCATCCACGACTGCACCCGTGCATTGACAACACCACCATCGTGGTCTAAGATAACAACCCCAACATCACCACCATGCTCCGCCTCGACATTCATCACTGTGCTTTGCCCATCAACCACAGTGCTCCCGTGCTTCTTCATCACCGTACGCCGACCACAGTGGCCGACAACCCCCCACTGAGACAACCAGACTGTGCGCCACTCTTCTTCATTCTTCTTCCTCTGTTTCTCCTCCACCTAAAGAAACCCAACACCATCACCGCGCTCAACTCTTCCTCTCCCTTTCAAACCGAAGCCACCACCATCCACCCACTATTCATCTTCTTCCCCAGAAGAAGAACCCACCAACAATACCACCAATACCCAACCATTCCTCCACACCACCAACAGTCGCCGGTCTTAATCACCGTCAAGCTGCCACCCTCGACCACAGCTGCGCGCACCCAGCACGTGGGTTCACCACGTGCGGCCACGCGACGCCTCTACTCCAACCGTGTGTGGCCTAGCACCACCGCCACCACCCCCGCGCACACTCCTCCCGCCAAGCAGCCAGCGCACGCACGCTCCCATGCGTGCACGTCGACGCGAGGCCAACGCCGACCTTACTTCTTCGCATGCACCAACGGACCACACGCTGCGCACCGTCTTCTTCGCCATCATCTTCAACCTCTGTTAACGGAGAAGAACCCATCATTGGCCGATCATCTCCACATGCAGCCACCACCTCCAGCCTCCGTTCTTCTCATTGTCAACTCCCTCGTGCTCGTCTTGACTCCACAAAACCCACCAAGCCATTAGAATTGTCGACGGCAACCCTCGTGCACCTGCGAAGGAACCCACCTCGGCAACCTTCAAGCCACCGTCCGGCCACCTCTGTCGATGACGTCACCACCCACATGTAGCTCACGACCACGCCAACCTCCTCCAAGCTCTGCATGCTCGGCCGCGACCTCAATACGATGCACGAGCATGAGGATTCAATCCTCTATTTTGGCATGTAATAAAATTTACATTTTTTTTGCCATTTCCAACTCATGAATTTCAGATTTGATTATTTTAATAAACTGAAATTGCGTGCATGCCCTTAAGTTTCCACTCTATTTCTTTCATGCACTTAACTCTTTATATGTTGAATTAGATTTTTAACATGCATGTATAAAATATCATTAAAGTACTCACATGACCTAAAGGAGAAAGCCTAATGTCTTGAAGTCTAATTACATTACATGCCATTGTGGGTTATTTTATTGAGGAAAAATTACGTACGTAACCCTCACATTCTTAAATTATTGTGTGTATTCTTCCTTTCACCTCATTTCGCATCAGATTTAGGTATGGATTCCGCACATGATTGGGCAAATATAAAGGAAAACTATTCGTGAATTTATTGCAGTTGTTCCTCCTTGTGGATACGACCTAACTCTTCTTGGCTAGTTTTATTGATAAATATTTTTTATCTGAGATTTTACCACCATGCAATTTTACTACGACGACGTATTCTTCTGACATATATTTCTACCAAGCCAAATCTCCCATTCAAATGGCACCATTGCCAGGGAGGCAATAGACGCAATGGATTCACTTGATTTTATTTTTTATTATTTTGAGGTGGGCATTTATCTGACCATTCTCTATTTTTCTATGTGAGGAATCTACGGAGACGACAGGCACAGCGGAGCGACAACATCAACCTTGAGCAACACCTACACACGTAGAGAGGATACGAAGAGGAGACCTGGATCCCACTGTCACAGGGGATTTTCTTTCGTCATGAATTTTATTTGATTTCTGTCTTCTCGCCCTTGTAGCATTGGGGCTAATTTTCAAGGGTTTGTCCCCACATTCTTTAGCAACTAAGGCTATTTTTCTATGGTGATATGCTTGGTTGCCTCTAAAACACAAAGAGAAAAAATATCGAGTTGCCTATTTAGGAGTTGCATGCCCTTAGGTGTGCACATTTAGGGGTGATTGAGCAGGATCTCTTCCCTTGCATTGCGTACATATCTACACGAAGATTACTAGAGTCAGGTATATCATTCTATCTTTGCATCTGACTCTTGTTCACGCATTGCATGTGGATTAAATCTCAAGACCACCAAATTGATTGAATTGACCTAATCCAGTGGTATCCTAACTAAAATTGGGACTGCTAATCAGATTCGACCTTAAAATCAAAATCACATTTGATCTAATCAAAAGAGACTTGTCTACGATTCTTCTCAAAAAAATAAACTGATTTGCGGTGTGATGCACACTTCTAGCACTAAGCATGCACACCAGGCATAGCACTAGGTCTCGGTCCCTTAAGGCTATAGGCACCGAGCTCTTTATCGATACAGACCCTCCTATTTCACTCTATGGTGGTGGTACTATCCTGTGACCAAGTGTTTTGATACTTCGAGGGGGACACCCCTTAAAGGAACAAAAAGGTAGTTAAGAGGCACCGCATTTGCATCGCCTCAAAGGAAAGGTTCTCCCTACTTGCTTGCCTTAGTTTCATCCTTGAAGTAACTTCTCACTAGGTCATTTGAGAGTATCATTGAAGCAAGGTATAGGTCATAAGGCACGCGAAGGTCGACTTAGGGCCTGTAATTGATTGTGCAACTTCTTTGGCCACCAAGAAACAACGTAACCGACCTCTGTTCTTCTCCAAAGAGCTGGTCAGGGATCTCAAGTCATAGTCCCTTCTTATACCACTAAAGTGGGAACAGACGGGCTCAAACTTAACCCCATTTGACAACTTTGAGGGGTAAGTTAAAGGTTGGCTCAAATTTACTCTAAGAAGAAGGAGAGTCACATTGCCTTACGTTTGATTAGGGTGTGTTTTTCAAATCATGGATTACAATAGCTACTTCACTTCTTACTTTCACCCTAGAACACCAAATCCCAATCCCATGACCTGCAGTTATTCATCATCTGATGAGCATTGGGATCCTTTCTACTCCTACTATAGGAGCATTGGTTTGATTAACCCCCAACCCAGCGATGATAAGCAAAACCTAGGAGAAGGGTATCCCAGCCCTAGCTCTCCCAAGACTATACCCAACCCACCCACCCTTAACGATTTTGCTTATCGAGGTTGGACCAACTCTCCTCTTTTATCATAGAAATGCAAAAACAATAGAAAAAAATGATGGATTCTATGGGAGAGATTTTGATGAAAAGTCAAAGATTAACTGAAGAGATTAGCTAGCTTAGCAACCCTCCTACAATCAATTCTGATCCCTACCTCTATACCCCCGATTACTAAGACAATTTCAAGGAAAATAATAACAGGGATCTTGCTTTGAGGAGTAGCTATCACTTAGACATCCCCCATGAGATATGCCCACCAGAAGGCAATCCTAGTGATTATCCACCTGATCTTACTTGGAGTCAAAAGAAGGGAAAGATGGTCCCATTAGATGAACTCAACTCGAAAGTATCTTTGTTACATTTGATGAAACGGGTCATAGTCAAACAGTCAACCCAACTCCCATTTTGGATTTTGAGGTGGAATCTGCATGCCATCCTAGGGATGCCGAACTTATACTTTACACCTCTGAGGACCTTGCACCTCAGTTAGATCTCCTTGAGATTGTGATTTTGAAGTTAATAAATTCCAGGAGTCTTGGATGTCGGACGAATTCATATTGGAACGAAGTGATAACAACCACGATCCTCTCCTTAGGGGACCAACACCTGTAATTGAACATTCTGAGGATTTATAGGTACCCAACACAAGTGATCCTGAGGGAATTGATACCGAATTAGAAGACTTGGATCAATATTGGTCTCAGGGACATGAAGAGCTTATTTTTGAGGAGGACAAGGGACCACTTGAAATACTTAATCCTGGGTTTGAAGATTTTCCTAATCTTAGAGACAAGAGGGAAGAAGCGTAAAGAAGGATGATGACGACTTTGAGGGGTTCGAACTCAGAGTAGGGAGTGACTCCAAGGGGGAATATGTTTTGTTCGAGGACTTACCCCCTGAGAATCTTACTAATTTAGCCAAATCTGGATTCCTACATACCTTTAGCTACCAAGATCATCCTCTCAAACATTAGGAAGAAATGGAAGCATTTACTACTCTTGATGAAGGAATCTATACACCCCAGGAGTAGGATCCTAGCATCGAATGAGAACCTGGGGATATCGCTGTTGATGACCCTCACAACCCTATTGCTTCCAACTCACCTTTACATGAGAATCAAATAAGTGACACCCTTGATCAGTTCAATTCGAAAGTCAATCAGTTACTAAGGCTACTTTCGATGACATTCAAGAATTGGAATGGCTTTCAAGGATGAATGCTAAACCTCTCAAGCCCTCTTTAACCCTCATCCCTACCTTGCAAATGAGAGACTTACACTCCTGCAGAAACAACTTCCTAAAATCTTTGCTCGCATTCCTGCTTTACGAGGGGATAACCAAACCAATACATCTTGTGATAGAGTGGTGAGTGTGGATCGATGCTTGTCCATGTCAACCCATCAGCCTTAGGTGTCCTTAGCACCCTCTTTTTCCCACACGTATCTGCTTAAGGAGCCTTTGCCTCCTCGCTGCACACTCCTGGAGGTCACTACTCATGTGTATTATGTGAAACCTCCAACTATAGATCAGGAGTACCCCATTTTCAGCTACATCTAGTGACCTTTCAGCATCACTCTCCATCACCAGCTTGCCAACATCTTGGGTTACTTAGTCGCTAGGCCAGGTTTGTTACGTATCTTCTTTGGGTCTCCTTCTGCTTTACTTCTTGAGCCTGATTTACGAAAATCACCTATTGGGAGACATCCCAACTCCACCTCAAGTAATATCTTTCCTTACTTTTGCTTTCTAATGAGGACATTGTCAGATTTGGGCATGGGGGAGTTGGGAGGGTATAACCTGAGATTGTTCATAGCCTGTATACATATTATACATGCAGTTAAGGCATCCATATTGCATTAAAAGAAAAGGAGATGGAATCTTTGTAAGCTGAATTGCAAGTATATTAAGAAGGATAAAGAGGGAGCAGAAGAGAGAGACATAGAGAAGAAAAGGTGCAAAAATTATGTTGGTCCCAGCTTTGACTATGGAAGAGTTACCTAAGTTCTGGGCTAGATTGAATGATTAATTAAGTCCTAAAGTGCTAGAGAAAATGAGATAAATGAGGGATACCGATGATGGGAACACCATCATGAGTCATAACTAGCTCAATTTGATCTGATTAAGTCATTAAATGCTCCTACATAACCATCAGAATGCCATAATTCATTACAAATCCTTTCAGAGAGAAATACAAGAAACCAGGGTTAAAACTGTAATTTTACCATCATATCTTGATTGCAGAACAATCATGGGTTTTCTCAAGGGTTAATTAAGGGTCAAATGGTCTTAAGAGTCTAACAAGTGGATTAGTACAGGCAGAAAAGGTTTTTGCGTGTTTTGAGAATTAAATGACTTCCGAAATCCTAAAAATAAACTCGCTTAATTAACTGAGGTTTTGGTTAGGATAAAATTCACCTAGACCCTCTAAAATTCAAATAAAAATATTCTCTAGGGTTTGGTATGCTTGATTTGACCATCTGAACCCGTCTTGACCTAAAATAGAGTCTCAGACAGACATTTGCCCTAATTTGGGTTTTTACATAAATTACCTAGTCAAAATAGGTCAAAACCAAAATATGACTTTACCATTGAATTCTTTAGGTCCAAATTAGGTTTGTACGAAAATTTGGGCCTAATTTGAGGTCATCTTAACCTAGTTTGCAATTTGATCTTGTCTGACTCTTTTATCTCACACATACGCCCCTAACTTTTGAATCCTTTGCATTTTGATCGCTATCTTTATCATCATTTTTACAAATAGATCCCTATCGCCATGAAATCCTAATCCTACAAACTCCGACGACCTTAATATGGAAAGATCTTTATGATTTCTTAACGAATCCCTCTCAAAATTGAAAGGAAAACTCATCAAGTAGTTGCCTTCCAAATGGACCCATCCAGGGATCCTAAATCTCTCTAGAATCCTCATGCGAATGGTTTGATTGATTGGGTATCCTACACCAGTGAGGAGCTCAGAGTTTCTAAGCTTGTTTCCAAGCTTGGAACTCCGTCTAGAGCCTTATAAAAGGACCTCCGTGGCCTTGCACATCCCTTCAGCAAGTTTTGGTGAGTCAACCATCTCTCATTCTCCTCCAACCACCAAAACCTTTGCTTTGGTGACCCTCTTCGATCCTTCTCCTCTGGTCGTCCAATGACCAAATTGGTCGGCTCTCTCGATTCCTCTCTTCGTCGCAACCCTCCCTAGCCAAAGGGAGGGCGTATCTCCGCCTACTTCATCATCGTCGTCTCACTATCTTCTCCTCCTTCTCCGGTGCCAGTCTACCACAACTGGCCGCCTTCACCTCTCTACCTCATCGCTAAGTATCCCTATCTCTTTCTCTATCTCTCTACATCATTTTCCTGCACTCACATCATTCCTCCGACTATCGTACCACCCTCCCGCACCTTCACCTTCTTCCACTCTAGCCACATCTCTGGCGAAGTGTCTCCACCACTCCACAACTCCAAAAGATCCGCCATGACTCACCCTCCAAAAGCCTTAAAGAAATCTAGGGCTTAACACTCTCTACTGCCCCATCGAACACACCCACCTTCTGCACTCATTCTCATCATCGTCAACCCTCCATACAAGCATACACACCAAACAATGACCACCATTGCACTTGCTGTGGTCCGGTGATCCTACTGAGCATGTTTGACGTGGCTGAAATGCCTTGTTCGTGTTTTCAGGTATCGCCCGTGCCACCGCCATTAACGAAGCTCCACGTACACCTTGACGAAGGTGTTCTGGCTTCTTCCGCCCTAAGCATCACCTCCAGGTGGTGCGGAACTATGTGCTCTAGGTCTCCAAGCCTTCAATTGGCATCAACGTACGCAGCTATTGCTCCAATTCAGTGAAGGAAGTCGACCTACCTGCTGCATGAAGAAGCCTTGTGAGATTAGTCCCACCTCGTAGAAGATTGAAGCCCCTGTAGAGGATAAATTGAATTCGTGCTGGTGGCTTATCGCCTCAGCATGCACAGGGGGTGAGGTCCCCACACAAACGTGCCTCACGCACGCCCTCGCCCGCGCTCATGCCTCGCGGGTCTGGGCCTTGGTCCATTTACCTGGATACCCGGGTCTGTTCTGGTATTGCCTAGTTCTGAGAAAGGAAGAAGAAAAAGAAAGAGAGGAGGGGGCTTTGATTGCGCAGCAATCATAGGTCTTAATTGACCTAAATTAGGCTAGGACTTAGCATAAGTTAGGATAATTTATGCATGCATAAGCATTATTTGCATCTTTACTGCTTTCTTTTAGCTATGTATAAAATAATGCTATAATGTACTGATTAGGTGCATTATGTCAATTACAGGAAATAAGCTGATCAAAAGCTAGATCTGAAGTTGGATCTGAAGCTGGATCTGAAGAATAACTAGTGTTGCAGCAGAGTTGGAGCAGAAAACCTAGATTAGATGTAGTAGATAATAATGTAAGGGAGTTAAGGTATGTTATTCTATTAAGTAGGAATAAAGCAGTAAAATATGAAGAACTTAGGACCATCCTAGCCCTAGGATGGCCTAGAAGCTTCCCCAAGCCTTAGCCACCCTTAGATTAGGTCACCACACCCTAGGAAACCTTAAAACCCTAATTCCAACCTCTATCTGGACATCCAGATGAGTTTTAGGACATCCAGAACCCTTAGCCAACTTCCGCACACCTTAAACCCACTTCTGCAGTATTATTGGACATCCAGACACTTGGTTTGACATCCAATTTTTGCAGAATACCCAAGACAGAACCTAGAATCCTTCCAGACTCTGATTAGATGTCCAGAATTGAAATCTGGACTTCTGATTTTTGAGTATAAGTCGTCTGATGCTATTATTGGACATCTGGAACTGCTCTCCAGTTCCTATTTTGAGATTCAAGCCTTGATCTTGGATCTCTAGCCCCCTAAACCCAATTCTAACCTCATAGGAACCTAAAATAAGGTGCCCTAACCCTAGTACATCAACTCTAGACCTCCTTAAGGACTTAATTAGGTCCTCACTAAACCTAATTGACTTAGATCATAGTCAATTACCATTTCCTAGTCAATTGGACTCATAGGGTCCAATTGAGCTCAGATCTCAACCCATACACGTCCAATTGGACTCAATGAAAGTCCAATTGACATAAGCCCAACCTAATTGAGTTATTTCACTCTCAATTAGGTTCACACCCATTCTATTAAACTTATGTTAAGTTTAATTGCATTTCCCCCTTAGCAATTAGGGTTTGCAACCCTAATTTTAAGACCTACACCAAACTAAACCCCTTAGGACCTAACCTATATCACTTAGACACCTAGGGCACGACCACATACACACACACCCATTCATGCACTCCCACACCACCTAGAGTATTCTAGGTTATTCCAAAGGTAGCGCCACTCTTGGTTGCCAAAATTAGCAACCAAGAGCCATTCAAATTGGAGATCCACAAATGGTGGATCTAAAAATCACCTCTCTCTCTCTTTGGCTGGCCACTCTTGGAGCTCTCTCTAGAGAGTTCCACACTTCTCTAGAGAGTCTCCCTTAGGTCTATAAAAAAACCTAAGGGATAGCCATTTGCACCCATCCATTTCTTGGCTTCATTCACACTTGGCTTCCATTTAGTTTAGCTACATCCACCTCCACTCCACCTCCACAAGTTGCTTCACCATGGCCACTACCATCTCCATGCTAAGATGCTAGATCACCTCTCCAACCTCTCTCCAAGGGTCGGCCTAAGCACCATTGGATGCCCCTCCTCCTCTCAACCAACTCAAAGGCCATCGAGCCCACCTCTGAATGCCCTTATTTCTACTAGATTAGTAGCTTAGTTCTTCATAGTTTACATGCTTTATTTGCTGCTTAGTATTGTATCTCTTTACTCTCCCCCAATGATGCATGCAAAATCCCCCCATAGATTCCTGTATGCGATCGTTTTCTGTTAGCTAGATTGATGTTTTCAAGCTTTTCTCTATAAGCTTTCCACGAGTTTCATGTTGCAAACACCATGATGAATTAATGAAAGATCTTTTTCTATATATATATATCTATGTGTTGAGAATCACCATGAGCTTATTGCAACATATTTTGTGTGATTAAAGTTGCCTACTTTTAATTATTATCTATTGCAACTAGCATGTCGGTACCTGAAAATATTGAGGATCTAACTATTAGCGCATTTTCCATAAACAGCCACCATATAACTAGAATCGTGCGTACTGAAACTCACACTTTCACATTTTTCATCTATCTAACACATGTGCACGTAATTAGGGTTCATAATGAAAGTGGCCAAACATTGATCCGACGATTACAAACCGACGTGCGATTTTAAACAAGTAGAGCGAAAAAGATTGATTTCAGATTTGCATAAATGCCTCCCAGAGACGAACGATCGGGACTCAAGTCTCGTTATCTTTACAAAATCATTTTTTGACGAGTGTTTTAGCGCGACTATACTATGAATTCCGACGATTTCAAAACGCGCAAGAGCGGGCTTTGTCAAGGTTTTGCTTTGCCGCCCTCCTCTCAACACTTGTGATCTCTGAGGGGGGCCTTTGCCTCTGTTGCCGTTGCTGAGCCCTGTGTTGTGCCTTCTCTGGAGCTTAAGGAGGCAGAAGAAGAGAGAAAGGGAAGGAAGAGGAAGAGTGCCCTCTTGGCACTTAGAGTTCTATCAGCTGATCTCTGAAGGGAGTGCACTGTGCACTTATCCTAAATGGATTTAAGTGATTTAAGTTGATTGATACTATTGAGATATTTGATATTATTGTAATTAGGGTAATTGGTGATTCAAATCACCATTTTACCCTAATCTTTTTGCACTTTATTACTGAGCTTCATCTTTATATCATTTTTAATTAAGTTTTGGATTGAAATTACTCATATATTTGATTGAAATTGTGATCTTGAGATTCATATTTGCGACTTTCTCCTTGTGTTCGACCTGGGATTTCATTCGAGTATAAATTTTATCTATTTTCAAGCGATTTCGACCTATACTACGACGTAACTTTTACAACCTCGATTTCGCTGGTCAACAACCGACTTTAGGCCTCTGATGGGAACACCATCATAGGCCCTAACTAACCACTTTTAGTCATTTTTTATGGATAAATGCTCCTACATAATCATCTGAGGGTCATAATTCCATGATATTCTTATTTGAGAAGAAAACATGAAATTAGGGTTAATTCTGTAATTTTAACAGCATTTCCTAAATACATATTAACCACGGGATTTTTTAGGGGCTAAATAAAGGTCAAATGAGCTTAAAAGTCTAAAATGTGGGTCCATACAGACAGAAACGAGGTTTCACGCGTTTCAAGAATCACAACAGCACATAAAATCCTAATTTCAGACCCTCTTAAATTAAAGAGGTCCCGATTAGGATAAATTTCATCTAAAACCCCTAAAATTTATATAGTAATATTCTGAGGGGTTTGGTATCCTTGGTTTAACCATTTGAACCTATTTTGACCTAGAATAGTCTCAAACAAAATTTTACCCTAATTTGAGCTTCTATGCAAATTTTCCAATCAAACGTGGTCAAAACTGAAATCTAACTTTACCATTAAATTCCATGGGTCCAAATTAGGTTGGTACCAAAATTTGGGCCCAATCAGAGTCCATCTTGACCTAGTTTGTATTTCAGTCCATTAAATCTCTATTTCTATTAGTCAGACCCCTATGTTTAAAAATTCCTTGCGTTCAGGTCCCTAACTTCTCATATTTCTTGCAAAAAAGCCCCTACCGCTATTGTTGGTGTGAAAGCTCTTCAGGTCAAGATTCGAGAGAAGAAATCTCTCTCAAATCAAGACTAAATTCCTCCAAATTTGGAGGGATTGATCTTAAGAGATCCCTCCATCACTTGAACCAAATCTGGGACCTTGATTTGCAGCATAAAGATCATGCGAACGCTCAAAATTTTGGGGATTTTCTTCCCTGAAACTTCGAGCTCTTCGAGCTTCTTTCCATACTTAGAGCTTGCCCTGAGGCCTTTAAAAGGAGCCCCCACGCAAGGCCTTGCTCTTTAGCCTAGTTTGGACCAAGAAATTCCCTCTTCTCTCTTCATTGGTCAACCACAACTTTGTCTTCGCCGACCTCCTCCACCCCTCTCATCGAGCCGATCAATGGCCAAATTGATCAGCTCTCCTTCTTTAGCTCTTCATCTCTCCCTACCCCATCGTTCTCTCACTATCAACTCCTCCAGGGCCAGTCCAGCATAACCAGCCGTCTTCGTCCACTCTCTCCCTCTCTAAGTCTCCCTTTCTCTTCCTTTCTCCTTCACAACCTCCTATAATCTCTTAAAGTCTAGGTTCACGCACCGTTTCAATTGCGACCACTCCAGCTACCCCACGTCCGGCATGAGCTTCGACGAGCTTGCACCAGCACCACACTTCGCCAAATCACACACCACCACCACCACAACCTTCCTCACACTCTTACGAACAAAAGCCCTAAACTTATTTAGGGTTTTGATCACTCCAGACCACCACCGAACTCCACTAGCTTCACATACTTCTCCGCCTTTACCACACACGCACGCACATCCTCGCAGCATGCAATTACCACCAGCACCTTCATCGTACTCAGGCCTTTACCTCACGGGTTTGGGTAGTCGAAATTAAAGCTGCCATTGTGCCTCTGTTGTGATCTACTGCTATGCCTTAGAATCTCTGAGGCTCTTGTGAGAACCTTGTGGTCCTCAGTTGGTTCCTGAAGGTAAGGCTTCGTGCCTTGTGAGATCTACTAGTTTAAGGTGTCTTTGCGTTGGGTTCAACAGTTGATTGAGTACATTGGTTGAGAGTATTGTTCATTTGTTTGAATTAATTGTGAGCTTAAACTTAAGGGTTAATTTGGTGATTCAAATCACCATTGTAACTCAATCTTTTTATACTCTCATACTTGGTTTCATTGATATATTATTCTGATTTATTTTGAGCAAAGTTTTGATCATATTTGCATATCTTTTTAAAGTAAATTGTGATTAGTGAATTGGATTTCCATCTTTTACTCCCTGCGAACCACCTTGGACTCACATTTTCTTATTTCGAGCTTATAAATTTAAGTATTTTGTGTGATTTTGTCAACTATACTACGACGCATATATTTCTTAACACTCGACGAAAGCACTCAACAGCCTCCTGGGTCTATTCTAGGTCTTAAACACTTGCGCATTTGTTAAGATTTGGATTATTCCTCAAGCGGTTTAGGGAGTTATGAGGCTGATGTAATAAGCCTAAGGCTTAGGAAGTATTCAGCCCTGTTGCTTACCTTTTCGTTTGCATGACATGGTAACCTAGGCACCCAAAAATCATACACTGGTCTGGTTCAGTGCGCGTAATGAAGAATAATGCCAATAAGCGTTCTGCTCTGAAAATGTTTTCCCGAAAATTTGACTTAGGAGCGGCTCAAAGACATAAGTTGATTGGACGAGTTCCCAACGTGGAGAGAAGGAATGAAAAATACTCCCTTCAAAGATACGTTATAACATCCTGTCTCCTCAGTGCTTGTCTCCTAGAATATATAAATATCCTACTGGGAACAGGGAAGCACCTTATGCTAATTCAGATGCCATGGGCGGAATTATCTCGAAATGCCGATTACTAGGGTCTAAGTTTAGCTACAGAATTCCATGTATGGCACTATCCCAAAGTGTTGAAAGCCAGGGTTCTGGGGGTTTCCATGGGCGGTGTTATCTCAAAGCATCAAATGCCAGGACCCTACGAGGATTGATGGTAGAGACAAGGAATCTGAGACAGATCGTGTGTAGGGCCAATCTAATGTTAGGTTTAAAGGAATTTAAAAAGAAAAAGAGAGAAAACTCTCAAAATAAATAAATAAATATATATATCTTACCCAAAAATGCACTCGCAAACTAAACCTAGACTTGCTGCACATACGCACGGGTGCTTTAACCGCTGGGGTCAACGAACCTCTAGGAAGCTTTTGCAAGCCTTAGAAACCTTCGCGGCGAACCTAAGGTTGAGGCTGGTCAGGTTCGTATCTTGGCTGGTACTTGAGTACCTTTAGGCCTATAGTTGGTATTTCAATCTAGTCTCTGGAGGTATGGCACGATAAGGCATCTTGACAATAAAATCTGGCCTAGAAACCTGGTTTGATTCATATGATCTTGCTTGGGACTAGGAAAACATAGGTATGAGGCTATTTGATAGGTCTACTTTACTAGACTAATTTAGTGCCTAAGTGCACTATTATTTGGATGGGAATTTAATTTAGAGCAGGCATTATGTTGATCAAATTGATTAAGCCTTGGATTTCCTGCATTTCATTTACATTAATTGATTAATTACTTTTGATGCATGATTAATTTTAGGAGTCCGATTTTATTGGCATCATATCAATTAGATTGCCATCGTAACATTTAATTTTCCAAGAAAATTAGAATAGATTGTCTTTTGAAGCTTGTTTCCTTTTGATAAATCTTAGCAAGTTTATTTAAAGAAGGAAATGAGAGGTCTCATATTTTTTGACAAAATCCAATCAATGCCACGACCTGATTCTTCTCTAATTTCCTTCCTGATTCTTCCTCTCTCTCTCTTCCTTATATTCTCTCTTTGATTCTCTCTCTCTTATTCTTTTATTCTTTATATAACAAGCACAAGGACGACCTCAAAAGGGCACCTTCTTCCTCCCCACGAGGGGAGCACTTTCTCTCGACATCCTCTCCTCCCCAAAACACCACCACAAGCCTCCGCCATTGCATGCAACCTCTACCAACAACCACCATTGCGAGACCTCCACAATTGCACCATCATCCACCACTTCGACCGTCCACAACTGTGCCTGTGCACCAACGACATCACCACTGTGGTTGGCAGAGACAGCACCGACACCACCACAGTGCTCTGCTTCGATGTTCATCACTGTGCTCCACCCATCAACCATCGTGCTCCCATGCTTCTTCACCACCGTACGTCGACCACAGCAGCCAACAACCCCCCATTGCAACAACCAGACTGAGCATCGTTCTTCTTCTTTGTTCTTCTTCTTCCTCTATTTCTCCTCCACCTGAAGAAACCCAACACCATCACCGCACTCAACTCTTCCTCTCCCTCTCAAACCTAAGCCACCACCATCCACCCACTATTCATCTTCTTCCCCAGAAGAACCCACCATCAGAATGACCAATACCCAACAACTCCACACCACAAGCAGCTGCTGGTCTTCATTGTCGTCAAGCCACAACCCCCGACCACAGCTGCACGTGCCCAGCAAGTGCGTTCACCACACGTAACCACATGCTGCCTCTGCTCCACCTGCATGCAACCCAGCGCCATCGCCACCGTGCCCGTGCACGCTCCTCCAGCTAAGCAGCCAGCACACGCACTCTCCCGTGCTCACACGCTGACGCGAGGCCAACGTCGGCCTTACTTCGCACACACCAACAAACCTCACACCACACACCATCTTCTTCTCCATCATCATCAACCATTGTCAATAGAGAAGAACCCATCACCGGCTAGTCATCTCCACATGCAACCACCCCCTCCAGCCTCCATTCTTCGCGTCGTCGACACCCCCGTGCTCGTCTCGACTCCACGAACCCTGCCAAACCATCAGAATCACCGACGACTGCCCCACGTACTCGTGGAGGAACCCACTGCTGGCGACCAGCAGTCGTCTAACCACCTCTACCCGCCTTAGTCGTAGCCGTCACCGCCCACACGTAGCTCGCGACCATGCTAACCTCCTCTGAGCTCCGCACGCCCAACCACGACCTCAAGAGGACGCACGAGCAAGAGGATTCAATCCTCTTGTTGAGAGCGCTTGATCGAGTTTTAAAAAAGGTCGCGTTGTAGTACAGTCAAAAAAGTGTTCAAAACAAATAGATTTTATTACTTGAAGTTTAAGTCTAAGGTCGAACACAGGGAGTAAATAGAATTCATGCACTAATCTCAATAATAGAGGCAATTTGAACACTTAAAACTACTCAAAATATAATTCAGAATGTCAAGCATGGGTTTATGAATAGTAAAATGTAGCTAGAAAACATATAAAAGAGAAATTGAGAAGAATTGGCCAATAAAATGTCTTTAAAAAGTATTTGATTCTTCTTTTGCTCGTTCCTCTCTTTTCTTACTTCTTTCTTTCTACCTTGGCTTCCTCTTCTTTCTTTTCTGGCTCTTCTCTTTCCTTCTTTCTTCTTCCTTTCTACCATGGCCTTTGTCTTCTTCTCTATGCTCTAGTCTTCAGTTGTTCTTCCTTCTTGCTTCAGCTTCTCTTCAGCTTTGCCTTCTCTTCAGCTGTGCCTTAGCCTTTTTCCTTAGCTTCCTCTGTGGCTCCTTCTCCTTAGCTTCTTCTTCCTTTGCTTTTCTGTTGTGGCTACCACTCTTCCTTTGGCTTCCTCCTCCTTTCTTCCCTGGCTTTGCCCTTGATCCCTTCTTTTTCTTTCCCTGCAAGAGCAAAACCTACCCCTACCCTCCCCCGTGAACTCTCTCTCTCTTTTCTCTCCTAGGCTCGCTCTCCCAGAGCCATCCTGGGTAAACGGGTCGGGTTAGCACGCCCGGGACCAGGTGCACCAGCATGGGTGGTGCGCGAGGAGTGCATGGGTTATTGGGTAAGCTACCAGGTCCGCGAAGTAGTGAATCGCGGACGAGGCATTGGGGAGAGTGGGACCTCACCCTGTGTTAGGAGGCGATAAGCCCCTGACACAATTACAATTTATACCACTCCACCACCTCTCAAGTTACCGAGGTGGGACTAAATGTCCCACCCGCTTCCTCGCGCACACCTGCAGGGGTCGCACTCAATCGCTGAAGATGCAGAGCCCTCCAAAGCCAATTGCTGGGTGTGAGTGGTTCGCGAAGAGTGCCCGCATCGCCTGGGACCTGGAGCCTGGAGCGAGGCTGCCTGGTTCGAGCTTGCAAGCTTCTTCACATCTGCTCCAATGGTGGCCGATGTCCAAACCTGTACTCAAGTCAAACGGCCTTACGGCCTCGTTGAGTCACACAGGGGGCTTCGCTGTGGCACGGCGAAGGTGTCTTGGTGGTTGGCGTGGCACGAGGTAGCCTGGGGGTGCATGCCGAGGTCATTTTGTAGTCGTGGTGATGGGTTTGTTCAGGGGAAGAGTGTGGAGAGTGTGGTGGTCGATGGAGAGGGGGAAAATGATCAGTGGAAGGTGGCAGAGCTTCTAAGGTGTTTGGCGAGGTGGATGGGTGCGTGGAATGATGGGAGCAGCTCGCCAGTGGTCTACCGGAGGTGGAGAAGATGGTGGTGGTCTGTGAGCGTCGAGGGGTGAATAATAGAAATAGAAAGGGGGAAAATAAAGAGAAGAGAGGGGGAAAGATCTGACCTAATTTAAGGATGAAAGGAGAGAGGATGGAGGTCGGCTCATACCTGCCGCCGCCAAAGACGAAGATCCCAGTTGGAGGGGGACGGTGATGACGAGAGGGTAGCTGGCACCTGCGGAGGTATGGCGCAACGTGGACGACGGAGGTAGAGACAACTCTGCCACTGGTATTGTGGCAGAGTGACGAGAGGAGGAGAATTAGGTCGTCGGAGCTTGCTGGGTGTCTAGCCGGAGGAGAAGAGACGAATTTGAGGGGTTGTCTTTGGCCAAACCAAGCTGGGGATGAACGAGAGGATCTGGGGTCCCTTTTATAATCTCAGGCAGAGGGCCTTGTACTTGGAAGGCAAGCTTCCAAACACGGCAACCTCACCAGACTAGGAAGGTCGAGAGATACCCAAATCTCTCATGCATTCGCATAAGAGATTAGGTGGAAATCAAAGCTCGAGATTGCGTTCACATGATCGGGAATTCCTCAGAGAATCTCCCTTTCAAATTTGAGAGGGATTCTCTAAGAAATCAAGAAGATATCCCCCTTGAATCCTCGCCGGAGTAGGATTCCTCCACTGTAATGGCAGAGGGACCCAATTGCAAAGAATGACGAGGAAGCTAGGGGGTGTCTGCAAGAGTTTTCAAAAGCTAGGGGTCAAAACATAATTGGGTTGGACTGTTTTGCAAAGTAGGTCAAGGTGAACTCCCCTTAGGTCCAAATTTTGGTATAAACCTAATTTGGACCTAAGGAATCCAATGGTGAAGTTTGATTTTAGGTTTGATCACGTTTGACTGGGTATTTTACATAAAAACTCAATTTAGGGCAAATATTTGATTAGGACCCCTATTTAGGTCAAAATAGGTTCTAAAGGCCATATTGAAGGTTCTAAACTCTAAAGGATATTTTTCCATGAATTTTAGAGGGTTTAGGTGAATTTTATCCTAACCAGAACCTTATTAAATTAAGTGGGTCTGTTTTATGATTATAAGAAGTTATTTAATTTTTAGATTTCACATTAACCCTTTTCTGTTTGAGCCAACATACTTTTTATCTTGTTGAGACCATTTGACCTATGTTTAGCCCCTGAGAAATCACGTTGTTGCACTGCAATGGTAAAGTTACAGTTTTACCCTTTGTTTCTTGCTTTTCTTTCAAACCAATTATTCCTTGAGTTAGGCCCTTCATTTAGTTATGTAGGAGCTTTCGTTCTCTTTTCTAGGTCAAAATGAGCTACTTAGGGCTCATGATGGTGTTCCCATCATACCCCCATGCCTAGCTTTTGCTAGTCCCTTAGCAAAATTTTAAGGTTTTAACTTCTGTTCTAGACCATGAATTCCTTTCACATATTATGATGAGTGCTTTTTCTTTTTCTTTTTGGTTAGGTTAGAATGCCAACAGTAGGCCTAGAGGTACTCAAGTACCAACCAAGATCCGGACCTGACCAGCTCTTACCTTGATCCTTCGCAAAGGTTTTTTAAGGCTCGCAGGAACTATCCTAAGGTTCGTTGGACTCCGTGGTTAAAGCACCCGTGCTTGAGACATATTTTAGCCTTGTTTAGTTTGCAATGCATTTTTTGTAAGAAAGAGACAAAGGATTTATTTGTTTGGACAGTTTTCTCTCTCTTTTCTTTTTATTTCTAGCTTCGGATTGGCTTCTCAACACGATCTATATCGGATTCTTCATCCCCATCATCAATCCTCAAAGGTCCCTGGCAATCGATGCTTCGTAATAGCATCACCTATGGCAACCCCCAGAACCCTGGCTTTCGAGATTTCAAGATAATCCTACCCATGGCATTCTGTAGCTAAATCCAGACCCTGGCAATCGACATTTCGTGATAATGCTACCCATGGCATCTGAACCAGCAGGGTGCTTATGTGCCTCCAATAGGATATGTAAATATCCTAGAAGGCAAGCACCGAGGAGACGATATGTTATTACGCATCTTCGAGGGGAATTTCCCGCCTCTCCGCGTCAGCAACTCGTCCAAATCAACTTGTGTTGATCGGCCTCTCCTAATCTTGACAACTTTTTTTCAGAACATTTAAACGCTCTTGTGTGATTTTGATAGTTATGTGCACTGAACCAAACTGTGTGTGGATTGGGGTACTTAGGTTACTGAATCCCACAAACCAAAGGTCAGTTAACGAGGCTGAATACTCCCTAAGCCTTAGACCTACTACTTAAGCTTCACATTTTCCCCAACCTCTTGAGGACTCTCCAGATCTTAGTGGATACTTAAATTTTTAAGCCTAAGAGTCTAGCCCAAAAGGTCCAAGATCAGCGTTCCTACTAATCTCTTTTTGTGTCTCATTAGCACTTTTTTCCTTCATTTTCTTTTTTTTGATGTGGTCTAGAACTTCGGTTAATCCCTTAATTTCTTACTAATGACTCTCTTTTTCTTTTTCATTTTGTGCTATTTTTTTGACATTTTTCACTTTCCCTCCTATAATTTTTGTATAGCCTCAAAATTTTCTTCCCTCCTCCAAATTTTTTGTTCTTTTTCACAATTTTCTATTTTTTTGGTATTTTTGGCATGTGAATTTTTTGTGAGAATCCTTCTGATTTTTCTTGATTTCTGTATGTTTGCACTTTACCACCCCCCCATGCCTAAGTTTTGCAATGTCCTCATTGTATAAGGAGGGTGTGATACATTGTTGGGTCTGGGGACTTAGAACAGGATTTATCGGGTGGGTGACTAGGTCGGGAATGACTGTTTGCGGATGATTTCAAGCTATGGCACGTGTACCAGAGGTGGGATCGACTATTCTACGACTGAACTCAGGGTGCAATAGACGTGAAGTACAGATGGATAATCAGATGGATCTCGAGTTTTTGGAATGACGGGTTGCCTCCCGTTAAGCGCTAAATTCAACGCCTTCAGCTGAGTGGTAAATCGGATGGCGAGGGAGTGGTCAAATTAGCGAAGTTTTGTAGAATAAGCACCTTGATCAAGAGCCTGGTTGGTCCAACCAGGTGCTTGTTCAGATCCATAGGCTGATGATGCAGCCCAAACCCTATTAATCTGGTGGGTTGATAAATGTAGACCAAGAGATGTGGAACCCACCATATGCTATGGAGCTCGGACGGATGTGGAAGTGTAAATTCGGGGTTTAGCTGAGTCGAATCAGCCTGGTTAGAGTAGGGATCCGTAAAATAATCAGTGGATGATGCGGAAACCCTACAAGGGTGATCAGAAAATGATGGAGCATGGTCTTTAGTCTAATCAATGTTCGAAACCCGGTATAGATGTGGAGTCGAATCATCTACAATCAACTCAGTAAGAGAGGAATTAGAATAGAAATTGAGTCCGGTTGCAAGTCGGGGTTGAAAACGGGTTTAGATAGGTTCTGTACCTATGGAAGAGGTGCCTTCAATAAGAATTGTGTATGAGGGCTCTTCTAGAAAGGAGTTACAGGTGATTTCATTTAGAGTGTCCTCATAGTACCTCTCAAAGTCAAAAGTGAATGCCTAAAGAGTATCTATAGGATGATGGAAATTTGAGTTGAGAAAAGATTCGAATTATGGGTTGTAGTCACTCTCGGCATTTTCTGGTCTTGATTCCTGAGGATCGAAAAGAAATGATTCCATCTCGCTAGAACCAGAATTTAAATCGGTGATCTCAGGATTAGGGACCTTAGAGTCGGAGTAGAAGAATGAATCATGTGATCTGAGGTCATAGATTGGCTCGTCGAAGTCAGGAAACAGAGGTTCTCCAAAATCATGGTAAGATTCTAAATCGTCGAAGATATTGCGAAAATCAAGTTCTGAATGAGATTCAAGATCAAGGGTTCCACCACCAAGTAAATCACATGATGTAGACTTAGCAGCCTAACTTGGGTCTAGCCTATATGTGAATTCTAAGCCTAAAAAGGTGTCCTTATCTGGTCTAGGCTCAAGTTCTAGGCTTGTAGGAAAGACCTAATCCAAACCCCACTCTTCCAACTCCTCGGTTTCTGTATCGTAGATTGGCGTGACTTCCGAAAAATCGATCTGTATCTCTGAGGATGTTGGAGAGGGATATTCATCAAAGAAAGGCCCAGAATCATACTCTTCATTGAAACTTTGATCTTCATCATACGGGGCCTCGTCATCTTCCCAATAAATTTTAGATTCAGATTCTAGGTTGAGGATGTGGGTTGTATCTTTAGAATCTATGTCAGAGTTACCTTCGAGGGTCACCTTATCAGAATAAGGGATGGAATTTACACCCCCGAGAGGTTCGGTTTTAATCTTATCATTGCAGGAGTCTCGGAATTCTATGTTTGGTGATCCATGTTCTAGGGCTGCCTCCAAATCATGTTCTCTTACAATTGGAACTTCCCAACCTAATTCAAGATCAGGCATGTTGTATTTCATCTGGGATGGGAATCCACAACAACTTTGTGCCTCAAACCTGAAATTTGGGAAACCGGATTGATGCTCAATACTATTCTTAGATGGTTCATCATCTGTTTGGGGTGTGTACAGGTATTTCTGATCAATAACTTGTTTCAATAATCTCATCATCTCTTCCCATTTTTCAAGATCATCTTGGTGTTGTTCCCATAGTACAAGATTTGTTATGCATTGGAGGTATTCAAAGTTATGTAATTTTTCTATCTCAATGTATCCTGTTATAAGAATGTCTCGGGTTGATCCTTTTGTAGCTTCTGGTAATAGTAATTGGGCATAGTTTATGATGAAGGTTGTTGTTGTTGGTACACTAACCTGAATGTCTTCTACTGGTGCTGAGGTTTTGTATTCAATTTCATAGAATTCAAGGGCATCCTCAATCATCCTATCTCTCATAGATCTTTGTGATTCAGGTTTCTTGAATGGTAATCCTAAGTAACCAGGCTGCATATTTGGATTAAATGGTGGAATCAAGATGTAGAATCAGAATTTGGATCAAGATGTAGAATCAAGTCTTGAAGTGATTAGATCTAAATGTAGAATCCCACTTAAATCTATGTGTGTGCTCTAAAGAGAAGGGATGAGGGACTGGATGTGTTTTTGACCCAATCGAGACACCCAAAGATGTTTGGATGACTATGGAGGTTCGAGGAGGATAATACCCCTGGATCGAAAAGTCGTCCACCTGAGAATTACCTGGGTAGCCAGAGAGGGAGAGTCCCGCAAAAACCCCTACACGGTAGAGCATCCCCATGAGTTACAGGGTTTCCCCCACCCGATCTCTCTTGTCACTGAGATTCCAGGTAGACCAGAATAGGGACATTGACCTCTTAAGTCTACCACTTTTAATTAAGATCAAAGGTGCTTAGGGTTCCACTTGAACTTTAGATATTTTGAATGCAAAAGTGACCTAATTTCGAGGTTGGTTGACCTAAGGGATCAACTTCACCTATTTGCCCTTTGAGAGCTTTAGGTCCTTTCTTTTAGGGTTCAAGTGAAATTAAGAGATTGAATTTTTTAGGGTTTCTCTTGAATAAGTCTTTTCAATCAAGGCTTAGGCACACATCTTTTTGGAAAATTTGATTCTTGCTTAGAAAAGATGTGTCTCTAAAACCCTAGATTGGAATCCTTAAGTTGGCTCTAATTGGTCCAATTTAGTTGCCACAAAGATGGTATCTAGGGCTCGATCAAGAAGGTGGTATCCCTAGTTACCTTAAATAGATGCACAATTCAAAATGTGTTGAAATCAAAATCAGACAACTTTGGTGAATTAGCTAGATATGGAAAGCAGGTAGCCCTAAATTGATTTTTTTCTTTGTTTTTCTTTTTAGAATTGAGGGGATTAAGAGAAAGGGCTAATGAGAGATTACCTATCCCGGGTGTGGTTGTTGTGCGGCTGATCTCCTCATGGAATACCTCGCAAAATCATAATAAAACAAATAGGACAAGTTAGTGCTCAAATATAATCAAAATAATGTAGACTAGTGATGAATTGCACGTTGCTCCCTGGCAACGGCACCAAAATGTTGAGAGGAGCAAAAGTGTCCCCGGCAACGGTGCCAAAATGTTGAGAGCACTTGATCAGGTTTTAAAAATGGTCACGTTGTAGTACAGTCGAGAAAGCGTTCAAAATAAATAGATTTTATTACTCGAAGTTTAAGTATGAGGTCGAACACAAGGAGCAAATGGAACTCATGCACTAATCTCAATAATAGAGGCAATTTGAACACTTAAAACTACTCAAAATATAATTCAGAATGTCAAGCATGAGTTTATGAATAATAAAATATAACTAGAAAACATATAAAAGAGAAATTGAGAAGAATTGGCCAATAAAATGTCTTTAAAAAGTATTTGATTCTTCTTTTGCTCGTTCCTCTCTTTCTCTTCTTTCTTCTTTCTTTCTGCCCTGGCTTTCTCTTCTTTCTTTTCTGGCTCTTCTCTTTCCTTCTTTCTTCTTCCTTTCTGCTGTGGCCTTTGTCTTCTTCTCCATGCTCTGGTCTTCAGCACTTCTTCTTCCTTCTTGCTTCAGCTTCTCTTCAGCTATGCCTTAGCCTTTTTCCTTAGCTTCCTCTGCGGCTCCTTCTCCTTAGCTTCTTCTTCCTTTGCTTTTCTGCTATGGCTGCCACTCTTCCTTTGGCTTCCTCCTCCTTTCTTCCCTAGCTTCACCCTTGATCCCTTCTTTTTCTTTCCCTGCAAGAGCAAAACCTACCCCTACCCTCCCCCGCGAACTCTCTCTCTTTTCTCTCTTAGGCTCACTCTCCCAGAGCCATCTCAGGTAAACAAGTCAGGTTACCACGCCCGGGACCAAGCGCACCGGAGTAGGTGGTGCGCGAGGAGTGCACGGGTTATTGGGTTAGACTACCAAGTCCGCGGAGTAGTGAATTGCAGACGAGGCATTGGGGAGAGTGGGACCTCACCCCATGTCAGGAAGCGATAAGCCCCTGACACAATTACAATTTATACCACTCCACCACCTCTAAAGTTACCGAGGTGGGACTAAATGTCCTACCCGCTTCCTCTCACGTGCCCGCAGGGGTCGCGCTCAATCGCTGAAGATGTAGAGCCCTCCAAAGCCAATTGCTGGGTGTGAGTGGTTCGCGAAGACTGCCCGCGTCGCCTGGGACCTGGAGCCTGGAGAGAGGCTGCCTTGTTCGAGCTTGCAAGCTTCTTCACGTCTACTCCAATGGCGGCCGATGTCCAAACCTATACTCAAGTCAAACGGCCTTACGGCCTTGTTAAATCACACAAGGGGCTTCGCCATGGCACGGTGAAGGTGTCTCGATGGTTGGCGTGGCGCGAGGTGGCCTACGTGCATGCATAGGTCATTTTGTGGCCGTGGTGATGGGTTTGTTCGGGGGAAGAGTGTGGAGAGTGTGGTGGTTGATGGAGAAGGGGAAAATGATCAATGGAAGGTGGCGGAGCTTCTGAGGTGTTTGACGAGGTGGATGGGTGTGTGTAATGATGGAAGCACCTCGCCGATGGTCTACCGGAGGTGGAGAAGATGGTGGTGTTCTGTGAGTGTCGAGGGGTGAATAATAAAAATAGAGAGGGGGAAAATAAAGAGAAGAGAGCGGGAAAGTATCTGACCTAATTTAATGATGAAAGGAGAGAGGATGGTGGTCGGCTTGTACCTGCCGCCGCCGGAGATGAAGATCCTAGTTGGAGGGGGACGACAATGACGAGAGGGTAGCTAGCGCGTGCGGAGGTATGGCGCGACGCGGACGACGGAGGTAGAGACAACTCTACCACTGGTATTGTGGCAGAGCGACGAGAGGAGGAGAAATAGGTCGCCAAAGCTCGCTGGGTGTCTGGCCGGAGGAGAAGAGATGAATTTGAGGGGTTGTCTTTGGCCAAACCAAGCTGGGGATGAACGGGAGGATCTGGGATCCCTTTTATAGTCTCAGGCAGAGGGCCTTATGCTTGGAAGGCAAGCTTCCAAGTACAGCAACCTCGCCAGACTTGGAAGGTTGAGAGATACCCAAATCTCTTATGCATTCGCAAGAGAGATTGGGTGGAAATCAGAGCGTGAGATTGGGTTCACATGATCGAGAATTCCTCAGAGAATCTCCCTTTTAAATTTGAAAGGGATTCTCTGAGGAATCAAGGAGATATCTCCCTTGAATCCTCACCGGAGTAGGATTCCTCCGCTGTAATGGCAGAGGGACTTAATTGCAAAGAATGACGAGGATGCTAGGGGTGTCTGCAAGAGTTTTCAAAAGCTAGGGGTCGAAACGTAATTAGGTTGGACTGTTTTGCAAAGTAAGTCAAGGTGAACTCCCCTTAGGTCCAAATTTTGGTGTAAACCTAATTTGGACCTAAGGAATCTAATGGTGAAGTTGGAGTTTAGGTTTGACCACGTTTGACTGGGCATTTTACACAAAAACCTAATTTAGGGCAAACATTGGACTAGGACCCCCTATTTAGGTCAAAATAGGTTCTAAAGGCCATATTGAAGGTTCTAAACCCTAAAGGATATTTTTCCATGAATTTTAGAGGGTTTAGGTGAATTTTATCCTAACCAGAACCTTATTAAATTAAGTGGGTCTGTTTTATGATTATAAGAAGTTATTTAATTTTTAGATTTCACATTAACCCTTTTCTGTTTGAACCACCTACTTTTTATCTTGTTGAGACCATTTGACCTATGTTTAGCCCCTGAGAAATCCCATTGTTGCACCACATTGGTAAAATTGCAATTTTACCCTTTGTTTCTTGCTTTTCTTTCAAACCAGTTATTCCTTGAGTTAGGCCCTTCATTTGGTTTTGTAGGAGCTTTTGTTCTCTGTTCTAGGTCAAAATGAGCTAGTTAGGGCTCATGATTGTGCTCCCATCACCTATGTTTTGGCATGTAATAAAATTTACATTTTTTTCCATTGCCAACCCATGAATTTCGAATTTGATTATTTTAATGAACTAAAATTACGTGCATGCCCTTAAGTTTCCACTTTATTTCTCTCATGCACTTAACTCTTTATATGTTGAAGCATAAAATATCATCAAAGAACTCACATGACCTAAAGGAGAAAGCCTAATGTCTTGAAGTTTAATTACATTACATGCCATTGTGGGTTATTTTATTGAGGGAAAATTATGCACATAACCTTCGCATTCTTAAATTATTGGGTGTATTCTTCCTTTCACCTCATTTCGCATTGGATTTGGGCACGAATTTTGCACATGATTGGGCAAATATAAGGGAAAAATATTCATGAATTTATTACAGTTGTTCCTCCTTGTGGATACAACCTGACTCTTCGTGGTTAGTTTTACTGATAAATATTTTTTATCTAGGATTTTTCCACCATGCAATTTTACTGCAACGACGTATTTAATTTTCTGACATATATTTCTGCTAAGCAAAATCTCTTTTTTACCCACCTTTTTAGGCACAACTTGGTTGGAACTCACCCAGTAGCTATCAGAGATGAGGTAGATGATTCCCGCATCAAGCCACTTGATGATCTCCTTTTTCACAACTTCCTTGAGATTCGAGTTAAGTCTTCTCTACATCTCGTGAGAAGGTCGTGAGCTCTCTTCAACATCAATTCGATGAGTACAATAAAAGGAACTTATTCTAGTTAGATCATCTAAAGTTCAACCAATGGATCTACGATGCTGCTGGAGGATAGAAATCAGCTTCGTTTCCTGATTAGAAGTGAGTCAAGAATTGATAATCACTGGAAACGTCTGATTCAAACACAAAAACACATATTTCAAATGGTCCGAAAGAGGTTTCAATTCCAAAATTGGGTTATCAGTAGCGGGTAGGGATTTGAGATTAACCTCAAAGGATAAGGTGGAAGCTAAGGATAGATTTATATCTGATTCAGGCTCCCTAATCTATGCGTCAAGATCTTCTTGTTGTTGAGGTTTTTGGAGAATCGGGTTCACCTCTGGAATCGGATCCTCAACCAGAGAACCTATGTCACATACTTCCTAAATTGCCCCACAGTTTATTTCCTTTTGGGCCTTAAAGATATCGATCCTTAACATTTTATCCCTAAATTTTAACTTGATCTAGCCCTTTTCGCAATAGATATTCACCCTAGTAGTTGCTAGGAACGGTCTCCCCAAGATGATCGGTGTATCTCTTAGATTCTCAAGAGTATCCACATCCAAAACTATGAAATCCACCGGAAAATAGAAATCTTGTACCCTAACCATAACATCCCCAAGAACTCATGGTGACTTAATCAATCTATCAGCCAATTGCAGAGTCACCTCAGTCAGTTTGAGCTCAGTCTCCTCAAAGTGATCTAGTAGAGAAGTGGAAATCAGGTTTATAGAGGCTCCTAAATCCAATAAAGCTCGATCAAATTCTAGGTTTCCTATCTTGTAGGAGATCAGAGGGGTGCCAGGATCCTTTGCTTTATGCGAGAGTTTACTCAAAATTATAAAGCTTACTTGCTCTAACAAAATAATCGGACTCCTATCTTTGTTTCACGGCTTATGCTTTGGTGTACACAAATCCTTTAGAAATCGTGCGTAAGCTATTACATTGCAAATTGCATCCATCAAGGGAATTCCTATTTGGACTTGCTCAAAGAGCTTGACCAAGTCCTCCTCAAATGCCATGGGTTTGGATTTCTTATTTCCTTTGGTCAAGGCCTCGGGAAATCAAACCTCCTTGGGTTTTTCCAGGATTGGGTTAGGCTCTGGATCTGGGGTGGGTTTGTCCTTGATATCCACCCTTCATTTACGTCTTGAACTACTTGGACCAGATTGGCTAGGGTAAGGTGGGTCTTGAGTAGTTTTTCCACTACGTGTAGTGACAGAGTTTAGGCCTTCCTAGTTTAGATTTGGAGTTGGCAGGAGAAGAGGTTTCTGCTGATATCCCACATATAGAATAGAAGCTTCCGACTCGTCAGGTGAAGGTGCAGAAGAGGCCTGATAAACATAATTTGCTTGGCCCTGATTTAGGTTTACAACATACCTTTGGTGCGACACATTGTTTGAATTCAGCAGAGGTTGAGACGAAAGTGCACCAAGCTAGTGAGTCCCAACTATTTGTGCAAGTTGGTTACGAACCTCTATATTTTCCACATTGTGCTTCCTCTGCATGGCAGCATTGGTCATCTGCATATCAACCAATGTTTCTAGAATTAGGCTCATGTAGTCTTCCTTGCTAAGCCCGATTTGAAAGTTCGGGTTGGGCCTAGGATGAGTGGGTTGATATGGTCGCAGATTTTGTGGTCAGGGTTGGAATTGTGGTCTAAAGTCCTAATTATTTCCCGACCAAGTGAAATTCGAATGATTATGCCATCCATAGTGATACCACCATGCAAGGGGGTAGTAATTAGGTTGAATATGGCCCATCTTTAGAATAAAAGGCACAACATAAAGTAGAATAGGAGCATTACATGCATCAAGTACCAAGATTGCTTATAAATTGCATTAATGGCCATTTGTGTAAATCATGTGTCAAAGCAGGCCCCAAATGAGCAATCGGACCGCACGGATGGATTTAGAACGACGAACGGAGTCCAACGGACTCAAGATCGGCCAAATCCGACATCCGGAGCTCCCACAATGGGCCCAAGAAATTCTGACCGTTGATCTGGAGATCAACGGCCCAGAAAGCGCCACGTCGCCCAGGCCCCACTGCTCGGACGCCCTCAAGCCATCCAAGGACGAATCTCGGCCGTTGATCTTCGATCGAACGGCCGAGATCCGCGCGCTCGCCCGCGGTCGCCGCGACAAAGTGCGGGCGTGGCACAACGGCTAGCGCGCACGCCCGCATCGCAGCGACGCGCGTTCGAATCGCGCGGAGCAGAAATCAAGCGCGAGCGAAGGGCGCGGAAAAATTGGGCCGCCCAATCAGCAGCGGGCGGCCAGGATCGCGCCACGCGGCGCGATGACAGCTCCCGAGCGCCCACGCGCACACGCACGCCGGGCGGAAACACGCGCGCGCACGCGCGCCCGAGGTGCGATCTCAGCACAGGCGCGGGAGGATCTCAGCCGTCCGATCTTCGATCGGACGGCTCTCATTCAACGTCCACGGATCGCGCTTGGAGAGAGAGAGGGGCGGGCAGCTGACCGGCGACAGGAGGGCTTCACCGACGTATCTGGAAGCGATTTTAGCGACGTTCTGGATGTCGCTAAAGCACATTCTTCTTTTAGGAAGCCCTTAACTCTATTTAAACCCCCTTCTACCACCATTCAAGGCATCCTCTCCCACTTGCAACTACTCCACTCCTCTCCTAGCTAGTTTTAGGCACTCTTGTAATCACCGGAGACGACGAGCCACCGACGGAGCCTCCTCCACCGCCGTGGCTGCCTCGTCGCTCTCCACTCTCTCTCTACCTCTCTCTCTCTCTCTTTTAAGCTTTCATTTACTTTTGTTGAAGCATGTATTTAATGTTGTAAACCATGAACTATGAATACATGTTTAATGAAATTATTTTCCGTTTAGTCGCCATTTTAATTTCTGTTTAAAGTGCATGATCAAAACCAAGAGCTTTCTAACCCTAAACTCTCTCTCTATCTCTCGCTTTTCAAAACCGTCTCTTTCGCAAGCACAACTCTGCCTTTTTCGTGACAACAAGTGGTAAACAAAACCCGATTTCCACGCCTCCCTGAGATCGACACTCGGACTCACCTCCGTTTACTTCTTTTAAAACTGACGTATCAAGTGCAACTATAACGACACCTCTTAACGCACACGCACGAGACCACGTCAGTTTTTGGCGCCGTTGCCGGGGAGGCAACGGATTTGTTTTATCACCTCCATTCCACATTCATTCTCACATCGTCTAATGCCCTATTTTCCTTTTTACTTGACGGTTGCAGGAATTCGGCGCATGGACGGCGAAGCGACGCATTCCACGACGGTAGCAAGGGAGTAGGCACCTCGAGGACCGAAAGTGAGTACCCTCTCGCTCATTGTTTGCTTGCGTGAAAAAGCTAAAAAAAATCATAAAAACTGGAAAAAAAATTGGCGTGGTGAATGATTGCTTGACCCACATTCTTAACACATCACCCTACACAAAAATGTACACTCTAATATGCTGAATAAATTCTTTGAGTGTTCTTTTCTTTTTCTCTTGAGTGGTGTTTGCGAAGCCACCGTGAGTTGACCTGGGCCGCACCACTCAACCCTAAAACTGACTCATCTAATAGAGCTGCACGATTATCAGGATGAGTACACTAGGGTTTTAGAGCCTCTACAAAATAAAAGGAAATCTACTTTCACTAAGTTGTGTGCAGAACTTGACGTGCCCACTGAAACTTGTTTGAAAACATTAAGACACGTCAACCCTAAAAAGTACTCAAGTAAGGATGAAACACTAAAAGACACTATATCTTAACAAATCCTTGCTTGAAAATCATGTTTTGCTAGAAGCACACACTTTGAAAGTGGAAAATGAAGAGGCACCACCCCAATCAACGCCTCATCACATCACCCTAAGCACAAGCACTATCCTAGCCCTTTAAAACTGAGTAGACGTACCCTAGGCAGGACTGAGTTAAGTCTCAAAAGGTGAGGTTTTGTCTGCTAGGCACTTGGCTTTCATTCCCTTGGTAGAATCTGGTGACTAGGCAGCGGGGCAGTGTCAAACGACCGTGGTTGTGGGGTCTATGGAACCGGAGGCGCAAGCCAAAGGAAGAACCTTCCCTGCAATCCCCACGTAATCAACCTGGCCAGATTAGCCTTGAGAAGGGGAGTCCAGTGCTTACGGACTTAATCACCCTTTGTGAGATTTCTAGGTCTCCTAAGGAATACACCATAAGGACTAGGCTTGCGTGCTTGATTAAAACACATTTCTCGCATCTGTCGCCCTCCGCATCCCCTCCTGTTCTTCTCTAGTGTATGCACGGGAGGCGCTCACTGCATCCCGAATTGTGTGTTTTGGGGCAGGAATCTAGGCGACGTAATTCTGTTGAAAACATGGCTGAACCTAGGGTAGATGAGGCTGAAGATCAACCCCCACCAGATGCTATGGCTATCATCCAGGCTCAAATCAATGCTAACCATCGGCTTCAGCAACAACAAATCCACACCATCATGCAAGCCATACAACGGTTACAGAACCCACAAGAACAACCACCACCTTTCAATGACATACCAGGACAACCACCACTTGATTTACCACCATTTCAGGACCAGCCAAGACCCCTCCGTGATTTCTATAACCCTTCTGCCATTAGAGTCGAGCCACACCTTAGGATCCCCGAAGGGGGAGACGATTTTGAGCTAAAACCTAATGTATTAAGTCTAATCCAGAGCCACTTTCATGGAAGCTCAAATGAAGACCCCTTTCAGCACCTAGAAGATCTCGACCGCATAGCAAGAACAGTAAAACCTAGGAACATTAGCCTTGACATTGTTCTAATCAAGATGTTCCCTTTCTCATTAAGAGACAAGGCTTCTCATTGGCTTAGAACCCTAGGTAGACCCATCACCACCTGGGAGGAACTGAGGCATGCATTTTTAAAGAAATTCTTCCCCATAGGAAAGACCAATGCCCTCAGAAGAGCTATCACTACCTTCACACTCCAGGGTGGGGAACAATTTCATGAGGCGTGGGAAAGATTCAATGAACTTTTAAGGAAATGCCCACACCACGAAGTTCCAAGGTGGCAATTGGCCCAGATCTTCTACCACGGTCTGGACAGCAACCTACGGAACTTCGTCGATGCCTCATGCGGGGGAAACTTCCTAAACAAAGACGAGGAGAGCGCGTTTGAGCTCTTTGAGTCTATGAGCGAGAATTCGCTCAACAATGCCTCCATGAACCAGTTTAACAGGTCCAGTCAACCCCGTGGCGGGATTTATGAGGTGCAAGCAAATTCTGGAATGGTTGACATGGACATCATTGCCAAAAAGTTGGATCGAGTGGAATTGGTGGACAAGAAGATTGATGAGCTTCTAAACCAGACCAGGAACCCCTTGCAGACTTTCGCCCTTGCAAAGGGAGCACATAATGTTGACCTGGTCCAACCCTTCACCCAACTGAACCTGGAACAACCCCCAACCACGTTCCAGGGAGGGACCTTTGCTCCCTCGACCCTTGATTACTCCCTTCCTTCTTCACCAACATCGGCTATTCTAGAAGATGTGCAAGTCGTCCAAGGATATGCAAAACCTAACCCTTTCTCCAACACTTACAACACCGGCTGGCGTAATCACCCCAACTTTGGTTGGACAAACCAGAAACCACCGCAATTCCAAAACCAGCCCAGGCCAAACCAACAGCCACACTTGCCCCCCTATCAGCAAGGACCACCAGTTAGACCCCAATATAACCAAAATAGGGCGGCACCTCCCCCACAAAACCAAATGGACACCCTAATAAAGATGATGGCTGACATGAACCAAAAACATCAGGAAGAAATGGCCTTGGTAAAGGGACAGTTAAGCCAACTCTTGGACTGTAAACAGCAAGGATCTTTACCTTCCCAACCGCAACCGAACCCGCGAAACATAATTAACAGAGGCCCCAATTCGCAAGGGTTCCAAGGCAACCCCGGGCAGGCTCATATGGTCCAGCCGGCCCCACAAACACCTCCTGGGTTTGGCGCTTCTTCATCCTCGTCTTCTCAAGGATCACCCCATGGCCCCAATGCCTCTGCGAATGCGGTGACCTTGAGAAGTGACACCAAAACCCAGGATCCCAAATGGCCGACTCTCCCCAAGACTTTACCCGACTTAGAAGAAACACCAACCAAGGACCCAGACATGGAACCAATTCAGACACCCTATCCTGAGGCCTTGGAAACAATCAAGAGAAAAAAGAATACTGTGGAAACTGAGGAGCTGATGGAAATTTTTAAACAAGTACAGGTTAATATTCCGCTTCTAGAAGCTGTCAAACACATCCCCGCTTACGCCAAGTTCTTAAAGGATGCCTGTACACCCAAGCGTAAGTCGAGACCTCAAGCACCTAGGAAGGTTGTACTCTCTGAGCAAGCCAGTTCCGTGATATCAAGCAACCTTCCACTCAAACGAACTGACTCAGGAGCGCCCCTGATTTCCTGCAACATCGGGGACATGACATTTGATAGAGCGCTCCTAGACCTAGGTGCTTCTATCAACCTAATTCCCACAACCTTGTACCACCAATTTGGTTTTGGGGAGCTGGCACCAACCCCTGTCACCATCCAGCTGGCGGATAGATCAGTGAAAACCCCGAAGGGGGTTGTTGAGGACGTGATTGTACGGGTCAAGGACTTCTATTTCCCATTCGACTTTTTGGTGCTCGACATGGAAGTCCCTGAAAAATTACAGAATGCACCCATAATCTTAGGCAGACCTTTCTTAGCTACGGCTAAAGCAAACATCGATTGCGACACGGGATGTATGGAAATCGCCTTCGGAGACAGGAAAATGCAATTGGATATCTTCCGGGAAACAAAGTCTTTTGATTGTGATTACATTAAGGAACATGATCCCGTGGAAACTTTAATCGAGGAATGCCTTACCCTCAGTTCTGTCTCAGACCACCAAACCCATAGTTCTGACCCGTCACCATCATTACCTGTGGACCTCTGTAAGGCTGAGTATCATCACATGACACCATTTGAAGAAATCGATGTTGATCAACTACCGCCATTTCCATTCCCATCGACTGTGGTCCCACCCGCACCTGAACTTAAACCATTGCCCGAGAATCTCAAGTACGTCTTCTTGGGACCTGGCCAGACCTTCCCAGTGATTATTAATTCCCATCTAACCAAGGATCAGGAACTAAGGTTGACTGCAACTCTTTCAGAACATCGGGCCGCCATTGGTTGGACCATCTCAGATCTACGAGGAATTAGCCCCACCTATTGCACCCACAAGATTTACCTGGAAGACGGGGCCCGACCTTCCCGCCAGATGCAGAGACGGTTAAACCCTAACATGCGGGAGGTCGTTAAAAAAGAAATTATCAAGTGGCTCGACGCCGACATCATCTACCCTATCTCTGATAGCCCCTGGGTGAGCCCCACTCAAGTGGTTCCAAAGAAGGCTGGGCTCACCGTTGTCACTAATGATCATGGCGAATCCATCCCCACCCGCACCACCACCGCATGGCGGGTGTGTATTGATTATAGGAAGCTTAATGAAGCCACTAAGAAGGACCACTTTCCCTTGCCATTCATTGACCAAATCCTTGAAAGATTGGCAGGGCAGAAGTATTTTTGCTTCCTGGATGGATATTCAGGATATAACTAAGTCGCAATTGCTCCGGAAGATCAGGAAAAGACCACATTCACTTGCCCGTATGGCACGTTTGCATTCCGTCGAATGCCGTTCGGGTTATGCAACGCACCCGCGACCTTCCAGCGGTGCATGCTAGCCATTTTTCAGAAATGGTGGGTGAATACTTGGAGGTCTTTATGGATGATTTCTCTGTATTCGGGAATTCATTCGACCATTGTTTGAGCAACTTGGAGAAAATCCTGAAACGATGTATCGAGGTTAACTTGGTGTTAAGTTGGGAAAAGAGCCATTTTATGGTTCAAGAAGGAATTGTCCTCGAACACATTGTTTCGCATAGGGGCATCGAGGTAGATCGAGCTAAGGTTGATTTAATTTCCAAACTTCCTCCACCTAGTTCGGTCCGACAGATTCGCTCTTTCCTAGGACATGTTGGCTTCTACCGAAGGTTCATCAAAGACTTTTCCAAACTTTCCAAACCCTTGACCGACCTTCTAGCCAACGACGCCACTTTCCACATGTCTCCTGATTGCACCCAGGCTTATCATACCCACCGGGACTTAGTCTCCACCGCACCTGTACTTCAACCCCCAGACTGGTCCCAGGATTTTGAGATTATGTGTGACGCATCAGATTTTGCCATAGGCGCTGTCATGGGACAAAGGCAAGACAAGAAGCCCGTGGTGATCTACTACGCGAGCAAAACGTTGGACGAGGCCCAACGTAATTATACGGTCACAGAAAAAGAGTTGCTCGCTGTAGTCTTTGGACTGGAAAAATTCCGATCATACTTGCTGGGATCCCACGTGACTATCTACACCGACCATTCAACCATCCGGCACCTGTTGGCCAAAAAGGACGCAAAACCCAGGCTCATCAGATGGATCCTGCTTTTGCAGGAATTTGACCTGGAAATCCGAGACAAGGCCGGATCGAAAAATGTGGTGGCTGACCACCTGTCAAGACTTCATCCAGACCACATTGGACCCTCCCTACCTCTATCTGATACCTTCCCTGATGAACACATCTTAGCCATGCAAGATAAGAAAATGCCATGGTATGCTGACTATGTCAACTACCTGGTTATAGGACAAACCCCGCACAGCTGGTCCAGACAGCAACGGGACAGGTTCTTGGCTGAGGCCAAGCACTATTTCTGGGATGATCCCATGCTGTTTCGCCTCTGTGCTGATCAGATCATCAGGAGGTGCCTCCCCGAAGACGAAGTTCAGAGTGTGCTTTCCTTTTATCATGACCAAGCATGTGGTGGCCATTTCTCTGGCAAGAAAACAGCTGCAAAAGTTTTACAGTCTGGATTTTATTGTCCGTCCCTATTCAAGGATGTACACATCATTGCCAAGACTTGCTCACGATGCCAAACACTAGGGACAATGACCAAAAAAGATATGATGCCCCTTCAGCCCATTTTGATTGTCGAAATTTTCGACGTTTGGGGTATCGATTTTATGGGCCCCTTTCCACCATCCAACGGCTTCGAGTATATCCTGGTCTCGGTAGACTATGTTTCCAAATGGATTGAAGCTGTCGCCACCCGACGATGCGATCACAAGACGGTCATGGACTTTGTAAAGAAGAACATCTTTTCCCGGTTTGGAATACCCAAGGCCATGATCAGTGATGGTGGAAGCCATTTTATCCATTCCCAGTTCCGTACCCTACTTAGAAAATACGGGGTAAACCACCGCATTGCCACCCCGTATCATCCACAAACAAATGGGCAGACTGAGGTCTCAAACAGACAAATCAAGAACATTTTACAGAATACTGTGAGACTTGACAGGAAAGACTGGTCCACACGACTTGATGATGCCCTGTGGGCATACAGGACCGCTTTTAAGACCCCGATAGGCATGTCACCTTACCGCTTGGTCTTTGGCAAAGCTTGCCATCTCCCTGTCGAATTGGAACACCGGGCTTACTGGGCTGTTAAGCAATGTAACATGGATCCCCAGTTAGCTGGTGCGTAAAGGACTCTTTAATTATCTGAGCTTGAAGAAATTCGTCGGGATGCCTTTGACAATAGTCGGCTATATAAGGAGAAAATGAAAGCCGTCCACTACCGACTCATTCATAGGAAAACCTTTGAGCCAAACCAACAAGTCTGGCTATTTGATGCACGCCTGAAACTCTTCCCAGGGAAACTTAAGTCCAAATGGACAGGACCACTTCGGGTGGTCAAACCCTATTCCAATGGGGCAGTCGAAATCGCCGATCTTAATACCGGGCACACCTTTACAGTCAATGGTCAAAGATTGAAGCATTTCCTGGCCCAGGTACCCCCCAAGGAAAGTGTCACCCTTGTTGAGGGCTGACACCAAGCACCGCCCAGCTGGAGGCGTTAAACTCAGGTACTATCTTTTTGAACGCTTCTGCATCCATGCATCTGCCAATGAGGACATTGTCCAACTTAAGCATGGGGGGAATGGTAAATTGCATAATCCTGAGCTTAATTAATCAGTCTGAATGAATAAATTAATTGATTAAAAAAAAATTTGAATTTAGGAAGAAAAACTTAGGCATTAGAAACTTGTCAATAGTGGGAAATAATACAAAAAGAACTTAAACACTTAGACTTTTCAGACCGTCAGGCTTAATCAGCCCTGGTGTCCATTAAAATATGGATTTAGCGGCGAATCCTTGCAACTTTAAGCTATTCTAATCTACCTAATAAATAAGGTAATAAGTATACGACTTATCAACTCACCCTCTAACTCAGGAAAACTTTGAGTCTAAGCATCTACACACATTTTTGCACAGACTCACTTCTCGGAGATTTTGACAGAAATTGGGTAGCTAATGAACTCTCTAGGGTGGTATGGCTGGCAAGTTGTCGTGGGTAACAGCCCATTGGCAGGTTGTCCAGAACCCAGCCACAGGCCATTTCTTTTTCGCTGCCTCTAGGTACATTTGAGATTAGGGAAGCCACCTACAAAAAAAAAAAAAAAGAAAAGAAAATAAACCACACTTCATCGCACAAGTATGGCTGGCAAGTGATCGTGGGTAACAACCCATTGGTCGGTTGTCCAGAGCCCAGCTCAATAATTGCACAAAAAAAGACCAAAACACCTAAGGACGAAGCGGGGAAGTAGTACAAGCCGGGGAGATATACACTGGAAAATCCTTGTGTTGACCCCAAGTAAAATGAACGTAGGGAGAAAGCTACCAATCGAACAAATACACCTTCAGGCAAAAATTTATTTTCTTTTCCGGTCACCTAGGGGCGTAGAAACTCGAAGTCTGTCTCAATTACCGTTAAGTGAGTCTATCACAACATTCACACCAAGATGCTTAGCACTTAGGGTTTTGACCGAGTTTTGGGTGGGTTGGGTAGCCGTAAAAAGTTACCAACCCACACTGAATTTCAAAAATTCTAAAAAGACATATATAGATATATACGTATACATATGTATAGTTATATATACAAAGCAAGGATTCGGGCGATTCGTATTTTGGAAGACACCCGGGCGCTACTTAGTCTTTGTAGATTAAGATCTTCGTATATTTCCTCTTATTGACGAGTAACGAAGTGCCTAAGTAATTACTTCTTGAATTCTCCAAAGAAATAAAGGCTAGAATAAACCTTGCTGGGGACTATCAAGGAGTAAGCATGGGGGTATGATAACACCACGCAAGGGGGTAGTAATTAGGTTGAATATGGCCCATCTTTAGAATAAAAGGCACAACATAAAGTAGAATAGGAGCATTGCATGCATCAAGTACCAAGATTGCTTATAAATTGCATTAATGGCCATTTGTGTAAAGCATGTGTCAAAGCAGGCCCCAGATGAGCAATCGGACCGCACGGATGGATTCAGAACGACGAACGGAGTCCAACGGACTCAAGATCGGCCAAATCCGACATCCGGAGCTCCCACAATGGGCCCAAGAAATTCTGACCGTTGATCTGGAGATCAACGGCCCAGAAAGTGCCACGTCGCCTCGGCCCCACCGCTCGGACGCCCTCAAGCCATCCAAGGACGAATCTCAACCGTTGATCTTCGATCGAACGACCGAGATCCGCACGCTCGCCCGCGGTCGCCGCGACAAAGCGCGGGAGTGGCGCAACGGCTAGCACGCACGCCCGCATCGCAGCGACGCGCGTTCGAATCGCGCGGAGCGGAAATCAAGCGCGAGCGAAGGGCGCGGAAAAATTGGGCCACCCGCTGCTCGCGCCACGTGGCGCGATGACAGCTCCCGAGCGCCCACACGCGCGCGCACGCCGGGCGGAAACGTGCGCGCGCACGCGCGCCCGAGGCGCGATCTCAGCGCGGGCGCGGGAGGATCTCAGCCGACCGATCTTCGATCGGACGGCTCTCGTTCAACGTCCACGGATCGCGCTTGGAGAGAGAGAGGGGTAGGCAGCTGACCGGCGGCAGGAGGGCTTCACCGACGTATCTGGAAGCAGTTTTAGCGACGTTCTGGATGTCACTAAAGCACATTCTTCTTTTAGGAAGCCCTTAACTCTATTTAAACCCCCTTCTACCACCATTCAAGGCATCCTCTCCCACTTGCAACTACTCCACTCCTCTCCTAGCTAGTTTTAGGCACTCTTGTAATCGCCGGAGACGACGAGCCACCGACGGAGCCTCCTCCACCGCCGTGGCTGCCTCGTCGCTCTCCACTCTCTCTCTACCTCTCTCTCTCTCTCTTTTAAGCTTTCATTTACTTTTGTTGAAGCATGTATTTAATGTTGTAAACCATGAACTATGAATGCATGTTTAATGAAATTATTTTCCGTTTAGTCGCCATTTTAATTTCTGTTTAAAGTGCATGATCAAAACCAAGAGCTTTCTAACCCTAAACTCTCTCTATCTCTCGCTTTTCAAAATCGTCTCTTTCTCAAGCAAAACTCCGCCTTTTTCGTGACAACAAGTGGTAAACAAAACCCGATTTCCACGCCTCCCTGAGGTCGACACTCGGACTCACCTCCGTTTACTTCTTTTAAAACCGACGTATCAAGTGCAACTATAACGACACCTCTTAACACACACGCACGAGACCACGTCACATAGTTATATGAGTTAGAGAATGGATCATTCTGGATGGCGTGGAGCTCGTCACAAGGTTGAGTAGTTCCCAAGTAATCAAGGAACGAGGGTTCAAAGATCCCTCAACTAAAGCAGGATGGCTCAGAGTTTCCTCCAAAATCAGGATCAGATGGGGGTGGATATGCATCCATCCCCAGATATGGTGATGGTGGATGTAATGCATGACCTCCCTTCTTGTGGCTGGACACGCATACTGCTCTGCTAGGAAGATGTGGTAATGATAATATCATCATCAACCATATCTAGCTTTAATTAGTCATAATCAACAAATAAATGCTCCTACATAACCACCAGAAGACTATAATTCACTGCATAACCATTCTGAGAGATAAACATGAAAATAGGGGTAAAATTGCAGTTTTAACAAAATATCCTAAATGCAGAACAATCACGGGATTTCCCAAGGGTTAAATAAAGGTCAAATGGTCATAAATGTCTAATAATTGGGTTCATGCAGACAGAAACGGATTTTCACGCGTTTCAAGAATTAAATGACTCTAAAACCCTAAAAATAGACCCGCTTAATTAACTGAGGTTCGGGTCAGGATAAAATTCACCTAAACTTTCTAAAAGTCATAGAAAAATATTCTCTAAGGTTTGGTATGTTTTCTTTGACCATTGGAACCCAATCTGACCTAAAACAGAATCTCAGATAGACAGTTGTCCTAATTTAGGCTTCTATGCAAATTACCCAGTCAAATTTGGTCAAAACCTAAATCTGACATCATCATCAGATTCTTTGGGTTCAAATTAGGTTTGTACCAAATTTGGGCCCAATCAGAGATCATCTTGACCAAGTTTGCATTTTGGTCCTAACTCTTTTCTCTCACACACATACCCTTAACTTTTGAAATCCTTGCAAGGACCCCCCTAACTTCATCTTCTTCACATCTAGGTCCCTACCGCCATTAGGAATAGCTGCAGCACCTCCGGCAAGATTCAAGCAAGATTTTCTTGCTCGTTTCTCAATAAATCAATCTCAGATTTGAACAATAGATTCCTTAAGGAATTTTCTTTCAATCAAACCCAGCCTTGAACCCTAAGTCTTTCCCAATCTCCCATGAGAACACATGGGAGATGTGGGTATCCCACATGCGCAAATTGGACGGAGCTTGAAAGCTTCCTTCCATGCTTGTAACCCCTCTCTGTGACCTATAAAAGGACCCATCGTGCATTCCTCACCTCCTTAGCATGGTTTCGAGGTCGGTTCTCCCATCTTCCCTTCTCCCTGACCTCCACCTCCACCAACTCTGGTGAGCCCTTCCGTCTACCTTCCTCCTCCGCTCTCACAGACAATAGCGAGCGGATTCCTTCTTCACACAATCATCCGCGTCTTATGGTACTAGCAGACGCCGTCTTCCCCGCTCTTCCTCGTCGTTCTCCCTCATCAGAGGTTTTGTCTTCCCCACGTCCGGTGTGCCACAGGCGTGGGCAAATCCCCCCTTTCGTCCAACTAAATTAGGTTAGATAGGTTCTTTTAGGTCCTTAGGTTAGTTTCCACTCCTCAAAACCCAAAAAGAATCGCTCGACCGAACACACGCCGTCATCTTCCCCCACTCTAGCCACCTCTCCGACGAGACCCATCTCACACCACAAGCCGCCTAAGCCTCTCACTCCTCGGTCACTACCTCACATCGATGACACTGGACTCGAGTACACATACCCAATTACCCGTTAACCTGGATTAGAGAGAAGAGAAGGAAGGAAAGAGAAGGAAAGAAAGCGAGGGAGGGTGGGTTTTGCTTCAGAGAGAAAACCTCTAACACTTGTCGAGAAAAGAAGAAGAAGAAGCCAAGATAGAAAATGAAGGAAGGAAGAAAAGCTAAGGAAGGAGAGGAGGCTGAAGAAGACAACCTGAAGGAAGAGTAGGCTTGACGAGAGAAGAAAGGTAACGAAGGACCATACCTAAGGAAGAAAAGAGAAAAAGAAAGGCAGCAGAAGAGAAGAAGAAGAAGAAAATCAGAAACACTGTAGTAGATGACATTTTAAGTCGTCTAATTACCAAATCAGACGTCTGAGTACTATTCATTTATTTGACATCAATTAAGTAATTGCTATACATGTGTTTAGGCTAATAATTGGTGATCTAAATCACCATTATTTTATTCTAGGTATCTTTTTGTCATCTTTAACTCTTAAAATACATTGAGCTTCATTGAATACTTAATGTGATAGATTAATATTTATTAAAATATCATTATTGTGCTCAATTTCTTGTGCTCATTTATGCTTTAATTGAGATTAACGTGTGAATTCCTACTTGCTCCCTGTGTTTGACCTCGGACTTCATTTTTAGATTTTTGAGTTTATAAATTGTATTTGATGAAGAGTGATTTAAGAGACTTTACTACAACGAGACGCATTTAATCTCCCGAATAGCCCTCTCAACAAGTGGCCATCTATAGTTAGCGAGCCAAATCGCCCAACTTCTTCTCGATAATGGAGACATTATCCAACCGACCGGCCACTAACTCCAGATCGACGAATGCAGATAGGTCTCGTGTCTCATGAATCCCTCTGGTGTTTGTCAATGCATAGGTAGTCGTTCGATTGAACATACCCATAGACTCATTGTTTATAGAGTTCTAGCAAATGTTCTCAAGAATCTCCCAAATTGTGTCTTTATCCTTACCCTTGAAGTTGCCTCCACAGGCTGCATCGATAAAAAAAATGGATATCCCCATGGAGTCTCTGGTAAAAAGACTAGACTTGTTCCCATTTAGAAACTCTGTGATGAGGGCATTTCCACATGGGATCTAGAAAGCGATCCCATGCCTCATGAAGTAGTTCCCCCGCATTATGTGTGAAATGCACGATTTGGTGCCTCAAGGCATTAGTGCATCCAACTAGGAAGAATTTCTTGAGAAATTCATCTTGTAAACCTTTCCAGGTGTTGATTGGTGGAGTTAGAGACCGATACCAATGGGCAACCTTATCCTTCAAAGAGAAGGGGAACATCTTCATAAGCAGGGTGTTTTAGTTCTAAACATTTGGCTCGAGAGTCTGGGCCAAATGTTTCAATTCTTGGATGTGTTGGAAAGGGTCTTCAAAGCCCAATCCATGAAAATAAGGGATCAGTTGATAGTATTTGGTTTCAACTCAGTATCAGGTCACCTAGCTGGAATCTGCACCCTGGGTTCAATGGCTACAGCTGAGGGACTATAAGGATCTCGCATCTGTGGATGAGGTTGAGGGTTGGCTAGTGCGTGAATCAAATTGGAAGATTCTGCAACTAGCCCTGTAGGTTTTGAATCTCACCTCCTTATTGTTCTAGGTTCTCTATGGAAGCAGAGGATGGAGAACCAAGATCAGATGAGTCAAATGAATCAGAAGAGATCTCAGATGGTTCAAAAGGAAACCCAAACAAGTGAGTCGGGGTTTGACCTCGATGAGAATGAACCACTAATGGAGGTCTTAAGACTGGACTTAAGGACTTCCTCCAGTACATGCACTACAAAATCAGATGAGGGACTGAATACGTCTTAGACCCAATCAAGGCACCCAAAAAGATTGGATGACTAAGGTTGGTTTGAGGCAGATGTTACTAGAAAAAGTAAGGCAGGATTGAATCCCAATTCTTTTTGTGCCTTTTTTTATCTTCTTAAGATAGAGAGGAGATTAGGGAAGAAGTCAAAATGACTAACCTGACCCTAGACGATCTTGATTGCGAATTCACCTCGAAACAAGCAAATGGAGCAAGTTAGAAATCAAAATCAAGAATGATATGAATAGTGGTGAAATTACACGTTGCTCCTCGGTGATGGTGACAAAATGTTATCATGTTGAAGTCAGGTTTAAAATACGCGTTATAGTATAGCGATTAGAGTGACGAAAGTACTTAAACTTGTGATCTCAAATGTGATTCCAAGGTCATCTCAGAGAACAAATTATTGCAATCAAAACCACTAAACAATTGAATATAATGAGGCACACAAAGCTTGACATAAAAAGAAATGTGTTACTCAATGACTGCTGATATCAAATGCAAAAATAAATGATTAAGTGTTAAGCTAATAAAAAATGTTGTTCTTATGTAGATTTTTTTAGCCAAAGAGGTGTCTTAAAGCAAGCCACAAAACCAGCCCAAGGCCTGCAAGCAAATAAAGGCAAAACCCAGCTTAGGCTCACGCCCAGGCTCGCACTCACATGTGGGTGAGTGTGTGCATGCGTATGCTCGTGGAGGTAGGGGACCCCAACCTTTGTGGTCTTGGGAACTCCTCAAGGGGGCAGGTTCCCCTTTATTCCCACTTTGGATTTCAAATCCCACAATGTAGGATTATTGTCTTCACTTTCGTCTTTGGCTTCGTCACGTCTTCTTCGTCTTCCTCTCATGGACGTCAGCTACCAATTGAATGATCAATTGGCTGTGAGATGGACAATCCATGGCCAAGACATGTTCTCCAACTGATTCCGCGTGAGATGAGGGGGGTATCCACATCGATAGGTCGTCAGAGCCGTTGGTCGGAGTTAGGGAAGAAACCCAGTCCGGAGAGGTACCTACACAATGAAACATGGGCCTTCGGCCCAAATCAAACACGTAGCAAGGTCCAGGGAGCTACACCGAACAAAAGCCCTATGGTGATTTGGTGTGAGGTTGAATGGGCGTCGCCTGCACTGAAGCTTTGAAGAAGCTTCACCGGCGGTAATGGAGGGGGATGAAGACGATGATGTAGGGTCCAATTAGGTTAGGCAAAAGGTTTGTGGAGGTGAGGAGGACCTTTTGCCTAACTCGATTGGGTCAAAGGAAGACGAAGGGCTTAGGATGGTGAAGGTGGTCGGTGGCGGTGAACGATGAGGTCGGAGGAGGTGATGGACTTGATGAATGGAGCTCTAGAGCTCCATAACTCTAATTAGAGGGGAGAGGAGAAGAAGCTCTAAGAAAATTGGAGGAAAGGAAGAGGAGAATGACTCACCAGAGGTTCTCCAAAGATGAAGAAGAGGGAGTCACTGGATAAGAGGAGGTGGAATTGGACCATGAAGCTTCGTGGGAGGAAGGAGAAGAACCCTCCACCTATTGTACGTGGTAGAGAACGAGGAAGCGAGATGACGAAGCTCCATGGTGATAACATTCGCCTGCGAGGAAGAAGAAGAAGAGGGTGTTTCCAGTCAAATTGAGCACCAGTTTGCACATGTAGATGAGAGGCCCTTTATATAGATGAAGGATACGAGGCAATTGAGCCAAAATACACAAGTCTTGCTTATGTATTTGGCCAAAATTTAAGCTTAAAAATCTCGAGTTCGTCGATGCTACTTTGGCCATGATTGGGCTTACAAAGACGTTCATCGAATTTAGCACGATCTCTAAATCCATCTTGCAAAATTTGGCAAGATTTGATTAAGATTTTGTCAATCAAATCGAAGATTAGAAACCCATGGTGATGGGTTTTGTTCTCCATTCAAGATGCTGCTACTAAATTTACATGGAGAAGAAGGCGGTAGGGGATATAATGCAAGAATGACAAAGGATGGGGGGTTATGTGTAAGGAAACATCAAAACTTAGGGGGTTTTCTATGAAAAATAGAAGCAAATGGGCTAAAATGCAAACCAAGTCAAGATAGACTCTGATTGGGCTCAAAATTTGGGGTTAACCTATTTGGACCTAAGAAATCTAAAGGTGACGTTAGATTTGGGTTTTGATGCAATTTGACTAGGTAATTACACTGAAGCCCAAAACAAAACAAATTCTCTCCTAAGTCTGTTTTTTATCAAAATAGGTTCCTTTGGTCAAAGTGAAGGTTTGAAACCTCGTAGAATATTTTTAAATGATTTTTAAGAGGTTTAGATTACATTTATTTCTACTAGAACCCATTTAATTGAAGTGAGGCTATAATTAGGGTTTTTATTAATAAAATAATGCTCAAATGCAGAAAACCCTATTTCAGTCAGTTCGAGCGCACTTCTTGAAAATTTAAGTTCATTTGACCATTGATTAACCCCTCATTTATTCTACACTTGTGATTATTCGTTAAAATAGAAGAATTAATAGGATTTCCCATCTTCTTAACGAAATTATGACCCTCTTATGGTTATTCAGGAGCATTTATAGCTGGATATCAACTAAATTAAGCTAGCTATGATGGATGATGATGTTATCATCAGGGACCTCAAGGAAACCACAGCTAGTGGCTGTGGTGATGAAATGGAAGGAACCTCCAGTGAGTGAAAGCTCTAGAGGGGAGCTCTAGGCTTGCTCTTAAGAGTTATGCAATCCCTAGCAGCAGGGGTCAATTAAGGAAGGAGAGTGACCCCTGTCACAAGCCATGGAGGAAAGGGAAGAAAACTGGAGGGTTGGATGAAGGACCATCTTAGTGTTAGGGAATTGGTGGTGGTCGTAGGCCACTGTGGTGGTCTTCAAATAGGCAATGGGGAGATGGGATCACTGGAAAGTGTACGTGACTACCGTTGGGTATCAAGGGTTAGGATGGGTTCTTAGAGGGCGTGAGATGGTTAGGATTGAATGCTAGCTGCTATATGAGATCTAGGTCAAGGTATGAGAGTGCAAGCACCGACATTAGCAAGTAGGTGGCAGATCCACTGTAAGATGAGGGCTAGAAAGATGGATGGCTCATAAAGCTTGTGTTCTTCGTGTTTGAAGAGCCTGAAGAGCAGATAAGCTTCAAGTCTAAAGGTGTTTTTGCAAAGGAAGCCCTCAGTGCGAACCGATATGAAATTTGCAAAGAAACCCATAAATGGTTAGAACTGTAACTAACAGGTCCCTGGATGCTTGCAGATGAGTCCCTATGACTTTTTGGCTTAAGAAAATGTGAAGGTAATGTTAGATAAGAAGGACCTCAATGTAATTCACTAATTCCAAGGTACTTAATCAGGTCAAATTGCTTTGTAATTTTTATGGCATCTAATTTGAACATGTTAGAAATTATTTCCATTGTTGATTGGTAAATTTAAGCACTTTTTGGTGTTCAATTGACTTTTGATCTAGCCAATTACATACTTAGTACAGAATCTCTCAATTATGACCTAATATTGCATTTTTAACACCAATTTGATGTTTTAGGTCAATTTCAATAATTCCTACACTTAACCATTTTATTGAGTTAATTTAGAGTATTTTAACTGAGTTTCTAGCTTAACTTAGGCATTTTAGCTATGATGAGTCATACCACATCAATCACTCGTCCCACATGCACCCATGAATGCATTTACGCCAACCTCTACATCGCCGCTATCTCTGGCCACAATCAGCCTCATCAACCACCACCACTCCTCCGACGAGTTCCTCATTGACCAAAACTCACCTCCAGCCTCCTTCCACATAATGGGTTCAAGAACCAACCCATAATCGACGACTATGCCAGAGTGTTGTCAGTCGCTGGGGTTGTCAATCTACGCATGAGTCTTTCCGGATCTCTAATTGGACTCCCACCGAGTGTTGTTGTTACCTTCATCAACTTGATTAGGCACCCAAGACAACTCTCTCTTCCCCCTCCCTTCCTTCTTTAGTTCAAAGTACATAAACCATGTGTTAATCAGAAGAAGGGAGAAGAGTCTCACCTCTATTCACGTGCATCGTCGTCGACGTCACCACATCTCTCTCTCCCTTTCTTCTTCGATCTCTCTCCCTTTCTCTCTCTAATCTCTCTCTCGTATTTTCTCAAATTGACGGCAATGGAGGTTGATTTAGGGTTTGTGGGGGTTAAATAGGTTATAAGGGCACTCTAGGGTTCTGGGGTTTGTGAAACATGACTGGTATACCCTTGGGTTAGGTCCGCATAACCTGCATTCCCGCTAAATTCATTTTTTGTGTAGATTTTGCCACACAACTTAGATTTCCACGAAGTTAGCCTCGTTGGAAAGTTTCTGACAAGGGGAACCCAACAATACCAAATATGGTCCCATCTACACAAAATTTCTCGAGAGTTGACGAAAATCCACGATGCTTCATTTTCAGGCTACACGAACTCGAATCATGCCTGACAAGCATCAATGAGTTTGTCTAGACATGCTTAATCTAAGTTCAGACTTGGATTTGGATTTTGGGGCATAACACAATCAGGCAATGCTGTGTGGCACTACGTGGTGAGGAGAGCGTGAACTTGACGTACTCAAAATTCAGCAAACAAGACATCATTAGAATCTTTATTCGATGTACTACGTTCATATGCCATTGAAACCTCCTTTTGACCATTTGCTTTGATAAAGAAAATTTAAAATAGTTGCTCAATGGGATAATTGACCCTATCTCATCTCGTGGTTGACCTAAGTTGGACGTATGAAGAGCGCACTAGACTTGAGACACAAGTGATACCAAGAGTCTCCGACCTATACTTTTAGACTCATCATAACCTTGTGGTGACCTTAAGTAAAGTAACCCCGCAATTCTTTCCCTATCATTTTGGTTGTACATCAGATGCTTGTTGGAATTAGTTTTTATCCATTAAGCCTTTTTGCTAAGTACTTGAGTTCCACATGCCTAAGAATTGACCATATTTAAGATTGAATAATTAAAGTAATAAATGTATTTGCATGATTGGATGACTAAATAACCAATGAAACATGTCTAGGCTAATAAAATAAGATGCACGACTTTTCCTATTTAAACAAATGAGAACCTTGATCTAGTAGCCTTGTGAATGAAAGAATTTGTGATGCTACCAATATATGAAAATAGTGTGAAATTATAACAAGTTAGAACTGAGTCGAGTGATGAGAAATATCTATTACATCATATAATGAAATGAATGATGGAAAATGTGAATGAGAACTAGGTAGTGAATTTGATGCTGTGAGGATAGTTTAGAAGTTAGTCATGTGCCTGGTATCAATGGCACGACCAGCTATACATGATATCAACAATGTAACCAGCTAGACATGTTTAGAGGTAGGACTAGCTCAAGAAGTGAGGTAGCCTTGTTGCAACTTTTGATTAGGTTGTTTGGCCAACCAAATAGCTAAGTACACTGGGTACGTATTACTGTTGTAAGGAGTTGGTGTTGTTTACTTTCGCACTCTGTAGTAGAGACAACTAGCTGTGTGCTAATGTGGGATAACTCCTTGCATACGTATCACACGGGTCATAGTCACCACTTCACCTAGGCTAGGACCCTAGGGTAATTAACTAGTAAGTAAAGCAGGTGCAGGCCATCCTCTTGGACAACAGGGTGTACTGTATCAACTTTGTTATTTAGGATACAGTAGCAAGATCTCCTCGAGCCTTCCGAGAAAATTGATTTGGATAGGTTAATGATCGAAATATGGGAAGGCACATATAAATGGAATTAATAATTGGGAAATCTGAATAATTAGAATAGTAATCGTTTTCCTTGCTTTCCATAGTTGCTCTAGTAACTTTTTTTTTTTTCCCATTGTTTCTGTTACTTTACTCAACTTTTGCTAACATTTGCCATGGACTCTTTACTCAAGTCTTAGGAAGCTACAAGCAGATTCTGTGGTTGTAGGAGTTGACAACACTGATCCAAGTGCAACACTATAGTTGTGATAATTATCGTAGTATTCCAATTCTAGTTTTCTTTAGTAGTTCTTCAGTTCTATTTATTCAATAGTACTTTTAGTCATGCTTTCTTCAGTTGTATACTTGTGCATGATGATGGATACGATTGATTTCCTCTGATAGTATTCAGTTCAGTTACTTCTTTTATCGTTATATATGTGATGTGCTGTGCTATATGTGATTATATTGTTTTATGTTTATATATTGGATGACCAAATCTTGGGTGGTTTACAAATCAACTTGGGTTCATACTAGGGTAAGGGCTCAAGCTGTAACAAGCTATGGCAACTTCCTATGGCCATACCTGAAAAAGGAGGGAAGGGTCACTTCCGGGTTTGCAGATCAAGCATAAGATGCTCTTGACATCGAGTGCTTCATTCGCCCATCGAAAAGAAGGGACTTTCCTTAAGATAGGACTTATTATAGGTTTTGGAAAAGGTAATGAATGTGATGAACTTGATTCAGGTTGGGATATACATAAGCTTCTATTTGGTTGATATTAGATACTACTATGGTGATCAAGGATACTATCGATGATCCAATCATGACACCTTCAGGTGTGCCTTTGTACAATGAACAATTATGTAAAATTGTAAACTTTATTGGACAAACTTCACGATGGTGCCTGTATTTATATTCCAAGGACTTTTAATTTTTGGCATATAATATTGTGCAACTTACCAAAGCAAGTACTCTTAGCTAGAAACTCATCAGCCACTTATCTTATTTAAATGAATAATCTTTTAATTTTTTCAAAGGAGAAAAAGAAAAGTTGCTTCTCTTTGTTTTCAGTTTTATTCTTTTATTCTCTCTCCAATCCCAATAGTTTGAAGGTTTCCGCAACGAGGACATTGCAAAAGGCTCAGATGGGGTACTAGAAATTTGCAGGTTAACCCCCAACAATCATGCTAAGAACACCCTTGGGAAATAATTCGAATTTCGAAATGATAATCGTGTTTCTAATTAATAAGAATTAACTTAGTATAAGTTGCCTAGTTCTTTGTATGCCTGTGCCATATAAAGCTTAGGTGATACACGAGAGGTGAAGACCAGCTAGCTTCCATACAATTTTATAAAACTTGTAGCCTAAGATTATGCGTCCACCTAACCTTTAATTCAATTCCCTTCATTGCTCGTAAGGCTTCTAATACGAACATTTAAGATGCAATAGAGTGAATAATACATGATGATACATAACGAGTTATTTGAACGTACATAGACATTAACATGAAGTTTACGTAAAAATTCATGCAACTCCTCTTAAATTGTCAGCAGTGTCAGTGCATTATAAAAAAATATTATCGGTGATAATCATTCTTTAGTGATGACGAGGGAAAGAAGAAATTGAATCGGGCTCAACAAAAAAATGGGATTTTCTACGGTAAAAAGCTCAATAAAGGTCAAATACGGCCTCAATCAGCGAAACTCCTCTTAATCAAGTAACCAGTCAAATTTGTATAGAGTACCATAATTGATCAAAGTTAGGTGAGGTCCGATTTCACATTTGGTGAAATAAATTAGGTGGAATGGTCCTACCCAACAAATTAGTCAGGGTCGACAGGTATCGACTAGTTGGCGAACGGCTAATGCAACATGACCGGCTAGCCAAGCCAAGCGAATGAACCTATCCGACATTCGACCTGGCAAAAGGATAACATTTATTCTGAAGGTAGCTGTTATAAGTCATAAAACCCATGATTTCATTAATGGAAATGTGGCCGGCAACGGTTACATCTGCTGACCTCCATTATCACTGCCTCTAAGACCCACAAATGTAGGAGAGTAGCTATTAATCCGGCCACAGTTGATAAATGGTAGAACTCCCCTTTCAGGAGGATAATAGGCATACAGAGAGAAGAAGAGAGAATTTTCATTGTATTTTGTAATAACAAAATACTTAGCAAATCTTAAGAGTAACTACGCTATCCCCAAATGTGCACCTTTATCAGGTGGACCTGGACAACCAAATTCCTTGTCTCTTGTGTGTGATTATTTGATTCGAAACACCTACTCCTATCATGAACCCAGATAAGGTCCAATTAAGTAGGTCCCGATCAGAAGAGCACTTGAAATAATGCGTGAATTCTTCTATGAATTAACCACAATCCTACTTGAATCATTTGTCCAACGAAAAGACAATTAGGATATGTTTGAAATTCTCATTACACACACACATATATATTGTGACAAGACAATATGTCATTAGGAGCCTTGCAGATTACATGGAATATTGGATGACTCCCAAAGACCACAAACATTACCCCTTGAAGAGAACTTTGTAGGTGCATAAGCAATTAAACACAACATTAACCTTTAATGATGATTTGATGATAACAAGCATATCAATTAATTGAGATTAAAATTGTATCTTATGCAAAGATATTGCAAGATTGATTTTTAGGTTGAAGCTCCCTTGACGAAATACGAAGTCAAGAAGAAGGAGGAGATCAAGTTTAGGTCTCTTTGTATTTAGGAATTGAGTTGTAATTTTATATTATTTAGAATATAAGGAAAGCCCCAATTAGATTAGCATCAAATTACATTGCTAGGCCACCACTTGCATAAGTCATTAAAATTCACAACACTCTAGCTAATTAAGTGAAAAATATGATAAAACTTATTCTTAGATGTTAGTGGATCATCTTATAACCCCATAGGTTTAACAAAACTAATTTGGACAGTTAGAGAACTTTTTACAATCCATCGAACATTAGGTAGTTGGTCTAAGGTTGGTTTAGAAGATCTAGGAGATAGCAAACTTTGCATTGAACTGAGCATCTAACGTTAGATAGTTGACCTAACATTAGACTAGATATACCTAATGTTAGGTAGGCCATTTTAGGCCAAATTGAGTGACTCCAAGAGATAACAAACTTTGTACCTAACTGAGTACCTAACGTTAGATAGTTAACCTAACGTTATATGACTTTTACTTAACATTAGTTAAAGTACCTTTTGACCAAACTCATTAGCTATTGGCAAATCAAATTGGCAAACATTTTAGCTGTTGAAGAGGGGCCTTAGGCACACCCAAAGTAATCCAAACACCCCTTTATATATATGATAGCATTTCCCACTCTTTGGTGATTAGAAAACACCTCATAACACACTTTAAAGCTCATTCAAGCTCACATTCAACTACTTCAAGCATTCGGTGTTCATTGGAGGTGATTTAAGCTCTTGTTCTTGAAGGCCACCTTCCTTGGAGCTAACCACATCAACTCCTTGCTTTGTTACCTTCATACAATCACTAAGGGAGTTCATTTTAGTCTCTTGATAGATATTTCAAAAAAACTATTACATATCTTTTTAGGGGTTATCCATAGGAGCTAAAATCTATTTTAATTCCATTTTAATCTATCATCTACTTATAATCTGAGGATCCGAGTTGTGGGTTCCTCTTCTCTCAAGTAAGAGGGGTTTGCTCTTGATTGAAATATCAAGAGGGTTTGTAAAAGGGTTTAGTACCCCATAATTACTGGTTAGTATTCCAAATTTGACTTGAGACAAAATCCTAGATTGAGAGATTTAGGTAATGGTTTGTACCCAAGATTGGGTTTCCACTATATAAACTTGTGTTATGGTTGATGATATATTTGTGGAATGCTTGATTATCTTTTATATCTGCATTAATTTCAATTAGCATTTTTTTACCACCTTTGGCACTAATCACCCCCCTCTAGTGCTTTCATTTGATATTAAAGCTTAGGTTGGTGTACTTTGGAGTAACTTCCTCACACCAATGACAACGGCGGAATCGAGCAACTCAAAGACCGAGGGATTGTCAACCTACCAACCTTCGTATTTTGACGGGAATGACTACATGCATTGGAAGAGAAAGATGGCGATTTACCTCAAATAAGCCACTCAAGACCTCTCACTATGGAAGATGGTAGAAAAGGAATTTAAGATGTCGGAAGTAGATGCCACTATCGAAAGCTACAAGCCAGAATATGAGAAGAAGATATCAGCCAATTGTAAGGCTATGAGCATATTATATTATGCCCTATCTAATGATGAGTTTAATAGAATTTCATAGCTAGAGATGGCACATGAGATTTGGAAATGCCTTGAAGTGACCCATGAAGGAACCTCAAGGGCCGAGTAAAGGAGACAAAAATTGGTCTCTTAACTCAAGAGTATGAGATGTTCCAGATGAAGTCTAGTGAAAGCATAAAGGAATTGAGCATGAGGTTCACCAACATCATCAACCTCTTAAGCAATTTGGGAAGAGTTATCCCTCAAATGAGATGGTGTCCAAATTCTTGAGGGCTTTAACCAACGAATGGGAGCCAAAGGTCATTGCAATTGAGGAAACAAAAGATTTCAAGAACATTAGTATGGATGACATGCTTGGAAGTCTAATGGCTCATGAAGTGAAGCTTAAACAATCTAAGAAGAAAATAAAGCCTCAAGCTCCAAGAAGAAGAGTTTGGCATTCAAAGCCAAAATTGAGAGTGATTCCGATCTTGATGACAAGGATACAAATGAAAATGATGAAGAGATAGCCATGTTCTCTAAAAGATTCAAGAAGTATGTGAGAATGAGGAAGCAATTCAAAAAGAGGAGAGATGATGAGATTCCTACATGCTATGGATGTAAGAAGAAGGGCTGCATACTAAAAGATTATCCTCTACTCAATAATGATAAGAAAGACAAGAAGGAAAAGAAAAGAGAGGAAAAGAAGGAGCGAAGGACCGATGACAACTCAAGAAAGAAATTCTTCAAGAAGAAAAAGAAGGCTTTTGCGGCAACATGGGTCGACTCAAAGGAGAGTGCAAGTGACGACACCGACTCCGTCTCTGACTCAAGCAAGAAGGAAGTTGCACATGTGTGTCTCATGGCAAATGAGACAAATGTACAAGACTCCACTTCTCTTGATGAGTTACTTGATGCATATGATGAGATTTTTCATGAATGCAAGAAAATTAAGCATTATAATAAAGCCTTAAAAAAGGTTAGAGTAGAAGAGAATGACTTGCTAAACAATTATGAGCTTCTTGTCAATGAGAAATTGGATCTAGAAAAGGAAAATGCAAATCTGAAAATTGAATGTTTGAACTTGACTAGATTGAACAAAATTCTTATTGCTTCTAACACTAGCTTGCTTATTGAAAAAGACCTATTGATGGAAGAGACTAGTGAGTTGAAAAACAAAATTGCTTGCTTACAGAAAGATATGGATGAGCTTAGGATGTTACGAGCCGTGCTTTCAAACGTCTTTTAAGACGTCTGGGAGGTGTCCCAGACGTCGTACCAGACGTCTGGTATCACTTCCAGACGTCTGGGATTCATTTTTCTGCGCGCACACCGTTGCGTCTGCGCGCCTGTACGCGCAGACCTGCTCCGCCTCTTCTTTTTCCTCTCCCTCCTGGCCCTCTGTCGCGCTCTCTCTCTCCTCCTCGCGCGGCCTTTAAAGGCCACACCCTCTCCCTCACTCCTATCACCTCCGTCTCCTTCCTCTTCTCCTTCCAACCAGTGCGCGAGAGCATGCGCGAGAGCGAGCGCGAGGGTGCAGCGGCGGCGGCTACAGCCGCAACGGGTGCGAGAGGAGGTGCTGCGCGGGGGAGGAAGCGCTCGGCCGTGAGGGCGAGCTCGCCGGGGCTGCTAGGGCCGGCCGGCGAGGGGCGCAGCGGGCGCGGAGCGACGCGGGAGGACTGCTGTAGCTCGAGCAGCAGGCGGAGTACTCGCGGCGCGGCCAGGCGTCGCGAGCGGAGGGCGAGTGGCGCCCTGGTTCTGGAAACTTTTCCAGAATCAGACGTCTGGGCTGATAGCCAGACGACGGGCACGACATCTGGAAGACTGTCCAGACGTCTGAAAGGTGAGTTATTTCCGTCTTCTTCCTTTTCTTCGACTGACCGTACTGAGAGAGAGAGATGGGTACGCGCAGGTTCGGTGATTCGCCATCCAATGCGAATCAGACGTCTGGCTCCAGTGCCAGACGGCGGGAACGACTTCCAGACGTCCTGGGTGACCATCGGACGTCTGGGAACTAGGCCAGAAGCCCCCGCAGGCTTCTGGACGTCTGAGAGCCCACACAGAGCGAGGTAATTCCCTGATCCACTTTTTAAGATGTCTGGAAGAAGCTCCAGACGTCTGATTTTACACTGTTTCGTCGTTTTCGACCCGTTTCGGGCCCGTTCGGGCTCCGTTTTTCGCATTTCGAGTTGCGTTCTTTTCGGAATTACATCCTCTACCTGTCTACAGTAGCTGTATACTGTTTTGAGAAGTTCCTTGTGTTTGATCCTTGTGATAGGACCCCGTTCCGTTGCAGTCTCGGGGGTCGTGGAGGCACGCGGGATTCCCGACCACGTCCCCATTACTCCCGTTGTACCTAGTAGAGTGGCTTTAAGTATAATCTGTTAAATTATGAAACCATAAATAGAACCTAGGACATTGGATGAATCCTAGGAATGAGAAATAGATTGAATGGTAGATTCCTAGGGTGTTGCATGAATCCTAGGGCTGGAGAACTAGATTGTATGATAGATCCTAGGATATGGCATGAATCCTAGGATGGGAAAACTAGTGGAATATATGAATACTGCAGTCTTGGAAAATGTGGAAAGGAAATACTAGCTGCCTGTGAATTGAATTAACAGCTGCCTATTATGAATAAATAAACGTGATTGAGAATATGGATTGTAAGAACGTAAATCTGGAAAGTGAGACCTGGATGTTCTGAGTTAAAAGAGCTGGAACCCTACGGGGAATTAGGAGTAGAACTCCTGGAAAGTGAATGGAATAGAATTGGGGAAGTGAGCTGGCCCTTGAGTACGGAGTACCAAGGAGAGCGACTGTCCCCCCATGTTTAGTGCAGAGCGGAGCTAGCCGCCCCAGGGACCCGGGGTTAGGACTGGCCACTCTGTACCGACTTGCTGGCCCTCGTGTACGTAGTACCGAGGAGAGCTACTAGTGTAGGGCGGTACTAGCTACCCCACGGGCCCCAGGGTTCTGCTAGCCTCCCACACCGACTTGTTAGGCCCGCTGGGGCAAACCAGGGTAGTCAGGCGAGGGTGCGCAGACTGTGGAGGGGCAAGGCCCCTGTTTGGTTACTGTGGAGGGGTTGGACCCCTGTTCCTGAGAGGGCTCTACCCTGTACTGGTTCCGTGTTGTGCTTTGGGCGCACCCATTAACGGAAACGACTGACCGCATGCCAGTGCGGGTTAGCTACCTGTGCGTTTACCGCGCGTGCCGTAGTCACCGTTACGTCTGTCAGTGACTGTAACGAACGCGTGCCCCAGACGCCTTTTAAGACGTCTGGGAGGTGGCCCATACGTCGGACAAGACGTCTTGGATCACATCCAGACGTCTGACCAGACGTCCGGGATCGTTTACAGACGTCTGGAAAACAGTTATGTTCGCACGGGAGATTCGTCTGCGCGCCTGTGCGCGCAGACCTGCGATTCCTTCTCTCTCTCCCTCTGCGACTGCAGGCGCGCTGCGACCACCTTCTCTCTCCTCCTCGCGCGGCCTTAAAAGGGCGCGCCTCCCCTCCCGTCTCCACCGTCTCCTCCTTCTTCTCCTTCCTGAGCGCGAGGGCGAGCGAGCGCGAGGGCGGCAGCGGCAGCCGCAGTGAGCGCGGAGGAGGTGCGGCGTGCGAGGGCGGGGCTCTGCCGTGAGGGCGAGCTCGCCGGAGCGGCTTGGCCGGCCGGCGGAGGGCGCAGGGGGCGCGGAGCGACGCGGAGTGGGACCTGCTGCGGGCTGAGCAGCAGACGCGCGAGGTGCGACGCGGGCGGCGTCGCGAGCGGAGGCCGAGCAGGGTTCTGATTCTGGAAAGATTTCCAGAATCAGACGTCTGGGTTGATAGCCAGACGGCAAGGTCGACGTCTGTAAGATCATACAGACGTCTGAAAGGTAAGTTTCCGCTTTCTTCTTCCTTCTTCTCGACTGACCGTACTGAGGGAGGGGGGGGTTGGCCGTGCGCAGGTCGCTGATTCGCCATCCTTTGCGAATCAGACGTCTGGAAGTTGTACCAGACGGCGGGAGTGATCTACAGACGTCCGTGTGTACCATCGGACGTCTGGGGTATAGGACAGACGTCCCCGCAGGCTTCTGGACGTCCGGGGAACCAAGCTGAACAGGTAATTCTCTGATCCACCGTTTAAGACGTCTGGAAGGAGTTCCAGACGTCTGATTTTGCACAGTATCATCTTTTTCGACCCGTTTAGGACCCGTTTGGGCTCCGTTTTCCGCGATTCGAGTTGCGTTCTTTTCAGAATTAATTCCTCTACCCATCTACAGTAGCTATACACTGTTCTGAGACACTCCTTGTGTTTGATCCTTGTGATAGGACCTCGTTCGGTTGCAGTCTTGAGAGTCGCGGAGGCACGCGGGATTCCCGATCACGCCCCCACTACTCCCGTTGTACCTGGTAGAGTGGCTTTAAGTATTAATAAAATCTGTTAAAGTATGGAACCATAACTAGAACCTAGGGCATTGCATGAATCCTAGGAATGAGAAATATATGGAATGATAGCTCCTAGGTGTTGCATGAATCCTAGGGCCGGAAAACTAGATTGTATGATAGATCCTAGGGTATGGCATGAATCCTAGGGTGGAAAAACTAGTGGAATGTATATTACTGCAGTCTTGGGAAAATGGAAAGGAATATATATAAAGCTGCTTGTAAATTTAATTAACAGCTGCCTGTCATGAATAAAGAAACATGTTTGAGATCATGGATTTTGAGAATGTGAATCTGGAAAGTGAAACATATGATGTTCTGAGATAAAGAGCTGGAACCCTACGGGGAATTAGGAGTGGAACTCCTGGAAAGAAAAAGGAATGGAACTGAGATGTAGTTTGTACTGTCTCTTGGGTACGCAGTACCAAGGGAAGTACCTATACCTGTTTAGTGCAGAGTGGGGCCAGCCGCCCCAGGGACCCGGGGTTAGGATTGGCCGCTCTGTACCGACTTGTTGGCCCTCGTGTACGTAGTACCGAGGAGAGCTACTAGTGTTAGGAGAGTACTAGCTACCCCACGGGCCCCGGGGTTCTGCTAGCCTCCTTCACCGACTTGTTAGGCCCATTAGGGCAAACCAGGGTAGTCAGGCGAGGGTGCGCGGACTGTGGAGGGGCAAGGCCCCGGTTTGGCTACTGTGGAGGGGTTGGACCCCTGTTACTGAGAGGGCTCTGCCCTGGTTCCGTGCTGTGCTTTGGGCGCACCCGTTAACGGAAACGACTGACCGCGTGCCAGTGCGGGCTAGCTACCTGTGCGTCTATCGCGCGTGCCGTAGTCACCGTTACGTCTGTCAGTGACCTTGGGGTGGTTGACTGAGGGTAGGATCACCACGGGGGACTCTCCCGGCCAGGAGAGCACCACGTGCTACTTCTACTTTTGGAAAAGACTGCAATCAAGATCGTTCCCACGAGGACATTCGAGATCAAGTAAAGGATCTGAGAAATAAAAGAAATAGTGAGAAAAATTGAAAGATGTGAAAAAAAAAAAGAAGTAATAGAACATAACAGCTACTGTACACTCTACTGTTGCCTTTAATTAGTTTGCCACTCTACTCAGCGTTTTGCTGACGTGTTACACTCGTTACCTTTTTCAGGACCAGGTGTTGAGCAGCCAGGGTCGGCGGCTGCAGAGGACGCTGGGCCGAGTAGGGTCCAGTAGAGTACCACAGCCTTTTTGTACCCCTTTTGTTTCTGTTCTAGTGAGTAGTTTTTGTTTCCGCTGTACCTTCTTTACCTGCAGTTCTTGTTATATGATAAATGCTGTTTTACTGTTGTGGTGGTACCTACTGTAGTAGTTTCTTTCCTTACTGCTGTACTTTCTTACTGTTAGTTATATTCATGCTGAATGTGGTTTATTTTACTGTCTTTTGGTTACTTCCTCGTTGGACGACTAGGTCTTGGGATTAGTCGAGTCGGTCCGGTTCTCGTGTCTCGTAGGGACTCGGGAACCGGGTCGTTACAGTGACCTTGCGGTGGTTGACTGAGAGTAGGATCACCACGGGGGACTCTCCCGGCCAGGAGAGCACCACGTGCTACTTCTACTGTTCGGAAAAGACTGCAATCAAGATCGTTCCCACGAGGAACATTCGAGATCAAGTGAAGGATCTGAGAAATAGATAAATTGTGAAACAATAGAAAGACGTAAATAAAAAAAGAAAGAAAATTTAAAACAGCTATTGTACACTTTACTGTTTCTTTAGTTTAGCTGCCACTCTACTCAGCGTTTTGCTGACGTGTTACACTCGTTAGCTTTCAGGACCAGGTGTTGAGCAGCCAGGGTCAGCGGCTGCAGAGGACGCTGGGCCGAGTAGTGTCCAGTAGAGTTACCACTGTTCTCTTGTACCTCTTTTTGTTCCGTTATAGTGAGTAGTTCTTGTTCCGCTGTACTTTTCTTTACCTGCAGTTCATATTATGTTATGAATGTTGTTCTACTATTGTGGTGGTACATATTGTAGTAGTTTCTTTCCTTACTGCTGTATTTTCCTGCTGTTAGTTATATTCATGTTGAATGTGGTTTATTTTACTGCTCTTTTGGTTACTTCCTCGTTGGACGACTAGGTCTTGGGATTAGTCGAGTCGGTCCGGTTCTCGTGTCTCGTAGGGACTTGGGAATCGGGTCGTTACATAGGATAAACACAAATAGGTTGATTAATGACCTGGCTAAGTTTACAAATGGTAGCAAGAACTTACAAAAGATGCATGCAAGTAAATTGCCATCTACCTCTAGGCATGGTCTTGGTTATATTGAATCTTCCTCTACAACCAAGAAACCAATGAACTTTGTGAAGCCCAAAGGTAAAAACACCTTTGTGCCACCCAAGGCTCAAAAGGTAACCTATCATGCATACTTGTATAATCATAAGGCTCAAGAAAACCTCACAATGCATATGTTTTCAACCATAAGGCTCAAAACCTCACCATGCATATGCCTTTAGGAAAAAGGCCAAAAACAAATGGATTCCTAAAAGAAACTATTTTTGGAAAAGATATTCTAACACTCAAGGACCCAATAAGGCATAGGTACCAAAAGGTGTTCTCAAATCTTGTTTTATAGGCCTCAAAGAAGATGAACAAGTGGATTATGGATATTGGTTGTTCAAAGCATATGATGGGAGACTCCACACAATTTCCAAAGCTCAAGAACGCCGACGAAGAATGCTTGGGTATGGGTAACAACAAGAAATGTTGTATTATTAGTAAGGGTACGGTAGGTAATTCATTTATGCAAGTTAGAAATGTTGCTTTGGTAGATGGTTTTGAAATTATTGATAAAGAAACTTTAGAAGTTCTTTTGAAAGGAAGAAAAGAAAAAGATATCTATGTTCTTGAAACTTGATAAAGAAGAAATGATTGATTGATTCTTGCCTCTAATGAAGAAAACTTATGGCATAGAAGATTAAGGCGTGTCAATATGAGACTCTTTGATAAAATTGTTAGGCACCACTTCCTTAGAGATAATGTGCTTAAAAATGAAATTAAATTAGAATTTATCTCTACGAAATATCAATTAGTGGATATATTCACTAAACTGCTCAATTATGAGAGATTGGTGAAATTAGGAGAAAATTGGGTCTATTAAGATTAGTGACATCAAAGCCTAATAGGATTGCATTCAACTTAGAAATATACTTCAAATAGGACCATTAGGCATACGTTGGAGAAATGGCACCTTGGTCTTGTTACATTTGATTTTGAGATTCCTTGAGTATGTGGTTGCAATTGTTTCAGTATATTATTTTTTATTCACTCCTAACCTTTGCAACCCATCTCATTTCATCAACTTCACCTCATTTCATCTTCACCTTCCACCAAGAAAGAACCCAAAGAGAGACCCAAGAGCTCCTCCACGTCCATGCTCTCCTCTCCATCTTTGAAGGAGTTAATCTTGTTTTTGGAAAGATCTAACGTTAGATCTAGATCTTCCAAGGAGAGAGCTTGAGGTATACTCCCCTTTCTCACACTCTCTTGTGATTTCAATTTTAATCTAGGTCAAAAATTAGGGCTTTTGCTTGGATCGATGTTTAGACTTGTGTGGGATGTTGTATGTTATGTTTCTTGCAGATTTGCATCATCATTTCATCATCAATCTTTGATTTAGCCCATAAAACCCTTATTTTCCAGTCATGACCTGCATTCTATCCTTTAGCTAACGTTAGGTCTTATCTACCTAACATTAGGTTGCGTCTGTTCTGCCAGACTGCAGCAACTATTAAAACAATGTTATATCATACTGACCTAACGTTAGTCAATTTGTCTTGACTAGTTCAAGCTTTTTCTATTCATTTCCATACTCTAATTTGTCATCTATTTTCTTCTAATGGCACCCAAATCTCGAAGGAACAAGAGGAAGGGACCGACATCCTCTAGTGATGCGCCCTCTGACCTGTTCCAATCAGAGGTCCATAGGTATGGCCATTCTAATAAGTCAAAAAAGCGTCTTACTAAATTTGGAGTTTTTACTGCTTATCCCATTCGATCCAACATTTGGGATGATTTCTGAAATTTTGATTTAAAGTCAATGTTGAATGTGAATGGCTTTTCAACCTACTTTGATTATAATCAAAATGGCATCCACTACCCATTTTGGACAAAAGTCTAGTACGCCAATATGACCTGGTCTAACCATCCCTCATCTGGAAAAATTCTTAAGACCAATCTTTTTGGCAAAAGCCTTGTTCTTGATTCTATTCAACTTTCCAAGATTTTCGGGGTCCCTCAATTTGGTTATACCATTCAAACTCTATCCCATGAATTTGGTTACCATAGCATCCTAAGGGACTGAGGACCCTTAGAAAGTACTATTGTTGGTAACTACCACTTGGCACCTAACACTATGTATCCTCTCCCTAAGTTGATTGCTAGGATTCTTTACTATAGTTTCTTTCCTAAAAGGCAATCACGCGGATTTAATCACATTTCTTATGACTTAGCCTTTGTTACCTATGCTGTGCTCACCAAGAAACCACTTTATTGGGCTAAGATTGTTCTTGATGAGATGATAAAAGAACCGGTCAATTTCGTACCCTTCTCTAACATCATAGCACGCATCGCTTTGCACTATTGTGTTCATCTTTAGTCCCTCCAGTGCACCAAGATCCAGAAGCATGATTGCTTTAATGTCACCACGGCAAGGAAAATGCATATCATGGATGATGAGGAGGAGGAGAAGGAGGAGGAGGAGGATGATAATGATGACGACGACGACGATGAGATGGATGAGCATGATCAAGGAGAGACAGGTGTGAGCTCTCATGAGCCATCCTACCTATATGATTATTATCTGGAGGAATCTCACGTACCCAACCTTGGGAGTGGGTTGAGACACATGCACACACATGCACGAACTATGGCAACTACACCGTGCAAGACACCGTCGTCGGAATTAATTATTTGCTCATGATCTTTCTGAAGTACACCATGATGCATCCCAAATCAAGGAGGATGTTTGCACCTTGTCCAAGGGGAAAGGCAAAGGGAAGCATCGTAATTAGCCTTGTGTCGCCATCTCCAGCTTTAGTCTAGATTAATCATGTGTAGTCTTATTAGTACTCTAGTGTTGTCATCTCATGTATTTGTCAAACATAGGCTACACAAACATCTTTAATGTCTAGGTTAATTTCTATAGTTTGTAATAGCTAGCTTTTTCATTTCTTTTATGAATCATGTTGAACTTATGATGTTTATATATATGTGACCTCCATGTTGAATGTTTGCTGTATGGTATTTGCACATGCTAAACTTCTCTCAATTTTTTTAATGATGTCAAAAGGGGGAGAATGAAATGAGATATGAGATGATGAGGTTGAAAGCATGTACTTCTTAGCATATGTGCTTTCTTTGTATATCTCTAATTTTTTTGAAAGAGAGCACTTAGTGAGGGGGAGGTTTTTCAACTTCTCCATTGAATTTTTGTTATCGTCAAAAAGGGGGAGAATGTAGGTGAATAAGCAATTAAGCATCACATTAGCCTTTAATGATTGTTTTAATGATAACAAGCATATTAAGTAATTGAGATTAAAATTAGATCTTATACATAGATATTGCAAGATTGATTTTCAAGTTAAAGCTCTCTTGACAAAATACCAAGTCAAGAAGAAGGACGAGATCAAGTTTAGGTCACTTTATATTTAGGAATTGAGTTGTAATTTTATATTCTTTAGAATGTAAGGAAAGCCCCAATTTGATTAGCATCAAATTACATTACTAGGGCAGCACTTGCATAAGTGATATCGAAAATACACGTTTTGTTAATGATGCGAAATAGTGTCATTGCAATGCGTAAATCCACAATCAACTCTTAAATTTATAAAACCTAGATAAGGTGAATATCTAGGGTCGTCCAAGGAGGTTAATTTGTTAACCAAATGAATTGATTCTCACTCTCGCCTCTCAAATCCACACTTATCTTTTCGTATTTTCACTTTTGTTGTTTTTAGGGTTTTGGAAACAATCGGGTATTTGAAGCGAAGATTAAAATTATGCTAGAACTATGCCTATCACTAAACCTAAGTGACAGAATGAAACCTCTCTTCTAAGCTCACCTTAGGAAAGTGTGCCTAGGGTAATTAGAAGAGAAGAGTGTGGTGTGCACTACAACTATAAGAACATGAAGTAAACACTAAACATAAAACATGAATTGGAAGGCAAATAGAACTTGTTTTATTAGCAACTAAGGGAAATGTAGTGGAATGCTTGTTACATGAAAATAAGAAAAAATAAACTAGCTAATACAAGATATAGAGATAAAGAAGAAGAAGGGGGGATCCTTTGTTTGAAGTCAAGATGGCCCTTGCTCCAAGTGTAGTTTCCCCACACTTGAAAAGGGTTTGCTTTGGCTTCTTCTTAATGTAGTCCTCCTCCAAGCTCTCTCCTCAAGGTAGGCGTCAACCACCTTCAAGGTTCTTCTTCTGCCTGGTCGTCCCTTCAAGTGTAGACTTCCTTGGCATGGCACAAGGAAGAAGGTAGAGAAAGAAGGCACCAAGGGGGCAGGTAGGTTGCCCCCTTGATCTTCTTCTCTTCTTCTTCTTCCTTGTCATGAATGGAAGTAGATGTAGGGTGGTTAAAGGTAGAACCTATCTAATGGAGAAGATGATCTTTATGGTGGTTGTTAGGATGTGTTTTTATCAAAATGGATGGGGGTTGGTTGGCGTGGAGTAGGTGTAGGGCTAGGATTGATTTTAAGGGTGGTTATGTGGATCCTAGGGTGTAGGATAAGTGGCGCCAATCCTAAGGGTGCTATAGGTGGTAGTTATGGGTGGTTGCCACCCTTGGTGGCTTTTGGTTTTGGTGTCACAATGGGTATTCTAAAAGGGGTTTAGGTGGTGCCATATTTGGAGGGTGGTGATGGCTTGGGTGATGAGGTGTATGGCTAGGATGAGGGGCATTTTGGCACCAAGAAAGGGGAGGGTAGTTAAGGGTATTTTGGCACCAAAGTGGAGGTGTCTTTTGGTGGTTGTGGTGGTATGAAAAGGGGTGACATGTTGGCGCCAAAATGGTTTAGGAATAGGGAGCTTAGGTAGACTAGGTTTAGGGTTATTTGGTGGAGTTAGCTAGGTAGGTTTTAGGGTTAGGTAGGGATGCAATGGAGGTGGACTAGCTTAGCTAGTAAGGAGTAGGGAGGGAGGTCAAGGGAGCTAGGGTTTTAGGAGAAGAGCTGGAGGGTGAAAGGATTTTTATGCAATTTGTAAAATACATCGTTGTAATGCGTAAAATCGATCAACTCTTAAATTTATAAAACCTAGATAGGGAAGTATTTAAGGTCGTCCAAGGAGGCAATTTGTTTACAAAATACGTCTCTTGCTTGGAAATGGAAATCAACTTTCTTTTTGGTATTTTAGAATATATAATTTTTGTAGGTTTTGAAATAACGGCAATACGCGGAGTTGAAGACGGGAAAAAGACTACTCCTATTTTAGCAACTAAGTGGCAAGAATAACCTCTTCCCAAGCTCACCCTAGGCAAGTGAAGGCCTAGTATAATTGGGAAGAGGGTGTGAAAGTGCTAAAATAAAACTAAAGTAGGGAACAAGATGCACAAATTTCGAAAGGCAACTTTATAAGAAATTGGATTTTTGTTCTACACTTGTAGAGGAAATCTTCTATCACAAAAATAGAACTACAAAGAAAATGAAACAAAAATCCTAGATGATGATGGTGAAGTTGGTGAAGCTCTTGCTCCAACTGCAACTGCTCCCGCAGTTAAAAAGGGCTTCTTTCTTCTCCTTGAATAACTCCTTCAGTGATCTCCTCCTGGCAAGCCCTAAAGTAGGGGGCGTGCCTTTTCTCCTCAAGGTGGATGGCTTCACCTTAATGGCTCCTCCAAGGGTAGGCGTGTACCACCCTTCTTCTCCAATGTCTGGCCGTCCTCCAAGTTGAAGAGAGTCTCCTCCTTGGCGTGTCACAAGAAGAAGAGAGAAGGGGAAGAAGGCACCAAGGGAGCGGGTAGGATGCCCCCTTAATCTTCTTCTCTCCTCCTTCTTCTTGGCCGTGAGTTGTAGGTGGATATAGGTTGGAGTTAACACTAATAGAGGATGGGGAAAATGGTGGTGGTTAAGGGTCATTTTATAGAGTAGGATGGGGGGTATAAGTGACTCTTGGAATGGATGGCTAGGATGATTTGATGGAGGTGGTTGGTGATCCTATGGCTACGGATGATTGGCACCAACCCAAGGGTCACATAGGTGGTAGTTATGGGTGGTTGCTACCCTTGGTGACCTTTGGTTTTGGTGCCAAAATGGGCCTTCTAGAAGGGATCCTAGGTGGTGCCAAGATTGGATGGGTAGGATAGGTTTAGGTGTTGGATGGAGGGTTGAGATGGAAGGGGATTTTGGCACCAAAAGGGAGAGGGTAGTTAGGTGTTTTAGGCACCAAAATCAAGGTGTCTCTTAGTGGTGGTGGTGGGTTGAAAGGTGGTGATGGTGGTGGCTCCAACTTGGAGTGGAGGTGGAGCTAGCTTAGGTGGTCTTAGGTGGGCTTAGTTGGTGGAGCTAGTTAAGTAGGGTTTTAGGGTGGTGGATGGCCAAGGGAGCTGGAGCTTAGCTAGTAGTGAAGTAGATGAGGAGGAAATTGGAGCTAGGGTTTGAGGAGAGGAGCTGGACAGAAGTCTGGAGCTGAACTGGAGCTGGTAGCTACTGAAGAGGGTGGCATGGAGCTACTTTAGCTGGCTTAGCTTGCTAGTTCTTTGCTAGCTGCTAAGCCAAGATAAAGCAAGCTGGCTTTTGCTAAAATGAGCTAAGGTGAGCTGAGTCTGATGCTCCCGGGAAGAACCTAGCTAGTTGAGGAAGCTAAGGTAGCTTAGCTCAACTAAGTTAAGCTAAGCTGAGTCCCCAAGAGTTGAACTTGAGCTTCCTGAGCTAAGATGAAGTCATCTTCAACTGACTGGAGTTGAGTGGAGCTGGATGTAGCTAGTCCTGAGCTGAGGTGAACTCCAGTAAACTCAACTGAACTAGCTAGAGCTCCCAGTAAACTGATGGGAGCTAAGATTAGCTAGACTCAGCTAAGTTGAGCTAGATCTAAACTGACTTGAGCTAAGGTGAGCTAAGATGATCTCTCTTGAGCTGCCATTCAACTGGGATGAGCTGAATGGAGCTAGGATGAGCTAACCCTAGTTCAAGTAAGCAAGATTCCAGCTATGGTGAGCTGGATAAAGTTGAGTTCCAGCTGGTTTAGGCTTCTCCTTCACCAGTTGCCTTCTTGAGTGCTAAGATTTTAGGGATCTGTCAATTTCCATATCCCTAACACTCACAAAAACACATCAAAAAGACAATAAAAAATAAAATGCATGCCTAACCTTATTTATGCCTAAATGCAACTCAAAAAACCCATTTGCAGAGAAAAATATTAAGAGCTAGGTTTGTTTTAATGCATAAGAATGATGATAAACTGACGTTTATCAGAGGGAGCTGGAAAGGATTGCATTGGAGTTGAGGTCTGCTGAAGGGAGCTAAAGTGGAGCTCAGTAGCTAGCTCAGCTAGCTAATTCTTTGTTAGCAACTAAGCCAAGCAAATCTAAGCTAGATTTCTTCAAATCTGAGCTGAGGTGAGCTAGGTCTGGTCTTCCTAGAAAATACCTAGCTAGCTAAAGTAGCTAGCTTAGGTCAAGTAGCTCAGCTCAACTAAGTTGAGCTGAATTAAGTCTCCGGGAGCTGGACTTAAGCTGGTTTGAGCTGGTTGATGACTTCTTCAGCTGACTAGGTCTAGCTAGTTGATAGCACTAGCTAGTCCTAGTCAGGTTGAGCTTCCAGTGAACTGTTCTGAGCTGGAGGAGCTAGAATCAACTATCTTGAGCTAGTTTGAGATACCATCCAGCTAAGGTGAGCTGAATGGAGCTGAGGTAAACTAGTTAGAGATACCATTCAGCTGAGATGAGCTGAATGGAGCTGGGGATGAGTTGATCCTACTAGAAGGAGCTGGGATCCAGCTAATGTGAGCTTCATCTTCTGCCTTCCTGAGTGACAAGGTGTGTGGGATCTGACTTTCTATCTATCCCTGACACTCAGATAAACACATGAAAATACAAATAAATTGCAATGCATGCCTAACCTAGGTGAATGCCTAAATGCAGCCTGAAAAGCCGTTTGCAAAGTTAAAATCCTAAGATCTAGATTAGTTTTAGGGCATAAGAATGATGATAAACCAGCATTTATCAATAATTCATTAAAATTTACAACACTCTAGCTAATTAAGTCAAAAATATGATAAAACTTATTCTTAGATATTAGTGGATCATCCTAGAATCCCATAGGTTTAACAAAACTGATTTGGATAGTTATAGGACTTTTTACAGTCCATCTAACGTTAGGTAGAAGTTACCTAACATTAGGTAGTTGGTCTAAGGTCAATTTGGAAGATCCAAGAGAAAGTGAACTTTGTATTGAACTGAGCATCTAACGTTAGGTAGTTAACCTAACGTTAGACAAGATATGCCTAACGTTAGGTAGGCCATTTTAGGCCAAATTGAGCGACTCCAAGAGATAACGAACTTTGCACCTAACTGAGTACCTAACATCAGATAGGTAACCTAACATTAGATGACTTTTACCTAACATTAGTTAAAGCACATTTTTTACCAAACTTATTAGCCGTTGGCAAATCAAATTGCGAAACATTGTAGCCATTGAAGAGGGGCCTTAGGCACACCCAAAGTAGTTCAAACACCCCTCTAAATATATTAGAGTATTTCCCACTCTTTGGTGGTTAGAAAACACCTCATAACACACTTTAAAGCTCATTCATGCTCACATTCAGCTACTTCAAGCATTTGGTGTTCATTGGAGGTAATTTGAGCTCTTGTTCTTGAAGGCCACCTTCCTTGGAGCTCAACCACCTCAACTCCCTGCTTTGTCACTTTCATACAATCACTAAGAGAGTTGATTTTAGTCTCCTTGATAGCTATTTCATAAGCACTATTGCATATCTTTTTGGGGGTTATCCATATGAGCTAAATTCTATTTTACTTCTATTTTATTATATCATCTACTTGTAATCTGAGGACCCACGTTGTAGGTTCCTCTCCTCTCAAGTGAGAGAGGTTTGCTCTTGATTGGAATATCAAGAGAATTTGTAAAAGGGTTTAGTACCCCATAAGTACTAGTTAGTGTTCAGAGTTTGACTCGGGGCAAAATCCTAGATTGGGAGATCTAGGTAGTGGTTTTTACCTAGGGTTGGGTTTCCACTATATATACTTGTGTTATGGTTGATGATATATTTGTAAAATGCTTGATTATCTTTTATATCTGCATTAATTTCAATTAGCATTATTTTTACTACATTTAGCACTAATCACCCCCTTCTAGTGCTTTCAAGCTTCGCTAAGGTGTGTGCCTTACTCACCAATAATCTCGAAACCTTACTTAGCAAGAAGCTTTGATTAAGATTTAGCATCGACTTGCATCTTTGAATTACATAACTTGTCTTCTAAAAGGGTTGTAATCGGACGTTAATCTGATTAACTGGAACCGTAGCATCAGATAGCAATGTTACATCCAATAATCTCAAATGGATGGCTAGTTTAAAGCCATAGAATATCGCCCAAGTCTCAGCCTCTATACCATCAGAGGTTCTAACCACATAAGATGAGGCAACAATTACATCCCCTTCTCTGTTACAGCAAACTACAGTAGCAAAATAGGCATTAGATCCCACTATCGCATCAACTTGAATGCAATTTCCATATTGCTAGGTTTCAATATGTTGAACGTAAGCATTCTACTGCATTTGATTCTCAAAAGTCAACCTTTGGTCATCATTCCAAGTACAAAACTTTTCCATTTTTTTTGCAACCTCTATGACCACCAACGGATTTGCCTTTTCCCCTTCCATCACCACTTTACATCTATGGATCCATAAGGAATGAAGTATATACACTATCAGCACTTTTGTGAGCCCTACCTGCTGAAAAAGTTCACTAAGCTTCTCTATTGCGTCTATCCAATCATTATGCTCAGGCCATGCTCTTATGCCCCAAAAGAACCAGACTACCTTTGTAAAAGGAAACATTTTTAATAAATGCTCCCAATCTTCCTTTTCCATTTGACAGAAGGGGCATGGGACATCTTCAATGTCAATTCTTCCCTGTAATATTCCCCTTAAGGGAAGCACATTAGTCACAGCTCTCCAAAGAAACAATTTTGATCTCGGGGCTATATCCTTCATACTCCAAATCCTTTTACAGTAGGCAATTTGGTTATTTGCAAGACCAAAACCAATTCCCTCTTCTGTCAACAAGGTCATGTATGTTGATTTTATAGAGAACCTACCATTAGGATGTGGTTTCCAAATAACAAATCTTCCCCACTATGAATTGGAGTACTTAGAATTCTATCAACTGTCACCCTATCAAAAGAGTGCATGACTTTTTCTTCATCCCAATTTTGTAATTCTTCACTAACCAACTCTGAAACCTTTCATTTTTGAAATGCACTTTGACTGATAGGCATGATATTGTGTTCTACATCATTCAACTAGGGATCACTCCAAATATTTGATGCCCTCCCCATCTCCAAGTAACCATAAAACATTATTTAATGGTATATCTTTTATTCCTACGAGAGCCTTCATGAAGGCCGAATCTGTTGACTTTGGAAGATATTCACAAAATTTACCATCTAGGAAATAAGTACTCCTTATCTAACTTTGCCAAAGACCATCCTTGTTAGTATACAATAACCATCCCATTTTCAACAAAAAAGCTAGATTTACTAGTCTTAATGTTCGAAATCCCAAACCACCTAAATGCTTTGGTAAACATAAATTTTTCCATGCTTTGATATACAGACACCTCTTGCATTCATCTTTACCCCCCAAAAGGTCTCTTATCAAACTATCTAGCTTGGTACAAAACTTCTTTGATAATAAACTGGTAGTCATTAGATGACAAGGTAGGGATGCCAAAACAGCTTGAACTAGAACCCCTCTACATGTTTGTGACAGCAATTTGCCTTTCCAAGTTGCTAGCTTTTCAACAATTCTTCCCAACACTATCTCTTTCAATCTTTGCTAATTTGCTCCATCTAATATAGGTGTTCCCAGATATACTTCATTACTTGTCATATTCTCCACCTTCAACATAGTTAAAATTCTTTCCTTTAGATTCTTTGATACCTCTCTACTAAAGAATACTTTAGATTTCTGAAAATTAACTCTTTGGCCTGAATAAGCCTCATAATCTGACAGGATATTTTTTAAATTCAATACCTCCCTTTCATCTGCTTTGGCAAACAACATCATGTCGTCTACAAACATCAAGTGCGTGACTTGAGATGAGTTTTTATGGATCTTATATTCTGATATCTGATGGTAACACCATCATCCTCTATATCTAGCTTAATTTGGCTAAGTTCTAAGGTTAAATTCACTTTATTAACCATCAAAAGGGTATAACTTAATAATATGAAGAATTAAGAGGAACGGCATTCAAATTACTTAATTATGTTGTTTTAATAGGCTAATACAAAGGAAATTAACTAAAGGGTAAACTTATACTCAATTGAGGGTCAAATGATCTCACATTCTCAATAAGGAAGCTTGCATTGACTAGTTCAAGGTTTCTATTAAGATTGAAGGCTATATCTTAAATAAAAACCCTAATTACAGCCTCAAATTAATAGGGTTCTAATGGAAATAAATATAATCTAAACCTTCTAAAAATCACTGAAAAATATTTCATAAGGTTTGGATTAATCAATTTGACAAAATGAACCCAATTTGACCTAAATCAAAGAGCAAGGTTAACAATTAATACATTTTGGGTTAAATTATAAATTGACCAAGCAAACATCATCAAAACCCAAAATTGAAGATGCCATTAAATTCTTGGGTCAAAACTAGGTTACCTCAAAAACTTGGATTCAATTGGACCTTATTTTGACCTACCTTGCATTTAGGTCTAATGCTTACATCATGATGACGTTAGCAACTCCTTCCTCAGTAGCGTAAGAAGCTGCTTGCTGGCTGTTCCACCGAGATTTCTGGGATCAAGATCTCCCAGATTACTTAGTGAAACTCCTTCAACTCTGATCGAAGCTTTCCCCATTCGAAACCACAATCCTTAGCATGGATCCAGCTGCCAATACCATCTTTGGAGCTCGCATTCATGCTCTGAAATCGTGTGAAAATCATGCTGCAAATCAACCAAATCAGGATGAATTCTTGCCTCAATTGCAGTAGCTAATCATCTATAAAAGGTTGTGTGCTCCACTGATTTGATTCATCCAAAAATCGCACATCAAACATCTCCTTCCATTAATGGACCTAGAGCTCCTTCGACCCCGCTCGTCAACCACTCCCACGTACAATAGGGAGAGGGCTTCTCTTCCTCGCTTCATTGTCGTCCTTCCTACCAAAGAAGACAGACCAATTCCTCTTCTTTGAGCTCCATCCTCAACCTCTTTCTTCGCCTGAAGTCCTACCATCACCCCAAGTTTCTCCTCTCTTTTTCGTCCAATTATTTTAGGGTTTTTGTTTGTCGTAGTTAGCTTTAGGTGTAGGATAACTTAATTAAGTCATTTATCACCTCTGTCACACACACCAACCTCCAGCGTTGGGGGCTTCAAGAAGCTCCACCACACACCCACACATGCTAGCACGCCCAATAGCCTTAGGGCTTTGCTTTAGGGTGATCCCCTGAAGCTTCTGCTACTAATGCGAGGTCAAAAGGCCTCGTTTTGTGCTTGCAGGTCATTGCTAGAGTCCACCTTCTTCCCTAGCTCCGGTAACCAATTCCACCATGCTCCGTAGCTTTGATCTTTACTCAAAGGACACTACCACCTTGATAAGACTTACGCCTACTCCTTCCACCCTCCATGGGACACAGCTGTTGTTACGACCCGGTTCTCAAATCCCTACAGGACACGAGACCGAACCGACTCAACTGATCCCAAGACCCAGTTGATAAATGCCAGTTTATCATCATTCTTATGCATTAAAACAAACCTAACTCTTAAGATTTTACTCCGCAAATGGGTTTTTGGGTTGCATTTAAGCATAAATTAGGTTAGGCATGCATTGCATTTTTTATTATTTTTTTGATATGTTTTGTGAGTGTTAGGGATGAACAGATATACAGATCCCTAAAACCCTAGCACTCAAGAAGGAAAATGGTGAAGGAGGAGCTCAGACTAGCTGGAACTCAGCTTGATGCAGCTCACCACAGCTGGAACCTAGCTCACTTGAACTAGGGTTAGCTCACCCTAGCTCCATTCAGTTAATCTCAGCTGAATAACAGCTCAAGAGAATTCATCTTAGCTCACCCTAGCTTAAGTCAGGTTAGATCCAACTCAACCTAGTTGAGTCTAACTCATTTTAGCTCCCACAAGTCCACAGGGAGCTCTAGCTAGCTCAACTAAGTTGACTGGAGTTCACCCCAGCTCAGATCCAACTACATCCAGCTCCACTCAACTCTAGCCAGCTAAAGAAGAACTCATCCCAGCTTAGGAAGCTCAAGTCCAACTCCGGGGACTCAGCTTATCTCAACTCAGTTGAGCTAAGCTACCTTAGCTGCCTCAACCAGCTTGATCCTCCCCGGGAGCACCAGACCCAGCTCACCTCAGCTCATTATGGTAGAAGCCAGCTCACTTTAGCTTGGCTTAGCAGCTAGCAAAGAACTAGCAAGCTAAGCCAACTAGAGTAGCTCCATGCCAGCCTCTTCAACAGCTGCCAGCTCTAGTTCCAGCTCCAGACTTCTCCTCAGCTCCTCTCTTCAAACCCTAGCTCCAATACCTCCTCCTCTACTCCATAGCTAGCTAAGCTAGCAACCAGCTCCTTGGCCATACACCACCTTCAACTCAACCCTAGCTAGCTCCACCAACTTAAGCCCTACCTAAGCTAGCTATCCTACACATTTTGGCGCCACCTCTTCACCACCTTTCACCCCTCAACTAACCACCAAAAGACACCAAAAGTTGGCGCCAAAACTAACCCTAACCACCTCCCTTTTGGCACCAACTTTCAGCCTCTTTATCCACCCTACACCCCCTACCCACATAACCCATCCTAGCCATTCACATACCCCCTTCTAGAACCCTAAGGTGGTGCCACCTAATGGCTTTCTAGAAGGCCCATTTTGGCGCCAATTCTAAAGGGCACCAAAGCCTTAACTACCCCCCTTAGCACCCCTTAGGTGGCGCCACTTATCCTTAGCCCTAGGATCCCCAACTACCCCCCATATCCTATCCTAGCCATCCATTTCAAGAGCCACCTATGCCCCCCTTCCTACACTATATATACCCACCTAACTTCCCACATTTTCTTCATCCTCCATTAATGTATTTTTTTACCTATACCCACCTACACCTACGGCCAAGAAGGAGTAGAGAAGAAGATTAAAGGGACACATCACCAGCCCCTTTGGTGCCTTCTTCTCTCCACTCTCTTCAACTTGGGCCACGCCAAGGAGGAGGACTTTTCTACTTCAAGAAGGACGGCCAGGCAAAGGAGAAGGACCTAGGGTGGACGTCCACCCTTGGAGAAAATCTTAGGGCACACCCCCTTAGGGCTTGTTTTGGAGGATATCACCTTGGCGGAGCATAGCAAAAAAGAACTTGGAGGACTCTTTTCAAGCTCGGCAGCTACCAAGCTTGGAACAAGAAGCCCTCTTCTTTACCATCTATCTAGAGGATTTGTGTTTCATTTTATTTATTGCAATTCTCTAGTAGTAGAAGCATTCATGTACTAGGTTTTTCTGTAAAACACTTTCTCATTAATCTAGTTGCCTTCTTCGCAATTTCTTTTAGTTGCATTTTAATAGCTATGATTCTAGCACTCTTCACTCCCTCTCCCTAATTACTCTAAGCCTCCATATGCCTAGAGTAAGCTTAGGAAGAAGAATTACTTGTCACTTAGGTGTTAGCTTAGTAATCGTAGTTGTTATTTACTTTTTCGCCAACAACTCGCGTTTTCTCTCGTTATTTCAAAACCCAAAAAAAATGATATAGTTGAAAAGACCAAAAAGAAAGTTGAAATTTATTTTCAAAGCAAGAGATCTAATTTTTGCAAACTTGCCTCCTTGGATGACCCTAGATACCCCACTATCTAGGTCTTACAAATTTAAAAGCGAAAGCGGATTTACGCGTTGCAATGACACTAAATTACCTAATTAACAAACCGCGTATTTTCGTTGTCACCAGTCATTAAACGAGAATTAACCAAAAAGCAGGAAAGTAAACCACATTCACTATGTTATGCAACTAACAGTAAAAAGGTACAGCAGTAAAGAAGTAAAAACTGCTACAGTACATATCACCACCACAACAGCAGAAAGTAACAAGGTACAGAAACATAAAGTACAGAACATAAAAGTACAAAACATAAAGGTACAAGAGTCTACTCACTACTACAAAGGAGTACAACAAAAGAACTACAGCTACTGGGCTCTACTCGGCCCAACACCCTCTGCAGCTGCAGACTCTGGCTGCTCAACACCTGGACCTGAAAAGGGTTATGAGTACACAAAGTCAGCGAACACTGAGTAGAGTGGCAACCAACTAACTAAAGCAGTAAAAGTGGACAGGTAGTTGTTTATTCCATTTACTTTATTTCATAATTTATTCCTTTTCACCCATTGGTTTATTTATCAGATCTCTTTCTTGATTTCTAATGTTCCTCATGGAAACGATCTTGATTACAGTCTTTTCCGAAGAGTAGAAGGCACACATGGTTCTTTCCTAACCGGGAGAGTCCCCCGTGATGATCCTATGTACGCTCTCCCCGGTACTATGTATGCGAGGACCAAGAAGTCGGTACAGAGTGGCCAATCCTAACCTCGAATCCCAACCCAAGGGCGACTAGCTCTGCTCTACACTAAACAGGGGAACAGTCGCTCTCCTTGGTACTCCGTACTCAAGGGCCAGCTCACTTCCCCACTCACATTTCCAGATCCTTTCCATTTATTTCCAAGAGCTCTACTCCTAATTTCCTGTAGGGTTCATGCTCATATTCCTCATGCCATGTCATACCAGGTTTCATCATTTCTATTTCCATTCTCAGGTTATACATATGCATCATGTATTGCTATCGTTCACATTTCGATACTCAGGTTATACACAGGTAGCTCATATTTCCATCATTCACATTACCATTCTCAATTTATACACATGCAGCTCGTATTATGTCATTTAATGTATACAACAAGAAAGTTACATGCAACAGTTAACTAGCACAAGTACTTCATATTTCACAGGCAGTTGTATTCATTTATAGGCAGTTGTTATCATTTCTATCTACTCATTCAAGGCTGCAATTCATTCATCCAATACAGACATTTCCAGCATTTCTCGTCCTAGGATTCATGCCATATCCTAAGTTCTAATCATTCATTCCACACATGCATTCAGGTTTGTAATTAATTTAGGGGAAGCCACTCTACCAGTAAACCCAGGAGTATTGGGGGCTTGAATGGCAGGCTCACGTACCTCAACAAACCCCGAACCCGCAACGAAACGAAGTCCTATAGCAAGGACCAATCATAAGGGAATTCATCAGAACAGTATAGAAAGCCTTCTAACAAATAGAGGAACTCACAAGGAAAATGTCGGTATCTCATTTGCGTAAAATGGACCTCAAACAGACCTTAAACGAGTCAAAACAGGGTTACTAACGTAAAATCAGACGTCTGGAACAACTTCCAGACGTCTTAAAAGTGTCCAGTATCGTACCTCAGTCTCTGCATCCACCCCAGACGTCCAGATACTCTTCTAGACCGTCTGGACCCAGCTCCAATCGTCCGACCACCACTACAGACGTTTGGAAGTGTATCCAGCCGTCTGGTACGTCGCCAGACGTTTGAAATGTGCGGGAGGGCGTGTCCCGCGCCTTCTGATGAGAGCCTCATCATGAACCCTAACTAGCACATTTTGATCCAAATAAGTATACAAAAGCTCTTACAAAACCTAAGGAAAAGCCTAAATCAGATAATTCTAAATTAAAGAATAAAATAATTCACAAGGGGTAAAACTGTAATTTTACCAATGCAGCACACAGACGGGGTGTCTAAGGGTCTAAACACAGGTCAAATGGGCTTAATAAGAAAGAAAGTGGGATGACCTGATCCGAAAAGGGTTATAGCAACTTCTACGAGTTAAATGACATTCTGTAATCCTGAAACAAATTCGCTTTCATTCACGGGGTTTCAGGCAAGATAAAAATCAACTAAACCCCCTAAAATTCATGAAAAAATATTCCCTAGGGTTTAGAACCTTCAATTTGGCCTTTGGAACCTATCTTGACCTAAATTGAGAACCATACCCAATTTTTGACCTAATTTGAGTTTTTGTGCAAATTGACCAATCAAACGTGGTCAAACCAAAAATCAGACTTCATCATTGGATTCCTTAGGTCCAAATTAGGTTTATACCAAAACTTGGACCTAAGAGAAGGCCATCTTGACCTACTTTACAAATTAGTCCTCTTGAATTACTTTTCGACCCTTATCTTTCTGAACCCTTGCATTTTGCCCCCCAACTTCCCTTTCGTTCTTTGCAGAACAACCCCTCTGCCACCCCACGCACCTGCACATACCTCCAGCGACCTTGTGTGGAGGATGGCGCCGCGCAGGGTATGGGGGCCGCTCTTAGAAACGAAAGGGGGGTTCCCTACGTCGTCCTCTTTCGCAGGGACCCTCCCCCTTGCCCTGTAGCTGCCCATGCCTCTCGTGCAAACGCACAAGAGGAATGGGTCTGCTCTCCGACCATTCTCCGGCGCACTCCCCACGTCGCCCCTTTGAGATCCTCTCCTTGCCAACACCTTTATAAGAAGCGGCTGGGGCTGCTGATTTAGTCAAGCCTGATTTGGCTGAGGAACCCCCCCCCCAACTTCGTCTCCTCCTACGGTCAAGCGCCCGCAGGCTCCGGTGGCCTTTCCTCCTCCCCTTTGTCGCTCTACTGCCATACCTGCAGCAGAGTTCACTCAGCCTCGTCCTCCTGCGCCAGGCAGCACCAGTTGGTGCCTTCCAGACCCCCTCGTCGCCGTTACCCCCCTCTGGGCATCTTCGTCTCTGGCATCGACAAGCACGCACCGAGTGCCTCCTTCCCCCCTTTCGTCAGTTAAAGTAGGTGAAACTTTTCCCCTTTCTCCCGCTTTTATTTCCCCCTTCTTAATTTACTATTTCCACCCACCCACCACCACTGTCCATCGCCACCTTCTCCATCTCCGGTCGCCCTCCAACGAGGCGTTTCTGCCGCTCCACACCTCCATCCGCCTCGCCAATCACCTCTTAAGCACCGCGACACCTCACTGACACTAAATCCGCCCTCCATTCACCACGCCGCACCTCCAGAACACCCCCCGAACACACCCACTCTCACGCACACAGTGTGCCCTCGGCACGCGCACTCCGGCCTCCCCACGCTACGTCGACCCCCGCACTATCTTTGTCGTGCTCTGGCGAAGCTCACCAAGTATTCTGATAGGGCCGCAAGGCCGTACTGGTGGTTTCAGGTCTCGCACCCTCGCCGCCATTGACGGGAAGCTTGCAGCAAGCTTGCAAGCAGCTCCAAGCCTCTTCAGCTCCAAGTCTACAACCTAGGTCACGCAAAAGGGTTTCGCGCACGCACTCAGGACTTCAATTGGGATCGCAGGCCTCTGCTACTGCCCCAATTAGACGGACTCTTCCTCCCGCAGACACCCGAGAACGAAGGTGGGACTTTAGTCCCACCTCGGAAGTGTGTGGGCACGTGCCCACACATAGGAGGAAAAACTCTCATAGGCCGGTTGCCTCCGATAACACTGGGGTGAGATCCCTCACCTATCCACCGAGTCTCGTCCGCGGCACTTCCCATGCGGACCTGACCCGTGACCCGACTACCCCCACTCCTGAGCACTCCTCGCGTATCACACCCACGTCGGTGCGCCTGGACCCGGGCACGCGACCCGACCCGATTACCCGGCTCTGGGAGAGCGTACCAAAGAGAGATTCAGAGAGAGATGCGGGAAAGGGTAGGAGTAGGTTTTACGTTGCGTGTGTGCAGGGAACAGGTGAGGAAGAAGAAGAGGAAGAGCGGGCGGCGAGGACTTAGCCGCAAAGCTCCCACAGCAGAGAAGAAGAAGGTGAAGGAGAAGCCGCAGCAAAGAGAAGAAGAGGAAGAAGCTAAAGAAGAAAAGAAAACAACAGAAGAAGAGAAGAAGGAGGCACTGTAGCAACAACGCCGATAAGGCGTCCGACTCGAAGAATCAAACGTCCGAATCAGGGAAAAGGAAGAGAAGAAGAGAAGAAAAAGAAAAGAAGAAGGAAGAAGAAGGACGGAGCTGCTGAAGAAAGAAGAATACGCTGAAGAAAGAAGAAAGAAGAGGCAGCAGCAGAGAAAAGAAAGAGAAAAGAAGAACCGCAGCAAAGAAAAGAAGAAGAAAGAAGAAGGCAGACTGAAGAAGAGAAGAGAGAAGAAGAAGCAAGGAAAAGAGAAAGAGAAGAACCGGCTGAAAGAAAAGAAGAGAGAAGAAGCCAAGAAAAAGAGAACTTTTGCTCACTCTCTCTCTCTTATTCTTTTTTTAACAGAATTTTGAACCTTTATGTTACTAGAATGACGTGTGCTCCCTAAGTTTAACCTCCGGAAACTTTTAATTCCGAGTAATAAATTGTAATAAACTGGTGACCGTTTTTTGTAATATACTACAATGAACTAATCATTATAACACCGCCAAGAGACAAAAACAGCAAGCACACCACCTTCCCGAAGCAAATCCTGCACGAAATCCACTAAATCTCCTCAAAAAAGCCATGCAATAGGGTAGCAGCAGAGCAGCCTGCATGGTTGTATCTGCAAAGAGGACGTACCTTCGCGAAGCCCTCTCCTCAGACATCTAGAATCGCCTCCAGACGTCTGCTCCGTCGTCTAGACGCCACTCCAGACATCTGATTCTGGGAGAAACCCAGAATCAGAACCTACTTCCGATCTCTCGCGCCGCGCGTGGCCGCTCCTCACCCCCTCTCCTGTAGCTCCAGCTGCAGCAGTGTCGGGGAGGACTCCCCCGACACACTCCTCTTCGCACGCACGCCGCTCCGGCCGTGCGCTCCCAGCGAGCTCCCACGCGAGCTTGCGAACACAACTCCTCCTCTCCTCACGCCACTCCTCCTCGACGCCGCTCTCGCACTCACTCGCTCGGGCTGCGGTGAAGGGGAAGGGAAGAAGCAGCTGGAGTGGGGTGAACGAGAGAGGAGGAAGGGGGTCTTATGAGGGTGAGGGTTTAGGGTTTACTGTAGGCGGGGAGAGAGAGAAGGGAAGAAAAATTAGAGTACTGTCTGCGTGCAGCCCGCGCGCAGATGCGAGCTCATACTCAAAAGTTTTGATTTCCAGACGTCTAGGAAGGTGTCCAGACGTCTGACCAGACGACTAACCTACAATCCAGACATCTTAAAAGGCTCAAACAGCACAGGTCTTAACAGCTGCTGGCCGGATCTGACCTCTGATCATCCTTCAGCGTTCCTCCAACGTCAGAGAAGACAACTCATATAGGGCATAGAAGACAGGGACTAAATTGCATCAAGTTCATATTCTAGGGGTCTTTTTATAATTTATTTTCTTGAACCATTATTAGCATAATTGCAAATATTATTTCTTTGAGGGTTTTATTGCAATTCGTGGATGAAAGTTTTAATGTCTAAATAATCGTTAATCCATGATTAATTAATTTAACTGCTTGATTAGTGATTAGCATCCAATAAGCACTCACAACTGCTATTGATTTCAAGTCAATTCGGCCTCCTTCCTTTAGTCCCACCTCGTTGGGGTTAGAGCTGCTCATGCGACACATAAGGTTTTGCTTCCCCCAACTGCCCGGCCAAGAAGCACAGGGTCGACTCCCACCCCACATGCATATGCACACACACACGCACACACGCCCAAGCCTGCTTGGGCGTGAGAGAATTTGGTCCCATTAGGGCGTTGTTGGGTCATTGGGCTCTTTTTAGAATAAAGAGAAAGACAAAAGGGTGAAGAGACTTGAAAGGAAAAAGAAGTGCCAGGCTGAGAAGACAAATCAGCTTATTTCTTAAAATCAAGTGAGAACTTAGTCCCACATCGTGGAGACGTAAAGTTGAGGAGTGCCTTATAAGGATTATGCGTGTAGGCTTATCAGCCTAAATAGGGAGGGCTCCCCATAGGGCATAAATGAGTCCATTAAGCCCACTATGCATATATATTCAGAAATAGAGAGAGAGAGCCTGAGGCAACCCATTGTGGACATGCTTGGGCCCAGCAATGTGGGGCCATTTTTGCTGACCTAAAGGAGTTTCTAAGTGTTAAAGGATTCAAGCCAATTTTTTTAAAGCACTAAGTTTTCTTTTTGCATTTTGAACTAGAGTGTTTGCATTTAAAGATAGAATTTCGTGCACCTAGTTCCTGAGCTTTGAAATCTTGTAAATAATTTAGCTAATGGTTTTCGCGTAAATCATTTGCCACCTGCGAATGACCTTGGAACTCACATTTCAAGATTTATAAATTTAAATGTTGATTCGTTTTTATTATCTATACTACAATGCGTATTCTTTAACTCTCAATCAAAGCTACTCAACAATATCCAATTCTCATATAAGGCATTCTCTAAACTTCTAGATGAGTACTCAAAACATAGAATAAATAAAAAAGGAGATAAAGGGCGGCCTTGTCTAATGCCTCTTGTTGGAATCACTGCCTTGGATGGTTTACCATTTATCAACACCTGAAAGGTAGCAGTTCTTATGCAGGACATAATTAGGTTTACCAAGGGACTCGAAATTTGAATCTAATTCAAACAATATTGAACAAAGTCCCACTCAATCCTATCAAAGGCTTTCTCCATATCTAGTTTTATCACCATTGATCCTTTTTTGCATTGAAGGTTTTCATTGCATGAATCACTTCCTTCGCTAATACAACATTATCTGCTATTTGTCTGTCCAAGAGAAAGCCCGACTACTTAGCAAAAACTAACCTCTTCAAAATAGGCTTGATTCTTCTAACTACTAACTTAGATACCAACTTATACACAGTATTTGTGACTTATCGGTCTGAAATCCTTCAGCTGTATTGGTGACTGAAATTTTGGAGCAAGTGTTAAGTAAGTGCGACTCATTGGAGTAGGCATGCTTTGATTCCTAAAGTAGCTTTGTACAAAATCTATCACTTCTACTTTGACAATGCTCCAACTATTATGATAGAAAAATGCTAGCAAACCATCGGGACCTGGGCTTTTATATGAATTCATCAAGAATAGCACATTTTTAATTTCTTCTTCATTCGAAACTTCCAAACACCATCTCTCCTGAACTCCAGATGGTTTATCTTACAGCATAAATAAGGACTTTGGACTAAACTCCTTTATTTGTGAAGCATATAGGCTACTATAGAAGTTAAAGAAAACTTTAATTTTTTTTATATTGCCTGTTTCATCACCATTAGGTAATGCAATACAATTTATTGCATTCTTCCTCTGCCTATTCTACATATAAATGTGATAATACTTTGTATTTCTATCTCCATTCAAGACCCAATTCTTCCTGGATCTTTAAAACCAATATACTTCTTCCTATAACAAAACTTCATCATATTTTTTATAGAAATTTTTCTTTTCTTTTTCTTCAACATCATACTGACCATTCTGGATTTCTGCTATCTAATCTTCAATGTCTACCTTCCTCTTTAGCCAATTCACCTTAGATTTTGCATCCCATTTCCTTAGTTCACCCGCCACTTTCTCGGTTCTTTTCCAAATTTGTGCTTCGCTCCCCATAATTTCCTATCCTCTTTCAACCACCATTGCATAATCCTGTCTTAGGCTCCACTCTACTCCCAACATCCATGCTTTCCTTGGAGTAGCTTATTTTCTTATCAATCTCAATAGAATAGGGCTATGATCACTATTGATAGTTGGCAAGTTTAACACTCCAGCATTTGGGAATTTAACCAGCCAATCAAAGGCTGCAAAGGCTTGATCCAGTCTCTCTCTAATGAGAAATTGAGGCTTTCTTTTATTAGACCACGTATAAGCTTGCCCCAAAAACCCCATGTCAATGAGCCCTAAAGCACTCGTAAATGATCTTAAGAATTGGAATTGTCTTGAAGGCATCCTTGACCCTCCACATTTATCAACTGCTGATAGAATAGCATTAAAGTCACCTATCCAGACCAAGCAATCTACATGATTGCACAGTAGTCTTTCCATTCTACTCCAAAATTTTCTTTTATTTTTCATCTTAGGTGTACTATAAATACAAACAAAATACCATGAATAACTTTCATTTATAATATTAACCAAAATGCAGTGAGTTTCCGCATACAACACCTTAAAGTTCAAGTTTTCTACAAACAAGATACCCAACCCACCAAATTTACCCTCCGCACTGATAGCAAAAGACTTGTACCCCTTGATTCTATCTTTCTAACTTCAATAAGTTATCCTTATTTACATGCATTTCATACACAAACAAAAGTTTAGCCCCTATCGCCTTCAGCAGGGACTTAAATGTCGAATCACAGAGGAAGACCCCAGACCTCTGCAATTCCATGCCAAAATGTTCATTCTTCTTTTGGCAACTAATTTGTCTCAACTTCCATAAGCCCATCTTTGTTCCCTTCCAACATGCTTGTTTTCTCTGGACTGGCATCATCCTCATCAATCTGCTCTAGACGTTCCAGCTTTCTTTTCATCTTTACTGCCGTCCATTCTTCTTTTTTACTTCCTTCCCTTGCTTTTTTCTTTAAGCTTCTTTTGTGTAACACCTGCCCAATCTCCTCAGCCTCTTTCCCAATCTGCCCCTGCCTCAAAACATCCCATTCAACCATCATCTGATCTTCTTTCTCATCAGGTCATTCCACTATATCCTGTCTATAGTACAACCCCCCTTTAGAAGAATCTTCTTTTTCTTTTGTTCCTGACTCTTCACACTAACCTCTGATATTCTGTTCAATACATTACACTTCATATCCTTCTTTTGATTCCATCAACGGCTCAGTCTAACTTCTACTCTTCTTAATCCTAAGTTTTTCCTTTCCTCAAATTCCTCCTCCTCTTCCTCATCAGAGAAGTTAGAAGAAGCCCCAATAACATTCTTTAAAGCTTTTTGTTGTAGATTTTTACCAGGAACTCTCCTTTCTGCTCGCAAAGCTTCTCCATATCTAAATTTAATTTCCTGTTCCAGCCCCATCCTTGCTTCCATAGAGTGTAGTTCTTCCATTTCACTTTTTGCCTCCAAAAGTATTTCATAATCCTTATGAACATGGCCCAATACACCACAAAATGCACACAACCTGGGTAGTTTTTCATATTTGAGCGAGGTAATGATGGAATCTCCCTACAACAAATTCAATTTCATTTCCCGTAGAAGTGGGTTTTTGTATCCATCAAAACCTTCATTCTTACAAATCTCCCTCCCCTTTTCTCATCTAGATCTATATCCATGATAGCCACGAATGCTTTCTGTGCTCTCACCAGCACCAGGTGACATCTATACTAAGGAGGAATATCTGGAAGTTGAATCCATAAACTGACACTGTCCAACTTATAATCAAAGGATTTTTTTCCTACTTGTCTAGCTTCGATCGCTACCAAGTCTCCTTCAAAATGCCAGGGACTCTTATTGATGACTGATCTAACCTTAGATTCCTTTGTAAACACTACCATCCAATGCTTTTCTGCCACTTCAGTTATAACTGGAGGCTGAGTTACTGACCAAGCTCTTGATAGTACTTCAACGGCTGCTTTGGTGCAAGGCTTTCTATCTATGATTATTGTAAAAAATAAGTACCTTTTCCATTTCCTTGGATCACCTAGATAGATTTCTAGCACTTCTTCATCGTGGTAAAGCAACTTCTTCATCCCTTCTATAATATCAGCATCCCTACGCTCCATGGTAAAGTACCTGATCGAACCCTACAAAAAGCCCCTTTCCAACACACACCCTATAGTACTTATATTCACCAGGACTACCTCAAGAACTAACTATTTTGCATACCCCATATCATCACACAACCACAAAGTAAAAAAGAGACAACAAAACTATACACAACTGTGTATATAGACTATTTTACCAAGTTGACCCTTTCTAGATGACGACATCTTCAACCAGATCCTCCGTGGCATTTCCCCACTGACATCTCCGTTCCGATCTTCATGCCTCGAACATTGGCCGTGGGCCACCAAGTCTTTCTTGCGCAAAGAAACCCTAGAGCACCCCACTAGGTGGAGGAACTTTTCACCGAATTATTGGAAGGGGGACTTGGGAAACACGGGTGCCTATATAATTGCACAATCACGAAAAAGGGCCATCTCTCACCCAGTATTTAACTGTTAGTTTATCCAATTATAGCTACTTTTGATTCACCTCTGCTTCAAATTAACAAATCCCCGTGAGAAGTAACCGATGCCAGTTATTTTTTCCTCGAACAAAACAGGTTCCAAGAGAACGGTTGTGCAATAATAGAGCGGTTCTTTCCTGCGATTTGCTTGTTATTTCTTAGTCTGAAAGGCCTTCCGTTGAATGGTGAGGTGCAACCTCCAGTGAGGACCGAAAAGGCGTCAATGTAAAGAAATAACGTATTCGATCTACGTGGTTCATAATTTTCTACTATATTATGACTCGGCAACAGCTTACATCCACGTAAAGAAAAACCAAAAAAAAATAAATAAATAAAAGGAAAAAAGCATGTATCTTCTCAGACCCCCGGATCCATTGCATGCGTCGAATTAATTAGTTCTCCATTGGAGGATCGTAAGAGCCACAGAAGGCCTCAGATTTTTTTTCAATTTTTCTCGTCCATAAGTATCTTGGGCCCAACTGATCTCCGTATCCTATTCTACAAGGTTTATAATTCGCATCTATATATAATTTATAAATTTATTGTGGTCGCTCGACAGCGACTGGGGACTTCACGTTCACCCAATGGATGCAAGCAAGTAGAACGTCTCTTCTTTGATTAGTAGACGTCGATATTAATCCAATGGAATGGAATTTGGAAGATATCGAAGATTGTAGCTTAGCTTTAATTGTTCCCCTCTCTGATTCCAAAAAGGAAAAAGTCTTGGATAATCCGCTATAGATGGTAGGGAATGGGTGATATTAGTTGATGCTGCAGTTACGAAAGAAATCCTTCGGTGGCAGCCGTTGTTGTTTGTTTACCAAGGGTTTAATTTCTTGTTGTTATTCTTAATTTTGAAATTATTTTATTTTTAAATTAAATATTTAATTTTTAAAAAGATAATTTTATTTAGAAGTAAAATTATTTATTCTTCTTTATTATCTCTTATAATTCCAATATAACACTCTTTTCTTTCAAATATCCAATTTAATTTTAATTTTTCACCTAAAACAAAAAGATATCCAATTCTTCTCATAATTTTAGTTTTTTATTATTTCTCTTATAATTTCTTTTCGTTTTTCTTTCCATTCCCTTATCCAGACAATCCCTAATGATAGTAGTATTTTTAGAAGAAAGTGCTACCAAGATAACTGCAGCTTGGTCGGTGAAGAAGGTCAGGCAAATGCGATTCTTGAAGGCATTCAATTAAAGCTGAGCAAGACTTAGTCGGTGATCCACAGCAATGCTCTCAATCCAATAAAGTCAGATTGTATCCAAAAGAGCACTTCAAATTGGATAGTTAATTAAACATGCTGTCAATACTTGTATATATAGGTAGACTTGTTGGGTAAGCCACTCACGTCTGCGGGTTGTCGGAGTTCATAGAAATCTGGTAAACCTTAACGCATAAGTTAGCAAAAACATGTTTTCAGGTCTATTTGGCAATTGTGGTAGGTCGGAATTTCCTTGTAATTTCTAAGTTTGCTAGCAATGAAATTTGTCTCTTTCATTTGTATCGGTGTAAAATGCAATGTAAAATAATTATAAAGTAATTTTATATTAATATAAAATAATTTTAAATTATTTTACATCAATAAAAAATATTTTATAATAATTTTATATCAGTGCACATCGTTATGTCAATCTTTATATTTTTGTACCATATCCAAAAAAAATAAAAAGGGAAAGATAAAGGGGAAGGGGAGAAAGTGGTTGGACCATGCTTGGGAGAAGAAAGGACCATTAAGAAAGTAGGCACCGTATCAAATGGGCAAGTTATAACAACAGAGAAAAAGAGAGTACGATACAGATATGGTTATATCCACTTAGCTGGCAACAAATGTCTAAATCCGGTATTACAAATATTTTCTTGGCTTTTAAAAGTTGGATTTTTTCTTCCATGGAAGCTCTGAAATCTTAATTTCGATTGAGCACTCCTATTAAGTGGGCAAATTTTTTCCAACATTTCTCGTGGGTCTTAATTTTTCAAACCTTGAACCTTTCGATGGGAGGAGGTTGGAGTGCTTTTTTTTCTTCTTCTTGAGCAGAAGGGGGATGTCGTAGGCCCTTGGATTTCATTCCACAACAAAGTGGGAAGGCCGCAGTGGGCTACAAAACCATATCACAGTCACAAGGCCCTTAATTTAGCAGTTGAACCAATCTCCAAGCTATAAGATGGAAAGTAACATGCCCGGTCCGCACCAAAATATTTGATGGCTAGATTTCCAATCTGATCTTCCAGGCCTGCAATTGCAAAGATATTATAAAATATTGATATTGTAATGTAAATGTGATGGGAGATCTTTTGTGGAGCTTGCTACTTTTATAGTAGTCCAAGCGGAAGTCTTTGATTAGTTTCAAGACGTGAAGACGACTATTCTTAATGTTCTTAAAAATTATGCTACATCGGTCTTTCCATAAAGACCAACAAAAGGTAGCATAGTTAGATTGTGGCCTTTCATGATTAATATTTTTAAATCAAACAACTTTCGCTATTTAATTCCTCACCTGCCTCAAAAAGTACACATCTATTGGCCAAATGCACCTCTCTTTCGAAGTTTATCAAAGATTAATAACTTACCTTCATGAAGTAACCAGGTGAAAAGGGGGACTCTAACTTAAAATAATTTACTCCAATTGATGGGAGAGTAATAATTTTACCAAAAATTTGGGATTTATTAGCTTTATTTCTTTAGTATCTCATGGAGACTTTTAGAATAAAAATCTCGATTCAACAAATAATGACAGAAGATATATGTACGAGATTTGATGATCTAATTCCACCAAAGAAAAGTGTAAGTCTTGGGGGAGATGATACTCCTAATTTTCACTAGTAGTTGAATGATACAAACTCTTTGTATTTCTCTCTCTCTTTGATTGCGTAACCCTTAAAAGCTAGTCCAACCTTAGTATTTATAGAGTGGACATCCCTCGGTTGCAGGCCCAGTATTAATAGCATGTCATGTAGTAACCGACAGGCGATCATAAGTCAGTGCCGCACTTCGCATGATTCCTTCTGACTGCAGTGGCCAGCCTGTCAGTTAATTGTCACCCGGATCTGGAGCGACCTACCATTCCGCCTGGTACATGGACCCGGGTAAACAAATTCATCCTAAAGTGCCGAGTTTCCCCTAATTGGCAAGCAACCGAATCTTCCACGTAGCCCAATTCTTAGGGTGATTTTTCCCCCCTCATCAGTTGCGCCCACTCTCTTTGTCCGAGTTGTCGGTGAAGAGAGACCCCACGCCATGTAAGTTATGGGGAGGTGACTTTGACCATTTTGACATCTATTTGACATTGACCGCTTATTCTTTTGCCATTGCAGCTTTCGGGCGGTTCGCCAAGCCAAACACCTCAAGGCAACGCTCGGGGAGCTCTCATGGGACCAGGCGGGAGTCGGGGAAGCGCAAGTGATTGCGCGGCAATTCACGCCAATAAATTGTCAATCCTATGATATTTTCTGACTTTACACATCTTCTGATAAATTGTCACTTTTATACATGCATTCATGTATATTGAGAGAGGAAGAAAGAGAGAGAGATAGAGCCCTCATATTTACACTACCACTTAACCAAAACCTCAAGTGCCTCAAGGATATCTTCCCCAAAAATAAAATCCCAACGGCTAGCTTGCCCTCCACCCCATCACCACCTATATAAACACTACCCACCCCTCCCATGCCAAGGGTCAGTTGCCCACAGTCTCCTCACTAATGCACACCCTCACTCTCATTGTAGTTGACCATCACCACCTCTCTGCTCTCCCTCTCTTCCTCTCCCATTCCCAACACCCTCTCACTAGTTGAGAGGGCACGCTATGGCTCTGGGAAAACCTCTTGTGGTCGTAAACCACCACGACGAGATCCACCACCTTCTAGCTCCTTCGTGAGTAGGTAGACATAGTGGATTCCCCTTTTATTTTCATCGCCATTAGTGTAGTTTTGAGCTCCAAGAACTTATTGCTCTGTTTGCACTATAGATACACAATCAGAGTTCATTTTCCGCTCTTGTCACCAGATTGTTTCTCACTTAACAGGTGACAAGAGCCCCACGCATGCACGCCTCAACTGATTCCTCCACTTACGCACACCCCAGCCAGTTCCTGTGCCCCCCTCTCTGAGTCAGCCGATGCATCCGCTCCGAGCCCCCCTGTTCCACCAGCTACCGCGATTTGCAACTGGCTAAGTTCCTCACTTAGCCAGTTACACTCGGTCACCATACTCTTCCCATGCGATCCACACTCCCTCACCCTGTTGCACATACACTCACGCACACAGTCAAGCGCACACCCTCACATACACACAAACACAGTCTCACTCACAGGCACATACACCCTAACCACATACACTCACAGACACATGCACACGCACTCGTCACATACGCAGACACACACGCATGTACACGTATACTTATACATTTTCACATTAGCATTTATACATATATTCTCACTCATTCACATACACATTTACGCATATATATATTTATATATTTCACACACATTTCCTTATTTCCACATACACCTATACATACTCCCGTTCACCATCCCACACATTTATCCATTTAACGCGCATTTCATCATGCGTGTGCACGCACGAGTTGAGTACATATTCGTGATTATCTGTGCACATTACTGCTTCGCACACACGTCCATTCCACACCCGCACACAGTGCATTATTAATGTCGATCTCGTCTCTTTAGACGTTAGTCGCACTAACCTGCGCTACATCCTATTAAATCTCCGATTCAATTCCCCACCACTATATATTATATAATTATACATACATACATACACACACACACACAAGCTAACTATTTCTTTTATTTAAATTCTTGAATTTCTTTTCGTATTCCCTCTTATTTGTTAAGTAAGAAAATACCAAAAAAAGTATAAAAGTGAAAAGATAATTCTTGACTTTGTAGGTACCCGATCTCGCGTGTAGCAAGTTTAAATTTGGACTTGAATTTGGCATTCGCCAAGGACATTGAGTTTGGCATGTCACCAAGAACACATTTTTAGGGTGTACCTCAAGGATAAGATTATCACAAAAAAATCCAAAAACAAAATAAACGAAAGAAAATCATGCGTCTTTAGGATTCACGTAGAAATCGATTATCCAAACCCTCCTCCCTGAGTTCGACCTTGAACCTAAAATTGACAATCCTAAAATTTAATTTAGCCCAGGTAAAATAAATTTGACAAATCTGTGTAGAATCACTTGTAGGTAACCACTTCCACTATACTCATTTTCATGCTCACATCACCTAATTAAATAACCCTACTCACGTTCGATCAGCGAGTCTCGGGAGGCAGGTGAAAGCAGTCGACTCCATTGCCACTAGGAGAGTAAGAGGAAGGAAAGAGAGGAGGCTTCGACCAGCCCCGAGGAAGTGTCCCTCCAACAAAGGAGGAGACACATGGGCACTTTGCACATCTCCTCTGGTTCTGAGGAGGTAGGTGGTGAGGGAAGTGTTCCTTCCTCATCTTCCTGTCCACTAGCCTCGAAAGGAGCTGGGAGTATGGAAGTCTCTATTGAATGGGATGAAAAGGGCCAAGTGAGTTTCCCGCCTACTTCATCTGGTACCTCGATTGCATTTGCCTACAATGCCAAGCAGGCGGCTGCAAGGAGAAGTTTCGCGGTTGGCAGCATATTTGAGCCACCACAACCCATGACTAGAGCTCCTAGGACTAGTGACCCTATTAGTTCTCAGGACGTAGGTGGACCCATAGCTTTTAGGCAGAGGGGCACTAGCCCTGCCCAAATCGCACTTCAGGCAATACCTCCTAGCCAAAATCTCATCGCCACTCTGCAAGCCGCCATGTCTGGCGATCCCCCGCCTACTCCTAGGAGTTCCTCAGCACCTTAGGCCCAAGGGGTAGGGGTTCTGCGAGCATCGACCCTACCTTGCTGACTTGCAGAGGAAGGTGCTTCGGCATCTTTAAGATGCTGTAACTTGGGCTAACCCTCCAAGAAGAAGGGTTAATTTGAAGCACGTATACTTCTACAATCTTCAGGTTGTAAGTCGCTTTCCAAAGCATGTACCCCCATGGTACCTTTCCCAGTATGTTTCAACACTTCTACCTTGTTGTTGTACAGGTGGATACCCTAGGGCTAAAGTTCATTCTTGGCTCTATGGAGATTGAGTTCTATTCTAAGCCTAGCTTTACCACCCCCAGCGAAGCGGTGAACATGGCAGCGAGATGGGTGGTTACCACCAGGGCGGAGCAAAGGAATTTCATCCACCAGTTAGAGGAGGCCAATGTCGCCCGCCAGAAGTCAAAGAGGGAGGTGATGAGAACCTCATCATGAGCCATAACTAGCTCATTTTGACCCAATACAAAGGATAAAAGCTCCTACATAACTCAAGGAAAGGCTTAACTCAGAGAATTCTGAGTTTAAGGAGAAAATAAGTCATAAGGGGTAAAAATGTAATTTTACCAGTATAATCTGCATACAGGGTAATTCAGGGTCCAAACACAGGTCAAACAAACCAAATAAGAAGGAAAGTGGGATGATCTGATAAGGGCTACAGCAATTCCAAGGAACTAAATGATAATCTGTAACCCTAAAGCAAACCCACTTCAATTCACGAGGTTCGAGGCAAAGTAAAAATAGAATAAACCCTCTAAAATTCATAGAAAAATAATCTCTAGGGTTTAGAACCTTCAATTTGGCCTTCAGAACCCATTTTGACCTACATTGAGAACCATACCCAATTAATAACTTAATTTGGGTTTTTGCGTAAATTGACCAGTCAAACAACATTTAATCTAGAAATAAAATTCACCATCAAATTCCTTAGGTCCTAATTAGTCATGTATAAAAACTTGAGCCTAAGAAGAAACCTTCTTGACCAACTTTGCACTTTGGTCCTCATATATTTACTTTTTGGCCCTCAACTTTTGAACCCTCACATTTCTGCCCCTAACTCTCCTTCGTTCTTTGCATTCAGGTCCCTCCTGCCAAAACCTGCCAGCACCATGCTCCGGCGACCTTGCGCGGAGCATGGCGCCGCGCAGGGTGAGGGGGAGGGGCTGGCAAGTCAACCGGGGGTGCCCTGCGTCGTCAGCCGTCGCAGGAACACCCCCTGGTCGCTGCAACCCACCATACCGGCCGTGCGAACGCACGGACGGTATGGGTATCCATCTCCGGCATCCTCCGGCGAGGGAGACACGTCGTCTCCCTCCGCCCTCCTCTCTGATTCCGCCTCTATAAATACCCCCGTCGCTCCGCCGTTCGGGGCAGCTCGGATCTGACGGAGAAAACCCCCAACTTTCCTCTCTTCTCACTCCGGCAGACGCCCACCAGCTCCGGCGGTTCTTCCTCCTCCTCCTCTTCGCTCTGCCGCAATACCAGCAGCAGAGACTTCTTTCCCTCGCTCTTCCCGCGCCACGCCGCACCCAGCTGGCGCCTCTCCGGCCCTTTGCTCGCCGCCGCCCCTTCCCCCGAGCATCTTCTTCTCCGGCGACAGTCGATACGACTGTCGCCCGCTCCGGCCCCTCCTCGTCCCGCTAAGTAGGTAGAACTCCTCCTCTTCCTCCCCTCTTCCTCTTCCTCACTTTAAACATTTACTGTCGCCCTCGATTCCGACCAATCACCCTCACCTTCTCCGCCTCAGGCCATCCTCCGGCGAGCCGCTCCCATCACTCCAGCAACCCACACGGCTCGCCGACCACCGCAGAACCTCCGCCTCCTCACCCTGATCAACCTCCGCCCTTCCACTTCCCCCAAATCACCCTCTGCAACTCCACCAAACAAACCCATCTCCCGACCCACAGTCCGACCTAGGACAGCCCTTAGGCTCCGCCCCGCCGCCTGCACACCCCCCGACCACCTTCGCCGTGCCACGGCGAAGGTCCTCCGCGTTTCTGATTGGGCCGAGAGGCCGTTTCTCTGTGGGCAGGTACCTGCGCTCGCCGCCGCCATTGCTGAAGCGAAGCAGCTTCTTCACCTGCTGCCCCAGGTGCGCCGCGCCCAGGTCACGCTCCCAGGCTGTGCGGGGGCATTTCGGCAAAGCGTTAGGCTGCAGTCGAGGCGAATCCTTCACGCGAAGGCCTCGCGTAAAGCTGCGATTACCAGCTGCTTCCGCCGCGCAGGCGCGAAATTGGAGGTGGGACATTTAGTCCCACCTCGGAAAGCTCTGAAGGAGCACAGCAGTATAAATCGAAAAAAGTGCTGGAGGCTTATTGCCTCAGCACACGGGGTGAGGTCCCCTTCACCCGCCCGGTTACCCGGTCTCGTCCGCGCTCACGCCCCGCGGACCTGGCCCGACCCGACTTAGACTGACCTGCACTCCTCGCCCACCACGCACGCCGGTGGGCCTGGACCCGGGTGCGACCCGTACCCGGCAACCTGGCAGCTCTGGGAGAGCTTTCCCAAGAGTGGCTTCTGTGAGAGAGAGACGCGGGGGAGGGTAGAGTTAGGTTTTGCCCCTGATCAAGCTGTGTAAGTGTGCAGGCACAGGTGAAGAAGAACCGTGGAAGAAGACGAAGGCTGAAGGAGGGAGGAGCACCGAGCGGCACTGTAGCAGCGGCGGTTTAAGTCGTCTGATTGGAAAATCAGACGACGTCCTGAAGGCAACGAAGGAGAAGGAAGGCGAGGCAGAGGAGGAACACAGAGAGGCCAAGTGAAGACTCTGCAGAAGAAGAAGAGCACGAGAAGAAGATCTGAAGAAAGAAAGAAGAAGAAGAAGAACAGGACCGCTCTGCAGAAGAAAAAGGAAGAGCAGAAACAGCTGAAAGAAGAAGAAGAACATCACCACTGCAGAAGAAGAACAAAGGAAGAGAGCAGAAGATTTGAGAAGGAGGAAGCAAAGAGAAAAGAAGAAAAGCCAACAAATTCTCTCTCTCTCTTTCTTTATTTTTGTAAAAGAAACTTGTACCCCTAGAATACAACTTGCTCCCTGAGTTCGACCTCGGGAACTCTTTTATTTTCCGAGTAACAAATTGTATTAAATTGGTAATCACCTCTCTCTATACTATACTACGACGAAATAATAAAACTATAGAGGAAGGTCGACCACCAGGAGGCAATAAGGAAGGTGAACTCCTTCAAGGATCTTCCTTCTTGCTTCATCCACGCCTGCAAGGAGGCAAATGCCACCAGACTTGGGCTCAGGGCAACCGGCAAGATGGCACCAATCTAGATGACTCCCTTGGAAATATCCATGAGAAGGGTCTTGTGAAGATGAGGGAGCTCGATGACAAGATTGAGGGCACCGTCACCAATCTACGCTAGTGGTGCTTGGGCTAAGGGCACCATCACCAACCTGAAGGTGGAGGTGGAGGTGTTCAAGTCATGCCACTCTTCCGCCCTGGAGGAGTATGAGAGATCCCTAGAGGAAGAATGCCTCCGCCTGAGCAGTGTCGTGAACAACCTCACCAAGGCCAAGGAGGCGCAGGAGAAGGCGGAGACAGAGGCTCGGGAGATAAGGAGGGAGCTCATCTTGGCCCGCCAACTTGCAGAGGAGGGGGTCAGGAAGATCCAAGAGCTGGAAAGTGCTCACGTGCTTGAGAAGGATCCTGACGTCATAATAGAGTTCTTCACCCTCGATCCTTCCATGTAGGCCAGCCGGGACCTCGTCTCTACTGAGGCTAGAAAATACACCCTAGCGGCAGCTCAATCCCTTCTAAAGGGTGGGCACACCTCTACGCAAGAGCTTTGCAGCTGGTCAATCGACCAACTAAATGCCGAGTATGTTCGTCAGAAGGAGAGCCTGATAGAATACAAGGCCCCTATCTCCCCTCAAGTCGACAGCCCGGCTCCTGAGGAGGGGCTGGACAAGGCCAACCCCGCTAGGACCCCGCGTGCTATTCGGGATGGTGACCAGCCTCCTAGCCGCCATAGCCTTGCCTACAAGGTCGCCTCAACTCCGCCAACTCCCAAGGTCAACCTCCCCGAGGATTTTCCATAACTCCCAAGCCCGATGGTGTAATTGTTTTCCCCCCTTTTTTTATTTTTCACTTTTTTTATGGGTCATTTGTTGCAAACAACCCTTGTAAATGGTGGTCTTGGTGTAATGTTTGTCAACTATCAATGAAAAATAGAGGAAACTTTCTATGTATTGAGATTTATTTGCAATACATCCTTAAGTTGATGGCGTACCATGTGCGAGGGATTGGCTTGCCATTAAGTATTTGTAACTTATAATAGTTAGCGTCACTATGTTTACATATTTTGTAAGGCCCTTCCTAGTTGGCATACAACTTGCCACCTGACTCTGCCAGTTAAGATGACCCGCTGCAATGCAACACTAAGTCCCCCTCAGTGAATTTTTTCTTCTTGACCCACTTATCATGGGAGGTTGTTGTATTTTCCTTGTACATGTCTGCTGCCTTTGACACTTCCTCCCTGACCTCATCCACCAAGTCTAGCCCTAGGCGGACTTGGTCTTCATTAGTAAGTGGGCCACACAACTGGGAACGGTATGTGGGGAGGAGTGTCTCGACTGGTAGCCAGGCCTCCATACCATATATCAAGCTGAAGGGTATGTGGACAATTGCAGTCTTCTGACTTGTGCGATATCCCCAAAGGACATCCGACAATTCATCGCCTAACTTCCTTTTGCTGAATCCAGCCATCTTTTAAGTGTGGAGATGATTGTCTAGTTAAATACCTCCTCCTGTCCATTTTCCTGGGGGTGGACAACAGATGTAAAACACAACCAAATGCCCCATCTTACGCAAAAATCCTTGAATTTTTTGGAGGAAAACTGTGTACCATTATTGGTGGCAATGGCCCTTGGGCATCTATATCAAGCAATAATATTCTTCCATACAAACATTACTACTCTGTCCGTTGTTGGGTTAGAAATGGCCTCTGCCTTAATCCACTTCAAAAACTAGTCTACCACCACCAAGATGAAATGCTTCTGAGCTGAGATTGGTGGGAAAGGGCTAACAAAGTCCATTCCCTACTTGGCGAAGGGAATTGGGGACATAATGGGCACCATTTTTCTAAGCAGGAGATGATGGACTGGGACAAATTTTTGACACTTGTCGCACTTACATACGAATTCTTGGCATTGTCGTTTCATTTAGGGCCAAAAGTAGCCTATTTGAAATAACCAGGCAATCAGGGCTTTGTACCCTTCATGATTGCCACAAATGCCCCCATGAGCCTCTCGGATTGCTTGGGATGCTTCTACTGAGGTGAGGCAACATAATAAAGGGGTTGAATATCTCCTTTTGTGCAGTTGCTCACTTATTAGCGTGCAACGCGAGGCCTTTAACCAGAAGGCCCTTGGGTGAGGCTCTCCCAGAGGTAACTCACTTATCTTTAGGAAGGTTATTATTAGAGTCATTCAGGAGACAGTTGGCTCGATCACTAGCACTTGTGGGGGAAGTACTAAAGGCTTATTTAGTGCCTGCATGAGTATGTCATCCTCCTATCTCTCAGGAATGGTGAATGCCAGGCGGATTAGGGCTTCCGCCAGTGGGTTGTCGAACCTAAGTATCCGCTTAACTGTGGTTGCCGCAAAATTTAACAACCCTTCTTACACCTACTCCACTTAGAGGCTTATGTTAGAATCCTCAGCTTGGTACTCACCATTAATCTGGTTGGCTACTAATTGTGAGTCCTTGTGGACCTCCAAACACGAGGCTCCCATGGATTTTGCTACTTTGAGGCCAACTAATAAAGCCTCGTCCTCCACCATGTTGTTGGAAGCGAGAAGGGCTAGCTTGATGGCATACATATGAGTAGTTCCATCAGGGGTGTTCAGCGTGATTCCGTCACCAGCCCCTGCCATCATGGAGGACCCATCATCATACAACTTCCATGGCAGAGTGTTGGGAAGGTTGGGATCTGTGAATTCCGCTGCAAAATTCGCTAAGATTTGGCCTTTAATGGACTTCCGTGGCTGATACTTTATATCAAACGTCACTAATTCCATGAGCTACTTCATTTTTCCGGTTGACCCAGTTGGCCTATAAAGCATCTGGCGCAAGGGATAATCTGTGAGTACAATTATTGTGTGGGCCTGGAAGTACGAGAGGAGCTTTCTAGCAAACGTTACCAAAGTGAGGCCAAGTTTTTTGATCACGGTGTACTTTTCTTCTATCTCCTAGTAAGTTTTTCTCACAAAATGCACCGGGTGCTATATACCATCAGGCTCACATAGCAGGACGGCACTAATTACTGTCATTGAGACCCCAAGTAGAGGAACAGGATTTCCCCACCCCTGGGAGTTATGAGGATGGCAGGCTCTTGAAGGGATTTCTTGATCTCTTCGAGGGCCTATTGGTATTGAGGGGTACAATGCGTTAGGGTATACACTTTCCCATTTTTGGTGCATTCAAAAAAGGGAAGTCATTTGTAGGAAGATCGAGACAAGAATCAGCCTATAGCTATGATCTTACCAACCAATGATTGGATTCCCTTCAGGTTAGTCGAAAGTGTTAGGGCCATAATCTCTTGGATTTTGTTGGGATTTTCTTCTATCCCCCAGTCAGAGACCATGGAACCTAGGAATTTTCCTAAAGCTACGCCAAATGTGCACTTCTCAGGATTCAAGCGAAGCCGGGTGTCCTTTAAAACTTAGAATACCTGGGTTAAATTTCGCAAGTGTTGAGAGAAGCTTAACTCTTTGATAAATATCTCATCAATATACACTTCAAATGACTTTTTGTTGTAGTGGAAAATCTACACAAAAAGATTTGAGTTTTGAAAACCCGTCGTTATAACGCAATTTGCGAGAAAAATCGTCAACAGATAATTTTACCGAAATTCAAAAGGGATTCCAGGTCGAACACAGGGAGGCAGACGTTTGATTAAAAATCACATTTGATTTATTGTCACGAAGCAGATTAGCTGGTCGAATTAAATCTAAACTAGCTATCTACTTAAAGAATTATTAATAGAAGAGAGAGAGAATAATACAAATAAAGACAAAATAGAGATAGAATAAACATGGATTTCATAATCATCAAGTGATATTCATTACAACTAATCATTACACTAAAAAGCTGGAAAGATTACAACTAAAAAGCGGTAAATCTACTCTAGAAAGCTGTAAAGAGAAGGTGGAGAGAAGTTATCCTCCTCGACGGCTACTTGGAGGACGAGTCGCATTGACGGAGCGCCCGAAAGAATGTGGTGAGATGCGGGACAAAGGAGAATGATGACTTACGACGGAGAATGGGGTAGGGCGACGTCGTAGAGGGATCCGCTTCTCGAACGGTGGTGAGAAGACAACCGTGGGATGTTCCACAAAGGAGGTGAGAAGGTGGAAAATTTGTATTTTTAACTCTAATGAAGCATCCCGAGTTTAGGACAAGCTCGTAGAGCCTTTCAGGGGGTGAGAGAAGAGAGGAAGGGATGAAGAATTCGAGTGGTAGGGGTCTCCTTTCATAGTTGTAGGGATTGAGGGAAATTTGGTCATTTTATGCTTGAAAACATTAATTCAGCATCTTTAGTAACGGATTTAAGTGTCACTAAAGACCCCAAAAGTGGGCTTAATGCGCTCGAACCCGCTGCCTTCTCCTCTCCCCATGCGCTCAATGTATAAGCCACGATCTCGCGATCTTAGCTGTCCGATCGCGAGATCGGATGGCTTAAACGCAATCTCGCCCGTGCCCTCATCGCACATTAAGAGGTGATGTGGTCATCGCCGTTGGATCAAAGATCAATGACCCAGAATCACGCTTGCCCACCTTCACAATCGCGCCTCCTGCATGTCTGATCTCGCGTGAAATTGGGTGTCATCTTGCGTGTCTGGCCGATCAATCCATTTGAACCGTTAGCGCTTGATCGAGCGATTAGATTTTGCACTCACATGCAAGGAGGGCACAACATTGTGAATCGAACGTGCACTCTCTGCTCACGCAGCGCCATAACCGCTGACTACACGTGCGTTTGAGGTGCGCAAAAGCTTTTGTGCATAGCCGACCTCAGCCGTTGGATCTTCATCCAACGGTCAAGATCAAGCATTGATGTTCTCTTGGAGAGGTGGAGCAGGAGGCCTTGGCGTGTGTTGGGCGGCTGGGATGGTGCCACATGGCGCCATCTTGGCTGTCAATCTTCTGTGAGTTGTAGATGGTGCCACGGATGTCGAATTAGATCAATTTTTGCATCGTTGGGCTACTATCGTCGATCCGAACCCATCCAAGCGGTTGGATTTGTCATTTGAGATACTGATTTGCACCACCTAGCCCCTTGACATCTAATCTTTCTCAAACTGCATCTGATGCTACGGAAGTTCAATCAGGGCAATCTTAGAGTCATTGAACTCCAATCGTCATCCTGATCAGATCCGTACAATTGGATTTTCAATCCGAGGCCCTGATTACATATTGCCCTGTTACTTGACCATAAAGAGGAGAAATTAACCTAAAATTTATACAATCTAAGCTAAATGCAAGATGATGCATGTTATGCAATATTTATAATATATGATGCAACTTTATGTCTAAGAACACGTAAAAATAGACGCTTTATGTGACATAAACATGTTTACATCACACCCCTATGCCTATCTTTTGCTAGACCCTAGCAAAACTACATGCTATTTATAGAAGAATTAGGTCGGATTTCTTGAGCAACAGTTATTTTTCAACACTTAAGAATTTCAACTAAAACATGATCTATAGAGACACAACAGTGCCCAGGAGTCTGCCAAAATGCAAACCGCTTTAAGCCCTTACCTTTGTCAAAGAAGGATCTTTTTCTTCTTTTCTAATTTTTTTGGATTTTTGAGTTTAGGGTTTTGAAGCAACTTTCTACAGCCACTCAACCCACCCAAGACTCGATGAGAACTCTAAGTTCTAAACATCTTTTCGTGAATGTGATAGACTCACCGATCGGCAATTAGAACGGACTTTGGGTTTCTACGCCCTTAGGTGACCTTAAAAAAGAATTCTGCCTAAAGGTGTATCTATTCGACCGGTAACTTTCTCCCTACTTATACTTTTTATGAGGTCAACACAAGGGAGAACCTAATGTAAATCTCCCCAACCTATTCTACTTCTCCGCTTCTACCTAAGTGTTTGGAATTAAACGTGTATTTTGGTGAGCTAGGATCTGGACAACCTACCAATGGGCTGTTACCCACAATAACTTGCCAGCCATACTCGTGTAGTGAAGTGTGGATATTTATTTTCTTTTCTTTTCTCCTTTTCTTTTTTTTCTTTCTTTTTGGATATTTTTCTTTTTCTTTTCTTTCTCTAAGTAGGTGGCTTCCCTGATCTAAGATTTACCTAAAGGCAGCAGGAAAAGAATGGTCGTGTGACTAGGCTTTAGACAACCTACCAATGGGTTGTTACCCACGATAACTTGCCAGCCATTCCACCTTAGAAGGTTCATTAGCTACCCAATTTTCGTTAAATTTGCCGAACAACGGGTTAATGCGAAAAGTGTGTAGATGCTTAGGCTTAAAGTTTCCTCAAATCAGAGGGTGGGTTGATAAATTGTGTACTTATCACCCCAACTTATTTAATCAAATTAGAAATATATTTAGACTAGCGAGGACTCGAGAAACAAATCGACATTTTAGTGGACACCCAGGCTGATTAAGTTCGAAGACCTAAAGGGGCAAGTGTTTAGGTCATACAGTATTATTCTCTAAGTTTGAAAATTTTCTAAAGCCAAGTTCTCCTTCCTAATTCAATTTTTTTAATAAATAAAAATAAAAAGAATCTACGGAGCTGACGAAATAATTCAAAGATGAATATCCACCCCCTCATGCCTATCTAATGCAATGTCCTCATTGTATTAAAAAGACATAAAATAGAATGGAGTAGAGTAGAAAGCACCTGAATTGCATGAATAACAGGTCAGCTCCGAGATGAAAAGAAACTATATACGTGCTGAATTTAGTGCCTTCAGCTAGGCACACTATACAAAGAAAAAGAAATAAAGAATTCATAGGTACAGATCAGAATCAGAATAAGAAAATCTGTCATTGGACCTGCCAGGAGAAGATGTCCACAGATGTGGACCAAATTGTGGTGCAGATCCATACCCCATGGTCGAGTATATCTAAGGTTCTGGATAAAAATTACCTAGAACCTGAGATCAATATGCAAGCGAGGTCAAGCCTGCAATTTGTGAGGATGCAACTCAAGACCTAAAAGTCAGGTTACAGAGAAATAAAGCTCAAAAGGATAATTAATGAATGTGCACTTGGATTGGACATCCTCTGAATCAAAGATGTCATAAGGGTCCTGCTAGAAGGTTGGTGGTTTCAGACAAATAGGCACCCTTAGACTCGATCTTCTACTTCTCCGGAATTGGCTTCCCATATCATCATTTCCCAATACCTATCCTCCGCAATTAGGACTTAAGATTCCGGGACCTCTTGCATGATAATCACCCCATTTAAAGTTTCCAAGTCCACAATTGATGGCAGAATCAAAATTGACTCGGGTCTAGTGATCTTAAAATCAAAATCATCAATATGCTCAATGGGGTGTGATTGAGGAATGGGGCTTTGAATTGAATTCTTAATAATAGGATCTGAATCCACCATACGAGCCCCAACAGGATTAAATTCCTCAATTTTAGGGCCATCAAATGATTTATCGAATTCCTCAGGCCCAGTCGTCTCACTGAAATCGTGTGCTGTAAACTTAGACGAGACTTCGCATAATGATTCTTCACCTTCGGAATCAAAGAATTCTGGATCCGCATTAATGTATCTCTCAAAATCATCAATCACTTTCTGATCCATGGAGACATACGTCTCCTCGTTCCCTAGCTCATGGACTGAAAGAGAGATCTTCATTTTCGTTGAAAACTTTAACATAAAATGTCACGTTGTTGTATTTCGTTGCGTGGTAGAAAATCACTTTACAAAAATATTTAATAATTCAAACTAACCATGAAGAGTTAGGTCGTCTTCACAGGGAGGAATCAACCTATTTAAACTAGTGAATCATGTCTTGTTTATTCGGGAAACTCAATGCGTACGCATGCTAACTGGTGCATGTGTTTTCAACATAAATTCTTGCTTTAAATAATTAATCAATAATGTAAGAGTGCACATGCAAAATCACCACCATGGAAATACCTGAATTGCGATCTTAGTACTGACAAGCACCATCAAATTTAATTAAATCAGAATTCGTTCCCTATAACAAATATCCATGCTTGCTTATTCATGAGATGAATTTCACTATACGCAATTCAATTAGAATTGAGGGACATGCATGCAAATCTATCATAATATAATAATAAGATAAATAAGTGAATAGTGTCTTCCACAATGGCAGGTAACGTAGATATTAATATGCCTGTTACTGTAGCAAAATAGGGGAAACGAATCCCCTGCTCGCACGCGCGGAGGAGGAGAGGGCGGATGGTGTGGTTGTTGGTGGTGGGTCTCTGAAGTGCGGCCTTCGCAATGGTGGTGACGCACCAGCACGTGGCGGCCGGAGGTCTCACTGGCGTCGAGGAAGCTCGGCGCGAGGGATGCGACTCACCGGCATCGAGGGTTGTCATGGCCGTTTTCTGAGGGCGTGCCTACCCTCGTGAGGTTGAGGCAAGCACTCCTATTGTTTTGGCAGAGAAGGAGATGGCCCAAGGTGGTGTGGCCGGCGAGGGGGGCGGGAAGCACTTTGGGTTCTTCCGTTGGAGTTGCAGGTGGTGGTGGAAGGAAGAAGCGGAGAAGAAGAAGCAGGAGGAGAAGAACGTGTGCGCAGGTGGCTGCGCATGGAGCTGCTGCGGACGGGTGCTCTCACGAGGGCGTGGCTGCGCGTCTAGCACGCAGTTGCTACTGGTGCATGCAGAGTAGCATAGGCACGGGGTTGATTGGTGGTTTGCTCTGTGAGTGGAGGAGAAGAGAAAAGGAAGATGAAGATGAACCGTGGATGGTGATGGGTTGCGGATGTGGTTGCGGAGGTGGTGATGCACCTTGTCATCGTGCACCACTGCGATGATGGAGGTTGATGGCAGTGGAGAATGCCTACGCCACAGTGCTCGCTGGTTCCAAGGTGCGCGCCTCCTTCACGGTGGAGATGGAGAAGGAGTCCCCGCCAGGGGGAGAAGATTCGTTCCAGTGGAGAGGATGGCATGGATTTTTAAAAGAAAACTCTTCGGCTGTTTCTCTTTAGTCGCTGACTTCTCCAACCACTTTGCGAAGATCGCGAGTGGTTGGAAAAGAAGATAAGTTCTGGCCATCCTCTATCAGACGTCTAACTTTATCATCAGACGTCTTAAAAAACTGTAAAGTCAAGACACTTGTCTTGCAATTCCCAGACGTCCATCCTTTGCTCCAGACATCTTATAAACGTAGAAATGTTGTGTGAACTCTTGTATCTAGCCTACATTCATAAAATAAATTATATTATCATAACATATGTTATTAAATGTAAAATCAGAGCATAAAATTAAATGCAGGCCAAGGTGAATTACCATATATCTCCTAGTCAATTAACAACAAAGAGTAAATAATTAAATAGTACTTAGGCTAAACAATGATCCACAAAAGTGGACTTATCAGGGACCTCAAGTGAAGAATTCAATTCATCCTCAGTTGATTGCTCTAGAACAACTTGGCCAACCCCGGTCTATTAAAACATGTCCCCCCTACAGGTGCCTAAGCGGATTCTGACATCGACTCTCCTATTAGGGGTTTGTCCAGGGAATCCTCCCAAGATTGGACTAGACAATCACAAATCTCATCCTCAATTTTGATAACTTCCCAAATAAAAACTCACCCAGGTCCTTATGATTAACATCCGGAGCCAATCCAACAAATACTTGTTAGGATCGTCAATCATTTTAATCAGAGGCTCCAATTCTTCAATGCAAGATGTTGGCTGAGCTTCTAAAGATTGTATGGTATTCCTTAAGTTAGTCAACACCTTATCTTAGACCTGGTTAACCAGAACCAAATGGTTTGGTTCAAGGTTGGGCGGGTTTGAGTTCAGTGCAGGGGAGTCAACGAATTGAGGTTCAAGATACCCTCCCTGATAATAGGTCATTTCAGGTTGTCACAAAGAGGTGATGACCTATATGCATTGCAATCTGGGAGAGGGTAAGAGTTGTAATCAGGATATCCTTCTTGATTGTAGATCAGGTTAAATTGATCATTAATGGGTGGAGATCTATAATCATTATAGCTCAGAGAAGGATAGAAATCACAATCATGGTATTCAAGATTAAACCTTGAACACGGAGGTCCGGAATTGTATCGCCAATCTGAGTTATCCCAACTAGTAGATGGTTGATTATAGCACGAGTCGAGATAATAATCATCATATTGAGGATAAGATGTATCAGGAGGGTAAGAGTGGGAATATGTGTAGAATGTTGAAGGATTCATGACAAACGGGAGGAAGAAGGGCTCCTTGCAATACAAACAATCAAATATGTCCTTAAGTGGGCTAGCCTAAAGACCTACAAACTCCTAGAACCCGTCTTGAGATGAAGAAATGATTTAATCTACTTCTTTCTGGTCAATCCAACCAGTTAGAGGGAGGGGCTGGGGAGAAGGTTCTTCCTTTGGCTTGTGCCTCCAGTTCCTAGTATATCCCTCAACCGCGATCGTTTGATTATGCTCCCCTAGCTAGACATCAGATTGAACGATAGAAACAGATTAATCGAAAATAATATCAATCTTGGCACCAAAGAGCGAGTCCAATCCTTAAGGCCAACATCTACTTTGTTTTAATTAGGATTAGGTTTGAATGTGCTTTGGAATGTGACAGGCCCCTTATCTAAGTTGTGCCCTTAATGATTGCTTGATATGTGTGTGCGTGCACAACCAGTGGTTTTCAAGCAAGATTATTTTTTGAGGATGTGAATTTTATGGTTTAAATCTTGCTTAGTAGCTTTGAGGATTCAACTTTAGGTGTATTCAACAAGTTCAGTTGGCACACCAGGTTTTGAAAGCATAGGTGAAGATGTTTTCCTTTAAAGCCTAAAAGAATGTGGAGTGCCTGGTTAGTCCTAAAAGTTGAACCTATTTGGCAGCTACTTGATGAGTTGTTTATAGTTGAAGTGGTGCAGCCAAAACAACTCAAATAATTGGCCTGATACACCACTTAATTAGGCACACAAGTGATTACCTAGTCTGATTTCTACTCAATTATGTGTTGATGAGTGTACCGGTCCCACATATCAGGTTACCGATTGAGTATGAAAAATCAGAAGAGGTTGTATACCTCTGTGCGATTTTTTTAAAAATTTTTCTTGTATGCGAAGGATGAGGCAGGTGGAAGTGTCAAACAAACAATCAAAACTAACCTTAGAGTTTATGAAAGCTTCTTGGTTAATTAAGGTTTGAGTTATTAGGTGATGGAATGAAATCTAGTGGATGGGGAGCGGGGGTTACTTACAGACCCTTCAACAACACTTTACTACAATCTACCACTTTTGCTGACCTCATAAGAATACCTGCAATCACAATAAGAAAGGAGAGAAGTGAATTAAACAATCAATAGTCGAAAAATGTAAAAAATCAAAGAGCCTCACCTCCCCAACAATGGTGCCAAAATGTTGTAGCAAAAAACCTATGCAAAAAGATTTGAGTTTTGAAAACTCGTCATTGTAGCGCGATTTGCGAGAAAAACTGTCAACAAATAATTTTACCGAAACTCAAAAGGAATTCCGGGTCGAACACAAGGAGGTGGACGTTTGATTAAAAACTACATTTGGCTTATTGTCACGAAGTAGATTAGCTAGTCGAATTAAATCTAAACTAGTTATCTACTTAAAGGATAATTAATAGAAGAGAGAGAGAGAGCATAATACAAATAAAGACAAAATAGAGATAGAATAAACATGGATTTCATAATCATCAAGTGATGTTCATTACAACTAATCATTACACTAGAAAGCTGGAAAGATTACAACTAGAAAGCGATAAATCTACTCTAGAAAGAGGTAAAGAGAAGGTAGAGAGAAGTTATCCTCCTCGACGACTACTTGGAGGACGAGTCGTGTTGACGGAGTGCCCGAAAGAATGTGGAGACATGCAAGACGAAGGAGAACGACGACGAACGATGGTGAACGAGGCAGGGTGACGTTGCAGCGGGATCCGCTTCCCAAATGGCAGTGAGAAGACAACTGTGGGATGCTTCACGAAGGAGGTGAGAAGGTGGAAAATTTGTATTTTTAACTCAAATGGAGTATCCCGGGTTTGGGACAAGCTCGTAGAGCCTTTGAGGGGGTGAGAGAAGAGAGGAAGGGATGAAGAATTCGAGTGGTAGGGGTCTCCTTTTATAGTTGTAGGGATTGTGGGCAATTTGGTCATTTTATGCTTAAAAACATTAATTCAGGGTCTTTAGTGATGGATTTAAGCGTCACTAAAGACCCCAAATGTGGGCTTAGTGCTCTCGCACCCGCCGCCTTCTCTCCCCACGCGCTCAACGTATAAGCCAAGATCTCGCGATCTCAGCCGTCCGAACATGAGATCGAACAGCTTAAACACAATCTCTCCTACGACCTCATCGCGCATTAAGAGGCAACACAGCATCTTTCATCGCCGTTGGATCAAAGATCAACAGCCCAGAATCATGCTCGCCCACCTTCATAATCGCGCCTCCCGCGCGTCTGATCTAACGTGAAATCAGGTGTCATATTGCACGTCAAGCCGATCAATCCATCTAATATAGCGGCTAGATTTCACGCTCACGCACAAGGAGCGCGAAGCGCCACGAATTGAACGTGCGCTCTCTACTCACGCAATGCCTTAACCGCTCCGCTACGCGTGCGTTTGAGGCACGTGGAAGCTTTTGTGCACAGCCAATCTAGGCCATTGGATCTTCATCCAATGGTCAAGATGAAGCGTTGATGTTCGCTTGGAAAGGTGGAGCAGGAGGCCTTAGCGTGCGTTGGGCGGCTCGGATGGTGCCACATGGCACCATCTTGGTCGTCCATCTTCTGTAAGTTGTAAATGGTGCCACGAATGTCAGATTGGATCGATTTTTCCGCCGTTAGGCTGCGATCGTCGATCCGAACCCATCCGTGGGGTCATATTTGTCACTTGAGATATTGATTTGCACCACCTGGCTCCCTGACCTCTGATCTTTCTCAGACTGCATCTGATGCTACGGAAGTCCGATCAGGGCGATCTTGGAATCGTTGAACTCCAATCGTCACCATGATCAGATCCATACAATTGGATCTTCAATCCGAGGCCTTAATTACATATTGCCCTGTTACCTGACCATAAAGTGGAGAAATTAACCTAAAATTTATACAATCTAACCTAAATGTAAGATGATGCATGTTATGCAATATTTATAATGTATGATGTAACTTTATGTCTAAGAACATGCAAAAATAGATGGTTTATGTGATATAAACATATTTACATCACTTTCCAATTAAATGGGCAAACACCAAACTTACAAGATGCTGGTAAGTAGCACCAGCATTTTTGAAGCCAAAGAGCATAACTTTATACTAAAACAAACCCTTATCAGTTACAAATGATGTATGGGGTCGGTCAGCCAAAGCTGGAGTTATCTGATGATAACCACTATAAGCATCGAGGAAAGACATATGAGATTCCCTACTATAGGAATCCACAAGGGCATCGATCTTCAGTAGGGGGAACTCGTCCTTCAGCCAGGCATCGTTTATGTTTGTGAAGTCCACGCATATCCTCCATTTTCCATTTGACTTCCTAACCATCACAATATTGGACATCTACTCTGAGTAAATGAACTGCTCAATGAAGCCTGCTTCCAGAAGTTTGTCTACGTCTGCAGCGGTCGCCTGACACTGCTCGGCTGATTTATGTCATCAACTTTGCTTAACTGCTCGAGAGCCCAGCTGTATATTGAGTTGGTGCTCGATCAGAGATGGATCTACCCCTAGCAAGTCATTGTCTGACCATGCGAAAATGTTCGCATTGGCGATCAGTAGGAGGAGTAGCTCGTGGACTTCAATTGCAGACGGCACAGCCCCTATGCGAACCAATTTATCAGTTGCATCAAGGTGCAACTGAATGGCCATGGTTGAAGAATCAGGCTTCACTTATTGCACAAGCAGCTGAGCAGGGGGTTCATCCTCTCGCAAGGTGAGGATCAAGCTTCTCTTCTTCCCCCATTTGCGAGGGTTGGGGGGGATTCTCTCCATTGAGCGCTCAAGCTTAATGTGCAGCAATTCCCGATCGGCGAATTGGTCTCCGTAGGCAATCTTGATTCCACATGGGGACTAGAAAAGTATGAACTAGAAGTATGAGGAGGGGATTGCCCAGAGAGCATGAGTCGTGGGGTGGCCTATAATACCGTCAAAAGCTATCGTCAGCCCCGCTACTATGAAAGTGGCCATTCTGTTGAGGTGTTTATCTCCATCGCATATCAACACTAGCAGGATGATTTCTCCTTTGGGCATTACTTTATGGTTCCCAAACCTCACTATCGGTAGGGTTGGAGAGGATAGATGTTCCTCGCTGAGACCTAATTGCATGAGAGTCTTAAGGAAGAGGATATCCACAGCTCTACCCTATCTGCAAGGAGATAGGGTTGCTGATGAGAACCTCATCATGAGCCATAACTAGCTCATTTTGACCTAATACAAAGGATAAAAGCTCCTACATATCTCAAGGAAAGGCTTAACTCAGAGAATCCTGAGTTTGAGAAGAAAACAAGTCATAAGGGGTAAAAATGTAATTTTACCAGTATAATCTGCATACAGGGTAATTCAGGGCCCAAACATAGGTCAAAGCAGCTTAATAAGAATAAGAGTGGGATGAAATGATCTAGCAAGGGCTACAGCAATTCCAAGAAACTAAATGATAATCTGTAACCCTAAAACAACCCACTTCAATTCACAAGGTTCGAGGCAAAGTAAAAATAGAATAAACCCTCTAAAATTCATAGAAAAATAATCTCCAGGGTTTAGAACCTTCAATTTGGCCTTCAGAACCCTTCTTGACCTACATTGAGAACCATGCCCAATTAATAACTTAATTTGGGTTTTTGCGTAAATTGACCGGTCAAACAAGGTTTAATATGGAAATGAAATTCACCATCAGATTCCTTAGGTCCTAATTAGTCATGTATAAAAACTTGAGCCTAAGAAGAAACCTCCTTGACCGACTTTACACTTTGGTCCTCATATATTTACTCTTTGGCCCTCAACTTTTGAACCCTCGCATTTTGGCCCCTAACTCTCCTTCGTTCTTTGCAATCAGGTCCCTCCTGCAAAACCTGCCAGCACCATGCTCCGGCGACCTTGCGCGGAGCATGGCGCCGCGCAGGGTGAGGTGGGGGACCTGGCAAGTAAACCGGGGGTGCCCTGCGTCGTCAGCCGTCGCAGGGACACCCCCCTGGTCGTTGTAACCCACCATACCGGCCGTGCGAACGCACGGACGGTATGGGTTCTTGTTTCCGACCATCCTCCGGCGAGGGAGACACGTCGTCTCCCCCCGCCTTCCTCCCTGTTTGATCCCTATAAATACCCCCCGTTGCTCCACCGACCGGGGCAGCCTGGATCTGACGGAGAAAATCCCCAACTTTCTTCTCTTCTTCCTCCGGCAGACGCTCACCAGCTCCGGCGGTTTCCTCCCCCTCCACCTCTTCGCTCTGCCGCAATACCAGCAGCAGAGACTTCCTCCCCTGCTCTTCCCGCGCCACGCCGCACCCAGCTGGCGCCTCTCCGGCTCTCTGCTCGCCGCCGCCCCTTTCCCTGAGCATCGTCTTCTCCGGCGACAGTCGATACGACTGCCGCCCTGTTCCTCCCCCTTCGTCCCTGCAAGTAAGCTAGAGCTACTCCCCTTCTTCTCCTCTTTCTTTCCCCGCTTTCAATTTATTCAATTAAGCCCTCTACCGACCCTGACCACCTTCACCCCCTTCGCCTCCGACCACCCTCCGGCGAGCCGCTCCCATCACCTCAGCGACCCACACGGCTCGCCGACCACCGCAGGACCTCCGCCTCCTCACCCTGATCAACCTCCGCCCTGCCACTTCCCCCACATCACCCCCTGCAACCCCACCGAACAGACCCATCCTCCGACCCACAGTCCGACCTAGGGCAGCCCTCGCACGCCGCCCCGCGCCTCGCCACCACCCACACGAGCTTCGCCGCACCCTGGCGAAGCTCCTGGCACTTTCTGATTAGGCCGAGAGGCCGTTTTCTTGTGAACAGGCCACCCGACCTCCGCCGCCATTGACGCGCAGGAGGAACTGCTTCCGCCTGCAGCTACAGGCGCGCCACGCTCAGCGCCAAGCCCAGATTCAACTCCCAGGCCTTGCGAGGAGTTTTGGCAAAACACCAGGTTCGCAGCTAAGGAAGAAAGCTTCGCGTGACGCCGCCATCTCCTGCTGATTTCCCCGCTGCGGGCGCGCAATTGAGGTGGGCCATTTAGTCCCACCTCGGAAACGCCTGAAGAGTCGCAGCGACATAAGATGCAAAAGTGCTGAAGGCTTACTGCCTCAGCACACGGGGTGAGGTCCCCTTCACCCGCCCGGTTACCCGGTCTCGTCCGCGCTCACGCCCCGCGGACCTGACCCGAGCCGACCCGACCCGACTTAAGACTGACCTGCACTCCTCGCCCACCACGCACGCCGGTGGGCCTGGACCCGGGCCTGACCCGAACCCGGTTACCCGGTAGCTCTGGGAGAGCTGTCCCAAGAGTGGTTTCAGAGAGAGAGAGAGATGCGGGGGGGGGGGGGGTAGAGTAGGTTTTTCCTCTGACGAAAAACTCTGAAGTGTGCAGGCACAGGCGAAGAAGAAGACCCGCGAAAGAAGGAAGCTGACTGTAGCAACAGGTAGTTAAGTCGTCTGATTTGAAAATCAGACGACGGCCTGAAGGGAAAAGAAGAAAGGAGGGGTGACGTCCCTGGCTGAAGAAGAAAAGAAGAAGCTGACACTTAGCCGCAGGGAGGAGAAACGAGAAGAAACTCTAAAGAAGAGGCTGAGCAAGGCAGAAGAAGAGAATAGGCTGCAGAGAAGAATTACAGCAGAGCCAAGGAAGAAGAAACCTTCACAGAAGAGACTGCAGAAAAAGAAGAAGAGAGGCCAAGACAGAAACCAAGGAAGAAGAAGAAGGAGATCTGAAGAAAGAAAGAGGAGCATCACCTCGGCAGAACAAAGAAGAAGAAGGAGATCTGAAGAAAGAAAGAAAGAAAGAAGAACATCACGAGGAGAAAACAAAGAGAACAACAAATTCTTTCCCTCTCTCTTTCTTTATTTTGTAAAAGAAACATGTATATCTCTAGAATACAACTTGCTCCCTGAGTTCGACCTCGGGAACTCTTTTATTTTCCCAGTAAAAAAATTTATATATTTGAAATGTTGGTAGTAACCGGCTATACTACAATGTTATAACAAACTAAAACCCGGTTATCCCGAAGCCAAGCGATTTCAGTTGCTGAGTGATGAGAACCTCATCATGAGCCATAACTAGCTCATTTTGACCCAATACAAAGGATAAAAGCTCCTACATATCTCAAGGAAAAGCTTAACTCAGAGAATTCTGAGTTTGAGAAGAAAACAAGTCATAAGGGGTAAAAGTGCAATTTTACCAGTATAATCTGCATACAGGGTAATTCAGGGCCCAAACATAGGTCAAAACAGCTTAATAAGAATAAAAGTGGGATGAGATGATCTAGCAAGGGCTACAGCACTTCCAAGGAACCAAATGATAATCTGTAACCCTAAAACAACCCACTTCAATTCACAAGGTTCGAGGCAAAGTAAAAATAGAATAAACCCTCTAAAATTCATAGAAAAATAATCTCTGGGGTTTAGAACCATCAATTTGGCCTTTAGAACCCATTTTGACCTACATTGAGAACCATGCCCAATTAATAACTTAATTTGGGTTTTTGCGCAAATTGACCGGTCAAACAAGGTTTAATATGAAAATAAAATTCACCATCAGATTCCTTAGGTCCTAATTAGTCATGTATAAAAACTTGAGCCTAAGAAGAAACCTCCTTGACCGACTTCACACTTTGGTCCTCATATATTTACTCTTTGGCCCTCAACTTTTGAACCCTCGCATTTTGGCCCCTAACTCTTCTTCGTTCTTTGCAAACAGGTCCCTCCTGCAAAACCCTGCCAGCACCATGCTCCGGCGACCTTGCGCGGAGCATGGCGCCGCGCAGGGTGAGGTGGGGGACCTGGCAAGTGTACCGGGGGTGCCCTGCGTCGTCAGCCGTCGCAGGAGCACCCCCATGGTCACTGTAGCCCCCCATACCGGCCGTGCGAACGCACGGACGGTATGGGTTCGAATTCCGACCATGCTCCGGCGAGGGAGACACGTCGTCTCCCTCCGCCTTCTTCCCTGCTTCAACCCTATAAATACCCTCCGCCGCTCCACCGACGAAGGCAGCCTGGATCTGACGGAGAAAACCCCCAATTTTCCTCTCTTCTTCCTCCGGCAGACGCTCACCAGCTCCGGCGACTTCCTCCCCCTCCACCTCGTCGCTCTGCCGCAATACCAGCAGCGGAGACTTCCTCCCCTGTTCTTCCCGCGCCACGCCGCACCCAGCTGGCGCCTCTCCAGCCCTCTGCTCGCCGCCGCCCCTCTCTCTGAGCATCATCTTCTCCGGCGACAGTCGATACGACTGTCGCCCTGTTCCTCCCCCTTCGTCCCTGCAGTTAAGTTAGACTTACTCCCCTTCTCCTCCTCTTTCTTTCCCCGCTTTCGATTTAGTCAATTAAGCCCTCTACCGACCCTGTTCACCCTCGTCCTCTCCGCCTCCGACCACCCTCCGGCGAGCCGCTCCCATCACCTCAGCGACCCACACGGCTCGCCGACCACCGCAGAACCTCCGCCTCCTCACCCTGATCCTCTTCCGCCCCTCCACTTCCCACCAAACACCCTCTGCAGACCCACCGAACACACCCACTCCCTCGCTCACAGTGGAACCATATGATGAGAACCTCATCATGAGCCATAACTAGCTCATTTTGACCCAATACAAAGGATAAAAGCTCCTACATATCTCAAGGAAAAGCTTAACTCAGAGAATTCTGAGTTTGAGAAGAAAACAAGTCATAAGGGGTAAAAGTGCAATTTTACCAGTATAATCTGCATACAGGGTAATTCAGGGCCCAAACATAGGTCAAAACAGCTTAATAAGAATAAAAGTGGGATGAGATGATCTAGCAAGGGCTACAGCACTTCCAAGGAACCAAATGATAATCTGTAACCCTAAAACAACCCACTTCAATTCACAAGGTTCGAGGCAAAGTAAAAATAGAATAAACCCTCTAAAATTCATAGAAAAATAATCTCTGGGGTTTAGAACCATCAATTTGGCCTTTAGAACCCATTTTGACCTACATTGAGAACCATGCCCAATTAATAACTTAATTTGGGTTTTTGCGCAAATTGACCGGTCAAACAAGGTTTAATATGAAAATAAAATTCACCATCAGATTCCTTAGGTCCTAATTAGTCATGTATAAAAACTTGAGCCTAAGAAGAAACCTCCTTGACCGACTTCACACTTTGGTCCTCATATATTTACTCTTTGGCCCTCAACTTTTGAACCCTCGCATTTTGGCCCCTAACTCTTCTTCGTTCTTTGCAAACAGGTCCCTCCTGCAAAACCCTGCCAGCACCATGCTCCGGCGACCTTGCGCGGAGCATGGCGCCGCGCAGGGTGAGGTGGGGGACCTGGCAAGTGTACCGGGGGTGCCCTGCGTCGTCAGCCGTCGCAGGAGCACCCCCATGGTCACTGTAGCCCCCCATACCGGCCGTGCGAACGCACGGACGGTATGGGTTCGAATTCCGACCATGCTCCGGCGAGGGAGACACGTCGTCTCCCTCCGCCTTCTTCCCTGCTTCAACCCTATAAATACCCTCCGCCGCTCCACCGACGAAGGCAGCCTGGATCTGACGGAGAAAACCCCCAATTTTCCTCTCTTCTTCCTCCGGCAGACGCTCACCAGCTCCGGCGACTTCCTCCCCCTCCACCTCGTCGCTCTGCCGCAATACCAGCAGCGGAGACTTCCTCCCCTGTTCTTCCCGCGCCACGCCGCACCCAGCTGGCGCCTCTCCAGCCCTCTGCTCGCCGCCGCCCCTCTCTCTGAGCATCATCTTCTCCGGCGACAGTCGATACGACTGTCGCCCTGTTCCTCCCCCTTCGTCCCTGCAGTTAAGTTAGACTTACTCCCCTTCTCCTCCTCTTTCTTTCCCCGCTTTCGATTTAGTCAATTAAGCCCTCTACCGACCCTGTTCACCCTCGTCCTCTCCGCCTCCGACCACCCTCCGGCGAGCCGCTCCCATCACCTCAGCGACCCACACGGCTCGCCGACCACCGCTTCATCATTTTGGCGCCGTTGCCGGGGAGCAACGGCTATTCTAGAGGTAAACATTCCTGTATCTTTTAATTTCTGATAATCTCCTCTCTTTTGTGCAGCTACAGGAACTCAAGAAGACAAGCAACCACACGACAACCACTCCGAAGACAGGTAAATCTTTTCTCTCACTATTAACCCCTACACTCTAAAGAGAAAGAAAAGAAAAGAACAAGCAATATAGGGCTAACCTGTCTTCCATATTTAGTAACCATAAAAGTTGCATGTTTTCAACTCATTATTTCTGCACACTATCAAGGGTATTTAAGGGCTAACACATTCTTGCTTGAGCCCTAATTACCCAACAAAGAATTAACTGGACCAAGTAGAGCCAACCTAGGATCCAACACTAGGGATTTAGAGACACACTACTTAACTCAAGAATTGAGAAAACCAAATGAAGTGTGCCCAAGCCCTTGTCTGAAAATACCTATACAAGAAAAATCCTAAACAATTGGCTCTCTCTAAACACTTGAACCCTAAAAGACAGGACCTAAAAGCTCTTAAAGAAAACAATAGGTAAAGTTGACCCCTTGGGTTAACCAACCTTAAATTAGGTCACTCTTTGCACCTAAAAAGACTAAAGTTCAAGTGAAACCTTAAACACCCTGATCTTAAAATTGGTAGACTTAAGAGGTCAAGATCCCCATTCTGGTCTACCTGGAACCGCAGTGACAAGAGAGGTCGGGTGGGGGAAACCCTGTAACCCGTGGGGACGCTCTACCGTGTAGGGGTCTTCGCGGGACTCTCCCTCTCTGGCTGCCCAGGTAATTCTCAGGTGGACGATCTTTCTGATCAAGGGGTCCATCTGCCCCGCACCTCTATAGTCACCCAACACATTTTTGGGTGTCTTGATTGGGTCCATCACCTTCTAAACTTACCTCTCCCAACTGTGCATGTACGGAAGGAGGTCTCTAAGACCACCCTTAAGACCTCCTTTAGAAATTCACTCTCGTCAAGGCCAAGCCTCGACGCCCGTGTTTGTGCAGCAACACCCTCACATTATTCTCTCTTCTGATTCAGAACCAAGTTCTTCTTCTTCCCCCATCATGGCTCAGCCAGTTGAGGAAGAAAATAATCTGGAACACCAGCTCCAGCGACTCAATGACCTCTTCCAAAACTTCGTGCACCCACCACAGCGTCCTATGATGCGGGACCACTACAATCCTGCTGCGGTGGCAATTGAGCCTCGAGTTAGAATCCCGATTGGAGGACCTGATTCCGAACTAAAGCCCAACATGATTCACGCTATACCTAAATTCCATGGGCTTAATTCTGAAGATCCCTTCCAGCACATCAAACAGCTTAAGCATCTGGCCCACACTTTTGGATCAGATGCGCAAAATCGGGATATTCTTCTCATGAAGATGTTCTCCTTTTCTCTTATGGACAAGGCCGCCCATTGGTATCAAACTCAGACCCGGCCGATCAACACTTGGGAAGAACTTCAATCCGAGTTTTTGAAAAAGTTCTTTCCCGTTGGTCGGACCAACGCCTTGCGCCATCAGATTACACACTTCACTCAACAATCAGGAGAACCTCTCCATGAGGCATGGGATCGTTTTCAGGATCTCATGAGGAAGTGCCCCCATCACGGAGTTCCTAAATGGGAACAAGTCCAATCTTTTTACCAGGGACTCCGTGAGGACATCCGCCTTTTCGTCAATGCAACCTGCGGAGGAAACATCATGGGTCAACATGAAGACACCGTATGGGAGATTCTCGAAAACATGTGCGAGAACTCCATCAACAATGACTCCATGGGATTATTCGACAGGACGAATACCCGCGCAGCGACGAATCTTAAGGGAGCACATGAGACGCAGGGCCTGTCCGCATCAGTCGACCTGGAATTAATGGCCAATCGATTGGACAAGGTCTCAATTATTGAAAAGAAGGTGGATGAGCTGACTCAGCACTTGCAGCGAGCCACCTCTGCGCGTAACTCCTTTGCACAACCTCCTTCCACACAGGAGACTGTGCAAAACATCCTACACCGATCCTCCCCTGGGATGGATCCATATCCGTCCCCATCTGATTCTTGGACTGGAAGATCATCCGATCCTTTCTTCACCAACCGGGGGAACTCCATTCCCCCTTTCCCTGATTCTCAGGAGGTTCCTCAGACCTGCGAGAACCTCAACGCCATCCAGAACGACCCATTCTCCAACACTTACAACCCTGGATGGCGAAACCATCCAAATTTTCAGTGGGCGGGAAATTCTCAAACCCAAAGACCACCTTTTCAGTCCCGCCCACAGCCCTCTCATCACTACCAGCCACCTCAGCCTCGGCCCAACCCTACTTATCCATCAGGGCCAAATCAAGATCAAATGTCCTTAATCCTTCAGACTCTGGCTGACATTCAAAAATCGAATGCGGCCATTCAAAAACAGCACAAGGACGAGCTTACTGAAGTTAAAACTCAGCTGGCCCAGTTGGCAAATTCTCGCCAGCCAGGCACACTCCCTTCCCAACCCCTTCCTAACCCAAATAACGTGCCAACCCAGAAGCGCGTTATGAATCCAAATTTAGGCCACGCTCAATGGATTTATCAGGCCCCTACTGCCCCATCTCCAGACGAGATGGAAGCCTCTACTTCTCGTACGGGATTTCAGCAGCAGCCACCCCTCCTACCAAATCCAAACCAAAATCAGGCCGGATTAAATTCTGTAACAACACGTAGTGGTAAGACAACTCAGGACCCGCGTTATCCAAACCACTCCCAGCCTGATAATCATGACCCTAGGATAGTTATCCAAGGTACCGCTGTTCCAGACCCACAACCAGGACCTATCCTAGAGGAACCAACCAAGATCCCGTTTCCCGAGGCCCTGACCAAGGGAAAGAAGACCACCAAACCCGTGGCCCCTGAGGAGGACCTGGTCAAGCTCTTTGAGCAGGTCCACATAAACATCCCCTTGATGGATGCAATCCACCACGTACCAGCTTACGCACGATTTCTAAAGAATATATGTACACCCCAGCGTAAGCCGCGAACCAAGGGAGGGAGCCCAATTGTTCTGTCAGAGCAAGCCAGCTCTGTAATCCTTAGTAGACTCCCACCCAAGGCAAAAGATCCTGGAACTCCCCTGATCTCCTGTAAGATAGGTGGTACCCAATTTGATAGAGCATTGTTAGACTTAGGAGCATCTATAAATCTGATACCCACATCCTTACTTGACCACCTGGAAAAATCTGAGCTGAAACCAACTGAGGTGACATTACAATTAGCAGATCGATCTATAAAGTCACCAAAAGGGATTCTCGAGGATGTTATCGTAAGAGTGCGGGATTTCTATTTTCCAGTGGACTTTATAGTCTTAGACATGGATGCACCTGAGAACCCTAGGGATACACCAATCATTCTAGGGAGACCTTTCTTGGCTACTGCTAGAGCCAACATCAGCTGTGAGGAGGGCCAAATAGAGCTTAAGTTTGGAGATCAAACACTGAAAATTGATATATTTAAGGCCCAACAAGGAATTAATTGCGGCGTCATCGAACAAATTTGTGACATCAAGACTTTGGTTGATGAATCACACCTCCAGAATGACTTGAGTATGCCTCATCAACCACAGAAGGATCTTGACCCGCAAACAGAGGAGTCCAATCCGGATGTGAACAACCCAGTAACCCCCACCCTTGAACCTCACATCTATACTGAACCACCCGCTGCTGCTGAAAACCCCATCCTCGAACTGAAACCCCTTCCTGCTCATTTGAAATACATCTTTTTGGGTTCTAATCAGACCCTGCCTGTGATCATCAATTCCAACCTCAATCCTGAACAGGAATCCCGTCTGATTGTTGTCCTCCAGCAACATCGCAGAGCCATCGGATGGACCCTCGATGATTTGACTGGAATAAGTCCCTCTTATTGTACTCATCATATCTATTCAGAAGAGGGCACACGACCTTCTCGTGAAATGCAGAGACGCTTAAACCCCAATCTGCAGGAGGTCGTGAAAAAGGAGATCATCAAGTGGTTAGATGCCGGGATCATCTACCCGATCTCCGATAGTCGTTGGGTGAGCCCAATTCAGGTCGTGCCTAAGAAGGCAGGACTCACCACTATAACGACTGAGACCGGAGAAATCATTCCTACCCGATTAGCCAACTCGTGGAGAGTCTGTATAGATTACCGTCGACTCAATTCCTCCACGAAGAAGGATCATTTCCCACTACCCTTCATTGATCAAATTCTCGAAAAACTAGCGGGAAATAGGTTCTTCTGCTTTCTTGACGGGTACTCCGGTTATAACCAGGTGGCAATCCATCCTGAGGACCAAGAAAAGACCACATTCACCTGCCCCTTCGGAACATACGCTTTCCGAAGGATGCCTTTCGGTCTTTGCAATGCACCCGCTACTTTTCAGCGATGCATGCTTGCCATATTCTCAGATATGGTAGGTGATTATCTGGAAGTCTTCATGGATGACTTTTCAGTTTTCGGAGCATCATTCGACGATTGCCTCCAACACTTGGTCCAGATACTCAGGCGGTGCATCGACGTGAATTTGGTTCTTTCCTGGGAAAAGAGCCATTTCATGGTGCCTGAGGGAATTGTCCTGGGACACTCAATTTCGGAGAAAGGTATCCAAGTGGATCGAGCTAAGGTTAATCTGATTTCTCGCCTTCCTATGCCTAGCTCGATCAGGGACATCCGATCCTTTTTAGGGCATGTCGGTTTTTATCGACGATTTATCCCTGATTTTTCAAAAATCGCACGCCCCCTGACCACTCTTCTCTCCAAGGATGTTCCCTTCGAAATCTCCAGGGAATGCACTCAAGCATTTGAAATCCTGCGTGACCGAGTCACCCAAGCCCCGATCCTACAGTCCCCTGATTGGTCTCAACCCTTTGAGATCATGTGTGATGCATCCGACTTCGCTGTAGGAGCGGTTTTGGGGCAGAAAAATGACAAGAAACCTGTGGTCATTTACTACGCCAGCAAAACACTCGATGAGGCTCAGCGTAACTATACAGTTACTGAGAAAGAGCTGCTAGCTGTAGTATTTGCCCTAGAGAAATTCAGATCATACCTTCTGGGTTCCCATGTCATCATATACTCGGATCACACGGCTGTGAGGCATCTCCTTGCAAAGAAGGACGCGAAACCTCGATTGATCCGATGGATCTTGCTGTTGCAAGAATTTGACCTCGAGATTCGCGATAAAGCGGGAAAACAAAACGTGGTAGCTGATCACTTGTCCCGTCTTCCTTCTGAAATGATAGACCCTTCCGGACCCATCACTGAGCATTTTCCCGATGAGCACCTGCTGACTATTGGTACTAGCCTTCCATGGTTTGCTAATATTGTAAATTACTTGGCATCTCATCAGACCCCGTCCGATTGGCCGAAGGCCAAGAAAGACAAATTACGCTCCGATGCCAAGTATTACATTTGGGAAGACCCGTACCTCTTCCGCATAGGTGCCGATCAGATCATCCGGAGATGTATCCCGGAAGGGGAAGTCAACAATATCCTCTCTTTCTGCCATGACCAGGCATGCGGTGGCCATTTTGCCGGGCATAAAACCGCATCAAAAGTCCTCCAGTGCGGCTTTTACTGGCCCACACTGTTCAAAGACGCATACAGTCATTGCAAGGCATGCAGTCGTTGCCAGACTTTGGGCAACATGAGCCATCGCGACATGATGCCTATGCAACCGATGCTAGTATGCGAAATCTTTGATGTTTGGGGGATTGATTTTATGGGCCCCTTTCCTGTTTCGGATGGTTTCGAATACATTCTGTTGGCTGTGGACTACGTGTCCAAATGGATCGAAGCCATACCGACCCGAACCTGTGATCACAAAATCGTTCTCAAATTCATTCATCAACACATTTTCTCAAGGTTCGGGATTCCTCGTGCAATAATCTCTGATGGGGGGACCCATTTCACAAATGCTCAGTTTAGGTCACTGATGACCAAATACGGGGTGTCTCACCGAATCTCTACTCCTTACCACCCCCAAACTAATGGTCTAGCTGAGCTGTCGAATCGGGAGATCAAGAAAATCCTACAGGTCACTGTACGACCTGACAGGAAGGACTGGTCGTCCCGACTTCCGGAAGCATTGTGGGCCTATAGGACCGCCCACAAGACCCAATTGGGCATGTCTCCCTTTAGATTGGTGTACGGAAAGGCATGCCACCTTCCCGTCGAACTGGAGCATAAAGCCTATTGGGCAGTACGGAACTGTAATCTAGATCTTTCTAAGGCTGGGACCCACAGAAAACTCCAAATCAGCGAGATCGATGAATTACGCACAGACGCGTACGAGAACTCGCAAATCTACAAGGAGCGGGTTAAAGCCTTCCACGACAAACACATCTCAAGAAAGATCTTCCATCCTGGTCAAAAGGTCCTACTCTTTGATGCCCGACTCAAACTCTTCCCAGGAAAACTGAGATCTAAGTGGGTCGGACCATATTTGGTCCGACAGGTTTTTGGAAATGGAGCAATCGAAATCAGTCCACTCAGCCACGATTCTGAACCTTTCATCGTGAATGGTCAAAGACTCAAGCCGTTCATTGATGTAACTTCTACTGATTTGGCTGAGGCATCTTATATCCTCCGTTCCCCTTGAGCTTATTGCGCCCAGCCGATGGCGTAAAACTCAGCGCTTAACGGGAGGCAGCCCGTCATTCTCTTTGAAAACCTGAAACTTGTTCTGACACCTTTCAGCACTCGAAGTTCACCCTGAACTAACACCCCCTAGGTTACAATGAGGACATTGCAAATCTTAGGCATGGGGGGGTAGGAAAGTGCAAAAACTTGTAAGAAAAGGTTTCAAACAAAAAATTCACATATGCCAAAAATACCATAAAAATTAAAAAAAAAAAAAAAAAAAAAAAAATTCGAAAAAGAATAAGAGGAAAAGAGGAGAAGGAAAATTTTGTGAAGAAGAGAAGAAACAAAATGAAAAAGGAGCACAAAATTATAAGAAAAGTTGATAGTTATTAGTAAGGAACTAAGGAATTAACCTAAGTTCTAGACCTCATTCAAGAAAATAACTGAAAAGTGCACAATGAGATTAGTAAGAATGCAAACCTTAGGCATTCTTGAATAGACTCTTAGTACTCATTAAGATCTGGACACTCCTCAAGAGGTTGAGGAAAATGAAAAGCTGAAGTATTAGGTCTAAGGCTTAGGGAGTATTCGGCCTCGTTAACTAATTTTTGGTTTACGGGACTCAGTAACCTAAGCACCCTAATCTCACACACAGCCTGGTTCAGTAAGCGTAAAAATCAGAATCACGCAGAAGCGTCGCAAAAATCTGAAAAGAACACCTAGAATAGGAGCGGCCGATCAACACAAGTTGATTTGGACGAGTTCCCAGCGCGGAGAGGCGGAAAATCCCCTCGAAGATGCGTAACAAAATATCATCTCCTCGGTGCTTGTCTCTTAGGATATTTACATATCCTACGGGGGGCATGTAAGCACTCTGCTGGTTCAGATTCCATGGATGGCATTATCTCGAAGTGTCAATTGCCAGGGTCTGGATTCGGCCACGGAATACCATGGATGGGATTATCTCGAAATCTCAATAGCCAGGGTTCCGGGGGTTGCCATGGGCGGTGCTATCTCGAAGCATCGATCGCCAGGAACCCTTGAGGATTGATGATGGGAGCAAGGAATCTGATACAGACCATGTTGAAAAGCCAATCCTAGACTAGAACTAAAAAAAAAGAGAGAGAAAACTCTCCAAACAGAAAAAACTTTCTATCTCTCTCTCTTACAAAACGCACTGCGAACTGAGCCAGGGCTAAAATCATTTCAAGCACGGGTGCTTTAACCACGAAGTCCAATAAACCTTAGGTTAGTTCTTGTGGGCCTTAAAAACCTTTGCTAAAAGACTGAGGCTAAGGCTAGACAGATTTGGATCTTGATTGGTACTAGAGTATCTTTTAGGCCTATGGTCAGCATTCTAACCTAATCTATGCTCAAATAAAAAAGCACTTATCTAAAACCATTGAAAACTTCATGGTCTAGAACAAGGGTTGAAACCTTAAGTTTTTTTTGCTAAGGGACTAGCAAAAGCTAGGCATGGGGGTATGATGAGAACCTCATCATGAGCCATAACTAGCTCATTTTGACCCAATACAAAGGATAAAAGCTCCTACATATCTCAAGGAAAAGCTTAACTCAGAGAATTCTGAGTTTGAGAAGAAAACAAGTCATAAGGGGTAAAAGTGCAATTTTACCAGTATAATCTGCATACAGGGTAATTCAGGGCCCAAACATAGGTCAAAACAGCTTAATAAGAATAAAAGTGGGATGAGATGATCTAGCAAGGGCTACAGCACTTCCAAGGAACCAAATGATAATCTGTAACCCTAAAACAACCCACTTCAATTCACAAGGTTCGAGGCAAAGTAAAAATAGAATAAACCCTCTAAAATTCATAGAAAAATAATCTCTGGGGTTTAGAACCATCAATTTGGCCTTTAGAACCCATTTTGACCTACATTGAGAACCATGCCCAATTAATAACTTAATTTGGGTTTTTGCGCAAATTGACCGGTCAAACAAGGTTTAATATGAAAATAAAATTCACCATCAGATTCCTTAGGTCCTAATTAGTCATGTATAAAAACTTGAGCCTAAGAAGAAACCTCCTTGACCGACTTCACACTTTGGTCCTCATATATTTACTCTTTGGCCCTCAACTTTTGAACCCTCGCATTTTGGCCCCTAACTCTTCTTCGTTCTTTGCAAACAGGTCCCTCCTGCAAAACCCTGCCAGCACCATGCTCCGGCGACCTTGCGCGGAGCATGGCGCCGCGCAGGGTGAGGTGGGGGACCTGGCAAGTGTACCGGGGGTGCCCTGCGTCGTCAGCCGTCGCAGGAGCACCCCCATGGTCACTGTAGCCCCCCATACCGGCCGTGCGAACGCACGGACGGTATGGGTTCGAATTCCGACCATGCTCCGGCGAGGGAGACACGTCGTCTCCCTCCGCCTTCTTCCCTGCTTCAACCCTATAAATACCCTCCGCCGCTCCACCGACGAAGGCAGCCTGGATCTGACGGAGAAAACCCCCAATTTTCCTCTCTTCTTCCTCCGGCAGACGCTCACCAGCTCCGGCGACTTCCTCCCCCTCCACCTCGTCGCTCTGCCGCAATACCAGCAGCGGAGACTTCCTCCCCTGTTCTTCCCGCGCCACGCCGCACCCAGCTGGCGCCTCTCCAGCCCTCTGCTCGCCGCCGCCCCTCTCTCTGAGCATCATCTTCTCCGGCGACAGTCGATACGACTGTCGCCCTGTTCCTCCCCCTTCGTCCCTGCAGTTAAGTTAGACTTACTCCCCTTCTCCTCCTCTTTCTTTCCCCGCTTTCGATTTAGTCAATTAAGCCCTCTACCGACCCTGTTCACCCTCGTCCTCTCCGCCTCCGACCACCCTCCGGCGAGCCGCTCCCATCACCTCAGCGACCCACACGGCTCGCCGACCACCGCAGAACCTCCGCCTCCTCACCCTGATCCTCTTCCGCCCCTCCACTTCCCACCAAACACCCTCTGCAGACCCACCGAACACACCCACTCCCTCGCTCACAGTGTGACCTAGGACGACCCGACAGCCCCATCTCGCCCCCTGCAGACCCCCTGACCACCTTCGCCGTGCCACGGCGAAGGTCCCCCGCCTGTCTGATTTGGCCGAGAGGCCGTGCCATTGGTTTCAGGTTCCAGGCCTTGACCGCCATTGGCGAGGAAGCTCGAAGCCTGCTCGAGGTCGCTCCAAGCCGAGATATCCCAGATTGAATAGCCACGGCCAGCGCGGAAGAGTCTCACGCACACACCCTGGCCCTCGATTGGAGCTGTACGCCTCAACAGCCGATGCAATTGGGAGCACCATCCCTGCTGCAGGCGTGAGAGAAACGGGTGCGCGGATAGTCCCACCTCGGAACCTTCTGAAGCCACGCACCCACATAAATTGAAAAACTGCCACCATCTGTTTGCCTCAGTTACCACGGGGTGAGGTCCCTCTCACCCGACCCGACCCGACTCGGCCTCGTCCGTGACCACGCTCCGCGGACCTGGCCCGACCCGATTAGACTGACCTGCACTCCTCGCCCACCACGCACGCCGGTGGGCCTGGACCCGGGCCTGACCCGAACCCGATTACCCGATAGCGCTCTGGGAGAGCTTCCGAAGAGTGATTTCAGAGAGAGAGATACGCGGGGGAGGGGGGTAGCATAGGTTTTTGCCTCTTGACGAATGAGCTCTGAAGTGTGCAGGCCAAAGAAGAAGAAGCAGACCCGCTGAAGAAGAAGGAGCTGCTGCACTGTAGCGAAGGCATTGTTAAGTCGTCTCAGCACCGGGGCAGACGACGGAAGGTCAGCAGCCAAAGAAGAAGAAGACCCGCTGAAGAAGAAGGAAGAGCAACGGCCATCGCCAAAGAAGAAAAAGAGAGGTCAAGGCAGGTGAAGACAAAGAAGAAGAAGGAATGAAGAGAAGCAAGAAGCAAGAAAAGAAGAAGACGATCTGACGGAAAAAAAAAGAAAGAAAGGAAACAGGGAAGATCTGAAGAAAGCAGAAGAAGAAGAAGAAGAAGAAGAAGAAGAAGGAGAACAGGAAGAACCAAAGACAAAGAGGAAGAAAGAAGAAAAGAAGAAGAAGCCAAATTTTCATCTCTCTCTCTCTCTCTCTCTCTCTTTATTTTTGTAATAAAACTTGTATATCTCTAGAATACAACTTGCTCCCTGAGTTCGACCTCGGGAACTCTTTTATTTTTCCGAGTAAAAAAATTTTTATGAAACGTTGGTAACAACCGGCTTTACTACAACGAATTAACAACGGAAACCGACGCTTCATCACTGAGCTCAGCCAAGAGGAGTGTTACTAACAAGGGATCCATGTGGTCTACCAGATCCCACAAGGAGAAGAAGAGCCTTAAGGTGGCTTTCCTGATGGAACTCCTCTCTCCCCATTGCAAAGTGGGATACACCTCCTGGGTGGCCCACATAGGGGAAGGGGCGGCTTCTAAACCTCCCAGGGTGCCGGGTGCTGCATTGATGCCAAAGATTACATCTATCTGCCCTTCAACCAAGTGTTAGGGAGACAGCACCGGCTGAGGTGATAAGGTTCCAGTCGCATGATTTCTCGAATGTCCAGCCTTGAATATTGCCATAACCTAGCGATGATACTCCATAGGCAGGAGTCCCACCGAGCTCTCCTGCTGGGACTCCAGGGCCCTGGTCTCCACCACCCCTTACTCCGAAAGGGATACTATATATGTGGACTCCCCAGAGTTACTGGAGTTTCTCTCGGTGATAGTCTTTGGGACCCTTACGGGGTGTTTCCCCTTGTCTTGGCTTTCATTTCGTTAAACGAAATGGGCTAAATTGTCGTGTCAGATCTAAAACTCAATCTAGTTGCGCAGCTCATGGCAATCCTTCATGGCATGCCCCCAGGTCTGATGGTATTTGCAATAAGGCCCAGTCTCCTACTTCTTCTTTAGGGGTTTTGACGGGGGAAGCAAGTCATTGTTTGTGGACCACACCTCTACCAACACATTCACCTGATTCACGACAAGGGGAGTGTATTCTTCGCAGGGGTCCCACCTAGGTTGGCAGGAACCGTTGGGCCAATTCTTGTTGAGTTGGTCTCTCATATTTGGGAAATTCCCCTTCTACTTATTGAGCCAGTGGCCATTCCTGGCCAATATTGGTGTCGCCTCGGTTGGGATCCTTCTTGCCTCAGGGGTGGCACGATCCTCGTAGTGTCCATTTGCTAAAAGATTACGGGAGCAGAAGGAGTCATCCTATTCGGCAAACGTAGTGGCACAATCCCAGAGCTCCGCCATGTCCCTTGGAGGGAAACCATCAATGTCATACCAGAACCTCTGAGTTAGTAAGCTTGACTTGAAGTACTGGATACCTATAGCATCATGAGGCCACTTGCACTTAAAATATTTGGTCTTGAACCGGTCTAAATAGGATCAAAAAGACCGCTGCTTCCTCTACTGGATTTATGACAGCCTTTCAAGAGTATTCCTGATCCACTATTGACTGACAAAATATTGACAAAATTTATCGGCCAATTCTTGGAACCAACTGATTTGGCCCGCCGACAGTTTATTGAACCACTCTTAGGCCATCTCAAACAAGTAAGATGGGAACCTGATGTCAAAAATACGTGATTTTGTAAAAAGCATGTTTTGTCGTCGAGACGCGTATCTTTGAAATCAACTTTTAAAATTTGTAAAACCTATATATGGTGAGTATCTAGGGTCTCCCAAGGAGGCCAAATTGTTAGTAACAAAGATGGTTCTCTGATGTAGACACATCTATTTAGGATAAAATGCCTATTTATGCATGTTCCTAAGCTTATAGATGCATTACATATTATAAATATTGCATAGCATGCATCATCTTGCATTTAGAATAGTTTGTATAAATTATAGGTTAATTCGCATCCTTTTGTGGCCAGGAGAGAAGGAGATTTACTTTGGGGCCTTGGATTGACTATCCAACCATACGAATTTGATCAGGATGATGATCGGAGTCTAACGCCTCCGAAATCGCCTTAATCAAAGTTCCATTGCACCTTATGTAGTCTGAGGAAGATCAACAGATAAGGGGTTAGGTGACACAATTCAGAGCTTCAAACAACAAATCCACCTGCACAAATGGATTCAGATCGACGATCGCAACCCAACAATGCAAAAATCTACTCAATCCGACGTCTGTGGTGCCACTTAAAAGCATCTGAAGTTAGATGGTCCAAATGGAGCCATGTGGCACCATCTAGACCGCCCATGGGCATCCGCAGCACCCCCCTCTCCCTCCGAGATATCAATCTACATTGTTGAATTTGCATCCAATGGCTATAGTGCAACCACGATTCCTTAAGCAAAATTACATCCACTCAATCTAAAGTCACCTGTAGCGTAGTGGTCTTGCCTCACGCTCCCACTCAAGGGGTGCGAGTTCAATCCCCACCTGTGCAATTCCATTCCCAGCTGCGAGCTCCAATCAATTGGGGTTGCTTGATCGACATATGATGGCAGTCATTGCACCACGTGGCGCAATGGATAGGTGAGGTGCTACATGCACAGATGCACAAGGCATCACACACCAAGGAGTGCAATCTAGAGGCGCGCCTCCAGCCCTTGGATCAAAATCGAGTGGTGCTCCTTGCTCGTGCTTCTCTTCAACACCAGCAGAGCACGCAAAGCGTGGGATTTGAGACACATGGGCGTGATCCATGGCTTGCCTCACCCGCTTGATCTAGATCTGACGGCCCCCATCTCTCATCTCTTGAGAGCTATACGAGCGGATGCTTGCATGAGTGCCAGCGAGTGAATGGGCTCGCTACATCGCCGAATGAGCGAGATCTACAGCGATGTCTTAGATGTCACTAATTGTCCCATGCCCATTTTAGCCCCCTCTCCTCCACTATAAAAAGGACTACACCCCTCCATTCATTTTCATCTCTTCCTCTTCTTCCCTTACCTCCTCCAAAGCTCTAAGGAGCTGGTCCCAAGCCCGGGAAGCTCCTTAGAGTAGAAATATAAAAAGATTTTCCCACTTCTCACCCCCTTTCATGGAGCATCCTATGGTCGTCCTCTCACCCCGATCCAAAAGTAGATTCCCACCGCAACGCTGTCCTGCCCAGCCCTCCATCCTCCAGCTTCATTCTTCTTCGTCCAACCTCTCACCACCTTCATCCAGGCACCGTCAAAGTGAGCCATCCTCCAAGCAGCCATCAAGGGGGACTCTTTGTTGGTGCTAGAGCACCACGATCATTTGTTTTGATGATAACAAAACACGTGTTATTTAACATTTGCAATTTGAGTCCTAGATTTCAGGTCAATTGCAAATGTGGATGTGTTTAGACGGAACTCGAGCTCGCATCCAGGACGGATTGGAGGAACTTGACGAAAAACAGAGGAGGTTCGCGTGGAGCGACAGATTGAAGATAGAAGACAAGAAGAATAGGATAGATTCTTTTTAATCCTTTCATGTACTTTTATCTTTATCTTTCTTGCTCTTTTTTTTTCCTTAGAAAATTATGTTAAAGAGCCTCAAAGAACCCTAACAGTAGTCCTAGGAACACCGGCACAACCCTAGGATACTTAGGTTTTCTGTAGAATACTTAGAAAACCAATATAGGGTTCAAACAGCACTTCCAGACGTCTAATTCCAAAATCAGACGTCTGATAAAGTATTTTAAGACGTCTGACTGTTGTTTCAGACGTCTGATATCTGTTAGGCTGGACATACCTAGTTCTGTCTGATGAAATCAGACGTCCAAACCTAATACCAGACGTCTTAGGAGACGTCTGATGACTTTGCCAGACGTCTAATTAGTGGACCGTTGTCTGGCTTAGCAAACACTCAAGAATATGACCGTTAGACCCTTATCAGACGTCCTTAGGCCTTTCCAGACGTCTGATAATTGACCTTTTTGCCTCGGCTGACCCAAAATCTCTTCTCAGAGATTTTCTAGCCGTTGCAACGTTTGGAAATCAATTCCCACAGTAAAAGTAGGTTTCCATACGTCCAGACTTAGTGCCAGACGTCCTGTATGTCGTCTGATGGACTTGCACAAAAACCCGGTTTAGATCTGATTCAAGTCAGGAAGAAACCCGCATAGAATCAGACGTCTGACCTTGAAATCAGACGTCTTAAAGTGGCCTTCCAGACGTCTGATTCCAGAGTTAGACGTCTGATAACCCTATCAAGTGTAATCATTGTCCTGATTTCGGCCTGATTCTCTTGGGCTTTGTTCCCAACGGCTATAGAACCTTTCCTAAGCCTTCCAAAGCCTTCCTAAGGCCTCTATAAATAGAGGGGAACCTTTGCAACACAAGATATACACTTAGAAACACAAAAGACACACATAAGCAACATACTTCCACTCTCTTGTGTCCAAGAAGCTCTTGCTCTCTAAGCTCAAGTTCTACATCTTGAGAGCATCATTCCCTTCGCGCACCCGCTCTCCCGCCGTTGTTCACGAGAGCGACATTGCGCCGTTGCGTGGCTCACGCACCCGCGTCATCGTCGACGCACTCCTTGCAAAGGGGAGTTTCCTAAATCCTATAGAAGCTTAGGTTTATTACTTTGTTGGCTCTATAGGTTTGTTGTTTATTTTACCTTTGTCTTTTGGTTGGGTATTCGCTTTGCGAATTCCCGTCTCCTTCGTGGGACAAAATCCTTCTCGTGGAGAGAAGGGGTTGAGGAACGCTACCCTCGTACTTGTAGCGTGGTTGTATTGAGGTTGAATCACCCTCGTTTTAAGTGATTCGGTTTAGTGGATTTTGATCAACTAGGTTGATCGGAAAATCCTAACTCGAGAGGGTTAGGTGGTGGTTTTCACCCGGTTTGGGTTTCCACCTAAAAATACTTGTGTATTTGTGCGATTGTATTCTGTGATATTGTTTATATTTATTTCCGCATTTTATTACGTTACCCCTCCTGGTAGGGAAAACCTACACTCTTCTCACCTCTCTCTATCTTTTACCGCTTTCTAGTGTAGTTGTAATTTCTTCCTTGATTATTTGTAGTAAACTTTGGTTAGCTAAATATTGATATCTTCTCTCTCTCTCTTATTTGCAAGTAGATTAGCTAGATATTATTGACCTAATCTCTTGCCTTATAAAATACCAAAAAAAATCACAAAAGATAAAAACACCAAAAACAAATAAAAATCAAAACATGGATTTTTACAAAACCAAATGTTCGCCTCCCTGTATTCGACTTGGGGCTCACCTCGAGCTTTGATTATAAATTTTATCTGGTAGGGTATTTTTATGCACTACGACGACAGATTTTCTAACTCAAATCTTTTTGCATACAAATCTCGCTCACCATTCTCTCTCTCTCACCTCTCAAATCAACATATGTATTTTTGTGATTTGGTTGTTGTTGTTTCTAAGGTTTTGGAAATAATCGAGTACTTGAAAGCGGAGATAACTATGCTAAAAACTACGCCTATCAACTAAGCCTAAGTGATAGAAATGAAACCCTCTCTTCTAAGGTCACCCTAGGTAGGTGTGACTAGAGTAATTAGAAGAGAATGGGTGTGTGCACTAAGACTACTTAGAACATGAAAAACATACTAACTAGAAAACAACAAATTGAAGGAATTGAAAGCTTGTATTACTAGTAGAGTTAATGACAGGTAGCTAAATGTTTCTTACAAGAAAAAGAGAAAACACTAGCTAATTCAAGAACATGGAAAGATAAAGAAGAACAAGGGATCCTCTGGTTGAAGTCTTGGATGGCCTTTCTCCAAGTGTGGTTGCTCCGGCACTTAAAAAGGTTTCTCCTCGACTTCTTGTTCAAGTAGTCCTCCAAGTTACCCTCCAAAGTGGGCGTCAACCACCTTGTTCCTCCTCTTGCCTAGTCATCCCCTCTAAGTGAAGAACTCCGCCTCCTTGGTGTGGCACAAGTGAGAGGAAGAAGGCACCAAGGGGGGTTGCCTCCTTGATCTTCTTTCTCTTCTTCTATTCCTTGGTCGTAGGTATAGGTGGTGTAGGTGGAATACAAACTAAGGAAGGAGGTATCCTATGGTGGTGGTTATGGGGGGTATTTATAGGAGTGGTGATGGATGATGTTGGCGTGGAGTAGTTGTAGGGTGAGGATTAGGTTTGGTGGGTAGTTAAGAGATCCTAAGGTGGTGGTTTAATGGCACCAAGTACGGGGGTGCATAGGTGGTGGTTATGTGGTCGAAAGACACCTAAAGGTGGCACCAAAAATGAAGAGAAGCCTCCATTTTGGCGCCACCAAGGAGGGTTCTAGAAGGGGGGTTAGGTGTAGGGTAGGGATGGCTTTATGTGGTAGGTGTAGGGTTGGGTTTTAGGGGTTTTTGGAGGGAAAATGTTGGTGCCAAGGGGGGTGGTTATGGGTAGTGTTGGCGCCAAAAAGAAGGTGCCCTTTGGTGGTGGTGATGGGGTGAAAAGGTGGGGGTAGGTTGGCACCAAAAGGGATTGGGAATAGGAGAGGTTAGGTGGACTTAAGTAGGCCTATTTGGTGGAGCTAGTTGGTGGGTTTTAGGATTAAGTTGGGATGCCATGGAGGTGGACTAGCTAACTTAGGCTAGCTAAGCTAGCTTAGCTAGTAGATGAATGGGAGAGAGGGAGGTAGAATCAGGGTTTTAGAGGAGAGGAGCTGGAGGGAGCTACAAAGAACTACACTGTAGTTGCTGTCTACTGAAGTGGAGCTCAGTAGCTAGCTTAGTTTGCTAGTTCTTTGCTAGCAGCTAAGCCAAGCTAATTTAAGCTGGCTTTCTTCTATTCTGAGCTAAGGTGAGCTAGGTCTGGTCTTCCCAGAGATTACCTAGCTAGCTAGAGTAGCTAGTTTAGGTCAAGTAGCTCAGCTCAAATAAGTTGAGCCTCCAGGAGCTGGATTTGAGCTGGCCTGAGCTAGTTGATAACTTCTTCAACTGACTAGGTCTAGCTAGTTGGTGGCAGTAGCTAGTCATGTCAGGTTGAGATTCCAGTGAACTATTCTAAGCTGGAGGAGCTAGAATGGAACTGGGATCAACTATTATGAGCTAGTTTGAGCTGTCATCCAGTTGAGGTGAGCTGAATGGAGCTAAGATGAACTAGCTTGAGCTACCATTCAGCTGAGATGAGCTGAAAGGAGCTGAGGATGAGTTGATCCAGCTAGAATGAGCTGGGATCCAGCTGGGATGAGTTGGGTTTAGCTAAGATCCAGCTAATAAGTGCTTCTCCTTCATCTTCTACCTTCCTAAGTGCCAAGGTTTGCAGGATCTGACTTTCTGCCTATCCCTGACACTCAAGTGAATGCATTAAAAATACAATAAAATCCAATGCATGCCTATCCTAAGCAAATGCTTAAATGTAGCCTGAAAACCCATTTGCAGAGTTAAAACCTTAAGAGCTAGATCTATTTTAGGGCATAAGAATGATGATAAACTGACGTTTCTCAAAACACCTAACAGAGAACTCCATCCGAGCATCCATGGACCAGCATCATTTGCCCATAACTCCCTACAAAGCTATTAGGGTTCGATGTCCCATCATATTGAGCCAAGGCAGGCTGCTTTAACCTTTCAGGGAGCAAGGCGGTCATCACTTCCTTAGTGAAGGGGTACGTGGTCACACACGCCTAAGGCTTCATGCCTCTCATGGCTCGTGTGACCTGGCAGATGACCTCGAGGATCGAGCCTCCATCACTAGTCACTAGAGGATGAGCCCCCGACTGCACGTCCAACTCCCACGAAGGCGGGAGGAGTAGCAAGCTTTCGTCAAGTTTTAAAATACGCGTCATAGTATAGTCAACAAAAGCGAATCAGCATTTAAATTTATAAGTACTCAGAAACAAGAATGAGTCTGAGGTTGTTCGTGGGGGGTAATTTAAGCAAATCAATTACTAATCACAATTATCAAGAATAATATGCAAGTGGAATCAAAATGATAATCAATATATATCAAAAAAAGTATCTCAGAATGTCGGGTATCAGAGTGCAAAAAGAATGGGTAAAAATTGTGGTTTGAACAACCAAATTTAACCCTACAATTAAGCTCCAATAAATATCTCAAATAGGTCAATAGTAACCATAATCAAAGATCTCAGTAATATCAGAACCAAGCACAACACCAAGTCAAACGACGCGTCTAAGGCTCAGATGCCTTATCTCACACCCCAGAAGTACCACAAGGCACAGACCTTGCAAGCACAAGCCACGGGAGGCAAAGAGCTCAGCAAGCTAAGTGTGGAGCAAGGAGAGGGGTGGCACGAATCCCAAGGTCAACAGTGCAAAAACCCCCTCCCTCCTCAAATTTCCTTCTCTCTCAAGCTCAAGCCCAGGTGAACAGTAATCGGACAATCGGATCCAACCCAGACCTACATGTGCGTGGGGGCAGGCAAGGGCGTGCAGTAGCACATGTGTGATGAGGACCTCACCCTCATGCGCTCGAAGGCAAAGAGCATTCCACACGAGATCAATTAATGCATCTTGACGCGCTACTGAATCCATGATGTGGGACTAATCCCACTTCTTTCCTTCGCACGCAACTGCAAGGAATTGGAGCTCTAATTCAAGCTGCTACCATGGTGCCTTTGCTCGATTGTTGGCGTGGAAAGCTTCAGGAGATGAAACCACGTCAATCGAACGTAGTCTTGAGTCCAGTAATAGTCGGAGCGCAACGGATGAAGCTAAAGGTGACGACGGCAGCGGTGGTGCTCTGATTAGACCTGAAAAGAGAGAATATGACCTCACGGCCCAATTAAAACAGCTCAGAAGCTTCATTGTTGTGTGATGAGTGCAATGGTGGTCGTGATGTTGTGGTTCGAGGTGTGTAGTGGCCTCTCAACGTTAGGTAAGGCGAACGGAGGTCATGGAGTTCGACAGGGCAATGGGGAGTATAAAGCCCTAAATTTCTTTAGGGCTTTTATTCAGTGTGATATGGCAGAACTTTTGGATCAGGTAGTAGGTGATTTGGTGGAGCGGTGCGGTGACGCAAACTCGCCGAAGTTCGCATCGGCATTGGGGAAAATGACATGGGGAATGCGTGTGTGATGATCGAACCTAAGGGTTAAGCAAGTAGAGGTGAAGTAGAGAGGGAGAGAGAGAGAGTTAGAGGGGACTTAGTAGGGGCGAGAGACACTGCGGCATCTAGCATTGACCGATCGGATGCAAAGAAGATGAAGTTGATGGCGAGTGGGAACGGCGACGACGAGGACGAACACGGCCTCGCTGTAGCTGGCAAGGAGCGGAGGATTGAGAAGGAGTTGGAGAGACTCCCAATTTGATTGTTGGGAGGCTGGACGAAGGAGATGAAGGAGGTCGCATGAGCGCAAGTCATAGTTGGCCAGAGAAGTAGAAGAGAGAGGAAATCCGGCTTGTTCTTGGCTGAGGAGGATCATGAGAATTCGGGGATCATATAAATATGAAGGTTTTGGGCTTTAATTGCCTAGAAACCTTGAATTGGAGCAACCCCCTATGGAAACAAAGCCCTGATTTCTCGAACCTCACCATCAGGTGGTTGGTGGGACTGTAACTCTAGGGCTCTTGTTGTCGAACTTCCGCCTGGTCTTTCATCAATCAAATCTCCTGCAATTACTCCGCCACCAACTGCAGCTTGGCCCTTAGGGCCACCAGGTTAGCCTCATACCCGCCCTCCTTTGCTTGCATATCGAGGAGAGCATCCTTTTAAGGGCCCTCTTGATGGGGAGGCTCCTAAGGCAGACTCAGTGGCCGCACCTCCTCACCCTTGCTAAGCCTAGAGGGCTACTGGCATTTTCTTGACACGGAAACACTAAATTCCACAAGGCCAGGCTTCTCCGGATTAGCACGAGAAGAGTGACACGTAGAAGGAGCCATACTAGGAAGGATGGAGTTGAGAAACGTAGCGTTGCATGTTTCCCACAGGTGGCGCCAATTGATCAAGATCCTTAGAATAGGAACCTCGACTCAACAAACAATCCCAGAGAATATATGCATGAGGTTTGATGACCCAGTTCCACCAAAGAAAGATGTACATCTGATGGGAGAATGATACTCCTAATTTTCACTAGTAGTTGAATGATACAAACTCTCTGTATTTCTCTCTCTCTCCTTTTGATTGCGTAACCCCTAAAAGCTAGTCCACCCCCAGTATTTATAAGGTAGACAACCCTTAGTTATGGGTCTCTTTTCTGTTCACACAATCTTGGGATTCTACTATTAATAGCATGTTACGTAGTAACCGATAGGCGATCATAAGTCGGTGCCGCACTTTGCATGATTCCTTCTTGATTGCAGTGGCCATCCTATCAATTGGTTGTCACCTGGATCTGGAGCGACCCGCCATTCTGCTAGGTACACAGGCTCAGGTAAACGGATTCATCTTAGAGTGTTGGGTTTCCACTAATTGGCGAGCAGTCAGATCATCCGCGTATCCCAATTCATGGGGTAATTTTTCTCCCCTCATCAGTATCTTTTATTTGTTGAGGCGTTATATGACTAAGATGAGAAAGTAATTTCATTTAGACCATTGTCTAGATGTTGAATTTATTGATAAAGTGATTGTCAACATGTAGAAAATGTTGTTTAAACTACTAGGATTTTAAGAGCCTAATAGATAGCAATCCTTATGTTGTTTAATATTTGTAAATATTTAGCTAAGCCAAGTACTTGGAGTGGGGGAGAGAGGTAGGAGCTACTATTGATGGTGCTTTGATATCTTGCTCATGGTTACTCCTTTAATTAGTTGAATTATCTATGCTTCATCAATTCAGTACTAGCTCATTTGTTGACCTTCTACCATCTCTATTCTCTTTTTATAATGTAGTAGGTGAAGATTCTAAGGAATCTTCTAATATAACATGCAAGCCACTTTAAAATGTACAAAATTTTGCTGAAGCACCTTAAAATTTGCTAATAATTTATTTTGAAAATAAAGTGCACAACACCATGATTGATCAATGAGCACAACAATCACAGAACAATTTAATAAGGAGAAAAAAGCATAACACCTATCAGGCCATGGTCAATCAATGAGGACTAGTCATTTTTGCAAGAAATACAACAAATTAAGATAACGATCAACATCACTGGTTATCTTTGCTTAAAACGACAACATAAACTATTTGCAAAATTAACAAGATGCTTTATCTTGATCCAATCTCCAATAAAAAGGATAGCAATTTGTACAATATTCCTATGTTGCATAATTCAACATGGATACAACATCAACCATTTGATACCATAACAAGTGTCTTTTATGCTTAATAAGTCTTATCTTATTTATGAACACCATCTGTCAGCATTAGACATCCAAGTTCAATCCTATCTCTCTTTGCCCTAATTTGATTATGGAAATTAACACTACTAGAAAAATGGGTAATGTCGTCGATTACTTACCGTCGGTTATTTAAATCGATGGTAAAGATCTTTTTGTCGTCGCTTATTCAAACAAGCAACGGCAAAGGTCAGTACTCGACCTACCATCAACAATTGGGCGATGCGGTGGTCATTAATATTTACCGTCGATTTATTAAGCGATGGCAAATATATTTTTCCCGTCGGTTATTAGAACCGACGATGAAAAGCTAGTTAAAATTTGTTCGTTAAGAGCAGGAGGGATTTTCAACTTTGGTCGTCAGTTATTGGAATAAACGACGGCTAAAGTAGGTAAAAATTACAACCAAAAATTTTAGGCGTGATGATGTGTATCCTTTGCCGTCGATTGGGGGAATAAGCGATGGTAAAAAAAAGTATAAAATTTACATCTGAAATTTTGGTGGGATTAGTGACTTATACCGTCAGTTATTGGATTAAATGACGGTAAAAGTCAAGTTAAATTTAGCGGCAAAATTTTAGGCATGCTGGAGAGGGAACTGACAATATCATTTGCTGTTGATTTTTAAGAGAACCGACAGCATAGGTTCCTAAATCTATTTAGGCAATGCGGCCTACTGTTCATCTTCTTCCTCCAAACCCCCCTCGCGCCGAGCACCTCCATGCCCTAATTTGATTATGGAAGCTATAATCACCAAAAATTACCAATGAGGCCTTCAATCCTCCTCCAAATATAGCAAGACATGATATCTAAGTCAACTACTTCCCTAACAGTCCTGAATCGTTTTAGAGTGGTTCAGATTTAATCCTTTTGCAAGTGATCATGAGTAAAATTAGTCATATCTAGCTAGGCATAGGTCATGGACTAGCCATGAGTAAAGACAACTCGATCAGAATAAGTGGGTACCTATTACTTATTTTCACTTTTAAAGTAAGTAATAGTACTAAATCTTTAAAGGTAATTTGTTTTGTCATAAATCATTGTCATAAATTCACCTATTAATTAGTCTTAACCTAGACTTGTTCAAAATAAAATTACATTTTACTCTTATTTTTCTAACGAGAGAAAAATACACCGAAGATCAAAATATCCAAAATTCTCTTATAAAATAATGACATAAGTAAATTTTACACTCAAATTAAGTCATAATTAAGTCATAAAATAAAATGGACAAAAGGTGTAATGTAATGATCACGCAATGCCAATCAATGAAAAGAAATTCACAGCAAGCAATTTTGAACATTTTACTGATCTAAAGTCGCATACCGCATATATAGCAATATTCTAATCTGATTCCATGTTACCTAATTAATAGAGAAACAACAAATCTAAGCTAATTTATCATGTCCCAATGCTCCTATCCATTTCATCAGTCTCTTTGAACACAAATCTAAAAGCGGAAAGAAAAATGTATTGGAAAATTATCTACTACATAACTAGGAAAATTGAAAAAGAACTAGGCAACAAAAGAACACTTGATATCACGAGCCATCTACGGGAACTAAACTGGGTCCTTCACCTGTTGCTACATATACAGTGTTCTCGACTGCTCAACAGTATCTGAGACGAAGCCTAAAGTAGTTGTCAGCAAACACTAAGTAGAGTAATACAACTAAAGAAAAGTAACTGAAAACTAAAAGAACATAAAAGAAGGGTACTCATTTATTATTTCAAATATTCTTATTAGTTTACTTTTCAATTATTTCCCTATTTATCTCAACAGTGTATGGCCCTCGATATTATAGTCATATTTATTTTATATCAATTCCTTTGAAGGAACAAGGAGATCTTGTTGTGATTTCCTAAGAGGTATGACGTGTGTATAGTGTCCTCTTGGTTGGGACGAAACTCCATACTCACCCTACGTATCATTCCATTACCTCGACTCCTAGCATAGGTGATCGAAGGATATTTCTCGCTTTTTGCAAATAATAATAATAATGCATCATCGTGGCATAATTAAATTGTGGTGGAAAAACTCCTGGATCAAAGATGAATTGATATCAGACTTGACATGCACAAGCTAATGAAATCAAATCAATCTCCAATCAAATGCTCGCATCAATCCAAATAGATATCAAACTAAATAAACCACACAAAAATAACGTCGTCTCCATAGGGAGGCATATACGCATGAATAGGTTTACTCAAATATGATGATGATCAATAATAATTCAAATAATCAGAAAAATAAACAAACTATGATAGTACAAGCAAACTCGGTAGATCGCGGTGCAAAATCGTGTAGATCGATGGCGCAGTTGCAGATGAGGTACAGAGCGTGCACGCTATCACCATGCACGCCAACAAAGGTGGTGAGGATGGAGTCAAGGTGATGTGGAGTTGTGGTTGTGGTGGTGAGCATAGTAGGTGGTGCATGATGTTGACGTCGAGGAAGAGTGCACGATCACGGTTGTCATGATGGTGGTTGATCATCATGAGCGAGAGGAGGGTTGAGCAAACTCGCCTCCTGTTGCTGTTGTCGATGGTGTTGATGAAGGTCAACAGTGCAGTGTTGAGAGAGCACAGGAAGGTAATGGTGTTGTTCGATTGTATTGCCTGAAGTGCAGATGGGGGTTGTTGTCGTGTGTCAGAGGAAGAGATGAAGGGCATGTTGTTGGCCTCCATCGTGCGTCAATGTGTGAAAGAGAGGGGGAGCGGGTGCATGCAGAGGGACGTGGATGTGCTCTTCGGTCTTGTGCTAGGCGAGAAGGGAGCGAGACCGAGAGGGTGGTGGGCACCCTCAGGTCCCGTTTGTTTCACGGGATTGACATCCGTGTCCCGCGTTTGGGACTCTTGATCCCGGGATGGCACACCACTGGGATAAGGGGCTATACCATGGGTGTGCATAAACCGGCGAGAGGGGGTTGGGTTGTCAGCATCCCATGGGTTAATCCTAGGCGTTGTTGATTATAATACCCATTTTTCCCTTGCCCTTGTCACCATCCATATGCACACGCCATTCTCCTTCGTGTAGGCGATCGTGCCCTAGCGACGATCCCATTATGCGAGCCCTTCACCTTCATCGCTGCCTTCCCAGGCGATCGTGCCCTAGTGACGATCCTATTTTGCGAGCCCGTGTCCTTCTTAGCTACCCTCCCCAAGCGATCGACCATGGTAGAAGGATCGATGGAAGTAATCTCTTGCTAGTGTGTTATCACGTTAGCAATAGTGATTGCCCTTTCCCCACATGTCTCGTGAACCCTATGTCACTACTGCTCTGATGGTAGATGCAATCAGGCATTGTTCGTCCTCGATAGATCTGCTTTTGTGTTTGTTTGTAATTGGATCTTCCTGCCCTCCTCATTTTACTTCATCTCCATCCTTCCCGATGGACGGACACCCTTCGTGACTGCTGGACATGGGGTTGGGTCCTAGTATTGTGTTGTGATGGCTACCTCCACCAGTTGTTCACATATATTTGCCATATCGCGTGGAGGCTGGTTGAGGATAAGGGTGTGGCAGTCAGGTATTGTCTATTTAAGCGAAGCATATCCATGTTTCTGCCTCCTCCTTGCCATTATCCTACTTTGCCTACTGGAGGGTGTGGAAGAGGAGGAAGAGAGCGGATCTCGAAGGAAGGGTATGGTCTTATTTGAGGCTTTCATAAACGTGTCTATGGGCATTGAATGTTAACTCGTTTGGTGTTGCTTCTATGAAGCAGTCGTAGCTAACCTTACCTTGGAGCGTAAGGCAGTGGCGTCGAGGTTGCTACAACTCCGCCTGATAGGTTTTTGTCATCTCGAGTGCAAATAAGTGCTGCTTCCTCTGTCTCCCTTCTACCTCTTTCTTCCTAATTTTAAATTTTTCATCGGTTATTCTTAACAGCCCCTTTCTTCCTATTTTTCTAAGGAGGTCTTTCAGAAGAGTTGATGATTTTGATTTCATCAAAAGAGAAGGAAATAATCATAGAAAATATAATCGCATTGTAGATGCTTGAAGATCTTGTTAATATTTTGCTTTATTTGTTTCAAGATCTTGTTAATATTTGCTGAGGGCTACTTTGCCAAATATTTGCTATATTTCATAATTCCATTGCTTTATTTCAGAATATATGCAACTGTTGGGATATTATTATGATTGTCTTCATGATTTTTTCTCTGCTACTATCAACTAGTGTTGTTGTTGCAATCATGATTTTACCTCTAGTTGTGACTTGGCTGGAATTCATGGCTGTGAATTAAGGGGAATTGGGTTAGAACATGAAAGATCTTTTATGTTTTAGCCTGAATTTAGTACAATATGGATTTAAGTTACATGCTAGTATAAGACCCTTGCTTTGCCTGAATACTATAGATAAATTTACAGCCATTCCTTGAAATAGATATCTTTAGAGTACATCATTGATTATCCGTAAAATTCTTTTACAAAGATTACTTATAATATGTATTGCTACATGAATGTTTGGTTCGCAATTATTTTTGGCCTCAAAATGAAACTCGAAAGAAGTTCTTGGTTTGGAATTCATATTGAATTGTGGCTTAAATGAGATTCGGAAAACAAGTAATCAATTCAACCTTGTTATGATTTTAATTTAATTGAGTGTAGATTTATAAGCGCATGCACTTATATGTGTTTGTTACCTGTGAATATGATGAATAGGATGACCTTTATGATCATACCCAGGTAGGCTATCAAACTTGCATGTACCTTGTTGTATATTCAGATTTTTGTTCATAAAAGATTCTAAAAGTTATAAAAAGGAAATTTCAATGTGATATCCACTTGATTTCTGAACCGGATGGAAAGATAGTCAACAAACACATATAAAAAGAGCTTTGAAAATCTATTTAATCTTTACATTAAGTTCCCTTCAAGAGAACTAGAACATATAATGTCTCTTTAGAGCCACCTAGTTAGGGAATAAAATAAACATGGACTGTGTGTAAAGATGTGTTGGATGTCAATGCAATCTCAAGGCTAACCGGTCATCTTTTCTTTCCTCCCTTTTTTGGGAAAGGTAAATACGATGGGCATGTAGATTTTCATTTTATAACCTGTAGATGTTAATTCAGACTCTTCACAACTCTATCAGCATCTTGGTGGTTAACTCCTGATCTTAGATCAATTGAATTTGCTATTGGTAAAAGAGCCAAGAACTCTTCTTAAAACATACCAATTATTGCAGGTAGGTGTAATGTAGCCATTACTCCTTTTTTTTTAATTTTGCAGATACAACCTTTTACTCTTCATCTAATCACTACCATTAGCCAAAATATTATCATGTTAATTCTTCAATTCCATTAACATTGACAGGAATAAAACATTCAGTGGTCATATTAATTAGAATATTGACTTCTTCCTTCCACTTTCTACCTTTTGCAGCTATAATAAGATTATAACAATTGCCAGTAGCTCACCATCATTTTTTTTTTGAAAAGTACTAACTCACCATCAAGCCATGCCCCTACTAGTTCTGATAAAAAGGTTCATAATTAAGAGAAACATTTTCCACAAGAAAAAAATGACACACGGTCTCGCAGCCCCTCCCCCACCAATATTGTGGTGGGACCACTGCAATGTAGACATCCTAGTATTTACTAGAACAAGAATGATAGTCTACACATACAATCACATGCAAAGAAGATAATCAGTGATTGTAAACATATTAACAAATATGTACACATAATAGATGGAGATGATGATGTACCCGTAAACAATAATAGGTCCTCTAAAGTAGATAAAAATGGTCGTAACCTCTATGGAATGAGGGATTAGGTGTGCTTACTGGACTATCTTCATAAGAATAATTGATAAGGACCATTCTCATTTTTTTTGGACTGGGTATCATGAAGGAGTTAGAATATTCAGTTATAGACATTCAGCTAGTTTTTTGGAGCTGGGAGTAGGAGACAAAGGATAAGGAAGGTTGCCAGGTGAAATGATGAATACTGGGGTGCTGGAGATTTGTGCAAGTTAGTGTTTTCCGTTTCATTCCATACTTGTTTCAAAGTTAGGAATGAATTCTTCTGAAAATGTCATGTTCCAATGTAAGTGAACTTCATTTATGCAGTTGGTGGCAAGAAAGTTTCATGTAGTGATTTTGCTTGATTTGATGTATCAATCTATTGTAGTTGATTTGATATACTGTTTCATAGTGGCTAACATTACTTTTTACCCACATTTAGTTAGTTTCGGACCTCCAAAATTTGATACAATTTGACATTGGCTTATCATATCGTATAGTTAAATGCTCTACTTTTGACTTTAGGATGTCATCATCCCAACCATCATCCTCCATCGATCCAAAGAAGGCTAAGAAGTGGGACTATCGAACTACTAATGAATTACTAAAGATTTTGGTGAAGCACCATAAAGACAGTCATTGGGAGAATGGATCATTCACGAAAACCGCTTGGAATGACATTAATAAGGAGTTTGTCGCAGCAACCGGGTTACCATACACCCACAACCAGATTCCGAATAGATGGAAAGAGTTGAAAAGGAAGCATACCTTATATGCTCAACTCTTGAGCAAGAGCAAGTGGGGAATGGGCCCGAGGACAAGTTGCCCAGTAGCACCGTCACCCTATGTTTGGAATGAGGTATTAATAACAACTTTCGTTAAATAGATCAAACGAGTCATGACTCTTGTTCTTTCACAGAAATTTACACTTCCGTTGTATATGTAGCTCCCACCTGAATTGGCAAAACTTCAGGAGAAGCCGTTTGTCTACTATGAGGATGTCCATAGCATTGTCGGGAGGGATACAGCTACAAGTGAGCATGCGCTCTCGTCGAACACGCAAGAGCAAGGAATGAGGTTGTTGAGGATCATGTCAACATGGGAAATGACGATGAAAGAGCTTCTGTTGGAACAAAAAACACCTTTTCTGGTTCATCTGCAACTAGACCCATCCCATTTGATAATACAGATGCAAAAGACGTTTGGACCTTCCTAAAGAGGCCTTACACTGGCCCCAACATTTTTGTGAGGACCAATATCCCATCGACTTTGGCTAGTAACCCTCATCAAATGCAGAAAACACCTCCTTTGCAGACAACTTTTGAGGGGGAAGGGTCAAAGAGGGCTTCTGGGAGTTCCGCCTCAAGTGGGGCGAAATGGAGGAAGAAGGCATCATCCATTGCGATTGAATCAGCTAATGCAAGGTCTAAGGAGTTTACAGAACTCATGAGAACTTTGGTGAAGCATCATATCTCTCCCCCATCCAGGGTCGACCATTCAGGGGATGACATTCATGATTGCATGCGAAGGTTACGAATGTGGGTTCCTAGTATCACACCCGACGACTTGGTCACCTTGGCTGATGTCTTCACACATATCAGTTGGAGGGCAGTATTCAAGGATGTAATTGACTCTAATGTTGAGTTGGGAGTGTTTCTGAGGAGGCATGTTAGTAGTGATTACGGCTTCTGAGCATCTTATTGGCAGTATCTTGGTTTTCTTCTAGCATTTGTGGTAGTTAGTTTGTTTTCATGTCATGTTTTGTTATTTTTAGCATTTGGGCAGTCTTTAACATTGTTCTGGACTAATTACAATGATATGTACGTGGGTTTATGATATGTTGGGGTTGCATTTCTGCCATGTCATTTTTTTATGAACATTTTATCCTCTGATGAATGCATGCCTTTACTTACATGGTTTTTGTGGTACATGTTAATGTCTACATTTTTCACATTTATCTCTCCACTGTCAAGTTAAGTTCAACATACATTGTTGCAATCTGCAAATTTGGGATGTTTCTCAGAAGGATGAGTTCAGACAATGATAGGTCGATGTCCTCTGTGGAGGACGACTGCGAGGGTAATAATTTGGCCTTAGTAGAGGTTGTGCTTCCACTAGCGATAGAATTGGTAACATTTGGGGTTCAGTATGTTCCTAGGCAACCTCAAAATAATAGTGCTTTTCCTGGTCACTATTGGGTACGTGAGTTACTAGAGGGCCACCCCTCACGATGCTTCAAGGAATTGCAAGTTACGAAGGATGCCTTCATTTCAATCAGTCAATACCTGAAGGAGAATACCGATCTGTGTGATTCCCGAAATGTTACCGTCAATGAGTAGTTAGCGATTTTCCTGCATGCTCTTGCACATGCGTCCTCCAATCGACACATGATAGAACATTTTTAGCATTTCGGGGAGACTATTTCAAGATGCTTCAACAATGTATTGCTTGTCATCATATCCCTAAAGAGGAGGTTCATTTGATTGCCCACAATTCAGGCTGAGGTGCCAGATCAGATTAAGGATAATAGGAAATTCTTCCCCTTCTTTAAGGTATGTTACTATAGCAAAAGTTTCAACTTTGCCTTAGTTACAAATAAATGCACACTAATTCATACAAATGTTTCATACTAGGACGTGCTTGGAGAGATCGATGGATGTCATGTTCAGGCAACAGTCTCCCCAACAGATCAGGCTTGTTTTCGCAACCAGAAAGGTTGGACGAGCCAGAATGTTATAGCGACTGTCGACTATGACTTGCAGTTTGTCTACATCAGCACTGGATGGGAGGGCTCCACGGCGGTCATGAGGCTCTTGCGCCAGGCAGTGCGGAATGGTTTGACCATCCTCAACGGACGAAGGTCTCTGGTGGACCTTGGATATGCAAACATCTCTTACTCTATTTCGTGGTATTGCATATCACTTGCAGGAATATAGGAATCGCTCCAATAGATATCAGAATCACAATGAGCTTTATAACCACCGACATGTGCAACTTCGCAACGTTGTTGAGCGTGCATTTGGGGTCCTAAAACGACGATTCAAGATACTTGACTCTCGTCCATTCTATAGTTTCAAGACGCAACGACACAGTGATGGCATGTTGTGTTATACACAACATGCTAAGCCAGTGGAATCTTTATGATGACATCTTCTTGACTGATTTGGAGGAAGATGTAGGGGATACCGAAGTCTAGGACGATTTGGTTGATGAGACGGCAATTAGAGCAGGAGATTTCCTGAGGGATCAGCTTGCACATGCTCTTTGGGTTGATCACAGGGGTAGATGATGCTCTTCTGTAATATAAAATGTGATGTACCTTAAAAGTCACTATGTGGCCAAATTCTTCTGTGTTGCCATTGTGATTATTGTTCTCATGCCAGGGATTATGTGTCGTCTAGACATTACTGAAATACATTTTCATTAATTTCCTAGTAATCAGATTTACCTACTACCCATGTTTTCATTTTGTCTTCTACTAAAAAATTGCTTCCAAAGACGAAGATATATCATATCATAAGTAGTACTGCAAGGATGGCTAAAGGATACTTGGCGACGACACACGGCCAACGATGCACATGTGGATTGACTTGTTTACTGTCACTAGAGGCGAAAGGACCAGAATATTTTGAGGTCATGGATCGCCGTCTCTACACATGTGCACTTACTGATGCGGTACGTACATATACGAGTCCATATAATATTACATTGAATGGTAATGATGATGTAACCTTTTACTCAGTAGGGATGCAATTACAGAAAATATGCCAACCAGCTACCCTCAATAAGCGACATAACCAGAGCGAAGTCCTTCTTGTCTTTGAAGTACCATGTGTTAGAATGGAAGATCGCAGATGTATCATGTATTGCTAGGCGAAATGATGACTATGTTGAATACCTTGAGGATCAGGTTAAGGCATTAGAGGAACAAGTAAATGAGTCGAATCGACAAAATGAACTGCAAGAGAGGATAGATGAGATTCAGATCGAGGCTAGGGTTACAGAGGTTGAATTACATTCCGCACATGCATCTATAGTTGACCAGATGCGAAATTTACCTTGCTAGTGTTCTTATTTCATATCCTATCTCATATGTCCTACTATGATGGAGTGTATAACTTGCACTTTATTTCATTATCATTTTCTTTACTAACTCTAGTAGACGTACTCTAGTTGACTATTATGTTAATGAATGAAACCTTAATGTTAACTTATGCCTCAGCATACACATTTACATATACTTAACTGCGCTCCATTCTTGGTAAAATTTAATAGATGACAGAAAAGTTACATGATTTTTCCATTCATGTTAAAATTATTGCAATTTATTTTCTGCTATCACAATGTTCAATCATTCATCGTGTTCTGATGTTTTTTACGAATCATGGAGTCCTTGCTTAGTAACTCTAGTTTGACTTACTCTAGTTAACCATTATCTTAATGAATGCGACCTCAGTGTTAACTTATTCTCCAACATACACATTTACATATTCTTAAATGCAGAACTATTTTTCATAAAATATCATTAATGCTTTGTGTGAGTTTGCAAGGTTTGACATTCAACCAAATGGGCAATGACGACAGCACGTACCAATCTTGGAACTTACGTCAGAGACGGACACATGCTTACCGGTAAAGTTTACCATGCCATGGGCTAAAACTCAATTGTGTTGGATGGCTAGATTTATTCTTAGCAACCCCAATTAGAAAGCTCCTTATCAGCAAACATGGGTTGCTTAGAAAATTTCTAAGTCCTATTGTGGCAGTTGAAATGGCAGCATGCACTCCTAATGACTTGACATCAATCTTTGCAATGCTACTTGAGCCCATTTTCCCATTAACATCCGTGCTGCTGTAGCTGATGTTGATGCTCCAACTACCTTTATCCATACCACCATTTTGAGTTCGTTGGCTGCTGTTGGATACAACTCCTGCTGTTATTTTATGCTGCACCCATTTTCAGTTGTTGCTGCTGCTCCACCATGCTAATCCATTCTTGGTAAAATTTAATAGATAAATGAGCTACATGGTTTTTCCATTGTTGTTAAATTTATTGTAATTTATTTTCTGCTATCACAATGTTCAATCATTCATCATGTTCTAGTGTTTTTTACGGATCATGGAAACACAGCTTAGTAACTCTAGTAGACTTACTCTACTTTAACATTATCTTAATGAATGCGACCTTAGTGTTAACTTATTCCACAACATACACATTTACATATTCTTCATTGTAAAACTATTTTTCATATAATATCATTAATGCTTTGTGTGAGTTTGCAGGGTTTGACATTCAACCAAATGGGTAATGATGATAGCAGGTATCAATCTTGGAACTTACATTAGAGGACACGTGCTTACTGGTAAATTTTACCAGGCCATGGGCTAAAACTTAATTATGTTGGATGGCTAGATTTAATCTTAGCAACCCCAATTAGTAAGCTCCTTATTTGCAAACATGGATTGCTTAGGAATTTCCTAAGTTCTACTGTGGCAATTGAAATGGCAACATGCACTCCCAATGACTTGACTTCAATCTTTGCAATGCTACCTGAGCCCATTTTTCCATGGACATTGATGCTGCTGTAGCTGCTACTGACGCTCCACCTGCTCCATATAACCATTGACATTTCGTTGGTTGATGTTGGCTGTAGCTCCTACTGTTATTTGTAGCCGCACCCATATGCATGTTCTTGCTGCTACTCCACCTGCCTCATCCATACCACCATTTTGGGTTCATTGGCTGTTGTTGGCTACAACTCCTGCTGTTATTTGTAGCTGCACCGATATGCAGTTGTTGTCTCAATCTACCATTTTTCTTTCAAATTCTCACAAGCACTTTCATGTTAATTGTGCATCTTTTCTTTATCATTGTAAATTGAATGGACAAACAAGTAGAAAGCAAATGTTCCATATTTCACATGTGGAAAACAAATGAGAAACTTTACACTTGCTTATTCTTTGAAGAATTCAGTTGTCATCTTTATTGATTAGAAAACATTCAGTGCTGGCTGTCATCTCGAGAGATGTGTAGGTGTTTCAATTTTGATCATAGGATTATGAGCTTTTCTACTTTCTGTGCTTCCTTTTTTATCATTTAATTTCATTACCGACAGCTTTTAATTTGCAGACTTGTTGGGAATCATGGCATTTCGATTTGTAAGTTCAATTTGAGTTTGAGACGTCTTCTCTTGTGCTTCCTTATTTTTTGCACTGTAACTGCCATCTTGGGACTGCATTGGCTTCTTTGAATCGCCATTTGTTAATCGGCAGTCCTTTTACAAGAGGCAGATTACATCTACTTAGAAAAGGGTCCCCATTTGTGTTTTTGATCTTCTAACCGTTTGAGGTTTTTATTTGTGTTATCTTGGGTTGATGGACGGTGTACCTTCAATTCGTATAGATGTGTTGGGCACATTAATTTAATGTAATTAGCAGTGCAATAAATATGTCAATTACTCTGTCATGTTTACCAATCCCAACGTCAGTTACTCTTCACTTCAAGGGGAAAAAAATCTAGCTACGACAAAGTTGGCTAAGAAAGGAAGTAAAAGTCATTCTTCATCTTATTTCACTACTTATCTCAAATTTCTCCACTCCCAAGTATCTCATGTGGGAGATCTCTATCAAACTTATTCTTAACAAGAAATAGAATTTCAGTGTACAACCTTATTCGCAGCAAAAGGTTAATAGATCCACTCACACCTTATTTACCTTCTTATTCATAATTTTCAATCCCACAAATTTCTACATACACCTACACCTCTATTTCCATATTTTATTAAACAAGGGGCAAAATGGTCCTTTAACATCTTTTCAACTAACTTCACCCACTGACTTGACACATCTACCAACCAATCCCACAAAACAATCCCTTCCAACCTAACCAAACAAGGGATGGGATCATCTAATCCCATGTTTTCCCCCAACCAAACCAAACAATAAACCATCACAATCCCAGGTTTGCCTCAGAATTCCACGAACACAATTTACAATCCCTCAAAACCAATCCTTGCAAACAAACAGTCAGAGAATGTTGGGTTGGGGTGGGGGTGGGGGGTGGAGAGGGTGTGTTAGGTGATAGGGAGAGAGAAGGAGAATTGCGAGCAAGGGGTGTTTACAGTCTATCGTCAAAGAGAGAGAGGGATGGGACGAAGGGGGCTTGGGGTTTGCCTCCAAGAGGAGTTGAGGAGAGAGGGGGAGGAAGAGAAATAGCGCGCCAGGGGGGAAGGGGCATTCGGTGGTTTACGTGGATGGCCTTGGGTGGAGGGCCTATTTAGGATGTTGTTCGGAGGGGATTGGGATAGAATTTAGTGCATGAATGAGATTTCGATGGTGGTATTTGTTACGTGGGATTTTTAGTGGGAAGGTTTTATTGTGTGGCTTTACGTGGCCCGGTCCATGGTGATTTTAGGAATGAATAGGTTATGGAATTTGTGGACCTAAGATTGGGATTAATGCAACATATATGGTTGGCCAATTGGAATGAGTAGCAGCTTGGCCTACCGACATATGTGCTAATAGAATTAGATTAATCAAGGAAATTAGTTCCCTAAATAGGGTCTGGGTAGGGGTCAATCAGGCTAGGGTTAAGGGAATAGGTTCATTCCCCAACCAGACACATGAGCTCAAGTTGAGTTCTGCATCGAAAATATATAAGTAATTAATCATAATATGCAAAGCCGGTAAAAATTGATGAAATGTAAGGAATCATAATTTTAAAGCTTAATTTCATCATTGTAATGCATGCTTTCAACCAAATTCCCATTCTAATAATGATGTACTTAGGTTCTAATTTTGTCCACTAAAGTGGACCTATCAAATACCCCCATGCTTAAATTTTGCTAGTAAAGAACAAAATCATATAGAGAAGAATCAGATCTCTAGACCAGAAATTGCTGTCAGGATACCTTGTTATGCCTCGCCTCTAGAGACTAGTTTGAAATACTAACCCTGGGCTTTAAGCTACTCTAGTACCGATCAAGATACAGACCTGATCGGCTTCAGCCTTAGGTCTTCATCTAAGGTTTCTTAGGCCTCACAACCTACCTAAGGGTTGGTTGACCCTAGAGATTGAAGTACCCATGCATTTGTGCAAGTTGTCTTGGCTCAGCTTGCCAACGCATTTTCCAAAATAGAGATGAAAGATATATTTTTGAGATTTTTCTTTTTGTAATTTTTTCTGATTCCTCTTCTAAGTCCAACCTCGGATTAGCTCCCAACATGGTCTATGTCAGATTCCTTGTTCCAATCATCGAACCTCAAAGGGTTCCTAACAATCGATGCTTCAGGATAGCATCACCAATTGCAACTCCAAGAACTCTGGTAATTGACACTTCATGATAGTGCCGACATGGCATTCTATAGAAAATTCAGGCCCTGGCAATCGACATTTCAGGATATTGCAGCCCATGGCACCTAAACAGCATAATGCACTTACATGCTCTTAGTAGGATATTTAAATATCCTAAGAAACAAGCTCCAATGTGATGATATATTATAATGCATTCTCGAGGGGAGTATTTACTACTCTCATGCGGCAGGAACTCTTCTAATCAACTTATGTTTCCGAACCTTTCCTAAGTAAAAACTTTGAAGATGCCATTTTTCAAACGAAGAAATTTTTGCAATTATTCTACATTAAGCATACTGAACTGGACCAATGTGTGAGATGTGGATGCTTAAGTTACCAAGAACCTACAAACCAAAAGGGCAAACAAAGAGGTCAGATACCTCTTAAGCCTTTCACTAATACATCAACTTCTCAACTTCCTTAATTACTTGAAGAATAATCCATATCTTAACAAATACTCAAGTTTTTAAGCCAAAAAGGCCCTAGAGGCCTAAAGTTAGTATAACTCACTTATCTCTTAAGTTTTGGCACTTCAGGTCTTAATTCATCATTCGTTCTAGCCCAAAACTTAAGGTAGATTCTTCATAATCAAAAGCTGGGACTAACACAATTTTACTCCTTTTTCTCTCCGTCTCTCTCTTTTTGTTTTCTTTGTTTTAATGTATTAATGCACTAACCACATGCACGCAAAGTATGTATAAATGCTATGTACAATCTCAGGTTATACCCCCCCATGCCTAAATCGGACAATGTCCTCATTGAAAGTAAAAAGCAAGGAAAGACATTACCTAAGATGGAGAGTGGTCGAAGTTAAGGCTCCTCCAACCTATAGGTGTCTAAAACAATGCCATTAGAAAAGTAACATACGGTTTTACACTTTGGTCATTTACTTTGAAAGTCTCACCAGAGAAGGGATTTTGTATCTCAACAGCACTGTGAGGGAACACCTGTGTGACAGTGTACGATCCACCCCAATGGGACTTAAGTTTCCCAGGAAATAGCTTGAGTCTGGAATTAAACTGCCAAACACTTTCGTTGAGCTCGAAGGTTTTCCTATGGATGTGCCTATCATGAAATATCTTTGTGTGCTCTTTGTAGGTTTGAGCAGTTTCATAGGCCTCATTCCTCAACTCCTCAAGGTCAGTGAGTTCAAACAAGCGTGATTCACCTGCTTTCTCAAGATCCATATTAACATTCTTGATAACCCAACAGGCCTTATACTCAATCTCAACAAGAAAATGGCAAGCTTTGCCATACACTATACAGACGAGAGACATACCTAGAGGGGCCTTATAAGCAGTTATGTAAGTCCATAATGCATCGTTCAATTTCTTCAACCAATCTTTCTTGTCGGGTTTAATAGCTTTCTCAAGAATTCTTTTGATCTCCCTATTGGACACTTCTACCTGTCCACTCGTCTACGGATGATAAGATGTTACAACCCGATTCCCGAATCTCTACAGGACCCGAGATCAGCTCGACTTGACTAATCCAAGACCCAGCCGTCCAACAAGAAATAACCGAAAAGCAGAAAAAATAAACCACATTCACTATGGAAAGTAACTAACAGTAAAAGAGAGTACAAGCAGTAAAGGAAATAGAAGCTGCTAAAAGTACATATCACTACCACAACAGTAAAGTAGAACAAAAGTACAGAACAGTAACAGTAACAAAGTATGAACTCCCAAACAAAAAGAAGTACAACAGTGAGAACTACTACTGGGCTCGACTGGGCCAAGCGCCCTCTGCAGTCGGTAACTCGGGTTGCTCAACTCCTGGACCTAAAAAGGGTTATGAGTGAACGGAGTCAGCGAACGCTGAGTAGAGTGGCAACCAAACTAACAAAAGCAGTAAAGGCTAACAGGTAAATTTATCTTTTCTAATTATTTTATTTTAAGTCATTTCTTTTCACCCATTGGTTTACTTTCAGATCTCTTTCTAGATCTCGTATGTTCCTCATGGGAGAGATCTTTATTGCAGTCTTTTCCGAAGAATAGAAGGCACACATGGTGCTTTCCTGGCCGGGAGGGTCCCCCGTGGTAATCCTACACCAAGTCAACCACCCCAAGGTCACAGACAGACGTAGCGGCGATTACGGCACGCACGATAAGCGCATGAGTACCTATCCCGCACTGGCACGCGGTCAGTCGTTTCCGTTAGCGGGTGCACCCAAAGCACAGCACGGAACCAGTATAGGGCATAGCCCTCTCAGTAACAGGGGTCTAGCCCCTAAGAACCAAACAGGGGTCTCGCCTCTCCACAGTCCGCGCACCCTCGCCTAATTACCCTGGTTTGCCGAGTGGGCCTAACAAGTCGATGTAAGGCAGCTAGCTAAACCCCGGGCCTCGTGGGGTGACTAGCTCTCTCCCTACACTAGTAGCTCTCCCTGGTACAGTATGCGCGAGAACCAACAGAAGTCGGTGCACAGTGGCCAATCCTAACCCCGACTCCCAACCCAAGGGCGGCTAGCTCCACTCTACACTAAACAGGGGACAGTCGCTCTCCTTGGTACCACGTACTTAAAGCCCAGCACACTTCCCACTCACATTTCCAGATCCTTTCCATTCATCCACAGGAGCTCTACTCCTAACACCCCGAAGGGTTCATGCTCATATTCACCATATTATTCCATACCAGGTTTCATCATTCACGGTTCCATTCTTGTATTACACATGCAGCTTGTATTTCCACAATTTAACATATACAGCAAGTAATGTCACAGGTAACTGTTTAACTAGCACAAGCATTTCATATTCCACAGGTAGCTCGTATTTATTAACAGGCAATTGTTTACAATTCTATTCATTCATTTATTACTGCAATCTCAAACACGCATACAAACAGTCCAAGTATTTCTTGTCCTAGGATTCATGCCACATCCTAGGTTTCTAGTTATCTAATTTCACATAAGCATTCATATTTTATAATTAAAACAAGGGGAAACCACTCTACCAGACAATCCGGAAGTACTGGGGGCTCGAACGACAAACTTACGTGCCTTTGCAAGCCCCGAACACGCAACAGATCGAAGTCCTATACCAAGAAACATACCACAATGGAATATTCATAACAGTATATAAGGCTTTCTAACATGTAGAGGAACTAACAAGGAAACTATAGGTATCTTGTTTGCGTAAAACGAACCCCAAACGGATACTAAACGGGTCAAAAACGGGACTGCAGAACCAAATCAGACGTCAAGCACAAGGTTCAGACGTCTTAAAAGTCACCAGGGTCTCACCTCAAGTTCCTGTATCGACCTCAGACGTCCAGGACCCTCACTTGACTGTCTAGACTCAGCTCCAGACGTCCGACCTCTCCTCCAATCGTCTGGGAGTGCTTCCGGTCATCTGTTAAGCTGTCCAAACGTCCAAAACCCGTGGAAGGGCGTGCCATGCACCTTCCCAAAGCTGTCCCTACGCGTGACAGACAAATTCTCCCACTTTTAGTCACACAGATCGGTTCTATGATGCAGCCTGTATGGCTGTAACTGCAAGAGGAACGTACCTTCGCGAAACCTTGCTTTCAAATATCCGGTGTCGTCACCAGACGTCCAACCCGTCGTCTGGACGGCACTCCAGATGTCTGATTTTGCAAAAAATCCCATAACCAAAACAAGCTCCCGCTCCTCTCGCCGCGCGCAGCTGCGGTTCCTCCCTCTTGTTGCAGCTTCAGCTGCAGCAGGAAGTCGGAGATGACTCCACCGACGCACTCCTCCCGCACGTGCCACTCCGACCGTGCGCCCTCCGGCGAGCTCCCACGAACCCGCGAGCTCAACCTCCTCCTCTCTTCACGCCACTCCTCGCTCTCGCTCTCGCTCCCGCTCCTCTCTCTCCCTCGTTCCTCTCACGGCAGTGGAGAGGAAGAAGGTGGTGGTGGTGGTGGAGTGGAGAAGAGAGGAAAGGGGAGAGGGGTCTTATATAGGGAGTGGGGTTAGGGTTCGAGAAGGAGAAAAGAAGAGAGAGAAGAAAGGAAGGTTGTCTGCACGCAGCCAGCGCGCAAACTCGACCCTACGTACAAATTTTTCAATTTCCAGACGTCTGAGCCTCTGACCGAAAGTCCAGACGTCTTAAAAGACTCAGAGCAGAACAGATCTTTACATAGGGGGTTGCCACTTTGTGGGTGACACCAAGACTTTTGAGTAGACGGGTGAAGTGAACATTCCGGAAATGAGGTTCCCCATCACTAACGATTGTCCTCAGGCAACCAAATCGGAAAAATGATATTGGCCTTAACAAAATCCATAACCACAGAGTGATCGTTCATCCTGGTCGAAATGGCGTCTATCCATTTTGAAACATAATCAACTACCACGAGAATATATTCAGAACCATGGGACAATGGGAAGGGGCACATGAAATCCATGCCCAGATGTCGAACATCTTGATAGGAAGAATAGAGTGCTGGGGCATCTCATCCCGCTTCCCGATCATTCCAGTCTGTTGACAACAAAGTCATGCCCCCACATAAGTATGAGCATCTTTGAAAAGTGAGGGTCACTAGAAACCAGACTGGAGTACCTTAAAGGCAGTCTTCTTAACACTAAAGTATCCTCCATAGTGCAATGTGTGATAGAAATTCAAGACACTTAGTTGATCCTCCTCTGGGACACAACTACGGAAGACTTGGTCACGACCTATTCTAAAAAGTTCAGGATCCTCCCAGTGATAATGCTTAATGTTAGTGAGAAATTTATCTCACTTCTACTTATCCCATGTACTGAGGGTCTCGCCTTCGACCAAGTAGTTGACGACATCAACATACCAAGGGATCGTCGATTGTGCCTCCATAATAGTTTCATTAGGAAAAGTCACACGAATATCTCCGGATGGGGTTGAAGCCTCAATTGGGATTCTGGATAAATGATCTACTACTACATTCTCAACCCCTTTCTTGTCATAGATATCAAGGTCTAATTACTATAATAATAGAATCCATCGAATAATTCTAGGTTTGGTATCTTTCTTGGCAACAAAATGTTTCAAGGTAGAATGATCAGTATACACCATAACTTTAGATCCCAGAAGATAAGACCTAAACTTCTCCAAAGTAAAAACTATCGCAAGTTCTCTTTCCGTCACAGTGTAGTTTTCAATGGCTCGGTCAAGGTCTTGCTAGTATAATAAAGCACATGAGGCTTTTTGTCAACCCTTTGACCAAGGACCACTCCTATGGCAAAATCTGAAGCATCACACATCAATTCAAATGGGAGCATCCAATCAAGCGCTCTCAGAATACGTGCAGTCATGAAGGCCTCGGTACACTTTTTATCAAAAACGAAGGCAATGTCCTCCAATAAGTCACAAAGTGGCCTAAAGCTTGCTAAAATCCTTAATGAAGCGCCTGTAAAAGCCCACATGGCCCGAAAATGATCAAATTTGCTTGACATTGGTGGGCAGTGGGAGCTTGGACATGGACTCAACCATGGCTTTGTCCACTTCTAAACCTCGCTCAGACACTACATGCCTAAGAACAATGCCTTGCTGGACCATGCAATGACTTTTCTCCCAGCTAAGCACCACCCTATCTCTTCGCAGCATCTAAATGCGAGAGACAATAGTCAAAAGGTGTGCCGTAGATGGAAAAGTCATCCATGAAAACCTCTATAAACTACCACGTCCAAAAAGATGGGCATCATACACTACTGGAATGTTCCCAGAGATTACATAGTCTAAATGGCATTCAGTGGAAAGCAAATGTACCATAAAAGACTCGTAAAAGTATTACACTTCTGATCGTCCGGAAAGACAGCAATCTGATTGCATCCATCCTTCTCCCCTTTCTCATTTGTCACCATAGTAAATCCTGTCTTCTTAAGCACCACATGTATAAGAGTGACTCATTTGCTATCATATATGGGATAAATTATCCCATCGTCTAACCACTTTAAAATCTCCTTTTTCACCACTTTCTGCATATTAAGATTTAACTATCTCTGCATATCTCAGAAGGGTTTCATGGACTCATCCATGTAAATGTGATGCATAAAGAGAGTCAGGTCGACCCCTTTGATCTTAGCTATAGTCCAAACAATGGTTTCCTTGTGCCATTTTAGACATTCAATCAATGCTCCCTCCTACATCTTAGATAGTGCAGTCGAGATGATGATGGGAAGAGTATCATTGGGCCTAAGGAAAACCTACCTGAGGGACTTTGGGAGTGGCTTAAGGTCCAAGTCAGGAGCTTTCTGAATCGAGGGAATTAGATTCGATGTCCCTACCTTTGGTAGCAGATCTACCTTAATCGTCCATGGCAAGGAGAGGGACTCAGCTTTGACACCCAGCAATTCTTCTAATTCTAGCATATCCCCCTCACATTCTTCAAGTGTCTGGGTATGGTCTTTAGAAATGACCATTCAAAGGGGATTATCACATAAAGAGCTAGTGTCGTCTCCTCTACAATCTCATCTATCACCTCAACTTGGGAACAATCTTCCAATCCAGGCTATCTACAAGCATCAAACACATTCAGACGGATTTTTCGATTCCCGAAGCCCATCTTTAGCACCCCTGATTTGCAATTAATAGAGGCATTGGCTGTGGCCAAAAAGAGATGCCCTAAAATAATCGAAGGTTTGATGGGCTGGTTGGATGGGTCATATCCAATATCAAAAAATCAATGAGAAAGAAGTTCTCCACTCTCACCAAGACATCTTCTAAAAGCCCATGTGGTGTCTTGAGTGATCTATTAGCTACCTGGAGGACAACAGGGCTAGGCTTCAATTCTCCCCCTTATAATAGCTCATAGATCGAGCTCGGTAACATGTTAACCCCTGCACCTAAATCGAGGAGAGCCTCATCAATGCATTGGTCTCCAATGACCACAGAAACATATGGGGCTCCTGGGTCCTTCAATTTTGGGGGTGTACCATGTTGTAGGACCGAGCTAACCAAGTCGGGTAGGATGACCTTAGCTTGGACCTATTTTCGTGATTTTCTCTTCTACATGCTCAAGTCTTTTAGGAATCTATCATAGAATGGAATCTGCTAATGGAAGACTCATCATGACTCCTAATTTACCCTAATTAGCTAGTTTCTCAAGTTAATTACCAATGAATAGCATTAATACATGGTTAATTATACAATAAAGATAAAATAACAAGGACCTTAAAAATAAGTTAAAATAACGTAATTAAGGTTTAATTAATGTTAACTTAAGTTTAATTAGTGAATAGGACTCAAACATAACCATAAAGCTATAAATAAAGCCTTATATAAATAACTTATATTTATAGTTAATAATTAACTTAATTAAGTTAACACTTTAATAAATATAACTACAATGGGCAAAAACGTAATTTCATGGCATAAACATGCTATCTACATTATTGATAATTATATATAAAAATTTGAAAAATGACTAAATTAAAATAAGACTAAAAACTCATTATTTGCATTTATGTCCCTATCTTTCATATCAGTTGAATCCTTTTATCTCGATCAGGCCTTTCACTTTTAGCGCAAAGGTCCTATGTACATTTCTTCCACTCTTCTTCTCCATCTTCATGGACGGTCCACAACTACCAGTATCTTCACCTCTTAAATCACCGCCTACCCAACGTTGCACAACCACTAGAGCTGCCACCAAGATCTCTCTTGCAGACTCCACATCTAACGGTTCTGATCCCCCTAATCTCAACAACCTCCGATGTGGTGAACTCGTCGTCGCCAAAGATGAAGCACCTCATTACTGTGTATCTGGACATGACTGCATCCAGAATCCTACCTCCTAACCTCGCTCTCCACCTATAAATACCCCCCAACCGCTCCGATTACGAAGGTCAACTCCCTATCCCCTACTCCCAACTGAGTAGGCACTAGGCTATTCTTCCTAAGCCTCCAGTGACCTCTCACCCCCCTATCGAAGCGACTCTAGCAGAGATGCTCGTCTCTCTCACCCCCTCTTCCTCTCCAGTAGCTATGACAGGGCTCAGGAGCATCATCTCCTCCATCTCGACACCTTCCTTTCTCGCTGGAGCGCCTTCTTCTTCAACCTTCTGATTTCCTCAATTCGATGAGCCATAGCCGGTGCCTCCTATCCCCATTTGTCTAGGTAAAACATAAATTAACCTTAGTTCTTAGTGTAGATTAGTTTATAGAAGTTAGAAAGCGTAATTAGTTAGCTTTATTTGTTTGTTTCAAATCTTCTCCATCTCCGGTCAATCCAAATCCAGCCTCACAGGACTTCAAATCACCTTTTCATATACCTGATCACTCTCCTTACCTCTCCATGATCATCTATCACTTCTTGATTCCTTAATTTAGCATCTATATCGCCTAAACCATATTACACTCATCTGAGCATCTCCACTTTCTATGGCGGATGTCTTAGAGATAGATCACCTTCAATTGGGGCCCTTCATCACTTCTACACATCACTAGGGCCTCATTGCATGTATTAATTAGATAAATTAGCTATTATATTAAAAACACCTAATTCACTCCAACCTCTTGAGTACGCTATCAATGGCAGCTTAAGAGGAGTTGAAACATTAATTCCTTCCACCTACACCATCGCAATCAACTTCTAAACCTTTCCCTTTACTCAATTGAGTGAAATCTTTGTCCCTAAGATCATATGAACTCAAGTTTGATTCCACAAGTGTTTCTTGATTATATCTTGACTCTGATCATCAATTGGATCAATAGATGTGTTCCTGAGACCATCAGGAATCTTTTGAATCATTTCTTGAAAGCCTTCATGGAGATTTGATCTCCACTGATTCATTTCAACCTTCATCAAAGCTCCGGTGAGCTTCAACGAACTCAAACTAGAGTTGCAGCACTTGGAACTTCCTGCGAAGCTTCAGAACACTCCTAACTATTATTCTAATCATTTTCCAATCTTTTATTTGGTGTTTTAATGTCTACATCAACATATTATCCATCATCTTCTCCAACTCCGGTGGAGCTGAGAAAGAGTTTCTACTATGTTTCACAGCTTTGTAATAGATTTAGAAGCATCCTTGAGACCTAGTAAGTCTAGATCAAGTCTTATTTGACTTGTAAGATCTCTAGGATCTTCTGACGAACAACACTACTTTTAGGCTCAAGCAAAAGTACCTGAGAACACCGTTAGAGTATTCAAAACTTGATTTTGATGATCACATTAGATTCCTTATGTTGATTTTAGTCTATCTGGACATTTAAATTGATTGGATTTTCTTAAATTTGCAAAGTCGACTTCTAAGCTTGAATGGTCAATCTGAGGAAGTTCTTGAGGTTTTAGGCTTCAGAATTAGGTTTAAGGGTTGATTTGAATTCCTTAGATTGATATGAGTTTGTTAGGATAGATTTGAATAAGTTCTAATCTTCTTTTCAGACTGAGTTAATATCCTGCTCAGTTTGGGTTCATTTGAACCCCAGTGGCATTCATAGCCATCTTAGCTAGATTTCAACTCGAATTCCATCTAGATCAAGCCTTTATGATCTTCTTAAGTGTGTTAGATTAATTTTGGAGATTGAATTACATCTGCTTAGCTGTTTGGACCAGTGATTAGTGTTCTAAAACTTAAGAACGAGACCTAAGAAGCTAAGCTCTGGTGCATCACCAAGCTTCCCTGATTCACAATACCTTCTCTATTCCCTACGGAATGATCTCTAACACCTATCTAGGCTCTCAATTGAGAGAATAACCAAGTTAATAGGTCACATGACCTATTTTCTCTTACTAGAATACAGTAGAGCACCCATGGCTTTAGACTAAGTTTAAGTTCTAATGTCGAGGATCAAATCTAATCCTTTAATCAAATTAACACCTGCAATCAAAAGGCCTATCATAGGGCTTTCAATCAAGCCCTTGTAGGATTTGGATCTCTGTGCCGTTCAGAATCAAGCATTGAAGCTGAACCTTGAGCTAGTGCAGCGCTGAAGGAAGAGGGGCTAACTCAGTCCCACATCAACGAAGTGTGAGCATCCGCGGTAATATAAATTGAACCGTGCACATGGACTACCCAATTGTCAATGCAAGGTGCACAAAGAGCATATATCGAGCATATAATGAGCATATGTGGGCTGGGAGCCCGGTGATCTATTGTGCAACAGAATGGGCCAAAACTATGCAAAAATATAACTAAAAATCAAACTATGGGCCCGATTCCAGTAGAGGTCGATCCGACCCAATGGGCTATAGATTCTACGAAAAAATCATGCTCGCCAATTCCTAATTTTTTTACTACGTGTCAAGTGTTGAGGAGGCTCTGAAATCGACGAAGTGTTGAAGGCTTATGTGTGAAGGCTGAGAACACCATCATAAGCCATAACTAGCTCAATTTGGGTTAAAAAGGTTGACAAATGCTCCTACATATCCATGAAAAGGTTCTAAGGGCACAATATTCTATTTTGAGAAGATAAGAAACCAGGGTTATTTATGCAATTTTAACAGCATTTCACAATTACAGAATAACCGTGGGAAATTTCAGAGGTTAATTAAAGGTCAAATGGTCATTAATGTCCAATAAGAGGGTCCATGCAGACAGAAACAGATTTTCACGCATCTCAAGAATTAATAGACATCTGAAACCCTAAAAATAGAACTACTTAATTAACTGAGGTTATGGTCAGTATAAAATTCACCTAAACCTTCTAAAATTCATAAAAAAATATTTTATAAGGTTTGGTACCTTTGATTTGACCACTGGAATTCATTTTGACCTAAAATAGGGTCTAAGACGGACAGTTGCCCTAATTTGGATTTCTGCACAAATTTTTAAGTCAAACTTGGTCAAAATCAAAATCCGACTTCACCATTAGATTCCTTGAGTCCAAATTAGGTTTATATCAAAATTTGAACCCAATCAAAATCTATCTCGACCTAATTTGCATTTTGGTCGTCTCAAACTTATTTTCTCTCTTATAGCCCCTCAGGTTTTCAAAACTTTGCGAAATTTCCCCTAGGTTTACCATCATTCTTTGCAGTTGGGTCCCTGCCGCCATGGCAGGTGTGAACCCAAAGAGGTCGAGCTTCAATCAAGGATTCCTCCTTGATTTCTTGGTCAATCTCTTCCAAATTTGGAAGGAAGACTCCTGAGGAGATCCTCTTCATTTTGGATAGCATCTCGACCTCTGATTCTTCTCCAAAAGCTCGAGCAAATGCTTGGAAAACCTTAAACCCAAACCGCAAAATCCGAGCTCTTCAAGCTTGTTTCTAAGCATGAAGACTCATCCTTATGCTTATAAAAGCTACCCAAGCCCTTCCTCACCGCCTTAGCAAACTTTTGAGCCAAAAATATCCTCTCTTCTCTACCTCTGGCCCACTCCACGTTCGTCTCCAATGACCTTCATCCCCCAGCTTCTTCGCCAGCCGCCACATACCATAAGCGGCCAGTTTCAATTCTCCTTTCCTTTCTGCACCTCACAATACCAACGAGGTGTCCCTTAACCCTTTGTTGTCACCGTTCTACCCCATCGGAGCACCTTCCCTCTTCGACGCTGACCATACTGCAACCGACGTCGCCTCCACTGCTCTTCGTCCAATAACTAGTTCAATCGAAGCCCTAGCATCTACTAATCATCCCAACAACTTCAACACTTCACTTCAACCACAGACTCACCCGCTCCGTCTTCATCTTCCCCACGACCGGCATACCTCTGACATGGTCGCTACACCGTTACACTCCACCAAATCGGCCGCCACCGCTCCCAAAAGCTTCGCCTCATCCACGCGAACAAAACCCCTCAAGAAATTGAGGGGATTGCTCGCCCTATCCTTCCACCAAACACAACCACCTCCACCTTCGTTTTTCGCATTCACCAGCCATCTTCGACCCCTTCCACGACACACCACCACCATCACCACCTTCGCGGCATTCGCGCGCTTCTCCTGAACATTTCTGACGAGGCCACAAGGCTGTGTTTTCCATTTTAGGTACGAAGCCAATCGCGCCATTACCGAAGCTGCTTCGAGCAAGCTCAAAGCACGTTCTTCAGACATCTGCTCCAAATCTTCATCCCAGACGAAGCGGATTCACCTAAGGAACGTTCCCAGCTAGTCAATTGGGAGCGTTGACCGCTCCAAGGATGCCAATTGAACAGGAGCTACTGCTACTGCCACACGAGAAGAAGACGAGGACTTTAGTCCCACATCGTAGGATTTGGAGCCATTGGTAGCGCATATATTTTTTTTGTGCTAAGGGCTTATCGCCTCAAGCACACCGGGGTGAGGACCCCGCACACCGCTCACGTAACTCAACCCGACCTATGCCTACTCACTCCTCAGCTACTACCCACTGCCGGTAGCCCTGGACCCAATACTACTCATACCCGAACAATCGATCGGATACCGGGTTATCTAAGAGAGAAGAGGAGGAAATTGTGAGTGGGGGAGGGGGGTTTTGCTCTTCAGAGAGGAAACCCAACACTTAGCCACTATGAGGATTGGGAAGCCCCTTGTGCATGAAGAAGAGAAAGAAGAGAACAGCAGAAGAGAGAAAAAAGAAGGGCTGAAGAAGAAGAGAAGAAAGATCAGTGCGAAAGCACTGTAGCAGGCATCATTTAAGACATCTTCCCTTGAGCATTCGTCGTCTAATATCTCTGACAGAGAGCATTGTGCACCTATTTCTTCTTACATCTGTGTGAAATTACTTGGTTGATACTGTGCATTTATTTGATATAAGTGTAAAAGGGTAATGGGTGATTTAAATCACCATTTTACCCCATTCATTTTGCATCATTGACATTTTCTTATATATACATCATTACTACTTGGATTTCTCATTATAAATTGCTCATCTTTATGGTTATATTGTGATCTTGAGATTAATTTCAATACTTGCTCCCAGTGAACGACCTCTAACTTTCTTAACGATTTTTCGAGTTATAAAATGTATTTCTTTTCATGTGATTTCGACTATACTGCAACGCAACGATTTTAAAACATCGATTTCCCACGTAAACAGCTGTGTATGTTGAGAAGAGAGGGTAGTACCAAGTGTCAAGAGTTGAGGAGGCTCTGAAATCGACTAAGTGTTGAAGGCTTATGTGTGAAGGTTGTGTAGGCTGAGAAAAGAGGGCATTGTAAGCTAAGTGTTAAATCAGATATGTGCCAAAGTGCTGATTAATAATTGTGAACCGATAAATCTACATTTATTCATAAAAAAATATCTATTTGTGTTAAGGCCCAAACCCAGCTCCACGTGGATCCCGAGGTCAGGGCGCCTCGACTAACCTAAAACCCAGTCGTCCAACGAGAAATAACATCACAAAGGAAAACAATCCACACATGTAACATAGCTACAACTTCAATTAAATGACAAGAAATGATAAGTAAAACCGTAAACAAAACCACGAGAAAAGCAAAGATCCTTAACATAGCCATCACAACCATAAATGAAAACGAAAACAGAACTAAAGGTTCTAAACCAAAGTACTCACGACAGTAGTAGGAAAAGTCTAACTACAGTAGAAACGAAAATGAACTAAGGCTGGGCTCGACTAGGCCCAGCACCCTCTACAGCCGGTGGTACCGGCTGCTTACCTCCCTGACTTGAACATAAGTAATAGTCGTCAGCAAAAGTGGAGAGTGGCAACTGCAAAATTAATTGAGGCAATTTAAATAAATAAATAAAATAGTAAACATTACAGATATTTGCAAATGTTTCACTACAGTCCATATTTTGTGTTTCATTTAGTGTTTCGAAAGTTTCTAACAAAGGGTCTCGTCATCTCTCGGTTCATATATTCCCTAACAGAATGATCTTGCTGTAATTTTCCCCATAATGTAGGACATGCACATGGTACTCTCCTAGCCAAGAGAACACCCCGTGCTTATCCTACACCCGGTCAATCACCTGAGGGTCATGGTCGCAATGTAACGGTGACTACGGCATACGCGATAAACGCACGGGAAGCTATCCCCCACTGGCACGCGGTCAGTCCTTTCCACTAATAGATATGCTCTAAGTTGTACGGTACATAACAAAACAGGGGTCGCGTCCCTCACCAATCTACGTACCCTCGCTCGACTATCCCAGTTAGCCCTGTGGGCCTAACTGGAGTCGGTGTCGGGAGGCCATTCCCACCTTGGATCCCAACCCAAGGAAAGGCTAGCTCCCTCCCTACACGTGGGTTGAATAGCTCTCCTCGATACATATGTACACGAGGAGGGCCAGCTCGCCTCCAAACTAGAGTCCAAGCAATAGTCACACCACACTGTAGACAAGTTATTCCATCATTATCCAAGTTCATACCATGCAGATAATTTATTCTTCTAGTATACCTTAATGTTCAAGTAAGTCCTAACTATTGCTGTTGCCCAATTCATTCAATGGTAGTTCTGTCCATTAAGAGAAAACAAACATCATTCACGTGTAGGTTATATCCATCAAGGTTCAAGTGTTGAACATGAACATGCATCATTCTCATTCTTAGTGTTTATTTCATATCAAGCATGCTCCATGATATCATACACATTTAGCAAACACCCCTGGATTAAGTTATTAACTTAATACCTAATCGAATGGCTAGGATGGCAGTCACCAATTTCAGTAACTAAACGGGGCATAAAAGACTTCAACTTATTTTTCATAACTTAGGTTTCAAACGGCAATCTCTAATCTTTTTGACATTGACTTAACCGAACCAATGAAGAAAAGTAGAGGAAGACCACACTACTTAGGGGTACGGAGGATATGGGGGCACGAGCGGCAGATCCCAATGCCTCTGCAGGTCTTGTACGTGCCACGGACTTGGGGCCTACACCAATTTAATGGACAAAAGGGGCATCCAACACTTTGACCGACATTTCAGAATACAAAATTAATTCAAAACAGTGTAGAAATGGCTCTAAAATGTAGGAAATTTCGAGAGCTTTCCAACAATACCTTGGTTGCACGATTCCGACCCCGTTTAGGCCCTAAACCGACCTAGAAACCCTCCCTAGTTCGCTTGAACCGACCGGGATGGTTCAAACAGACTGAACCGACCACCCGCTGGTCTGAGGGAGCTCCTGACACTCAAATTAGACGTCTGGGACACTCCCCAGACGTCTTAAACAATGCGAAGCCCCAGCTCTTTTCTTCAGACATTCGACAAATGCCCCAGTCATCTTGGACCCACTCTAGACATCTGTCACCCCACCCAAACATCTGAAACAGGTATCTTCTCCATTCTTAAGCAGTAGACATGCTCCCTCCCCACGTAGGGCTGCCTGCAGAGTGACCTCAACCTTGCGCCACAAGGCCCCAACCTCGTGGAATGCCCATGAAGTTCGCCACGACTAGAGCTCCACCCTATTCCACCGGTTCCACGGCGAGGTGCCACGGTTCCACCCTCGTGCAGCAGCACCCCGCAGCGCCACTCAACCGTGAGCTGCCGCTGTGCAACCCGCAGCCTCTGCCACGTGCCTGCACCCATGCATCGCCCACCCACGTGCTACTGCTGTGCAACCCGTAGCCCCCCTTGCACCCGCCGACTCTCCTCCCCTCACGAGCTCCTCTCCTGCTCACTCTCTTACGCTGAAGGTGGATGTGAAGGGGGGGTTTGGTTAGGGAACGCCACCCAAGCCGCTATGTGGGGTTTTATGGTGGGATTGGGTAGGGTTTTAGGTGGGGAAAATTGTGAGCTAGGTCCCCCATGGAAATTTTCCCCCACATAAAGTCCACAGCGTAAGATTTAGGGGGGTTAAAAGTGTATTAAGCCCCCCCAAAGTTTAGGAAAACACCCAAATGGTTCTTAGAGAGGATCATTTCATTATGCATGTTCCTAGGCTCATAGAAGCATCGAGCATTATAAATATTACATAACATGCATAATCATGCATTTAGATTAATTTGTATGAATTGTATATTAATTTTATTATTTAATGGCTAGGGAACAAGGCAATATCTTTCTGGGCTTTATATTGAAGATTTGACTGTATAGATGTGGTCAAGGTGATGATCGGGGTCCGCCTCCGAAATTACCCCGATTGGACATCCGTAGCATCTATTACAAGCCACAAGAGACTGATGTCCAAGGGGCAAGGTGGTGAAAATTCAGACCTTAGAAGACAATCTAACCTCATCGAAGGGTTTGGATCGATGATCACAGCCCAATGGCATGAAAAGCGATTCAATCCGACATCTGTGGCACCACCTACGAGCAATAGAAGATGGACAGTTCAGATGGCGCCACGTGGAATCATCTAAGTCGCCCATCGCTGCCCCTCACACGCTCGCACCCTCTGAAGCCCGCACTACACCTCATCTCCATCGTTGGATGAAGATCCTACGTTGCCTCCATCAATGCCATCAACTTTTAGTCGTTGGATCGTCATCCAACAATTGAGAGCACTCCTCACCGCACCCTCACACTTCCAAAAGGGGACGTCAAGATGCAATTTCAACCATTGGGTCAAGATCCAACAGCGGAGAGCGCATGGGAGAAAATAAAAAACGTGACACAGCGCTCGTAGCGTGTTGGGTGGAGTTACATGCAACACGAGGTGTGCATTCGAAGCACGTCGAGTGGATTAAATCCACAAAGAAGAGGCGCGGGCGAAATTGAGTCACCCGATTGAAGATAAGTGGTGGTCGAGGCGTCAACGTAGTGCAATCTCGAGCATGCGATGCACAGATGCGCAATCCGATGCGAGATTCAACACCTAATCTGATGGCGTTATCAGTAACGTGAGGGGCATGTGATCTGAGCCATCCACGTGCAATCCAACAGTTGTGGTTGCGAGCTCACGATCTGAAACACGCGCAACCTACACATTTGATGAGTGCCCAATCTGCAGGCGTTTGATCAAGATCAAAGGGCCCTCCTTCCTCCTCGCATCAACGGCCACCTTTTCCTTTTCCAACGGATGCATGTGTCATTAAAGGCTTGGCTATTAAATCCAAGGTCAAAAATGCACTTTCTCTCACCTGTATAAACCCTACACACCCCCTCCTTCACCTTCATCCCTTCCTTCTCTTCTCACCTCTCCTAAGAGCTAAGAACAAGTGTTCTAAAGGTCAATCTAGCGCTCTCAAGCTACAAGTAGCCCTGCTAGAGTAAAAGCAAAATTTTTCTCGCATCTTATACCATTCATGGAGCTCCCGCCAGCTGTCTTCTCATCCCCATTTCGGAAACGGATCTCGCAATGACAATAACCTACCCGATCCCTCTTCATCTAGCTTCATCCTCCCTCCGTCTCCATTCCTCATCTTCCAGGCATCATTAGATCAGCTCGTTCTCTAAGTAGTTGTCGAGGAGGATAACTTATCTTCCCCTATCTCTTTACTACTTTTTATTTTAGATTTCAATTTCTCACAATATTTTTGTAACAAATAATTTTGATCCAAGTAACTCTCTCTTTATTTTGTCACAAGTAAAATAGAATAAACTAGTTATAAATATTTTGATCCAATCTCTTAGATAGAAAATAAAAAAAAAAATCAACATGGATTTCCAAAAATCGAATATAGCATCCCCGTATTCGACATGAAACTCCCCAGAGTCTCAATTAAATTATTTGATAATGGATTTTCTGCAATGCAATGATTAGAAATCATTTTTTCTCGCACGAAATATTCGCTTATCGTAGAATTAATTGTGTTGTTTCAAAACAACATTATTTTGTAATTTTCCTTCTATAATTCAATGAAAATCATTTCTTTTTGGCTTAAGGGATTTTTGCTTGTTATTCTTTGTACATTTTGATGCAATTATCCATGTTGATAACATATTAAAGTAATTAATAGGTAATTAAGCTATTAATTAAGTACCTAGCTTAATTAAAGTATATATTAGTGTAAAACTTTATTGTAGAGTAATTGATTAGCCCATATTTGTAGCATATTTAAGTATTTAAGTGCCTAGACATTAAGTTAATTCTAACATTTATTTAGCATACATTATGATGTAAATAGTTTAATTTCTATTTCTGATTTAATTACATAATTCATGCATTGCATTCATAATTAAAGGCATTTGAAATTGACTTAGAATGGCATTAGGTGCATTACATGCATTGTTTTAATTAACATAGAACTTAAGGATTTGTGTATAAATAATCTAAATATTTTATTTTATTAATTCTTCTTCCCGCAGGCAACCGCTCCACTTCCTCCGCCTACGCATTCAATCTTCGCCAGCTGCCTGCACTCAAGACCCCATTCATGGAGGCGTGGGAGAGATGAATTTGGTCGAGGGTAGCTGCGATTACAAGGGAGAGGAGGAGGCAGCTGTGCTCGCGAAGGCCTCCACCCCAATTCATCACTGTGCAAAGAGTATACCACTCTCATCCGCTCCACCACCACCGACCTCAACAGTGGCGACAAGCCTCCACCACCGTGGGCGTGTGGTGTGACAGGCCGCACCACCATTCGGAACTTGCTCGCATTACCGTGAATGTGCACTGCCCCACCATAAGCACACACAGGCATGCATGCTACCATCTTCACTGTCATCACCAGCATCCACCACCGCAGCTACCGCAACTTCACGCTCTACATTTCCATCTCCCCAGTTCGTTAAGACATCTGAGAACATACAGCACCACCTCCCTCTTCATTCTTCCTCTGTTTCTCTTCCACCTCAGCAAAATCCATCACTATTCATCTTCTACGCCATCCTCTGTTTTTCCTCCACTCCACCAAAAAGAACCCAAAAACAAACTCAACACACCACCCTTCACCACGCGCAGCAGCCACCCTCCCACACCTCTACTATAGCACCCTCAGCCCCTGCCGCACACTCGCAACAGCCGCGCCCCACTTCCAGCCCGCGCATGCCTCCCTGCGTGCATCCTCCAACGCTCACTCCTTGCAGAACAGTTGCAACGCCCTCTCAATCGCACGCCACACCTCCTGCAAAACGCACCAGCACGCAGCATCGCACACTCAGCCGCGTGCGTAAAGCACGCTGCACCTCCGCTCGCATGCAACGCACATTCTCCAGTGCTCCTTGCCTCCAGCCGTGCGTTCAACTACTACACCAGTAGCAGCAACAACCACCACGATCACTCCTCACCGCCCTACCGTCGACTTCGACCACCATTTTCCACGAGACCACCACCATTGGAAGTGTCGTGGCTCCTTCTCCCTCCGACGAGTTCCTCCCCTCCGGCCATCCCTTACTCCATGCGCATGCCTAAGGGAAATGTTCTTCCCTATTTTGCTATAGAAAACATTCAATTAGTTATTATATTTCAATGCCATTGCCAAATTCTGATTTTTATTTTAATACATGATATATTAGTGATATTGCAACTTCATGCTCATGCTTTCTCATAATTGCTTGACTTTTGTTATTCACATCATTTGACATTGGTTTTGAATTAAGATGTACACAAATTCTCTCTAATATATGTGTAATTGGAAATTACAGAGATAGATCACATATTTCTTCAATATTTCAGTGAGAAAAAATTATGCATATAACCTTACATTCTCGAGTAATTGTCTTCTTTTCGTCGTATTTCATGTCAGATTTGACTATATATTTCGTACTCAATTGAACAAATACAAGAGAAAAATATTCGTGAATTTATTGCATCATTGTCTCCTTGTGGACACGCTCGCTCTTCTGTGAGTGATTTAATTTTTATTTTAATTATTTTGTTAAGCGATTTTCTACCTCTTTGATACTAAAACGACAGATCCTAATCATATTATTCAAAAGCGAAAACTGTCTTATCATTAATATAAGCTAATTAGTTAAGTGTTAGTAATATAGTAACTAAATAAGTTATGTAGAGTAATAACTAACTTAAGTAATTGATAATAAAGATTAATTTAGAATAAATGGTTATTGATTAAGCTAATTAAGCCTCTCTGAAAATAACCTGAACTCAACTAGTTAAAACTAATTTTCTAAATGTTAGGCTATCTTGTATCCCATACTATAATTAACAACGACAAATTAATTAAGAAAGGTAGCTTAAGCATCATTTTTAGCGTGATTAATTAAGACTAATAACCTTAATTAACTATGTTGATAATTTGCATATCATTTGCCTGATAGCATCTAATAGAGGCAGGTTTATGTGAACCTGCTTAAATATCTCCATAATCTCTTCCATCCTAGCTTTGGCTCCAAATGAGCTAGAAGAAGATGCCCCAGAGATGAATAGAAGCATTGGAGGCACTCTCAGACTCTGGGTGGAGGGGTTGTCATGACGGGAAAGAGGTGGAATAGTGATTTCGGGAGAGGACGGGCTAAATGGCTCTTCTTCAGTGGAAGTCAATGTAGGGTTGGTAAAAGTGGTGACCATAGGAGTGACTTCAAATTTTGAAATTTCTTTGCCACTCCTCAGAATGGTCACAACCTTAGCATGCTCTCTTATAAAGGGACCTTTACCCTTAGGATTCTCCTCAAATGAGCTAGGTAATTTCCCAGGATCACATTGCCTAACAGCCTCAACAAGGTGGCCAATTTGAAATTGCATTTCTTGGATTGCCTTGTTCTGAGATTGAATAATCATATTATGATTTTCTTGCATGTCCTTCATCATTGCTTTAAGGTCATCCAACTCAAAATTGTTAGGCTATGGAGGAGGTTCGAATTGTTTTTCCTAGAAGGGTTGGGTGGGTTGGGCTTTTGTGTTCCCCGAGTTAGAAGCATGACCACGCTTCCATGAAAAATTAGGATGGTTCCTCCATCAAGGGTTGTAGGTATTGGAATATGGACTATTCTTGGGAGGTGGATGGAACCCTTGGGCAGCATTCAGGTCTACCTAAACTAATTCGAGGAATTAATTTACCAAGTGACACTAAATAGTGGTGTGAAGAGTGCTTTGGCAAATGGAGCATTCAAAAATAGTCTAGACTTGGGAAGCTGACTGCGGGAAAGTGCCAAGGTTCGACATGAGCCTCTCAAAATTTTTGTTCAACATTTGGATTTTGAAGGCTAAATTATGAGTAACCCTGACTTCACTAGCTTCCACTTTCTTTTGGAGGATAGATGGTTTTCTATCCTGATAAGCTAAGGTTAAGTGGATAGAATTATCACTAAGTGTCTCAAACATTGTCTAGGCCTCATTCTCCATTTTGGTGAGAAAGGTTCCAGCACAAGCAACATCAACCATTTGCATATGCCTATCAGAAAGTCTAGTATAGAACCCTTCCATCAATTGCCATTTAGGCACTTGATGATGGAGGCATAATTGTATCAGGTCATTGAAACGCTCCCATGTCTCATGGAATTGCTCCCCATCTAATCGAGCAAAATCCATGATTTCCCTCCTGTAGTGGTTGGTTTTGCTCATTGGGTAATACCTCTTCAGGAATTCTCCCTTAAGGGTGTTCCAATTATTCACCCTAGCATCTAAAGTGTGGTACTAGTGTTTTGCCTTGTCCTTAGAGAAGAAGGGAAAGAAGGTTCTCATCAGAGCTTCATCAGTAAAGTTCTGAAGTTGCACCATGGAGCAGAAATTAGTGAACTCCTCTAAATGCCGAAAGGAGTCCTCCCTAGTAGTACCATAAAAGAAAGGCAACAAAGATATTGTACCATGCTTGATCTCATATGGATTATCCCCTACCAGTTTTCTAAGTGCGTGAGTAGGTTGATTGGTGGGGACAAAATAATCTCTCAAAGTTCTCTTTTGATTTGCACCTTGATCGACCATCTCTTCTCTACTTTCTCTTTGGTGGGCTCTCCTAAGGATTCTCTTAGGCTCCGGATCAAACACTAAACTACCCTCAAGAGAGCATCTACCAAGCATAAACAAATCAATCACAACAAACACCACTCAAATGGAATCTTTTTCTTAGAGTAGATTTGAGCCGACCTCCAACCTTTGGAGAAGAAAGGAGGTCGGTTATGTTATTTCTTGTTGGCCAATCAAGTTAATCAATTACACATCCTAGGATGACCTTCGAGTGTCCTAAGACCTATACCTTACTTAAATGATATTCTCAAGTGATCTAGTGAAAAAGTACTATAAGGATGGAACTTAAGGATGCAAGTAGGACTAACTCCTTTTTCGAGGCAATACATTTGCAGTACCTCTTAACTACCCTTTTGTTCCTTTAAAGGATGTCCCCTCAATGTCTCAAATCATTTGGTCACAAGATAATACCACCACCACAAAGTGAAAGAGGGTTTGCATCGATAAAAAGATCAATGCCTACAGCCTTAATGGATTGAGACCTTGTGCGGTGCCTACAATGCATGCTTGGTGCAGGAAGTGTGCATCATAAGCGCAATTCAATTTGTTTGGTAAGGAATCGCATGCAACTTTTTTTGTTAAATCAAGTGTGAATTTGCTTTTACAGCCCAATCTAATTAGCAATCCAAATTTTTTAGAAGACAAGCACTTAATTAAGTAGCTTCAATCAAAATTAGGTGGTCTTTTGAATTTAGCCCAAAATCTAATGCATGGATAGGAGCTGGATGCAAAAGATAAGAGTATATCTAACTCCAACAATCTTCGTGTAAGATGCTAGGCAATGCAATAAAATAGATCTAAATGTTGTTCATTCACCCCTAGCATACATGTTCCTATCGATATGTAACTCCTAAATAGGTAGCTCAAGAGTTATATATATATATATATATATATATATATATATATATAAAGCAAGCAACTAAGTAATCCTAAATCTACCACATGATAGTCCACACTACAAACAAATAAACCTAATAACTAAAGAAAGTGGGGGCAGGTTCTTGAAAATCAGCCCCAATCCTACAAAGATAAGAAGACAATTAAGTAAACTAGCAATCTAAGTTATCAAATCTCCTAATCAAGGTAGTGACGAAGGAGAACCCCATTCGGTTGTGGGATCCAGGTCTCCTTCCTTCTCCTCAAGTCTTCTCATGGGCGCAGCTCAAGGTCCACATGATAACTAGAGTGTTCTAGACATGTCAATTTCCTCAAATAAAAAGATGTAGAATAGTCACGTCAATATACATCTTAGAATGAAATAAAAAAATATGACCAAATAAACCAATTGCGTCTATCGCTTTCCCTGCAACTATAACAATATTCTACACCTACACCAACGGTCAGTAACCGTCGGTATAGGTTAAAATGACCATCCCTATAAGTCCATAAAGCTATTCCAACTATCATTAAAGATGTTATCTTAAGAGGCATCGTTATAAGCAACACCAACGATTTTTTATCATCAATATTGTACCTAGACCTACAGTGACAATCACATCCTAAAAGCTAGCCATTTTTTGTAATAGCAACGCTTTTATCCATTAATGTAGGGTAAAAACTTCTTGCTAAAACCATCGCTACAAATAATAACTCTAATTATCTTTTTAATATAATACCAACAAAACCATCTATCACTAGATCTGTCAATATAAATATCAAAATAATATTTTAATAGAATTAAGATTTAACTTTATTATCAACGATGTTTATCTCCATTCAAGTAAGATTAAAAGAAAACATATAAGATATAACACTTTTGAAATAACAAATTGAATTATTCATAAAAGTATACATAGACATCCAATGAAATAATTTTTTCATATGATTCTAAAAGAAATTTATCTACCAGCAAGTACCATAAGTGACATGAACCACAATTATCCATCAATCTCTTTTCATACACAAATATCTAATTATTCTAAAAGTTCATTAACTATCAAATACTTCAACCATGAGATCTTGAACAACTCGCAAAGATTCTTGATCAACTTGAGGTAATACACAACTGTAAACCATTAAACATGTTATAACTCCTCTAAAAAAATGATGATTTTACCATTTACTTATATATAAATATAAATCATCATAGGAAAAAGAGAGCTTCAATGTTAATATCAAACCTCTCTCAAAAAAACAAAAAAATCCTGAATATGACATAGAAGACTATATATATATAGAAATTGTCATGACAGATGGAAGGGGAGAAATGGTAATTATGGATAATTAACCCTTACCTAAATTACGAATTATCTTCACTTAGTTGCATCAATAATGATCTCAACATCATCTAACCGATGTTTAGTAAACAATACATAAGTAACACCGCTAATTTCTAAGTTGATTAAGTGGTAGTTTTGTGAGAGAAGTTTCTTAGTAATGGAATGTGTTTCCAAAGTTACCAATGTTCCTTACATAGCTACTAGATTTGCAGGCATAATTTTTGAACTGTCAAAATAAAAGTAGAACAAATAAGTAAAAAAAGAATTTGTTGCATTCATACTTAGCTTCATAAAAAACAATGTTGAAAGGATATACCGATGAAAAATCTAAATCAATATGAGTTTACTATCATAAAGTTCAGTTTGGGCAAGAGCATGTAATCTAAACAATTCCTTATGACTGTTACATAACAAAAGAAACTTAATCACAAGCTTAATTAACCTTTTTTCTCCTGATTTATAACCTTTGTGTATGAGCACAAGGAAACTTTAATCACAACCTTGACTTTAAAACCAACACAACCCATTCAGACACATAACCTAGCAACATTTCTTTTTTTTTTATCTTTCAATTTTTCAACCTTCTTTCTTGTTGACCCCACCACAACATTTGACCGACAACACCATTTATAAACTCCACTCTCGAAAAACTACCCAATGGAAAAACAAAGTATTCACCACTCTACCGATTTGTCTAAGAATATCTCCAAAATTCTGAAAACAGCTTAGATTTTGAAAATCATTGCTACCAATTCAGTATCAAGCCCAATAAAATTATGAGCAAACTCAACTCAAATCACCGAGGCCTCCATAAGTTATAACAACCATATGAACAAAACTCCCTATTCAAAGAACCCAACCACTAAAGAAATGCCCATGAGAAATAAAATAAAATAGAGGGAAGAGACTTAACCACTCTATGTACACACCAAGAAGGTGTATGCACATCAATAATTGACTTGCCAAGAATTTAATCCAAACATATGACATTCCAAACTGAAATGCAACAGCCTCAATTTATCCAATAAAACTTCCTTCAATTGGATATCAGCAGAAGGATGCAATGAAAATATGGAAACAAAGGAAAAACACATAACAAAACATAAAGCTAACACATTCATATAGTATGTCCACCTGCATACTTGAGAAAAAGAAGCAATGTTAAAATGCAATAAGCAACATCAAAGATTATAGATCATAACAAACATTCAGACTTACAACCCAACTCTTGCAGCTATCCTTTGAAATTCTATAGTAATGGTACCAATCTATCATCCTAGGACAAAAATAACATTTATCCAAAATTCAAAATATAAATTGCATTACCATCATGAAACACAAGAAATTAACGTCATGTAATTATTTGTAATTCTATTACAATTCATGACTACATCCTTGAATAACCTCCCATTTTTGTGTTTGCAATAAAGAAATTCATAAAACATCAAGATTAAAAAATGAATGTTTTAACTTGGAACCAAAGAAAATATTGATACACCAGCCAGGAATCAAACCAGGGCTTGTACCATGAAGGATACTATTCTACCACTAGACCACATGTGCTATTCATATTTTATGAATCTAAATTAATATAAATTACACTACAACAAAATCATAAATTGAGCTAGCAAAAAAAAAGGTAAAAATCAAACATAATCCATCAATAAAGTTAGGAAAGATGAACATACAATCATCCATCTGCTTCATAGAGTCACATCCCTTGCTGTAGCTACATAGCAACTTGTGCATATCTAACCAAACTTAATTCAACCACATATCTACAAAGAAAGGCTCCATCAATTAACACTGTATGACCAATTTACTCTTCAAATATATAAAAACCACTAGAAAGGGAAAATCTTTTTTTTTAGTGGGACAACCTGACAGATATTCACCAACCAATAAAGTTGAAGACCACAAAAATGTGCCAAAATAATCTCCCCATCAAAAAAAAAAAACCTCCCCATCAAACAAATGAACCAATCTATAGTGTAATATAAATAAAGCAGCACAACAAGCTACTTATCTAACTAATCATACTTCAAGACCAGACTGCACATAATCCAAAGAAGGTATGCTTGACCCCTACATCCTCAGATATGCTTCGACAGCATCAATGGTCAAACAAGCAGTTTGAAATAGGTTCTAAGACTACAACCAAATAAATGAAGATACCTTTCCTGCACCTAATTATAAATAGAAAGGATGCATGACAAATTTGACAAGTACTCATAGTTGACAACGCCAAGCTTATCATTGGATAAATCATGGCCATGATATAAAAATCCCACTTGTCCTAGTTCTCTTCATCAAATCTGCATAGAAACACAACTGAAAAGCTTATATATAAGAAACAAAATGAGTAAATTCTTCTTTCTTTTCCATGGGAAAGAGCATGGAAAAGAAATCATACCCATACCTCTCTTAGCCTCCCATCTTCCTCCTCCTGTAGCCTCTGCTGCCCATGGGTAGTCCTCCCATATTGGTGACCTGCAGGCCTCTTCGTCCCACCATACCCATACCTCTCTTTTGATCTTCTATATCCATCCTTTCCATTCTCCCCAAACTTGTTGTACTCTCTAATCTCGCCCGGCTGCCCATTGCTCTCCTCATGCGTCGGATCTTCCCCATATGGTTTCTTGTTGAAGGGATCATCCTGCCCACATCTTTTACCCAACAACTGGGACGGCCCTCCATCATCCTGATCATCGTACTTCCATCTCTGGCCACCGTAGCTGTATTCAACTTCAGAATCCCACGAGGGCACTCCCTGTTCAATTGATTTGCCAGGAAAGTTTCTTAAGAACTTCAGATATTGCACCAAGTGATTACGTGAACTACAATTGAAAACAAATCTGATACCAGATTTCTCTGCCGCAACCATATTGAGTGGCTTTAGATTTATATTCATGCAAAAGATTATGTGGCTTCATTTTTACTGGACAATAGGAAAAATGTACATTTGCATGGGAATGGTAAGAAAATGAAACTCTTGATTAAATTCTTACATGCAAAGGTTAAAACTACAGAACTCTTGATGGATCAGGATTTTTTTACTTGGTACAAGGCAACATGGAGACAGATGACTGCCAACCAGCATTGCAGTTCTACACAGAGACTACAACTTGGTGGATCAGGATTTTTACATGATACTACAAGAACTTCCAGAACACAGCACTGGATATGTGAGCAGGAAGCAAACAACTTAGCGTGGCTGTTGGATGATGCAGCGAGCACTGTGCTTCAAACTGACAACCTGAACAGGCTTATTCCAGTATTTCTCAGGTTCAGCGTTTCTGACTCCACAGCCCTTCGGTGACTTCAAGTTCAAACTCTTGAACAAGTTGTCAGCATCTATTCCTGCATACATTTAAACATGAATCCATCCTTTAGATATAGCCTTAGCTTAACTCAGGTTGAGAATACATGCAGCAACAAATTAACAGGATTGCTGGTAAATACATATGCAATAATAATGCCATACCAGACTTGGAGACATCCTTATGAGGTGAAAGAGCTGAATCATCAACAGGCAAGAATGCCTCGTGCAAAACAGCTTCATCTAACTCCTCAAGATGGGACAGATCATCTTCGACGCCGAGATTGAATGATTCGGGTAGCAGGTTTGCAACATCTTCTTCTTCATAGCTGCCATCGAATGTCTGCTGCTCCTGATGCTGTTGGAACCAATATTCACGGAACCATGTAGAGGTTTTCACAACTATCTTCTAGGACTAAGCTACTAGAAGAAAATCCAGTTACCCGAAAAAAGGAAACAATGCAAGTACAATGAAGCAGCAGAAAAAAAAAAAAAATTGGTCTTTCGGATATAAATTTGATGTGAAAATATCTTTATCTGAAGAATCTCAAGTTCAACAAATTAGTTCATGCAGAATCTCAAGTTCTTACTTCAGGGCAATGCATCCCATTGTAGCCACTAATCCTCCATCGAGCTTGAGAACTACAAGCTTTCTAGCGACAAGCTTTAAATATTGGGAGTAAAATGTACTTAAAGCAAGAAGCTTTTGAAAGCTCATTATCTCCATCAACGAGTCAAGTGTTTTGAAGCTTTAAATATTGGGAATAACAGACCTTTGTCTATGCGATAACCTAACAAAAACTCTTGGTCTTCCATATAAGGTAGAAACACTATCTAGGTTGAACGTTGTAATTGACCTCGATCACCTAAGCGACTACATCGACTTGCCAATCATAAAGGGACTATGTACTCCAAGATTTATAGGAGCATTTAGGAATTTTCCAACATACAATCTCAATCTTATGATGTTTGCTTCGACACATTTTATTTTACATGTCCATATCGGTCAAATAGAAGAAGGGAAAAAAAAAAAGTAGATTCAAAATGACTTAAAACATGTAAAAAACTTGATCTATTATGCTTTCAAGCCATCATTAATAACAAATTATGGAAGAATTTTTTTTTCTTGAAAGGGAATAGGGATCACCACCTACTACTATGGGCTGACCAACAGGAGGTGCAACCATCTCATGAAGCCATTGATCAGCACCAATCCACTGGTCAAATGCAAGGCCATGTTGCTTAACACGATATTCAAGAATAGTAGCATATTTAGGAAGAGCAACCTCCTCTTCTTCATGCTTCTTGGCTTCCTTAGGATCCCTATCGAAAAGCAAATCCACCTGGAAGATAAACAAAAATGTCATTATTAGGAAAGAACATCAGATAAATACATAATGGTGATGACAAAATGACACCAAACATTTTTAGGAAAGCATGGTAGAGATCAGGCAACTATATTCATTTGTTTGATGGCCAAGACAACAAGATAAAACTCAAAAAAGCATTATAGACAAAATGGCGGCGGTAGTAGCAAACAATGGAGGGGAGGAGAGCACTCTCACCCTCTTCCTCTTCACTCCTCTTGCAGCAACAGTATCAGTAACAGTCGCAGCAACGACGACAACGCAGCAAGAGCAGCAGCAACAGGTGCAGTAAGAGAGATTGATAAAGAGAAATAGAGTGAAAGGTCGAGTTGAGTGGGAGAGATCTGATTGAGTGGAATCCGATCGATGGAGGTTGAGAGGGAGGGATAGATTTGAGTGCAGATTTCAGAAACCTAAGAAGAGAATCTAAGTGAGAGATTATTCAAGCAAAATCTTGAGTCAAAATCCAAACATCTTGTGCACTTATTCAAGCAAGCATTTAAGCAAGTAGAAGATCAATAACTAGACCATTATTGAGATGATTAAGATAAACTTACCCCCAATCATACAAAGAGACACTACAAAGATGCAATGACTCCTGTGCTAAATCATATAATTCAACAACACCTTTCCTGCAGCCAACAGCAAGAATCTGTTGGTCTGAGGCTATAGATGAACAGACCGCATCCTCAACATTCAGCCATCTCTCGAATTTGACAGAGTTCGTCGACTTGAGGCCTTTTCTACTGATGGAACAAAGTTCAACACCCCCGTCAGAATATAACAGCAAGAATATCCAAAATATTGAAGGCTTATTTGAGTCTTACTGGTTAGTGTGTCAAGTTGAAAATCCAGATGATCCAAGAGTTAATACCAATGCAATAGCTACTATCCAAAGAGCAGAGAAATTACTGGCCTTTGTGATCCAACAGAAACAAAATGATGCAATCTAATAATAATAATAATTTAAAAAAAAAAACCTCCTCTGTCTAATCCCTGACCTGCAACTGAGGGTTTATTGGAAGAGGTAGCTTCTTCCTCATCTATAACCGAGAGATCCTTAACCGAAGAGCTTTTTTCTACCTTCAATCTTAGTGAAGAAACAACATCATCCCATGTTTCACTCTCCCCTTTGCTTTCGACCTTCAAAGCTACAGATGTAGGTGAAGTGAGATTAGAAGGTTCAAAACATTCCAAAATGGTTTGCTAAGCAGTATCAACAACCAAAACTAAAAAGTCATTAGCATACATTGTCGACTAATACGATGTTCCTCAGGTAATATTGGGTTCTTTGGTGCATTCACTTGATAAGCAATCAAACACAACCTAATTTGATTTATATTAACATAATCTTCCTACGATTTGATCTGTAAAATGACAATCTAATCTGTTTAGCAGAAACACCATCTAATCTATTAACATAAATTGCAAAAGCATAGCCTTTATTAGCAGTTGAAAATTATAAACTAACAAAAATAAACAGTATCTCTTTCAAAAATAAATAAATAAATAAATAAAATATAGCCCATTAAGAATATTTAGGATGCATTAAAACCAGATAAAAAAGTCAATCCACATTAATGACGGTTCTTAGCACCTTATTTTCATTTTATTAAGAATAATTTCTTAGTAGCAAACCATTGTCCAATATAAGAAAATGATAATATAGTTATTGGATTGTTTTTTGGAGCATATTGTTGATGTGTTTCCTCAGTTCCCAACCTTCATCCCATGAAAAAGGTTAGGCACAAAGCACCAAAAATTACAAGGCTTGGTAATGTTTGAGACAAAAGAATTCAACAAAGATGAAAGAAAAAAGACTTACTTCCACAAGCATCCATCATAGAATCCATAAATCTATGTTATCTACACACAGCAACCATCCTCATATATGAGTATATGAAAGTATGGTGAAAGGAAACATGTAGCTCACGCAATTATAGATAAGTCAAGGTAACAAGCAAGAATATGAAGGAAGCAAGACCACTTGAAGATTAGGTAACTGAGAGAGTAAAATTCCATCAAAGAGCTCAAGCAAAATAACTCTATTAATTAGGCAAAGGTTATATATTTGAGATGACAAACTTTTCGAGGGAGTCACTTCATTGAAATTAATGTAACATTCTATTGGTGCATCCTACATGACACGAAAATTTAAGAATAGGACATGGCACTTTTAAAAACATCACATAAGTAAAAAAGAATACCTAACAGCTATCATGATTTCCCTAAAGAATAGTAATTCTCTGTGGGTAACGCACTTTAAGAGCAACCACTAGCTAAAAAATAATTTTATAAGTGTTGACAATAACTGAGCTTAGCTTCCTATAGAAAATAAGAAAAAATAAGGCAGAAAGATAGGCAAGCATCGGTGTGCTAAAAGTCTCTAAAAGTCTCTGAAGTAGCAAAAGGAAGGAAAACAACCACAACGGAACAAAATATATGCCAAATATCATATAAGTGATCACACAACTTTGGGAAGACAAACTATACTTGTTAGTTATAAATAAAATATTAATTAGTTGTGTTGCATGCAAACTCAAAAAATGATTAAACCTCAAAAAAAAATCCTTTTGCGTAGAGTATTAGCATGAAAAATAGAAAGAACACAAATTCTACATTGAGTAGTCCAAGCAAAATCATTAATCTAAAGACGAGCACGGCATTCAAGATAAGTTTTCTATGTGAGTATTATTTGAGGGGGGAGAAGGGACAAGGGTCATGGCTTATCATTGATTATATTTATACTTTGAAAAAGGGATTTGCATCATCCCAATCCATACCTAGCCAAACAACCATACCAAGGCAAATACCATATTATCACATAGCATCAAGCAATTAGCAACAACATAATTAAACATATTTTCATAGATTTCATCAAATTCATAGCTTTTTTCTACCATTCACACCAGAAAATACAAAGGCAGAGTTTTAAACCTTCCCCTTCCATCCCCCTACACCCACCACCCAAAAAAAAAGGAAGATGACGACACTAGTTTCCTGAATTTTAAATAATAAATTCCCAAATCATACTCCCAATTCAACTGAACGAAAATCCTAGAATCAAAATTTTCATCCACAGAAACAGAACGCAAAAAAAAAGTGAAATACATTCAAATCTCCCATTCTTATGCTTCTATATAGACCTGCCAATGTCCTACAGATCCACCAAAAACTAGCTTCAAATTCAAACTTTTTGATAACCTATTCTTCCAAGCTTTGGGATGTACTTGAGGAAAACAGTGGAACCAAGCTTTCTATTGGTATTAACAATAAAAGTCTAATCTCATCAAAGCTTCTACAAATTGTATTAGCCATTTTGCTTAGTACTTAAGATCAATTAAGTTGGGTTCAAAGTATCCTAATACATGGAGATCAAATTGGATTATGGACTTAGCCAAATCTAGTATCTACATAATCCAACAGTATGACGAACCTTAACCTCCAAGGGTATATTAGCTTCTCACAAGAAACAGTTCCCACTTTCCTTTCAGGAAAGAAAAATAGAGGAGGGAAAAATCAACGTCTCTCCGTCAATATATCCAAAGGAGAATCATTTTAAACAAAATATTATCATTTTCTTCTCCTACATCATATTAATGGAAATAAGGCATGGAAACAATACACAGAAGAGCCATTAGCCATTTTTTTCCTCCATTACCTCTCAAATAACAGCACACAGTCCTCTTCCTCCTCTGATGTATCCAACAAGCAAAGGAGGGCCCTCATGGCCTCCACCGGCACCTGCAAACCCCTTATGTACCCTGAGGTCTCCTCCAGAAGCCTGTCCACCTCCATGCCCTTACCCCCAGGCACCACCCTCCTCAGCCTCTCCAGCTTCTTCTCCACCCCCACCTCTTCCTCCCCATCCCCCACCCACACCCTCCTCCTCCTCACCAATCTGCCACTACCCATCTCGCCTTCCGCCTCCACCGACGCACTCCTCTTCTCCATCGCACTACCGCAGACTAGCTGTTCTCCGCCGCACCCTAGAGAACCATCTCCTTCACCTCCGCCTCCTGCACCAACACCGGCGGTGGTGCCCCCCGCTCCTTGAGGGCCTTCAGGAGTACCTCCACGCTCACCGGATCCCTTCCCCCTTGCTCGATCACCTCGAGCCTCTCACGGAGGGCGGCGATCTCGCAGAGGAGCGACTCGCGCTCGGCGTTCCACCGGGATTCCTCTCGAAGCCACCGCTTCTCCTCTCTAAGCCACCGCTGCTCCTCACGCAGTCACCGCAGCTCGTCGCGGAGCCATCGGGACTTGTCGCTCCCCGACGGGGAAGGAGAGGGAGAAGTGGAGGCGAAGATGGAGGAGGTCGATCGAAGTGGGAGATTGTTAGGGTTTGGTCGGAGGAGAGGCTTATGGGAATGGTGGAGTTTGGAAGGGGATCTGTGAGGGGAAGGGGAAGGGGAAGGGGAAGGGGAGAGGGGAGTGTGGAGGTGGATCTGGAGGGGCTTACTGTGAGGGGTGTCGGCTGTTAGCCCTAGGTGGATGTGCTGAAAGGGCGAGGGGCATCCAGTGTTCGAGGTGGGAAGTTTGGGAAGGAAAGAAATTGAATAAAAATAAGGTTCAGCAATGTAGAGAATGTAATATTAGTGATATATAATTAAATTTAGTAACATTTATTTTATATCAGTATATATATACTGTTGGTATAAACTTATGAACGGTGCTAATTTAATCAAGAATGTTTTCTTATTTTTTTAAAATAATAATAATAATAATGTATTATTACAGTGTAAATTGCGGTGGAAAAAGTTTCAAATCAAAGATGAATTACTATCATACTTGACATGCACGGGCTAATAAAATCAAATCAATCTCTAATCAAATCGCATCAACTCAAATAAACATCAAATTAAATAAATCATACAGAAATAATGTATGTTTTACCAAGGAGGCATATATGCGCAAATGGTTTTACTCAAATATGATGATGATCAATAATAAGTCAAATAATCAAAAAAATAAATAAACTATGATATTCTAAGAAAACTCAGTAGATCGTGAAGGTCGATGACGTGGTCGCGGACGCGGTTCGGAGTGTGCACGTTGTCACCATGCATGCCAACGAAGGCGACGAGGATGGAGTCGAGGTGATGCGGAGTCGTAGTGGTCGTGGTGGTGAGCGAAGTAGGCAGTGCGCGGTGTTGACGTTGAGGAAGAGCGTATGTTCGCGATGGTCACAGTGATGGCTAATTATCACGAGCAGAAGGAGGGCCGAGCGGACTCACCTCCTGTTGCTGTTGTCGATGGCATTGAGATGAGGGTCGATGGCACGGTGTTGGAGAGAGCATGGGAAGGTGGTGGTGTTGTTCGGTTGTATTGCATGTAGCGGGGGCGGGGGTTGTTGTCATGCGTCAAAGGGAGAGATGGAGGCGCTGCTGGTGTCCGTCGTGCGTCGGCATGTGAGAGAGAGGGGGAGCGGGTGCATGCAGAAGGACGTGGATGTGCTCTTCGATCCTGTGTGAGAAGGGAGCGAGACCGAGAGGGTGGTGGGCACTCTCAAAGAATGTTGGGGGGGGGGGGCGGGGGGTTGGGGGGTGGTGCGTGTTAGGCGATAGGGAGAAAGAAGGAGAATCGTAGGTGGGGGGTGTTTGCGATCTGTCGTTAGAGAGAGAGAGGGAAGGGACGAAGGTGGCTTGGGGGGTCGCCTCCCAGAGGAGTAAAGGAGCGAAGGGGGTGGGGGGGGTGCCTTAAGAGAAATAACGCGCCAAGGGGGTTCAGTGGTTTTTTTTTTTTGCATGGATAGAGTTGGGTTTATGTAGGAGTAGGTTTGGTTTGGGATAGGTGGGGGGCTTTACGTGGATGGCCTTGGGAGTTCGGTAGTGGACCTATGTGGGATGTTGTTCGGACGGGATTGGGATAGAATTTGGTGCGTGAATGGGATTTCGATGGTGGTATTTGTTACCTGGGATTTTTGGTGGGAAGGTTTTGTCGTGTAGCTTTACATGGCCCGGTCCATTGGGGTTTAGGAATGAATAGGTTATGGAATTTGTGGACCTGGGATTAATGCAACAAAAATGATTAGCCAATTGGAATTAGTAGCAACTTAGCCTATCGACATATGTGCTAATAGGGTCAAGTTAATAGAGGAAATAGGTTCCCTAAACAAGCTTTGGGTGGGGGTCAATTAGGTTAAGGTTAAGGGAATAGGTTCAACCTCCAATCAGACACAAGAGCTCAAGTTGAATTCTGCATCGAAAATACATAAGTAATTAATCAGATTATCCAAAGTAGGTAAAAATTGATGAAATACAGGAAATGATCATTCTAAAGCTTAATTAATTTCATCACTGTAATGCATGCTTTCAACCAAATTCCCATTCTAATAATAATGTACTTAGGTTCTAACTTAGTTCACTAAAGTGGACCTATCAATACCTCCTTGCCTAAATTTTACTAGTCTCGAGCAAAATCATACAGAGAAAAACCAGATCTCTAGACTAGAATTATCGTCATGATGCCTTGTTGTACCTCACCTCTAAAGACTAGTTTGAAATACTAACCCTAGGCCTTAAAGTACTCTAATACCAGTTAAGATACAGACCTGATCGGCTTTAGCTTTAGGTCTCCATCTAAGGTTTCTTAGGCCTCATAGCCTGCCCAAAGGTTTGTTGACCCCAAAGGTTAAAGTAGCTGTGCATTTGTGCAAGTGGTCTTGGTTCAACTTGCCAGTGCATTTTTCAGAATAGAGATGAAAGACATATTTTTGATATTTTTCTTTTTGTAATTTTTTGTTATTCCACTAAGTCCAAACTCGAATTGGCTCTCAACATGGTCTGTGTCAGATTCCTTGTTCCCATCAATGAACCTCAAAGGGTCCCTAGCAATCGATGCTTCAGGATAGCATCGCCCATGGCAAGCTTAAGAACCCTGGCAATTGATGCTTCATGATAGTGCCGCTCATGGCATTCTTTAGTTAATTCATGCCCTGTCAATCGACATTTCAAGATAATGCCACCCTCGGTACTTGAACAACACAATGCGCTCACATGCTCCTAGTAAGATATTTAAATGTCCTAGGAGACAAGGACCGAGGTGATGCTATATTATAACGTGTCCTCAAGGATATTATTTAATCCTCCTCTCATGCGACAGAAACTCTTCTAATCAACTTGTCTTTTCGAGCCTTTCCTAAATCAGAACCTCAAAGAAGCCATTTTTCAAACGGAGAAATTTTTGCAATTATTCTTCATTAAGCATACTAAAGCAGATCGGTGTGTGAAATGTGGATACTTAAGTTACTAAGAACCTACAAACCCAAGGGACGAAAAAGAGGTCAGATAGTCCCTAAGCCTTTGACTTGATATATCAACTTTTCAACTTCCTCAATTACTTGAAGAATAATTCATATCTTAACAAATACTCAAGTTTTTAATCCAAATAGGCCCTAGAGGCCTAAAGTTAGTATACCTCGCTTATCTCCTTAGGTTTAGCACTTCAAGTATTAATTCATCATTCATTCCAGCCCACAACTTAGGTAGACTCTTCATAATCAAATGCTAGGACTAACACAATTTTACCATTTATGTGAAAGGTCGATTTTAGAAATTAAGGTGTATGACTCAATGTCCTAACCGTATCTATGGGAATGTTTTAAGAGACGTGGTTTCCCGCCTCTTTGGCTGCAGTGGATGAAGCGTTGACGATGGCTTTCTCTCCTTTGATCAATGCAAACTGTATGGCACTTGGATTCAACCCCAGTGTGGGGTTAGACAAGGCTACCCATTGGCGCCACTTATTTTTAATTTGGCTGTGGATACCTTGGCCAGATTTGCTTATGGAATGTCAGAAGCCAATCTAATCAGGGGATTCTCTATTTCCAATAGAAGGGCTATGGCCCTAGTGTTACAAAATGCAGACAACACGGTGTTCTTTGTGGAAGGTGGGTCTAGACAGGCGTTGACTCTTTTTCATATGGTTAATATTTTTGGGGATATTTCGGGCTTGAAATTCAATGGGGATAAGTCGTCGGTGGTTTGTTTTGATATGAATGGTGGGGAGCAAGAGGCCATTTCAGAGATGTTGTTGTCTCCTTTAGTCTCTTTGCTTATAAAATATCTTGGGCTTCAGCTAAAAAATTAGTAAGTTGAAGAAGAGCAACTGGAAGGTGCTCTTTGATAAGATTGCAGCAAAGCTTGAAAGTTGGAGCTGCAGATTTCTTTCAAAGGGTGGCAGATTGATTTTGTTGAATTATGTTATTTCAGCTATCTTGGTGTTCTTTTTCTCCTTTTTCCAAGCCCCGAAATCTATTTGGAATCAGCTTGTTGTTATGAGAAAGCAATTCTTCTAGAAGGGGACTTCGCATGAAGACCAATTTCTATAATCGGTGAAGTAGGAGAGGCTCTGTTTGCCTAAAGACAAAGGGGGCCTTGGAATCCGATCTCTCAAAGAGTTTAATGATGCTTTACTTCTAAAATGGGCCATCAAATTATTGGAAGGGGAAGATAAGCTTTGGACTAAGTTGGTGAAGTTAGCTTATGTTTCGTCACATGCTGCTGCCAGCAGACTACAACTGGTGAAACCTTCACCATTCTGGAGGTCAGTCATTAAAGCTTTATCCAATAATTGGTCTATGTTAGAGCCGGTTGTGGGTGATGGGAAAGATTTCAAATTTGGGCAAGAGGCGTGGTCAGTAATGGGAGTTTTAAAAGACAGATACCCGAGAGTGTTTGGTGGGGTGATGGATAAATGGGTGTCTGTGGCAGATAATTGGGATGAGGTTAGCAGCTCTTGTCAATTGGCAAGTTTGGAGTTATGCAGGGAAGGATCGAGGACATGGGAGGAGAAGATGCGGCTACAACAGGACCTCCTTGCTTTCAATCCAGTATCGGGAGTGGATCACTTTGTGTGGCAAGGAACGTTCTCCCTTGCAGCTGCGTATGAGAAGTTGGTACAGATGGGCAGGACAGAAGAATCTGACTTGGTGTGCCTAAATTTGTGGAAGTTGAGAGTTCCCCTAAAGGTTCAAATATTCCTTTGGCTTTGCAGGAAAGATGGTTTGATTACGGGTGATTTACGCCACAAAAGGATGAACATCCCAACCCAGACATGTCAGTTGTGTGGGCTAGAACTGACTGCTCCAAACATATTGTTTCCTCTTGCATTGTGATGGACTGCATCTGGAGAGAGATTTGTGGCGATCCTTGATTACGAGATTCTCGCTTAATTAAAGAGATACCAATAAAATGATACGTCGTTATAATATTTTTATGTGGTGGAAAACCTCTCAATCAAAAATAAATCCATAAAACTAACCAGGTAGGTTGTCATATCCACATGGAGGCTTAGGCTAGTAAACTCAATTATTTTCACCATGAATGTTCACATGAAATTCCCATTTATGTTCAAAACACCGTAAAAATGATTGCATGAAGTAGTGTTAACAAATAGAGAGATTAATAACTTAGATAAACAAGAGATCAACTTCATATTAATCTTGCAAATGTGCTAATAATTTTTCACATATCATTACCCTCTAAATAATTCATGGTATTTATTTAAAAGTAAGAGACATAAAATTCTCAATTTCTCTTTCTATTTGTGAAGATGCAGAAGCCTATCTTTCAAATAAAACATGGGTTCCCTTGGTCATGGCCACAAGCTTTTCTCTTAAAATATCCAGATCCTCAACATCATCCCTATTGAGTCAGAGAGACAGAGCGAGAAATAGAAAGATAGAGGGTGCCTATCACAAATCATCCAATAATATAAAACTCCATAAATGAAGTATTCGCAATGGCATGGGGTGTAAATATTAATTGCCTCAACACTGTAGCAAAACAAGGGATTTACTTCCCCGCTTATGGTCGTGCATGGAGGAGTCGTGACTGCCAGCAAGGAGCTCGGTGGACATGCACGGGAGGAAGAACTTCTTGATGTCGGTGGCAGTGAGACGAGATGTGGCTAGAGGCGAGCTCAACGCTGGTGAGGAAGCGACAGCCTACTACAGCCGTGGAGTAGCTCCACACACGTGAAGAGGTAGGAAAGGCTGGCGGCATGGCTGCGTGTGGCTGGCATGGCAGCAAGTGGTCAGTGATGATGCCCAGGTGGTGCTTGGCCTCGAGGTTGAAGGTTGAAGGAAGCTCGATGGAGGCACTACGAGTTTGGGTGTGTTGGGTTCTTTTGTGACAGAGGATGGGTTGGAGGAGAGGAAGAAGAAGAAGAGGAAACAGAGAAAAGGAAAAGGTGGGTGGTGGCCGTGGTGTTGTTGGCAGTGGTGTGCATGTGCTGCAATTGAAGGTGGTCTGCGGCGAGGGGGATGGGCAAGGTCTGCTGAGGGTGGAAGAGGGAAGAAGGAAGGAGAGGATGACAGTGGTGTTAAGCGGTGGTGCTGGTAGTGGTAGAGGCGTGCACATTGTCACCGTGCACACTGCAGAATCGATGAAAAATGTCTATGACACAGTGTACGCCATGGCCATGGTGTATGCTCGATTTCATGGTGCACCCTTGCTGCACAGTGGTGGCGAGGGAGGAGATCCCCGTAAGGGGAAAAGATCAGAAGATGCCTCCTCTCCAGAAGCCCGAGCCTTTTCTTTTTAAAAACCTCCTGCTGTTGCGACTTTCTCTCTTAATTTGTTTCCTTTTCCTGAAGACTCGGCTTTTCCAACGAATTGGCAGCAGTGGTGAAGCGGTGGGATTGGGTGGTGGTGCCGACAGACTCGGAGGGAGTTGTTGCGAGGAGGAAGGTGGTGCTGCAATTAGGCTGGGCACATCAGACGTCAAGATTCAGTTCAATACGTCTTAAAAATGTAAATTGTGATAGGTCCAAGATTGATGGTTATCAGACGTCCAAACTGATCTCAAGACGTCTTATAGAATGAAGTTGGACGTTGTAGCTTTGTCCGTAACTGAAAGGCTGACTGAAGCACAAAGTTGGTGTGTGCAGGCCCATTTCGCAAATGATATCCTCCATGTTCCAATAATCTTTGCATCTAGCTTGCATCCACCAAATATGTTATCATAACCATATGCTATTAATTGTGAAATTGATGCATAAAATTATACGTTGACTAAGATAAATTTTCATTCAACTCTTAAGCAATTAGGAACTAGGAACATATAATTAAAGAGTACTTAGGCCAGATAATGGTCCACAAAAGTGAACTTATCAGTCCTGTGCCTGTGTAGGATGTCTTGTGGAACAATTTTATTCTACGTGATAGGCCACACGTGTCTATGGCAGCTTCTTTATGGTGTGTGTGTAGCTCAACGTGTGTGTGTAAGGAGAATTGTAAATGAGTGTAGGGCTCTCATACAAAGTTGGGAGAAATCTCTATAATTAGCATGATTTGATTCTTTAATAAAGTTTTTTCTGGATTGCTATCGTCCTCGATAGCATTCCTTACAGTTTCAAAAGAAAAAAGTACATGCATGCAAAATATGAATAAACGCTATGTACAACCTCAAGTTATACCCCCCAATGCTTAAATCTGACAATATCCTCATTGGAAAGTAAAAAGCAAGGAAAGATATTTCCTAAGGTAAAGAGTGGTTGGAGCTAAGGCTCCTCCAACCTATAGTTGTCCAAAACCCAGCCATTAGAAAGAGTAATATACGGTTTTAAACTTGACCATTTACTTTGAAAGTCTCACCAGAGAAGGAATTTTATATCTCAATAGCACCATAAGGGAACACCTATGTGACAGTGTACGGCCCATCCCAATTAGACTTAAGTTTCCCAGTGAATGGCTTGAGTCTGGAATTTAACAGCTAGACCCGTTGGTTGGGCTCGAAGGTTTTCCTATGGAAGTGCTTATCATGAAATATCTTTGTGCGCTCTTTGTAAGCTTGAGCGGTTTCATAGGCCTCAATCCTCAACTCCTCAAGCTCAGTGATGTTGAACAAGCATGATTTGCCTACTTTCTCAAGATCCATATTGACATTCTTGATAGCCCAATAGGCCTTATGCTCAATCTCAACAGGCATATGGCAGGCTTTGCCATACACTATACGGGAGGGAGACATACCCAGAGGGGTCTTATAACTAGTTCTGTAAGCCCATAATGCGTCATTCAATTTCTTTGACCAATCTTTCCTATCAAGTCTTACAGTTTTCTCAAGAATTCTTTTGATCTCCCCAATTGGACACTTCTACATGTCCACTCGTCTGCAGATGATATGGGGTTGCCACTTTGTAGGTGACACCAAACCTTTTGAGTAGATGGGTGAAGTGAGTAGTTCAAAAATGAGGTCTCCCATCACAAATGATCGTCCTTGGGCAGCCAAATCAAGAAATGATATTGGCCCTGACAAAATCCATGACCATAGAGTGATCGTTGTAAAAGTACATATTAAAGGAGGGGTGAATAGTATAGTATAAAAAAAATGATAAAAATAAATTGATCACACAAGCATTTACCACAATACATAAGTATTTTTATGTGGAAACCCAACCCAAGTAAAAACCATACCTAAGTCTCTCGACCTAGAATTTCCTTATCTATAGAGTAGATCAAATCCGCTAATGTATCACTTAAACGAGGGTGATACAACCTCAATTACAACCATACTATTTTGAACAAGGGTAGAATACCTCAAAACCCCTCTTCTTCACGAAGAGTATTTAGTCTTACAACGCAGACGGAAATTCACCACACGAATATCCAATCAAAAATAAAATACAAAAACAATACATATAGAGCCCAAATATAAAGTTTAACCTAAGCTTCTATAAGCAAATGTTACTTCACCTAAGGTGGAAGTGGATGAGTGTGAACGTGTAGAATTTTGGTGCTCTCGGATGAGTCGAATGAAGCTTGGAGTGCAATGGCAGAATATCTCTTCTTTGATCTCTCACAAATAGTGTATATTGGTGGAAAGTATTATCTCTTGTGTGTGCTTAGACAAGGAGAGGTTCCCCTTTATTTATAGAGGTCTTAGGAATGTTCAAGAAGGCTTAGGAGAGGTTTCATAGCTGTTGGAGGCATATCCCAAGAGATTAGGTCGAAAGCCAAATCAAATCAGATCATAATTAGGTCTAACAACAGATTTAGATGTATGATCTTAAGAACAAAAGCACACTAGAAGGGGGGATGAATACTGTGATAAAAAAAAAAAAATGCAAATAAGACAAGCCACAAAAATAAACACCAAATATATAGTAGTTCCCCTCACTTGGTACTCTACTACTTAAGTCTCCCGACTTAGGATTTTTAACCGGATTCCCTCAACTCGAAGGAAATCAATTTACTGAATAACAAGGCAATTAATGGGTTACCTCAACCTAATTATAAGAACAAAAATATTACAGGTGTAAGCAAGAAATTTAAAAGCTTACAACTAGAATCCTAAGCTCCAACAAGAATATATTTAGCAACGTTATAATAAAAACTAGCATGAAAATTAGTGTGCAAAGAAAATTGTAGAGAACTAAATTTTGCGTCAAAACACTTGTTGCAAAATCAGAGAAATTCTATGAAGCATTAGGCAACAAGTAAAAGCTCCTTGCAAAAATAGACAAAGAATAAGATCTAGAAGCAAGGGTAGTGTATATTTCTTGTGTATTGTAAAAATGGCTCACAACGGCCTTTTCTTAAACCACCAAACAACCCTACTATGCTCCCTAGCCTTTGGGGGCATATTAAGGGTGTTATAATTAAGATTAATCACAAAATAGCCATTCAAATCTAGCACAACGGATAGCAAGTATCGGTACCAAAGTTATAGTACCGGTACTAGTTGCTCACAATTCTTCAGCAACCAACACAAAAGAACCTAAGTACCGATACTCAATGCTACCAGTTGAGTACCAACTAACTCACCAGGTATCGGTACTCACCATGGGTACCAGTACTTATGACTCACAGGTTTGAGACAAATCAGACACTGTGACCTACATGTACTGGTACTTGTAAGGTCCAGGCATGAACAAACTCCACAAACTATGAGTGCCTGATATTGGTACTCATGATGAGTACCAGTAACAAACTGTGAGCACCTGATATTGGTACTCATGATGAGTACCGGTACTTGTTATTCACAGTTTGAGGTAGAGATTCAAACATGTGCCCTGCAGATACCGATACTGATTAACAGTACCGGTACTTGCTACAAGTACCTTTAATTAACAACTTAGATCAATTTTAGTGCTTTTCAAACTCAATTAATCTTTTATTATGACAAAGAGACATTTCTAATTTTTCGAACGAGCGATTGTACGTGAGTTTAATACCTAATTATCTCTATTTTTTTTTACTTCCTATATCAATTTTTCTTATTTAGAAGGCATACAAACTTCTAAGTTATAATCAATAAACAACAAGAAAAACTTCATCCACTTTAATCTTCTTTCTCGCCATCATCCAAACTTCCTATAAACCTCTTATTATCCTTGTAAATATCAATTCAAAAACACATTAGATTTAAAATAGTTTTGTTAACACCAAAACATAAAAAAGAGAGGTGGAACTAGGTTCCAACATTAGACATCTAATTAATTGATTAGACGTCTGATAAAAGAATTAGACATCTAATTCTGTAAGGTGATCTTCTTCGAATGGGATTGGATCCAAATAGGGATCTAGTGTCTTCTAGTCAGACGTCTTACTGGACGTCTAGACAAGCTAGTGGACATCTGATGATAAAGATTACTCTTGAGAGTTGATTCCCAAGAAGATAATGGTTAGATTGCATCTGACAAATTATAATTAGGGTCAAAGTTAATCACAATGGTCAATTATTGGACATCTGGGACTATCTCTGGACATTTGGAAGAGGTTCTGGACGTCTGACACAAGGTATGGATGTCTAACACAAGGTATGGGCATCTGAAAGCAAATGCCACATACTAGGTTCTACAATTCTGATTATTCGACATCTAATCGAATGTATGGACATCCTAAAATGAGTTATTGGGCGTCTGATAATATGTCTGGACGTCTAATAAGGCTCATTGGAAGTCTGATAAAGCACGTTGTTTGCTATTTTGGCTTTCTAACATGATTCTAAGATTTTCTTAAGAGTCCTAAGGTTAAGTGAGTGAGTCTAGCTAGGACTTAGGGCATTATATTTTATGCTCTTTAACATATTTCTAAGGAAGTAAAAGAGCAACAAATACAAGATAAAAAAGAAATGAACTATCCTATTCTTCTTTTCATCTTCAAGCTTTAGCATTCTTCTTCCTCCCAAGCTCCTCTATGCATTTTCTCCTCCATCAAGCTCCTCCATTTCTTTATGGACTTCATCTTGAGCTCTGTCACACTTGTTTCTCTTGGCGTTAATCCTGAAATCTTAACTTCAAATGCAAATGCCAAATAGCAAATGTTTTTTTATCATCAAAATCAATTATCATGGTGCATTTGCACTAACACGTTGGTCCCAGTCGAAATGACCTCTATCCATTTTGATACATAATCAACTACCACGAGGATATATTCATAACCATGGGATGATGGAAAGGGGACCATGAAATCTATGCCCCAGATGTCAATTATCTCGAAAGGAAGAGAAGGCAGCTGGGGCATCTCATCCAACTTCCCAATCGTTCCATGCCCCCACATAAGTATAAGCATCTTTGAATAGTGAAGGCCACTAGAAACCAGACTGGAGAACCTTAAAGGCAATCTTCTTAGCACATAAGTGTCCTTTATAGTGCAATGTGTGACAGAAATTCAAGACACTTAGTTGATCCTCCTCTAGGACACACCTACGAAAGACTTGGTCATGACTTATTCTAAAGAGTTTGAGGTCCTCCCAGGGAGAATGCTTAATGTCAGCGAGAAATCAATCTCGCTTCTGCTTATCCCATGTATTGGGGGCTGGTGCGTACTCGAGTAGGCTTTATTAAAATGGTGATATTAATATCGAAATGAGTATAGTGAGTTAACCTAAATTGAATCTACACTAGTTTCAAAAAAAAAATTTAACCTGGCCTACTTGATTTTAGCTTGATTACTTTTAGATCCAGGGTCGATCTCAGGGAGGCGGGGATTAGGAGATTGGCAAAGTTTCTACACCTTTCCTAAAATGTATCTCTTCCTTGCATTTATTATGTTTTTGGTTTTCTTAATTTCTAGGTTTCTTTTCCGATAATCTTGTTCTTGAGACACACCCTCAAATAGGTCCTTGGCTATACACCAAAATATGAGTCCTGTCTCGCCACATGCGAGACCGTGTGCCTGCAAATCAAGATTTATCTTTTCTATTTTATACTTTTTTTTGACTTTTTAGTAGTAGGAAGAAAAGACAAATTGAAAGCAAAAATGCAATAAAAAGCAATACTTAGCTTAGTATATCTATATATGTATATATAGTAGATATAGAATATGTAAAGTTATATAGATGTTATATAGATAGGGGTGTAGATGGAAATGTGAATGGGATGTAGCACGATGTCGCGTTGGTCTACGTCTAGTAAGAGGCAACCAACAAAACTAAGTGCCGCGTGGAGTGTGGAGCGGATGTGTGTGAGTGAGAGTGGACGTGCTTGCTTTGCGTGAGTATTGGGGAATATCGGCAACTGGTGTGAATATTCCCGCAATATGATGCGCGGTGGAGGGGTGAGTGCACAGGAATATGGGTAGTGTATGTGAGGTGAATATGTGTATAGAGGAATGTGGGTAAGTGGATATATATAAGTATATATATGTATGTGTGTATATATATATCTATAACTATATATGTATATATAGGTGTATATGTATGTATATTTACGTATATGTAAATATATGTAAGGGGGAGAGTATTTGAGTGTGTTTGTATATATATGTGTGTGTATGCGTGAGTGTATGTGGTATGTGTCAGGGTGCGTGTGTGTATCAGTGTGTGTGTGTGTGCGCGCTGCAGGAGGAGGAGCAGTAGTTTAAGTCATCTGCTGCATGGGGGCGACGTCTGGAGGCGTAGAGGTGCGCGCACACAGAGGCTGAGGCGAATGCGTCCGCACGGGCGTGTGAGGCACAGAGCACTGCTGCGCGGGCGTGTGAGGCGCAGCGCACTGCGGAGTGCAGCGCACAACTCTGAGGGCAGGGACGCGGTGATCGACTGGAGTGGGTGCAGACGAGGAGAGAGAGCGCAGAGCCACCGGCTAAGTGAGAAACTTGCCAGTGGCTATAGTGTCGCGCAGACCGCGCGCTACAGTGCGCTACAGTGCGCGCGCGATCTGGAAATCAACTAGAGCGGGTTTGGCGCACGCCTGCGCTGTGGAGCGCCTGCACGCGAGGAAAGGAGTCCTACGTGGTCTACCTGGGCGGGCGGTGACGTGCAGGAGATGCGTATGTTTAAAAGAGTCATTATAGCTTGCGCTCGCAACGTCAGTTTTAAATGAAGAAATGAACGTGAGTCTGAGTGTCGATCTCAGGGAGGCATGAAAACCAGTTTTTTCTTGTCACTTAATGTCATGGAAATAACGGGTTTTTGCTTGCGCAAAGACTTGGGTGGAAAGCGAGTAAGAGAGAGAGAAAGAGAGAGAGAGAGAGAGAGAGAGAGAGAGAGAGAGAATAGGGTTAAAAATTTCTCATTCACAACATGCAACTTAAACATAAAAGAGGGCAAGTAACTAGATAGGAAACAACTTCATTTGACATGCAACTTTAGTTTTATAATTACAACACTAGATAAATGCTTGAACATAAGTAAAGCTTAAGATAAAGAGGGAAAGAGAGAGAGAAGACGGCGAGGCAGCCACGGCGGTGGAGAGGGGCTCCGTCGGCGACTCGTCGGCTCCGGCAATTACAAAGAGAGCTAATGGTGGCTAGGAGTGGGGTAGAGCACTTGCAAGTGAATTGAATGCCTTGCCCTGGGTGGTTGGATGGAGTTTATATCGGCAAAAGGGTTTTCTAATTCAAGTATGGGCTTTAGCGACGTCCTGGACGTCGCTAAAGCCCATACTTGAATTAGAAAATCGGACATCGCTAAAGCCCATACTTGAATTAGAAAATCGGACGTCGCTAAAGCCCATACTTGAATTAGAAAATCGCTAAAACCATACTAAATCTGTTGGTGTAGCCCCCTTCGCCTGCCGGTCGCCAGCACACCCTGTGCTTCTTCTGAGCCGATCCCACGCGCACGCGTTGTAAGCCGTCGATCGGACGGCTGAGATCTCATGAAGGGTGTGCCCGTGGATCACTGCTGAGGCGCACGCATCTGCCGCATCATCGCACGCGTGAGCATCCGCGCGCATCTGTTGCACCGCACGTGCTCCATCTGCGCTGTTCGCTGCTGATCAGGTGGTTGTAATCAAGCGCGCCTCAAGTCGCGTAGAATTGGGAAGCAGCGAGCATTTCGAACTCGTGCCTCTGAATGCGAGGTCGAACTGCTGACCACTGAGCTGCGGGGGCGGATTGTCGCGGCGAGAGTCGGGTGCGCGGGCGTTCTCGGCCGTTCAATCGAAGATCGACGGTTGAGAGTTATCCTCCGGGTGAAGGCAAAGGCAGGCGGTGGTCTGGATGCAATGAGCGGGTGCCACGTGGCGCGCTGTGGGCCGTTGATCATCAGATCAACGGTCATAACTTCTTGGGCCCATTGCGGGAGCTCCGGATGTCGGATTTGGTCGATTTCGAGTCCGTTGGACTCCGTTCGTTACTCTAAATCCATCCATGTAGTTCGATTGCTCATCTGAAGCCTGTTTTGACATGAGCTTGTGCAAAAGGCCATTAATACTGTATTATAAGCAATATTGATGTGCAATGCATGCGATGACTCTATTCCTATTTATGATGTGTTATCTGTGCATTTCGCTCTTAAGATAAACCCCAATTGACAGAATTATCACCCCAAGATGCAGTGGTATCATACCCCCATGCTTACTCCTTGCTAGTCCCTAGCAAGGTTTATTCTAGCCTTTATTTCCAGTCAGAATTTAAGAAGTAATTACTTGGACACTTTGTCACTTGTCAATAGGAGGAAATATACTAAGATCTTAATCTACAAAGACTAAGCAACACCCGGGTGTCTGCCAAAATATGAATCACCTGAATCCTTGCGTTAATGCATATATATGTAAATATATATATATTCTTATTTTTAGATTTTTGGAGTTAAGAGAGTGTTGGTAACTTTTTACGGCTACCCAACCCACCCAAAACTCGGACAAAACTCTAAGTGCTAAGCATCTTGGTGTGAGGATCGTGATAGACTCACTCAACGGTAATTTAGACAGACTTCAGGTTTCTACACCCCTAAGTGACCGGAAGAGGAAGTGTTTTGTCTGAAGGTATATTTGTTCAATCGGTAGCTTTCTCCCTACGTTTGTTTTTCTTGGGGTCAACACAAGGATTTTTCCAGCGCATATCTCCCCGGCTTGCTCTACTTCTCCGCTTCTTCCTTAAGTATTTTGGTTACGACCCGGTTCCCGAATCCCTACAGGACACGAGATCGGACCAACTCAACTGATCGCAAGACCCAGTCGTCCAATGAGAAAGTAACCAAAAAGCAGTAAAATAAACCACATCCACCATGCTAGCAACTAATAGTAAAAAAGTACAGCAGTAAAGAAGTAAACTACTACAGTACACACCACCACAACAGTAGGAAAGTAAACGAGTACAAGAATATCATGTGCAGAACGAAAGAGTACAGAATATAAAAGTACAAGAAGTTACTCACTACTGCAAGCGAATACAAAAGAACTACCACTACTAGGCTCTACTGGGCCCAGCACCCTCTGCAGCCGTATGCGCTGGCTGCTCAACACCTGGACCTAAAAAAGGTTATGAATACAAAACATCAGCGAACGCTGAATAAAGTCGCAACCAACTACTAAAGTAGTAAAGGTGGACAAGTAGCTATTGTTTTTCAATTTCTTTCTTTCTTTAACTAATTATTCTTTCTTTCACCACTTAATTTAATTATCAGGTCTCTTTCTTGATCTCGAATGTTCCTCGTGGGAACGATCTTGATTGTAGTCTTTTTCGAAGAGTAGAAGTAGCGCATGGTGCTCTCCTGGCAGAGAGAGTCCCCCGTGGTGGTCTTACACCTAGTCAACCACCCCAAGGTCACGGACATACGTAATGGTGACTACGGCACGCGCGATAAACGCACGGGTAGCTACCCCGCACTGGCACGCGGTCAGTCGTTTCTGTTAGCGGGAGCACCCAAAGCACAGCACGGAACCAGTATAGGGCATAGCCCTCTCTGTAAGAGGGGTTTAGCCCCTAAGAACCAAACAGGGGTCTCGCCCCTCCACAGTCCGCACACCTTCGCCTGACTACCCTGGTTTGCCCAGTGGGCCTAACAAGTCGATGTAAGGCGGCTAACTGAACCCCGGGCCCCGTGGGGTGGCTAGCTCTCTCCCTACACTAGTAGCTCTCCCCGATACTATGTATCCGAGGGCCAAGAAGTCGGTACAGAGTGGTCAATCCTAACCCCGGATCCCAACCCAAGGGCAGCTAGCTCTGCTCTGCACTAAACAGGGGGACAGTCGCTCTCCTTGGTACTCCGTACTCAAGGGCCAGCTCACTTCCCCACTCACATTCCCAGTTCCATTCCATTTATTTCCAGGAGCTTTACTCCTAATTCCCCGTAAGGTTCATGCTCATGTTTCTCAGGCCAAGTCATACCACATTGCATCATTTCTATTTCCATTCTCAGGTTATACACATGCAATTTGTAACTCTATTCCATATCCAGTTTATTCACAGACAGCTTGTGTTTCCAACATTCACCTTTTCAATTTCAATTTATATACATGCAGCTCATAGTATGTCATTTAACGTAAACAACAGGAATTCACATGCAACAGTTTGCTAACACAAATACTTTACGTTTCACAGGTAGCTGTTATTTATTTACTGGCAATTATTATCATACTATCTACCCATTGAAGACTGGAATTCATTCATTCAATACAGACAATCCAGCATTTCTAGTCCTAGGATTCATGTCATATCCTAGGTTCTAATCATTCATTCCACACAGGCAATTAGGTTGTAATTAAATTAAGGGGAAGCCACTCTACCAGTAAACCCAGGAGTAATGGGGGCTTGAACGGCGGACTCACGTGCCTCAGCAAGCCCTGAACCCGCAAATGAACAAGGTCCTATCACAAGGATTAATCACAAGAGAATACTCAGAATAGTATAGAAAGTATTCCAACAAGTAGAGGAAAACATACGGGAAACATCGGTATCTCAATTGCGGAAATCGGACCTCAAACGGACCCTAAACGGGTGAAAAACAATGATTCTGACTCAAATCAGATGTCTGGAACACCTTCCAAATGTCTTAAAAGAGTTCAGAGCCATACCTCATTTCCACACTACTCCTCAGACGTCCAAGAACTCTGTTGGACCATATGGACCCAATTCCAGACATCCGACAACCTCTCAGGACATCTGAAAACGCTTCCCATCGTCTGGTGCCTCACCCAGACGACCGAAGTGCGTGGGTGGGCGTGTCCCGCACCTTTTTGAAGCAACACCTGCGCGAATCAACCGAAATCCTCTCAAAAAGGGTAGGGAACAGTGTCTCGGCGGAGCAGCCTTCATGGCCGTATTCGCAACAAGACGTACCTTCGCGAAGCCTCCTCTTCAGACGTCTGACACCATTTCCTGACATCCACACCGTCGTCTGGATATCACTCTAGACGTCTGATTCTGGGAAAATCCCAGAACCAGAACCTGCCTTCGCCTCCTCGCGCCGCGTGTGGCCACGCCGCGCCCGCTCGCCTACTGCTCCCACTGCAGCATTGTCGGGGAGGACCTCCCCGACGCACTCCTCCACCTTACGCACGCGCCGATCGGCCGTGAGCTCACCGACGAGCTCCCACGCGAGCTCGCAAGCCTTCTCCCCTCTCCTTCTCACGCTGCTCCTCTCCTCTCACGGCTCTCCTCCTCTCCGCCGTTCTCGCTCAGTTGCACTCGCTGGAGGGTAGAGGAAGGAAGTGGCTGGAAGTAGGGGTGGTGTGAGGGAGAGGAGGGGGGTTATATAAGGTGTGGGGTCAGGGTTTGTGTCGGGCGAGAGGAGAGAGAAGGAGAAGAAAACAAGGGTCACATACTGTTTACGCGCAGCACACACGCAAACGCGAGGTCGTACAACAAAATTTCGATTTTCAGACGTCTGAAAATGAGTCCGGACGTCTTGCAAGACGTCTGACCCTCAGTCCAAACATCTGACCTAAAGTACGGACGTCTTAAAAAGGCTTAGTAACACGGGTCTTAACAACATAACAAACTCAAAGGAAGTTTCATCCTCGAAACTTAAGCCAGCTAGGGTGCGGAAAAAGAACAACATACGCATAACAAACTCAAAGAGGACCGAAGCCCGTCTGAAAAGACGTACCCTTAAAGTGCTCCGGGTACCGCTCTCGCATCGTCGCCTTAGGCTCCCAGGTAGCCTCCTCGTACCTCTGGCTCCACAAGACCCTCACCAGGGGTACCTGCTTCTGTCTCAAGCTCCGGACGACTCTGTCTAGTATCTGCACTGGCCGCTCGAGGTAGGTCAGGTCGTCACCCACCTCGACACTCTAATGGCTCAGAATGTGACTAGGATCGACGACGTACTTCCTGAGGTTGGACACGTGGAACACCAGAAAGCTTGGGAGGAAGGGCAAGCCTGTAAGCAATGGGTCCAACCCGCTCCAGGACCTCAAAAGGCCCCATAAACCTCAGCGCGAGCTTCCCTTTCACCCCAAAACACTGCAGGTCCTTCATGGGCGAACCGCGAAGGAAGACATGATCCCCAACCTCAAACTGCACCTCTCTGCGCTTCCGATCGGCATAGCTCTTCTGTCTGCTCCTGACAGTGCGGAGTCGCCTGTGAATCTGCTCAATCACCTCTTGACTCTGCCGGATCAGTCTGGGGCCAACCTCCCACTTGGTCCCCACCTCGACCCAACTCAAGGGTGCAGTACACCTCCGTCGGTACAGAGCCTCGTAGGGTGCCATGCCGATGCTTGAGTGATAGCTGTTATTATATGCAAACTCCGCCAGGGGCAAGTGCTCCTCCCAAGAGCCCTTCCAGTCCAGTACACAAACACGCAAAAGGTCCTCAAGCATCTATTTCGTACGCTCTGACTGTCCGTCCATCCGGGGGTGGTATGCTGTACTGAACCTCAACCGTGTCCCCAAGGCCTGCTGAAACTCATCCCAAAATTGGGACGTAAAGCGGGTATCCCGGTCGGATACAATCTCCCACGAAACTCCGTGCAGTTGTACCACATCTAGGATATACCTCTCTGCTAACAGTGCTGGTCCCAAAGTGACTCGAATCGGCAAGAAATGTGTCATCTTCGTCAATCTGTCTACAATCACCCAGACTGTGTCGTGTCCTCGCTGGGTAACGGGCATGCCCACCACCAAGTCCAAGGTGATGCTCTCCCACTTCCACTCTGGCACTGGAAGTGACTGCAACGGCCCTGTAGGCCTCTGATGCTCAGCCTTCACCTGCTGGCACACCAAACACTGCTGTACGAATTCACCTACATCCCGCTTCATTCCCCTCCACCAAAAGTCACGTCTCAGATCATGATACATCTTTGTGTTCCCAGGATGTATGGTGAACCTGGAATCGTGTGCCTCACTCAGTCAGGAGCTCTCTCAACAGCTCCTCATCCTGGGGAATGCACAAACGTCCCCTTATGCGCAACACCTCGTCGGCAAAGGAGAAGTCTCCAGGGTCCCCTGACAGTACTCAGTCACGCAACGACTGCAGGTACGGGTCGGCCATCTGTCCTGTGCTGATGCGATCTATCAACTCTAGCCTCGTCTGTCGTGTCACAGTCACTACCCCACAGTGCCCCAGTAACTCTAGCAGTCGCCAACTGCCCATCTCCTCCATGAGTCTCCAACTCTTTGCCTGTAAACTGGCCAAGTGGGCGGGTGCCTTCCGGCTCAAGGCGTTAGCCACCACATTGGCCTTCTTCGGATGGTAGGAAATGCTGCAGTCATAGTCCTTCAGGAGCTCTAACCAACGTCTATGTCTCATGTTGAGCTCCTTTTGATCAAACAAGTACCTGAGGCTCTTATGATCTGTGAAAATCTCAAAAGTCTCACCGTACTGGTAGTACCTCCAAGTCTTCAGTGCGAAGACGACAGCTGCGAGCTCTAGGTCCTGGGTAGGGTAGCTATGCTCATGAGGCTTTAGTTGCTGTGAAGCGTAAGCGACAACGTGACCCCGCTGCATGAGCACACCCCCCAACCCCTGCAAAGAGGTGTCCGTGTACACAACGAAACCGCCACTACTGTCTGGAATGGCAAGCACGGGAGTCGAAGTCAGCCTCTCCTCCAGCTCTTAAAAACACGCCTCACAAGCATCTGTCCAAGAAAAGGGCACGTCCTTCCGGGTCAGCTGCGTCATAGGACGTGAAATCTGTAAGAAACCCCTGATAAATCGCCGATAGTAGCCTGCCAGTCCCAAGAAGCTGCAGATCTCTGTCACTATACGTGGTCTCTCCCACCTGAGCACTACCTCAACCTTGGCTGGATCCATAGCCAAGCCATCCCCTGATATCACATGACCTAGAAAGGTCACTTCCCTCAACCAGAACTCGCGGTGGGTGGAGCTCCTCTCGCACAATGTCCCGTATCAGCTGGGCGAGGTCCTGGGCCTGGATGCTCGGGAGTGGTGGCTGGTCCACCGAGGCGTTGACCACGGCACGCCCACCTCGCCAGCCTCATCCTCGGCCGCGCCCGCGGCCAGTCTCGCCAGTCCTGCGACGAGGCATCTCCTGCAAGGAGACGCGAAAGAAAATGAAACACGTCAATATGGAACGATACCGAACAGAAACGTCTAAGAGCTCATGTCAAAAGATATGTTGTGGTGGGTACTTTAGTTATAGACATGTGAATTGGTTATTTTCCAGTCAATTGATTCACTTCTCGGGACGACCTTGCTCTGATACCATCTTGTAACGACCTGATTCCCGAGTCCCTACGAGACACGAGAACCGGACTGACTCGACTAATCCCAAGACCTAGTCGTCCAACGAGGAAGTAACCAAAAGAGCAGTAAAATAAACCACATTCAACATGAATATAACTAACAGCAACAAAAATACAGCAGTAAGAAAAGAAACTACTACAGCATATACCACCACAACAGTAGAACAATATTTATAACATAACATGAACTACAAGTAAAGAAAAGTACAGAGAGTAACAATAACTACTCACTACAGTGGAAAAAAAAGGGCACAAAAGAACAGTGGTAACTCTACTGGACCCTACTTGGCCTAGCATCCTCTGCAGCCGCTGACCCTGGCTGCTCAACACCTGGTCCTGAAAAGTAACGAGTGTAACACGTCAGCGAAACGCTGAGTAGAGTGGCAACTAAAACTAAGAAACAGTAGAGTGTACAGTAGCTGTTATATTTTGTTACTTTCTTTATTTACGTCTTTCTATCATCTCATGATTTATTTATTTCTCAGATCCTTCACTTGATCTCGGATGTTCCTCGTGGGAACGATCTTGATTGCAGTCTTTTCCGAAAAGTAGAAGTAACACGTGGTGCTCTCCTGGCCGGGAGAGTCCCCTGTGGTGATCCTACTCTCAGTCAACCACCCCAAGGTCACTGACAGACATAACGGTGACTACGACACGCGCGGTAAACGCACGGGTAGCTACCTTGCACTGGCACGCGGTCAGTCGTTTCCGTTAACGGGTGCGCCCCAAAGCACAGCACGGAACCAGTATAGGGCAGAGCCCTCTCAATAACAGGGGTCCAACCCCTCCACAATAACCAAACAGGGGCCTTGCCCCTCCACAGTCCGCACACCCTCGCATGACTACCTTGGTTTGCCTAGTGGGCCTAACAAGTCGGTGTAGGTGAGCTAGCAGAACCTCAAGACCCGTGGGGTAGCTAGTACTCGCTCTACACTAGTAGCTCTCCTCGGTACTGTGTACACGAGGGCCAAAAAGTCGGTACAAAGTGGCCAGACCTAACCCCGGGTCCCTGGGGCGGCTGGCCCCGCTCTGCCCTAAGCAGGTAACAGGTGCTTCCCCTGGTACTACGTACCCAAGAGATAACACACTTCCACGCCTTTCTTTCTCAGTTCCATTTCATTCTCTTTCCAGGAGTTCTACTCCTAATTCCCCGTAGGGTTCCAACTCTTTTAACTCAGCACATTCAGGTTTCACCCCTTTCAATTTCACGTTCATACAACCCATATTCTCAATCATGTTCATTTATTCATAACAGGCAGCTGTTAAATCAATTTACAGGCAGCTATTATTTCCTTTCCACATTTTCCAAGACTGCAATATCTATATTCATATCACTAGTTTTCCAGTCCTAGGATTCATGCCGTACCCTAGGATCTATCATTCAATATGGTTTCTCATTCCTAGGATTCATGCAATGCCTTAGGTTCTGTTAATTGTTCCATAATTGTAACAAATTATGTTAATAATTTTTAAAGCCACTCTACCAGCTACAACGGAAATACTGGGGGTGTGGTCGGAAATCCCGCGCGCCTTCGCAACCCCCAAGACTGCAATGGAACGGGGTCCTAACACAAGGATCAAACACAAGGAGTTTCTCAGAACAGTATATAATTACTGTAAACGGGTAGTGGATTTCATTCCGAAAAGAACGCAACTCAAAACGCGGAAAACGGACTCCGAACGGGCCCTAAACGGGTGGAAAACGACGAAACCGTCCAAAATCAGACGTCTGTAACCTCTTCCAGACGTCTTAAAAGGTGGTTCAGAGGATACCTTCGCTCTGTGTAATCCCTCAGACGTCCAGAAGCCTGCGGGGGCGTCTGGCTTAGTTCCCAGACGTCTGATGGTCAACCCGGACGTCTGGAACTCCTCTCCGTCGTCTGGCACTGCGGCCAGACGTCCGATTCGCGTTGGATGGCAAGCCTCAGAACCTGCACGTATCCATTCCTCGCTTTCAGTATGACGGGTCGCAGAAAAGGAAGAAGGACGAAAATAACTTACTTGCCAGACGTCTGGACAGTCCTCCAGACGTCTTCACCGTCGTCTGGTTGGAAGCCCAGACGTCTGATTTTGGAAAAACTTCCAGAATCAGAGCTCGACTCGCTCTCCGCCCGCGACGCATGGCCGCGCCGCGCCTCGTCCACCTGCTGCTCAAGCTGCAGCAGCCCTCCCGCGTCACTCCACGCCCACTGCTCCCCCGCCGACCGACTCTAGCTGCCCCGGCAAGCTCGAGCCCTCACGGTCGAGCGTCTCCTCCCTCGCGCAACACCTCCTCCCGCAACTCGCCGCGGCTGCCGCTGCCGCCGCTCGCTCGCTCTCGCACCGGCTGGAAGAAGGAGAAAAAGGGAGCGGAGGAGATGAGAGTGAAGGAGAGGGCGAGGGCCTTATAAGGTCGTGTGGGGAGACAGAGAAAGAGAGAGCGCAGCACTGCACCTGCAGGAGGAGAGAGGGAAAAAGAGGGCGTTCGCAGGTCTGCGCGCGCAGGTGCGCAGACGAAATCCTGCGTGCCGCAGAAATTAAAATCCCAAACGTCTGGAAAGGGTTCCAAACGTCTGGTCAGACGTCTGCGCCACCTCCCAGATGTCTTAAAAAGATGTCTTGAAACCGCGTTCTTAACAGAGAGTGTGGAACTCCCGCCTCCTCTGATCCTGCCACGTCTGGGGAAAGTACTGCTTGTAGAAGAGGGTGACAAACTGGTCCCAAGTCGGCTCGACCCTCTCCTGACCTCTGACAGCCCTCCACCACCTGTGTGCCGCGCTCTCCAGCTGGTACATGGCAAAGGCCACACAGCACTCTGCAGGGGGCGAAGGGTGTCAAACACCTTGTCGATCTGCTCGAGCCAGTCCTTCACCTCGGTCGGGTCCTCATCCCCCTTGAAGGAGGGGGGCTTCAGCTTCCAGAACTGCCCGAAAAGCTCGTAATGGAGCTGAAGTGGGGAAACTGGTACGCCTCCAGGCAAGGAGGGCTCGTGCTCGGAAGTGTCAGAGGATGGTGGGGGCGGCGGAGGTCCACCCTGTCCCCCACGTCCAGCGCTGTGTCTGTCTCATGGTCCCACAGAAGGCTCCCCCTCCGTAACCCCAGGGAGAGGCGCCCGTGGAGGTGGGTGGAGCTCCTCGCGTACGATCTCCCGTATCAGCTGGGCGAGGTCATGGACCTGAATGCCCGGAAGTAGTGGCTAGCCCACTGAGACGTCGAGCTCGACACGTCCGCCTTCCGACCTCGGCCGTGTCCGCGGCCTGCCTCACAGACTCCACGTCGAGGAATCTCCTGCAAGGAGATGCGAACACAGAACAGGAAGACAACAATCCCACAGACATTTAGCAAAAGAACCTCAAAACAGATATCAAAAGGTACGTTGTGGTGGTCACTCTAGTTGCAAGCACGTGAATTGGTTATTTTTCAGCTAGTTGCAAGCACTTGGACCTAAAAAAGGTTGAGCACAAAACGTTAGCGGACGCTGAATAGAGTGGCAACCAATTACTAAAGCAGTAAAGGTGGACAGGTAGCTGTTGTTTTTCAATTTCTTTCTTTCTTTAACTAATTATTCTTTCTTTCACCACTTAATTTAATTATCAGGTCTCTTTCTTGATCTCGAATGTTCCTCGTGGGAACGATCTTGATTGCAATCTTTTCCGAAGAGTAGAAGTAGCATTTGGTGCTCTCCTGGCCGGGAGAGTCCCCCGTGGTGGTCCTACACCCAGTCAACCACCCCAAGGTCACGGACAGACATAACGATGACTATGGCACGCGCGATTAACGCACGGGTACCTACCCCGCACTGGCACGTGGTCAGTCGTTTCCATTAGCGGGCGCGCCAAAAGCACAGCACGGAACCAGTATAGGGCATAACCCTCTCAGTAACAGGGGTCTAGCCCCTAAAAACCAAACAGGGGTCTCGCCCCTCCACAGTCCGCGCACTCTCGCCTGACTACCCTGGTATGCCCAGTGGGCCTAACAAGTCGATGTAAGGCGGCTAGCTGAACCCCGAGCCCCGTGGGGTGGCTAGCTCTCTCCCTACACTAGTAGCTCTCCCCAGTACTGTGTACGCGAGGGCCAAGAAGTCGGAACAGAGTGGCCAATCCTAACCCCGGATCCCAACCTAAAGGCAACTAGCTCTGCTCTACACTAAACAGGGGGACAGTTGCTCTCCTTGGTACTCCGTACTCAAGGGCCAACTCACTTCCCCACTCACATTCCCAGTTCCATTCCATTTAATTCCAAGAGCTCTACTCCTAATTCCCCGTAGGGTTCATGCTCATGTTTCTCAGGCCAAGCCATACCATGTTTCATCATTTCTATTTCCATTCTCAGGTTATACACATGCAATTTGTAACTCTATTCCATATCCAGCTTATTCACAGATAGCTCAGGTTTCCAACATTCACCTTTTCAATTTCAATTTATATACATGCAGCTCATAGTATGTCATTTAACATAAACAACAGGAATTCACATGGAACAGTTTGCTAACACAAGTACTTTACGTTTCATAGGTAGCTGTTATTTATTTACTGGCAATTGTTATCATTCTATCTACTCATTCAAGACTGCAATTCATTCATTCAATATAGACAATCTAGTATTTCTAGTCCTAGGATTCATGCCATATCCTAGGTTCTAATCATTCATTCCACACAGGCAATTAGGTTGTAATTAATGTAAGGAGAAGCCACTCTACCAGTAAACCCAGGAGTAATGGAGGCTTGAACTGCAGGCTCACGTGCCTCAGCAAGCCCCGAACCCGCAACGGAACAAGGTCCTATCACAAGGATCAATCACAAGAGAATACTCAGAACAGTATAGAAAGTATTCCAACAAGTAGAGGAAAACATACGGGAAACATCAGTATCTCAATTGCGGAAATCGAACCTCAAAGGGACCCTAAACGGGTCAAAAATAGTGATTCTTACTCAAATTAGACGATTGGAATACCTTCCAGACGTCTTAAAAGAGTCCAGAGCCATACCTTAGTCCCGCGCTACTCCTCAGACGCCCAGGAACTCCGCTGGACTGTTTGGATCCAGTTCCAGACGTCCGACAACCTCTCCGGACGTCTAGAAATGCTTCCCGTCGTCTGGTGCCTCGCCCAGATGTCCGAAGTGCGTGGGAGGGCGTGTCCCGTGCCTTCTTGAAACAACACCTGCGCAAATCAATCGATATCTTCTCAAAAAGGGTAGGGAAGAGTGTCTCGGCGGAGTGGCCTGCATGGCCGTATCGACAAGAAGACATAACTTCACGAAGCCTCTTCTTCAGGCGTTTGGCACCACCTCCAAACGTTCGCACCATCGTCTGGCGGTCACTCTAGACGTCTGATTCTGGGAAAATCCCAGAACCAAAACCTGCCTTCGCCTTCTCGCGTCGCGCGTGGCGACGCCACGCCTGCTCGCCTGCTGCTTCGGCTACAGCAATGTCAGGGAGGACCTCCCCGACACACTCCTCCGCCTTTCGCATGCGTCGACCGGCCGTGAGCTCACCGGCGAGCTCCCACGCGAGCTCGCAAGCCACCTCCCCTCTCCTTCTCACGCTGCTCCTCCTCTCCTCTCACGACCTCCTCCTCTCCGCCGTTCTCGCTCGGCTGCTCTCGTTGGAGGGTAGAGGAAGGAAGTGGTTGGAAGTGGGGGGTGGTGCTAGGGAGAGGAGGGGGGTTATATAAGGTGTGGGGTCAAGGTTTGCGTTGGGCGAGAGGAGAGAGGAGGAGGAGAAAACGAGGGTCGGGTATTGTCTGCGCGCAGCACGCGCGCAGACGCGAGGTCATACACGAAAATTTTGATTTTCAGACATTTGGGAATGAGTCCAGACGTCTTGCAAGACGTCTAACCCTCAGTTCAGACGTCTTACCAGACGTCTAACCTAGAGCACGGACGTCTTAAAAAGGCTCAGTAACACGGGTCTTAACAACTGTGCTGGGCTCTGGACAACCAACCAATGGGCCATTACACATGATCACTTGCCAGCCATACTTGTGCAGTGAAGTGTGGCTTATTTTGTTCTCTTTTTTCTTCTTGTTCTTCTTTTTTTTTATTTGGTAGGTGGCTTCCCTAATCTCAAATTTACCTAGAGGCAATAAAGAGGAGGTGGTCCCATGGCTGGGCTCTGGACAACCTGCCCATGGGCTGTTACTCATGACAACTTGCTAGCCATACCACCCTAGAAAGTTCATTAGATACCTAATTTCTGTCAGAATCTCTGAGGAGTGAGACTGTGCGAAAATGAGTGCAGATGCTTAGACTAAAAGTTCTTCTGAGTTAGAGGGTGAGTTGATAAGTCGTATACTTATCACCTTATTTAGTTAGTGGATTAGAGTAAATTAAGGTTGCAAGGATTTGAAGCTAAATCCATATTTTAACGGACACCAGGGCTGATTAAAGCCTGAAGGCCTGAAAAGTCTAAGTGTTCAAGTTCTTTTCGTATTATTTCCCACTATTGACAAATTTCCAATGCTTAAGTTTTTCTTCCTAAATTCAATTTTTTAAATTTAATTTTATTCTATTCAGAATGATTAAATGAGCTTAGAATCATGCAATTTACCACCCCCCATGCTTAAGTTGGACAATGTCCTCATTGACAAATACATGGATGCAACAGAGGCTTGAAAAGATATTACCTGAGTGAAGTAGAATACCTGATCAGTCTGAATCTTCTGGGTTGCCTCCCAGGAAGCGTTGAGTTTAACGCCTCCAGCTGGGCAGTGCTTCGTGTCATCCCTCAATGAGGGTGACAATCTCCTTTGGGGAAACCTGGGCTAGGAAGTGTTTCAATCTTTGGCCATTGACTGTGAAAGTGTGCCCAGTATTCGAATCAGCGATTTCAACCGCCCCATTGGAGTGGGGCTTAACCATTCTAAATGGTCCTGTCCACTTGGACCTGAGCTTCCCTGGAAAGAGTTTTAGGCGAGCATTGAAAAGCCAAACTTGCTAGTTAGGTTCAATGGTCTTTCTATGGATGAGTCGGTCGTGGACGACTTTCATTTTCTCCTTATAAAGCTGACTGTTCTCAAAGGCATCCCGACGAATTTCTTCGAGCTCAGAGAGTTGGAGCGTCCTCTACGCACCGGCTAACTGGGAATCCATGTTACACTGTTTGACGGCCCAGTAAGCCCGGTGTTCCAACTCAACAGGAAGGTAATAAGCTTTGCCAAAGACCAGGCCAACAAGCGACATGCCGATCGGGGTCTTGAAAGCGGTTTGATATGCCCACAGGGCATCTTCTAGTCATGTGGACCAATCTTTCCTGTCAAGTCTCATAGTTTTCTATAGAATGTTCTTGATTTGTCTATTTGAGACCTCGATCTGCCCATTTGTTTGCGGATGATACTGGGTAGCGATGCGGTGGTTAACCCCGTATTTTCTAAGTAGGGCATGAAATTGGGAGTGAATAAAATGACTTCCACCATCACCGATCACGGCCTTTGGTATTCCAAACTGGGAAAAGATGTTCTGCTTAACAAAGTCCATGACATTCTTTTGATCGCATCGGTGGGAGGCGACGGCTTCAATCCATTTAGAGACATAGTCTACCGAGACTAGGATGTACTCAAAGCCGTTGGATGGTGGGAAGGGGCTGATAAAATCAATACCCCAAATGTCAAAGATCTCGACAGTCAAAATGGCCTGGAGGGGCATCATATCTTTTCTGGTCATGGTCCCCAGTGTTTGGCAGCGAGAGCAAGTCTTGGCAAAGTTGTGTGCATCCTTAAATAAGGAAGGCCAGTAAAATTCGGATTGCAGAACCTTCGCAGCCGTTTCCTTTCTTGAGAAGTGGCCACCACAAGCTTGGTCATGACAAAAAGATATCACACTCTGAACTTCGTCCTCAGGGATACACCTCCTGATCATCTGGTCGGCACAGAGGCGAAACAGCATGGGATCATCCAAGAAATAGTGCTTGGCCTCAGCCAAGAACACGTCCCGTTGCTGTCTGGACCAGCTGTGCGGAGTCTGTCTTACAACCAGGTAGTTTACATAATCAGCATACCAAGGTAGTTTCTTGTCTTGCACAACCAAAATGTGTTCATCGGGAAAGGTGATAGATAAAGGCAGGGAGGGTCCAATGTGGTCTGGGTGAAGTCTGGATAACTGGTCAGCCACCACATTCTTTGATCCAGCTTTATCGCGGATTTCTAGGTCAAATTCCTGCAAGAGCAGGATACATTTGATGAGCCTGGGCTTCGCGTCCTTTTTAGCCAACAGGTGTCGGATGACTGAATGTCAGTATAGATGGTCACGTGGGACCCCAGCAGGTAAGGTCGGAACTTCTCAAGTCCGAAAACTACAGCGAGCAATTCTTTCTCTGTGACCGTATAATTTCGTTGGGCCTCGTCTAACGTCTTGCTCGCGTAGTAGATCACCACGGGTTTCTTGTCTTGTCTTTGTCCCAGGACAGCGCCTATGGCAAAATCTGATGCATCACACATAATCTCAAAGTCCTGGGACCAATCTGGGGCCTGAAATATAGGTGTTGTGGAAACTAAGTCCCGGAGGGTGTGGTAAGCTTTGATGCAATCAGAGGTCATGTGGAATAAGGCATCGTTGGCCAGAAGGTCTGTTAAGGGTTTGGAAAGCCTGGAGAAGTCTTTGATGAACCTTCAATAGAAACCAACATGTCCCAGGAATGAACGGATCTGCCGGACCGAGCTAGGCGAAGGAAGTTTGGAAATCAATTCAATTTTAGCCCGATCCACCTCAATGCCCCAATGCGATACGATGTGATCGAGGACGATTCCTTCTTGAACCATAAAATGGCTCTTTTCCCAACTTAACACCAAATTAACCTCGATACATCATTTCAGGATTTTTTCCATGTTGCTCAAACAGTGGTCGAATGAATTCCCAAATACAGAGAAATCATCCATAAAGACCTTCAAGTATTCACCCACCATTTCTGAAAAAATGGCTAGCATGCTACGCTGAAAGGTAGCAGGTGCGTTGCATAACCCGAATGACATACGACGGAATGCAAACGTGTCGTACGAGCAAGTTTATGTGGTCTTCTCTTGATCTTCAGGAGCAATTGCGACTTGGTTATATCCTGAATATCCATCCAGGCAGCAAAAATATTTTTGCCCTGCCAATCTTTCAAGGATCTAGTCGACGAATGGCAGGGGGAAATGATCTTTCTTGGTTTCTTCATTGAGTTTCCTATAATCAATACACACCCGCCATGCGGTGGTGGTGCGGGTGGGGATGGATTCGCCATGCTCATTGGTGACAACGGTGAGCCCGACTTTCTTCGAAACCACTTGAGTGGGGCTCACCCAGGGGTTGTCAGAGATGGGATAGATGATGTCGGTGTCAAGCCACTTGATAATTTCTTTCTTAACGACCTCCCGCATATTTGGGTTTAACCATCTCTGCATCTGGCGGGAGGGTCGTGCCCCGTCTTCCGGGTAAATCTTATGAGTGCAATAGGTGGGGCTAATTCCTCTTAAGTCTAAAATGGTCCATCCAATGGCGGCCCGATGTTCCGAAAGGGTCGCGGTCAACCTGAGTTCCTGATCCTTGGTTAGATGAGAGTTAATAATCACAGGGAAGGTCTGGTCAGGTCCCAGGAAGACATACTTGAGATTCTCAGGTAGCAGCTTTAGTTCGGGTGCGGGTGGAACAACTGTCGAAGGAAAAGGGAAAGGCAGGAGTTGATCAACATCAATCTCCTCAAATGGTGTTGTTTGATGGTAATTAGCCCTACAGAGGTCCATGGGCAGAGATGGTGATGGGTCAGAACAGTCATTACAGGATTGGTGGTCCGAGACAGAACTAAGGGTGAGGCATTCCTCAACCAAAGGTTCCACGGGATCATGTTCCTCGATACAGTCGCAATCAAAAGAATTGGTTGCCCGGAAGATATCCAACTGCATTTTCCTATCTTCGAAGGCGATTTTCATACATTCCATGTCACAATCGATGTTTGCCTTAGCTGTAGCTAAGAAAGGTCTGCCTAAGGTTATGGGTGCATTCTGTAGTTTTTCAGGGACTTCCATGTCAAGCACCAAGAAGTCGACCGGAAAATAGAAGTCCTTGACCAGCACAATCACGTCCTCGATAACCCCCTTCGGGGTCTTCACAGATCTATCAGCCAACTGGATGGTGACAAGTGTGGGCGTCAACTCTTCGAAACCAAATTGGTGGTACAGGGTTGTCGAGGATATCAGGGGTGCTCCTAGGCTAGTTCGCTTGAGCGGAAGGTTTCTTGAAATTACGGAACTTGCTTTTTCGGAGAGCACAACCTTCCTAGGTGCTTGAGGTCTTGGCTTACGTTTGGGTGTACAGGCATCCTTTAAAAACTTGGCGTAAGCCAGGACGTGTTTGACGGCTTCGAGGAGCGAAGTATTAATTTGAACCTGCTTAAAGATACCAAAAGCTCCTTAGTTTCCACAACACTTTTCTTCTTCTTGATTGTCTCCAAGGCCTCAGGGTAGGGTGTCTGAACATGGATAGGATCTATTTCTGGGTCCTTGGGTTTTTCCAATGCCTCTTCTGAGTTGGGTGTTTTAGACGGTGACGTCTCCGGAAGAGTCGGCCATTTGGGATCCTGGTTTTGGTACCGCTTCTCAAGGTTACCGCATTTGCAGAGGCATTGGGACCATGGGTTGATCCTTGAGAAGACGAGGACGAAGAAGCACCGAACCCAGGGGGTGTTTGTGGGGCTGGCTGGACCATGTGAGCCAGCCCGGGATTGCCCTGGAACCCTTGCGAATTGTTGCCTCTGTTAATCATGTTTCGCGAGTTTGGTTGGGGCTGGGAAGGTACGGATCCTTGTTGTTTACAATCCAATAGTTGGCTTAACTGTCCCTTTACGAAAGCCATTTCCTCCTGATGTTTCTAGTTCATTTTAGCCATCATCTTTATCAGGGTGTCCATTTGATTTTGTGGGGGAGGGGCTGCCCTATTCAGATTATATGGGGGTCGAACTGGTGGTCCTTGCTGATAGGGGGTAAGTTTGGCTGTTGGTTTGGCCTGGGTTGGTTCTGGAATTAAGGTGGTTTCTGGTTTGTCCAACCAAAGTTGGGGTGATTATGCCAACCGGTGTTGTAAGTGTTGGAGAAAGGATCAGGTTTAGCATAACCTTGGACAGCCTATACATCTTCAAGGATAGCAGAAGTCGAGGGTGAGGGAAGAGAGTAATCAAGGGTTGAGGGAGCAAAGGTCCCTCCCTGGAACGTGGTTAGGGGTTGTTCCAGGTTCAATTGGCTTAAGGGCTGGACCAGGTCAACATTGTGAGCTCCCTTTGCTAGGGAGAAGGTCTGTAACGGGTTCCTTGTCTGGTTCAGTAGCTCATCTATCATTTTATCCACCAATTCCACTCGATCTAATTTCTTGGCAATGATATCCATGTCAACCATCCCAGAATTTGCTTGTACCTCAAAAATCCCACCACGGGGTTGACTGGATCGGCTAAACTGGGTCATGGAGGCATTGTTGAGCGAATTTTCGCTCATAGACGCAAAGAGCTCAAACACGCTCTCCTCATATTTGTCCAGGAAGTTCCCCCCGCATGAGGCATTGACAAAGTTCCGTAGGTTGCTATCCAGACCATGGTAGAAGATCTGGGCCAATTGCCACCTTGGTACTTCGTGGTGTGGGCATTTCCTCAATAGTTCATTAAATCTTTCCCACACCTGATGGAACTGTTCCCCACCGTGGAGTGTAAAGGTAGTAATGGCTCTTCTGAGGGCATTGGTCTTTCCTATGGGGAAGAATTTCTTTACGAATGCATGCCTCAGTTCTTCCCAGGTGGTGATGGGTCTACCTAGGGTTCTAAGCCAGTGAGATGCCTTGTCTCTCAGCGAGAAGGGGAACATCTTAATCAAAACAATGTCAAGGCTAATGTTCCTAGGTTTCACAGTCCAGGCTATCCGGTCAAGATCCTCTAGGTGCTGGAAGGGATCTTCATTTGAGCTTCCATGGAAGTGGCTCTGAATCAGACTCAAGACATTTGGTTTTAGCTCAAAATCATCTCCCGCTTCGGGGATCCTAAGGTGCGTCTTGACTCGAATAGCAGAAGGATTGTAGAAGTCGCGGAGGGGCCTAGGTTGGTCCTGGAATGGTGGTAGATCAAGTGGCGGTTGCCCTTGTGGGCCTTGGAAAGGTGGTGGTGGTTGCTCTTGTGGGTTCTGCAACCGGTGTATGGCTTGCATGATAGTGTGGATCTGTTGCTGCTGAAGCCGGTGGTTTGCGTTAATCTAGGCTTGGATGATGGCCATTGTGTCTGGTGGGGGTTGGTCTTCAACCTCATCTACCTTAGGTTCAGCCATGTTTCTAGCAGAATCAAATTGCCTGGATTCCCGTCCCAAAACAAACACCTCGGGGTGTAGTGATTGTCTCTCGTGCATACACTAGAGAAGAACAGGAGGGGATGCGGAGAGCGACAAATGCGAGAAGTGCGTGTGTACAACCAAGCAAATAAGCCTAGTCCTTATGATGTATTCCTTAGGGGACCTAGAAATCTCCAAAAGGGTGATCAAGTCAGTAAGCACTGGACTCCCCTTCGAAAAGCTAATCTGGCCAGGTTGATTACGAGGGGATTGTAGGGAAGGTTCTTCCTTTGGCTTGCACCGCCAGTTCCATAGACCCCACAACCGCGGTCATTTGACACTTCCCCGCAGCCTAGTCACCAGATTCTACTAAGGGAATGAAAGCCAAGTGCCCAGCAAACAAAACAACGCCTCTCGAGACTTAACCCAGTCCTGCCTAGGGCACGTCTACTCTGTTTTAAAAGGGCTAGGATAGTGCTTGTGCTAGGGTTATGTGATGAGGCGTTGATTGGGGTAGTGCCTCTTAGCTTTCCAATTCCAATGTGTGTGCTCCTATCAAAACATGATTTTCAAACAAGAATTTTTTTTTTAAGATGTGGTGTCTTTTAATGTTTCATCCTTACTTTTGTGTCTTTTAGGATTGACGTGTCTTAATGTTTTCAGAAAAGTTTCAGTGTGCACGTCAAGTTTTGCACACAATTGGTGAAAGTAGATTTCCTTTGATGTGAGAGGCTCTAAAACCTTAATGTACTCATCCTAGTGATCATGCAGCTTCTATTGGATGAGTCGATTTTAGGGGTGAGTGGTGCGGCCCAAGTAAAGTCATGGTGGCTTCGCAAACACCACTCAAAAAGAAAGATAAACACTCCAAAAAGATTAGGTCTTAAGAATATAAGAGTGTATATATATATATATTTTGTTGGGTGATGAGTGAAGGATGTGGATCAGGCAATCATACAACACGCCAAATTTTTTTTCGATTTTACAATTTTTTAAAGATTTTTTTTAGGCAGGAAAACAACCACAGGTGAAGAGTTACTCACAATCAGTCTTTGCTGCGCTTACTCCATCCTTACCGTCATGAGCTGCGTGCTACTCCATCCAGGTGCCGAGTTCTTGCAACCATCAAGTAGAGGTAGAAAATGCGTTGATGATGTGAGCATGGATGTGAGATGGAAGTGACAAAATAAATCCGTAACCCCCTGGCAACGGCGCCAAAAACTGACGTGCGGGAGACACGTATGTTTAAAAGAGTCGTTATAACTTGTGCTTGCAACATCGGCTTTAAATGGAGAAATGGATGTGAGTCTGAATGCGATCGGGTGGTTGTAATCAAGCACCAAAAACTGACGTGCTCGAGTAAGTTTAAAAGAGTCGTTATAGCTTGCGCTTACGTATGTTTAAAAGAGCCAAAAACTGACGTGCTCCATCTGCGCCATTCGCTACTGATCGAGTGGTTGTAATCCAGCGTGCCTCAAGTCACGCAGAATTAGGAATCGACGGGCGTTTCGAACCCACGCCTCTGAATGCGAGGTCGAAGCGCCGACCACTGAACTGCAGGGGCAGATTGTCGCGGCAAGAGTCGGGTGCGCGGGCGTTCTCGGCCGTTCAATCGAAGATCGATGGCTGAGAGTTATCCTCTGGGTGAAGGCAAATACAGGTGGTGGTCTGGATGCAACGAGCGGGCGCCACGTGGCGTGCTGTGGGCCGTTGATCATCAGATCAATGGTGATAAATTCTTGGGCCCATTGCGGGAGCTCCGGATGTCAAATTTGGCCAATTTCATGTCTGTTGGACTCCGTTCGTTGCTCTGAATCAATCCGTGCGGCTTGATTGCTCATCTGAGGCCTGTTTTGACACGAGCTTGTGCAAGAGGCCATTAATACTGTATTATAAGCAATATTGATGTGCAATGCATGCGATGCCCCTATTCCTATTTATGATGTGTTATCTGTGCATTTTTCTCTTAAGATAAACCCCAATTGACAGAATTATCACCCCAAGATGCAGTGTTATCAGGCGGAGACCGGCTGGAGGTGTAGGCAGTGCGTAGAGGTGCTAGAGCTTCAGAGCTTGGAGCTCTGCATTAATGGCGAAGCAACAAAACAAAAATGCAAGAAAAAAATGCAAAAAAAATGAAGCAAGAAACCACCACGCCCACCTGCTCACGACGGAGTTGGCCAGTGGTGGGACTCACAGTGGTGGGCCTGAGACCACTGTGAGCCTTCTCCTGCACACGGTGTGCCTCTTCTCAACTTGTGAGAAGAGGAACTGTGTATGGAGAGGGAGAGGGAGGGAGGTTGGCCAGCCGTTGTCTCAAGGTGGTGGTTGTTCTGTAAGAAGGTGGATGCCGGCCTCTGCAGCAAGGGGGAGTGCATGGTGTTTTAAAGAGGGAGGGCACGCCTCTCCCCATGCTGCTAGCAGGAGGAGTGGCGAGGAGAGGTGCGCGCACCATGCCCTGCAGCCGCATGAAATGAGAAAGAGAAAAAAAGAAAATAAATAAATAAATGAAAATTGGTGAAATTGCAATGCCACACTCAAGGAAAATGTTGATAATGGAAATGGATTGGATGGCCATTTATTCTCACTTTGTTCCCCTCTTTATAAATGCATGCAGGTGTATATTTACAAATGCAAGTAGGGCCACATAAGATGCGAGGGCAATGCTAGGAAATAACACAATATGGCATATTTACTGGTGTATTTTTGTTGTGCAATCATACCCCCATGCCTATCTTTTGCTAGTCCCTAGCAAAACATTTTGTATTGTGTTTAGAAATGATCTTAAGCTGAAGATTTTTTTGAAGCAGCATGAATGTGTTTATCCGTTGGATATTGTGAGAATCAATTGAGAGAAGACTACCAGTACTTCAAGTCTTACATGATATAGACCATCTCTCGACTAACCAAGACTCTTGATATTTAATGCATAAGTACGATTTCCAGGATCCTCAAGGTTTTGCCGTACACGAGAGCTAACGGATTATGGTTTGTGCATAATGAAGGATCAAGACTGACCAGATGAATATTAAGGCTCAAGCCCAGGGTTTCACAAACTTTTAAGTACAGGTTGGTCCCAACTTCAGCTCTTGTCTTTGGATTAACCCTCAAAAAGATGATGGAAAAACTCAACCCCACTGTTATTGCTTTTGTGGCTCAAAGAATTTATGGTAGAACAGGGTATTTGTAATGTGCCCTGAGAACTTTTGGGGAGAAGAATTTACAGACATTTGGATGATATACTGACTTATTCGTAAGTTTTTCTTTTTTTTTTTTTTGAAACAGGTGTTAGTATATATCCTACAACTTTATTTGGAAGAGCTCACTTGTTTGGTAGGTGAGTATTTTTTCGGTGGAAAGGGTTTCTCCTAAACACAAGACTAAAGACTAGGATAAAAAGTGTACCTGCGCACACAGGTAAGGACTCCACCTTCCCTAATGAACACTAGGGTTGAATCTCATGTTCACCTGGTCTTTCTTGATATGTGTAGTGTGAACCAAGATTACTTAGGCTCTCAAGTAGAGCCAAACCAACGAATCCTGTACTGGTGACCCAGGTATAAGAATACGTCCTTAATTAGGAGAGATTCTGATCCATCTTATCAATGCTTAAGTAAATTGAGCCAAGCCTAAGCGAATCAAGCTTCTGTGGCTTGGAAAGCCTTCAAGATAGCGGTTGAATATACATAAACACTTATTGTATTTTTGTTTCAGCTTTTAGATCTTTTTTTTTTCTGAATTAGGCTATGTACGTATTTATAGATGGATATGTATAATGGATGTAGAAGCTGCATGATACTCATATAATACGCATATCCTATTGATGCCTATCCACCCCCCCATGCCAAATGATGCTATGTCCTCATATGCATGCAGGGTAAAGCAAGGTCAAAGGATCATGGTGCGAGAGCTTAGGTGCGAGGTATATAGCAGGGCGGTCGAGTGGGTAGATGGTTGGTGGTGAAGTGAAAAGTGAGAAAATGTGAAGTGAAGTGAAATGGAACGTGTAGGCGAAAGTGGAGGAGTGTTGTTGGGGTGCCTCCCAACGAGCGTTGAATTTAATGTCCCCAACTGGACTCAGAGTGAGGCACGAAGTCAATTACCCTCCAGTAAGGTAATAGTTTCATCAACGGGGGCAGGTTCATGAGTAAGATAGGGTTTTAACTGATGCCCATTGACCATAAGTTTATGCCCAGATTTGGGATCTTCAATTTCGACGGCCCCATTGGGAAATGGTCTCGAGACCAAGTAAGGACTAGTCCATTTGGACTTCAATTTCCCTGGAAAGAATTTGAGTCGGGCATCGTAAAGCTAAACATGCTGAGATGGCTCAAATTCCTTCCGCCGAATTCGGCTGTCATGAAAGGCCTTAGTGCGTTGTTTGAAAGTTAAGGCAAAATCATAGGCTTCACGACGTAGCTCTTCCAGCTCCTGGAGTTGGAGTTTCCTTTCTCGACCACACAGGTCTGGGTCGAGCTTACATTGGCAAACCACCCAATAAGCGCGATGCTCCAGCTCAACGGCCAAATGACAAGGCTTCTCGTAAACAATTCTATAAGGAGACATACCAAGAGGAGCCTTGAAGGCGATTTGATACGCCCAAAGTAAGTCAATCAGCTTGTCGGACCAATCTTTACGGTCAGGCCGAACCATTTTTTGGAGAATTTACTTGATTTGCCGGTTCGACACCTCAACCTGCTCGTTCGTCTGAGGATGATACGGAGATGCGATACGATAGACTCCATATTTCCTCAGAAGTGCCCAAAAAGAAGCATGGGTAAAATGACCTCCTCCATCAAAGATAATGGCTCGAGGGATCCCAAAGCGTGCGAAAATGTGGTCTTTGACAAATCGAGTAGATATGACATGGTCAGCATGGCGCGTGGGAATAGCCTCGATCCATTTCGAAACATAATCAACAGCAACAAGGATGTATTCAAAGCCGTTGGAAGGAGGAAAGGGACCCATGAAATCAATTCCCCAAATGTCAAAGATTCCAACAGGTAGGATGGGTTGCAAGGGCATCTGTCATGACGTGACATTGACCCTAACGACTAGCAACTAGTGGAACGTTTAGCATAATTGTGTGCATCCTGGTGAAGGGAGGGCCAAAAGAAACCGCACTACAACAGCTTGGCTACAGTTTTCCTCCCAGAGAAATGGCCTCTGCAGGCCTGATCGTGACAGAAGGATAACACACTGGGGAATTCGCTATCAGGAATACAGCGGTGGATGATCTAGTCAACACCTACTTGAAAAAGTAGTGGATTATCCCAGAAATAATACTTTTCTTCTGCGATGATACGCTCGCGCTGGTTTTTAGGCCAACCACGTGGAAGGGAGCCAGAAGCAAGGTAATTGGCAATGTCGACATACCAAGGTCCACTTGCCACAATAATTGTCAGTAGCAGCTCATCGAGAAAACCTCATTAATTGGCAGGGTAAGTCCAACGTGGTTGGGGTCCAGTCTCGAGAGATGATCAGCAATCACATTCTGGGCTCTAGCCTTATCACGGATCTCAAGGTCAAATTCTTGGAGTAAGCAGATCCAACGTGTCAATCTAGGCTTGGCATCCTTTTTGTGCATGAGATGACGAATGGCAGGGTGATCAGTGAATACAATAACATGCGAGCCTAGAAGGTAAGAGCAGAATTTCTCCAGCCCAAAGACGACCGCCAGTAGTTCTTTCTCAGTAGTCGTATAATTACGCTGGGCCTCGTCCAATGTCTTACTGGCATAGTACACCATGAAGGGGTGTCTATCGCGTCTTTGTCCCAAGATGGCTCCGACTACAAGGTCAGAAGCATCACACATGAGTTCAAAGTCGAGGGATGATAACACTGCACATGGGGGTGATAATTCTGTTAAATAGGACCCATCTTAAGAATAAAAGGCACAACATAAGTAGAATGGGAGCATTGCATGCATCATATACCAAGATTGCTTATAAAATTGTATTAATGGCCATTTGTGTAAGCACTTGTCAAAGCAGGCCTCAGATGAGCAATCGGACCACACGGATGGATTCAAAACGACGAACAAAGTCCAACGGACTCAAGATTAGCCAAATCCGACATCCGGAGCTCCTACAATGGGCCCAAGAAGTTCTGACCATTGATCTGATGATCAACGACCCTCGTTGCGCCACGTCACCCCTATTCACCGCACGCCATGTCCTCCTTCAGCTGAGATCAAATCTCGGCCGTCGATCTAAGATCGGACGGCCGAGAACCGAGCGCCTACCCGCAGTTGCCGCGACAAAGTAGCGGGCGTGGCGCAACGGTTAGCGTGCGCGCCCGCAAGCACGCGACGCGGGTTCGAGCCACGCGATGCGAAGAATTGAAGATGAAGGAGTGCACGGTGAAATTAGGCCACCCGATCAGCAGCGGGCGGCCGAGATCGCGAGACGCGGCTCACCCTCAGACAGTGAGCATCCACAAGCGCGCTCACGTCGGGCGACGACGCCCGCACACACGCGCGCCTGAGGCGCGATCCGAGCGCGCCCAAGGGAAGATCTCAGCCGTTCGATCTTTGATCGAACGTCTCTCACGCAGCGGCTGCGGATCAGGCGCGAAGAAGAACGGCGCGGGCGTGTGACCGGTGGGCTGGAGGGCTTCACCGATGCTTTTGGAAGGGTTTTAGCGACGTCCCGGACGTCGCTAAAGCCCTTCTTCTTTTAGAAATCCCTTCTCCCTATTTAAACCCCCTCCAACCACTCATTCGAGGCATTCACTTCCCCTGCAACTACTCTACCCCTCTCCTAGCTAGCTTTAAGCCCTCTTGTAATCGCCGGAGACGACAAGCTGCCAACGGAGCCTCCTCCACCGCCGTGGCTTCCTCGCCGCTCTCCCCCTCTCTCTCTCTTCCTCTCTTTTAAGCTTTCCCTTACTTTTGTTTGAGCATGTATTTAATGTTGTAAGCTGTGAACTAAAGCTGCATGATTAATATAGTTACTTTCCGTTTAGTGCTTACTTGATTTCCTATTTAAGTTGCATGATCAAACAAAGAAACGACTCTAACCCTAATCTCTCTTTATCTCTCTCTCGCTTTTCAAACCGCACCTTTCGCAAGCAAAACTCCACACTTTCCGTGACAACAAGTAATAAGAAAAATCCGATTTTCACGCCTCTTTGAGACCGACACTCAGACTCACCTCCGTTTCTTTACTTTAAAACCAGCGTTGCAAGTGCGACTATAACGACACTTCTTAACACACACGCACAAGCGCACGTCAAGGGATCAATCAGGTGGCTGGAGAATAGGGGCCTTGGTGACAGCCTCACGCAGTTGCGTGAATGCTCGCATGCAGTCATGGCCCATATCAAAGGGTACGTCAGTCAATAGGAGATGAGTTAAAGGTCTAGAAATCTTAGAGAAGTCTTTGATGAATCTCCTATAGAAACCTACGTGTCCTAAGAAGGAGCGGATTTACATGACAAAGCTAGGCATAGGTAAATCAGTAATCACATCAAGCTTAGCTCTATCAACCTCAATACCCCTATCGGAGATGATGTGACCGAGAATAATCCCCTCGTGTACCATAAAATGACTTTTCTCCCAAGAAAGCACGAGGTTCACATCAATAGATCTACGAAGGATGCGGGTTAGGTTGGCAAGACAATCATCAAATGAAGGTCCGAAGACTGAAAAGTCATCCATGAAGTCCTCAAGATAGTCACCCACCATATCATGAAATACTGCCAACATACATCTCTGGAAAGTTGCTGGTGCATTACAAAGTCCGAATGGCATCCTTCGAAATTGGAAGGTGCCAAAGGGGTAGGTGAAGTTGGACTTTTCTTGGTCCCGGGGGTCAATAGCCACCTGGTTATATCCAGAGAATCCATCCAGGAAACAGAAAAATTTATTTCCCGCTAACCACTCCAGGATTTGGTCAATAAAAGGTAGCGGAAAATGGTCTTTCTTTGTTGCAGCATTTAGTTTCCTATAATCTACGCACTCTTTATAAGATGTAGGAGTGCGTGTAAGGATGGATTCGCCCCCGTCATTGACACGGTTGGTGAGTCCTGCCTTTTTGGGCACGACATGAATCTGGCTCACCCAGGGGCTATCGCTGATCAGGTAGATTATACCCTCATCAAGCCACTTAATTATTTCCTTTTTAATGACCTCCCGCATGTTAGGGTTGAGACATTGCAGCATCTCACGGAAAGGTCTAGCCTCCTCCTCCGTATATATACAGTGAGTGCAGTAGAAGGGGCTAATGCCAGTTAAGTCAAATAAGGACCATCCAATGGCTACCTTGTGTTCCATAAGGACCTTTGTTAGCTTTCACTCTTGCTCCCTGGTCAAACTTGAATTAATAATTACAAGGAGCGTTTCATTTGGTCCCAAAAAAGCATATTTAAGCGTGTCAAGCAGCGCTTTCAGCTCGGGAGTGGATGGAGAAAGATCTGGCATTTCTTGGGACGAGAGTGTCCCAAGCGGATCAGAAGAAAGAAGGGTAGGAGAAAAAAGTTGGCCCTTAGATTGGCCAAGAAGAGGGGCATCTTGGATTGATGGATCCAAGAAAGGAGACTCACAGTGATCATTATTTGGGCTCAAGGTCCCAGTGTGGAGTCGCATGTCCGCCTGATTTAGTGAGAAAGAAAGGGCAATCCAGTCTTCAAGGGGGTGGACCGAAGGTGCGCAGCCAGGATATGACTCAGACCATGAGGTGTGAGAAGCGGAGAAAACCTCGTCAAAAGTCTGGTCAGGAGAAGGTAAGGGTAAAGAGAGGGATGGGGAGACGTCACACTATATATCATCCAGGCGATGGTCTATGTTCAGGGGTAATCCACAGCAGTCAGAATAGGTCCCCATTAGTCTGATACATGCGCTGACGGCCATGTCCTCATCAGACGTGTCATCCTCGATGCAATCGTAATCAAAATTCTTGGCGGCCTTGATGATGTTTAGCTTGAGCTTCTCAGAGCCAACGACGATTTCAATGCAACCCGACTCACAGTCGATATGGGCGCGGGCTGTGGCCAAGAAAGGTCGACCAAGGATGATCGAACAATCAGAAAGTGAGCTAGGAACTTCCATATCCAAAATAAAAAAGTCAATAGGAAAACAGAGACTATTGACCCTAACCACCACGTCTTCCACCACACCCTTCGGTATTTTGACAGAACGATCTGTCAACTGTAATGTGACAGGGGTGGGTTTCAGATTTCCTAAGGCAAATTTCTCGAGCATGATAGTTGGTATAAGATTGATGGAAGATCCTAGATCGAACAGAGCACGGTTAAAATTGCAACCTTGGATGCTACATGAAATAAGCGGTGCGCCCGGATCTTTCCACTTCAGTGGTAGATTTGATAGTACTGCACAACTCGCATGAGGCGAGAGGACCACCGGATTCCTTGTTTTCTTTGACTATCGCCTGGGTGTAGTGCAGTCTTTGAAGAATTAGGCGACATTAGGTATATGGTCGATAGCCTCCAACAGGGGTACTTTGATCTCAACATCCCTGAATAAATTGCATAGGTTATCAAAGGCCTGCGTAACCTTTTTCTTGCCTTTTAGCTCCCTCAGTAGAGCCTCAGGGAATGGGACCTATTCTGGCACTAGTTTGGGTGTATCATCCTCACAAGAATGCGGTGTGCATTCCAAATAAGTGGGCGATGAAGATGGGCCAGGATCAGGTCGAGGCGGATCAACGGTTTGCTTACCACTCCTTGTAGTAATCGCATTAGACGTCGCGGGTCCAGTGGGACGTTAGGGTGGAGGAGGGTTCGCAATAGGGACATAAGGGTGATGTGTTGCTGCAGGATTAGCCTAAAATCCCAGTGGAGTGCTCGGAGCTTGCAGAATTTGATGAACCTGCCCCTAAGAAGGTCGTACCTGTGGTTGCAGACCACGGGGTACAAAATTTCGCAGGTTAGGAATAGGTTGGGCTGGAAGAGTGCCTTGAGATCAAGTAGTCAGGTGTAGTTGACGGATATCGGCGTTCTGCTGGGCCAATTGGTGTTGAAGAGAGGTCATGTTTTCTTCATGGCACTTAGACATTTCCCTTATCATTCGCATCTATTTATCAAGAGGACTTGATGCGTGTTTTGTTTGAGGTGGGACCCAATGGCGGATTTGCCACAGGATTATACTGGGCCCTTGGGATGATGGGTGCGAATGGTCGCATTGGCCCACCCGCGGGGTTTTGGCGCTGCAGGTTACTGGACCATGCGAAGTTATGATGATTTCACCACCCTGGGTTATAAGTAGCAAAGAACGGGTTGTTCCCCAGGGCACAAACGTCTTCTAAGCAAGAAGACGAGTTCGCATGCATATATTCATCCAAGCACACGGAGGCTTGGTTCTAATTGTCAAAATATTGACTTGCAGAAGCCAGGTCCACATTACTTACCGAATCGCTCGGCGTGATACTCGGTAAGGATGGTCTCACACGATTCTCAAGAATCAGCCCGGTATTGGACGGATTAAGGTTGTGACGGAGTGATGGAGTTGAGGTGTTTGCCATAGAGTAGGAGGGGTGGGCCAGAATCTTGTCCAGATGCTTATGCACGACGGAGACTTCATCCAATTTTTGTGCAATTAAGTTAAGATCTGTGGATGAATGGGAGGGTCCCGTGTCAACTTCGTGAACATTGCAGGGCATGCTGGTATGATTAAAGGCGACAATGGAGGCCGTGTTTCTTGAGTTTTCACTCATGTTCTCAAATAATTCAAATGCTCCATTCTCATCTTTATTCATAAAGTTCCCTCCATAGGAAGCATCTACAATCTGCTTCAAAGTTTCATTTAGCCCATAATAGAAGATCTAGGCTATATGCCACTTAGGCAGACCGTGGCGTGGACATTTCCAGAGGAGGTCATTATATCTTTCCCACGCCTCATGAAACTGCCCGCCATTTTCTTGCGTGAATGAAGTTATAGCCCGGCGAAGTGCATTGGTTCGCCCAATTGGGAAGAATTTCTTGAGAAATGCTGTGCGCATTGCCTCCCAAGAATGGATGGTTCTCTAAAGGGTGGGCAACCACTGCGACGCTGTCCCGCAACGAAAATGGGAACATTTTCATGAGGGCAATTGATAACTCGATATTTCTTGGTTTAACAGTTTCAACTAATCGGGTTAACTCTTCCAAATGAAGAAAGGGATCTTCACTTGCAAGACCATGGATGTAAAAGTTAATTAGTCCAATGACATTAGGTTTTAATTCAAAATCGTCCCCGCCCAGGGGTATCGGAATTTTCCCAATGGTCTTTGTAGCAGCGGGATTTTGATAAGAGCTAAGAGACCTAGGCTCCTCCCATTCGGGATGGTTTTGCATCTCCTCCAAGGTTTCCCTAATGGCTTCAATCTGCTCATTATACAATTCCATTTGGGCTTGGAGGTGGGTTATGGGGTCTCCGGCTCCACCACCACCTGGTGGGATTGAAGGGGGGTGATTTCCTCCCTCGGGATTTGGGGGTGGGCGTGTAGCCATGTTTGTGGAGGATGACAATTCAGTTTCTACCCTTCTAGAATTATCAGACAATTCAAACAATTCAGGGTTTTGTGACCTCCTCCCAAACATGCACCACCGCAGGAAGAATTGGGGAGATGAGAAGGGAAAAGGGATGAGAGAAACAACACCGTAAGGATACACTTGATGACAAATCAAAATAATCAATTTCCTAACCTCTACAATATGCCCTTAGACCTAAAGATCTAAGTTACCCACTATCGCTACCTATGGAACCAAATGAGAGCACCGCGGTACCACCAGGCCAGATTGAAAGGTCATTTGCCCCAGTCTTAGACACCCGATAACACGCAGGAACCCACACCAGCACGAAGGCGATACACGTAGTTAGTTAAACCTCTAATCCTTAACAGGGGTCAATTTGCTACCTATTTTAATTTAAAGGCTTAGGATCAAGTGCTCCAAGAATGTGAAGAGCGTTGTATACAGGTAATGCCCAAGTGCGTTGATTTTAAGAGTGTGTAAATCAAGCATGCAATGGGGAAATCTCCCCGAATTGGAGTTTTAGATGGTGAATGACTTTTAGAATTTCAACCTTAAGTAGTATGGGTTTTAGGATTCCACTGAATTATCGATTCAACTAATCTCCAGGTTTCGAAAAAACACAAGTTCTTTATGCCCAACAAACCCTTCTTCAATGTGAATTAGTTAATGCATGCTAAAATGCACTGGGCTTCCCTCGATGGAAATTTCTAAGTGTGGATGCATGAATCTATTTTAATTAAATGTGAAAGGGAGCAAAAATACTTCAATTCAAGTGCTCCCAATCACCAAAATGATAATCCACACAAGGCTCAACCACCAAATGATGTAAAAAATGAAAATGTTGAGGTTTATAGATTCAGGATCGAATCTAAGGCAAATGAAGAGTCGTGGTGGGGTTGGAATCAACTCCATTCCAAGTCACCCCACCAAAAAAATGTGATCTCGAAATGCGAATAAATGAGGCAAGGAAGGATGACAATCAATCAATTTTTATCATGCCTTAAAGAAAACTTCACACAATAAAAGATCCAAGAATCAAGATTCTTGGATTTTCGCTATGCGAAGTTTGCGGGAAATCAAGGGGCGGTGGGGGTGATAGGAAACAATCAACAAGTGGTTTTAGTCCACTTGCCCCAAGAAATTCCCAAGAAGGGCCTTTAGGTTTTTTTTTTTTTTTTTAGGTGGCAAGATGAGCTAAGTTACTAAGGGGGCAACACCTACCTCCTCAGCAACGTGGGCAAAGCTCCAATGAGACGCCGATGACTTCACATTCTCTCACCTGCCTTGGATTTTCCCACGTCTCCGACTTCCTCTGCGTGTCTTCTCCTTGCAACAGGTACACTTACACATAAACAAACAAAAACACCCATGAAGAGAAGGGTGGAAGACGAGAAAATCAAAAGAAGAGAGTAGAGACTAACTCCAAATAATGCCTCCCCAGCAACGGTGCCAGAAAAGAGTGGTGCATACTCGAATAGGCTTTATTAAAATGGTGATATTAATGTCGAAATAAGTATAGTGAGTTAATTTAAATCGAGTCTACACCAGTTTCAAAAAAAAAAAATTTAACCTGGCCTACATGATTTTAGCTTGATCACTTCTAGGCCCAGGGTCGATCCCAGGGAGGCGTGGATTAGGAGATTTGCGAAGTTTCTACGCCTTTTCTAAAACGTATCTCTTCCTTGCGTTTATTATGTTTTTGATTTTCTTGATTTTTAGGTTTTTTTTCCGACAATCTTGTTCTTCAGGCACACCCTCAAATAGGTCCTTGCCTATACGCCAAAATACAACGAATCCTATCTCGCCACACGCAAGCCCGTGTGCCCATAAACAAGATTTATCTTTTCTATTTTATACTTTTTTTTTAGTCTTTTTACTAGCAGGAAGAGAAGACAAATTGAAAGCAAAAATGCAATGAAAAGGAATACTTAGCTTAGTATATCAATATATGTATATACAGTAGATATAGAATATGTATACTTATATCGATGTTATATAGATAAGGGTGTAGAAGGAAATCTGAATGGGATGTAGCACTGTTGAAGCTACGAGTTACTATACTAACATATTTGGTTTTGAAAAAACCTATCGTCGTAGTTTGAAAGTGAAGAACTCGTTTTCAATAAATAAAATTTGTACTGGAACAGAAATCCCGAGTCGAACTCATGGAGGCTACGTCAATCTATATTCGTAATTATATTTTTTTGAGTTTTCTTAAAAAGTAAAGCGATGTAATTACAATGAAGTAATATTAGCAATCAGAATAAACAAGAGAGAGGGTGAAAACATGCACTCAATATTTCAAAATGTTTATACAATAAAAGCATATGAGAATTACCCTAGAAAATGATAAATCAGCTACACTAGAAAGCAGAAAAATTCTACTCTAGAAAGTTGAAAAGAAGAATAGGAGAGAGAAGTTATCCTCCTCGACGATCGCTCGGAGGATGAGCTGGATGAGACGCCACCTGGACGAAGGAGGACGGAGCGGGAAGAAGGAGGTCGAGGCAGGAGGAACGAGAATGGGGCAGCACGTCGTCATCGTCACAGGATCCGCTTCTGAAATGAGAGAAATTTTGACTTTATCTCTCGAGGAGCATCCCGGGTGTGGGACAAGCTTCTCTTGAGCTTTGGAGAGGTAGAGGAGAGAAGGAAGGGATGAAAATTTCATATGGAGAGGGTCTCCTTTTATAGTTACAAGGAGTGAGGGCAATTTGGTCTTTTTAATCTCAAAATATTAAATGGTAAACTATGTCGCTCTTGGATTCAGCCCCAATGTGGAGTAAGGCAAGGTTGCCCTATTGCCCCTCTGATTTTTAACCTTGTGGTGGATACTTTGGCTAGATTTGCCTGCAAACTGGCAGTGGATGGCTTTATAAAGGGGTATTCATTGTCTAATCATAGGGCTCTAGCCCCTATACTTCAATATGCTGATGATACTGTTTTTCTTGTGGAAGGGGGGAAGAGAGAAGCGCAGGCTCTGTTACATATGGTAAAAATTTTTGGAGAGGTTTCTGGTCTCAGCTTGAATGGTAGTAAATCCTCCCTAGTCAGTTTTGGGATGAATAGTGGGTTACATAATGAGATCTCCACCATTCTTGGTACACCTGTGGTTCCACTGCCGATTAAATATCTGGGTCAGCCTCTGAAATGTTCTAAGATGAAGAAAGCAGATTGGTCTTTCCTCTTTGAAAAGGTAGCTATGAAATTGGAGGGCTGGAGCAGTAGATACTTATCAAAATGGGGGAGGTATATATTACTGAATTCTGTTATCACTTCGATTCCCGTTTTCTTTTTCTCTGTCCTTAGCGCCCCGAACTCTATTTGGAAAAAGCTAGAGGTGATGCGGAAAAGATTTTTTTGGAAAGGGACCTCTCATCAAGGGGCCTTTTTTCAACCCTTAAAGTGGGAATCAATTTGCAAACCAAAGCAGATGGGAGGTATGGGTGTTAGATCCCTTAAAGAATTCAATTAAGCGTTACTATTGAAGTGGGCTGTTCGATTGCTACAAGGGGAAAAAAATTATGGACAGAAATTATCTAGGACAGTTATGGGAGTACCAATGATGAGATAAATCGTCTTAACCCACGTAAACCGTCCCCTTTTTGGTCTTCTGTGGTGCGTGCCCCGAAGGAAAATTAGAATTTTTTCAAATCAGTTTTAGGTAATGGAAAAAGCTTCAAGTTTTGGCTGGAAAATTGGGTACATGGAGGGACGTTTAAAGACAGGTTCCCAATTGCTTATGCTGCGGCTGCAAATAAAAATGCGGTGGTAGTCGATTATTGGGACGTGGATTCAGAGCAGTGGTTGTTAAATAATGGTGGGTGGAATAATCGTGAAACAAGAACTCGTGTAGAGAATGAACATCTCATGCAAGAGCTTGCTGCTTTCAAGCCCATGCCTCATGAATATGACACATACAAATGGGAAGGAAATTTTTCTACTGCGGCTGCTTATGACATATTGATAATGTCCTCCAGGATGGCGGAAGATGAAGAAATGGGGAAAAAGCTATGGAAGTTAAAAATACCACTAAAGTTACAAATTTTCTTATCGCTCTGCAGGAGGGATGGATTGATTACTGGAGATCTGAGGCATAGAAGGATGGGGACCCCCACCTAGTTTTGTTATTTATGTGGGATGCATAATGATTCTAGCGTTCATATCTTTTCTTCATTTGCGATCACTGATTATGTATGGAGGAGAGTATGCAACGAGTCCTAACCCACTTGGGGGAATTTGTGGTGCTATCTTGTGGACGGGAATAAGCCTTATATACATATGGTGGCAGTGTTATGGGCCGTATGGAGGGCTAGAAATGAGTGTGTTTTTCAGGAGACCCCAGTGTATGTGGAAAATGTTACGAACGTGGGCATCAGACGTAGTTAAGACGTCTGGGAAGTGGCCCAGACGTCTGGAACCCTTCCCAGACATCTGGTAATAAATTTTTTCGGCGTACGGGTTCACGTCTGCGTGCCTGCGCACGCAGACTGAACCCGCCGCCTTCGTTCTGCTCTTTCTCTCCCTCCCTGCAGATGACGCTGCTTCTCTTCTCTCTCTCCCCGCACAGCCTTTAAATACCATCGCCCTCTCCCTCACCCTCACTCCACCGCCTTCCTCCTCTCCTTCTCCCTACCAGCGAGAGCGCGAGCGAGCGAGTGCGCGACCGCGGCAGCAGCGGCCGCAGTGAGCGTGCGTGAAGGAGGAGAGTTCCGAGAGGAAGGAAGAAGCTCGACCGCGTGGATGCGAGTTGGTCGGGGCAGTTAGAGCCGACCGGCGGAGGAGCAGCGGGCGTGAGGTGTCGCGAAGGGGCTGCAGCAGCTCGAGCAGCAGGCAGACGCGGCGCGGCGTGGCCGTGCGTCGCGGGCGGAGAGCGAATCAGGTCCTGATTCTGGGAAAATTTCCCAGAATAAGACGTCTGGACTTACGTCCAAATGACATTGAAGACGTCTGGAGGACGATCCAGACATCTGACAGGTACAATATTTTCCTACCTTCTTCTATTTACGCGTGTACGGCCATGCAGCTGTCCGCCGCGTTCCTTGCGCCTCGTCGTGATGAGAGCGGTTGCGTGTGTGCGCAGGTGTTGTTCGGGAGGGCGCGAGGGCTCGCCATCCCACGCGAATCAGACGTCTGGCCACAATACCAGACGACAGAGAGGACCTCCAAACGTTCGGGGTGACAATCGGACGTCTGGAAACCGAGACCAGACGGTCCAGCGGACATCTGGACGTCAGAAGGACTGCGCAGACCGAGGTATGACATAATCGAACTTTTAGGACATCTGGAAGAGGTTCCAGACATTTGATTTTGGACAGATTCATCGTTTTTGACCCGTCTAGGGCCCGTTCGAAGTCCGTTTTCCGCGTTTCGAGTTACGTTCTTTCCAATTTTTTTTCCTCTACCTGTTTACAGAAATTGTATATTGTTCTGGGAAACTCCTTGTGATTGATCCTTGTGTTAGGACCCCGTTCCGTTGCGACTGTGAGGGTTGCGGAGGCACGCGGGATTGCCGACCACGCCCCAGTCTCCCGATTTCGCGGGTAGAGTGGCCTTTTAACTTATTTAACAAAAATTGTACAATTATGAAACAATTGATAGGGTCTAGGACATTGCATGAACCCTAGGACTGAGAAATTAGATTGAATGATAGATCCTAGGGAATTGCATGAATCCTAGGATTCATGTAATTCAGGATTGGAAAACTAGATTGAATGATAGATCCTAGGGTATGGCATGAATCCTAGGACTGGAAAACTAGTTGAGTATATATACAATGCAGTCTTGGAAAAGTGGAAAGGAAATGATAACTGCCTGTAAATTGGTTAATAGCTGCCTGTTATGAATGGATAATTACGGTTGAGAACACGAATTGTATGGACATAAAGCTGGAACGGTGAAACCTGAATTGGCTGAGTTAAAAGAGCTTGAACCCTACGGGGAATTAGGAGTAGAACTCCTGGAAAGTGAATGGAATATAATTGGGGAAGTGAGCTGGCCCTTGAGTACGGAGTACCAAGGAGAGCGACTGTCCCCCTGTTTAGTGCAGCAGGGAGCTAGCCGCCCCAGGGACCCGGGGTTATGACTGGCCACTTTGTTCCGACTTTTGGCCCTCGTGTACACAGTACCGAGGAGAGCTACTAGTGTAGGGAGAGCACTAGCTACCCCACGGGCCCCGGGGGTCTGCTAGCTCTCCTACACCGACTTGTTAGGCCCACTGGGCAAACCAGGGTAGTCAGGCGAGGGTGCGCGGACTGTGGAGGGGCAAGACCCCTGTTTGGTTACTGTGGAGGGGCTGGACAACTGTTACTGAGAGGGCTCTGCCCTATACAGGTTCCGTGCTGTGCTTTGGGCGCACCTGTTAACGGAAACGACTGACTGCGTGCCAGTGCGGGGTAGCTACCCGTGCGTTTATCACGCGTGCCGTAGTCACCGTTACGTCTGTCAGCGACCTTGGGGTGGTTGACTGAGGGTAGGACCACCACGGGGGACTCTCTCGGCCAGGAGAGCACCACGTGTTACTTCTACTTTTCGGAAAAGACCACAATCAAGATTGTTCCAACGAGGAACATTAAAGATCAAGAGAACGATCTAATCAATAAATCAACAGTGAATAAATGGAAAAATATAAATAAAGAAAGTAAAAATATAACAGCTACTGTACACTCTACTGCTTCTTTTAGCTTTTAGTTGCCACTCTACTCAGCGTTTTGCTGACGTGTCACCCTTGTTACCTTTTCAGGACCAGGTGTTGAGCAGCCAGAGTCAGCGGCTGCAGAGGGCGTTGGGCCAAGTACAGCCCAGTAGAGTTACCTGTAGTACCTTCTGTACTTTTCTTTCCGCTGTAGTGAGTAGTTTTCAGATACTCCCTGTACTCTTTTTATTGTAAGCATCATGTTATGTACATGTTTATTTCTCTACTGTTGTGGTGGTGTATACTGTAGTCTTTCTTTCCCTTACTGCTGTATTTTGTTACTGCTAGCTATATACATAGTGAATGTGGTTTATTTTACTGCTCTTTTGGTTACTTTCTCATTGGACGACTGGGTCTTGGGATTAGTCGAGTCGGTCCGATTCTCGTGTCTCGTAAGGATTCGGGAATCGGGTCGTTACAAAATATATTGTAAATTTATGCTGGAGTCTCATACAGCACTGGGGGTCGAACTTGTAAATATTTTTTTCTTATTAATAACAGGTCTCTTGGTTTGCTATCGGTGATTTGATAGCATTCCCTTCTTTCTCAAAAAAAAAAATTAAATAAGAGGTCTTTAGTGATGGATAAAACCGTCGTTAAAGCCCCATCGTTGCGACGTGCGCCGGCCGCTCGCCTCCCGCGCATGAAACGCGCGCTCCACGTTCTTCAGATCTTAGCCGTCCGATCGTGAGATGGGACGGCTTAACTCGCCCCTCGCCAAGCCTTCTCATCGCGTGCTTAGCGCGTGCGATCCAGCGTTACGCGTGGGCATGCGTAGGCACGTCATCTGGATTGAACGCACGTGGCCACTGGATCGCGATCGTGCAGTTGATCGGGTACGCGCCTCCGCTCCAATTGATGCACGGCGAGGCTCGAACGTGCACCTGCGCTTTGCTTAAGCGCTCTCTCCCACTGCGCTACGCGTGTGGAAGGACGAGCTCTTAACTTAAGCGCGGGTGCATCCCAGCCGTTGGATCTTGATCCAACAGCGGGGAAATGTTGACGCAAAAGCCTTCAGCGGATGTGTGCGGATGGTTGGATGGCCGAGATGGCGCCACGTGGTGCCATCTTGGCCGTCCATCGTCTAAAATGTTGTAGATGGTGCCACGGATGTCTAATTGAGTTGATTTTCGCGTCGTTAGGCTACGATCGTCGATCCGAATTCATCCGTGCAGTCGAATTTGTCGTTTGAAGTGTAGATTTACACCATCTTGTCCCTCGATCTTCTAGGGTTCCCCGGTCTCTATCTGATGCTATAGATGTCTAATTAGGGCGATCTTGGAGTCGTTGAACTCCAATCATCACCTTGATCAAATCTGTACGGTTGGATCTTTGATCTGAAGCCCCGATAAAAATTTGTCCTGTCCCTGAATATAAAATGAGATAACTAACTTCCATTTTATTCAAACTAATCTAAATGCAAGATGATACATGCTTGCAATATTTATAGTATGCAATACAGTTCTATGCTTAAGAACATGCATAAATAGATATCTTATGTAGTATAAACATGTTTACATCACGCCCCCATGCCTATCTTTTGCTAGTCCCTAGCAAAAACTATATGCTAACTGTAACGAACGCGTGCCCCAGACGTCTGACCAGACGTCTGGGATCACATCCAGACGTCTGACCAGACGTTTGGGATCGTTTCCAGACGTTTGGAAATCCGTTAATTTCGACATGCACGGGTCGTCTGCGCGCCTTTATTCCCTCTTTCCCTGCGGCTACAGATGCCTGCCGCGTCCTCTCTCTCCTCCTCGCGTGGCATTAAAAGGCCACGCGCTCCCTCCCGTCGTCACCACCGTCTCCTCCCTCTTCTCCTTCAGCCAGTGAGCGTGAGCGCGAGCGCGAGGGTGGCAGCGGCGGCCGCAGTGATCGCGGAGGAGGTGCGGCGTGCGAGAGCAGAGCTCTGCCGTGAGGGCGAGCTTGCCGGGGCTGCTAGGGCCGGCAGTCGGAGGGCGCGGGGGGCACGGAGTGACGCGGAGGGGGGATTGCTGCGGTCTGAGCAGCAGGCGCGCGAGGTGAGACGCGGGCGGCGTCGCGAGCAGAGGCCGAGTGGTGCCCTGATTCTGGAAAAATTTCCAGAATCAGACGTCTGGGTTGATAGCCAGACGGCGAGGGAGACGTCTGGAAGACCATACAGACGTCTGAAAGGTGAGTTTTACGTCTCCTTCTTCCTTCCTGTCGACTGACCGTACTGAGGGAGGGAGATGGATGTGCGCAAGCTTGGGGATTTGCCATCCAACGTGAATCAGACGTCTGGCTGTTGTACCAGACGGCGGGAGCGACCTCCAGACGTCCTGGGTGACCATCGGACGTCTGGGATCTAGGCCAGACGACTCCTCAGACTTCTGGGCGTCTGGGAAACCACACTGAACAGGTAATTCTCTGATCCACTTTTTAAGACGTCTAGAAGAAGTTCCAGACATCTGATTTTACACAGTGTCGTCGTTTTCGACCCGTTCGGGTTCTGTTTTCCGCGATTCGAGTTGCGTTCTTTTCAGAATTAATTCCTCTACCCGCCTACAGTAGCTATACACTGTTTTGAGACTCTCCTTGTGTTTGATCCTTGTGATAGGACCTCGTTCAGTTGCAGTCTTGGGAGTCGCGGAGGCACGCGGGATTCCCGATCATGCCCCCATTACTCCCATTGTACCTGGTAGAGTGGCTTTAAGTTATTAATAAAATCTGTTAAATTATGGAACCATAAATAGAACCTAGGACATTGCATGAATCCTAGGAATGAGAAATAGATGGAATGATAGCTCCTAGGTGTTGCATGAATCCTAGGACTGGAAAACTAGATTGTATGATAGATCCTAGGATATGGCATGAATCCTAGGATGGGAAAACTAGTGGAATGTATAATACTGCAGTCTTGGAAAATGGAAAGAGATATAAAGCTGCCTGTAATGTGAATTAACAGCAGCCTGTTGTGAATAAATAACGTGGTTGAGAACATGGATTGTAAGAATGTGAAACTGGAAAGTGAAACATGGATGTTTGAGTAAAAAGGATGGAACCCTACGGGGAAGTAGTAGTAGAACTCCTGGAAAGTGAATGAAATAGTATTGGGGAAGTGAGCTGGCCCTTGAGTACGGAGTACCAAGGAGAGCGACTATCCCCCTGTTTAGTGCAGAGCGGAGCCAGCCGCGCCAGGGACCTGGGGTTAGGACTGGCCACTCTGTACCGACTTGTTGGCCCTCGCGTACGTAGTACCGAGGAGAGCTACTAGTGTAGGGAGGTACTAGCTACCCCACGGGCCCCGAGGTTCTGCTAGCCTCCCACACCGACTTGTTAGGCCCGCTGGGGCAAACCAGGGTAGTCAGGCAAGGGTGCGCGGACTGTGGAGGGGCAAGGCCCCGGTTTGGTTACTGTGGAGGGGTTGGACCCCTGTTACTGAGAGGGCTCTGCCCTGGAATGGTTCCGTGCTGTGCTTTGGGTGCACCCGTTAACGGAAACGACTGACCACGTGCCAGTACGGGTTAGCTACATGTGCGTTTATCGCGCGTGCCGTAGTCACCGTTACGTCTGTCAGTGACCTTGGGGTGGTTGACTGAGGGTAGGATCACCACGGGGGACTCTCCCGGCCAGGAGAGCACCACGTGCTACTTCTACTTTTTGGAAAAGACTGCAATCAAGATCGTTCCCACGAGGAATATTCGAGATCAAGAAAAAGATCTGGGGAATAAATGAAATAGTGAGACAATTGAAAGATGTGAATAAAGAAAGTAATAGAACATAACCGCTACTGTACACTCTACTGTTGTCTTTAGTTTTAGTTGCCACTCTACTCAGCGTTTTGCTGACGTGTTACACTCGCTACCTTTTTCAGGACCAGGTGTTGAGCAACTAGGGTCAGCGGCTACAGAGGACGCTAGGCCGGGTAGGGTCCAGTAGAGTTACCACTGTCTTTTGTACCCCTTTATTTCCGTTATAGTGAGTAGTTCTTGTTTCTGCTGTACTTTTCTTTACCTGCAGTTCATGTTATATGATAAATGTTGTTCTACTGTTGTGGTGGTATATACTGTAGTAGTTTCTTTCCTTACTGCTGTACTTTCTTACTGTTAGTTATATTCATGCTGAATGTGGTTTATTTTGCTGCTCTTTTGGTTACTTCCTCGTTGGACGACTAGGTCTTGGGATTAGTCGAGTCGGTCCGGTTCTCGTGTCTCGTAGGGGCTCGGGAACCGGGTCGTTACACTAACTATAAAAGAATTAGGTTGGGTTAATTGGACATTAGTTATTTTCAATCATTAAGAAAATGTTTACTTAGGATCTGAACTTTCAAAGACACAACAGTGCCCGGGTCTTTGCCAAAATGCAGACCGTTTCAAGCCCTCGCCTTATTCAAAGAAAATTTTCTTTTTCTTTTTTTCTTCTTTTCAATTTTTTTTTTTGATATTTGAGTTTTAGGGTTTAAGAGTGGCTTTCTACGGCCATTCAATTCACCCAAGATTTGATGAGAACCCTAAGTTCTAAGCATCTTATTGTGATTGTGATTGACTCGTTAATCGGTAGTTGAAACGGACTTCGGATTTCTACGCCTTTAGGTTACCTTAAAAAGCGAATTCTTCCTAAAGGTGTATCTTTACAACCGGTTGCTTTCTTCCTACTTTTATTTTTATGGGGTCAACACAAGGGTGAATCCAATGCATATCTCCTCAATTTATTCTACTTCTCTGCTTCTTCTTAAGTGTTTTGGGAATTTTTAGTGTATTTATTGAGTTGGGTTCTGGACAACCGATCAATGAGCTGTTACTACTGACAACTTGCCAGCCATACTCGTGCGATGAAGTGTGGCTTATTTCTTTTTTTCTTTTCTCCTTTTCTTTTTCTTTTCTTTTTGACTTTTTTTTTTTTAAGTAAGTGCCTTCCCTGTTCTAAGATTTACCTAAAGGCAGCAAAAAGAGAATGGTCTAGTGACTGGGCTCTGGACAACCTACCTATGGGCTATTACCCACGATAACTTGCCAGCCATATCACCCTAGAAGGTTCATTAACTATAACGAGTCAGTGCAAAGAAAGTGTGTAGATGCTTAAAACTTAAAGTTCCCTCAAATCAGAAGGTGGATTGATAGGTCGTGTACTTATCACCCAAAGTTATTTACTCCAATTACAATAGAATTAAGATGACGAGAACTCGAAAAATAAATCCACATTTTAATGGATACACAGGCCGATTAAGTCTAAAGACCTGAAGGGACTTTGTGTTCAGATCCTAATGTAATATTTCCTAAGATTGAAAAGACCTAATGTCCAACTATTCCTTCCTAATTCAATATTTTTTTTTATGTATAAATAAAAAGAGAAAAACAATTTACATGAATTTCACAAAGTTGACCAAGAAGAGAAAAACAATCCACCCCTCATGCCTAGCTGATGCAATCTCCACATTGAAAAAGAGACATGAAAGAAAGGGTAGAGTATGAAAGATGTCACCTGAATATGAAGCTCGTGTCAGCTTTGTGTCATATGTACAACTGCTGAGTTTAATGCCGTCAGCTAGGCGAAGTCCAGCCAAAGAAGTCACAGAATGGTTAGAGCAACCGTGTCTGAGACGGGTTCTGGAAGAGTACGGTCAATAACAGGCTTTAGACGTTGACCGTTGACTTTAAATGTGTTACCGTCCTTTGGGTCAGAAATCTGAATGGCTCCATTTGGAAAAATCTGGTTAGTAATGAATGAGCCTTTCCATTTAGATCTAAGTTTGCTAGGAAAGAGCTTAAGTCTAGAATGGAATAACCAAACCTTCTGGTTCGGCTCAAAGCTCTTGCAGGAAATCAATTGATCATGTAGAGCTTTGGTCCGAGCCTTGTAAATCTTGGCATTCTCGTATGCATCATTTCTAAGCTCATCCAACTCAGATAGTTGAAGTTTCTTAGTCTTCCCAACTAGATTCAGACCTAAATTGCATTGTTTGATCGCCCAGAATGCCCTGTGTTCAATCTCTACGGGTAGATGGCACACCTTTCCATACACCAAACGGAATGGAGACATATTGATGGCCATTTTATACGCCATGTGGTAGGCCCAAAGAGTGTCCTCAAGCTTTTGAGTCCAGTCCTTGCGATCAAGCCTAACCGTTTTCTGTAGAATGTTCTTGATCTCCCGATTGGAGATCTCAGCCTGTCCATTCGTCTGGGGATGGTAAGGTGTGGAAATACGGTGATTAACCCCGTATTTGGCCAACAAATTCTGAAATTGGGCATTAGTAAAATGAGTGCCACCGTCACTGATGATGGCCCTCAGAATCCCAAACCTACTGAAGATATTTTTCCTGACAAAATCGATGACCACCTTGTGGACATTGGTTCGGGTGGGAATCGCCTCAATCCATTTGGACACAATCAACAGCAACAAGAATGTACCGATGTCCAAATGAAGGGAGAAAAGATCCCATGACATCGATGCCCCAAATATCAAAAATTTCGACAGGAAGAATTGGGTTTAGGGGCATCATATCTCTCTTAGTTATGCCCCCAAGTGCCTGACATCGAGAACATGACCTTGAGGAATCCTGGGCATCCTTAAATAAAGACGGCCAATAGAAGCCAGGTTGCAAGATTTTTGCAGCCGTCTTTTTCCTGGAGAAATGTCCACCACACGCTGATGCATGGCAAAACTCGAGTATACTGTTGAATTCATTCTCCGGTACAAAATCGTGAATAATCTAATCAGAGTCAATGCGGTACAGTTCAGGGTCCTCCCAGAAGAAGTATTTGGCCTCAGATTTGAGTATATCCCGTTGTTGCTTGGTCCAATCCTAGGGGATTTGACCAACGGCCAAATAGTAAACAAGTCAGCAAACCACGGGGTGTGGACACCTGAAACTGTAAGAATAGCTTCGTTTTATCCTTGCTTTCAAGATCAAATTCTTGAAGCAGAAGAATCCAACGAATAAGCCGGGGTTTGGCATCCTTTTGGGCCAAGAGATGTCTCAAGGCCGAGTGGTCGATATAGTTGATAACATGAGACCCTAAGAGATAAGCCCTGAAATTTTCCAAAGCGAACACTACATCTAGTAATTCCTTTTGAGTAATAGTGTAATTCCTTTGGGCTTCATCCAGAGTTTTACTAGCGTAGTAGATGATAGAGGGCCTTCTATTAATTTTCTGACCCAAGACAGCCCCAACCGCGTAATCAGAAGCATCGGTCATGATCTCAAAAGGGGCTATCCAAATTGGTGGTTGCAAAACAAGAGCACAGGTGACTGCCATTTTCAGGAAATCAAATGCCTTTCGACATGATTCGTCGAAAACAAACGGCGTTTCTTTGACAAGAAGATTGCTCAGGGGACAAGCAACATTTGAGAAATCCTTGATGAATCTTCGATAGAATCCCACATGGCCAAGAAATGATCGGATCTGTTTAACAGATGTGGGAGGAGGAAGTTTAGCGATAGCATCAACTTTAGCTTTATCCATTTCAATTCCCTGTTCAGAGATTACATGACCCAAGACGATGCCTTCTTGGGTCATGAAATGACTCTTTTCCCAGCTAAGGACCAATCGTGTTTTGATACATTGCTTAAGAATCATTTCCAGGTTAGCCAAACAAGAGTCAAACGATTCTCCGAAAATAGAGAAATCGACCATGAAGACTTCCAAAAACTCTCCCACAATGTCAGTGAATATGGCTACCATACACCTTTAAAAAGTCGCAGGTGCATTGCATAAATCGAAATGCATCCTACGGAAGGTAAAGTTTCCGTAGGGACAGGCGAAAGTAGTTTTTTCCTGATCATCGGGATGGATAGGAACTTGGTTGTATCCCGAGTAGCCATCATGAAAACAGAAGTACTTCTAGCCGACTAGTCTTTCTAGGATTTGATCGATGAAAGACAAGAAAAAATGATCCTTTTTGGTGGCTGTGTTCAGCTTCCTGTAATCAATACAAACCCTCCAAGAGGAAGCTGAACGAGTTGTGACAGATTCTCCTCTCTCGTTAGTCACAATGGTAATCCCAGCTTTCCTCGGAACAATCTGCACGAGACTTACCCAGGGACTATCAGAGATTGGATAAATAATTCTTGCATCGAGCCACTTGATGATTTCCTTTTTGCCCACTTCTCGCATATTTGGATTTAATCTCGTCTACATCTGACGAGAAGGATGGGATTCATCTTCCAAGAATATTCTATAATTGCAATAAGATGGTTCGATCCCCCTGAGGTCATGAATGGTCCAACCAATTGCCTCGTTGTGTTCCTTCAGGACCTTGATCAATTTAATCTCTTCCTCCTTTGTTAATTTAGCACTGATAATCACAGGGAGCATCTTCTGAGGTCCTAAAAATTGATATTTCAAATTCTCAGGCAATGGTTTCAGTTCAAGCTGGGGCGGGTTGATGATTGATGGTAAGGAAGATGCTGAAGACTCAACAAGAGGAAGAGGTTGTGAGTGAACAAAATCAATAACCTCTTCAGAAGTTGGCAGGTCTGCCATAGAGGGTTACGGGTCGAATTTGTCATCAAAGGAGGAACATTCAATTGAAGAAACCATCAAACAAGTTTCAATGTTTTCATTATCCTCCTTAAGTTCCTCAATAAATCCACAATCCTCAAATTTATTGATCGCCTTAAAAATATCCAATTTCATTCGTTGATCCCCAAAGGCGATTTCCATGCTATCGCTTTCACAATTAATGTTAGCCTTAGCGGTAGCCAGGAACGGACGCCCCAGAATGATGGGCATGTTCCTCAGATTTTCAGGTACATCCATGTCAAGGATAAGAAAATCTATAGGAAAATAGAAATCCTTGACCTTAACTATAACATCTTCAATAACGCCTCGTGGATTTGTGATCGAGCAGTCCACTAACTTTAGCGTTACTGAAGTTGGCCGAAGTTCACCTAATCCAAACTTCTCGTAAAGAGAAGTCAGAATTAGGTTGATGGATGCGCCTAGATCCAAAAGTGCTCTATCAAATGTGTAATCTTTGATGACACAAGAAATCAACAAAGCACCTGGATCTCTCTTTTTCTGAGGAAGGTGGTGCAGGATAATAGAACTAGCCTGCTCGGAGAGTACCACCTTCCCTGGAACAGATTCTCTCGACTTACGCTTTTGTGTACATAAATCCTTTAAAAATCTTGTGTAAGCCGATATATGCTTGATAGCATTGAGGAGCGGGATATTGATCTCAACATTCTTAAATAGATTCAGAAGTTGTTCATTGCTATCAACAGACTTCTTCTTCTTCTTTGATTTGATCAAGGCTTCAGGAAAAGGAACATGAGTCAGATCTTTGGAATCAGGTTCCTGAGCCTTGATTTCATCTCCATAATTCTCCTCTCTCTCCTCAGGTTCTTCAAGATTCAGTAGATCAGAAAAGTGTGGTTGTGAATCCTGAGTTTGCTTACCACTCCTCAAGGTGACAGAATTTGTAGATGCATAAGTGTTTGGGTCTTGGGGAGGGTTAGGAAATATTAGAGGGGCTTGATTAGCCAGGAATTGTTGATTTGCAGAAGAAGAAGAGGAAGAGGAGGGACTCGGCTCAACCACCTGAGCATGTGCGTGCGGGTCCCTTTGATTTCTGTACCCATGGGCTTGGTTGCCTGGATTCAGAATATTTCGCGGGTTGGGTACGGGTTGGGATGGTAGAGATCTGGGTTGACGAGAATTAGCAATGAGCCCGGTCTGCAAGTTGTCCAACAAGGTTTTCATTTGCTGCATGAGCTGGAGCATGGATCCTTGCATCTCTAAAATTTGCTGGTTTAAATCAGCCTGCCCTACGAGTTGACGGGCATTCCAAGTTGGCTAATTAGCCTGATTTGGGGGCAGCTGAGTATATACATGACCCTGACCCATTGGTCGTTGTGGAGCATAGTTGCCGGGTCGAAATTGGGTCTGTTGCCCTAGGTTTTTCCAAGAGAAGTTAGGGTGATTTCTCCAACCCAGATTATAAGCATTAGAGTAGGGGTTGGATCTGACATTCTCTTGTACAGCACAGACATCCTCATAGGGTGAGAATGGAGAGAAAGAAAGGGAAGGATCAGAAAAACTGGGATCAAAGGCCCCAGTTTGGAACCCGTGGGGTTCCGAAAAATGCTGACTCACAGGTTGAGCTGCATCGAGTTGATTCACCAACTCCCGTCCAGAAGGAGCTCGTGAAGAATGGAATCCCGAATTTTGGCATTGAGTGGATCGAGAGCTATTTATAGAATTTCTAGCCATCCACTCTTCCATTCTCTTAGCAACCAAGTCCACCTTGTCTAGTTCGTTACAAATCAATTCCATATCAAATGAATGAGAGTCATGGACTTCATTGACATTTGATCTGGGCTGCTGGGACCAGTTAAATGTATCCATAGAGGCATGATTGATTGAATTCTCGCTCATTTCCTTTAATAAATCATGTGCACTATCTGCGTCTTTATTGAGGAAATTGCCTCCGCAAGAAGCATCCGCATGATTTCTGAGTTGCTCAGTCAATCCATGATAGAAGATCTGCACAAGTTGCCATTTCGGCACCTCGTGGTGTGGACACTTCCGTAATAGGTCCTGGAATCGCTCACAGGCCACATGAAACTGCTCCCCCGACCGCTGAGTAAAGGTAATGATTGCCCGTCTCAAGGCGTTGGTACGTCCGATAGGGAAGAATTTCTTCAGAAAGCCCGATTTTAACTCATTCCAAGTTGCAATTGGTCTTCCTATTGTCTTGTACCAATGCGTTGCCTTATCCCTGAGAGAGTGGGGGAAGAGCCTCATGACCATTTGCTCCTCGTTCACGTTTCATGCCTTGGTGGTCTAGACCAAAGTGGTCAAGTCCTCTAAGTGCTGAAACGGATCTTCAAAGCCAAGCCCATGATAATGTTTGATCAGGCTTAACACCTGGGGCTTAATTTCTGCGTCGCCGGCTGGAATCTGGATGCCGGGACGTTCTGCGTAATTTGAAGGATCATAAAAATCCTTCAAGGGCTGAGCGCCCTGCATTCTCTGGAACCATTTCTGCATTCTTTGCATTTGTTCCAGCTGCCTTTGGAATTCTTCCTGTGGATCTCTAGGCAAAGGAGGTTGTTGGTCGGCCATGAGATCAATTTGACCAAAATCCAATTTGCGCCTCCTAGAATACTCTAATGATCCTTCCAATCAGGGATTCAATTACCGTCTTCCCAGCATAAACTAGGAGAAGGTCGGAAGGACTGGAGATAGGGACCCTACAACACAACAAAACAAGGCTGTCCTTAAGTGGAGTAGCCTAAGGATCTACTGACTCCCAAAACCCGCCTTAAGATTGTAAATGATTTACTCTACTTGCATCTGCTCAATCCAACCAGTTAAAAGAAGGGACTGGGGAGAAGGTTCTTCCTTCGACTTTTGCCTTCGATTCCTAGTGTACCCCCCAACCGCAGTCATTTGATGCTACTCCCCTAGCTAGACATCAGATTAATCAGTACAAGTAGGTTTTTTTTTTAAAAAGAAAGGAAGGCTATCGAGTCACCGATAGCAAACCGGGAGAGCTTTTATTAATAAAAAATGAACACAATTACATATTTGAGCCCCATTGCTGTATGAGACTCCAGCAACAATTTACAATCTTATCCACATTCACTGGGGTCTCCTGAAAAACGCATTCATTCCTAGCCCTCCATATAGACCATAACACAGCCACCATTGGTAAACATGGCTTATTCCCATCCACAAGATAACACCACAGATTCTCCCATGCGGGAAGGGAATCATTATAGACTCTCCTCCAGATATAATCAATGATCACACACCAAGAAAAAATATGAGTGCTAGAATCATTATCCACATAGGTGGCAAAACTGAGTGGGAATTCCAATTCTCCTATGCCTCATATCTCCAGTAATCAGACCATCCCTTCTGCAGAGCCATAAAAAAATTTGTACCTTTAGTGGTATTTTTAATTTCCATAACCATTTCCCCACCTCATCAAGTTCCACCATCTTGGAAGAATTAATCAACTTGTCATAGGCAGCCGTAGAAGAAAACTTACCCTCCCATTTGTATGTGTCATACTCATGAGGCGTGGGTTTGAAGGCAGCAAGTTCTTGCATGAGACGTTCATTCCCTGCTCGTGTTCTTGTTTCATGATTATTCCACATAGCATTATTTAACGACCACTGCTCAGACTCCACATCCCAATAATCAGACACCACAACATTTTTATTCGAAGTCGCTGCATAAGCAAGGGGGGACCTGTCTTTAATCACCCCCCCAGGTACCCAATTCTCCAGCCAGAATTTGAAGCTTTTCCCATCACCTAATACGGATTTGAACAAACTCCAATTATCCCTCAGGGCACACACCACCGAAGACCAAAAAGGAGATGGTTTATGGGGGTTTAGGCGATTCTTCTCATCATTGGCAGCCCCATAGCTATCCTGAACTATTTCTGTGCACATATTTTTTCCTCCTGCAGCAGATGAATAGCCCACTTCAACAGCAAAGCATCATTAAATTCCTTGAGGGATCTAACACCCATGCCATCAATCTTTTTTGGCTTGCAAATTGAATCCCATTTTAAAGGTTGAAGAAAAGCCCCTTGGTGAGAGGCCCCTTGGTGAGAGGCCCCTTTCCAGAAGAATCTTTTGCGCATCACATCAAGTTTTTTCCAAATTGACTTCATGGCTTTGAGAACAGAGAAGAAAAAAACTGGAATCAATGTAATGACAGAATTCAGTAATATATACCTCCCCCCTTTTGATAGGTATCGACTACTCCAACCCTCCAATTTTGTAGCCATTTTTTCATATAGGAAGGACCAATCTGCTTTCCTCATTTTAGTGCATTTCAGAGGCAAACCCAGATATTTGATAGGCAATGAGACCACAGGTGTACCCAAAGTGGTAGAGATGTCATTCTGGATCATTCCATTCATCCCAAAATAGACCAGGGAGGATTTGTTTCCATTAATTCTAAGACCAGAAATCTCACCAAAAATCTTAACCATATGAAAAAGCGCTTGCGCTTCCCTCTTCCCCCCTTCCACAAAAAAAACAGTGTCGTCTGTATATTGGAGGATGGGAGCTAAAGCCCTATTATTAGACATTGAACACCCCTTTATAAATCCATCCGCTGCCAGTTTGCATGCATATCTTGCCAATGTATCCACTGTAAGGTTAAAAATCAGAGGGGCAAGTGGACATCCTTGCCTAACTCCACATTGGGGCTGAATCCAAGTTCGGCATGGTTTCCCATTTATCAATGGGGAAAAGGAGGCTATCGTAATGGATCTCTTCACCCACTGTATCAACTGAGGTGGAAATTTCCTTCTTTTAAGGATTTCCCACACATACGACCAAGAGACTGAATCATAAGCCTGGGAGAAATCTACTTTCCATAAAAAGGCCTTGGTCTTTCTTCTGTGACATCCAATTACCATCTCCTGCGACATAATGAAGGACTCCTGTAGCGATCTCCCAGGAAGAAAGGCAGATTAGACCGGCATTATCAAGTCCTTCAAAACCTCCCGCAATCTGTTGGCTATAATCTTACTGATAATAAGGTAAATAGAATTAGATAGTGCAATGGGTCTATAATCAAAAAACTTCTCCACACTTGATTTTTTAGGAAGGAGGAACAGATAGGATTTATTCAACCTCTCAAAACCAGAGTTGCCCAGTTCAAATTCACGAATAACCATCAATACATCCACTTTAACAACACTCCATAGTTCTCTGTAAAAGAAAACCTGAATCCCATCCGGACTAGGGGCCCCTTCATTGTTTAAGTCTTTAATTGCTTTTAATACTTCTTGTTCAGATATAGGAGTAACTAACATGTCTCTCTGATCACAACTGACACAAGGGAAGTCCACCGATGCCATCCTCCAAGAGCCCCCTAGTGCTGCCTTGGCCAATTCTTTAAAATATTTACCTGCTTCAGTTCTGATTTCACTAATAGAAGTAACAGTTCTCTCTTCTGCTTTAACTAATGAGATAAGATTGAATCTCCTCCTAACACTGGTCGCGAGATGAAAAAACTTCGTGTTTGCATCGCCCTCTTTGAGCCATAGCTGTCTAGATCTTTCATGCCAGTCCATTTCTCTTTTCAGATCCTCCTCTCCCACTACAGACTGCATCTGTTGTCTGTGCTGCTGCTCCTGGGGGTTCAAAGATTGCCTGCACTCCTTCAGATCCAATTCTCTGATCACTGCCAGAGCCTCCCTCCTCTGTTCTCTGGTCAATGCCACTACCTGTCCATATTCTTTCAACATGTCACGCAAGCCTGTCAGCTTTGCAGCCAGCTACTGTGTGGCAAACCCTTGCATTGCCTTGTTCTGCCACCACTGAGACACCATTTGCATAAACCCCTCCTCCCTAAACCAGGATCTCTTGAGTTTGAAATAGGATCCAATGTCAGAATTTGTCCCACTGTCCCATACTAGCGGAGTGTGATCAGAGAAAGGCCTATCAAGGCTCATAATTGCTGATAATTGATGCCTCTCCAACAAGCTAGGACTGCCAAAAAACCTGTCCAACTTAGAAGTCTCTCCACTGCCATTTCTCCAAGTGAACTCCACTCCACTAATAGGGTATTCTGTCACTCCCAGATTCTGCACAACCATTTGAAAGCTTGCCATTGAACTGTCCAACCTCCCACCAGGACTGTCATCACTTGAGAGATGACAATTAAAGTCGCCCCCTAAAAGCCAAGGGACCTCCTGCACTCTTTGATGCATTGCAGAGAGTTCCTCCCAAAGACCAGACCTGTCTGCAGCCACACAAGGGCCATAAATGCATGACACATACCATTCCATATCTCCTTGGGGAGATTGGCATCTGCAAGTAAGCATGTGCCTGTCACGAATGACTTCAATTACCAAAAGACAAGACTTTATCCAGCAAAAAGCCATTCCATCGGACCTTTCAGATGCACCCTTTACCACAACATTAGTGTGTCCAGATTGACTAAAGCAATCCCATTCCTGACCATTCTCCATCTCCACATGTGTCTCTTGGATGAGAGCACAATCAATCTCCCACTAAGAGAGATATCTACACAAGGAAGTCCTTCTCATCTTATTGCGCAACCCACGCACATTCCAAGTCAACACTCTCATTCTTTGCCAAAATGCTCCCCTTGAGCCACACAGCCCACAAACTCAACCATGATTGAGTTTGCAATAGTCTACTTCGCAATAGGGGTCAAGTTCTCCTTCCTTCTCCATCTAAGCATATAAGGGGATCTACCCACACCGCTTTTCTGATTGGATCCTCTACCAAATTTCAGATCAGTAGGAACTGAGAACTGCACCTGATTCACCTCTTTAAGAGCTCTGTTGTAATTTCTGAGTACCAGTTCCATTCCTCTCATACCCTCCTCTTTGTTGCTAAGGGCCTCTGATTCTTTCTCAGAAATATCAACAACCTCCATATAACCATCCTCTTTAGCTACCAAGGCTTGGCTGCAACATCCGACTGCATTAACCTCTTCCATGTGCATCAGATCCTCCTCTGCATAGTTTTGGTGGCAGTCCTTCCTCTTTTCGGACTCAGGAGCTTCATCTGGTGAAGTGCAGCAGACCCTTTCATCTTGTTTCCACTCCTCAGTGTTGGCTCCAAACGTCTTAACCTGCCCTTGTTCAAACTGCTCGGGCACCTGTCCAACCACTGTTAGACGACTAACCCATGAGGAACCCCCACATCTGATCGTAACCCTGTCAGGAATAGAGCCAGCATTGAAGACATCAACCTCAATTCTAAGAGATTGGATGTCCCCTTCTCCAATCAAGACTTCAAACCCTTCATAGATGGAAGCAAAGCCTGCGACCATCTTACTAACAACTCCCTTAGATCTCAAATGCAATGGCAGTCCACTAATCTCAAGAAGAACCCTCCTAGAACCAACTCTTTGAGGAGGCCGATCAGGGAGAGCCCCATCAAAGGGGGACACCATTCTCCACATCACATTAATCTCTTCAAACAAGCTCGAATGAAATCTCAGTCGCTCAACATCCATCATGCCCAAACCATATACCAGAAAATGAGATTGGGATAGCATAGCCACCTTCCAGCCCACAAACAAAAGGTTTAGGGAACATACCAGATCTTGAAGCCTTTCTATCGATGGTTTGCTTGCCATAATCTCACCAATCAGAGCGCCCCTCAGCATGATCTCTACAGAAGAGATCTCTTCAGATATCAGGATCTCCACTTCAATTGAATGCTTGCCAAACGCCGGCGGTGGTGGCAGTCGGGGATCTTTCTTCACCACCCAGCCAGGGTGCAAGAATGCCATCTTTGTATGCAGCGGCTTCCTTTTAGGGCAAGAATCGCGTTTGTGCCCTTCGCCCCTGCACGCCAAGCAAATCAAAGGGTTTCTGCAGATCGCCACCAAGCGCCCCCTTTGTCGACATCTGAAACACAATACGTCACCATTCATTCTCCTCCAGGGCCTTCTTGGATAGTTTTCAGTCGTCCTACCAGCCCTCTCCTGCTAAATCTGCTCCCTTCTCCTCCAGTTCCTCGACCTCCACGTCTTCCACTCACCTCCTTCTTCAGCCCTAGATGCCTCCACAACACCGTTGCCCACCTACCAACGCTGACTGCTCTCTCTTCCTCTCTCTCTCACCGTGGCCCCTCAATCCTCAAAAGCCTACCTAATGTCTACTCTAATCAAAGACAATCTTAGACTAGGCCCCGAAGAGCGAATCAGACCTTAATGCCAATGTTTACTCAATTTAATTAAGGCCTGGGATTGTGGTGCTTATGGAATGTGATGGGCCCTTATGGGTTGTGCCCTTAATGATTGATTGAGAATTGTGTAAGTGCATGCACAACCAGGGTTTTCAAGCAAGATTATTTGTGATGCGTGGATTTTAATGTTCGAATCTTGCTTTAGTAGCTTTTAGGGTTTAAAATTAGGTTGATTGCAATCAAGTTTCGAGGCAAACCAAATTGTCAAACATGGGTGAAGATTGCTTTCCTTTAAAACCAAAAAGAAAGTGGAGTGCCTGGAATAGACCTGGATTGAAAACCCTAAGGAGGAGCTACTTGATGAGTTGATTTTAAGCAAAGTGGTGCGGTCCCAACAACTTAAACAACAGGCCATAAATGCACCACTAAGTTAGTCACACAAAGATGGTTAACCTATAATTTCTACTCTTTTATGTGTTGCTTTGTGTGTACTGGTTCCACATATCAAAACCCGGTTGAGTAAAAACAAATCAATTAGGTTAAGTGCCTTGAATGTGGGTGTACGTTGTGTGTTTGTTGAAAATTACACCACAAGATTATCGTTTTGTTATTTTTTATAAACGAGGGTGGAATGAATGTGAGTGAGAATCCAAACAACCAAACTATTCCTAGGATTTATGCAAACACCTAGGTTAATTGGAATTTCGATTTAATGTGGCAATTGAAATCAATGAAGGGGGAAGAATGGGGAGCACTTACAGTTGTCTTCAACTGCACTTTACTTCGATCTACCACTTGATGATTCCCTGATGGAAATCTCTACAAAACAATAGACAAGAGAAAGCAAGTTAGAAAACAATAAAGTGCGTGAAATGCGAAAAGAAGATCGGAAATTGTTGCATCCTCAGCAACGGTGCCAAAATGTTGAAACGACGGGTTACTACGCTAATGTATTTGGTTTTGAAAAAACCTGTCATTGTAGTTTGAAAGCGAAGAACTTGTGTTCAACAAATAAAATTTGTATCGGAATAGAAATCCCGGGTCGAACTCAGGGAGGCTACATCGATCTATATTCGCAATTATATTTTTTTCGAGTTTTTTTGTTGAAAAGCGAAGTGATGTAATTACAATGAAGCAATATTAACAATCAGAATAAACGAGAGAGAGAGAAAACATGCACGCAATATTTCAAAATGTTTATACAATAAAACCAGAGAAGAATTACACTAGAAAGCGATAATTCAGCTACACTAGAAAGAAGAAAAATTGTACTCTAGAAAGCTGTAAAGAAGAATGGGAGAGAGAAGTTATCCTCCTCGACGATTGCTTGGAGGATGAGCCAGACAAGACGCCACCTGGACGAAGGAGGACGGAGCGGGAAGAAGGAGGTCGAGGTAGGAGGAATGAGAACGGGGTAGCACGTCGTCATCGTCGCGGGATCCGCTTCCGAAATGAGAGCGAAAATTTGACTTTATCTCTCGAGGAGCATCCCGGGTGTGGGACAAGCTTCTCTTGAGCTTTGAAGAGGTAGAGGAGAGAAGGAAGGGATGAAAATTTCATATGGAGGAGGTCTCCTTTTATAGTTGCAAGGAGTGAGGGCAATTTGGTCTTTTTAATAACAAAATATTAAATAAGGGGTCTTTAGTGACGGATAAAACCGTCGCTAAAGCCCATCGTGTGCGACGTGTGCCACCCGCTCGCCTCTTGCACATGAAACGCGCGCTCCACGTTCACGATCGGACGGCTTAACTCGCCCTTCGCCGTGCCTTCTCATCGTGCGCTTAGCGTGTGCAATCCTCCGTTACACGTGGGCATGTGTGGGCGCGTCATCTGGATTTAGCATGTGTGGCCGCTGGATCACGATCGTGCAGTCGATCAGGTGCGTGCCTCCGCTCCAATTGATGTGCGGCGAGGCTCGAACGCGTGCATGCACTTCGTTTAAGCGCTCTCGCCCACTGTGCCACGTGCATGGATGGGCGGGCGCTTAACTTAAACGCGAGTGCGTCCCAGCCGTTGGATCTTGATCCAATGGCGGGGAAACGTTGATGCGGAAGTCTTCAGTGGATGCGTGCGGATGGTTGGGCAGCCGAGATGGCGCCACATGGCACCATCTTGGCCATCCATCTTCTGGATGATGTAGATGGTGCCACGGATGTCTGATTGAGTTGATTTTCGCGCCGTTAGGTTGCGATCGTCGATCTGAATCCATCCGTGCGATCGGATTGTCGTTTGAAGTGTGGATTTACACCATCTTTGCCCTTGATCTTCTAGGATTTTTCGATCTCTATCTGATGCTGTAGATGTCTGATTAGAGCGATCTTGGAGTCGTTGAACTCCAATCGTCACCCTGATCAAATTTGTATGGTTGGATCTTTGATCTGAGGCCACGATAAAAATTTACCCTATCCCTGAACATAAAAGGAGACAATTAACCTCCATTTTATTCAAACTAATCTAATTGCAAGATGATGCATGCTATGCAATATTTATAGTATGCAATGCAGTTCTATGCTTAAGAACATGCATAAATAGACATCTTATGTAGTGTAAGCATGTTTACATCAAGTACGATGTCGCGTTGGTCCACATCTAGTAAGATGCAACCAACAAAACTAAGTGCCGCGTGGAGTGTGGAACGGATGTGCGTGAATGAGGGTAGACGTGCTTGCTTTGCACGAGTATCGGGAAATATCGGCAATTGGTGCGAATATTCCCACGATATGATGCGCGTTGGAGGGGCGAGTGCACGGGAATATGGGTAGTGTGTTGGAACCTTGTTCCACAACTTGTTTTAGTATTAACAAAATTATTATGAATTAATGTTTGCAATTGAGTTCTTTAAAATGAAAATTTTTCCATCATATAACATTGTTAAATTTTTTAACTATCTATTTGCAAGATAGTTTTATCAACACCAAAAAAGGGGAGATTGTTGGAACATTGTTCCACATTTTATTTTGGTGTTAACAAAATTATTATGAATTAATGTTTGCAATTGAGTTCTTTTCAGATTTAGGTGAAGATCAAAGCAAACAGGAAGTGATGAAGGGATGATGATGAGAAAGAGAAAATGATGACAAGGAGGAGGCAAGATGACAAGGATGGATCGAGAAGAAGAAGATCATCTTTGACCCTTTGTTTTTTAGTTTAGACTTTTTATTTATAGAATGTATGCCTCTTAACAAAGAATTTAACTTAGATCATAAAAATCAATTAGAGATAAATTAGGATTTATATGGCATTCGTTTTCAAAGTACGTAATGGATTAAATCACTTTAAAAATGTACTTGCTAACCCACAAGTACTGGTACTAAAGTTTAGTACCGGTACATGTGAGTTACAGGTTTGGGTTTTGTCAAGAAACAAACCTATACCTTGCAAGTATCAGTACTCATGATCAGTACCGGTACTGGAGGTAACGAGTACCGGTACTCATCATGAGTATCGGTACAAGTGGGTTAGTACCAGTACCAGGTAGCCGTTGGCTCATTTCTGAACGACTAGAAAATTAATTCCAGCAATATGAACGTTAGGAATTAATTCTCCACGTCTAGTAGACGAGTATCCTAGGTCTTAAACTCTATAAAATGACCCTAGGACTCTTTGTTTGCACGCAAGAGACACAAGAAAGGAGAAGAGAAAATCCTAGAGCTAGAATTTCAAATTCCTACCATATTCACAAGAGAGAAAGAAGAAGCTTGCCATCCACTCTCATAGTATTCTTGCAAGCTCAACGACGCATTTTTTTTACCCATCTACGAAGTGAATCACGTTCTTTCTAGGCTCTCAAATCGATAATATTATTCTATATATTGTTGAGAGGCTTAGGAATTTTTGTTGCAAAAGTTTTCTTTCTTACACCAGTTCTTATTATATTTTGAGCATTTGCTCGTTGGGTTGTAACAAACCCATTATTGTACTTGGGTTGAGGTAACCCGTTAATTACCTTAGTTAGTAAATTGATTCTCTCGAGGTTGAGAGAATCAGCTTAAAAACTCTAAGCTGAGAGGCTTAAGTAGTGGAGTACCCAAGGGAGGGGAACAACTATACATTTTGTGTCCTTTTGTGGTTTGATTGATTGTGCAAATCTTTCTTGTTATTACTAATATTGTTTTTGGGTGTTTGTGCACATAGATAGTCATTTACATATCTTCAGATCCTCTATCATAGTGTATGTGAGGGAATATGTGTATAGAGGAATGTGGGTAAGTGGATATATATAAGTATATATATGTATGTGTGTATGTATATATATATATATATATATATATCTATAACTATATAAGTATATATAGGTGTATATGTATATAGATATATATATGTATGTATATTCATGTATATGTAAATATATGTAAGGGTGAGAGTATTTGAGTGTGTGTGTATATATATGTGTGTGTGTGTGTGTATATGTGTGTGTGTGTATGCATGAGTGTATGAGCGTATGTGGTATCTGTCAGGGTGTGTGTGTGTATCAGTGTGTGTGTGTGCGCGCTGGAGGAGGAGGAGTAGTTTAAGTCGTCTGCTGTGCAAGGGCGACGTCTGGAGGTGCAGAGGTGCGCGGGCACAGAGACTGAGGCGAACGCGCGCGCGTAGGCGTGTGAGGCGCAACGCGCTGCGAAGTGCAGTGCACAGCACTGAGGGCAGGGACGCGGTGGCCGGTTGGAGAGGGTGCGGGCGAGGAGAGAGAGCGCAGAGCCACCAGCTAAGTGAGAAAGTTGCCGGTGGCTACAGTGTTACGCAGACCACGCGCTACAGTGCCCGCGCAGTTTGGCGATCGGCTGGAGTGGGTTTGGCGTACGGTCGGCGCTGTGGAGTGCCTGCGCGTGCGGAAAGGAGTCCTGCGCGGTCTGCTTAGGCGGACAGTGACCGACTGGAGGTGGAGGCGGTGCGCGGAGGTGCTGGAGCTTCAGAGCTTGGAGCTCTGCATTAATGGCGAAGCAACAAAACAAAAAAAGAAAGAAAAAAATGCAAAAAAAGTGAGGCAAGAAACCACCACGCCCACCTGCTCACGACGGAGCTGGGCGGTGGTGGGACTCATAGTGGTGGTTCTGAGACCACTGTGAGCCTTCTCCTGCACACGGTGTGCCTCTTCTTAACTTGTGAGAAGAGGAACTGTGTATGGAGAGGGAGAGGGAGGGAGGTTGGCCAGCCGTTGTCTGAAGGTGGTGGCTGTTCTGTAAGAAGGTGGATGCCGGTCTCTGCAGCAAGGGGGAGTGCATGGTGTTTTAAAGAGGGAGGGCATGCCTCTCCCCATGCTGTTGGCAGGAGGAGTGGCAAGGAGAGATGCACACACCATGCCCTGCAACCGCATGAAATGAGAAAGAGAAAAAAAGAAAATAAATAAATAAATGAAAAATGGTGAAATTGCAATGCCACACTCAAGGAAATGTTAATAATGGAAGTGGATTGGATGGCCATTTATTCTCACTTTGTTCCCCTCTTTATAAATGCATGCAGGTGTATATTTACAAATGCAAGTAGGGCTACATAAGATGCAAGGGCAATGCTAAGAAATAACACAAGATGGCATATTTACTAGTTTATTTTTGCTGTGCAATCAGGGGTCATGCCCATGACCAAGTAGTTGAAGACATCAGCATACCAAGGGGTTGTTAGTTGTGCCGCCATAATAGTTTCATGAGGAAAAGTCCCACGAATATCTCCTAACGAGGTTGAAGCCTCAATTGGGATTTTGGATAAATGATCTACTTCTACATTCTTGACCCCTTTCTTGTCACAAATATCAAGGTCAAACTCCTGTAGTATCAGAATCCATCGAATAAGTCTAGGTTTGGTGTCTTTCTTGGTAAGCAAATACTTCAAGGTAGAATGATCAGTATACACCACAACCTTAGGTCGCAGAAGATAAGACCTAAACTTCTCCAAAGCAAAAACTACCGTACGAAGTTCTTTTTCTGCCACAATGTAGTTTTGTCATGGCTCAATCAGTGTCTTGCTAGCATAATAAAGCACATGAAGCTTTTTATCAATACTTTGACCAAGGACCGCTCCTACGGTAAAATCTAAAGCATCGCACATCAATTCAAATGGGAGGATCCAATTGGGTGCTCTCAGAATAGGCGCAGTCATGAGGGCCTCCTTTAAGACTTGGAAGGCCTCAACATACTTTTTATCAAAAATGAAGGTAGTGCCCTTCTTTAGTAAGTCACAAAGTGGTCTAGAAATTTTGCTAAAATCCTTAATGAAGCACCTATAAAAGCTAACATGGCCTAAAAATTATCGAATTTGCTTGACAATGGGAGGGGGTGGGATCTTGGAAATGGACTTGACCTTGGCTTTGTCCACTTCTAAACCCTACTCAAACACTACATGCCCAAGAACAATGCCCGCTGGATCATGAAATGGCTTTTCTCCGAGTCGAAAACTTCTTCTAAATGAGAGAAACAGTGGTCAAAAGACGTATCGTAGTTGGAAAAGTCGTCCATGAAAACCTCTATGAACTCATCTATCATGTTCGAAAAGATGGAGAACACACATAGCTGGAATGTTCTTGGAGCATTACATAGTCAAAATGGCATCCGACAGAAGGCAAAAGTACCATACAGACTCATAAAAGTAGTATGCTCCTGATCGTCTGGAATGACAACAATTTGATTGTACCCAAAATATCCATCAAGAAAACAAAAGTATTTATCCCTTGCCAACTTCTCTAGTATCTGATCAATAAATGGCAAAGTGAAATGGTCTTTCTGGGTCGTGGTGTTTAGGCGATGGTAATCTATGCAAACCCTCAAGCTAGTCGATGGTTTGGAGGTAACCTTCTCCCTTTTCTCATTTGTCTCCACAGTAAATCCTATCTTCTTAGGCGCCACGTGTATAGGACTTACCCATTTGCTATCAGATATGAGATAAATTATTCCAGCATCCAACCACTTTAAAATCTCCTTTTTCACCACTACCCACATAGTAGGGTTTAACCGTCTCTGCACATCTCGGAAGGGTTTCATGGACTCATCCGTGTAAATGTGATGCATACAGAGAGTCAGGTTGACCCCTTTATTATCAGCTATAGTCCAAGCAATGGCTTCCTCGTGTTGTTTTATACATTCAATCAATGCTCCCTCTTGCATATCAAATAGTGCAGTTGAGATGATGACAAGGAGCATATCGTTGGGCCCAAGGAAAACATACTTGAGGGACTCTGGGAGTGGCTTAAGCTCCAAGTTGAGAGCTTTCTGAATCGAGGGAATTAGATTCGATGTCCCCACCTCTAGTAGTAGATCTACCATAATCATCCATGGTGGGCAGAGGGACTCAGCTTTGACACCCAACAATTCTTCTAATTCCGGCATATACCCCTTACATTCTTCAAGTATATGGGTATGGTCTTTAAAAATGACCATTTGGAGGAGATCATCACATAAAAGAGTTCGTATCGTCTCCTTTACAATCTCATCTGTTACCTCGATTTGGGAACAATCTTCTAATTCGGGTTGTTTATAAGCATCAAACACATTCAATCGGATTTTCTAGTTCCCGAAGCCCATCTTTAGTGCTCCTGATTTGCAATTAATAGAGGCATTGGCTGTGGCCAAAAAGGGATGCCCTAAAATAATCGAAGGTTTGGCAGGCTAGTTAGATGGGTCAGTATCCAATATCAGGAAATCAACCGAAAAGAAGAAGTCCTCCACTCTTACCAGGACATCTTCTAAAAGCCCACGTGGTGTCTTGAGCGATCTATCAACTACCTAGAGCATAATAGGACTAGGCTTCAATTCTCCTCCTCCTAATAGCTCATAGATCGAACTAAGTAATACATTAACCCTCACACCCAGATCGAGGAGAGCCTCATCAATGCATTGGTCTCCAATGACCATAGAAACATACGGGGCTCCTAGGTCCTATTAGTACCTCATGCAACAAAATTATGTTATCTGTCAAGACTAATCTTTCAGGACTCTACCATTGACTTATGGAAAGGAACAAAGATCTTTGTAGTCTTTCGTTAAGTCTTTTCATTTATTTAAATCTAAATTACTTGTACGGAGCCTTAAATGATTTTCTTGCTAAACATAATTTTCCTAAAATCAAGTTTTTAGGTTAAATGATCGACCAAACAGCTTTGATCAATCAATCAATTTAATCAATCGATCAAATATATTCAATTTAGAAAGTTCATTAAAATACCTTTTAATCAATCAATAGCTTAATTAATCGATCAACTAGTGGCCAATCAAATAACTAGTTTGACCGACCAAAAGCCATTTTGATCGACCAAACTACCTTAATTGATCGACCAAAAGGGTTTGAAAAACTTCCTTTCTAGGTCGATTTTCTAGTATAAATAGAGGACTTTGATAGTCCGTTTCTAACACAGCAATCAAAAAGAAATATCGCTGGAAAAAGAGCTTTTGTGCCTTCATCTCTATAGTGCTTCCGTGCCTCTACTTCCACGCTTTCTAAAGCACTCTGATCAAAAGGCTTCTACAAAAAAACATCGGTTTGATTTTTCCTTGAGGTTCCATAGGATTATATTCTATTTCCTTTAATCTACTGCATTGATCTAGGACCCAAGTTGTTTTAAGAAGATCCGTTGTTGTTGTGCTTCTCTTCAGGTTGTTAAGAGAAGGGAATTTGTAAGGGGTTATACCACCCTCGTTCAAGTGGTCCATTACTAGATTGATTAGCTTGACTAGTTGGGAAAATCCTAAGCTAGGAGGCTTAGGTAGTGGATTTTACCTGAGAGGGTTTCTATTATAAATTCAGGTACACTTATGTATCAATTTTTGTGGCCAGTGTTCATTTGCTTTACAGTTAAATTTTTAAATTACATCTATACTATTCATCCCTCCTCTCTAGTGTAGCACCTTAGATCCACATGACTCTCATTTGGTATCAGAGCCTAGTTCGTCCAGAAGATGTGAAAGTCCTCTGCCGACATGTATGCTGAGGGGCAATCTACAATTCAGCCTTTGCTGCTCGACGATACAAACTATGGATACTGGAAGACCAAGATGCAGATCTTCTTGGAATCCATGGACTTTGAAGTATGGGACATAATTGCTTCAAAGTACTCGCCCCAAGATAAAGGAAGGAGTTGTTGTACCTCCAGATCAGAAGAAGTTGGCAACTCATAATTCTAAGCCGATGAATGGCATCTTCTATGGACTCTCGAAAGAAGAATTCAACCGAATGTCTGCTTGCAAAATAACTCATGAAATTTGGAGTATTTTGGAAGTCACTCATAAGACACCTACTGTTAGGTAAGATCACGGTTCGCATAAAAAATCGTCGTTGTTGTAGTATGTGTCACAAATACAAACCATTTTCACATCCATTTTATTTAATTTACATAATTTTTACTGGTTTATTCCAGGTCGTTCACTGGGAGGCAGTTATTGATATACATCACTCTCTAAGTCTAATACTACTCTTTAATTCCAAAAAAAGATCAATTTTATGTGCAAGTGAATGAATCAATAGCTTAATTATAAACAAAAGGAATCTATTAACATGCTTGCAAAAACCTAATTTACAAACAAGCATCAAACATTACATAAATATACTCTATACTATCTATTTAAAAGGGTTATTACTAATACTTACATAATTATATAATAGTGACTAATAGTACATACTATACTTAATTTAATATACTAACATATATAGTAACATATATAGGAGCTACAGCGACAGATGCAAACGTCGCTAAACCCCAGAAAAACTAAACACATATTCTAAAGTAGAAACTAGAGCCTATAGTGACACTTATTTCACCTCTTGTGACGATTTATTTTGTCAGTAAAGCTACATAATTATTTATATACAAATATAGTTCAAACATTTCTATACTACTTATGTATACTATACATATACTTATTATTTAAGTTATACTTATTTACATTTATATATATATTTACACTATACATTATACGTATACGTCTTTATTCTTTATTCTCTAAGTTCTCTCTTCTTCTTCTACGTTCTTCTTCTTAACTCTTATGACACTTAGCCAATTTTCTCTGTTCACTCTCTTCTCTTCTCTTAATCACTACGGCCTTCACTAATCCAAAAATTAGTGTTTAATTGGCGGGCAACACCGTTTGAGGGATACACAGCACCCGAGGATCGGGTGGGACCAGACCTCTACTAGGTGCCGCCCTAGTTTCTTAATTAGGCCAGTTTAATCTCTGTTTAATGCTCAAATTTAGGCTTAATCAAGCCCTTCGCACAGTGCATGGCTCCTAGCCACACACCACACATCGTTCACACATCACACATAATGCCATAGCCATTCATATTCTCGAAAGGGGTAGAGAGTTGGTTCGGGTGCCCCGCGCCCGTGACGACTGGGAAGCCTAGAGAACAAAAACAACTCATAGCACATAGCACGCTCCACCATTTCCAATGTGGTGCTATGTTAGCGCCATTCTCGAGTTAGAATTCCAATGCCCAGTGTAGGTTTCACGATTTTGGCCCTCACTTAGAGAGCCATATTTTATTATAAAATAAAATAAAATTATATGATAATAAAGTATTTATATAGTACTATACAATTGTATAGTTAATTTAAAATTTTAATTATATTTACTATATAAATAAATTAGATAAAGTATACAGTTTATACACACTTAATTTTAGGTTTTATTCCTTAATTACGTATAAATTAGTTAATATATGGTCTAATTGACCTTATACAGAGTTCGTTTATATATTAAAGTAGTTAATACAGATTTTTATTGTATTTTACAAGTTTTATTTCTATTTTATTTACATTTAATTAGTTTATTTTGGATTATTTTGTCTATAACTTAAGTTTAAATGGTATTTACATTATAAATATACTTAAATTAGGTTAATTTACTTAAAATACATTAGTATAGATGTACAATATAAGTTAACTTAATTTTAACTTAAATTACTAATTTACTTTAATTTAACTTAATAAATTACTTATTTATTCTAGAGATATAATTAAATTATGGTATAGGGTTAAATATATATATATATATATATATATATAAATATGTATTTACAGTATCATAACTAAACAAACTTATTTTTAGAGTTTATTAATTTATATAGTTTATTAGTACATATAAGTTAGTTTAATTAATAAATAGTTATATAATTAAGATATATACAGTATTCTGTTTCAAAAAAAAGATATATATAGTATAATCTAACTTAAATACTTAGTTTACATATTACAATATATACATAAGTTATTTATACGTTATATATGTATAATTTACACTATAGATATTTACTTAGTCACTAAATAGCTTATATTTACACTTATATACATAGTATACAATGGATTTTTGGTATTTTTGGAATTTTTTCACTTTTTATGGTTTTTAAGTCTTTTATGGAGGTAAGAGATGAGATGAAAAGAAATAGATGAGGTAAAGAGAGTGTTCTTGGTATTTTTATGTTTAGTTTCTTTTATTACGTTCTATGGTATACAGAACCATCGGCTGATATGTTCTACCAAGTCGAGGGTTCAAAATACCTTGAAACTTAGTATATAGTTAGAAAAATACCTGATCTTCACCAAAACAGGTTTATTTTATTTTTTTAAAATTTTTATATGATTTTTATTCAATTCCACAGTGAACACATTCTAAGCCTTACAAAGGACTTTCTAAGTGGGTTCTAAGGCTAAGAATGGAACTTAAGCTGGTTGAAAGGCAATAGACTGCCTCAAAAATCTCAACACAATTATATAGAAAAGATATAAACACTTAAGTACAAAATTCCGCATGGATTTCATTTAATCAAACTTAATGGACACTAAGGCATTAAGACAACTAGCTGACAAAGAATTCTGATGGGATTACAAACCTTCAAATGATGTTGAAAGATACATTAAAATTACATAAAAGCTTGTTTATAACTCAATACCCATATGCTACATATCAGCCAATTATAGAATTTAATCTACACCTCCTGTCCACTGATTTCTCTACTACTGCAGTAGCAACAGAAAACCAGTAGTAGGAAATGCAGCAACAAAGCAGCAGTTGAACTCTCAGCAAACTGCGCATCCAACTCTCAAAAAGGCAAACAGCAGCAGTAGCTGCTGAACACAATCATTGCAGCAGACCAAATTCCTCTTCAGATGGCTTAACTACTGCTGCAGTTAATTCATCTGGAAGAAAACTAAGTCTACAGCAATAAAGAACCTAAACTCAGCTACTAATCTCCTAATTCAGTCACTTATACCCCAGATCATATTCAACAGAACCTAATCAAGAATACAAAATAAATGATTCAGGAATTACTTAGCTAGGTTTAGTGGGAATGTAGCTGCAATTGCAGCAATTTACTATGACTCTGGGATTTACAAACACAAAACAGAAATTCTATAAACACCATCTGACAAGGGTTTAAATTCACAAATCACAGAAAAACCACTCGAGAATGCAACTTAAAATCAAGATCGCTTGTCAATAAAATCTCATCAAATCCGATCAGAAAAACTACTGATCGAACTCCTAATTCTATAAACAACATGTAGCAAGGGTTAGAATCAACACAGTAAATCCAAAAAAAAAAAACTTGAATCCCAGGACTCTGAAACCTTAAGGAATATTGAGAATTCCTTAGGTTAAGAATCAGAACTGCACTTTAAAATCAGCCAATGAATACAAGGTAGAGTTTCAAATCAACAAGGTTGATTTTCATTGGCTCAACCATGCATTCAAAGCATTCAAGTCCTTACAAGAATTCAGATTAGATTATGGCTCATCTGAGATGGATTCTGTTGTCAGAATTCATCTTAGATTCCCAGCCAAACAGTGAATCAAACAAGAGTGTCTCAGTTTGCTCAATTAGAAACCATTCAAAGCTCAGATGATAAAAAATCTTGTAATATGAAATCCAAGAAAATCCGGCAAACTGATTCTATTTAAAGCTGAGATTAGGGGCATTTGTGAACTAAGTGGGATGAATAAGAAGCCCCTAAAATGGTTTTTGATGCTAATTTCAGATCTGAGGTTGGAAACCACTCAAATTTGAAATTAGATCTAATGAATGGGTGAATTGCGGAATAAAATCGATGGAATTAGAAGCGATATGAAAACATGTTGAGGAAGAAAATCATCAACAATGACTAGGGAAATCTTCCCCTCTGATCTGGAATGATCAGAGGAGGTGAGGGGTGGGTTTTAATCTAAATATACTCCTAATGATAAACTAACACTCACAGCAAATTGGGAGTACTTCTAACTCTAATTATACTGCTAATCTATCTAACTAATGCTACAGCTAAACTACAAAATAGTAAATCTACTCTAACAGGAAGAATAGGACCTGTGGGTCCGTAGTCGGTGGCTAAGGAGGAAGAATGGAGGACGAAGAGGGCTCCAGCAGAGAGAACAGCCTTCTAGTGAAGCTTCAGGGTCGTCCTCAGGCGTACGTCATCCCTAGCGACGAGGAGAGTCAGAGAGAATTTGGAGCATTCATAGCCGGTGGCTGTGAAAACTTGGGAATTGGTGGGGAGAGGTGGCTGAAGTGGATGAATGGACCGCTCTCAAGGAAGTAGGAGAGGAGGTGATCCGATGCGCGTGCGACCACTAAGGTGCTTAAGTAGCTCGCACAGTGAATCAAGGCATCGCACGAGTGAGGTTAGGCAATGAGGGCACCAGTGGTGAGGATGAGAGGAGAGAGTGCGTGGGCTACCAAAACAAAAATTGACTGTAGGATGAGATCTGGGTTTCAAGGTGACCACACGTGCCGATTCGTGCAAAGGTTCGAATCAAAATGAGCCGCAGATCAAGAGGCAAGGGGAGATCAACGATCCAGATGGCCCGTGTTCATCGCGTGAACAGTGCTGGGCAGGAGCTACAGGTGTGTTGAAAATGTGTTGGGACATTTGCATGGTAAGCCCTTCTACGAAGGGGTATAAAAGTTGCAGAGGAGCCCATAAGTGATAGACAATGGTTACGGAGTGGTCCTTTAGGGCTTACAAAGAGGTCCCTACATGTTACAAATATGTCCTAGGAGGTTTTCTAATGAATAAAATGTAATGCATAAAGGACCTAAATGTAAATCTTTGATTTCAAGGCCTTAATGATGTCCAAATGCCTTTAAGTTTTTATATAAGCTTAATTGAACTTTTAAGAAGTTAATTATACTTTTGATTTGACTTTTAAACTTGTTTGTGTGTTCAATTTACACTTGGATCACCATTGAACCTTTTTCATAAGAATATCTCGTTTAATCACCTAATTATGCAATTTTAACATAGAATTAATGTTTTAGGTCTTTTTCTTTGATTCCCCACACTTAACCCTTTTTATGTGTTAATTTGACATTGTTTAACCTAGTTTCTAGCTTAACTTTAGCTATTTAGCTATGATGAGTAGTCACTCATCACCTCCAAGGTAAAGGAAACTCGAGTTAATTTACTAACCCGGAAATATGAGTTATTTAGGATGAAAAGGGAGGAGTCTTTCAAAGAGATGTTTACAAGGTTTACAGACTTTGTAAACTCTATAAGAAACTTGGATCAATATATCAAAAATGAAGCCTTGGTGAGGAAGATTCTCTGATCTCTCACCAGCAATTGGGAAGCAAAGACTACTGTTGTCCAAGAGGCAAAGGATCTGACAACCTTGCAACTAGATGACCTGATTGGCAGTCTCATGGTGTATGAAGTACAACTTCAGCACATGAAGGAGAATGAGAATGAAGGAATGAAGAAAAAAAACATAGCGCTTGAAGCTAACGACCACTCAAACGAATTAGGTAGTGAGGAAGAAGATGACATTGCCCTTCTTTCATAGAAATTCAGAATGTTCCTGAAGAATCGATGGAACTGGAAAAGAAGAAGGAAGACTCTAAGGAAGAAGCTGTCATCTACTACAACTATAAAGGAAGGGATATATTCGAATGGATTGTTCACTTCTTAAAAGGGAGACAGAAAGAAAGAAAACAAAGAAATTCTCTAAGAAAGATGGCAAGAAAAAGGCTCTTCAAGCAACCTATAATGAGTTTGACTCAAGCTCAGAAGAAGAAGAAACCTCTGGTGAAGAAGCTCTTCTAGGACTTATGGCTCTAGAATATGAGGTAACATCTTTCACACCTGATGAGCTATTAGAAGTGTTTTATGAAATGCATGATCAAGCTAAGTCTCTTAAAACTGAAAATAGAAAACTATCAAAAACTCTAGATGTGGAAAACACACTAAAAGAGAAACTTGCCTTACAAAATCATGAGTTATCTCTTGAAATCCAATAACTTAGAGCACATATAGATGACTTAAAGCTAGACATTGATGAACTTAAAGAAAAATCTGCTACTCTTATAAAATCTTCACAAATTACTAGGAACACAAACCCAAACTACCACAAGATTTAGGTTAGGATATAAACCTAAAAATGATCATGAAGCATCTAGTTCCAACCAAAAGATCGAGAAAGGTAGTTTACCTAAATAGGCAACACTAACTAACAATTGTGGACCCAAAAGAAAATGGGTATCAAAAAGACTTTTGGAATCTTGTTTTGTAGGAAACCATCAAGGACTAATTAAGTACTCAGAATGGATCTATGAATAAAAAGATGGACATCTTGTAGTTGTAAGAAGAAACACTGGACCTTACAGGCATAAACTAATGACAGGACCAAGGAAAAAGATGGATCATGGACAGCAAGTGCTCAAAAGACATGATAAGAGAAGAAGACCGTTCCTGCAACTCAATCGCAAGGAAGGTGATATAATTACATTTGGAAACAACTACAAGGGTCGTATTATTGGAACTGGCTAAATTGGTAACTCTTCTGCCTCTTTTGATAATGTACATATAGTTAAAGGCTTAAAAAATAACTTCCATAGTGTAAGTCAAATCTGTGACAAAGGTTATAAAATCAGTTTCACCTCAAATGGTTTTAAAATAAAAGACAAACAAGCTAAGAAAATCCTTCTTAAAGGTCATAGAAATAAAGATATTTATATTGTCAACTTCGAAAATACGACAGCTTTGAATGTCTAGTCGCATCTAACGATGAGGCAATACTCTGGCACAAACAACTAGGACATTTTCACATGAAAAACATTAGTAAACTTGTGAAACATGAGCTATTAAAGATCAATTTCAAGAAAGCCAAAGTTTGTGATTCCTATGAAACTGGTAAACAAACAAAGAATTTTTTTAAGCTAAAAAGGATGGTTAGCACTTCTCGACCCCTGAAATTATTTCACTTAAACTTGTTCGGACCAACCAAATCCAAAAACCTGACTGGGTTTTGATATTGTCTTGTCATAATTGATGACCTTTCAAGGTTTACTTGGGTATCTTTTCTAAAAAGTAAGAATTTGACTATTGATATCTTTAGTATACTAGTAAGGAGATTGCAAAATGAGAAATGATTAGAAGTCATTAAGATAAGAAGTGATCATGGTAGAGAATTTGAGAATTAATCTTTTTCTAACTTCTGTGACTAATTTGGGATAAAACATGAGTTTGCATTTCCTAGAGCTGCACCTCAAAATGGAGTTGTTGAGAGGAAAAAGAGGACCCTACAAGAGTATGCCCTCACAATACTGTGTAAGTCAAAGCTACGTCGATATTTTTGGGTTGAGACTATAAACACTGCTTGCTATATCCAAAATAGATCCCTGATCAGATCTATCCTAAACAAAACACCCTTTGAACTTTATCATGGAAGAACACCTAGGTTTTCTTATTTTAAGGTATTTGGATGCAAATATTTTATACTAGATACAAGGAACAATCTTGATAAATTTGATGCTAAGAGTTCAGAAGGAATCTTTTCAGGTTACTCAACCAAAAGCAATCCTATAGAGTTTATAACAAAAAGAATTACGTTGTTGAGGAAACCTTACATGTATCTTTTGACGAAACCCTAGCATAGCCACAATCCTCTCATATTGATGATGATGAATACTTAGACCAATTGTCCTTTGGGATAGTCATATCCCAAATGAAGTACACTTCGAAGATTCTAAAGAAATTCTCCATGGATAAGGTGATATGGCAGCTTCAACACAACTCAAGAACGATGAAACAAGTCTATAGATCATAAATTATATAGAAGCATGATAGGATTTCTGCTTTATTTGACTGCTAGTCGACCCGACATTTATTTTAGCACCTGTTCGTGTGCTCGTTTTCAAGTTGACCCCAAAGAAACACACTTAAATGCTGTAAAAAGAATACTTAGATACCTAAATCACACCTCAGACATAGGACTTTTCTATCCCAAGTCAATCACATTTGATCATTACTCATTTTGTTATGCTGATTATGTAGGTAGTTTCACAGACCGAAAGAGTAGTAGTGGAACATGTCAATTTATTGGAAATTCACTGGTCTCTTGGTTCTCTAGAAAATAAAACATCATTTCCTTATCCACCATAGAAGTCGAATATATAGCTACCTCCCTAGCCTATTCACAACTGTTGTAGATGAAACAAGATTTTGGCCTAATTTACAAAAACAACAAAATATTTTGTGGAAATACTATTGCCATTAACCTATCAAGAAACCCTATACAATACTCTAGAACAAAACACATTGATGTCAAACATCACTTTCTAAGGGATTATGTGCTAAAAGGCGAAATCAACTTAGAGTTTGTAAAAACTGAAAATCAGTTAGTTGATATCTTCACCAAACCTTTATCAAAAGATATATTCAACCGTATAAGTCATGCCCTAGGACTATCAAGACTAAAAGAACTAACTGAAAAATCTTGAATTAATGTGTTTTACCCTGTTGATCGATCAAACTTTTCAGATTGATCGATCACTTTTTTGGTAGTAATTTTCCCTCCAAAAAATTGAAGCTTGATCAAACAACATTATGTTTGAGTGGGAAATTTTCTCCCAATGCTTTGAACCTTGATCAACCAGGATTCTTATTTGATCGATCAATTTTAATTTTGATTGACTAAAACGTTGTTTTGATCGATCAATTCTGGACGAAATATAATCTTGAGATTTTGTTGCTAATCACCTCTAATCTCGATTCTATCTACTTAATACATGGCCATTATGTTGATTACCTAATCTCGATTCTATCTACCTAATCTGGAGTAATAAAACAAGATGATATCTAAAAATCAAAACAGAATAAAAACTACTTGGCTTTCTATTGTAATCATACCTACTATGACCGAGGGAGAGGTCCTAGCATCTCTCAGAGAAAGGGCATAAATTAACAATTCAAAATCACTTTATGGTCATATCCTGATTTTGCGTAAGAATTCGATCAAAATATCTTTCTAATTAATCAACATGTAATAGATAAAAATATAATTTTAATCGACCAAAGTTGCATTTGATCGACCAAACTATTATTTTGATTGGCCAACGTCATTTTTATAAACTTTCTAAATTAGCTAGAAAGTACTTATAAATAGGATCCCTTGACCCTCATTTCAAAACACACCTCTCAGAGCAATCTCTAAGCAAAAAGTACCCTTCCTCTCTCATGCTTTCACGCCCTAGAACCTACACTCAATGCTTTCTAAAGCGTGGCTTTCTAAGGATCCAAAATTCATGGTTTGCATACTTTTAGGTTCCATAGGAGAAACTGTATTTTTATATTCCAGTTATTTTGATTTGGAACATAAGTTGTTGGTATCCTCGTAGTTGTTCTTTGTTTAGGTGTAAAAAGAGAAGGTGTCTTTGTAAAGAGGTTGTGCCACCCTCATTTAAGTAGTGCATTAGTGGATTGACTAATGTCAATGTTAAGACCCGTGCTATTTGAGCCTTTTAAGATGTTTGGACTGTGGGTCAGACGTCTGGACACCTTCCCAGACGTCTGAAAATTGAAAATTTTGAGTATGAGCTCGCGTCTACGCGCGTGCCGCGTGCAGACAGTACACTCCCCTCGTTTTCCTTCTTCTTCTCTCTCTTTCTGCCCCCAACGAAACCCTAAGCCCTCACCCTATAAAGCCCCCTCTCCCTCGTTCCACCCCACTTCCCAGCCACCTTCCTCCTTCCCTCCAGTGAGAGCAGTAGAGCGAGTGAGAGTGCGGGAGTGGCGTGAGAAGGAGAGGAGCAGCGTGAGAGGGAGAGGAATTTAGCTTGAGAGCTTACGTGGGAGCTCGCCGGTGAGTGCACGGTTGGAGCGGCACGTGCGCAAGGCGAAGGAGTGCGTCGGGGAGGTCCTCCCTGACACTGCTGCAGTCGGAGCTGCAGGCGAGAGGCACGGCGCGACCACGCGCGGTGCGGGAGGGCGGAAGCAGGTTCTGGTTCTGGGTTTTTCCCAGAATCAGACGTCTAGAGCGACGTCCAGACGACTTAGCCAACGTCTGGAGGAGGTTTCAGACGTCTGAGGAGTAGACTTCGCGAAGATACATCTTCTTTGCGGATACAGCCATGCAGGCCGCTCCGCCGAGGCACTATTGCATGCCTTTTTTAGGAGATTTGGTGGATTTCATGCAAGGTTCGCTTCGGGAAGGCACGGGACACGTCCTCCCACGCATTTCAGACGTCTGGGCGACAAACCAGATGACAGGAAGCGCTTCCAGACATCCGAGAGGTGGTCGGATGTTTGGAACCTGGTCCAGACGGTCTAGTGGAGTTCCTGGACGTTTGAGGAGTGGTGCAGGACTTGAGGTATGGCAATGGACACTTTTAAGACGTCTGGAAGTTGTTCCAGACGTCTGATTTGAGTCAGAAACACTGTTTTTGACCCGTTTAGGGTCCGTTTGAGGTTCGTTTTCCGCAATTAAGATACCGATGTTTCTCGTATGATTTCCTCTACTTGTTAGAAGACTTTCTATACTATTCTGAGTATTCTCTTGTGATTGATCCTTGTGATAGGACTTCGTTCCGTTGCGGGTTCGGGGCTTGCTGAGGCACGTGAACCTGCCGTTCAAGCCCCCACTACTCTTGGGTTTACTGGTAGAGTGGCTTCCCCTTAATTTAATTAAAACCTAAATGCATGTGTGGAATGAATGATTAGAACCTAGGATATGGCATGGATCCTAGGACTAGAAATACTGGAATGCCTGTATTGAATGAATGGATTGCAGTCTCAAATGAGTAGATAGAATGATAACAATTGCCTATAAATGAATAACAGTTGCCTGCGAAATTTGTAGTACTTGTGCTAGTTAACTGTTGAATGTAACTTTCCTGTCGCACACGTGAAATGACGTAATATAAGCTGCATGCATATAATTTGAAAATGGAAAGGTGAATGTTGGAAACACGAGCTATCTATGAATAAACTGAATATGGAAATGTGAACAATAGAATTACAAATTGCATGTGTATAACCTGAGAATGGAAATAGAAATGATGAAACCTAGTATGGAATGGCCTGAGGAATATGAGTATGAATCCTACGGGGAATTAGAAGTAGAGCTCCTGGAAATAAATGGAATGGAACTAGGAATGTGAATTGGAAAGTGAGTTCGTCCTTGAGTATGGAGTACCAAGGAGAGCGACTGTCCCCCTGTTTAGTGCAGAGCGGAGCTAGTCGCCCTTGGGTTGGGACTCGGGGTTAGGATTAGCCACTCTATACCAACTTTTTAGCCCTTGTGTACATAGTACCGGGGAGAGCTACTAGTGTAGGGAGAGAGCTAGCCACCCCACGGGACCCAGGGTTCAGCTAGCTACCCTACACTGACTTGTTAGGCCCACTGGGCAAACCAAGGTGTCAGGCGAGGGTGCGCAGACTGTGGAGGGGCGAGACCCCTGTTTGGTTCTTAGGAGCTAGACCCCTATTACTGAGAGGGCTAGGCCCTATACTGGTTTCGTGCTGTGCTTTGGGCGCATCTGCTAACGGAAACAACTGACCACGTGCCAGTGCAGGGTAGCTACTCGTGTGCTTATCGCCCGTGCCGTAGTCATCGTTACGTCTGTCCATGACCTTGTGGTGGTTGACTGGGTGTAGGATCACCACGGGAGACTCTCCCGGCCAGGAGAGCACCACGTGCGACTTCTACTCTTCGGAAAAGATTGTAATCAAGATCGTTCCCATGAGGAACATTCGAGATTAAGAAAGAGACCTGATAAATAAACTAAGTGGTGAAAGAAAGAATAATTAGTTAAAGAAAGAAAGAAATTGAAAAACAACAGCTACCTGTCCACCTTTACTGCTTTAATTAGTTGGTTGCCACTCTACTCAGCATTCGTTGACGTTTTGTACTCATAACCTCTTTTAAGGTCCAGGTGTTGAGCAGCCAGAGCCTGCGGCTGCGGAGGGTGCTGGGCCCAGTAAAGCAGCTTCTTGTTGTACTCTTTTTCTGTTGTAGTGAGTAGTTTCTTGCACCTCTGTACTCTTATATTTTGTACTTTATATTCCTGTACCTGGTTACGTTTCTGCTGTTGTGGTGGTATGTACTGTAGTAGTTTTACTTCTTTACTGCTGTACTTTTGTTACTGTCAGTTGCTTAGCATAGTGAATGTAGTTTACTTTCCTACTTTTTGGTTACTTTTTCGTTGGATGACTAGGTCTTGGGATCAGTCGAGTCGGTCCGGTCTCGTGTCCTGTAGGGATTCAGGAACCAGGTTGTAACAGTCAACTAATGGGAAAATCCTAAGTTGAGAGATTTAAGTAGTGGCTTTTACTTGAAAGGGTTTCTACTATAAATTCAGGTGCAATTTGCCTTACTCTTTGTGGTTTGAATTTTTAGATTTTCTATACTATATTCATATACGCCATTCACTCTCCCGCTAGTGTAGACATATAGATCCATACAGGTACCCGTAGATCCTCCACTCGGCTAAAATACTTGAACTATGGCACCCCAGGTATAGACAAAATCACCTTTTTCTCAAAACAATCAACTAGTGCATGGTGTGTAGACAACTAGTCTATACCTATGATAGGATCGAAATATTCCATCTCAATCTTCATAAGATCGGCTAACAACTAGTATCCTCCAATACAAACTACACAGTCTCTAAGGACTGTCTTAGAGTTTAGGAGTTGCGCTAGGCCCTTGATTACAAGTGGCTTATTTAACAAAACTTGAGGTTTATTCATCTTGGAGGCAAACTTGAGGTTTGTTACTTAGGTGACTTGAATATATGGGTTAGATTGGGTCTTTTAAAGTTTTACTGGGGTTGAGTAATGAGACCAATATTGTGGACACATTTAGCAAAATGGTTCACTCGACCTCAACATTCATTTATAAATGAGTCTAATTAAGTTAATCTGGTTGGATTTATTCCAACTCAATTCATCGGACACTAAGCATCGACTCAAATTTGACCCTTTCATAACTTGATCGACACATCTAACAGTCCTAGTTAAGAGAGACTTAACTTGTGTGTGAGGAGTGGATATGTGAAATGTCTCGTTAGTAAATTTGTAAGTGTAAAGATGTATTAATCAGGCGTATGACTGTATCGATGTAATCAGAAATGTTTATAAGATCATAAATATAAAAATCTCAAAATAAAAACATTGGCCGACGTCGGCCCGGGAGCCAATGCAGAAAATGCGCATGCCGTGCCCTCCCCGTTGGGCCGTCGCGGAAAGGAAATACCGAAACACGCGCTCTCTCTACACCCGTTGACTTCCGGGTGTTTGCTTTCCCATTTTTGTTGTCTTTCGTGGACATCATCTCATCGACCCTTGTTCCTGCGATCGTCTGTCTTCTTTTCTTGGAGAAATGATTAAGAAGGAGGAGGAGTAGGAGGCGACAGGACAGGCGATGGCATCAAAGTCTACCATCCCTGAAGAGGTGAAGGCGGAGGTGGAGGTGGAGGGAGGGGGAACGAAGATGGCAGGTGGGGAGAAGGTGTTCGAGTACTTCGGATGGGTGTACCACCTCGGGGTCAACAACATTGGCCTGGAGTACTGCCACCTACGTTTCCTCCACATCAAGGGCAAGCACGCCCTCATGTACAAGCGCGACCCCCACGAATCCCCCGACATTGTCCGTACTTCTTCCCCCCCTTCCTCTCTTCTCTTCTCTCCCCTTCCCTTCCCTTTCTATAATTATACTGCTACCATGACTGTCTCCTGTGCTTTTGTTTGTGAATGATGAGTGATTTACTTTCTTGCCTTTTTACTTTTCTTGCTTGATTGAGAGCTCTGACGATGAAATACCAACCTCTTCTTGATCTTTACCTCTTTAGGTTCATGTCTGGCCTTCTATGATACACGTTGACAGATCAATGGGAACGTGTGGCTTTGATAGCACGTGAGAGTATCCGGCAAAACCGATCGTCTTGAGCCTAGAGATCCAACCATTTACTATTAATCACTTCTTCTTAGTGTTCCTATCTATGGAACTTTTCTATCAAATAATTACAAATGAGACAGATCTATGTTACATGATACATTTATCGGGATTTCAAGGAGCGAGTGCACCTGTTAAATCAATTAATTCATTCATGGTTGAGATGGCGATGTTCTTGGAAAGAAGTGTCACCATTGACGACTTGCTTGCTTTCCCTGGATGGGATTCATATCCTCTTCCCTTTTGTTTAATAAGCTATCTTTTCACAATTTTCTTTTCCTTGGACAGGAACAATTAAGATGGATGATGGATATTGTGGAAATGGCCTACAAAAATTGATATTATTAGATTTCCTAATATTTTGTGATTGATTTCAAAAAATGTTGCTTTCTAAAGATGGGAATGACCATACAGTGCTCTCATGGGAGGAGCAAGTAACGGCAACCATGAATCAGATCAGTGGCATATGTTGGAGAATGTGGGTTGGTGTTTAGTGCCACATCTTGAGATGTGATTTGTTAGAGTGTGTGGTGGCTTATAGATAGACGTGTATCCTCGACTTATTCTTTTAAGAAGAAACAAAGAGAAACACGCCCATAAGAGTACTTCTCTCGTGGTTTTCTCTCCGCTCTTCGTGAGTGGGGTTTTCATGTAAAACCCAAGCATTCTTGATTGGTTTATTACTTTGATATTATTGCTTCCTCATTATTTTAGATTTCAACTACGTAGGTGGAAGAAATAAGAGTCGCTACTGCGAAATTGCACAACGAAAGTATAATCCCTTCATGGACCACCATAGAGGTGCCAAGAGACAGGGCAACGGGGTCCTAGTGATAATGGTGAGGTATGGTAGCAAATGCTCAAGTGAAGTAACCAGTGCGAATGGCATTGGATCTGGCTGTAGCAATGTTGGTAGCACCGGGATTTGGGGTTGTTAGGTCCTTGTCAGAATTAGTAGTGTCGAATCTGGTCTTCCTAGGTTGGTGGTTGGTGGCAACATCAGATCTGGGCCCTTGATGGACAAATGTAGAGTGGTTGCCAACACCCTTGTTTAGCTCTTGCCTATCCTTAAGAGTTGAGGATGCCCATAGAAACATAGAAGCTTAGTGGCGAATATGAGAGGTCAATTAAAAAAAAGAAGAAAAATGAAAGACAAAGGAGAAAAATTGAAAAAAGTAGAAAATGAAAAATAACAAAATGAGAAAAATGAAAAATGAATGGAGATAAAAAGAGAAAATGATAAATGAAGAGAAAGAAGAGGAGAGGTGCTTTTTTACGTAGCCTTTTCTCCCAACTTGGATGGAAAGATCAATGGATCTGGCAGGTATGAAAGAAAGGTGGAGTATTGAGGACCCATACAAGAAAGACTCTATTCTTCAAGGTCCTTACAAAAGAGAAGCTCAACTTGGTCCCTTTATGAGAAGAACTTACTTTTGATCCCTATATGAGAGGTCTACTATGGAGGTTTTTGTATTAGAGAGGCCTAGTTCTCCATTTCTGCATGAAAGAGGCCTTACTTCGAGTTTTCATGTTGGAGAGGTCCATTCTTGAGGTCTTCAAGAGAGTGGCTTACTCTTAAGGTCTTTATTAGAAAAGGTACCCAATGTCTTTGAGGTTTCTATGATAGACTTGTTAAAGCTAGTTAGAAAAAAAAAGAGATAATCACTATATTACGTAACCCTAATCCTCACTATATAGAGGACATGGGTAAAATACAATGAGCTCCACTATCAATAAGAAAATAAGAAAAAACACATACAATAACACGATTCTCAGTACTCCCCCTCAAACTGGAGCATAGATGTCAATCATTCTCAGCTTGATCAACATCTGCTGAAGGTGGTCTTAGAAAAGGCTCTGGTAAAGACATTTGCAGTTTGATCTTCAGATGTAACATGGGTGGTACATAGGAGCCTCCTATGAATTAAATCTCTACTATAGTGGTAGTCCATCTCAACATGTTTGGTTCTCTCATGAAACATGGAATTATTTACAATATATATAGTAGCTTTATTGTCACATCTTAGCTCCATAGTCAGTGGCACTTGAATATGCAGATCTATAAGGACAGATTGAATCTAGATCATCTCAATAGTAGTTTGTGCCATAGCATGATACTCCAATTCAGCACAAGATCGTGCTACGATAGTTTGCTTCTTGCTGCATCATGTTACTAGATTTCTAGCAAGATAAGTGCAAAAACTAGCGGTAGACTTTCTGTTCTTAAGGCAGCTTGCATAATCAGCATCTATGTATGCAATGATATCTGTTAGCATATATTTTCTATTTCTATTTTCATTATTGGATTTGGTTTGCTCATCAGGGGCTTTTATGTACTTCTACCCTTACGGTTTCTCTCTATATATGAGAGCCCTAGGGTTTCTAATGAGATTTGAATCATTTCAACCAATTTGGTATTAGAGCACCGATCCAAGACTGTGGCTCTAGGTATCCCACCCCTCAAGGCCTCTGAAACCCTACCACCACATCCTGTTCTCCTCTCTTTTCCTCTTGGCGTCAGCGTACAGGGGTCTTCACCAACAGCGGCGGTGCTAGGTGCACAGCTAGCAGCGCACGATATGGCCAAGATCGTAAGTAGCAAGGCCCTGGCGGCGTTGACCGGTGCGCTGTGCAGCGGCGGCGACCATCGCAGCCAGCAATGCCCAGTGTGGTCAAGATCCCGCGCAGCAAGGTCCTGGCGACTTTGACCTAGCCGCGGTGGGGACCTGCAATGCTATGCGACGTGGCGACCTATGTGATGTCGGCAACGATTTGCAGGGGCGGTGTGGCGACCTCCAGCAATGCCTCTGACCGTGCGGGGGTCTGCGCAAGGTTGTGCAGTCCTTGTTCAGGTTGCAGGTGGTGGCTGTGAGGGGTGTGTAGCCCTACACTAAGGGCTACGCTCCTCATAGTCACAGGGAGAAGGAGTTTAGGCCTCCTTAGGGCCATCTTGGGTGTTCTCCTTGCACTCGGGTTAGGCTAACATTTGTCCAAGGGGGCCTCTTATCAGTGATGCAGATTTGAATCCATTATGTTTCAGATCGTTTGATGATTTCTTTGTGATAGAAGCTTGATCGAGGCTTTCGGATTGCGAAGATGGCTTCAAATGATCAGTCTGAGGTGACTTCGGGCTCTATTTTAGACACTGGGGTATTGAAGAGTCCGTTCTTTGGTCTTGTTGTTAAGTTGGATGAGACCAACTACTTGTGGTGGTCTCAGACCTTTCTTATGACAGTCAAGGGTCATAAGAAGAGTCATATTGTTACGGATCCAGAGCCAGCGAACAAGACTGGCATGAATGCCAACTAGGACAGTGATAATGCCATGGTCTGTGCATGGCTTATGCAGAGTGTTATTCCTTGTATAGGGGATGAGATTATGTATTGCACTACAACGAAGGAGATGTGGGAGTCCTTGCGTGATACTTATTCACATATCAAGAACTCTGCACAGGTGTTTCAGGTCTTCTATGACCTATTCTACTTGCGTTAGGAAGGACGCACACTATCACAGTATTACTCCCTTATGAAGGGAATGTTGGAGAGGCATTACTCCTATCTACCGAGGTGTGCTTGAGTCCTGGAAGAGCTTTAGGAGACAACTGGCAGTCTTTCTTTACTTGGCAAGCCTCGGGCCTAAGTATACTCCAGCCTGAGATCGGATCCTTACCTCTCTTGAGCTTCCTACCCTAGAGGAAGCTTATGGCAGACTCAGCAGAGTTGCAGTGCACACTCTTGTTCCTGATTGTGGTACTCAGACGTCGGCACTGGCCGCGATCCCTGGATGTGGCAAGGGCACTTCCTTGCCATTTACACGAATCAATATACACAAGAATCACAACTCTTCCACGAGAGGTGTTCTGTACAATTAGAGAGTAATCGGCTAATGATTAATGGAATCCAAGATTCTCAACTACCTTAGATAATTTTTAGAACCATGCCCGAGGACTTTGCTTTAGTCCATATATCTCCTTCTTTAGCCTGTACACGTTGAAACACTCCCCTTGAGTCTTTAACCTAAGAGGTTGCTACACATACATCACTTTTTGTAGGTCTTTATACAAAAATGCATTTTTAACATCAAGTTGATGGATAGGCTAACCATACTACATTGTAATTGGGATGAGAATGCGCATTGTGGGTAATCATGCTATAAGAGAGAATGTATCAAAGAAATTCACTCCATAGGTTTGAGTGAATCCTTTCGTTACAAGTTTGCCTTGTATCGATTGACAGAGCCATCTGGATTTTGTTTCACCGTGAAAATCCATTTGGAAACCACAACAGTTGCACCGGTAGGTAACTCGGTAAACTCCCAAGTACCTTTTAAAACCAAAGTAGACTTTCGCTTGGTAACTTGGAAATTTAAAAGAGATAAAGTCATGAAGGGCTCTTCTCCCGTGGTCTTAAACTATGGACTTTCCTGCTAATAGCCGCTATTCCTTTGGTTGGATGACTATCTTGCTCATGGTTTCTTTCAGTTTATTTCTTTCAATTCCAATGTTTCAACATGTCATAACTTTTTATGCTTAGCATTTTTTTTGGTGTATCTTAAGAGTTATTATTCATGATTCAAGTCAGATTTGAAATAATTTACTGCTGACCTCTCGGAGGATGTGGTGAGTCAGGCGGTTTGGAGCCAGAATGTGGAGGGGTGTCTTGGCCTATATGGTTTCCTGGTTTTCTTTTCCAGGGAATTTTGACCTTTGGTGGGGGCGGATGTGATGCAGATGATGGAGTTCGTGGCTGGGAACAGATGTTTCGATAAAATAAATATGTATTATTTGTTTCTGCTGCCTAAGAAGGAAGGGGTGGAAGCGATCCAGGATTTCAGACCGATTGCGCTGTTAAATGCTGCTTATCTTATTAGTGCTAAGGTCTTGGCCAACAAGCTCAAGGATATTCTTGGTGACCTGATTTCCTTGGTTTAGACGGCTTTCATCCCAGGAAGAGGGATCCTGGATGGTTTTGTGGTTGCTTTAGAGGCTTTGGCCTCTTGGAGGAGGGAGAAGAAGCAAGCTTTTTTGTGGAAGGTGGATTTCAGCAAGGCATACGACTCGGTTCAGTGGGATTTCCTATGGGCTTCCTTGTTGAGGAGAGGTTTTCTTGCGGTCTGGATTGATTGGATGAAGAGGATGTGACGATAACTTCCTTTCTAGTCTTGATTAATGGAACCCGACAGGTGGATGGATATAGCCTAAGAGAGGGGTCAGATAGGGCTGCCCTCTAGCACCTATGCTTTTTGTACTTACACCAGATGCTTTAGCGCAAGTAGCGCATAGGGCCTGCGTTAGGGGTCTGATAAGAGGTTTTGTGGTTGGCGAGGATAGGGAGATAGTAGTCCTACAGTATGCCAATGATACACTGTTTCTGGTCGAGGGTACAGATCTGTAGGCCAGAAGGATGAGAATCCTTTTGGAGCTTTTTGGTGAGGCGTCGGGACTGTAGATAAATTATTAGAAGTCAACTTTTGTTCCCTTTAATTTGTTGGCTGTAGAGGCAGGGAGGGTGGGTGAGGCTTTGGGGATAGATTTGGGCTCCTTGCTGTTGATATATATGGGACTTCCGCTATTAGATCGACAGCTTAGGGTACAAGATTGGCTTCCTTTGCTGGAGAGGATGGAGGGGAGGTTGGTGGGGTGGTCTTCCAAACTCCTTTCTAGAGGTGGAAGTGAAGGCAATTTTAACATCTATACCGTCATATTTCCTTTCGGTCTTCAGGGTGTCGCGCCAGATTGAGAAGAAGATTTCGGGTTTGATGATGGATTTCTTTTGGGCAAATGTGGGGTTAGCAGGCAGGGGGCGAGGTTGGTAGCTTAGGAGGAGCTATGTAGATCGATACAGGAAGGGGGTCTGGGGGTTAGGGATGTGGACATGGTAAACATTAGCCTCCTCACGAAGTGGATTGCTAGGTTGATGGGGCAAGACCAGGGGCTCTTTGGTGATGTTATGTTGCGGTGTTATGGCCCTTTCCTGTTGTGGGGGCCACTGGTTTCCCCTCCTTCAGGAGTCTCCCACTTTCTTAGGGGCTTGGTGACGGTGGTAAGGAAGTTGTGTGTTTTCTTTTGCCCTACGTTAGGGCAAGGTGATGCTTTTCATTTATGGCAGGATGACTGGAGGGGCCTGGCTATATACCCTTGGTGACAGGTTCCTTCGCCTCTTTGGGAGTGTTGTGGACCCAGAAGCCATGGTGGGAAGTTGTTGGGATGGTGCTTGGTGCCCGATTTTTTGGGGGGACCTCTCAGACTAAAGGTGTGAGGAGTTCCAACAGTTGTTACAGGAGCTAGAAGGTTGGGCACTAGAGGATGGTTGCGATACTTTCTCCTTGGAGGAAGGAGACTTTTCGGTGACAAAGGTTTTCCGTAGATTGGGGAGTGGCACGGTCAACATGGACGTTGATTTCTTGCGGGATTTTAGGTTGCTCTGGGCGACGGAATGCCCTTTGAAGGTGAAGATCTTCACTTGGTTGGCGAGAATGGGGAGAATTATGGCCAAGAGATGGAGAGTGAGGTGGAGCCAGGCATATGACCTGAGTTGTTCTCTCTGTGGTGGAGTTGAGGACATCCAGCATCTATTTTTCCAATGGCCTTTTGTGTTGCAGGCTTGGCAAAGAATGGGGATCGATTGGATCGTCCATCGGGATGTCGCTGCCTTCTGGTCCTTGTTCCGTAGGGGCAATGCATGTGATGGAGAGATCACTTTCAGATCTAAGAAGGATAGAGCCAAGGTTCTGGCGGTCCTGTAGGGAGTTTGGTTGGGGAGGAATGGGGTGATTTTTAGGGGAGAGAGATCCTATGTTGAGAATTTTGTTTCTTTGATTTCCTCCCAGGTGATTTTTTGGAGATCTATTTGGTAAATCTGATGTAATCCAGTTTCTTGGAATGAAATGAATTTGGGTGGTTATCACTTGGATAACCGCATTTTGGCTTTTCAAAAAAATTTCCCGCTCCATTTCATGCACATTTCGATGGATGTGAAATGTAAAAAAGGGTGATAGTTTTGGAGTTGCTTCTAGCATTTTGCTTGAACTTCTATATTTTACAATGCATTCATGTTGAAGCTCATTTCACATATAGACATTTCAAAGATGTACGCAGGCGGTGCTTATGGACAAGTAACCCATTGCATATGATAAAATAGGCTTGATAAAGCCCAGGATTAACTGCAATGAACTACCTCTATTTCCATGAAGTGATGCCTTGTTTCTGATTCCTTATCAAATTTTCATAAATTCCAGCTCCACTAATTTGTCTTGCATTATATGAAGGTTAACCATATTTTGACCACTACTTTTGATTATGAGTAATTGCCAATTCATGCCAAAAGATCTCTTTTCTCATGATTGTTTCATCAACCTTCTGGGATGCAGAAACCTATAAGGAAAGGTGTCATAAGTCATACGCTTGTGGTTGAGGATTTGGGACGTAGGAGGGTCAATGATGGTGTAAGTCTTGTATTTTTACTTTTGAAGGATGAAAGCTTTTTTTTTTTTTTAATTTCTCAAAAAAGCTCTATCCAATGTCTTTCTTCTTATCTATTTTACTTTTGAAGGATGAAAGCTTTATCCAATGTTTTTCTCCTAATCTGCTGTAGCCTGAGATTGAATCATGTTTCGTGTAGGAATTTTATGTCTTGGGGTTACTTAACCGACTGGATGGGACTAAAAAGGGTGAGGTAATTGCTGTTATGTACAGCCTTTGTGGATCATAGTTGCATAAAAGTTGAACGTACCTTGTTATTGTGTGATTATAATGTGAAATACAACTTATTCTGCTAACACAAAGGTCTAAGATGTAGCTAGACAGGTCTGAAGTCTACCCCTGAAATTTTTGGTCAATAATCCTAAACGAGTGTCGATTGGTAGTTTCTTATTGTTTCATTCATATGGGTGAACTATATGGTTACTTCACCATGACTTTTTTACAAATCAGTTATCAGAGTTTGATGTGAATCTAACTGGTTCCATTCCTGCAGAGCATCATGCATCTCCTGTAGATTGAAAATACCAAAGCTACTTGCTTTCTTTGGCTTGCAAATCTCATCTTAGGTAACCGAGGGCAGGGAATTATCACCCGCTCCCGAGGTTTGATGAAACCTTCTTTTGATAAAGTCAATTTGATTCAAAATGCAAGCAAGAATCTTCAACAGAGATACACAATATATTGGCAAGGCAGAAAGGTTTAAGGAGAGGCACACTAGCCTCTCTCCCATAAAGGCAGTCGAGCTGCCAAGCATTGCACATGTATTTTCATCCCTTCTATAATAGAAAGTCAATCGCTTGAAGTAATGTGGTTGGAGAAAATGAGCAATCTTATTTAATCTAGAAATCCTATATCTCTTTATATAGAAAGAAGTGTAGGAACAATTGCAGTATATAACCGTAAGAAAAAAAAAGTACAATAACACCCTTATAATATAATAAGTGACTGAAAGGGTATCTGAACATTTCCCCTCAAGCCAGAGTATAGATGTTAATCATGCTTAACTTGGAACAATAAACATCAAAAACTGAACGTGGTAGAGGCTTGGTAAAGATGTCTATTGTCTGTTCCTCGGATGTGACACAAGTGATATAGATGATCCCGTGTTGGATAAGATCCCTAGTGTAATGGCAATCGATATCCATGTGTTTGGTGCTCTCATGGAACATGGGATTATTGGTAATGTAAGTGCCTCCACGATTGCCACATCGCTTCTCCATGGGCTCTTCAATCTGAACATGTAGATCACAAAGTAGGGATCTCACCTAAACCATCTCAGTTGCAGTCTATGCCATGGCTCTGTACTCAAACTCTGCATTGGACCTGGCTACTATTACCTACTTCTTACTCCTTTAATTAGTTAAGTTCCCTACTACATAGGTACAGAAGTCTGTAGTAGACTTCATATCTGCCAAGCACCTTACATAGTCTGCATATGAATATATAGTCTTATTTGGTTTATTATTTCTTGTTTCCCTCGATTTTATTATTTTTATCTTTTGTGAGGATTTTTTAGTAATTGTTTCGTAGCCTTTCCTATATTTAGAGGACTAGGGTTTCCTTGGTGGAATATTTTATTCCATTCCCCTACACATAACTTCCCTTTGGCAATAAGGACCAGGCTAGGGGGATAGCTATGGTTTAAGATACATTGAGCACTAGCTTGTTAGTTGCAACCAGAGGGAGTTCTGCTATAGTTGGATTTGGAAGAAGCTTGTGAGATAGACCATAGTAGCGGAGGGAATCCCCTTATCCATCGAGCAATGGATGAAGAGGTGCTACTCATGGAGTCTAGGCTGAGTGGAGGAGAGAAGCGGTGTTTCTAGTTGCTAGAAAGGTTGCCGCTTCATTTGTAACAACAAGACTCCTAGTTAGGTAGAAGGGGTAAGGAGGAGTTAAGGATGGCTTTTTGGACTGATTTTGGATTAGGTGAGGGAAAAAATTGTCTAAGCTGCTTCGGGTAAAGAAATGCATGGATCCATCTTGGAGGTGGATTTAGATCCCCACCCTACAGTGGGACCTGACAAAGGGGTTGGTGACAACGTGGAAAAAAATCACTTGTGTGAAGTGATGGAGTGATTTCCAGAGCTCTTACAACTATCGAGCCAATATGGATGCCATCCACTTGAGGCTATGGGTGAGCTTGTGGTGGTTAGGTCTGTGCTAGACCTTAATGTTCACATTATGGGAAGCTTTGCCATATTGAGGACACATATTGGATCAAGCATGAAAGACCTTTTGACACTCATTAGGCTGTGGCAGCATTAGAGATTGTATTAGAGATTGCACCTATTAAGAGGCTTTGCCAGGGTGGCATATTTGCTAGCCCTATCATTGCCACCTCGAGTTCCCTCCATAGGGAACTACAATATTGCTGCTTTTGCTGGCCCTTTAGGTATATCCCCTTGTCAGAGTAAATGATGAGATAATATTATTTACAAACTCTAGGCCCCTATATATAGAGTGGCATCCAGGGGCAATTACAGACATGCCCCTACTTGGGGAAGAAGCATAAGGAAAAATGGCATGGAAATACTTAAGGAAAAAGCATTTCCGAACGACCTATGTTAAATGCCAATTTAGCACATAGGACATCGATTAGCTAGTTGATTTAGATGCACCTCGACATATATGGTGGAGATGCCCACCAATCCTCCAGATTGAGGCCAATCCCATCTGATAGGACCATTCTGGTAGGTGTATGTTTGTTTGTATTGATTAAAAGATAGATAACAAGGATCCATTGAATGAGGGAAAAACATAGGGGTAGAGTGCCTAGCTACTTGTTTTTGACTCTCAAAATAGGCTCTACATTTGTCTTCTTTTCTTGGATGTGGTCTGCTTGACACCAATGATAGAGTGTGTGAGGCTGGTGCACTAGGAGCATTACAAGAGCCACCATGGAGCAGGGTGGCTGATTGACTCTGGTGCATCAGAGCATTTATGCGGTGATCATACTTATTTCCGTTTGTTACAATTTGTTCCCCCAGCGAGAACTATACAGGTGGCGGATGGTAGATATGACCCAGTTAGGGGTAAGGGGGAGGTGTGACTCTTAGTTTGTAGCTGTTTGGCACGTTGCACGTGCCAAAATTCTTACTCAGTTTATTGTTCGTGAGCAGAATCATGAAGGATCTCAATTGTAGAGTGATTTTCGATGATGTTGGATGCGTTGTTTAGGATAAGCTCACTGGGAGGATTGTTGTCAAAGGTATAGAGGAGAATGGTGTCTATTGCTTGGGACAGGAGCCATTCGCAGGAGCTACTTGATATGGTAGTGGGAGTGTTCTATAGTGATATGTTCATCTTGGCCACTTGTCTTTGGATTGTCTCAGGAGGGTGATACCATATATTTCCTCAGTTGCTACCATACAGTGTGATGCTTGCCAATTTGGTAAGCACCATCGATCCTCTTTTTCGGCCAGCATTTTTACTGAATCTTCGACATTATTTCAGCTGTTTCATATGGATGTATGTGGACCGACTAGGGTCCCAGACTGGATGGGACACTGATACTTCCTGATTGTTGTAGATGATTTCTCTAGAGTAGCTTGGGTATTCTTGTTAAAGAATAAGTCAGAGGTTGGAGGATGCATAGAGACTCTTCTTCTGGAGATTAGCACACAGTATTTAGCCACAATGAAAATGGTGCGGATCGATGATGCCCTTGAGTTTTGCACTGCCAGACTTAAGGAGTTCTAGAGGACCCGTAGGATTGTTCACCAGACCACCTGTCCTCACACTTTGCAGCAGAACGGGATCGTAGAGTGGAAGTACAGGCACCTATTAGATGTTGCCCGTACCATTTTGATTCATCACAATGTACTGTAGAGATACTGGGGGTATGCAGTTTTGACAGCGGCGTATCTCATCAATAGGATGTCTAGCTTAGTTTTTCATGAGCAGATACCTGTTCTTCTTCTGCATCCAAATGGTGAGTTATTCCATGTGCTTCCCATGATTTTTGGATGTGTTGCCTTCGTCCATGTGTCGTCACTTGGTCATGACAACCTGGCTCCTCGTGCTGTCAAGTGCGTATTTTTGGGATACTCTAGGACACAGAAGGGGTACCGTTACTATGATTATCTGCAGAATAGACATTATGTTAGCACCGATGTGACTTTCCATGATGATACACCATATTTCTCAGTTGCTGGACAGATGAGCTCCTGTGATGATGGTGCCTTTCTTCCCTTTCCTATTCTGTCTGCAGAGACTCATTTGTTTGCTCCTCAGTTTAGATCATCATCTATTGAACAAATGAGCTCCTCCTCCTTGAATGACTTTGAGAGATTGCATGGGTCATTGCATACCTATCACAAGCCTCACACGACATTTCAGGGGCTTCCTCCCTTACTAGCAACTGTGTTGTACGGAAAATCTAGGCAAATGGATTGAGTTTTGAAAATCCGTCGTTGTAGTGCGATTTGCGAGGTAATCCGTCAACAGATAATTTTAACCGAAACTCAAAAGGAATTCCGGGTCGAACACAGGAAGGACGACGTTTGATTAAAAACCCCGTTTGTTTTGTTGTTACAAAGCAGATTAGCTGGTCGAATTAAATCTAAACTAGTTATTTACTTAAAGAATAATGAATAGAAGAGAGAGAATATTACAAATAAAGACAAAATAGAAGTAGAATACACATGGATTTCATAATCATCAAGTGATGTTCATTACAACTAATCATTACACTAGAAAGCTGGAAAGATTACAACTAGAAAGCGGTAAATCTAGTCTAGAAAGTAGTAAAGAGAAGGTGGAGAGAAGTTATTCTTCTCGACGGCTACTTGGAAGACGAGCTGCGATGACGGAGCGCCTAGACGAAGGTGGTGAGATATGGGACGAAGGAGAACGACGAAGGATGATGGAGAACGGGGCATGGTGATGTCGCAGCGGGATCCGCTTCCCGAATGATGGTGAGAGGACAATCGCAGAATGCTTCATGAACGGGATGAGAAGGTGGAAAAATTATATTTTTAATTCTAGAGGAGCATCCCGGGTTTGGGATAAGCTCTTAGAACTTTGGATGAAGAAAGTGTGGGGGTCGTAAGACCTTTTATAGGTGAAGATTGGAGGGAGCACAAAGGTCATTTCATCTTAAAATATTAAATGAGGGGGCCGTCACTAAAACCTAAACGTGGGTAAAGGTCCACACGCCCCCCGCTGCTTCTCCCTTGGCTTCAACGCTTATGCACGTCCATGCATTCTCAACCATTCGATGGCAAGATCGGACGACCAAAATGCATCGCGCCTGCCTCATGCCGTTGAGGAGTGCGTCTGATCGGGCGTTCAAGCGTGCGTGAGATCACATGTGTTCAACTGGCAGCCCAGATCGCACCACGTTGACGCTTCCAAAGCCGCTCATCGTGCATCGGACGGTTAATCGAGTCGCGCCCTACGCTTGCGCTCGATTTGAGGTGCGCAGGGCTTTGAATCCACGCCTTCTCACGTGTTGAGCGCTTAACTGCTGAGCTATGCGGTCACTTGAGGCACGTTTAAGAATTAAGGCACGACCGTCTTGATCTACTGGCCCAGATCTGATGGCCGGTTGAGGAGAGAGAGAGGGAGGGTGTCCTTGGCCGGTATGGCGGCTGAGATGGCGCCACATGGCGAAAATCTTAGCTGTCCATCTTCTGTGTCTTGTAGATGGTGCCACGGATGTCGGATTGGGTCGATTTTCGCGTCGTTGGGCTGCGATCGTCGATCTGAACCCATCCGTGCGGTCGGATTTGTCATATGAAGTATGGATTTACACCACCTGGCCCCTTGACCTCTGATCTTTCTCGGACTGCACCTGATACTACGGAAGTCTGATCGGGGTGATCTTGGAGTCGTTGAACTCCGATTGTTGCCCTGATCAAATCCGTACGGTTGGATCTTCAATCCGAGGCCTCGATAAAATATTGCTATGTTCCCTGACCATAAAAAAGAGACAATTAACCTAAAATTTATACAATCTATACTAAATGCATGATGATGCATGTTATGTAATATTTATAATGTGTAATGCAATTATATGCTTAAGAACGCGTAAAAATAGATGGTTTATATGATATAAACATGTTTACATCAAGCTGATAGTTCACAAGCAATTGAGATTGTACCTGGCGTTAGTAATAGTTTGGTTCGTCCTGATTCTCCTGATGGTGCTGATCATAATAGTGGTGAAATGTCTTCCAATGAGGAACAGACAGGAGTCCAGGATGATTCTGATCTTTCTATTGCTATTAGGAAGGCATATTGTAGCTGTGCTCACTACCATGTGCCTGATCAAGCTTCTATGCCCAATTTGGGCCAATCCTTTGGCATATTTGTTACGGCTTTGTTAGTGGTATAGGTTCCTAATACTTACTAGTAGGCCATTTTTGATCTAAAATGGCATCAAGCCATGGAAAAAGAGATGGCTGCCCTATGCTCCAGGCATGCATGGGATGTTGTGCTGCCTCCCTTTGGTGCTAGTTGGGTGTCGTTGAGTGTTTTCTATCAAGTGCAACCCAGATGGCACTATCTCCAGATACAAGGTCAAACTTGTTGCAAAAGGATTCACCCAGACATATGGGTTGAATTTCTTTGACACCTCTCTCGTGACACGACTGTCCACTGTCAGAATCCTTGTTTCTGTGGTTGTTCATAATGATTGGGATTTACATTAGCTAGACGTGAAAAATGCTTTCTTATACGGAGACCTGGAAGAGGAAGTGTATATGCACCGACCACTTGGATTCGAGACTCAACGGGAGTGTGTGCTGATTGAGGAAAGTGATCTATGGACTGAAGCAGAGTCCAAGGGCCTGGTTTTGGGTCAAGTCAGTTCTATCAGATCTTTATGTTCCTTTGGATAGCTCTATGGAGATGCGGTGTAATAACGGAGAAGCAATCTATATTGCCAATAACCCTATGTTCCACGAGAGGACAAAGTGTGTAGAGATTGACTGGCACTACACTTGGGACCTCATTCAACGTGGGATGTTACATACCATGAGTGTCACTTTTGAGGAGCAAGTGGCTTTATGTTTTCATAAAGCCCCTGGCGAGATCTACTTTTGAGGAGTGTTGTTTCAAGCTGAGCATAATTGATATTCATGCTCCAACTTGAGGGGGGGTGTCAGATGATGATTATTTGTAGTGCCGTAGTAGTACTGTGCATTTCTTTTATTTCTTGTGGATCATGTTGTTATTTTTCCCACACCTCTTCACTTTATAAAGAGGTGTAGGACTCCCATAATGATTTTAATTGATTTTATTCTCCTACTAATACATTTTTCTTTTTCTTTTCAAAGTCATTAGGCATTTATAATGCAATTGAGTATACTAGTTAATTTATGCTGGAACCCACTAGAGCTTACTAGGTATTTCTTTAACCATGTAGTTTGGGCTGTGAGAATATGGTGTCCCTGTGGCAATCTATTTGATTGTAGCACCATGATGTTCTTTGTTATCTCAAGTCATCATCTGAAAAAGATTTTCACTAGAAGGAAGACCTTCAATCTTGTGAGTTGTAGCATGTTGTAGCATGTTGTGATGTTGACTATTCAAGTTTTTCGCTAGATAAAGAATCCAATTATATTTTGTGCCTTTTGTGAAGGAATATGGTTACTTGAAGAAGCAAGGGTGGACTATTGCTGTGTTTAGATCTAGTGCATAATCTTGGCACACGGATATGACCTATGCTACGTTCGAGCTGGTGTGGGTGAATCGGTCCTCGATTAAGTTATACTCATGTGTTGAGTTTCTACATTCTTAATTTGCTTTATTTTCTCTAAATAAAGTGTAATTTCTCTTTATGTACTAGCTTTAGGATATCAACGTAAAATAACATATTGCATTCAAGATGCTTGTTTGAACTCCCAAAAGAATCTTAAACTGCTTGTTGTTATTATAAATGCTTTTTTGGCCCTTAAAGGATTTTTTTAACCATTTGCATTTTTCTTTTTTCTAGAAATTATTTTTGCCATTCCTTTTTATGCTTATTTTTGCATCTCATTCATTGACTTTTAGTGGAATTGGTGGCTTTGGAATCCTGGCCTAAGAATTCTGCTCTTTATTTCTCTAGACTTTGACGACTTTATAACATGATTATTTTTGTTACTTACAGATTGCCTGTGCTAAGCCAGGGGATGCCCAGAAATGGATAGAAGCATTTGATCAAGCCAAACAGCAGGTGAAAGTAAATTCTTTTCTTGCTGTTGGTATTTTCTCTCTCTCTCAATGGGTATATATCGTTGTGATTTAGATATGGTCAGCTCATTTAAAACTTGTCTTTAAATGTTAGGCATCTTTTCATCTTTTCTTTCCAAATGTATATCAAATATTTCTTATTCATGTTCCATATGGTGTTTGGTGCTTGTCAATTTGCTGTATGGAAGATAGCGTTAATCACAATCTTTGTTATTTTTTCCCCATTAAACAAGGAGCATCACTGAGTTGCATCTCATTTAAGATATTTTGTAAACAGGCAGATTATGATCTTTTGAGAGGAGGCACTCGACAAAGGCTGAGTACAGATGATGAGTAATTTACTTTAAACATTTCAAAAATCAAAGAGTTCATTGATTAATAAATATATATCTTTGTGGAGATGATTCCTTGGCTTGAGTTTTATTTGTCTGCTTGTTTGAAAAGGCTCAATCTTGAAGGTCATCGGCCTCGAGTAAGGCGAGGTTTGCGAAAGCTTGTGAGGATTGGAAAAGGTGATAACTTTAATTTTAGATATTTGTCACTATCTTGGCCATCTTTTGTCTTACTTAAGTCTTTCGATTTGAAGAAGCACATTTTATGTGGCTTAAAGGCACTTTCCTACATTAAAGGTGGAAACATGTAGAAGATATTGCTGTAGAGTCCTTGGTATTATATATAGAGGCTAGGTGGGCAAATTATAGAACATTACTCAAAAGTTTGAAAAATGATAGTGCACAGGCAATGGATGCATGCATATAAACTCAAGTTCTTTTAGAGTGAAAAAGGGGATTAACAAGGGTTATTAACCCCGTGAAATTCATTAGTTTGGAGAGCTAGTTACACCAATAATTACAGGGCATTTTATAGTGTTGTATTATACCCTCTCTCAAAGTTCTCTCCCTTTTAAAGACACAATTAGGCCACAGCCAAATGCAATGAATCAACATGAAATCTCTCTTCGTAGTATCCCCATCAGCAAGTGCTCCATGAATGCTGGACAAGAAATTCGAAATAGAGGCAGAGCTAATAGATTAATCAGTAGATCCAATCTAGCAAGACTGCATGAAGGAACAGGTGAAGAATATTAATTCATGTCTTCCACCCCATTGCCACAAAAAGAACAGCTAGCATCTACACCAAGTGCCCAACATCTCCTATGATCTTGGGTAATCCTTAAGTTGGTGCAATAGAAATAATGTAAGCTGTCTTGCTAGTAAGAAATTTGTGGTGCTTCCAATGGTGAGCTATTATGAAGATATGCCTAGAAGTCACAAGCAATAAAGTGTAAGTTTTATATGCTTGGCTCTTTCATGGAAGATAGGATCGCAGGCTATATAGCTTTATTTTCAAAGGACATAATTTTAATGACCTTGAATACTGAATTTGATCCTAAATGTTGATTCTTCGTGAAAAATTGAGTCCACAACTATAATTCTATGCAAATTGAACTTTCGTAGCTAAAACCACTCATTTTCACATAAATCGGGATATTTTCGTGTAAATCCACTTATTTCTTTTAATCCCTCCTTTGGCAAAGAGAAGACGGAGAATTTATAAATTAAATTCTTTATTGTATACACAACCCCCCCCCCCCCCCCCCCAACACACACACACACACACGTACTACATTGTAATTATGCATATATGTATGTGTATTCTGTGTATATTGCATCGATAGTTATTGATAAAACCGCTCTTTAATCTCTCTCTCATCTCTCTCTTGCCCCTTCTCCCAACCGAACAACACCCTCCCTATGGATATTCCCCGTACCCTTGCATGAGCACCCCGCACCCCATTGAATTTTTTCTCCCCAAGTTTCCCTCCTTCACGTCTCTCTCTATCTTACATCTCTCTCTCATGCACATGCACCACATTACAACCTCTTTATCTTTTGACTCCTTTTTCCAATTCTCCTTCCTCACAACAACCCCTCTCCTTTCTTATATAAGCCCATATGATTCTCTCTTCTCTCCCACATCCTTTCTTGACTGTTGCTTGTTCTCTCTCGTATGCAATGTGCAATTGCTGCTTCTCACCATTATTGCCATGGGCTTCCTCTTGACCATTCTTGACTTTTTGTTGTGGCTATCATGTTTCCATGTGGGATCACATGTTGCCACCACATCTTCTTGCTTGATCCCCTCTCTTTGCTTGATGTTGCCATCGTCCTTGTTCTTGTTGCAATGTCGCCACCCCTCACTGATGCCACCCTTGTTCACTACGAAGAACCTTTCTCCCCCTTTTGTACCATGTGTCGTCACCTCCTCCTAGTAGTAGCCATCATCATTGTCTTCTCTGATGACCTTGCCAGAGAGCAACATCGTAGAGGACCTTGCTAGGTTCTCTTAGATTGCAAGAGGTTGTACTGGTTTGTCTCATTAGGTGATAAGTTGGGCGAATTGCACAACTCAAAATATTGGCTTCTTGAGATTTCATTTGTCGTTGCGATAGAGATGCATTAATAACTAAATCAATGGTTCACATTGATTTGCTCATGCCACGCATTGTAACCTTCCTACAAATTAGAAAACTAGGCTAGAGATTTTGATTTTAGTTAGGTTCTACTTAAATAGGTGGCTTGGGTTGAGTAGTCTATTTACCATTATCGTTTTGATTGCGAGGAACTAGGTTTTTAGTTAAATATCTACAATTTAGCTCAATATACATGCCATAATCAAGTAAAATAAGGGGAGACACAAATGTAAATAATACAAAAGCTGGAAACTCAACCATTCAAGTCATCAACATCACCACTATATGCATAAACACATATAGGAGTTATCTAGTGAGCCTAATGCTCAAATAACTTAGCTAAATTCATTCAAGGTTCTTCTCCAGTTTGCGTTGATCTTCTTCTCGTTTGAAGCGTTGCCAAGCATTAGTGCTTGGCCTATCTGAGATGTAACATTGAGTAAGGGGGTCCTTTTATTGTTGCGTGGGCCCTTATCATGTGGTAAGGACTGCTGTGTGACCGGGCGATGCCATGTGAGAATAATGATTTAAATGCCGATGGCATGTTGGTGAAATTTGGTAGCCATGGTCTATTTTTGTATCTACCCCATGCCGACATGAAATAATATCTAAATTCCTAGATGTTGTTGGCATGTTGACGACATTTTGACAATTTCAATGCTCACGTGAACCATGTTGATGCCATTTCAATGATATGTCGAGGATTGAGGCAAAATTTTCATTTTTTACATGGGAAATGACATGTTGGATACACGATTTCTTAACTCATAACTCTCTTAAAAAGGCCATCTTACCTTTATCTCCACAAAATATTGTTTTCACAAAAATGACAATTGTTGCTCTAAAAACTACTACTTCCACGAAGTGATAATTGTTGCAGTAATTTAATTTGGTCATGTGACATGTTATTTCTGAACTTCAAATTTGAATATGTTGTTGTTAGGATTGAAATGAATTGTTTATTTAGAGAGACCTTTGGCCTCTTTATATAGAGAGCTCATAGAAATAGAATTGCAAGTATACTCTTTCACTACACAAAATAATAAAAAGACCCGCCATAGATAACTCAACACTCCTCAAGCTGAAGCATAAAAATCAAACATGCTCAGTTGAAACAAATATAATGTAATCTCTTCTTGGGAAGTGCTTTAGTGAAAATATCTATCAGTTGGTCTTCAGTGCATATGTAGGGAGTAGAAATCTTCTTAGCTAGAATGGCCTCTCTGATGAAGTGACAATCCACTTCAATATGTTTGGTCCTCTCATGGAAAATAGGATTATTTGCAATAAAGGTGGCAGTCTTGTTGTCACAGTGCATGGAATAAGATCAGGTACCTGCACTACAAAGTCTTCCAGAATGGAACAAACTTAGGTAACTCACAAGTAGTCTGAGACATGGCCCTGTATTCAGATTCAACACTATATCTAGATACCAGTTCTTGTTTCTTGCTCCTCCATGTAACCAGATTGCCTCCAACAAAAGTGCAGTATTTTGTAGTGGATTTCCGATCGTCATGAGCACTTGCATAGTCTGCATCAGAGTATCCACAAATATCCAAGTCCCATTATCTTTGAAAAAGAGTCATTTCTCATGTGCACTTTTCAAATACCTGAGAATCTGGTGAATACCATCCTAGTGGACTTGTCTTGGCGACTGCATAAATTGGCTCAACCTTCCAACTGCAAAGGCAATGTCAGGACGAGTAACAGCCAGATACAGTAGCTTACCAATCACTGTACGATATCTAATGACATCTTGCAGTAGAGGACTGCCATCATCTGTAATAGGTAAGGACACATCCATGGGCACGTGTGCTGGTTTGCACCCCAGCATACCCATGTCTCTCAACATGTCAAGAATGTACTTGCGTTGGGATGACACAAGTCTTCCTTCTGTGTGTTGCACCTTAATACCAAGGAAATAGTTGATGGGGCCTAAATCCTTGGTAATAAACTGTGATTGTAGCATCTTCTTCGTTTCCTCTATGCCTTGCCTGTCACTGTCAGTCAAAAGTATGCCATCTACATACACCACAAGTATGACTGGTCCTGTCTTTTTATGCAATGTAAAAGCAGAATGATCAGTAGAACATTTGATGAAGCCATAATGTTGGACCGCCCTGTTGAACCTTAGTAGGGAAGCCGAGTGGTTGTTCCATGTAAACTTCCTTCTCCAAATCATCATACAAAAATGCATTTTTGATATCAAGCTGACGAACGGTTCAATGTCTGTTGACAGCAAGAGATAGCAATATCCGAATAGAGTTAAGATGAGCTATCAGGGAAAATGTTTCAGAGTAATTAACCCTGAACGTCTGAGTATATCCTTTGGTCACTAAACGTGCCTTGTACTAATCCACAGTGCTATCATGATGACATTTGAGGGTGAACACCCATTTACACCCCACAACAGTAGCACCTGGGGGTAGATCAACAAGGTGCCACGTGCCATGGGATTGTAAAGCTGCCATCTCCTCCTCCATTGCCAAGGTCCAAGATGGATCTCGGAAAGTCTCATGATGATTTCACGGTACTTGCACACTATCAATGGCCAGGGAAAACTAGTGTCCAACTGTAGACAAGTTGTTAAGGGACATAAACTGAGACAGAGTATTTAGCACAAGAACATGAAGCCTTCCTTTGTGCAATAGGAATGTTTAAAGTAGTGTCTTTGGTAGTAGGAATTACCTGGTCCTCAGACAAATCATCAGCAGTTGGTGGGGACTGAGTAGAAACTGTAGACAATGGTTCATCCACCTGAGAAACATCTTGGGTCCTGCATTGGAAATGCTTAGGAAAAGTATCCGTATCAGGAATCTCAGGATGATACGGAAAATGACCTGGATCAGGCTGAGCAGCCCTGGGTATAGGTGGCTCAGTGTGCATAGGAAGGGGAGCCTTATGTGATGGCTCAATATGTTCCTTCCCTTGTTTTTGGTAATATGGAATTTCTTCAAAGAAGGTGACATCAGCAGAAATATAAAATTTCTGTGAAACAGGGTTATAGCATCTATACCCATTCTGAGTCTTGAAGTAGCCCATAAACATGTACTTAATGGAGCGAGGAGAAATCTTATCCACTTTATGCAAATGGACAAAACAGACATAGCCAAAGACAATAGGAGTAACAGAAAAAATGTCCTTGCCAGGAAACAATAAGGAATACAGAGCTTTACCCCCTAAGACAGAGGAACAAACTTGATTCACCAAATAAGTAGCAGTAAGAACAGCATCAGCCCAAAACTATGATAGGACATTCATGTGAAACATAATAGAACGGGCTATATCAAGAAGGTGTCGAAGCTTGTGCTTTGCAACCCCATTTTGTTTAAAAGTATGAACATAAGTGGTAAAAGATTTGAAAAAAGCATTTGTCTTGGCAGTCAAAAATTCCAACCCATTGTTACTCCAAAAAATCTTAACATCTTTATTTCCACAATAAAATTTTTGACAATATCAAAGACTTATGATTTTTCTTTCATCATAAAAATCCAGGACATTCTGCTATGATCATCCACAAGAATAAGAAAATACCAAAATCCTCTAACACTCTTGACCTTACAAGGGCCCCAAACATCAGCATGAACACAAGCAAAAGCTCACTTAGATCTTTTATTATTTGGTGGAAAAGAAGACCTATGGTATTTGCCTAGTTGACATGCATCACACCTCAAAACATCGGAAAACGACAACGTAGGAAACTGACGGCGTAAAACATGCAAGCTGGGATGACCAAGTCGTAAGTGCCATTGGAGAGCAGTAGTGGCACAAACAGCATCAGCACTAAAAGGAGGAACATGTAGGTAGTAGAGACCATTATGTTCAAGTTCTCCACCAATTCGTCTTATCGTCTGGAGGTCCTGCAAGAAGAAATATTGATCATGAAATGCAGCTCGGTATCTCAAATGTCTGATAATTTGGCTAATAGACATTAAGTTAAGCACAAATTTAGGAGCATGCATGACATTATAAAGAGTTAGAGTGTTAGAGATAGAGATATTTTGGAGCCCAGTGATCGGTGACAATCCCCCATTAGCCACTTTAACTTAAAATGGCATAATAAGGTCCCGTAGAGAAGAAAAGAGAGTAGTGTCACCAATAATGTGGGAGGAGGCATTGGAATTTGCAAGCCAGACAGGAGCTTGGGATTTAACTGACATGGCAGAAGTACCTGCAGACCTTTGAACAGAAGTAGAAGTAGATCCTTGAGAGGCCATGAATTACTCGTAATCATCCCTGGAAACAGTGATTTGGCTATCATCCTCCTGCACCTGGGTAGTCTCCTTTGTAGATACTTGATGGGCACGTGGATCCATACCCTGTGGATAACTGTGCTTCACCTAGTATCGGTCCACGGTGTGTTCATTCCTGTGGCAGTATTCACAAAAGAAGGAACTTCGACCACGACCACGTCTACTTGCACCACCATCACGAGCTCTGCCACCTTTTCCCCTTGAATTTCCTCTACCACGACCAACAATAGCCATGGCAGAGGCATCAGTAGTGGGTATGGGATCCAAGGTGGTAAGCCTAGAAAGACGAGCATAGATCTGCTCTAGTGTAGGGATCTTGTCCATAGTCATGAATTGATCTTTGATTACCTTGTACTCGGAGCTAAGACTAGACATAAGCTGAATAGAGCGAATAGGTTCTCTTTGTTTGGCTATATAATAGAAGTGTCCGTAGAGATAGGCTGGTACACATCTTGCTTGTCCCACATATTTCTCATGGAGTCATAATATTCGGATAAGGACATGGTGCCTTTCCGAAGATTGTGAATATTCTCCACAACTCTGTACAACCTGGTAACATTCTTCTATGAGAGTGTATCTCGTGAAGTACTTCTCACATCTTCTTAGTCGAAGCATGAGCCATAACCTGCTTAGCGATGGTCTGGGTGACACTGTTGAGAGGGCAAGTAGTTACCCAATCGTTGTTTGCCTTCCAATCGGCAGACTTCACATCAGGCACAACATTGGTTAGAATGTACTTCTTCCGATGGGATCTGACGAATCGGGAAAAAGAAGTGGACCAAAGGTGAAAGTTGGATCCATCCAACTTGATAGATGTTCTCTGCATGTAAGGGGGAGCGCTCATGGTAGAAATCTTCCCCATTGAGTTGCTCACGGCTTCCTTTTGATCCCCCATGACGATCGAAGTCGAGATCTACAAAAAATAGTATCTTCAAGGTTTGAAACTCAGATCATAGGGTCTGAACACTCTGATTTCAAACTGAAAAAGCCTCCAAAATCCACATCCAAGTTGCACAAAGGTGATTTTCAGATCATGTACCCTATTGGTACTACAAAGAAATTCGTTTGCACACGCTAATGCATATGAACAACCTTAGCAATGACTTCCAATTAGCAGAAACTCCTTTAGAAAGGCTTTTAGAAGTAGATCAAGGGAGAGAGAACCCTCCTAGCTCTTGATCTAGGGTAGCAACGTTGCTATAAGGGCTTTAGACCACCCACAACATCACTACCTGACCACCTGCACCTCAGGTGGCGCTACTGGTGATCAGGCGGCGGCGTCGGAGTCGAGGAGAGGCTTGAGTGGCGCCGGGAAGGACGTAAAAGGGGAAGATACCCCTTGGCGACAGTGCTCGGACCCCAAGCACAAGTGCTTAGGCCCTTAAATCGCTAGTACGATGGCCCAAGGTGGTTGGCAGCCGTGCACCCTGGGCGGCGGTGTTGGGAGCTCGAGTAAGGGTGCTCAGGCCCTCAAATTGCCATTGCAGAGGTGCCGGGGGGTCGCTGTTGGTGTGGGGGACCGTCAGAGATGAGTGGCGGCGCCCGGGAGGCCGCTAGAGACGGGTAGCGGCACCCGTAGAGAGGCTAGGGTTTAGGTGGTTGTGTGGGAGGCTAGGGTTGGTGGGATACTAAACCACCGATCTAGGACCACTACTCTAATACCATGTTAGGATCGAAGTGAATTGTTTATTCAGAGAGACCTTGGGCCTCTTTATATAGGGAGCTCATAGAAAGAGAATTACAAGTATACATTTTCACTATACAAAATAATAAAAAGACCCACTATACATAACTCAACAATTGTATTGCTTATTGCATGTATGTGTTGCATGTTGCATTTGAATTTGGGCGTGTAACATTTCCTTGTTGCATAATCTTCTAAGCTTTCTACATTAATAGGCATTTAAAACCTTGCTCTTGAACTTGAATATTGCAGACTACATGTTGTATATGAATATTTGAATGTAACATTCTTATTCTTACATAAATATGTTTAAACTTTTGATTTTCTTGGAAATTTAATCATTTAGATTACTTTTGCTATTTTTGTCAATATGTGTCGACATGGCCCCGGTATGCCTTATGTGTGCCTTTGAATGACTATTTTTAGGGCATCAAAATTGTCGAAATCTGATGCCAAAATATGAGTTGAAGAAAATGAAATTTCGTAATTGCTAAGCCATCCCTACACTTTTTTATATAGAAAGAGGTGAGGGAAAAATTATGACATAAGTCCAATCAAAATAATAAAAGACATAAAGACCCTCAACAAATAACGTAATGCAACACTCCCCCTCAAGTTGGAGCATATATATCCACCATGCTCAGCTTGCTTCTGCACTTCTCAAATAGAGGACGAGATAATGGCTTAGTAAACATGTTTGCAGTCTTGTCTAAAGATGCAAGGCACGTAGTTCGAAGCAGACCCTGCTGAATCAAGCCCCTGGTGTAATGATAATCCAATTCTACATGTTTGGATCTCTCGTGGAACACGGGATTATTGGTAATGTATGTTGCAGCTCGTTACAATACATTTCCATCGGCTCCTAAATAGCAACATGAGGATCACCCAACAAAGATCTTATCCATATCATCTCAGCTGCAGTATGTGCCATGTCACGGTACTTTGACTCAACACTGGAGTGTGAAACAACAGTTTATTTCTTGCTCCTCCAGTCACCAAATTTCCAGCTATAAAAGTACAAAAGCCAGTCGTAGATCTCCTGTTTCCAACATCCCCTGCATAGTCTGTATCTGAGTATGCAATAATAGACATAGGAGCCTTCTTCTGGAAGAGGATTCCTCTACCTAGACATTCTTTGATGTACCTTAGCACCTACATCACTGCCTGCCAATGATCATCAGTAGGTTTGTCTAGGAACTGACTTAACTTATCTACTGTAAGACTAATATCTGGCCTAGTAATGGTTAAATATGGCAGTTTTCCCACCAGCTGCTGATAAGCCTTATCCTTCAACCTTACAGTATCATCAAAGAGGTGTACCTTAGGATCCATAGGATATTGGCATCCTTGGATCCTAGCATGCCTGTCTCCTGGAGAATGTCAAGGGCATACTTTCTTTGTGACATAACTATCCATCTCTTACTTGTGGCAATCTCAATGCCCAAAAAATATCTTAGTTTCCCAAGGTCCTTCATGACAAACTGGCATCCTAAATGCTCATTCACCTGACAAATATCGGCTGAATCATCACCTGTGAGAATAAAGTCATCCACATACACAAGTAGAGCCACTGTACCACCACTAATCTTCCTTACAAACAGTGAATGATCAAGTGAGGACCTTTGCATCCCAATAACAGATGCCTCAAATAGGTGCTGAAATTAGGCTCGGCTGTTCTGTTTAAGTCCATAAATGGCCTTATGAAGCCTGCAAACACACTCCTGAACCTCAAATTTAGGAGGCTATTGCATATATATCTCCTTTTGTAAATCTCCATAGAGATGCATTTTTGGCATCATGCTAGTGTAGATGCCATTCATAATGAGCTGCAACTGATATAAGTATATGGACTGTGGGGAGGTGAGCAATCGGAGAAAATGTGTCAAAGAAATCCACCCAATATGTTTGGGTGAATCCTTTGGCCACAAGGTGATCCTTATACCAAGAAATGGACACATCTAGGTTATATTTCAAGGCAGAGACCCATCTGGCTCTTATAAGGTACGCACCAGAAGGTAAAGTGATAAGTTCCCAGGTGCCTTTGTCAGTAAGAGCAGACATCTCTTCCTCCATAGCTACTTTCCAGTGTGGATGTAGTAGAGCTTGCTAGTAAGAGTTGGGAATCTTAACACTGGAAACTACACTAGTGAACGCATGAAACTTCGTGCCCAGAGAGTTAGCAAAAACAATACTCCTAGCAACACGGTACTCGGTACAAGATCGAGGAGCCTTCCTGATAGTAATAGGAATATCCTCATCCATAGGCATGGAGGTAGAACCTGGAGACACATCATCAGGAGAAGTACTGTCAGTATCCTCAACACATACATGAGTAGGGAAGGATGGTGATAGCTCAGTAGGAACTGAGGAGGAGAGGGGGTGTGTTTTCTCTTTATAACTGACAGGAAGTTGATATGTGGCACCTTTAAAGGTCCTATCATCTAGTGGTACAACTCTGAATGTGCTCATAGGCTACTTTGTAGCGGGTATATTACTGCTCTGAGAGAAATCCTTCATAACTACAGGAGGCACAGGCATTGGCACAACCATCTCAACCTCCTTCAACTGATGGCCTGAAGTAGAAAAGTCGGAGTAGATTCATGAAAAGTCACATCCGCACTTACATAGTGCCTCTGATGTATAGGGTCAAAACATTTATAACCTTTCAAAGTACGTGAATACCTAAGAAATACACACTTAACCGTCCTAGGAGCTAATTTATCACAACTAGGCCCAAGGAGGTGTACAATTGCCACACAGCTAAATGTCTTTGGAGGCACTATAAACAGCTCTGAATCTGGATATAAAACATTCCATAGGATCTGCTTATGAAGCATAGAGGAAGGAAGCCTGTTAATAAGATAACAGGCAGCGAGAACATCTCCCTAGCAACTATGTAGGACACTATTTTGGATAAATAAGGCTTTAGCTGTATCCAGAATATGACGGTGTTTCCGTTCTGCAATTCCATTTTGCTGTGACATGTGAGAGCAGGACATCTGACGTACAATGCCATGTGATCCATAAAAGGAAGCCAAGTTCTTTGTACAAAACTTTAAGACATTATCAGTTGATTCAATTCTGATTTTCTTAATGCAAATACTAAATTGAGTTTTCACAAAAGCCACAAACTGCCGAATAATAGATCCAACCTTTGATTTATTGCGCATAAAAAATATCCATGACAAACGGGAGAAGTCATCCACAAATAACAAATAGTAACGATAGTTCTATTGGTCTGCCATACGACTAGGATCCCAAACATGACAATGCAAAAAATCTAAACAAGCTGAACTACTAGCCTGGATAAAAGCTGTAAAATTGGCCCGGCGATGCTTTCCTAGCTAACAGGCATCACACTGAATCTTCATGGTAGGTGAAAGATGAGGGATGATCCAGCGTAGTTTGTCCAGTGAAGGATGGCCTAGTCGTTTGTTCCATTGCAAGGCACTCCTCGTAGTAGTACTCGTTTGACAAGCTGCAACAACTAGACTCTGAACCAACCGGTACACAGCCCCTCATGTTTACCACTAATTGTCTTCTCTATCATGTAGTTGTGAAACATACACCCAACCGCATAAAAAATGACACGACAATTCAGTTGCTTAGTGATAGTCCATGTCAGGTACATAATAAACATCAGAGAGGCGCATAGTGGGAGTAACAAACACCCCTTCCTTACCACAGATGGGGGCATGCTTACCATTTGCTAGCTATATTGAGCGATCTTGCAATACCTTCTGCATATTCCTGAAACACTGGGAACTCCTTGATAAATGGTCTGAAGCACCAAAATCAATTAATCATAAATTATTCATACCTGCTGTAGAGGCAAAGGCTGTAGTGCTTGAGGTTGATTATGGGTCAACTGAGCTAGGTGCTGTACTACTGCATCATAGTCTGCTTCTGTAAGAGTCACCGTATCAGTATACGCTGCTGATGGAGTAGTCATAGATACTTGGTTAGCAATTACAGGCCGTCTAAGTTTGTTCCAACACTTGGCCTCAATGTGGTCAATTCTCTCACAATAGGAACACATAGGCTTGCCACGACCACGATCAGCACGCCCCCTTCCTTTGCCTTGGAAGGCTCCAGTTTGATCTCCATGTGTATTCACACGGCTGCATGAGCAGAAGCAGTATTACTAGTAACAACCTCTGGTGTAGGTTGGACATGCAACCTGTTAAGTTTCCTGTATATCTCCTTAACGAGAGGAAGATCTGACAATGTCAATATCTATGAGCGTGCAACAGAGTAGTCATCATTAAGTTCTTCCAGAAACATATGAGTTGAGAACTTCCTCTGATCTTTGCATGTGACTGATGTACACATGGGCTTGCATGTATTATATTTCTCCAAGAGTCCCTTCATAGTGGAATAGTATTGCGAGAGACTTATGGATTCTTGCTTCAAATGACAGAGGTCATAATGGATTTGAAAGACCTGGGTGGAGTTAAGTTTATGAGAATAGGCATCCTTCAAACCATCTCACATATGTTTGCTAGTCTTGTAATACATGACCTGATCGCCAATGCGAGGTATCACACTGTTCAGTATCCAGGTTCGCACAATAGCATCATCTTTGTTCCAAGTTGCATACTTCCTAGTCTTCTGCTTCAGTGGTGCTTTAGTGAGGACATGTTGCTTTTCATGTCCTTTTACAGTAAAAAGGAACATCTTAGATCAATGGGGGTAATTGGTCTCATCAAGCTTTACTATGGGCACAAAGAATGGATTTTTGTAGACCACACTCTCTTTGGTCTGTTTAGATGTCATTCTGGTCTCTGACGATGATGAGGCCATAGTGATCGCACACCATAAATATCTTCACAAATCTTTACACTCTGAATTCTTGACAAAATAGGGGAATATACACCTCACAAGTCCGCTCACACGTAGATCCAACAAGAATATCCAATCAAGGGGAATACACACTCCAATAATACATCAACAAGGGGAATATACACTCCAAAAATGTATAAAAAACACTGGTCTTATCAAACCAATCAAGGGGAATACACACTCCAATAATACATCAACAAGGGGAATAAACACTAAAAATGTATAAAAAACACTGGTCTTATCAAACCATCAATGAAAAAACATCCAAAAATCTTCCGGAAAGTCTGAAACCTTAGTGAAACACCATACCCAAGGTCCAAGACTTTTCGAAGATGTTGATGGGCTGATCAGCTCCTCCCCCTATCGCTTAACAGGGATAGGGACACCTCTGGTGGATGTTGCCATCCCTTTCGCTCTCTAAAGGGCGATGTGTACGGTGGAGGCCAGCGACGCGAGTGGTGGCGGCGCTGGCGGTGGTCGGCTACTACTTGCGCTATTGGTGCTGGCGGTTGGCTGCTACCTTGATGGTGGCGGCTGACTGCTGCTGGTGAGACCCGGTGATTGGTGGCGGCTGCCGCTGGTCCTGTGGCGGCGCCGGTTACTGGTGGCAGTGTCGGTTACTCATGGCGGCACGAAGGCGGGGTTTGAGGTAGGGTTAGGGTTTTGTTGGTGGAGACCCTAACTTAGCTTTGATACCAAGTTGTAGAAAATAAAATTTTATAATTACTAAGCTGTCCCTACACCTCTTTATAGAGAGAGAGAGGGAAAAATTATGACATAAGTCCAATCAAAATAATAAAAGACATAAAAACCCTCAACAAATGACGTAACGCAATAATATGGGTGTTTCCACGACGTGTCTCTTAAATGCGCACTTACAAATTTATCGAAATGACGTTGAAATTGGCATTTAAAACCTTGTGCGAGAAGATCGAACCGGTTTTGGCTCGCTTCAGTGGTCTAGTCCAGGCATCTTCATCGCCTCGCTTTGTGTTGGTCTCGATGATGCTATTGTTGTGCCTGTGGGTTCAACACTTTGGACTTGGGATCCAAGTAGTTTAATAATATGTTTTAGAATCCCTTGTTGTTGCTTATCCGTACCCTTAAAAATAAAAAAAAAATTCATGAGAACTGCCGTGCCAATAGTCTCTTCTGAGGAGCAAGGCCCCTTCTACTACTACTACCACCACCACCACCACCACCACTATTGCCATAAATCTTGTGGTGAATATTACTACTTGGGAATGTTTCCCATGTTTAGTTGCTATTATTGCTACGATCATTGTGTGCTGGTACCTCTACTGTAGTTTTCGTGCCCTACTGTTACTCTACTATAGCAACTACTATGATGATTGCTACTTTTACTACAATATGCACTACTCCGTGCTCCTTCGATTGCTTGCATTAAGAGAGAGTTCTACTGACTCAAAGGACTCTATTGAAGCCTCAAGCCACATTGTGATTGATGTTGAAGGTGCAGATGAGTAGTGGGGTAATTGAGTCGCACACTCAGCCCTATCTGTAAATGTCCTATGCTAGTTTTTTGTCTTATCATAATGTGAAGAATTTTTATTGATGTAAGGCAACTATTAGTCCTTGGGATCGTGTCCTGTATTAGTGCTTGGGATCATCTCCCTTATGGTGCTTGGGATCGCCTCCTGACTAAAGGTTTTTGTTAGTTTTTTGTTCTAACTACAGGGGAGTTAGGTATTCACTAGTGAAGAGACGATTACATGCATGCTTGAAGATTTGTTTGTCTGCATGCCTGTTCTAGCCTCAGATTGCATTGGATGGGGGCAGCTCCTATAAGTTGGGTGTTGCATGCTCTAACTTGGAGGGGATAATTTAGAAATTAGTATTTAGGAAAGTAGAAATTATCTTTTTTTATGTTTGTAGGAATTATCTCTTTTAATGTTTATCTCTTTTCAAATTATAGGAGATATGTTTTAGTTTGTTTAGGAATTAATTTTTTTTCATGTTTAAGATTAGCATTGGAAGTAGGATCGATCCTTTTTAAACTCTATTTGTTTCCTTTGTGATTTGAGATGGATGAATTCTAGTTACGAAAATCTCCAGAGGCTATGGGGGATGAAGCCTGAAAGAGCCATGCAGATCTGATGATTATATGCAGTTGTGCTTGACCGTCACATCTATGTCCACTTTTCATCCCTATTCTATGTCCTTGACCATCACATCTACAACCCTTCTGTGTATGCGGTTGTGCTTATGTTTTCTGAATGTCCCCATGCTTCTTGCTTTGGTAATTAACTCAAATCAGGATTATTAACAAAACGTTACATGCAGGGTAAATGCTTGCTTCAGAATATGGGGCTTTCTGAAAGAGAAAATTATTTCATGATTGCCGAATGGAAAATTTCCTTAATTGTTGAGTTTCCCTTATATCATGAGATTCCACGCATCTACTTCAGATCTATAATGATGGATAAGATTAAGTGACTTCCTTTTTATCTAAAACGAAGTCTTTTCTTGAACTGGTTAGTTTATGACTAAACTGACGTTCAATACAGGCCCGGAGGTCCTGCTTCGGCGAACTTCAGATGTTGGCAGTAATGTGAGATTTGACCCATATTATGAAGACAGGGAAGATGCAATTGATGTCCATGACTGGAAATGTGTTTGCACCATGAATGGTAATTTTAGTGTTGTTTTTTGACGGCTCACTGATGGCAATCATACAATTTTTTGCGTGACATCTCTAGAAGTTTCGGAACAACCTTCTCTGTAGAATACATACATAATTTTCTTCTATTTGTTCAACTTTTCTCCATTATGGCCTATTAAGGCATTCCAAGTTAAAGTTTTAAGGTCTTTTAGAAACACCTAGGTGATAACATGACTATGGTTGTTTTAATAAGTTAAGTTGAACGAACTAGTTCTTTAGAAAGACATTTTTCTTGTTTGAATAGAGATTATAGAAGGGCAAGTTATGAGGGGTCCATCATAACAATAAAATAGAAAAGCAAAAAGAAAACAAAAAATTAGACTACAAATTCCCGAAAGAAAAGCTATATTTTACATATTGTGTTAATCATGCCTACTGCCTCTGAAAAAGGTATTCCCTTAGGTAAAATTGTGTCAGGACATCCGAAGGAAGTGAGAATGCACCTCAATATGCTTTCATCTCTCATGAAAGATAGGAAAATCTTATGATAGCCTTGTTGTCGCAGAACTAGATAGTTGAAGATGAAAAAGGATCGAAGCTTGCATGTAGTGACTCGAGCAATAGAAGCAAAGTTTTTTTTTTGAAAAGGGAAAAGGGGGTTAACAAGTTATGTTAACCTCTGATTTCATTAAAGAAAATAGTCCAATTACACCACCAAGTATAGAGGTATTTAAAGTGATGAAGTACTCCCATCTTTCCTTACGGAAGATCACCCCATTGCGCTTGAGCCAAATGGACCAAAGTATGAGTAAGGCCTTCCTTACGATGTTGGTGTCAATGAGCGCACTGTGAATGTTGGACTAGAAGCTCGCCTTAGAGCTAGAATCAAGAGGCCAATCCATGGCAACACCCCAATAAGCCTGGGCAAAAGGGCAAGCGAAAAATAGGTGATTCGTGTTCTCAATCCCGCTATAACAAAGACACAAGTGGTATCCAATGATTGACATGCTGTTGGCATGTTGTTGGCATGTCGACAAAATGTCACATTTTGGACATGGGACCATTTCAACATGGTGCATGTGTCGATTTACATATATGCCGACAAAATTTTGACCATTTTGAGGAAATTTCGACTATGTCGACGGAATTTCGATGAATGGTTATGCTTGTGAATTTAATGCAATAACATATGAATTTCATGGAATTATGAGGGCTTGGAATTGTCAAATTGGGTGTCGTGTGATTACGTCTTGTGGAGGTTGATAGGATGTGTGCTTGTTTAGATTGTATTTGTAGATTCAGGTAGATGTCGTTGGTAGATCATTAGATCAATAGAGTCCTTGCAACACATAAGATATGTTGGTGCTTCCTTTTTGTCACGTTGTTTTGCTGTGACGTGTAGGGGCAACTTGTTTGATGGATAATTCTATGCTCTCGATAGAAGGAGCGCAGGGAGCTAGTGCAAAACTCCAAGGCATTGTCTGATTGAATGATTTTGACCTTCGCCTCAAACTGATTTCTGATCTCCACAAAAAATGTACGGATCATATCCCTAGCCTTATACTTGGATTTCAACAACAAAATCCAAGGTGTGTGGAATCATCCACGACCACCAAGTAAAATCTATGGCCAAGACGATCTAGGGTTCGACTCGGTCCCTAAATGTCCAGATGGACTAACTCGAACACGGATGCATAACTCCTATGTTGGTTCCTTGGAAAGGTACTCTTGTGATCCATATAAATTTAGCAGATGCTTGAGCTATGGCTCTATACTCAGACTTGGCGTTAGACCTGGCTACAACAGTTTGTTTCTTGTTTCTCCATGTGACCATAATCTCTTTACAAAGTTACAGAAGCCCGTAGTGGACTTTGGTCCTTGGGACACCCAGCAAAATCCGCATCCGTATATGCCATCACTCCAAGATCTTAGGCACATGAAAATAAGAGACCCTTTCCAGGTGCAGCCTTAAGGTATCTTAATATCATCATGGTAGCTTCCCAATGGACTCTCCTGGGTCTATCCATAAATTGGCTCATGAAGAACGATAATTATCATAGTCTATTTCAACCTCAAAGGATGACTCAGATGCAGATGCGTTCGTAATGATAGGAGGATCTGGATCAGAACGATCATCTGATAGAGGAAGATGTGGTGGTCAAGTGCAGAGTCAGGGTGTTAGAGAATATGATGAATGACACCAACATCCATGGCGAACGTATTCCAAGTCCAAGTCTGGCACCTATAGATTATGAGGGATATGTAAGTCATGATGCTTACATGGAGGATTTGAGCTTCTCAATTGGTTCCATGAGTATTGGTGATTAGCTTTATAGTTCTTCAGTACCTGGATCTGGATATGACATGGGATACGACACAGGGCATGAGACCGGATCTTCGTATGCTTAACCTAGGTACCTGCAGTCATTTACACCACCGCCGCTTTCATATAATTATCTATCATATTCATATACTGGGTCAGGAAATGTTGATGCTTCTGGGACTGGGAGTGAATATTTTTACTCATATGGTGCTTCTAGTAGGTATGGCATCTTCTAAGATTATTTTGCTCCTCAGTTCCAACCTTATGCTCCTCGCCAAATGCCAACAAGATCACAATTGTCATAAGATACATTTAGAACAACAGGATCCTTCCAAATGTGTGCAACTCATCGTACTTGTGATAGACGACCATACACAGATAGTAGATATCCTCATCTTAGGATTTTGGTCAGTATGAATGAACAAGAGTATAGACAACACATATTAGATTATTAGACAATGCATTCATATGTCTTGGGAGGATTATTGTGAATACATTCAAAGTATAGATCGTCACAATAGGCAACAATGGTATCAATCAAGTGGTGATAGTACTCGTGATGGAGATATGGATCCCCCAAGATACTCTTGGTTCTTTTGACTTTTGAGTTCTAACTTTTGATGCATCAATCACTTAGACATTACATATTTAGCTTTTAAATTTCTTTACTTTAGTTTACCACAAAAGCACACACAAATTGTATATTTGAATTTCTTATCTTTGATTCTTTTATTCTTAAATTCTTTGTATTCCTAATTCAATTTGGATGGTAATTATTTGATATTTGATTATTGAACTTGGACATGATATAGTAGACTACTTGTTGCATATGAATATTATGATATAGCACTCTTATTGTTACATAAATTAGCTTAAACTTACGATTTTCTTGAAATTTGCTACTTCTGCCATTTTTGTCGACATGTCCTCGACATACTTTCGAAATGGCATATTTTCGGGTCATTGAAATCGTTAAAATCTTTCGTCAAAATATGCGTGCTTCCACAACGTGCTTATGAAATGTGTACTTAGAAACTTATCGAAATAGTGTCAAAATTGGCATTTCAAACCTTGGTTGCAGTTATGGCTGATGCAGAGGTCCAAATCATCTACAAACTCCGTGTTATCCTGCAGAGTACACCTGGAACTCTTAAGGGAACTAAGGCAAAGAAGTGGGAGAAGGGGAATTACATGGTCTCATTTACATCTGTGGATTTAGAGAAGCTCCTGGTGTTTAATCAAATAAGAAAAGAAAATGACTGTGGCCATAGCAATGACTTTCAAGGTTACCAAAGAAGCAATGACTATTATGGTTGCAAAGAACTTGCAGTTTCACCAAAAGATGCATTCACTGAAGATCTGAGAGCATAGTGCATGCGGATGATGAAGAAGAATGGTGAGGCATCTAGCCTCACAAAAATTCAGAAGAATAAAATTTTTTCATGCAAGTCTTCACTCTCTCTAGTGTTCAACTTGAGGGGGCGTGTTAGAGTTTGAAATAAGCCATGTAGCAAGTGCCACGTGGCAGTCAGTGGTGAGTCGCATGTGGGGCCCATGTTGGGCGTGTGAATGTGTGCATTAAGTTTAGGGTTTGGTGTAGTGTTTCCTAGTTTATTTTGTGCCACATGTGATATTTTATGATTGGTTGTTAGAATCTAAATTTAGGATTGAGTCAATTTTAGGAATAGTTAGGTGCTTGAGTTTATTTTAGGAAATAGGATTTACAATTAGTTGGAATTGTAATTGGGATTAGTTCTCTTTCAATAGAGACCAAGTCTTCTTATTTTCTTTTGAGTTCCATCAATAATATGTCTTACTTCAAGAACTCATTCTCTCTTTTTCTCTCTTCCTCCTCACTCCACGCTTACGAACATTAAAGAAGGGCTCTCTTCACGCATCATCAATTCTTTACAACCTATATGCTCGAGGGAAAAATAAAAGTACCAAAAATTGACATAAGAAAGAGAAGCAACTTATTACCAAAAATGCCATAAATATAATGAATTATATAATTAAAATAGGAAAGTTAAAAGACAATGGTTACATAACAAAAAATCTATTCTACTTAGTAAAAGGAAATGTATACAGCTCGATCGAATTTGTAAATCATGTTCAAGTCTTTAGGACTTGCTTAGATCATGGTTAACTCTGATGGAATATCCAAATCAAGGTTTGATGAGTTGATTTTAACAATTCTAAGATTGCATTTTGGTGGCATGTTGAAGAAATCATGTAAAATCGACATCAGTGATGTATTTTAAATCCTTATTACGCAGGTAAAATAGTTTCTTATTTCAAGTTGTGAGACACTCTATTTACCTTTAGTTGTTTTTTTGGATTATTTATTTATTTTCTATTCTTAATTAGTTTTCTGATGTAATTTTCCTAACACCTCTCTATATAAAGAGGTGTAAACTCTTCTCCTTTCCTCTCTCTCCATGCTGCCACCACCTAGGGTAGCAGCAGTGTCGGCAGGGACCTAGCGGTAGTGGCAAGTGCCCTATAGCCGCAGTAGTAAGGGTGACAGCAGCAACAAGCCTTTGTGCACCAGCAGTAGGGTCACCGCCGGTCGGTAGTAGTGCCGCTGACGGGCCTACGCTGCCTCTTGCGCTGGCGAGGGGAGTAGTGGTCCTTTGAGGGTTGCTAGGGTCCCTCCTGGCCTTAGCGCGTGCCTCCTGATCTCTAAAGGGATTGCTATGTGTGTTTAACTTGATTTCCAAGAAAGAAACTACTTGGATTTCATGTTAGGTCACTAGTTTTTGTGATTCATGGTGATTTTGCAGATCTGAAAAGTCAATTTCTGATATGATTTTGGCATTTCTTGCAAGGTTTTGAGCATCATGGCTGCTTTGTCATCGTCAAGGTTTCATCAGATACAACTTCGGAGAACAGGAACTCCGAAAACCCATTTTTTTGTCCTGATCGTAAGTTGGATGATATCGACTATGCTCGTTGGTTGCAGATGTTCCTGATGACAGTCGAGGGTCATGATAAGGAATGCATTCTTCTTGAGCCAGAGTCTCAAAACAAGATGGGAAAATACGCCACGTGGAGGAAGGACAACGCTATAGTGAGAGTGTGGATTATGAACGCGGTTTTGCCAAGGATTGGAGATGGCATCATGTATTACAAAACTGTCAAGGAGATGTGGGATTCTCTTCATGACACCTACTCTCATGAAAAGAATTCTGGCAAGGTATATCAGATCTACAGTGATATGTTTTCCCTCAGGTAGAAGGGTCAGCCCTTGACTCAGTACTATGCCATGTTGAAAGGGCTTTTGGAGAAGTATAACGTGTGTAGACCTGTATGCACGTGTACTACATAGCGAGATTATCACAAGGAGACTGTTGTTTTACACTCTCCGGATTAGGCCCAGAGTAAGATGCTGCTCGCTCTCAGATATTGACTCTGTCAGATCTCCCCTCTTGAGGAGACATATAGTTGTCTCAGCAGGATCACAGTTATTGCTCCTCTACCAGAGATTACTGACCTCTTTGGCTGTTGGTGGAGGTCGTGGCACCTGGGGTTCTACTAGTGGACGTGGATGTGGATGCAGAAGAGGATGGATTGGCTGGCCTCGTCCCATGTGCAACTTCTATGGCTGGACTGGTCATGTGGAGGCTTCTTGTTGGTCTAAGCATGGGAAGCCTCTTATGGCCAATCAGGCTATGGCTACCCCTGAGGTAGAGTTAGATACAGTTTCATGAGCAGAGTATGATGCCGTTGTGCTACGACTTGCTTAGATTACTCAGGAGAGTCCTTCCTCATCCGCTGAGACTGCTGCCATTGCCTCCTTAGGTATAACATTGTACTTTTGTTGCTTTTGATATGGTTTAGGACACTACTACTTGGCTTGTGGACTTTGGCGCATCATGTCACTTGAGTGGTGATCATAATTGTTTCTAGCAGCTTCAGTCAGTGCCACCTGGTAGGATAGTTCAGGTAGCAAATGCTAGATGGTCGACATTCTAGAGTGGATGGTTAGGGGGAGGTGTCAGTTATCCTTCGTTTGAGTTCACCTAATGTTTTGTTTGTTCCAGACTTTCTTATGAGCTTATTGTCTGTTAGTAGAATTACAAAGGATAATTGCAGAATGATTTTTGATGATATTAGCTGCGTATTTCAGGACAAGCTCATGGGAAGGATGATTGGTGGAGGACATGAAGAGGGGGTGTGTGTCGCTTGTTTCAGACGCTAGTTGCTACATCTTGCTAGGGTGATGTGTGTTTTGCTACTGGGAGTGCTCTGCAGTGGCACGATCGTCTTGGTCATCCATCTATGGATAGGCTTCGTTGTATCATCCCTCATCTTTCACTAGCTATAGAGATCCACTGTGATGCATGTCAGATGGGGAAACATTATAGAGCCACCTACCTTGCTAGTTCTACTACTGCTGAGCCTATTTTTGATTTACTGCATTTAGATGTCTGGGGACTCAGTTGTATACTAGATTGACTGGGCCACAAATTATTTGGTGATAGTGGATGATTGTTCTAGAATGTCATAGGTGTTTTTATTAAAGAATAAGTTTGATGTAGGATTAGTCATTGAGACATTTATTATTAAAATAAATAATTAGTTTGCCTCTACTGTTAAAATTGTTTGTACAGATAATGCTCGAGTTTTGTATTGCTAGAATGACTACCTTTTACGGATCTCATGGTGTTATTTATCTGACCACCTGTCCCCGTATGTCTTAACAAAATTGGGTGACAGAGAGGAAACACAAGAATCTTTTGGATGTAGCTAGGACTTTGTGATTCATCATAATGTCCCTTCATAATATTGCGGAGATGCAATGCTTACTACATGTTATTTGATCAACAGGATGTTCAGTTATATATAAATTGAGCAGGTACCATGGCAAATATTGTAACCAAATCGGGAGTTATTTCAGTTGCACCTTGGGTTTTTAGCTGTGTAGCCTTTGTCCATATTACTGGGCCTAGTAGAGACAAACTGGCTCCAAGGGTAGTTAAATGTCTTTTTGGGGTATAGTCTTATTTAGAAAGGTTATTGATGTTATGATCATCTGCAGAAGAGGCATTATGTGAGTGTAGACGTCACTTTTCATGAGGTTGTGTCATATTTTTCAATTACTGGGAGTTAGTTGTCTTTTGAGGCAAAGGAGGCACTTATGCCTATTCCTCCTATTCAGTTGGGAGATTTTGCTGTCTCTCAGTCTACATCATCGGTCACACCAAGTAGAGTTGTTACTCGGTTTAGAGATCCTCCAGTATCATTTAGATTACCTGTGACATATCGACAGCACACCCCCTACTTTAGCACCATCATTCTTCTTCCAGCAGGTATGTGTTGATGATACTGATTTTCGTGTGCCTGGTGGTGATCTTGCAGGTGATGATACTTGTTTGGGTGATGTATCATTAGCTTCTGATGACACTGAGCCTTTATCTAATGATCTTGACTTTTCGATAGTTATTCGAAAGGTATCCTAGAGTTGTGTGCATTATTAGGTAGCTGGAGTTTCTTCTCACTGTCTCAGTCGTTAGTTTGCCTTGTTTACAGAGGTGTTATCTTCTACTCAGATACCATCTACCTACCAGTAAGCATTGCTTAATCAAAAGTGACAACAAGTCATGGAGGATGAGATTGTTGCACTACATTCTCGTGAGATATGGGAGCTTACTCCTCTTCCTTCTAGTGTACGCATTGTTGGTTGCTGTTGAGTCTTTGCTTTGAAATATAAACCTGATGGATCTATTTCTCGACATAAGGCCCATCTTGTAGCAAAGGGATTCACTAAGACATATGAGGTGGATTTCTTTGACACATTCTCTCTAGTTGTTAGGCTTCCTACGGTATGTATTCTTATTGCTGTTCTAGCTCATCTTGATTGGCAACTACATCAGTTGGACGTGAAGAATGCTTTCTTTTATGGTGACCTTCATGAGGAGGTATATATGCAGCAAGCCCCAGGTTTTGAGGTTTAGGGGGAGTGTGTATGCAAGCTCAAGAAAGCAATCTATGGGCTTAAGCAGAGTCTATGAGCCTAGTTCCAGAAGTAGTCAGATGTTGTTGAAGATATAGGGCTCAACAGGTTGTCTTTTGATCATTCTTTATTTGTACGAAAGAGAGAGAAGGGGATAGTTGTATTTGTGGTCTATGTAGATGATCTCATTATCATTGGTGATGATGTAGCCGGGATAATTGAGGTCGAGCAGAGTTTCGCTGAGAAATTTGTCATGAAGGATCTTGGTCCTTCGTGATACTTTCTAGGTATTGAGGTGGCAAGAGGCAAAGAAGGTATTGTTCTTAGTTAGAGGAAATATGCTATTGATGTGTTAAAGGAGACAGAGATGTTGGGAGCAAAGTCAGCCATACCCATGGATCCTAAAATGCATATATGATGTAGAGTTAGAGGCTATAGAGAGCGGAGGATATAGATAGTTGATTGGGAAACTTCTTTATCTCACTATTACATGCTCAGACATTTCTCTTGCTGTATGTAAGTTCAGCCAGTTTATGGATAAGCCTACCAAGCAGCACTAGGATGCTGCAATGCAGGTGCTTAGGTACTTAAAGTGAGCACCTAGACGGGGACTGCTGTTCAGGAGAGGCAGGTCTATGAATATTGTAGGATACTCTGATGCAGACTATGCATGGTACCTTTCAGACAGGAAATCTACCATCAGCTTCTGCACTTATGTAGCTGGTAACCTGGTGATATGGAGAACTAAGAAGCAGCGTGTTGTATCCCGGTCTAGTGCCAAGTCAGAATATAAATCCATGGCACAGATGGCAGCTAAGTTAGTTTAGGTGAGATCCCTTTTGCTTGATTTGAATGTTGAGATTGAGGAGCCTATAGAGATGAGATGCGACAATTGTGCGGCTACGTATATAAATAATAATTCTATGTTTCATGAGTGCACGAAACATGTGGAGAATGATTGTCATTATATTAGAGATCTGATTTAGAGAGGGCTTCTTTACAGCACGCCTGTCACTTCAGAGAACCAGACTGCAGATATGTTTACCAAGTCTCTTGCCAACTCCACTTTTGATGCATGTTGTGACAAGTTGAGCATGATTGACATCTTTACTCCAGCTTGAAGGGGAATGTTCTGAGATACTATTTATCTTTAGTTGCCTTTTTGAGCTATTTATTTATTTCCTATTCTTAGTTGATTTTCTGATGTAATTTTCTCAACATCTCTCTTTATATAAAGGGGTGTAGTGTTTCTTTCGAGAATATGATTACTCATTTTTTTTGACTTTACAACATCACTTAAAAAATAAAGATAGGTTGATAAATTTGTGTTTAACACTAAGAAAAATGTCCAATAGTGACGCTTGTGCAGTTTGCTTTTAGACAGAAACTTTTATGACATCATGTATATCTCCTGTATAATTTTTGTTTTGTGCTTCTTGATGGTTATATTTCTGTAGGCAGTGTAATTTTTGTGTTATCTTTGTCTTGATTCTTCTGTTTCTTTCCCTGTAAACCATCATAGGTATTCGAATTTTTGAGGATGCAGCTGAATCGAAGGTGTGCTTCTCTTGCGTTTTTCTAAAAGGATCTTCTTCCTGCATTATAGTAATAACTTATAAAATCAAGCTCTACTCTGATGGGTTGTATCATCTTCGCTCTAAATTTCTAGCCATATAAGCTTTATGTGGCTATTCCATGTACATTTCTATCTTTTGTTTTTGTGGTCTTGTTAATAAAAATCTTTTAGCTTAAATAATTTTACCGCTGCAATTTTTGTTCTTTGAATGTAAGGGAATAGCTTAGGCTTTTCTCATTTTTCATTAACTTATTAACGGTGTTTTCTTAATCATCCTTGTGATATAGGATGTTCTCTTAAGTTCCTTGGGTTGGGTTAAGTGAATGTTTTTCTTTTTTTTGAAAAGGTGGATAAAGTGAATGTTTTGGAGAGGGTGAAACTAGAGTTGACATCACCACCACCACCACCTAAATGCATAAAAGGATGACTATTGGAGGTTGGTAATCATTTTCATGCAACCTCTAAAAAAACAATGGCATTTCTGGTAGAGATCAAGGTTTGAAATGTTGGTGACATATGTTGATATTGTTGGATTGGGAGAAATTGACATGGTCCCATGTCTTTTTCCCTGATATCGGTCGACATCCTCGATATCGAGGGGTATTGGCGATATATCTCGAAAATTGAAGGTCTACGGTACAAATTTTCCATAATTCTAGCAATATGTGACTGACATGGGTGATAAGTCGCTCACATATCCCTGTCTGGACTCTAACATGTGACCGATACGGGTTATGTATCACACGGGTGATATTCGGACACCTTAGACTTTCTAATTGAAAATTGATTTCTTTATTTTTTTACTTTGATCTTCTAAGGCCTAGGCATTTTTTTGTGTTATGACATTTTAAGCCATTTTGCGTGATTTTACCAAAGTTCTATCATGAATGCAATACTCAATACAACTATATGGCATGGGAGTCCTATTGTGAGTATGTTAGAGTGTTTCAAATAGAAGATAATTGGATGAGAGGTATTGAGCCAGGTCGAAGCTCAACCTGGTATTAATTTGGTGGGGGTAGTTGGTGCTTTCGTGCTTGGTGTGGTCCACTGATGCTCCGGTACTACTGATATATCATTTCTTCTGATGAGTAGTGTTAATGTGAATGATTTTCAATTATTATGTTATTCGCATTTTCTTTTTAATATGTAACTTTATCGATATGTCAATAGTGTGTTTCTATTATATTTTCATTTAAAATTTACGATTTTGGTCTTTTAGGCATTTATTCATGCATGTAGTAATTAAAATGTTAATTTCCATCAAATTTGTGACATTTTGGGACATTTGTGATCTTTTTAAGCGATTTCCTCAAAATTCATTGATATTAGTGATATATCTTTGACATATCCTCAACATAGCCCCTTTTCGACTTGTCAATATGACATCAATATTGACATTTAAAACCTTGATAGAGATAAATTAGAAATATGAATAATTAAAATAGGTTTCTTGAGAGTTAAATTATGATTTCTTATTTTGTTATGTTATCATTAGGATTTAATTTGATTTTAGTTTGTTTCCAAATTAGTTAGGATCAGGCCTCTTTGTCTATATAAAGAGGGGTTGATTTCTATTTTCAATCAATGAGAACTATTTTCCAAAAATTCATCGATGGTATTAGAGTAGGTCCCATCCACGGGACCTACCTCTTCTTATTGTCGGCCCTTGAAGGTTTCCTCCTTGTTGTACGCACCCTTTCTCTCTCCATGTTGCATTTGCCATCGTGCACACGCCTTGCTGCAGGCTCATATTATCTATAGCGCCCACACATGGGTTTCCTATTGCCTCGCGTTCCATTGCATGTAAGGTGTGACTGCATAAGCACATGCTACACATGCCTGCAGTTGTTGTGCGCCACACCACTATGCATGATGCTTTCCCTCTCACATACGACATGCATGCACGATACATCTGTTGTATGCACTATCATGCACGTGCTTTGTTTTCGTGCGTGTGCCACTGTGCACACCTCTTATACACTATTGTATGCCTCCTGTGCGTTACCACGAGCACCACTGCACATCTAGTGCATGATTCCTGTATGCTCCATGCATGCCTACTTGTATGCCATATCATGCACTACTTGCCGCTCGTGTGTGACTATGCATGCATTACTGCCTGTACACACACATCGTGCTCTTACCTTGTCTTTGCAGATGGTACTACGGCCACCGATGTTGGTGCCCCTTTTGCTTTGGATTTTTTTGCCTATGGGGATTGGAATGTTTGCGATCTCTATTGAGGAGTGAGACCTCCTCTACTTTGCCATGGATACAATCGCTACACCTATTGCTTATGAAGACCTTGGTGCTGGGCCTTTTGATACAAGTATAGGGGTACGATTATAACTTTTCCTAGGGTCTCTCATATCTAAATAGAGCCCTAGGGCTATATAGAAGAATAAGAAACTTATTTCTATTCCACAAGTCCATTGCCTTTTATACTCTTGAGTAATTACGCTCTTCCTTCTTGTGGAGATTTAAGAAACTAAAAACTTTTATTATGTAATATCTAGAAAGTGCATATGGAAATGGTCCTTTTACAAAGAGAGGGCCAGTCCTAATTGTAATCCTAATACAATCAAGTCAAATCTAATCAATCTCTAACTACCTAAAATATATCTTTATGATTTCGAAAAGAAACAAAATAGAAATAACCAAAATAAGAAAAAGATAATTCTACTTCCTAAAATATTATTTCTTAATTTTCTTTAAAACTGTCCCCCAAGTTGGGGTGCGTAACACCAAACTTGTTACAAGAAACAAAACTTAACTCCCCCCTAATGTAGACATCTAGAGGAATACACAACAGACTAAAGGAGCAGGAGTGGTTGTAGTAATTGTAGCAACTGCAGTAGACAAAGCGCAGTAGCAGTCAAGCAGTAGGAGCGGATCCCAAGCAGCAGTAGGTAGTAGGCAGAGATAGGAGATGATCCCAAGGAGTAGTAGCAGTGGTTGAGAGACGATTTTAAGCAGTAGTAAAAGTACTAGCAGTAACAAATAGTACAAGACTATAGTAGAAGTAGTAGTCAGGAACAACAGTACTATAATTGTAGCAGAGGTAGTAGTAGTAGGAGATGGTAGTAGGCTGTAGTAGTAGTTGTAGCAGTAGACAGGAAAATGTTTCAAAGCAGCAATAGCCAATAGGCAGCTAGTCAGGAGTGGAAGATGAGGATTCTTGCTCAGATCTCCCACTAATTATCAACGTCTTTTGTGTTGGTGACACGATCTGAGGCTTCAGAGCTTTCATTTGGGCTAAGCATAGGTTGAGTAGACATTACTTTTGTGACTTTTGTAGCAGTCACACAATGGTCGTAGTAGTGTAGTGATTACACATACAATTGCCTTGGTAGTAGTAGCGACCATAAATATGAAACATTTCCAAGCAATAGTATTAGCCACACGATTTTTGGTAATAGTAGTTTCCATTGAGAAAAAAATTTCCGATTTTTAATCATTAAGTCACTGGAATCCCAAGCAATAACTACAAAAGTAGGTAGTGATGGTATGTAGGCAGTTAGAAGTAGCAAATGATCCCAAGTAGGCACTAACAACGATTCCAAGTTCGTTATGTAGATGGTAGGACTAGTAGTCAGGTAGAAATGCACGATCTCGCTCACAGGAGGATGCACTATGCATGCAACAAATTAGTGCATAGATGCATGTAGCAAGGATCACGCATGCAAGGGTCAAGTATGTTAAGGCCCTCACCCATACAGACTTGCATACAGGGCCAACCAAGAAATCAGTAAGGACATGCGCAAACCCAGTAGAGGTGCAAGCAAACCTTTAGTGTAGAACACAAGACTTTCATGTGTAGAGCCTTTAGCACACGTAGAACTTTCCACATGTGGCACAGGTAGGTAGCGTAGGTGTTGCTGTGTGCAGATCTAATGAGTGTAGCAAGTAGTGGGTTCGCTAGTAAGCACGGAGAGTAGTGCACACAACAACAGCAGGTATTGTAACTAACAGGTGAGTAAAGACCTTACGCAATAGATCTAGAGGGTGGCTTGTGGTATGCGTGTGAGAGGTAGGTAGTAGTAGCGTGCACTTGTGCACGCAACAGGGGTAGGTGTGCATGTGGACTTGTGTGCAAGAGAGAGAGAGAGAGAGAGAGAGAGAGAGAGAGAGAGAGAGAGGCTATGCACGGTGTGCTTGTTGCACCCCCTCTCCATGCATGTGCGAAGAGGTTATGTGCACGTAGAGAGGGGTGGCGGCGGCATTAGTAGGCCTTCTCTTGAGGCGGCGGCCATGGGATTCCCTTAAGGCCATTCTTGCTCTGATAACATATGGAGATTTGAGGAACTAGAAACTTTTATCATGTAATCTGTAGAATGAACATATGGAATTTGTCCCTTTAATAGAGGACCAATCCTACTTGTAATCCTAATACAATCAATTCAAATCTAATCAATTTTTAACTATCTAAAGTATATCTCTATGATTTTGGAAAGAAACAAAATAGAAAGAACCAAAATAGGAAAAAGATAATTCTACTTCTTAGAACATTATCTCCTAATTTTCTCTTAACATTTCTAAGCAACTATAAAACAACTTGACTTTTAGGGGATCTTAGCTCTCCATATCTCACTGCAATCAGCTGCTAAGTCTTCCGTTTTGTCCCATCTTGACACCTCACCCATATCTAGGTTGCATGCATGCCACATGTTAAAGAAGCCTTTAACATGCGACACCTTGTCCTTTAAATCATATGTAGGACGTGTGTCAACATTTACTTAAACTTTTCCAAGCATATCCTCGTGTTGTTTCTTATTGCCTATTGGTTCATAAAGAAGCTTTTAATTGCATCAATGCCCATCATATGCGAATAACTATAACTTGTTCTATGCATTAAAATTTGGTGTTACAAAGCTTCTCTCATGTGGGGACCTCAAAGAATAAGTCTCCTTTATATGGGTCCAAAACTGGCTCATACATTAACATTGCTCCTTTCTCCTATACTTGTTAGACTAAGTTAGGCGAGGAAACTGCATAGAGAAGAAATCAAATAAAGAAGATCCTCTCCTTGCCCCCTTTTTTATTGTCCTCCTTTCCTTTGTTTGATTTTTATCTCTTGTATTTTTATTTTCCTCCTTTCCCTCTCATCCTTTTTTATTCATTTCCCTTTTTGTCATCTTTTAACCTTTTCCTCGCCCTACTTTTTTTTTATCTTTTCTTCTTTTTTCTTTTCTACCTTAAAAAAGAAATCCAAAGATGCAAAATACCCAACAGAAGCACTTCAATTTCCTTCTTTAGGGTTTGATGAACTCAACAAGAGAACACAATGCAGCTGCTCATGTGGGAGAGCTTGTACCTCGTCCTCAGTTGGGAACAATGCCTTTACCAACATCATTGTCTTCTTCAGCACCAGAGACATTGCACTCGTCATCTTGAGAGCGTTGTACGCAGGCCTGACACCATCTGCAGCAATATTGACACTGCTAATGCCAGTCTTGCTGGTATCCATTGCCTACTACCTCCTTGTTTATCAACACCATCTACCCAAAGTACCTTAGCTTCTCAACTATGAGCACAACATTCTTAATGCCAAAAACACTGATTGTCACGCTGGTCACAACTCTACAGGCTACAAGTCAAAGATAATTGAAACATTGCCTTGAGGAGGTGCTTCATCTTCTGGGGTTCTGTAGGATCCCATCACTGAACTCCAGCACGACTGGGGGTTCGTATTTGATCTAAGAAGAAAGATGGAGGACAAGGTAAAGAAGTCCTCACCATGGAAGCCACTCCCTTTCGTCTACTCATTGTGGAATCTTTGTATAATAGCATGAAACTACAAAATTGTTCCAGTGACGATGATTATTCGATCGACTCCATGGATCACCAAGCAGAATGAAACAACAAGGTCATTGATCAGTGCTAGTTTGGTGTTTCATGCTCCTATGCCGATCTGCTCCTGGATCAGTGCTGTGAGGCTCTAAGTTTGCCTACAGGAGAGATGATTGCTGATTGGCTACTTTTCACAATAAAATTATAAAATGGCAAGAACAATAAAAAGGTGAACTCTGAGAAAGAAAGACGGGCTCTAATACCATGTTGAATAATAAAATGAAAGGAATAAAATAAACATGACATTGATAGCGTCACAATAAATGTAGGATCTAGATTACATGGAAACCTTTCATGGAGAGAAGGGAAAAAACTATGAAAGAAGCATCCCTGTTGGCATGATCTTGTAATATTTCTCCTCAAGAAACAAAAAGGATTATGAGGGCCTTTAGATAGACTAACACATTCATATTCCCACTTACATGAGGTGGGACTTAAACATATAAATGGACGATGGATCTCCACAGGATTCAATAATCAAACGAGTAACATTCATCTCTCTCAGCTACAACCATTAAAGAGTTTATGCATATGACCATTGTTTCTGGTCAGAAAACTCTATTTACCCGCTAATGGGAGCAAAGCAACTTCCTATACAGGCCATCACAAGATAGAATTAGACCTTTAGGCTGTTACAATGTGTCCTAATTGTCCTAGAAAAAGCCAGTTATGCCTCCTTTAAGCTTTGAAATACCCCATTGTCAACAACATTCTAAGAACCACTCCAATCACTTGTACCAAGAGATTACTTAAGATCTATGTAATAGACTACAACCTACCATGTTAGGCAATCTATTAACGTATAGCATGAATTAGGATTAGAAACGATTCATCAAACCACTGCCATATTTCGATGTAGTGAAAAAGTGAAGAAACATACAGCGTAATGCGTTTTGCAACGTGCGGGGTGAGAGTGGTGGTTTAAACTAGTGTCTTTGGATTTTCCACCAGAGGAAACCACTTTCCATAGGTGAAAATCACTTTTTATAGGTGAAATATCACTTTCCATAGGTGAAATACCACATTCTAAGTGAAAAATCATTTTTCCTGGGTGTATTTCCATTTTCAACCGGTGTGTTTTCATTTCCAACTGGTGGAAAACTATCCTCCTAAGTGGAAAATCATTTTCCACCATTATATTTTTTTTTTCAACTGGTGTGTTTTTATTTTCAACTTGTGTATTTTCATTTCTAACTGGTGTGTTTTGGTTATGGGGATTTGTGCATTGCAAAATGCGCTACAACACGCATTTCTGTACTCACTTCTTTCGATGTAATTGTGACAATCACCTTTGAACATCTTAATAGGCAACTGAGATTGGAACTTCTGAGATGTTCCAGACTTGCTATAGCGGAAAGAATCCAGAAGCATCGTCAATGAGACACATGTGCAAAGCAGTGGAGATTCTTTGCGAAATAACAATGAGAGAAACGAAAAGGAAAAATAGAAAACTAGAAAGAAATTTTCTCAAAAAAAAAAAACTAGAAAGAAAGGAATATTGAGAGAGAGAAGAAAAGCCAAGGAGGGAAGAGGAAAATATTGGTATTTCACTTGGATTTACTGAATGTTCAATACCAGTGACACGTTTTAAGTTGCTCATTTCCATGCCAAGTGTGTGCATTAGCAATGCAACACTATGCTTGTCTTGTGTATTCTTCGTGAAACCTTCTATTTCTTCAATGCATCACCTATCTTCTAGTTCTTCCAAGTTGGTGGGCAACATGCATGAATCTGATAGATGTGGGAGAAAGGGGGAAGAAATACACTAGAAGATAGTACTTTCTTCCATTGAGTTTTAAGGTGGTTGCTTTTATTGTAAGAGGATGTCTGCCCTTAGTCAAGAATTTCCTATGAGAGAGGTCATTCACTTTATGGTGTTCAGTATGGAAAATAGCTGCTCTTCATATCTCTATACAAGACAGTAAAGAGTCTTTTAGAAGATGGCTACCGTTTCTTGCTCTCCTATGCTTACCTAGAGAAGAAAATACACAGGATCAGTTTTGACAATATAAAAATTTCAGCTTATGTTGATCGCCATTACCTCAACTTGGGTCCTCATCACCTTCACCCTATCTACTTGACTACATGTTGTACTCCAACTAGCATGCCTACCTGAAGATGTGTGAGGAGATGGTTTCACTGTTTCATATGCATAAAGTTAAGCATGTAATGCTCCATCTTGGAAGGAAATGTTGATCATTATATATGAGTTACATAGATGTAGTTGAAGAAAACAAGCTTTCTTAGGTTGATAAGAAGTCCATACACTTCTGTATTGGTGTAGGAAAAGTACACCATAGATTCACTAAACAAAATAAAATAACACAGCACCCCTTACAAATATAAATATAACTCAACACTCCCCCTCAAGCTGGAGCATATATATCCATCATGCTCAGCTTGTTTCTACACTTCTCAAATTGGGGATGTGGCAACAGCTTTATAAACATGTCAGCAGTCTGGTCTAAGGAGGCAAGACAAGTAGTATGAAGTAGACCCTGTTGAATCAAACTCCTGATGTAATGACAATCCATTTCCACATATTTTATTCTCTCATGGAACATAGGATTGTTTGCAATGTAGGTAGTAACCCGGTTGTCACAATGCATCTCCATAGGTTCCTGAACATCAACATGAAGATCTCGTAATAGAGATCTGATCCATATCATCTCAGCAGCAGTATGTGCCATGGCCCTGTACTCAGACTCAGCATTAGAGTGTGAAACAACATTTTGTTTCTTGCTCCTCCAGGTTATCAAGTTCCCAACAACAAAGGTACAGAAACCAGTAGTAGACCGCCTATCCCCGACATCACCTGCATAATCTGCATCTGAGTATGCAACAACGGCCATAGGCGCCTTTCTCTGAAAAAGAATGCCTCTACCTGGACATCCCTTGATGTATCTCAACACCTGCATCACAGCCTACCAATGAACCTCAGTGGGCTTATCTAAGAACTGACTCAGCTTCCCTACTGCAAGACTAATATCTAGTCTAGTGATAGTCAGATATAACAGCTTCCCCACCAGCTGTTGATATGCCTTCTTGTTTTTTAGCTTCACATTATTCTCAAACAGATGAATTTTAGGATCCATAGGAATATTTGCATCTTTGGATCCTAGCATGCCTGTCTCCTGAAGAATATCAAGGGCATATTTCCTCTGTGACATAATTATCTCTTGCTTACTTGTAGCAAACTCAATGCCTAAAAAATATCTCAGCTTCCTAAGATCTTTTATGACAAACTGGTGTGCCAAGTATTTCTTCATCTGAAATACACCCTCTGCATTATCACCTGTAAGAATAAGATCATCCACATACACAAGTAAAGCTGCTGTACTCCTACTGATCTTCCTCACAAATAGTGAATGATCCGATGACGATTTCTGCATCCTAATAACAGACTGCCTCAGACAGGTGCTGGAACCAGGCTCGGGGGCTCTGCTTAAGACCATAAATGACCTTACGAAGCCTGCATACACAGTCCTCCTGAATCTCAAAACCAAGTGGCTGCTGCATATATATCTTTTCCTTCAAGTCTCTGTATAGAAATGCATTTTTAACATCTAATTGATGTAACTGTTATCCATAATGAACCGCAACAGATATAAGAATCCTAACAGTAGAGAGTCATGCAACATGGGAGAACGTGTCAAAGAAATCCACCCCATATGTCTGGGTGAATCCTTTAGCCACTAGGTAGGTCTTATACCTTGAAATAGATCCATCTGGGTTGTATTTCAAGGCAAAGACCCATCTGGCTCCAACGAGATGTGCGCCAGACGGTAAAGGTGACATCTCCCAAGTATCTCTGGTAGTAAGTGCAGACATCTCCTCCATACCTTCTAGTGTGGATGTAGTAGAGCCTACTGGTACGAGGTAGGTAACTCAACACTAGATACAATAGCTGTGAATGCATGAAACTCCAAACTTAGAGAATCATTAGTAACACCACTCTCAGCAACATGATACTGGGCACAACATCGCAGAGCCTTCCTAATAGCAATAAGAATATCTTCATTAGTACTCATGGAATCAGGACCTGGAGAACTATCCTCAGGTGGCAGACTCCCACCTGCTACATTTGCTGACACTGTGTCTGAAACAGTCTCCTGAGTAGGAACCACCTCTAGGTTATCAACACTAACCTGAGAAGTCTGTGGAATAGATGGAGGGGGCTTTGCCCTATACACAATTGGCAACTGATAGGTGTGACCCTTGAAGGTTCCTTCATCCACTGGTGCTGGTCTGAATGTGCTGGTAGATGACTCATCAACTTGAGAAGGGCTACTAGTATCTGTGAATATACCAAATGGTATAGGAGCAACTGGTACAGGTGCACTCTCCGGCACACTCTACACCTGCCTGGCAGCAACAGAAAAATAAGGTATTGCTTCATGAAATGTGACATCTGCATTGATATAATGCCTCTGATGTAGGGGATCAAAAAATTGATACCCCTTTTGAGTACGAGAATTGCCAAGAAACACACACTTGACTGCTTTAGGTGTAAATTTATCACGCCCAGATCCAAGGAGATGTACAAAAGCCACGCACCAAATGTCTTGGGTGGAAGATCAAACAACTCATCATTTGGATAAAGCACCTGCCATGGTATCTGTTCATGAATCACTGAGGAGGGCAATCTATTAATAAGGTAGCAAGCAGTGAAAATTGCATCTCCCAATAGTTCTGTGGCACACTGTTATGGATAAGAAGAGCTTTGGCCATATCAAGGATATGCCTGTGCTTCCTCTTTGCGATTCCATTTTGCTGAGAAGTGTCAGGACATGAGGTCTGATGAATATACCATGTATGCCATAGAATTCTTCCAATCGACGAGTAGAAAACTTTAGTGCATTATCAGATTTGAGAGTCTTGATGCAAACATCAAATTGATTTTTTATCATCAACACAAACTTCTCAATCAGTGGACCTACTTCAGACTTATTCTTCATGAGAAATAGCTAGGACAATCTGAAAAAATCATCAACTACAATCAAATAGTACCGATGTCCTGCCCTATCAGGAGTCCTACTGGGACCCCAAACATCAAGATGCACTAATTGAAAACATGAAGTTGAACGTGGTCATGTAGCAGTTGGAAAGGAAGATCTATGGTGCTTCCCAAGTTGACATGCATCGCAGGAAAGTTGCGTAGTTGGGGACACATGAGGAATAAGCCTGTATAAATTTTCCAAAGAAGGATGGTCTAACCGTCTATGTCATTGTAAAGCATTCCTAGATGTGGTACTAACCCGACATGCAGCAGCCATAGGACTTTGTTGAAGTCGGTAAGCTCCTTCATATCCACTACCAATAATCTTCCCTGTCATTCTATCCTGGAAAATACATCCACGCTCATCAAAGATGACTCGACAATTCATCTGCTTAATGATCTCACTGACAGAGAGCAAGTTCATGGATAAATCTGGAACAAACTGAACATGATTAAGCTGCATAGAAGGGGTAAGATTAATTTTCCCTTGACCACTAATAGGAGCAAGTCGCCCATCAGCCACCTGTACTGTACGACCTCGAGAGACAGGTTGAATCTGTCCAAAGCACTCCAGATTCCCAAGTAAATGATTGGAAGCACCTGAATCAATCAACCACCTCACACCAGTGGCTTGAGTATTACTCACGGTAGTTCTTAGTGCAATCTCTGATTGAGACACTGCCATGTTTACTGAACCACATTGCCTCAAATAAAGTTCGACATGCTACAGAGAAGGGTACACACCCCTGAACTTTTTGACACTTCAGATATGAAAATTGACAGAAAATGGGGACTACACACCCCAACAAATATACCAATCGGGGAATACACACAAAAAAAAAACTCTGCTCACACGCTGTCAATACTCAAGGGGATTACACACCCTAAAACATGTATCAAAGGGGAATACACATCCCAAATCTAATAGATAAGATCTGAAAATACCATCACATCATCTTTTCGGAAGATCCTTGGCTTTGATACTCCATCAACTGTGATCTAAAGACCTTCCAATCAGACACAAGGTAGAGATGTGCCCTCTCTGCTGCCAAACGCCAACTGTAGGAGAGAGAGCACAAAAACTCAGCGGCAAGGCCTGGGCGGTGGTGGCAGGTGGCTTAGGCGGTGGCCTACAGCAGCTCTCCTTGACGCTGCGACCTCCTACTGCTACCGCCACCAGCAGTGATGGCCTACTATTGCTGCTGCTGGCGGCGGCGGTGGCTCTGCGCTGCTGTTGCTGTTGGCGGTGGCGGTCGCTCCAGTGAGAAGGCTTAAGGTAGGGTTAGGGTTTTGTTTTTGGTGGAATCCTCAACCTTGGCTCTGATACCAAGTTGAAGAAAACAAGCTTCCTTAGGTTGACAAGAAGTCCCTACACCTCTATATTGGTCTGGGAAAAGTACACCATAGACCCACTAAATAAAATAAAATAACACAACACCCCTTACAAACATAAATATAATTCACTAGATATGAATTAAATTGGCCTAAACACTATCTTGTCTCTTGATAATACAATAGAATAATGTTCGTACTGTGCCTCTTGACTCATCTTTGCCTTGTGACCTAATTTTAGGAAAGGATGCCGAGATTATTGGTCTCTTAAGGGACATAGAGGTAGCTTGAGGTGCAAAGGAAGTGATGTGGCTAACTTCTCTTGATTCAAGGTAGGCTAGCCTAGAAGGTCGAGTTGTCATACTTCTGAATTGTAACTTGTGTATTTTTTTTGAAAAGCGAAAGGGTGGTTGTCCGGTTGATAACCACCCAAAGTTAATTAAATAAGAAACAAAGTACAAGCATAACCAGATTACAAATAAGTTTCCTAGAAATGCATCATGGAAGAAATGGTAGAAACAAAATTCTCAAAGGTTGCTGGCCCTTGAACATCACCACATTTCTTTCCAGCTACATGCCCCAAAGCACCGCCATGGCCTTCACTTTCTACTTTTTTGTCCTAAACGTATTCTGCCCCACCTGTTGTCCCCCTCTACTGAAGGAGGCCTAGAAGTCGTCATGCGAAGAATGCACGATCCACTTAAGGCTAAAGTGGCTCCACACTTGCGTTGATAATGAGCAAGTAAAGAAGAGATGATTTATATCCTCATCCTCTTCTTTGCAAAGCGAGCACACCTTCTCTGCCTCCAGCGCCTAGCTTGCTCTCCACATCCTTGTCATCAAGCGACCCTTTCTGAGTAGCCATACAAAATCTTGATCTTCAACGGGCAAGCCGCCATCCAAATCTATTTGCAATATCTAATAAAATCAATATCATCCATCGACCTTATGGTTCTTAACCTGTTGTATGCCTCCCACATTGAGAAGTCACCTTCATCCCAAATGAATGAATCAGGTCCACCCCCCTCCAATTGTTAGCCCTTTAACTTCTGCATTGTAGACTCCAAAAATCTTTGGTCCGACAAATTCCAGCAAACGTGGAGCACTACGACCCCTCCCCCCAAATAGCCACCCACTAAAACCTCCTTATCACTTGCCAATGCAAAAAGTCTCGAAAATCTGTCCTTTAGCCTTCTTTCGCCCATTTAATCATCAATCCAGAACTGAAAAACATCTCCTATGCCAACATATGGTGAGAAGAAGCGTTGCTTCTTAGGCGCCACATACCTCAAACCCCTAATAATGTGAGAAGCACCAGGTGGTAGTGTCTCCCAAAAACTTCAATCCAACCTCAGCCCATACGATCCCTCCACTACCTGTCCCAAAAGGTCTTAACCACGCTTAAGTAATCTTTCTATCCACTTTGCCAGGAAGATGTCATTCATGGTAACCAAATCTCTGACCCCCAATCCCCCCTCTAGTATCAGTTGATAGACATTTGCCTAGGCCACCAATCTAACACAGTTCCCCGAGGAAGCAAAATTGGTCTAGAAGAAATCCCACATTAGGTCCATTGATCTTTCTCTTTACTTTGTATGACACTTTAAAAATAGATGTGAAATATGCTGTCATCGAGGCCATGATTGCCTTCAAGAGCACCAACTTGCCCCCTCTGAACAAAATTTTTGAAGGCTAGCCAGTCAATCTCCTCTCCATCCTGCCAAGAAGGGGCAACCAGTTAGGTGTGGAAATCCGTTTGCTAGACAGCGAGAGACCAAGGTAGGAGATTGGCAAGGATCCGTTTTGGGTACGGAGTGCGGTCTGGCAGATCACTTCTTTAGGTGACATATGGAGAGAACAAAAGTTGATTTGGAGAAGTTGATATGTAATCTAGATCCTCCTCAAATAGTTCAATTAACAGGCATAACCTCCTCGCTTCTATCCCATATCCTTCTACAGAGAAGAGTGTATCATCAGTATATTACAGGACCGGGATGACTATCCCATTTCTTGCAAAGAAACCTCTAAAGAAACTCCTTGTACAAGCACATAATGTAGATCTCGCTAGAGCATTAGCTGCTAGAACAAAGAGTAACGGTGCCAATGGACATCCCTACCTCACCCCCTTTCGAGGTTGAATCTAGCCCTCTACAGGATTCCCATTCACTAGAATAGAGAAAGATGTCATCACGCATCATTTCATCCACTTCACCCAACGAGGTAGGAAGCTTCTCTTCAATAACGAAGCCTCTAAAACGACCACTGCATTGAATTATAGGCCTTACTGAAGTCCACTTCCCATAAGAATGATTCCTCTTCATGCTTCTCCAGTAGGCTAGGATCTTTGAGGCTATAACAAACTTGTCCACAATATTCCTTCCTCGTATAAGAGCCATTTGAATTGGCGAAATTATATCTTGGAGCACCCTACACATTCTGTTGGTAAGCCATTTGATTCTCTATAAGGACATCATACCTCTTCTTCGTGTGCTCTTTTCTATTCTCCTTTCTGTAATTTTTGAGAAATAACTGCAGCTCTCAACTTGAATACTAGCTTCACTGCTGTTGAGCCCACCGGTTGGAAAGATCTCATCTTCCACCACCTCCCTGAATCCCCCCTCAAGCATCCAAGACCTATCAAATTTGAAGTTATGAATTGCCTTCCTTCATTGGTCTGCTACAACAATGGTGTATGGTTTGAAAAAGGTCTGTCCATCAGCTTGACATCTACCACAGGGAAATTCTTTGCGATTTCCACGTTACACAACTTGTCAATCCTGGATTTCTACCCTAACGAATTCCTCTAGGTGAAGGTGCATGAAGTAGGTAGGTCTACAAGTCCATGTAGCGCAATGAAATCAACAAAATCCTTCGAACCAGGATCTCTCCATCCCCTGTCATTTGGTCTATCTTTTGCACGCAAAGCGACATTAAAGTCTCCTTTAATCAACCACGACCAATTTCGAACCCTCTCCACCACTTGAGCCAAATCTTCCTGTAGGCGTGCCTTCTCAACATTATCCATTGGGCCGTACACTGTTGGTATAGCCATCTTTAAATTGTCCCTGTGCCTCACCAACATAGTTGTTAGCACATGGGAAGCCTTGAGAGAGTCCACCAAATCAAAGATGTCATCCTTCTAGGCTTTCAGCCCACAATAACACCTCCAGAACTTCCCACCACAATAAGAGCAAGAAAACCTTGTTATGGAGTCTTGTTAGTCTTTTAGTTTATTGGTATTGTGTGTTATGTTTCTTTTCTTCATGGGGTTGTATTGAAATTTGCGCATAACTCTTTATATAAAGAGAGGTAGCGTTTGAGAATAAACTGTGTGCCTTGTTTCTTCCTACTTGGTATCAGAGCAATAGTTCTCAACTGAAACCCTAGGTACCATCACCTAAGAAAGCCTCTAGCCCCTCCATCATCTCCCTTCTCCCTTTCTCTTTCTCATCGGATCTACTCTCTTTTGCTTGTTCCCTGTCATAAGTGGAGCAACGGCAGCAGCCACCACCAGCACTGTCGTTGGTGGTGGTCAGGGTCACAAGTGGCACAATTGGTGGTGGTCAGGGTCACCAGCGTTGCCGTTGGGGCCTTTAGACCTCCCTAGTGGCACTGTTTGGGATCTCTGTAGTGTCGCCCAACCCCTGCTGGGCCTGATCTTGCCGTTGCTAGACCCATCAGCGGTCTGTTGTTGCTGCTACAGGCCGTTGGGTTGTCGTCAGCCCCATCTGGGGTGGTTTGCCGCTACTATTGTCATCAGGTGGTCTTTCTCTTATTGCCAGATTTGAGAATACCTTGGTAGGGACATTGTGTGTCCTCCCTCTTCTCATTCTTGAGGGCCCACGAGGGAGAGGCTGCCCTATTCGGCGTTGATATTGGCCCCAACAGGTGTAGCTACGCCTTGATTATGATATGAAAAAAAAATTTAGATTGATTTCTTCATCAAATTAATATGATCCCCTCTTGATTCAGTGCTTTAGAGTCTCTTTCTTGGTGGATTTGTGGTTCTACTATAAAGGTATGGCCTCTTTTGATGTTGAGTTAAGCATCTTTATTACACAGAGGTTGGCAGATGATACAATGACCATTGCACGGAGTGAGTATGAGAGATTACTCCAAGGTCTTAGCCATTATAATGAGTTTCGGGGAGCCACCGAGTTGGGTTCTATTGCACATGATAGGAATCAGGGTAGTACAGAGTGGCTTGATGATTTAGGTCCTTCACAACATCTTAGTGGATATCAAAATTATTTTACCCATCTTAGGTTCATACCCGTAGGCAGGATAGTGTAGGTTGTAGACAACAAGTACTCCAGGATAGAAGGTTAGGGGGAGGTACTGGTGACTTACTTTGAGATTGCCTGATGTTTTGTATGTATCAGGCTTTCCTATTAGCTTACTCTCAGTCAGCAAGATTACTAAGGAGCTTAATTGCCATGCTATCTTTGACGATATGGGATGTATCATTCAAGATAAGCTAACAGGGAAGACGATTGGTAGTGGAAATGTAGAGGGTAGAGTTTATCATTTGGCTCAAACTCCACTTGCTGCATGTCGAGAACTCACTTTTGCTGCTGGTAGTGCATTTCAGTGGCATCTCCGACTTGGACATCTTCCTTTGGACAACTTTCGACGAGTCATTCCCCATATATCTTTTGTAGCTCCAATTTGTTGTCATGTTTGTCAGATGGGTAAGCACCATCGTTCCTCCTACCCTGTGAGTACGCATCCTGGGTTGATGGCTTTGCTTGAGTTGTTACATATGGATGTGTGGGGGCTGAGCCAGATACCAGATAGGCAGGGTTACCATAACTACTTAGTAGTTGATTTTTCACACCTATCATGGGTGTTTCTGTTGAAGAATAAGGCAGACGTTGGATCTGTCATTAAGCATTTCATATTGTGGAGATAAAGAATCAATATTCAATTGTTATTAAAGTAGTAAGATTTGATAATGCACTTGAGTTATGCACCACTATGTTGTCTGCTTTTTACAGGTCTCATGGGACAGTGTACTAGACTACTTGTGCTTATACTTCTTAGCAGAATGGGGTTGTTGAGAGAACATCGACATCTTTTGGATGTGGCCCGTACTTTGTTAATTCATCATAGTTTGCCCTAGTTATACAGGGGAGATGCAATTTTTTATAGCTTGTTATTTAATCGATAGAATGCCTAATTTAGTACTTCATGAGTAGATTCCTTGGCACATATTGCATCTTGAGAGAGTTTTTTCACGTGCCACCACGTATGTTTAGCTGTGTGGCACTTATTCACCTCCTTTCCTCAGGTTGAGACAAGCTTGCACCATGGGTAGTCAGGCGTGTGTTCTTGGGATATTCACAGACTCAGAAAGGATATAGATGCCTGGGTCCCATCACTGGTAGGCATTATGTGAGTGCTGATGTTACCTTTCATGAGTTCATTCCATACTTTTCTACTACTGTTTGGAGTCTATTGCCTGAGGTTATGGAGGCCCTCATGCTTATACCTCCTGTTCCCTTGGAGGAGATATCTATTTCTGCTCCTTCGGCTACTATGATTGGATCTATGAAGTTTTCTGAGCCTACTATTACCTACAAACACCCTGATAGTACTTTGCAGATACTACCCTCTCCAGCAGCCACACAAACGTCACCCTCTCAAGTTTAGGTGACCACGGATAGTTTGCATACTGATGATATAGTACCTAGTGGTGATGCTATAGGTCCAAATGAGGATATTTTTGCCTTAGAACCAATATAGGAGGATTTGACAGATGATCTTGACTTTCCGATTGCCATTTGGACGGTACCTTGGAGTGGTGCCACATATCCAGTTACAGGCAGTCTGTCTATTGAGAGACTTGGGTTTGTTTTTGGGAGCTTTTGCTTTACACTTGCAGCCACATAGATCCCTGGCACCTACCAGCAAGCTATGCTTAATCCAAAATGGCACCAGGCAATGGAGGATGAGATGACTGCTCTCACTTTACGTGGTACTTGGGAGCTCACACCCATACTAGAGGGTGCTACAATAATTGGTTGTAGATGGGTGTTTGCACTCAAATACAACCCAGATGGGTTAGTTGCACGGTACAAAGCCTGACTTGTTGCTAAAGGGATCACCCAAACATATGGGGTGGATTTCTTTGACACTTTCTTACCGGTGGCTGGGTTTTCTACAGTGCGGATTTTGATTTCAGTTGCAGTTTAATGAGATTGGCATCTTCATCAGTTTGATGTGAAGAATACCTTTCTCCATCAGGATTTACAGGAGGAGGTATACATGTAGTAGCCCCCTGGTTACAAGGTTTAGGGGGATTGTGTGTGTAGATTAAAGAAGGCTATTTATAGCCTCAAGTAGAGCCCGAGAGCTTCGTTTCAGAAGCTCTCTTAGGTGATAGAGTTAGTGGGATTCCTCAGATCATTTGCAAATCATTCCCTGTTTATTCGGAGGACAAGGAAATGGGTAGTAGTTCTTTTGGTATATGTTGATGACTCGATTATCACTGATGATGATACAACAGGCGTGATTGAGAGTAAGCAGACTTTGGCAGACTAGTTTGTGATGAAGGATTTGGGGCTTTGTGATATTTCCTTGGGATAGAGGTGGCTTGGAGTAGGCGTGGCATTGTTCTATCTTAACAGAAATATGCCTTGGATGTGTTGATGGAGACAGGTATGTTAGGAGCCAAATCAACAAATATTCCCATGGACCCTATTATCCTAAAGCATGGCTATATGATAGTGATGCAGAGCTAGTTGATAGCAAGCCGTATCGACAACTTGTGGGGAAGTTTTTTTTTTGAAGAAAAAAGTGGAGGATTACCTAAGCTCGATAATCATCCGTAAATTGTATTAAAAAGGGGGAAATGGAACGGACTTACAGGTTCTGTAGCCAAAAAGGGGGAATCTTGTGGGGAAGTTATACTTGAAGATTACCAGGCCTGATATTTCCTTTGCAGTAGGAAAGTTGAGAGGCTTACTAGACAGTACTGGGATGCAACTATGATGGTGCTTAGGTACTTGAAGAGAGCACCAGGATAAGTTTTCTTTTCACTAGGACATCTATGACGGTAGTTGGACATTCTGATGCAGATTATACATGCAGTCATGATGGCAGGAAGTTTACTGTAGGCTTTTGTACTTATGTTGCGGGGAACCTGGTGATATGGAAAAGTAAGAAGTAGACTGTTATGTTTAGATCCAGTACTAAGTCTGAGTACCGTGCCATGGCTTAAACATCTGCAGAGTTGATGTGGGTGAGATCCCTACTGATTGATCTACATATATAGATTGATGGGCCTGTGGAATTGCGGTGTGACAATCGAGCTGCTACTTATATTGCCAACAACTCCATATTTTATGAATGCACCAAACATATGAGGTAGATTGCCACTACGCTAGAGATTTGATTCAGAAGCGATTCATCTTCGCCTCGCAGGTTGCTTCAAAAACTTAGACTGCTGACATCTTCACCAAGCCACTGGTAAGATATCTTTTGATATGTATGTGTCCATGATCGATATCTATACTCCAACTTGACGGGGTGTTACAGAATCTTGTTAGTCTTTTATTTTATTGGTATTGTGTGTTATATTTCTTTTCTTCATGGGATTGTATTGTAATTTGCACCCACGTCTCTTTATATAAGGAGAGGTAGGGTTTGAGAATAAACAGTGTGCTTTATTTTTTCCTACTAACCTCCCATGTAATCACCTCCTATTTCCCTCCACACTCTTTGGTCACACCCCTCTAGTTTAGTTTTCTAGAGCAACACCATAGCTAATCCTCAAGTTTTAAGGTATCCACTAAGTGTTGCTCTTCTTGAGGGGTTGTTCAGCCTCCTCACATTCTATAAGAGGGTCGAGGTCATTGGGAAACAGAATAATGCCCTTTAGTTATGTAGTAAAAATTTGACACTGCTGCCACAATAGCCTTCTCTCGACGTTCATCTTCATCTACCTGCCCTGCAACATCATCCAGCTGAACATCATCCCCCACCTACTATAGCACCACAACCTCCCCATTGTCATTTTCGTCGCCATCAACTCTCGAGTCTCGACCATCATTGTAACAAGGAGCTATTGCTACCTCAGTCATAACATGACTAGACCGTAGCTCTACATTGTCACTCAATCCCACTCGTAGCATCGAGGTCGATTGGGGTCGTTCGACCTTCCCTCTAAAGGTCCACTTGGGCCAATAGCTGGGCCTCGATTCCATTGGTGGCCTCCATTTAAAGATGCAAGCAGTGCCCTGCACACCTGCATCACCCTTCTCCGCTTTAACCTCTGCCTGAGGACTCACTTCTCTCCACTATCCTCCCATTCGCCTTCGCTTGTGCAATGTCTCGTGCTAGAGCCCTCAATGCTTTGCTTTTAGAATTGGTCACAATTGACCGGGGATCAGACTTGGGGTGAGGAGATGGGGGGTTAGGTATGGGAGGCTGCGTCTAATTGGATATCTCTAGATTTGAAACTAGGTGCATGTGTTGCTCCCATTTAGTCACGTGCGGTACAGTTGATGGGGTCCACCTCATCTTCAATTCGCCCTACATCCCCCTCCATATCAGAAGCCTTAAATTGGAGAGCACCTTTACGATTCTCGTCCACAAACGTGCCTTCACCAACAACCTCGAGCCTCATAAATCTCGCATCCACCTCAGTAGAATTGCGCCTCATAGATCGCGGTGTTGCAAGCTAGGCCATTACGGATTCTCCAACGCAATGTTTGGGTTTCCAAATCCACCTTCTTGTTGACCAACTCGAGCTCCTTCCTACGATGGCGTTGCCACCATCCTTTGTTGCACCATCAGTGATGACCTGGGCAAACATCTTTGATGCATCTTTTACGACCCCAATCAAGATTACCCATGAAGCACCCTCGAGTTGAAGCGTAATCTTTTCCATCACCTTCTTCCCTAAGGCCATCTCCACCATGATGCGCACCATTGAGATGTCTCCCTCGACGAGGCCAATGCCCGTGTAGTACTTGACCTTCGCGATAGGTTACCTTCACTAGCCTTCACTGAATGACACTCCTTCGATGCTCTATCATGCTCGGTTGGTTAATGCCATTACACCATGCTCACTCCATACTTCATCTTTGAAAAAACCAACATCTCCAACATATCCGAGTGTAAGCTAAAGACCAGAAGCCTCCTTGGACTAAACATCACAACCTTGACCTCCACGCTCCTTATCCCCACCACCTTCTCAATCTCGTTTCTCAACTCCTCCAACTCCACTTGACCTTCGAGCACCTCGCCAAGGCTGTAGTAAGGGTCGCCACAATCCCCGAACTCTGACTTCGTCCATAAATCGCTCTACGGTGGCCAAGATGACCACAACGCATGCAGCGAATTGGGTCCCTGTACTCCCTTGCTAGGTGTCCTCTTTCATGGCATTTGAAGTAGAGAACCTCAGATGTCGTGCCCTTTCAAGCCCTCTGCTTAGAGACTATGGTCCATCCTCGATCCTTCTCTCCTTCCTTTCGCTCTCCATCTCGCCGCTTCTGACCTCTGTGCTCACCTCTCATTTTGATCAACTTGTAACTTGTGCTTTTGTAACTTTTTTATGGTTTGCTCCTACATGTTTATCATTATATACTTTGTGTAATGGTAAAAAATGAAGCATATGAGTAGACTACTTTAACAACCGTCAAACCTTAATTATCGGTGAAAGATTTGATTCACACTTATGCAACCTGGATCCCACCATTGATTAAAGGTTTTGGGGCGTCACAAGCTCATATAGGATAGAGGCCCATTTTGGAAGTCTTTAAGAGAGATGCCCACTCTTGTAATCTCCATTGGGGTAAACATTAACTCTCTTTGAGGTCTCCCCCAATGAGACCCATTAAGGATCACCTTCAATAGTTCATTTTATTGACTCTGGCCAGTAGCTAATGTATCATCAACATAGCTAATGTACTATCGTCAGCATACCAACCTACAAGAAAGAACGGGGACAAGGATGTAGCTCGCAAACATCTTTGCAAAGCCCTTTCCAAGATCTCATTTGGAGTTCACCTTACACAAGATGAACATGCATGATATGTATGCTCCACCTTAGAAGGAGAGTGTTGCGAGCACTATTTTTATATTTCTCTATTTCTTATGTATTTTTATTTCATATGGACTCACATGTAACTTTAACTAAGGTGTCTTTCTATGTAAAGACACCCAGGGTTCTTGGCATTGGATTAGTGTAGCTCTTACTCTTTGTGCTTTGGTTTCTTCCACTAAAGAAAATCCTACCTTCCCTTTTTCTTTTATTTTTTTCCTTTTTTTTCGCTTTTTCCTCCCTTTGGTTTCTCTTGCTAAGAGTCTAAGACCATCACTATGCTTGATGGATTTGCTACTAAGCTTCAACTCGTTGGATTTAGCTTTGTCAAGCCTTCATCAACCCCTAAATGGCAAGTGGTCCCTCCTTGTTAGATTCAGCCACTATAAGTCTTAACCTGGGCCCTATTGGGCCTTTGCAACCATGCCCAAGTGTGAAGTAAGCCTTGACAGTCCTCTTTCGGTACTGCTTGGGCTTGGTGATGAGCCTTAGGTAGGCTTTTGGTCATTACATCACCAGGTTGGGGCTTCTAACAACTTGATTCGGTAGGTAAGAGGTCTGGCAAGGTATCCTAGCACCATTTGACGTTCTGTGATGCCACTCAATTGCTAAAAGGCCTTTGCCAAGTTTGTGTCATCTTTGGTGGTCTTCAAGTTGTTGATGGTTGGTTCTAATGCCTCGCTTGGTGCTTTTAGTTTGCAGGTGTGCACTGAGGTTGATGTTTTAGAGGCCATTCTATGTCATATCTCTTTTATTTAGTTGACTTCATAATATCGTACACAAATGACAGTCTTCAATGCTATCACTAGTGACTTTGTGGGTTGATTTGCCACCACGAGCACATCTCCTCATATGCAAGGTAGCACAATTAAGTTGATTTTTCTAGTTTGATCAACCTCTTTTGTATAATTTGTGGGTTTGCACAAGAGAATATATTCTTCTCTAGGATGAGCTTGATGTCAGGATCAGAAGGTTGGAAGGATGGTAATGATTGGGTTGTTGTAAATGTTGAATAGTGCGAAGGAACCCATTGCAATGTAGGTAATATCCTCGTCTTTAGCAAAGAAAAAGTTGGAAGCCCTTTATAAGATCCATTTTCATAAAAGTAATATCACTCATTTATATGGTACGATAGAAGAAATTCTCAACATCAAAAAGGGCTCTTTGACACTAGCAGAATGCTTTGGCACCTTGCGAAATCTGGGGGATGAACAACATGTTTATTAGCCAATCACCTCTATTGTTTCTTAGATGATCAAGCAAAGAGAGGCAATTTGATTTGTTTAGTTACTTTCTGCTTGTTAAAGGTCATGTGAAAGAGATAACCCTTGTCTAGTTTGGTTTATTTACTTGTTTGTTAAGTAATTGCTTGCTTAATTAAGAGTCAAGTAATGTTATTTAGGAAAGGTTGTTAGAGATTTAGTTTGTTATGTGATTTGTTTTCTAGTTTAATTGGGATTGGTTCTTTATGTAAAGAGACCAATACCCCTTTTGTTTCTTGAGTTCTCCAATAATAAAATAGACTCAATGTATTCTTTTACCCTTTAACATGGTATCAGAGCAGGTTCTCCTCGGAACTACACCTCCAACGATGTGCCTAGAGATCTTGTGATCTCTCCCCTGCCTGAAGAACTCCACGCATAATTTGAAGGTTGGGCGTGACCAAGGCAAGACCTTGGTTCTTTGGCATTGGTGTGTGAAGAATAGAGAGGGTTGCGTGACCTTCTCCTTGTGCATGGATTAAAGTCCATGCTATACCTTGTGCGTGGGCCAATCCCACGCGTGATTGGTGTTTTTGACTGAGACAACTTAGGTTTCTCACGAGCCATGGCCAATGTGGAGCAGCCACCATGTGCTTGGGATTGTCTCCCATTCTCTTGTGACTGCTACTTTGCTGCAGCTGCCATATGCTTCAGAACGTCTCTTATTGCTTGGGATCATCTCCTATATGTGACCACTATTTTTGCTATAGTCTTCATCCAAGTTCAAGCTATAGCCTGTGCGTGACCAAGTCTTTATGTGTATCTACCTGGCCCAGGGGACAGAGCCAAAGCTCCGGGTCGTGTCCTTTACGAGGAGGATGATGAACAATGGTGAGGGAACTAAGCCCCACCAGTGGGAGCCTTCTATCTGATTTTTTGGTTCTCCTCCAGTGGGAGGAGATTTTCCTAGAAAACAAGGTGACCAGGATTCTGCTTGGGAACATGTCCCATCCTATGTTCGTGGTTGTATTCAAGCTTGAGCACTACCCAACTACTGTTGCTGCTACCGTACTCCCTACCAAGTTGGAGACGTCCAACTTGGTAGGGGGGGGGTTGAAGATTGTGTGAGATCACGAGATCACGCCAAAAGTGGCAAGAGTCCCTTGCTTAGTTTGGTTTATTTACTTGTTAGTTAAGTAATTGTTTGCTTAGGAGTCAAGTAATGTTATTTAGGAAAGGTTGTTAGAGATTTAGTTTGTTATGTGATTTGTTTCTTAGTTTAATTGGGATTGGTTCTATACAAAGAGACCAATACCCCTCATTGTTATTTGAGTTCTCCAATAATAAAAAGAACTTGAGGCTCCACGTGTTCACAATTCTACAACACTTTTCTTGTATCCTATCGTATGATTATCCTCTTACATTTCGAGGAAAAAAAAACTTGCTCATTTGTTCTGTAGGTAGTCTAATGCATTTCAATGAAGAGGTTATTGGCTTAGCAATGACTTCAAAAGGCTTCCAAAAAGATTTCATCATTTCACAACTAAATAGAATGGGTCTCAGACCACCTTGTATGTGCTTATGTCATCTTCAGTTCACACGTGACGAGAGCAATCAGTTTTATCTTTCTGTTACATGCAGTTCCCTGGTTCTGTTGGTTCCTTTTTTCCCTCAATTGGATAGATTATTCTGATTCTGTTAATCCTTGTGGCTATGCTGCTTAAGAAGTAAATGATTCCTGGTTCCTTTTTAGAGGCAGAAGTAATGAAACCTTCATCAGTAACAAAGAATAGCATGAAAGTATTTCAGTTATTTCATAATTTACCAGTGAAAAAGGATTTGTCCTTCCTGTAGAGAGGTAAAAGCTTCCTTGTAAAGTCAGTTGGTGTTGTTGATGGGAGCTCGGATGGCGTGTTTGAAGCAATTCTTAGCCTAGACAAGCACAGGAGATATGAGTAAGTGGGAAAAGATAATTTTGATAAATGATTCATAGGTTTGTTATTTTATATGCTGATACTTGCAGGTGGGATGTTTTAACTGGCGACCTAGAGCTGGTTGAGACTATAGATGGTCATTATGATGTTGTTCGTGGAACTTATAATCCAAAATACATGAGCAGGTACATTTAATCTGCTTCTACTTCTTTTGCATGTTTCTCTAGCCAGTCAGTCTTATTTCGATGGTATGTCAAAGGAGAATTTGTGATGATATCTGACCCTTAGCAGTCCATGGTGTCTCACACCCTCAAATATTTTTACTTTCCTGCTGTTCTTTAACGTACATTCTATGGAAATATCTCTACAAATATTTCTAGAGAGACTTTTCTAATCTTAAATGTTGCAATGACCTCAACTGTCTACTGCAGCATCCATTTTCACTTCCGTTTTTCCATGATAATCTAAGCTAGAGATGTCTGTTACAAAAATTACTTAAGCAGCAGAATGAAAAAAATATTTAGATGTTCCATTTTTGTTCACTCTGAATAGCTAGCAATACTCTCTACTGTAGTTGCATGTGCTTTTAGTTCTCCCTTTTGGTTCTTTGCTAATTAATCACATAAAATATGCATTCTCTGCTCAACTAATTACATGACATTTATATTCACAGGTGGTTTTCGAAAACTGATTTTGTTTTCTCCAGGAACTGGTTTCGAAGCCAAGATGGTTCATATAGTAAGCATTTTTTTCCTGGTCCTGTTTGTTTTTATTTTATTGGTACTATGTGTTGCTTTTCTTTTCTTCATGGGGTTGTACCGTAATTTACAACCACCTCTCTCTCTATATAAAGAGAGGTAGGGCTTAAGAATAAAATCAAGTTGATTATTCTTCCCAACTTTATATCAGAGCGGCGGTCCTAGACTGGAGCTCATGATATCCCACACAAATAAGCCTCTAGTCCCTTCCACCGATCTCCCGATCTCCTCTCCTATTGGTTGGATCTCCTCATTGGCACCCTAAGCGCCATTAGCGCTGCTGCTGGTGGTGCTTCCCTGCAGCGCCACCCCTCTAGCTGGTTCTCCTCCTTCAGCGCCACCCCTGCTGCCTCTGTTCATGACCGGCGGCACCTCCTGCAGTGCAGCAGAGGGTGCTGCCTGATCTGAGGTGGCAGCAGCAGGCCACAGGGGATCCGATCCCAGTGGTTGATCGGTGCTGTGGTCACAGTAGGTCCCAATTGGGCTCTGCTGTGGCCTCTGGCTACTAGATCGGGGCTCGATCTGATTGTCCAAATCTCTGTTCTTCCATGATTTGATTTTTCAGACCTTCCTCTTCATCAGATTAGTATGATCTGATTCAATACTTTATAACCCTGTTTCTTGGTAGATTTGTGATTCTATTGTAGCGGTATGACCCCCTCTGATACTGAGTCAAGCATTTCTACCACTCAGAGATTGGTTGATGATACTGTGACTATTACTCGGAGTGAGTATGAGAGACTACTTCGAGGCTCTAGCTGTCACGATTTGTTTCAGGGAGCAACCGAGTTAGGTTCTATTGCACATGACTTGAATTGGGATAGTTCAGAGTAGCTTGTTGATTTAGGTGCTTCACGACACCTCAGTGGAGATTGGGTTTACTTTACCCATCTCCAATAAGACCAGCAGGTAGGATAGTGCAGGTTGCAGACGGTAGACATTCCAAGGTATAAGGTTGGAGAGAGGTATCAATGACTTCTACTTTGAGGTTGCCTGATGTTTTGTATATTTTAGACTTTCCTATGAGCCTACTTTTAGTCAGCAAGATTACTAAGGAGCTTAATTGCCGTGCCGTCTTTGATGATGTGAGATATATCATTCAAGACAAGTTGATAAGGAAGGTGATCAGTAGTGGAAATGTAGAGGGTGGAGTTTATCGTCTGGCTCAAACTCCACTTGCATTTGCATGTCAAGAAGTATCTTCTGCTCATGGGATTGTATTTTAGTGACATCTCTAACTTGGACATCTTCCTCTAGACAACCTTTGTACATTCATTCCACATATATCTCCTACGGCCCGGATATGCTGTGATGCTTGTCAGATGGGCAAGTACCGTCGTTTCTCCTACCCTGTAAGTACTTGTCTTGGATCGATAGCCTTGTTTGAGTAGTTGCACATGGATGTATGGGGGCTGTGTTGGATACTAGATAGTTAGGGTCACCGTTACTATTTAGTAGTTGTTGATGATTTTTCACGTCTATCGTGGGTGTCTCTGTTGAAAAATAAGTCAGATGTTGGATTTGTCATAGAGCATTTTATGTTGGAGATTAAGCATCAATATTCAGCTACTATTAAAGTAGTAAGATTTGATAATGTGCTTGAGTTATGCACCACCAGATTGTCTACATTCTACAAGTCCTATGGGATGTGCACTAGACGACCTGTTCTCATACCTCTTAGCAAAATGGAGTGGCTGAGAGGAAACATACACATCTTTTAGATGTAGCTTGCACCTTGTTGATTCATTACAGTGTGTCTCCGTTGTATTGGGGAGATGTACTTCTTACAGCGTATTATTTAATAAATAGGATGCCCAGTTCAGTACTTCATGAGCAGATTCCTTGGCATATATTGCATCCTAAGCGGGAGCTTTTCACGTGCTGCCACGTGTGTTTGGGTATGCTGCATTTGTTCACCTCCTCTCCCTAGGATGAGACAAGTTTGCACCACGGGTAATCAAGTGTGTGTTCTTGGGATATTTATGGACTTATAAGGGATATAGATGCTTGGATCCTATTATTGGTAGGCACTATGTGAGTGCTGATGTTATCTTTCATGAGTTTATTCCATATTTTTCTACTGCTACCCGGAGTTTATCTCCTAAGGTTACGGAGGTCCCTGTGCCTATACCGTCTGTTCTCTTGGAGGAGACATCTATTTTTGGTCCCTTGACTACTAGGACTGGTCTTATGAAGTTTTCTGAGCCTATTATCACTTATAGATGCCCTCGCAGTACTTTCTAGATGCCATCTTCCTCAGCAGCCACAAAGATGCCACCTCTTCCACCTTAGGTGACCACGGACAGGTTGCACATTGATGATACAGTACCCAGTGGTGATGTTATGGGTCCAGATGAGGATATTTTTGCTTCAGAGCTAGTGCATGAGGCTCTAATGGATGATCTCGACCTTCTGATTGCCATTTGGAAGGCACCTCGAAGTTGTGCCAAATATTCAGTTACAGGGAGTTTGTCTACTGAGGGACTTGATTCTTTTTTTGGGAGCTTTTGCCGTGCATTGTCAACCACACAGATTCTTGTCACCTACCAATAGGCCATGCTTGATCCAAAGTGGTGCTAGGCCATGGATTACGAGATGGCTGCCCTTACTGCACGATGTACTTGGGAGCTCACACCCTTACCTGAGGGTGCTACTGTAGTTGGTTGTAGATGGGTGTTTGCACTCAAATACAATCCAGATGGATCTGTTGCATGATACAAGGCATGATTTGTTGTCAAAGGCTTTACCCAGACATATGGGGTAGATTTTTTTGACACATTCTCTTCGGAAGCCCAGCTTTCTATAGTGAGGATCCTCATTTCTGTTGCAGTTCAGCGAGATTGGCATCTTCATCAGCTTGATGTAAATAATGCCTTTCTTTATGGAAATTTACAGGAGGTATACACGTAACAACCCCTTGGTTATGAGTTTCAGGGGGAGCGTGTCTGCAGATTGCAGAAGGCTATTTATGGCTTCAAGTAGTGCCTGAGAGCTTGGTTTCAGAAGCTCTTGCAGGTGGTAGAGTCTGTGGGATTCCTTAGATCATTTGCAGATCATTCCCTGTTTGTTAAGAGGACATAGAAAGGAGTTGTAATTCTTCTAGTATATGTTAATGACTTGGTTGTCACTGGTGATGATACAGTAGATGTAGTTGAGATTAAATAGACTTTGGCAGATTAATTTGTGATGAAGGATTTAGGGCTCTTGCGATATTTCCTTAGGATAGAAGTAGCTCGTAGTAGGTGTGGCATTGTTCTATCCCAATGGAAATATGCTCTAGATGTCCTGAAGGAAACATGGATGCTGGGAGTCAAACCTGCAAATATTCCCATGGATCTTAAGGTACGATTGTATGATAGTGATGCAGAGCTAGTTGATAGCAGACAGTATCATCAGCTGGTGGGGAAGTTGCTATACTTGATGATTATCAGGCCTGATATTTCCTTTGCAGTAGGGAAGTTGAGTCAATTTATGGAGAGGTCTACTAGACAACATTGGAATGCAGCCATGATGGTGCTCAGGTACCTGAAGAGAGCACCAGGATATGGTCTTCTTTTCACTAGAGGGACATCTATGATAGTGGTTGGATATTCTGATGTAGATTATGTTGGGAGCCATGATGACAGGAAGTCTACTACAAGTTTGTGTACTTATGTTGTAGGGAATTTGGTAACCTGAAAGAGTAAGAAATAGACTGCAGTGTCCAGATCCAGTGTCGAGTCTAAGTACCATGCTATTACTCAGGCATCTGCAGAGTTAATGTGGGTGAGATCCTTGTTGATTGATCTACATATATAAATTGATAGGATTATTGAGTTATAGTGTGACAACCGAGTTGCTGCTTATATTGCTAACAACCCCATATTTCATGAACGCATCAAACATATGGAGGTAGATTTCCATTATACCAAAGCTTTGATTCAGAAGGGGCTTATCTTTACCACCTAGGTTGTTGCTTTAGAGGCATAGACTTCGGATATCTTTACCAAGCCACTGGTTAGATCGTCCTTTGATACATGTGTCCAAGTTGAGCATGATCGATATCTATGCTCCAGCTTGAGGGGGAGTGTTATGGAGTCTTGTTTGTTTTTGTTTTATTGGTGCTATTTACTACTTTTCTTTTCTTCATGGGATTGTACCGTAATCTGCACCCACCTCTCTCTCTATATAAAGAGAGGTAGGATTTGAGAATAAAATCAAGTTGATTACTATTCCCAACTTTTCCTTTAGAAAGAAAGCAATTTTTTTGATAGATATCCTACCTTTAGATCAGATGCTTGAAGTTTAAAAGTCTTTACTCTCTAGATGTGCCATGTTCTCACACCAAGGAGATGTTAATGGCTGTGGCCAATGCAATATCTGTATTTACATTGATGACAACTGTAGCTTGTCGTTGTCAACAATTGAAGTCTATTGGTCAGCTGCTAGTATGTAGGTTTTTGGATTCTCTAGCTGTCTGTGAAATATATCCTAACACCTTCGAATTGAAAAAGAGATCTTGAAGGTGGCGATTATAGAACTTAGTTTATTATGCACAGCAGAATCGAATGCATGCATCAAACTTGCCTCTTTAAGAGGTGAGTTTGCTGTTATGTAAGTTGCCTCTTGTAGATGCAAGTTATTTGCTTTCTGATTGTACTGATTGATCATGGAACCTACCTTTCCAAAAAGGTGAGCTCTTTCGGACTGTTTTAAACCGTCCACCCCTACTACTTGCAGCAGATTTTTTTTTGGAACATAAAACTTGCCTCTGAAAGAGGCTGCGTTTCATGTTAACTGAGGTGAAATTTTATACTTAACATGGAGCTCGCCACCTCTAAAGGGGAGCACCTATTAAATTCACTTGCACAACAGATTTTTTGAATCAATTCATCTATAATCCTTTTAAATTTCCAGACACAAAAATAATGCTGCCAAATTTACCTCATTTAGACCAGAAAGTGGGATGTAAATTCTGATGGGAAGATTACCCAACGTGAAGCGACGGAGAAAGCAGATGACAGTATTACATACTAAGAGAAAATTGATAGCAATATTCAGGATAATTATGATATCTAAAATTACTTATCATATAAAACATGTTTCAAGAACTATAGATATAGACTAAAGAGGAAGAAAACTTGAAACAAAGAGCAACATATATGGCATGGATAAAGCATTAACTTTCATATATGAAGAAAGTATTATATTGATAAAACATGAATAAAACAGAAACTGTTGACAGTTATTTAGAGTTACTTATGCTTATGACTTTTGGAATTGTTTCTTATTTTTATTATTGCATGGCTTGTACTATGTAATTGTTACCGGGATGTCTCTCTATATAAAGTTTCTTAGGGTTTTGTGGTTAATTAGATCATTCCTTTTTCCCTTAACAGGAACATATATGCAAAAAATTTTTAACGAGTGTGATAATACACCTGCTATTTTGTTCAGCTAACAGACTCATGCACCTGTATGGCACTGAATCATAAATGTGGACACAACCATTTATAAAATTTCAAGAAAAACACATCAACTTCCATTCATACTTCCAACATACAAAAAGCATACCTTCAGCTCTATCATAAGCTGTATATGCATAAAGTACAACAAAGATGTGGTCATGGAACCATCTTCACTTTCTGTGATAATCAAATTTGTGAAATGGCCTTGAGCTAATCGTAGGATTTTTGGCTAAGAAATGCATAGATAATTAACAAATAGTATGAGTGTTTTGATATAAATTCACCAAGATAAATGAAACCTTATTTAAACACCTAGAAATCTTATGAGTTACTTTATTGAATTTCCAAAGGACGAACATGTGCTAACCTTTGGCCAAAAGACCGCTGAAAGTGCAAGCTTAGGGTAAAAAGGGAGACAAGTGACTCACTCCCCACCCCCCAAGCAATTTCACTTTCTTTACTTGCCACCTAAAAGAAGTGTTGAGAATTGTGTGATTGTGATTGTTTTTTTCCTATTTTCTTGATGTTAGTGGATCTTTTTGTATTTTACCCAAATCCCTATATTGAGATTAGGGCTACGTAATAAAGTGATTTGCTCATTTCTTTTGACTTGGTATCAGAGCGGTGATCTTTGGTCGACATCTTGTACCCTCCTTATTCCTCCTCCCTTGTTTTCTTCACCAAATAAAAATCCTAGTTTTTCCTTTGAAAAAAACTTCGTTTTGCGGGAGCAAATTGTCGATTGAAGGTTCAACTCAGTCAATCTTGTCGTCACCTACCTCTGACAGGGTCGCCAAACCACCTTACACCCTTCGGTGACCCCTCGTTAGACCACTGTGCACAACATCAGCGGTGGGAGATCAACCATCGATCTCCATTGGTGATAGATAGCAACCCAGTAACACTGAGAGGCTGTTGTTGGGACCTTCACTGGAGGCATCTCCTGACGTTGCTCCATGCCGGCGACAGTCATTGGACTTCGGTGATTGGTGGCTTGTTGGCTCACTTTGTTTTGATCTAAAATTGGTTCTTTCTGATTCGATTTTATATCTAAGATGACTTGGTAGGCTTTTTCTCATATCTTGGGGCTCTAGTTCTCGTGAGAGATGGCATCTATAGATTCTTCAAATGTCTCTTCGGAGGTGACGGAGATGAGGGTTTGGAAGAACTTGTTTTTTGGTCCAATGATCAAGTTGGATGAGACCAACTATCTGTGGTGGTCTCAAACTTTTCTCATGATCGTGGAGGGTCATGATAAAGTGCATATCCACAGAACCAGAGCATAATGAGTGGAGAAGCATGTCACGTGGAAGGACAACGTGATGTTGCGTGCCTGGATAATGAACATTGCTATTCCCCAGATTGGTGATGGAATCATGTACTATAAGACAACCAAAGAGATTTGGGATAGCTTGCGAGATACATATTCCCAGGAGAACTCGGTTGAGTCTTGGAAATTTATAGCGAGATGATGGGTCTTCGACAGGAAGGGAAGACATTGTCATAGTATTATTCCACACTTAAGGCATTGTTTGTGAAATACAATGCTTGTCATCCTATATGTACTTGTGAGACTCAGAAGACATAGGAAAGAGGTGGCCATCCTTTAGTTTCTTGCTGCTTAAGGCCTGATTACTCATCTACATGGGCAGATATGTTGACAATGATAGATTTTCCAACTCTGGAAGAAGCCTACAGTCGTATGAGTCGTCTTGCGGTAGTCTTGACCATTGAGGTGATCGATTCTTAGACCTCTGCACTGGCAATGAATTATGGCAGAGGTTGAGGTGGCCCTTTTACGAGAGGACGTAGACGTGGTTGCACCACACAGGATAAAGGTTGCCCATCTTGCACATTCTATGGGAAAACTGGTCATATGAAGAATCTTATTGGACAAAGCGTGGGAAGCCTCCTTCTGGTCTTAAAGTTGCAATAGACTCTTTTGCAGAGATGGTGACAGTTACATGAGTTGAGTATGATGTTCATTTGCAGTATCTTAGATGCAAGCCACGTCATCTGCTGCCTGACACTCGACACTACAGTGTTTGCTGCATTTGCCACCTCCACGTGGTGGTCCTTGACTTTGTCTCCATTTTCTTCCCTGTCCATTATCGTGATGAATATATGCACAAGAACATGTTGCTTTCTCTTGTTAGGGGCTTTAAGATTGGTGAGTTTTGCTGCCTCTACAAATTTATGTATGTCCATAACTTTGCTGCCTCTATGTCGAGCTCAATGATGCAAGTCTATTTAGAGACCTAGGTTGGTAATATTATAGTAGTTAGAATACAACCATTAAACCTATTCACATTTTATTTGTATATAAAATAAAAAGCAAATATACTCACGACATGGTTTGTCATTGCCCAAGTCTAACAACAAAATTTCCTAGTGATTCAAAGGTAACATAATATGTAATCAACAACAATCATGGGCACATACTTCATGACTGATTATGGATATACTAACATTGGCTTTTCATGGTGCATGTTCAACTGGTCAATTAATTTCTACCTTTCCTCAAAGGTTAATTGCATAACAATTGCTTCTTTGTGTTACAACCTTAGCATGCACCTCATTTCTTTGCATTTTTGCATCATAGATGCTCAACAATTTGAAAGATTTTCATCTAGATCTGAGAGGAGAAAGTGCATCCAAAGAAAAGATGGTCAATGTCCTCATCCCTTTATTTACACAGTGGGCATTTCCTATCGGCCTTCGGCATTCACCTCATCCTTCAAACCCTTGTCATAAATCACCATTTTTGCATCAATCAGGAAAAATTTTAATCTTCAATGGACAATCTTCTGGCCAAATAAGTTGACAATCTCTGAGGAAGTTAATATTTGTCATATGGCCAACATTCGGCAACCTGGAGTAGCCTTCTCTAACTGAAAACTCCCTTCCATCCCAAAGTCGTGCATCTATCCCTCCTTTAGGAGCATAATCATAAAGTTGTTGTAGTAAAGCTTAAAACTCTTCCATTTGCTGCTGAGAGAGGTTCTCCACAAAAGTTGGGCACGATGAGCCATCCCAACAACCATAGACTGTAACCTCCTTATTCATCGCCAACGCAAAAGGTCTAGGGAACCTTTCACAAAGTAGGCCATCCCCCAACCAATCATTCCTCCAAAAATAGATCATCTCTCCCGTACCCACAAAGGGGGAAAAGAATGGCTAGATCTTGGGTGTTGCCAGTGCTAATCCCCTGTTAAAATGGGATGCACCTCTCCCAGGCGACTCCATTAGCTCCCAATTCAGTAGAGGTCCATATCAAGCTTAAAACACCTTTCCAAGGAGGTCCTTCTTACGCTGCATAATTTTGTTAATACATTCAACAAGGAGGGTATCATTCAAAGTCTTAAATTACTTTAACCTACTAGCCTCCTTCCTTCAACAACCTACATATCTCTTCCCAAGCCACCAACCTGGCACCCTCCCCTATTGTGCCAAAATTTGTCCAAAAGAAATCTCCCATCAAACCTGAGAGTCGCTTTTCTACCTTCTGGGGGAGCTTGAATATGGACAAAAAATAAGCCGGAATGAAAGAGAGAACAACCTTGATCATGATTGGTCTTCCTCCACTAGATAGCATTTTGGAGGCCCACCTAGCAAGCCTCTTCTCTATTCTCTTCACCAATGGACACCAATGTCAAGCATAAATATGTTCGTGGGACAATGGGGGACCCAAGTAAGAGATCGGCAGTGAACTAATTGGGATACATAAAACTCCACTAAACTCCTATGCCTCTTCACTAGACATTTGCATAGGAACAGAGGTGGACTTAGAAAAATTGGTTTGTAGCCTTAAAACCTCCCCAAACATCTCCAGCAGAATGTGCAGCTTCCTCACCTCAACAGTAGACCCATCCATAAAAAAGTGTCATCCGCATACTGTAGCACTAGGATCTAATTCCGTGAAATCGTCGTGAATCCACTAAATAAACCTCCTAAACAAGCTCTACAGTTTTGGAGCTCGTTTAGGTGTGGGAGGTCGAATGTGGGCCATAAAGTTTTCAGATCAAAGAAGGAGAAAGAGAAGGTGCTGGCAGTGCTATGGGAAATTTGGCTGGGGAGGAATGCTGTCATTTTCAAGGAATAGATCCCTTCTTTGAGAATTTTGTTTTGTTATTAGATTTCTTTGCTTGTTCATTTTTGGGAGTCTTCCATGTAACACTTTTGTAGTTGTTGTCGCTTTTTGGCCTTTAATGGATTAATTCCTGGATGGTTATCACACGGATAATTACCCTTCCTCTCTTTAAAAAAAACAATATGAAAGATTTTTCCATCTTGATACAGTAAACAAAGCATGGTTTTGTTAATATCTCATCAGAGAAGATCTTCATGCAACCCACAAAATGTATATAGTAGCTGATAATGCAAAAGAATTTCACTTTAAGTATGCAAAAATAGTTACCAAGTCCAATTCATTCTTGCAAGGAATGTTTAGTTGCCTCCTAACAGGAAATGTTGCCTTCCAATAATGGCGCAACTTTCTCCTATCCATTGTGCTCGCTTATGCGCTATAGGGTGTGTTAGATGTTGAGTTATTTATGCTTAGTTTATTGTTTATGTTGGCTTAGTTATTTTCTATTTCTTGATATACTCGTTATGTAATTTACCCATAGCCCTTCTCTATATAAGAGGTTGGGGTTTTCATAATAAATGAACAGTTTCTTTTTCCATTAATATGGAGCAGTGGTCTTAGGTTGGTGTTTGGATATCCCACCAAATATCATCGGATAATTCATTTCGTTCTCGATCAATCCTTAGCCTTGAGGTTTTTTTGGTGAGTTTGATCCCCTCGTGGGGGTCTTCTCCACTGTCAGTTACCACTGTAGGGGTCTTCCTTGGCACCGCCAGCCAGCTACCACCGTTGGTGGCCTCTCCAGCATCGCCAACCACCTCCACCTGCCATCTACATTGCCCAACCACCTTTGCTTGCTCTTGCTGCAGGCTTTCTAGCATCGCTAGCCACTGCTGACGGCTTGTAGCATCGCTCCTACGTCACCTGCACCTCCCTTGCATTACGCAGTAGTAAGGGAGGGACTTGATCAGGGTCCATTGCCCCTTTCTTGATCTTGTGGTGTGTAGATTCATTTATCTACACTGCCCAGATTTGCTGGCAAGGTCCTTGATCAAGGACAACAGGTTACTTGGGCTTCCTTGATGTCCATGTTGCATCTTCTTGGTACATATATCTATGTGCACGATTGCTGCTGCTATACTAGCATGTATTAGGCACGGGGTGCCCTCTTTTTGCATGCTTCTCGTGCACGCTTATGTGCACATCAGTGTGCACTAGTAGATGAACAACCACCTTATTGTGTGATTTGTTGCTCTCTCCCACCATGGCTGAAGCTGACACCTAGACTCTTGCTTTAAAGGCCAAGATGTCTGCCTCTACTTTTGTTCAAGGGATTGCGATTAAGTTGATAGGATCCCAGAACTATGTTTTATGGTTGAGGGCATTTCGCTTTTTGTTGGAGGACATGAGTAGTTACATGTATTGATGGAGGATGCTCTAGATTCCAAGGATGCCAAATTTTGCAAGTGGGAGAAACATGATTATTTAGTTATGAATTGGACCATGAATTGTGTTGACTTAGAGATTGCTTCAAATATGCTCTATAAGAAGACCACTAAGGACATTTGGGAGGCTCTAGAGTGCAGATACTCGATGTAGATCAGTAGTTCATGTCGGGTGGATATTTATGGGAGGATCTAGAGCACTAACAAGGGTGATATGACTCTGGCATATTACTTTACTACTCTTGAGGGGCTATTCGAGGAGCTTGCTATGCTTCAACATTCTTATTGTGATAAGCAGGTTATAGTGAGATCAGAGTGGCATACATACAGATTCTTCGATGGGTTATCTATTGGATATTAGGCTCGGGATAAGATATTAGCAGCTGAGTTGACTCCTGGCCTGGAGATGGTTTATGGATGCCTCTAAAAGCTTGACGTTGGTACTACCCTAGCCTCTGCAATTACCTGCTGCTCTTGCGGCATCGGGGGGGGGGTGGTTGTTTTGGTGGACGTGGATGTGGCCGTGATGGGGGTTGTGGAAGATACACTTACCTCCCTTGTGTCTATTGCCAAAAGATCAACCATCCCTCTGATCGATGTTGGGAGAAGTTTAGGAGGCCTGCTTGGGCTAATCGGATTGTTACTGAGTTTGTGCCTTCTTCTGAGATTGAGGTTGTTGCTGATCAGACTGGATTCCTGTTTATTGTTGATGAATTAGACTGCTTATGACAGTTTTTGAGATTTGATCAGGGTTCCTCCATTGCTACTCTTGTTGCAGGTATTAACCCACGCAGCTTATACATACAACTAATTGAATTATTGATTTTGGGGCTTCTACTCATTTGATGAGTAAAGCTTCTTTCTGAGATTCTGACATTGTTACATTTGTTCGACTAGCAAATGGGAGTATGTCTTCTGTTACTTCTGTGGGCACTATGCAGTTCTCTCCCTATTTGTAGTTTTCAGATGTTTACTGTGCCGCTGACTTCTCAGTTTACCATCTGTTGTCAAATTTGCAAGCAACTGACTATCATACTATATTTGATGCACATCATTGTTATTTTTAGGATAACTGACTGAAGTAGACGATTAGTGGGGGCTATGAGCACCATGGACTCTACTACTGAGACCTACCTTCTATTTTTACTGGTGCCCCCTCAATTTCCTCCAATCCTCTATCATGTTATACCAGACTTGGTCATCCCTCCTTGTGCAAGTTTTGCCAGATGTTCTTTTCATCCTTGTGTTGAGAGACTAAGTCATAGTGTCCTTGAGTTGATTGACAGTAATGTTTATTTTCTTTTTTAATTTTGACAAGAACAAGGAAGATTACTGTGAGATCAGTAATCATCTAAAAATTATATTAATAGAAGGAACGAACTTACAGAATATGGAGCCAAAACTTAAAGAAAAAGAATCTCCCTCACAACATTATCCACCCAAAATCTCTAGTTGCAAAAATCTTGCCATTCTGCTGCAGCCATAGACACCAAAAGGTAGCAAAAACTTTGATCCAACCGGCCACATCATGATCAAAATGGTCTCGGAATGAACTCCAAAAGCCATCCACGCAAGAAGAATCCACTGTATGAACCTAAATCTGCTGCAAAACTTCCTTGCAGAAATCACACATGAAAAAAAGGTGTTGCACATCTTCCTTCGCTTGCTGGCAAAAAAGATAGGCTGTGTCAACATTCTCAGACCACCTCTGCATGAGGGTCTTGGTGACCAACCGCTCTCTTCTAAGAAACCATAAGAATATTTTGATCTTTAAAGGAAGCCTGCACTTCCAAATCTTTCTTGAATCGGACCCAATCACATCCAAAGGTGTGCCGCTGGAAACCATCTTGGCGTAGACTTTCTTAATCGAGAAAGTTCCATCCTTCCAATAGAACTTATCACCTTCATTTGCAACCGGATGAAGATCTAAAATTCCATCCAGCAGCTGCTGAAATTCATTGAATGTCGGCTCAGATAATCGTGGAGGAAGCCCAAAATCCCACATTTTCCACTGCTCATC